>JASDFA010000008.1:117247500-119647500 GCA_035772735.1 Datura wrightii | reverse complement strand
CTTTGCAAGATTATCTAAAATAAATTTTGCACAAGAGTTATAATTATATATAAAAAATTATTTTATGAGATGAAGAGATTACGTTACCTGAATAAATAAAACTTGTGAATGTATGAGTAGATGAAATGCCCCTTATAAATCACATAATATCAATATAAGACAATTAAAGTAGATAATATAATATCAATATTAGACTCAACTAAAAGAGAGAATCTAAGTTAAGTTATTTTAAATATAAATGACATGAACTGATATAACAATTATTATTGTCTTTTTTAAATCTATTATTAAAAAAAACCCAATATGAAAAAAGGAAGAAGAAGATAGATTAACATGAAAACATACAATGTTGGAGATTGAATCAAAAGTGTTGATTTAGAAGAGTTGTTGAATTAAATTATATAATTATAAATTCTTTATAGAAGTAAAAGAATTTATAAATTAAAAAAGATTTAAAAATATTAGTATATTAGGACATTATTATAAAATTAATTTAAAAAAAACAACAAAAAGAAAAAAAAAGAAAAAAAAAAGAAAAAAAAACTTCACGTGATTATTAAAAAGGATTTATTGATTAACTATTTAAAGGGATCTCCTTTCGAACATTGTCAAAAGACCGTTAAATTACTTTATTCTTAACACTTCTCTGCTCCTCGCTCTATTTCTATATTTCTCTTAATCCGCCTCGACACAAGTACTGCTCGGAACCCTTGAGGTTCTCGTGATCTTGATGTGTTGAGGTTTGGGGCTTGAATTATGGAAAGGTTTTTCGAATCCTTGATATTCACTATTTGCCAGAATTGTTATTAATCAGTTAGTTTCATCTAATGCCTTGTTTGAATTTCACTAATGTTACTCTATGATAATTTATTTTCTTTACTTCATCATGCATGTGTGTGAAATTTTATTTAATGTGTTTAAAAAATTAAATGTATATGCTTGTACAAGTATAACTGCGGTATTATTTGTTTAACAGATTATTCTTGAATTGGGAGGAAGAGTTGCCGTGATCGGAAGGGCTAGAAACTTAGTTACTTCACCTTTATTTTTAGATGTTGTGATGTAAGAAAAAAGGGGGGTTTTCCAAATTTTAAAAAAAAAAATATTTTAAGGTTTATACTATAAATAGAGTTATGTCATAATTAGAAAATTAATATAATAAAATTATAAAAAATTCAACAAATTTTTTTTTACTTTCTTGTTAGTTTACACCATAAATAGAGTTATCCGCCAATAGAAAACCTAATATGATAAAATAAGGTGATGAAATAATTAAAAATAATAATTTTAACTAATAATTATGTAAAAATAGTAAATGATAATTTTGTCTTTTGAAGAGTCTTTTAATAAAGGGCAAAAAATTCAATCAACATTTCTAAAAATTTTCACACTTTTAATATAATATAGATAAATTAATTAATATCTATCAAATTATCGAATCACATGCCAAAAGAATAGTCGAATTTTACGAAGTTTAACAGTTTCAAATTAGATTCATATTCACAAGACTGAAGTTGCAAATTATGGTTTTGATCAAATTTCAAACATACCTATTTGAAGTTGGGCTCGACAAAGTCTAACTCCAGACTCGTATATTTGATTTTAAACAATAATTTGAATAAAGATTAAAATCAGATCGATTTAAAATTTAAGTTTAAACTTCACATATTCAAAATCATATATCTAAATTTGAATTCTGAGTTTTTCAAATTGACAAACTTTTAAATATGAAATTAAGTACCGCCGGAGCTCAACTTCAGATCTAAATTTCTGAATTCGACGTACTATCCCAAATCTGAAGTTGGCAATAGTAATTGAAACTTGGTATTACTAGCCCACTTGCATGAATATTATACACAAAAAAAATGTTAATAATTCCAGAAAAGGTATTTCAAGTTTAGAAGTGTTTAATTTTAAAATGTCATTTTTTTATGAAAAAGTGCCAAATTTATTACTTTTAAAACACTCAGGAAGTGCATGGTATTTACAAAGCAAAAACTTGTGCTCCTAGGTAAACTAACATATTCATCGAAGTAAGCACTAGAAAGGATCCCTTATGTATCATGAATGTCTGGTTTTATTATTCATACTTGTTTTATTTCAAAATTGGTCGTATTTTAATTTTTTAATTTTAAAATAAATAATATTTTTTATAATTAAAAAAATATTAATTTATTTTTATTTAAATAGAGAAAATTTTATATAATTAAAAAATTATTAAAAAATTATGTCTTTTTAAATATATTTATTAAAATAAATAGATAAAAATATATTTTATTTTTTAAAAATAAATAATTTTTTGAAAAAATATGTTCAGATTAAAAATATTAATTGTTTTGAAAGAGCAACATCGCTCGTAAGTTTGTGGTGAGATGAGATGATATGATCACGTCATGGATTTTGAATTCCTTAGGCAAGAAAATTGCCGATAGTTTAGAGTAGTGAACGATGTAATTGAATTGTGGAATGAATTGGAGGATTATTATGATTATACGAATGGTAGAAAATTCTATCAGATTCAAAAGGAGATTAACGACATGTTGCAAGGAACCTTAGATATTACCAGCTACTACATCAAATTAAACAAAGAAACTTTGAGAAGAATTGAACAATTTAAATGCTAAAAGTAATCAACTGCACTTGTAGGCCAAAGGATAACATGGAAGAACAAGAGAGTAGGTTAATCCATCTTTTGATGATATTAAATGACAATTAGGGCAGTATACTAATTATGAACCCCATATCATCCTTATCACAAGCTTTTTCTTTGTTAATTCAAAATGAAAAACAAAGTGAAATATATAGATGTAGTGATGAATTAGGAATTGGTTCAACAATTGAATTTCAATGCATTTGGGGGAACAATGAAAATAGCTTCAGAAATTAATTACTCTTCTCAAACTAGTCACACTACATACAGCAATAAATCTAAAATTTTATGTGAATATTGCAGGAAATAAGTACACTCCAACGACAAATGCTACAAATTGCATGCCTAACCTCAGAATCCTCAAAAATTTTAGAATTCTCATCACCAAAACATTAGGTAAAACAAAGATAATTCTGATTGAAAAGAAAAGGAAACAATTGCACATGCGCATATAATATCCGTGAAGGAAGATGAAGTGGATCATAGAGAAAGAAAAAAAAAGCAAAATGTGAACCTCTCTGAGGAGCAGTAGGAACACCTAGTTAATCTACTACAGCATTTTCATATTGAAAATCCAAGAAAAATCTCAAACAACAACATGAGTTGAGCTGCAAACTTTGCAAGTATTGTGGTGTCTTCAAGCAATATTATTTCAATTAATTGTGCAGGCTCTCATGCAAGTGTTTGGAAATAAGGGCTGACACATGAATCAAATCAGATGAAATTTAATAAATCTCAATTGTTCAATATTAGGCGTTTATATTCAGAGATGAGAGTATTTGGCTGTTTGTGTTACTCCATTATACCTAGCTAAGAACCTTAGCCAAAACAGTCCCACATGATTCCTTGGGTACCTTTTTAAAATCAAAGGATATAAAATTTAAAGTTTGGCCATATTTTCATGAGAACATATTTCTTTTATCTTTCCGATTCTTCTATATGTATTTCTAATGTATACTATCTTCACTTTGTAGTCCTAACCATATGAAGAAGGAGCGTTAGAACACATATTGATTAATGAAGTCGCACACCTGAACTTGCAGACAAACCAGCGCCCTTTGCTCAAAAGGTTATACTCAATTCTCTAAATAACTCAAGATTTGACCTTTCTGATGGAGAATGATTCCTTAGGCTACAACAGCTTCTCCTCTTCTCTTGGCCACAATGTGAAACTTAAGGCTAAGGAAAGAACAATAATATTCCAACTTATTATAGGAAATTGATTGGGAAACTAAGTTTTCTGACTAACATGATCAGATTAAATATAGCTATATCTCTCTAGAATCCTTTAGAGAAGCTGTAATCTCAAAGCTATACAGTATGAAAAGTATTCTTTCCACTTGCAATAAATTGAAGTATCAAAATTACAGATACTTATAAACTATTATTAGCTCACACTCATTTGCTTACATGGTACAACGTAATAATTATATAGGCAAAATAAGATATGGATCTAAAGTAACTAAATAAGATAGCATTGACTTATACATTTTTGCTATACGCTATTTAAACGGTCAAATGTGACCACATATATAGATATATGCATTTTTAATTTGTATTAATTACTACAAAATTAAATTTTTTGAGTTTAATGAGTTGAGAGAAGAAACCTAGGGAGACCTACTTTATAACCAAATTTCTTAACATCTTCTTGGACTTGTTGTCTGAATTCTCTAAAGGTAAATTTTCTATAGAGAGAAGGCTCAAAACAGCTCCGTATTTCTGTATCATAGGATGGGCATAAGAAAAATGCAGTTGAAAATCTCTCTTTTGCTTTATTTGTAACAACTCTGTGCTCCACACTTTTATAAACACCATTGCTCCAAGCCTGCATCATCACACATTACTTCATTTTTAGTCAAACATATATTTTTCTCAAGGATTTAAGTTATATATACTGATAATATAAGTAATTTATATTCTATTGCTATGGTTATTTATCATTTATTCAAAGTTGCTCGTGAAACTTATTAAGAGGGTTTTTGGCTTAATCATAAGCTGGTCAAATTAGTTTATAAGTACTTTTTAACTTATCTACACATTTCGTGATATTAAAAGTAGATAAAAGTCATAAATTGTTCATCTCTAATTTTATAATTTTACAGCTAATAAGTTATAAGAGCTTTTGATCGATGTAATCAAAATTTTGAAATTTTATCCCTAATATCTTTTGTGATATTCTTCAAAAGACTCTTCCTAGAACATAACTTCTAATTGTTTCTCTATTCTATCTTCACCATTTTATTCACCCTTTTTAATATAAAAATATTTTTATATTTATACTTTCTGCAAATAAGTTTAAGGACATTTCAGTTGTTTTAACATAAAAATGTATCACTTGTCAATACTTTTTTACAGAAGTAACTGATTATTATCAGTTTCAACACTTCTATATAAATAAATAGCTACTTATTTATAAAATCGATCTCAACACCTGAAAATATTTTTCACTTTACGCCTAGCAACTACTTTTAATCAGTTAACCCAAATAAGCTCTAAATAGAGTACTTCCAAACAAATAACTTTTTAATTGTTTAAATATCTTGAATACACTGTCGGTTTGTAGAACTTGAACTCATTACATAATGTATTAATTGATTTTATGCCTAGTGATTTGCAAATTTGTCAGTATGTTATAGCTTCATATATAAGTGATGAAAATGAGCATGTAATAATAATTAAAGAGGAAAAAGGTTAATTACCTGAAACAAATCTCCAATGTTGATAATAAGTGCTTGAGGATTGGGCTTAACAGAGATCCATTTCCCATCTCTTACTAACTGCAACCCTCCAATGTCATCTTGGTGCAATATTGTGAGGAAGTCACTATCAGTGTGTGGCATTAATCCAAAAACTTGTGGAATAATTGGGCATGCTGGATATCTATTCATCCTAAGGTAACAAGTGTGTGGCAAACATGTTTCTCTGAAATATTTCGACTTATATCCCATTCTCTCCGACAAAATTCTTGCTAATTTATGTGCTAATTCAGACACTGTTGTTGCAAACTCCTCCATTGTCGAGCTGAGTTCATCCAACCAAGCAAACATCAGTATATAATTAATGCCTTACATAGAAATAGAGGCGGAGTCACAATTTAAAGCTTATGGATTCGAAATTCTAATTTACTGAGTTCTAAATAAATAAATTTCTTAAAACATATATTTTTTTTTCGTACCAAAGTTATTCTGAATTAACCCGAACCCATACCTTAAACAGTAGCTCAACCCCCTCATGAGATTACATATTACTGTTAGGCTATAATTCTTTATAATTGAACTAATTATATAAATAATCTTTACACCATCAATACATTTCATTAAAGTCCAAAACTCATCATGTGCAGCTTCATACCCACCTCGAAATTAATGTGTGTCTCGGATTTTGCGACCAGGAAATATATGCACTTTGCATATGTTTCACTATATTTAGGATCTTCCGATACAACCTTGTCTTTTTACTCTTTGAATTGATGAATTAGGTGGGGTTATATATAAATCTATTAAATCAGCTTGATATTTTAGGAAGTCGATATGTAAGCATAAAAGAAGCATGAAGATCTTGGTTTTGTGCTAAAAAACATGTTTAGAAAACCTGCTTAAACCTGAATATCACAAGATTTTAAGATCATAAAATTTTAAAATCTCATTTATTTTTTTTAAAATTCTATTTTCGGTCAATGAGACGAAACAAGATGAAATGGAATGAGTATATGTTTAGTTCAAAGTACATGATCGAGGAGTAGTCGGAGTCTGAAGATAAGTTTCTTATAAGTTGGGTCATGGTTTCATAGTAGGCTAGTACTAATTGGTTCTTATAAAGACCTAAATTAAAAATAACAAAATGCCTGTTCTCTAATGACATCAACTTGTTAATAATCAACTGCTACACATAATTCCTTGTAATTGGGTGCAACATAATTCGTGTTTGACAACAGAACTTTTTTTGTATGGTTATCATTTAAGCTTCATTTTCTATGTTCAAATTAATGATAAGAAGTATTTATTCCCTAGTCGAACAAGACTTTGAACAGCCTTTAATTTGAATGGGCCGCGTGTCTTCCTCTCCTTAACACAAACCTCAATGATTTATCTGAGTAAAGAATATTACCTCTATTTACTTTTACTTATTTATTATAATAATAAAAAATTATTCTTACTTATTTACTTTAACATGTTAAAAGAAAATTTTATTTTTTCTATCTTAACCTTTGCATTAACTATTTAATTTCAAATTATTTTTCAAGCTCTTTAAAAATATAAACTAATTAATATAAATATTTTAATAAAATATATAATTTATTTATTATTTTTTAAATAATATATAAATTTATTATGAATAAATAAAAATAAACAAACCAAGAGATATTAATTGATAAGAAAGCAATACTCATCATTTATTATAATTGGATTCTGATAACATCAAGAATGATTAACGTCAACTCCTGGTACAGAACAACATCCCACGAAGATTCTCTAAGTCGGCAGCTCCCAAATTAAAGTTTCTAAAAGCATAACCTCCTTATATTCTCTTCGTTTTTTTTTTTCGGGCGCTAGATATATTAAAAATATTTATTTTAAAAATTAATAATATAAAAATTTAAAAATTAATTAATTTTTTTAATTTTATTTTTAATATTTAAGTCATATTAAAATATAAAAAAATAATAATTATTTATTTTTAAAAAATATTTATCATATTAATTTTTTTAAAAAAAATATATAAACTTTATCTTATTAACTAAAAGGAAATTAAAAAAGTAATAAATAAATAAATAAAGAGATGAAGGAATTTTAGTTTAGGATCCAAAGTTAAAATCAAATGCTGGTCAGTTCTAAACTTACTTTTGAACACTATGCGATCAACTAGTCCGTCCCATTGTAATACTCTTAGGAGTGGTTTGGTACTGCCACAAATAATGGAGTGATTAGTAATATAGTGATTGTTGTCGTAAGTATTATAATATTGAGATTATCTTTTATTAAGTTGTGTTAAAAATTAGATATATCATATATTGTATTTGATTTAAAATTTTATAAAAAGATTTCTTTACAAATTATACCCTTGGTTTTTTGTATAAAGAAATTTAGAAAACAGGATTGAAGGATAGTCTAGTCATTTAGAGGTCTTATCCAGGGATTAGTTATACCAGAATTAGTTTCCTTTATTTCTTTATTATAAAATAATACACTCTATGGTGTATAAGTAATTCATATATTAGGTTAAATTAAGTAACCAAATAATTTATTGATTGCACTAAATTTTAATCCAACAATTATTCTAATTAATTGAGAGCCTACCAAACGTTCCTTTCTGGCTCATACTACATGATCTCTGATAAGTGCGTGCCTTCTAGCCTTTTATCAGCTTAAAATTATAAATATACATACCCCCACTACATTTCCGCATAATTGAATCTAACTAGTTACTAATATACAGTTGTTATCCCATGCCATGTAAACCAATATGGATTTTAAGTAAATGCGAATTATTTTAGTAAAATTAAACTCCAAACACAATCATAGAAAGCATAATTGTACGGGAAATAGTTTGGTACAACACAACATAGCACGTCTTCTTCACGGAATGCACATATAATGCAAGAGAGAAACAAGGAATAGATAGATAAAAAATGAGTGTTTTAATTTCTTAGTACGTACCTGAGGGTGCTAAAACCGCCTGAATGGGAGGAGATATCAGTGAGAGGTACGTGGAAAGCTTCGGACCAAGAAAGTTGTTGAAGGCAAGTAGCAGAAGGAGTTCCCCACCTGTAACTCCCCGGCGAGAAATTGAGGTTCTGGTCATTCATTTTCTCATGGAAGGGTTTCTTGAAAAGCTTGATTTGTTCCTTCCTCATTTTTGCCAACACATCCTGTGAGATTCCATGGTTCACTACTTGGAAAAAACCCCATTCTTGTGAAGCTTTTGCTATCTTTCTCATGCATTCTTCTCTCTCCATTTCTCTCCCGTTTAGTAGCTCAAGATCTATCAGTGGCAACTCGCATTCTTCCACATCAAAGAGGTTTTGGTACTTAATCTTTGATGCCTTTCCCATTCTTATGTCGTCGAAAAGTTTCTTGTATGTCTCCTCAAATGGAGGATCTGCCGATTCTCCCCTGCTTATTTTCTGTAAAACCAACATGAATCATGTTAGTAATTAATTAAGGAGCTACGTACGTAAGTAAATTTAGCATCCATTTTTACTAATTGGCAAAGATTAAGAAAAAGATATATAAAAGGAGCTGTTGAGAAGAGGAAGAAGAGGGTTTTGCATCTATCATCGACTAGATCTCAAGTCAAAAGGCTTCGTTTTTTGGGGTTTTTTCAAAGTTCCAAATGTAATAAATTATTTTTTTCCAACTAAATGAACACAATAGCTTCTGTGACCGAAAGTTCCAGCAAAGATAACAAGATGTTGCATCTCTTTCCTTTTCTTTTTTCTCAGACTTCATTAATCTAATCAACTCATTGTTAACTAAAATAGAGAAGGAAAATAAAATTAAAGGCCATGCTATTACTAGTGAGGTTTCTGATTCAATACTTTTTAGGTGATTAATTAATGTTATTTTGCAATGACCGTGGAGACAAAGAAGATGCCTTCCGATCCCTACACGTAGGAGGGAGCAGGAATTTATAAACCTTGTGCAAATAGCAGCGACCAACACAACAGGGACCCATTCGTATTATATTAAAAATTAAACTAGGCATGTTTAATTTTAAATTGGTCAAGATTCAAGCATATGATATAATTGATTTACATGGTTGTCAACAACAACTCATGTGTGCAAACATGTTTTATGTTTTAAAAGTTTTCCTTGAACTACCTATTATAGAATACCCTCCTAATTAATTCCCAATGTTTTAAAAGTTTTTCCCTCCTTATTTTTTCTGTTTCCCCGTGATGTGATCTGGGAGAGAATTGAAGGGGAGTAATAGGAACTAGGAAGTTAGGTAGGGGTTAATCTTTATTTTTTATTTGTAAAAAAGAAGGCTTTGTTCATTTATTGGGATGACTCTTGAGTAACCACCTAGGGTGATCTGGCCCAACGTGATTCACAAACACATGATCATATGATGTTTGGCATAACGTTGGAATCAAGTGGAAGTGAGAACCACACAAGATAGAGCCTATAGTACGATAGATAGTCAATAATATTATTGTACTCATCGATGAATCTAATTAAATTTTCCTTGTTAGTGCAAGGTACATATGTAAAGCCCCCCCCCCCCCCCCCCCCTTTCAAGTGTGGTAGAGATTTAGACAGATCCTTTCTGGTAAGCTAAGAGATGCAGGAAAGTACACTTACTAGTCATTGTATTTTCATTTCCAATTTAATTGATTTGTACTATCAGTAGTACTTACTCATTATATTGTTTGATCAAATATTATACTGTTCCCAAACACTTATATATGTGACTATGCAAGTTCAAAAAAAAAAGATAATTATAGAAATTCCAGCTTGGTCAACCATATATATAGAGTTTCAATGAACGAACTTTTTGTTAACTAAAATTAAGATTAAAATACTATATGACACAAGTCAGATGTGATAATATATAGAGAGAAGGTATAGTAGAGCCAAGAAGCTATAACTTGACAGCTAGCTTATTTGATCAAAGTTTTTTTTTTTTCCAATCACTTTCTTCTGCTTTAGAGAAAGTTTTCACTTGTTAAAAGAACAAAGAATTTCAACGGATGCAAAAAGGATTTAGCAGAAGGAGCAGTGCTGAAGTTTGGTGTAATTAATCAATATTAATTGTTTCTTACTTGGTTTGGCTGCTGTGAGAAGTTTGTAGACTTCACCATAATTTTTCCTTCCAAGGAGCAATATATATATGCCTTGAGCTTAATAGCTAGTATATTTAATTACTGTCCTGTGTAACAAAATTTTAAAAAAAATCAAATCAAGCATATAATATTGATCAGTGATTAAGGGGGAAAAGAAAAAGAAAAAGAGATGCAACTAGCTAGCTACTTGCATGGCAATGCAGAAAAGAGAGCATAAGATAAAAGAAATTAAAATGGCATCATAACCAAAAAGTTACATCAGACATAATTAGGACCACACAAATTAAGGATCTAATAATTAATCTTGTAATAAAGATTTTCATCATCAAAGTTTTGTCATCACGAGGGACTAAAAAAGTCTCTTAATCAGTAAACAATTTCATCATCTAAGTTTGTAACAGATGAAGCAAGTATAGTTCACAAAACAAAAAAAAGAAGGTGGTCACCTACCAGATTATAGAAGAATAAGAAAACTAAGAAGAAATTGAGAAGTGGAGGATTCTTCAAGGATTGGGGGCCAAGTGTATCGGCTTATTTTGCAGTCCACAGAGATTGGAAAGTTTGGATATTTTTATAGTGAAAAAGAAGGACTTAATTGGAAATATCAAAACTAAAGCTGTTACTACCTCTATTTTAATTTGTTTGTCTTTATTACTATTAAAAGATATTTTCTTTGATCATAATTTTTTCAAAAATTACTTTCTGAATATTTTGAATTGTTAACTATTATGACTAATATTTCCTTCGTTCAATTTTACTTGTCTAGTTTAAACTTTGCACATTCTTTAAAAAATAATAATAAATATGAATGTTTTTCCAAAATACTCATATTAATTTAATATTTAGTCTTACATTTTAAAAAATAATTTGGGTAATAAGTAATTAATGCTAAGGTAAAATATAAAAAAAATATAAATATTTTTTTCTTGATATGTTAAAAATGACACGTAAAAGTGATAAAATATATTTTTACTTTTTATGCTGTTTACAAATATTAAAATATCGTATTTTAAATTAAGTCAAGAGGAAATATATAAGAAAATAAGAAGAAATAAATGGCATGGTACTAAGGATTGAATGTTTATGCATAGAACAAGAACACGCGGCTCACAATTCAATCAGAGAAACCTTTTTAGGCAAATGTCCATTCTTTCCGTATCTTGCCATATTACTGTTGCTTCAAAGGGGTTTTAACAGGGGATAATGGGTAGGAGAGGCAAATCCTTTTTTTTATTTTTCTAAAAAAAGAAAAAGAAAGTAAAAGAAAAGATTTTGCATTGCACATCACTCATATATAACAAGACGTTACAATTATTAATATTCAAGATTCCAATCATTTCCAATTGGCATAATTCAACCAATAATATCAAAATGGTTGTAGAAACCGAACTTAATTTTTTTACTGTTTAACTTATATATATATACAGCAGTAAGATAAATAATTTTAACACTATTCATGTATCTTATAACTTATCTTATTTTTCAGGTTATTGATTTAATATTTTTATGAATGGTAACTTGAAAACTTAAAATGATCTTTTTTGTGATTTGATTATGTCTTTACACTAAAAATATAAACTTTTTTTTATTAAAAAAAAAAAAAAAGAATCACAAACCAGTTCATTTCATTTGTCTCTCATTCTTCCAAGTCTTGCCATCACTTTATAAATTATTTAATAATAATTTCATATCTTTAATTTCTGATCCCTCACTCTGATATTTGAGAGGAACCAGGGCACATGATAAATTTCTGGGATTGGACCCAAACATGCAACAACTTGAGGGGGCAAAACTTAATTAAAAAAGAGAAAAGATCAAACAGCACTGTATTTTGATCTAACAGCAGAAACAGCATTATTTCTGAATCAATGTCGGCATTAGCGGGAAGAAGAAGAAGAAGAAGATAACACGTGGCAGCATACGAGAAATCCAAATCACATGATGAGTGCGGAATCCACGTCGGCAACTTTTTGCAGGCTGAGAATTAAAGAGCTTAGATGAAAAAGGACAATAATAAGGTACAGATACTGAAGCATTATTTATTATCCCATGCCCCTTATAAATAACGTCTCTCTTTTCACCATAAAGTCCTTATTAGGTGTACATTTGTAACATCTCGTTTTTTCATGCACTACTTTAATTTTATTTATTTATTTCACAATTGCAATCAATCGTTTTACTCCTTAATATGATATGAATTGTGATTTCTTGTTCAGAATTTTGGCTACGGAGGAATCCCTTAAGGTAACTTACCAAGCCACGCTACCTAACGTGCAATAAGCGAATCAGGTCACTCACTTTCTAGATAAATCAGCCACTAGGCAAGGACAATATTGGTTCTCTCCTCCTCTTACTTTTTGATGCTATATACCTTAGCTAGAAAGGCAAAAAGGTTCTTTCCAGCTGGATAAGGTCATCAGCTTGGATGAGTACAATCCTCCTCTTTTATCGGATCAATTTGATATACACTACTTTAAAAAAAAATTGAAATCAACAGCTAAAAAATTTAATTTTTTTTTAATAATATCAACCGACACGATAAGAATTTAGTTCTTCGATAGTTATTTGTCAATCGTCAATTTTGGAGTATTAAATTTTTATTTGAGATAAATTAAGTATTTAATTCTTATATCATGTTTATCATATTTGTCAATTTTCAAAACGTCATAGCTCAACAATTTACAAAGATTACTGTCAATCTTATAAAATGTATTATGAGTTGTTTTCAAATCAAAATAGTTTAGAATTTTTTAAATCTAAGTCAAAACATTTTCTTAATAAAGTTTCTCCAATTAAAAATTTAGGAGACGGGCGGGCGGTCTTTTGCTATTTATGACTCTAAAGTGATAACATAATCTATGTTTTTTAATCATGTTTCAATTGTTATCGAATATTTAGCGGATGAATCTTTTCTTATCAAATATGAGAAACTTAGTTGGCAATTTATCTATGTTTTTAATCATGTTTAATACACTTTTAAGTTAAATAAATCTAAACTTTCAATATTGAATACTCTAATCATATATTCTCTCCGTTTCTTTTTAGTTGTTACGATAAGATTTGGGTACCTATTAAGAAAAAATTAACTGGGATTGCAATTTGACTAATATAACATATTAGTTGATAGATATTTTTTATAAACATATAATAATTATTTTTTTCACATTCTAAAGTGATTTAAGTACTAATTAGGGTAATGTTTAAAAAATATAATAAGTTATTTCTTAAATTTTGAAAATAACGAGTATTTTAAAATAATTATTTTTAATTTATCTAGTAGCTAAAATGAAACGGATGGAGTAATATCTACGTGAGAGTTTGGAAAAATGGAGAGGAGCCGAAGGGTGAGGCCGTGAGGGTTGTTTCCACTTCCAATTGCCACGACAAACCAAGGGAAAGGGATTTTTGAGATCATGAGCAAGTTGAGGAGAATAAATTGAATGCTCTGCTACATTTTAAAATTGAAGCTGCTTAGTCAAACTAAAAATGCTAAAAAATATGTGAATAAAATCATATACAATTGTGCCAACTGCGAACGTTCTAAACCTAGAAAATTTATGAAGAAAATATATAAACTAACAAACACTGATAAAATTAAGTTGAGAATGAAAAAAAATATTATTGGGAGCGTGGCTTCAAATGTAATAGAGGTCCATGCAAATACCGAATAAATGACAATCAGGTGGGGAAAAGAAATTCCAGTCCCAATATTAGGCAAAAGTTTGAGGTGAAGGGAGTTTATGCCAATTCATTAACACGATCTTAGTAATTGAAAAAACAAAAATAATTAGGAAAACCATAAATTAATTTATTGATAAGATATTTTATCCCCCTTTGCTATTTAGCTCCTCCCATATATCGACTTGCTGACCAAATCCCATTTCGCCGTCAATGGTGGTTGAAATATATGCTACTTTATGGTAAAGAAAGACAAATAGGCATCAAAAGTTTTGACTTTTAATGGTGGTTGAAATAACTTTATGATTTTATTTGATTCAATTGCACATGTATCACCAAAGGGACAGATGCATGAACTAAGAAATTCTTGTTTAAAAAAGCAAGTCAAATACAAATATATTTTGGCTAATGTTGACACTAATTAGCCAAACGAAATGGGATTATCAAGAGATGCAGCTCTTGATGATTCTATTTTACCACCGCCAAATCTAATCAGCAATGTCTCATCAATTTAGTGATGTCAACTTTATGGAACTTGATTAGGACTTTGTGAGAGGTTATCTTATATCGTAGTAAAAGAAATCAGGCCATTCATTGTGGGGACTAAATCATCATTGGAAACGATTTTTCTCGAGACATCAAATCATAAAGTTGGTGGGCCAATGAATATTAAATCTCCAAGGGAGAAAATAAGGTAATACCTCTTCAATTTATGTCTATTTTTTTCATATTTAGTACTAACTCCTTATATTTAAGTATAATATTCCTAGATTAAAAATATTAAAACGTATTTTAATTATTATATATTTTTCAAGCTAAAATTATAAAATGTAAAAAATAACAAAAATTAAAATAAAAAAAGTAATTTTAAAGAAAGAAAAAGCTTTTCTTTCAACTGATGGTTGGTTACATGTTGGAAAGGAAAAATCAGTCCTCTTGTTGGGGGACTATAGAATTTAAAGATACGTTATCTTAAAAAGAGAATTGGGTCCCACGATTAAATATGGAAAGCATCCAAGTTTATCTTCAGTGGGGCCAACACAGTTAGTGGGACTAATCGGCCCCACTACTCTGCTTTGCCGACGTACTGTCTGAGTTTCTTAAATTCTCGCGGATTGTTTGGTATAAAATACTTGGTAAATTAGCAGAATTTAGAATGAAGTATTTATTTATGCCGAAATAATGATGATCAAATGCAATATAAAAAGATTGTTATATATCGACAATCTCTTTAAAAAAGATTTGAAATTAGCTATAAATTTTGCTGTTATATTATTCATAGCTAACCAAATTTTACGTATAATAATTTATAGATAATTCATTACTAAATGTAAACAGCTATGGATTTTTATGTTTAGCAATGAAATTTGTTTGTTTATAATTTTTATTTTTTTCAGTAGTTTAATTTCTTTTTTTTTTTTATCATAAATTTATTTAAATTATATTGAACGATAACTTTTGAAATTCGAAAATAATTAACCTGGTCTTTATCTTTCTCCATTTGAGCGTCAAACTTAATTTGCATAGTGCATAACTTGAACATAAGACGTAAAGTCTCACAAGTCTCTCAACAACTTATGTCACTTAAATAAAGCTTTATGCAAAGATCACTTACTTAATAATAATTTTATCTTTAATTTTAAATAGTTTAATTTTATGCTAATATATGCATTTTTGCTCTATGCTCTGTTTCGCATAACTTAATATAAGTATAATTTAAAACTTGTTTTGGGTTAACTCATTCAAAGAAGTTTTATAAATAATTAGTTATGTTTTTGGGTAAAAACTTTAAAATTATATTAGAATAATAAATACTTGTTACGTGTTTGATTAAAAAAGAATATTATTAAGCAGTATTACAATGACTAATATATTCATAAAATTATTTTAAAAATCATAAATTTAAATCATTTATATACAAGTAAAAGAACAAACGATAAAAATGGAAGGGAGAATCAGGCGTGAGTCCTATTATTAGGAAGAGTTTATCGTAATTTAGGTGTTTGTCCTTAAAATCTAATTTGATCAATTTATAGATTCATCAAAATATCCCCTTAATAACACTAACAAAATATTGCACAAAATTATAGAGCAATTCTTGTACCATCATCCATGATTATACTTTTTTTTTTTGTTTTAATTTATTTTTATTCTGTTAAGAAAATATTATATTTTATAATTAAAAATAATTTAATTTTTAACTTTTTTTATAGTTTAATAATTTATAATTATAAAAATAATTAAATTTTTATATCAAATCAAATGATACTTTGCATAATTTGCGACGAAACGAAATATTAGTTAGTCAGAAGTTATTCAGCAACGAATTAGTGATGCTATTGCTCTCACTCAATTACCAGAGTAAAATGATAGAGATGGCTCTAATAAGCCCACGACTGATATTTGACGAATGACATGTGACGGTGACGAATAGGTAGGTTGTCACTTACATACTATTTTGATGATTGGTTGCACACTCAGATGCATAACTAGCTATCGTGTATATAATTTTAATTTTTTTATTTTTTACTTTAGTGAAGCTAATAATTTATTTGATTAAGTTTTTAAAATTTATTTATTTTTAAAACAGTATTTTTATCAGTAGTATGGTAGTATTTTAGGATTGTTTAATGTTTTAAAAATATTTTTAAGAAAAAATATGTATATAATATTTTTTAACAACTGTTTCTGTTGTTATTTTAAAACACTTATATTTCTTAAAAAATTTGGTCAAGTATTTTAATTTTCTAAATAAATATTTTTGAATAGATACAAAAATATTTCATAAATTGAGATGGATTGAGATATCTCATGAACTTAGCTCTTTCGTTCCCACTACTTAATACTAAAAATATCTCCAAATTAATTAATATTCATAATTAAATATAAAATAATATAATTTTATATTTTATGTCAAAATTAAATATTATCACTTATGCCACCGATCAAACTACCCCTCAATTGTACTCGGAGAAACAGTAAAGTGGGACTTTGAATCGAGTTCACACAAAGGGTTGGCCATTGGAGTCCGGTGTGAACAAATATGAAATGGTTAAATTAAAAGTAAGAAGAGGGGCCAGGTGCATTTGGTACGGCAGATTTTATTTTAGTTATTTATTTTTATTTTTCATCTATGATTCAATATTCTTATTGAAATTGAATAATTCAATTTCACATATTACAAAATTTATTTATGAAGACAACATTCTCAATAAAAAGTATTTTATAGAAAAATTTAAATTAGAAACTTAGTTAAGGATGAAGGGATTACGACAGATCACATTCTCCCTCTTTGTAAATTTATTTTTCAATCTTTTCTGTATTGTGCATTTTCACCTTTCTCTATTTGTATTTCTATATCTTTTAAGGTATTAGCCAATTGTATTTGTTGTATTCATATATGTGTTTAGGTTATATCATCTGTCTCTCTGTATGTTATATTTCCAACTCTCTCTTTCTATTTTATACTTTTTGAGAGGTCAAGCGGTTGTATTTGTTGTATTGATCCGTGCATTTAGGTTGTATGCATCTACTCTAATTTTGCTTGTATACATTTATCTTGTATCACATATATTTTGTTAGCTCTTATATCGATTGTATCATTCGTGATACAAAAAAAAACACATAAAAAAGAGAGGGAGAGAGAGAAAGAGAAAAAGAGGGAGGGAGAGAGAGAGAGAGAAATAACACAGAGCAAGAGAGGGGGGAGAGAGGGAGAGAGATGGAGGAGAGGCGAGGGAGTGAGAGGAGAGAGAACAGAGATTAAGAAACTTCTTCCTTATTTGTTATTGAATACAAAAAATAATTAAAAATTGAAAATATAACTAATAATTGTAATTATTTAAAACTATGGTCATATTTAATAAATACTATCATATAATTGTTATATTTTGTATTTTTAAAAAATAATTCTCACAATAAATCTACTTTTGAAAAAAAAAAAAAAGGGGGGGGGGGGGGGGGGGGGGGAGGAGGCGGGTAGAAGAGAAGAATAAGTTCCTGATAGCATTCAGTACTGAAATTTGATTATACTGTTAAAAGAAGCGAAGAGTGCTTCTATTAAATTTTTTAGTATAAAAATTTATAATGGGTGTAGCTGTGGATTTCGAAATAATGATAGTAAGTTAAGAGTTGAAATAGTAATAAAGAATAATTTGTGTTCATTAGTGAAAGAGATCTTTTTCATTTTAGATGAAAACAATTATTTTCTCTGATAACTAATTATATGAATATAATATATATATTTTTGAAAAAAAATGTTTTCTGTAGTATATATCAAGCACTTAAACCTATTTATTTACCCTTAATAGATAAATCTAAATCGTTCAAATGTTAACTTATTAAATTTTACTGAATATGGTATTGTTATTGACCGATTAAATATATTGTATTTGTTTTTGTCCCTTCAATAACCCCTGACTAATTATTTATAAATATATATAAATCAGTTCTATACATAATATAAGTATTATCAAAATGTCGCCTTAAAAGTTCCCATTAAGGTAACTTTTTACTATATTATATTTATCAATTCTTCTAACACATAATATTTTAGGATCTCAATAAATATTTAAGAGCATTCAAGACTGGTTAGGAAGAAAAATTATATGAAATGCGTACAACACATATATAAGGTACTATCAGATTACTCTCCTCAAATCTCTTTAGTTTCTACCTAATAACCACTTCTGCCACCACCCAAACTCATGAAGAACATGTCGTCACCATTCTCCATTGCATAATCACCGGTGGTGCCAACGATCACCACCACCACGGCACCACCGCATCTTCACTAATAATTTTTACTACTTATCGTCAACATCATTTCAATAAAATTGAAGGCTTAAAAGTGAAATTTTACAAAGAGGCACTAATTTCTTTTTTTTTAATGCTGGAAAAATAAAGTGGTCAAATCTTAAATATAAAATTCAAATTAGTAGATTTTCAACTTTAAACAAAGACAAGCGGGGCCTTAGACACCGCCAGTGTTAAGAAATATCAAGAATTGTCTGCAATGTTTATTAGCCTCATTGATTTGGCGGTCAATCATTAGGAGTCCCAAAAGATTCCTTCTTTCCCATTTTAAGACATTGTCATTACACTGTCCTTTAGTTTGCCCAAATATCTTTAAAAAATTAACAAAAAAACAAAACAAAATAAAACAAAAAAAAAAGGTCCTTCCACATTTTGCCCTTTTATCATGCGAATGGTTATACGACTATTTCTGTATTGTCGAGTCTTTTTATTTCTATTGCTGCTTTCCCTTTAGATTCATGTGTCATTTCCTAAGAATGAATATTTTTTTTTTTGGTAAACTGTGAAGTATTATTGTTGACAATTTAAATTAATTTATACTATAGTAAAAAATGAAAATTCTGTAAAATGTTAGATTGAACTTTTTGTTCTATATTAAAAGATTTTATAATAAATAAAAATTTTATTTAACTATTTTTTTAAATATTTAAAATGTCCACGTTGGTTAATGTAAAGAAAAATTCAAAGTTGGATGTTTATAAAATCATCAAAGAGAAACATATCTATCCGATAGTGTCAATAGGCGGGAATCTGTGTTCTCATGACTCCTGCCCAAATTAATACTATGACATAATTGTCATTTAATTATCTTTAAATATTTCAAAATATAAAATCAACTAAAATTTAGCTTGTTAAATCTTTTCTCATTTGAGTTATGTAGAAAATTCTAGTATCAAAGACTTTAAATTTAATTAAAATTTTACCTATAACAAATTATTTTTATATATATGTATATTTATACACAATAATAAATATTTCATGATAATTTTTCTAATATAAATCATCACCAACTGTGGAAATTCAAAGACATTTAAATTTGTTTGAAAGAAATTCCCACCTTATTATATCATAAGTGTTTCTCAAATTAATCTTCATTAAATATAGGTGAGATTTTTTATTGGGGAAATTTCATAAATAGCACCCGTTTGAAAATTAATTATCATTAATAGTTATAGTTTGCATAATTATAATTTATAGCAATAATTTTTATGGCAAAAAGAAAAACCCTCTCCCCTCTCTCTAGAATCTCTCTCGCCCCCCGCTCCCCCCCCCCCCCCCCCCCCCCCGCTTTCGTTGTTTCTCTGTCTCTCTCTCCCTCTTCCTCTGTTTCTCTTTCGCACTTGCTCTTTTTCTCTCTGCCCCCCCCCCCTCTCTCTCTCTCTCTATATATATATATATATATATATATATATATATTTCACTCTCTCCCTCTTTTCCTTTTTGTATATTGTATTTTAATTGCATCCTTCACTTTGTATTTTTTATATTCTTTTGGAGGGTATCGAACAATTGTATTCATATTGTATTCATTGGTGCATTAACTATATCGACGAATACAGTTTATGTTTATACAAAGATATAAACAACAAAGCTCTAATTGAACTTGTATTAATTCATTCTCGTATCACTTGTATTCATTCGCTTTAGTATCGCTTCTATTCATTTATTCTACATGTGCACATTTAGGTTGTATCAACAAATACAATTTACATGTATATACAAAAGATACAAAATTGATGAATACTTGTTTTATTAATTAATACAAACTGTATCGACGAATACAATTTATGTGTATACAAAAATACAAAACAACAAAAGCTCTTATTGAGCTTGTATTCATTCACTCTTGTATCACTTCTATTCATTCATTCTACTTGTATTCATGTGCGCATTTAGGTTGTAACGAATACAATCTACATGTATACAAAAGATGCAAACAACTAAAATTACAAAAGATTGTATTAATTCGCGCTCTTGTATCACTTGTATTTATTCATTCTTGTATCTCATACACACTTTCTCTAAATTATTGATACACTAATACAAATCTAAAAAATATTTTCAGATACAACATTCATCTGTAGGTTGTATTGATATATCTATTACTTTTATTTTGTGAGATACATTTGTATTATCACCAAAAAATAAATAATTATAAATTACAATCTATAATAAAAGAGAAGAAAAAAAGGGATATACCGAGAAAGAGAGAGGCAGAGAGAGGGAAAGGTAAAAAGAGAGAGAGAGAGAGACAGAGAGAGAGTGGGAGAAAGAGGAGGGAGGCAAGAGAGAGAGAGAGAGAAAGAGGAGAGGGAGGCGAGAGAGATTTATAGTCTATTTGGCCAAGCTTCTATGAGGCCAAAAGTGTTTATTTTTCCTAAAAAGCACTTAATTTAAAAAAAATGAGGTGTTTGGCCAAGCTTTTGAGAGAAAATAAGTGTTTTTTAGAGAGTAGCAGAAACTGTTTTTCAGAACCTAAAAAAAGTAGTTTCTCCCCAAAAACACTTGTTTGAAAAGCACTTTTATGAAAAATATACTTAGAAACACTTTTCAAAAGCTTGGTCAAACACTAATTGCTGCTCAAAAGTAATTTTTAAATTTATTGGGCAAACACAAAGTGCTTCTCAAACACTACTTATGGGAAAAACACTTCGCAAATTAAGCTGATTTGAGAAGGTTGACCAAATAAGCTATTAGAGAAAGTGGAGAGAAATATTATAAATTATAATTATTTTTTATAAAATATAATTTTCTTAAACTATATCTACTAATGATAAATACATAATATATATTTATTTATACGATATAATCTTTCCTTCTTTTTATCTCAGTGTCTCAGTAAATCATGAAAGTGAAGGTGGCTGGGCTAACACTGCTTGTCGACAGTACTAACACTGTTCATGACTTTTTTGAGAAAATACATATGCATATGCACGATAATTGGATGTCGGTAATTGGCAATCATAGGATAAGTGGGGCTCTCTATATAATGATTTGCTAATCAATACATAAACAACCACAATCTTTCAAGGTTGCGACTTGGGACTACCCAAATATTCACAAGCAATAATAAGAAAGACAAAAACATATCTAATACCGAAGAAACATCTTTTAAATATTCATTTAGTTCTTGTCCTTCAAATTATTATTCACCTGAATTCACTATAATAAGTCATTTTATTTTTATTTAATTCACTTTAATAATTATCTTAATCAAATTAATTATTCTTTTGAGAATTTAATGACGTAATAAATTTAATTTTACGGAAAATAAAAGTTAAAACATGTCTAATTTTAAAAAGTTGGTCAAATTAAAATCCAAACCCACCCGAAAGCCGACCCACTACCTAACTCCAGCCATCCCCTTTCCCCAAAAATGGCTAATTCCTCATATTTTTGTTCTCCCTTTTTGTTTAAAAATAAAAAATAAAAAATCCCAAGCAGTCATATTTGAGGAGGCTTGAGAGCGAGAGCGAGAGCGATTATAGAATTGAATGGTCACACAATTTATAGTAATTAATCATTAATTAGCTTTTATGATTATTTAGTGGGAAATATATTTTGCGGTACCTCTTTCTAATAACGCGACATTTTCAGAAAAAAATATAACTTTGACGGCCAATAATTACAAATTGAGTGACATTCGGACAATCAATTCCTTTGATGCCGAAACTTCTCTCTGCTTTCGACCATGTAACAATGAAGATCAACCGAAAAATAAGATAAAACTACAACTTATAATTTTCACAAAAATTCAATTATTCTCGTTCACATAATTATTTTATCACACACACATATATACGTGGTTGCGTACCTGCTAGCTTTTGCTTCTCTTAAAAGAAACCTCAAAATTGTTAACATATACAAGACGGGCAAAGCTAACTTGTTAATTAAAGGGTATAAATCCTTCAATATAAGTACGGAACTGTTAGGGACCACTTTCTTCGTAAATGAATGTCGCGTGGCGCGAATTTAAATTAGTTGAACAATCAAGATGATAAATAAATAAAAAAAATATTTTCTTCGCTATAATTCAGGTACAATTATAAACTATGAAATCTTTTTGATATATTTTCATGTTTTTATATGCATACGATTATTATATTGATAATCGGTGAAACAATTACTTAAAATCTGGAGGAACTGTATGTTCTTGATTCTTGATTATTTTCCTTCACTAATAGTCTGATACACGAAAAAGATCCTTATTGCATATAAAGAAATTTCTTTTTTGCTAATTCAATTCTTCTACTAAATTTCTTTTATAAAATAAAATTGTGTTAGCTGTTTTCTTTCTTTTGGTGTTTGTATGCTTTATTTCAGCCCGATTGTTTCTTCAATTATTGGCCCAAACATGAGCAACTTAAATCTCTCCTACACTTCCAAAGAGGAAAACAAAAAAAATAGAAAATAGAGTCATCGTTTTTTCATACAAACGGGGGGTCATAAATTAGGGGCCGCAAATCTGACTCAAACTCATTTGACCGGATCAATCAGCCTTATATTTTATGGGTAACCCATGAAATATATTAGCTCAAATTTAACCCGTCAGCTAGCCTAAGTTAAACCCATTTATATTAGAAAAAAAAATTGATTCAGACTTTTATAATAAAGATATATCTGTATAGGTAAAAGAAAAGTTAAATGATTTCTTTTTACAAGTTTTCTGTATAAACCAGTAGTAGTAGTATCTGTGTTTTGAGATATATCTATTGAATGTGTCATTATTACCCCTATTTTAAGAAGAAATTATTTTACTTTATTAAAAAAATTAAAATTTTAAAATGTAAAAATCAGTTGTTTATATTTTAGGTAATCTAAAAACATTTTTTTTGTTTCCAAAAAATGACTAATGATGTACTGCTAACTACTTTTGTACATCGAAAGTTGCAAAAAAAAAAATCTCAAAGTTTCAAAATTATAATAAACATTATATTGTCAATGCGTATAATTTTAATCTTTTTTGTATTATATATGATATGTATGAAGATTTTTTAAAAATATTTGTTTGAGAATATTTATTGTTATCTTTAAATATAAAGAAGAGAATTTTGATCAAATTGGATGGGTTGGGTTATTACCCATTATTTAGCCCATTTTGACTCAAGTCATCTTAGCCCAAGCAATTTTGGGCAGAATTGGACAATAACTCATTTATTAATACATTCATTTTAACCCATCCAAATTCAGCCCAAACCGCTAATTTGCCGTCTCTAACCATAATGAATACTTAAGCTGATTAACTTGTCATTAAATTTGATGGACTTGATTTTAATTCAATAATTTTAAATTAATCTTGCACTTAATGTATTTTAGTTCAATGACTTTAATTTTGATATCGAACCTTTATCTTGATTTTTAAATCCTCAAAACGTCTGAATACTTATAGCTTATAAAAAAATTTGTGGTTTTGATTCATTACCTTTCTCTTGCTTCTCGTTATGAATTATGATTTTCATGTTGTGAGGACTCCTGTTAATAATAGTCAGAAGAAAGAATTATGATTGAGAATAACTCTCTTTTATTTAATTTAATTAATTTGACTTGAATCACTGAGTAATCTGATTGAAGTAGTGATAATGTCATATTTGATTCGTTGCGACATATCTCATGCATTGGCCTTTTGATATTATTTAACATGTCACATTATTTTGATACGTGTGACATAATTTTATGAATTTCTTCATTTAACGTAATATGCCATGTCATTTGGTCTAACAAAGTGAGCTCGTTATTTAAAGCTTGCATAAATGAACTAGCTCAAGGATTTAGACTTTTTATATAAAGACGGAATGGACTGAGAAACCTTTGTACTTGTCCTGAATTGTTATCTGAACCCCTACATTCTCTACTTTGCCAAATGAAACTCAGTTTTTCATCCGGTCAGTGATGCTTGTGTTACAACCAACTACACATCATTTTTAATGCCACACAAGAAATAAAATATTAAAAATCAATTCATATATTCATTTTCTCTTTCTCCAACTATTTGCAGTCGATTTTCCTCTTTCTTCTTTGACTTCTTCTGGTGATTTTTAGGCTATAATGGTAAGATTCTTCTCCTCTTTTTAGTTTATTTTTCTTATCTCATTCATTTTTCTTTTGTTTTATTTGTCATCTTCTACTTTGCTGGATTTTAGGGCGCACACTTTTTTATTCAATTTTTGAGTTAATTTCAGAAATTGACAGTGTTTATCATGGAGAAATATAGAAAACAGAAAGTATAATGTTAATGCAAAAGATAGGTGGAATTTTTTAAAAATCATTCACTACTTTTTATTTTTTACATTTCATCCTCTATTTTGCGAATTTGAAATGGGAATTGTGGCCCTCTCAATAGAATATGCTCTATTAGTACAGTAAAAACAGAATAAAATTGGACAGAGAAAAACTGAAGAAAGAAGAAAAGCCAAAAAAAAAAAAAAGTAGCGTTTTTATTTTGGGTTCAACAATTGAGAATGAATAATGGAAAAGAAGATAACTATTAAATAGGTCAAAAATTGATTATTGATGCCTTTTTAATAGGCCTCAGAGGGACATGCATAAAGTTGACAGATAAGTCACCCTTACTGTCACTCTACAGAATCGTACATGAGATTTTCACCTCATACGGCTCCTCGTTCAATTCTTTTGAATTTATTGGATCCTTTTCCGCGTTATCAAATATGCCACATGAGATGATTGGTTAAAAAAAAATTAAGGGAGAAGTAGCGATGTTCCTGGTTCAGTTTGGATTAATTTTTAATTTTAAAATTAAAATTAAATTAATTTATTTAATTTTAAATTTTTAAAATTAAATAAAATAAAATAAAATAAATAATAATCGATTTGGTTCTTGTCGATTTGGTTCGGTTTAATTTAATTTTTTGAGTTATAACTAGCTAATGATAAATTATTAATAGTAAAACAACAGAGATATGAGATAATTATTTCAAGTGAATATTAGGATTCAATAAATTTCTCTCTACTATCACGAGATGAATGTATTTGAATCTTCTATTATTTTTCAGCACTATTCCAAAGTTTTAGTATGTTTAAAAAAAAATTGGCAATATGTCACATCACATATAAATAATTAGACTTAGAGTATTGGGTTTGGACATATTTTTTAAGTAATAGAATTTTAATGTATTGTAGTGCATGTGAAATAAAATATACTAAAATTAAATTAATGATTAAAAGGTATAAAATATTTATCATTATTTATGAAAAACTAATAACATATATTCAAATAATTATAAATTTTATATATAAATTTTATCGGTCCGGTTTGGTTATTTCTTCGGGTTTTTTTAGTAAAATCAAAATCAAACCAAATATTATTGATTTTTAAAATTTAAAACCAAACCAAATCAATCCAAACCAAATGTCGATTTTTTTAATCGATTTGGTTTGCGGTTTGATTTGGTTTTTCACCAAATCGTAAACACCCCTAGGGAAAAGGATTAAAAATACCCCTCTACTTTAGTATACTAGCTAATTTTGCCCCTGGTTATATTATAGGGTCAAATATACCCCCGCCGTTAACCAAGTAAACAAAATTGCCTTTCAATTGGATGAAATCCACCAAATTGACTTAGAGCCTGTTTGGTTTAGCTGAAAAAAGTGGCTTTTAAACATAAGTGCTTAAAGCACTTTTTAAGTGTTGAAACTTATTTTATAAATAAGCAGTTATGTGTTTGGATAAAAGTGTTGAAGTTGAAAAAAAGTTATTGATGTGTTTGGTACATAAGTGTTGTTAAGCACTTATTTTAGGTCAAATGACTGAAATACTCTTAAAGTTGTTAACACACACAAAAAAAGCGAATTACTATGATATTTTTATTTCTAAAATAATTAAAATCTAAATTAATTTTTGTTTTTATTATATTTAATATAAGTTGATTATTAAAGTTACTTTTAAGTTTTAAAAACATATAACTTGAATAAAATTAGGCAAATCTCCCTTTACTTTTTATTCGGAGTATAATTTTATTTTTTATTTGTAAAAATAGAATATAATAATTTAAATGAAGTAATACAACCTTGATTTTTTCTCTTTTTTTTTTAAGATTTTAAATAATTTTTTTCTAATATGCACAAAAAAGTAAAATTTTGTCAAAGATTTGAATGAGGCTATTATTGAAATTAGAAAATATTATGGGATAAATAAGTAATAGTTTGGTCAAACTTAAATGGCTTATAAGCCAAAAAATAAAAAGTCAGTATCTACCAACTTTTTGCTTTTGCCTTTTTTAAAGCACTTTCAAACTTTTTAAGCACTTTTTGATAATTTCAAATACTACAAAAAGTTAAAAAGTGACCAACTTATAAGCTAAACCAAACACCCTCTTAAAATACCCAATTTTAATTAAATTACCCATTTTTCCTTTAAATTTGAATCCGACCCACTAACCTAAATAAACTCATTAGAATTTAATTATTCAAAACAAAACATGTTCTCAAATTATTCAAAGAAAAAACCTTAGAAATAAAAGGAGTTCGATCATACATTTATTTCTCCTCTAAAAATATTAGAACAAATAAAATAGAAATCAAATATTTATCAAATCTATTCATATTAAGGACGATGAAACCTGATTTAGTAAATATTTGGTTGTTGCTTTGTTTGTTCCAATATTTTTGGAGGAGAAATAACTGTATGATCGAACTCATTTTATTTAAAAGGTTTTTTCTTTTATTAATTTTTGAGAACTTATTTTGCTTTGAACAATTAAATCCTCATGAGTTTATTTAGTTTAGTGGGGGCGAATTCGATTTAAAGGAAAAACGGGTAATTTATTAAAATTAGGTATTTTAAGTCAATTTGGGGGATTCCATCCAATTGAGGGCAATTTTATTTACTTTGTTAACAACGAGGGTATATTTAGCCCTATAGTATAACCAGGGATAAATTTAACTAATATACTAAAATAGAGGGGTATTTTTAACCCTTTTACTAAAGTGCAGATGACAATATGGGACAAGTTAAACTTCATTAAAATTTAATTATTAAAATATAGTTCAATTATTTTATAAATTTAACCTTTAAAATTTTAATGCCTATGGGGAGTTATATTTGATAAATTAACTAATAGTTTGTTTTGCTAAATTTCAAAATCTACATATTTTTACATGTTCTTTTTGTTAGAATTATTTTTTAGAAAGTACTTTTCAAAGCTAGCAATTTATATTTGGTTAATTAATTTGAAAAAGTATTTTTTTCATGTATTAGAGCATAAATTCGTACTTGATTAAAATTTCAAAAATATTTCCTATCTTTTTTAACTTTGAAAAATAACTTACGTGTTATTTTTTATTACAATTCAAAAACACTTACCTTTTCTCTAAATCTCAACTTTCTAAAATAAATACTTTTAGCTTCTCAAAAACTTGATTAGACAAACTATATATAATTTTTCAAAAAGATTACAATCTAGGATGCGAAACAACACAGTGTACAGAGCAAAACATTTTGTTAGGAGAATCATATTGGATTTGTGGGGAGAGATTTGATTTTGAGGCACAAAATAATTGAGATGCGTCAAAATATATGAATAGTGTTGATGGAAAAGAATCAAACAAATTAAGTTAACAGAGAAGTAGTCTCCAGAAATGGGATATACTCAAATTAGACAATCAATTATATAATATTTTTCTTCGACGATCGACAATATTATTATTGAAGCTGTTCATATGCTTACTATATGTCATTGTTAAGGTGGGTTAAAGTCGCACATTGGTTGGGGAATGGACTGATGGTTTGTTTATATGGACTTGGGCAATCCTCCCCCCATGAGCTAGCTTTTGAGGTTGAGTTAGGCCCAGGTGTCATATCTTTACCTGGTATCAGAGCCAGGTCCATTCCCGTTTGGGCTCCCAGTCCACACTCCAGTCGGGCCTGGGTGTGAAGGGGGGTGTTAGTAGGTTAAAGTCCCACATTGATTGAGGAATGAACCGATGGTTTGTTTATATGGACTTAGGCAATCCTCCCCTCATGAGCTAGCTTTTGAGGTTGAGTTAGACCTAGGTGTCATATATTTAATGGTATCAGAGCCAGGTCCATTCCGTTTGGGCTCCCAGTCCACACGCCAGTCAGGCCTAGGTATGAAGGGGGGTGTTAAGGTGTTTAAAGTCCCACATTGGTTGGGGAATGGACCGATGGTTTGTTTATATGGACTTGGGCAATCCTCCCCTTATGAGCTAGCTTTTGAGGTTGAGTTAGGCCCAGGTGCCATATCTTTATATGGTATCAGAGCCAGGTCCATTCCATTTGGGCTCCCAGTCCACACGCCAGTCGGGCCTGGGTGTGAAGGGGGGTGTTAAGGTGGGTAAAGTCCCACATTGGTTGGGGAATGGACCGATGGTTTGTTTATATGGACTTGGGCAATCCTCCCCTCATGAGCTAGTTTTTGAGGTTGAGTTAGGCCCAGGTGTCATATCTTTACAGTCATGTCTCTTGTCTCTGTGAATTATATATTTCTCCACATGTCTGTTTTGACCACATTATATAATATTTATGATTTATTTTAAAACACAAAATTTAAAAGTCCTTTTATATTTCTTAAATTTTTATACTCAGTTAAATACATCATATAAATTCGAACGAAAAGAAAATATATTTTTGCATGACTACAAAATGAGTACGGTACTCCATTGCCTTTTGTCTTGTGCGTTTCAACCGTTAATTTCATCAACTTTACAGCTACCATAATTCCAACTTCATCTACGAATATCCATTGACTGCTCACTTAGTATTATTGTCTATAACAACTTCTTCTTCTTCTTCTTCTTCTTCTTCTTCTTCTTCTTCTTCTTCTTCTTTTTCATTCGTATAATATTACTTTCTCCTTCATATTATTATATAAGTGGGAAGCCTTCAAGTTAAAAGTTGAATTATCATTTTGTCATTCAATTTAAAATATTTTATGTACTAAAAAGTGAATTTACTTTACAATAAATATTATTAGACGATTAAATTAAATAAGAAATCTATAATTGTCATAATAGAGAATTAATTTTTTCATTTAATTTACGTTATTTCACTTTATTCAAATTTAATAATAATAATTTATCATTATCTTCATCAGAATGTAAAAAAACTCAAAGCCATAACATCATGGTTATTTCTTTAATTTAATATATATATACATGTGTGTGTGTGTGTTTCCTTTTATTTATATCTATGTCTTCTATTAAAATATTTTGAAATACTATTTGGTTGAAGGATAAAAATATATTTTCCACTTTTATAATTTAATTACTGTATTGAAATATAAATATTATAACTCATTATTTAACTTCTTTTTTTTTAAAAAAAATAGTCAAATATCTATTAATTTAGTGAGTTATTATTTACACATACACACACACACACATATAATGAGATTTTTTGTACTGTTTGGTACAATAAAAAATATTATAAGAGTATTGTTTAAAAATAGAGCAAAATAATCGCTCAATATTTGATGGACTGATATGTGTGACTTCCACTTTTAGTATAATATGATATGATAAGATTCAAATATTATAATTTAATTATATATTGTCACGCCCCGCCTTGGGAGGCATGACTGACACCTAGTGCCCTACTAGGACCTGGACTGTTGGACTAACTGAGCCTAAGTACTTCTGGTGTCAGGCTGGCTCTAATCTTGGATTCATGAAAACAACGGGCTATATAACGGCTGTAAATACAGCCTCCGGCCGACTAGGCCTATAGCCACCTATAGGAATATAACAGCCAACCAGAACAACTGAACATAAGGGAACCTATGCAGGCCGACAAGGCCACCATGCTGACTAGTTATTACTGAAAAGTAGAGAATCAAGTGTTGAACTGATCTGTGATTGATAAGGTTACCAACTAACAACTGAACAAGGCCCCACACGGCCATCACATGCAAACTAAAACATACATACGACCTCACACGACCGGTACAACTAACCACAGGGAATGTACAATCCGCAAGTCTCTAAGAATAATAAGAGGATAGGGATAGGGCCCCGACCTACCCATACTGTACAAACAAAAAGAGAAGTAAACCTTTAGCTGTCAAGTTCCGAATGACAAGAGTTGAAGGCTCTGTACGTTGGCTGGAACTACGAGGGATCTGCTCCTCATCTATGAGTACCTGCAGGCAAGTAATGCAGCGGCCCAAAATGGGCGTCAGTACCACTGATACTGAGTACGCAAAGCAATAACTGAAAGTAAACAATAACACTGATAGATACTATGAGCATCCCACCGGCCCCCTGGGTATGCAACTTGAGCCCGCTGGGCCCCCGACTATAGCTGGATCTGAGTCCAGAGGACTCCTGAAATCTGAAATCTGTAATCTGCAGCCCGGGCGCAGGCGCTCGACAGGGGGTGTGGTATAGTGCCGATCAGCCTGCTATGGGGAATCTGCATCCCATCTTTGTCCGCTGGCGGACGACATGCCACTCTGTAAAGCGACGTATCCTCACCCTCTGACGGGTGAGTCGACACAGCTATTAACCTTGGGGCGGTCAAGGAAGCTCTAAGGGTGCCCAACACAGAACAATCATGTCTCCACAGATAGCAATAACCGCATGTAATATATATATACTGAATCTGATAATAATATTTATATTTTGGTATTTTATTCTGAATTTCATACTGAAATATACTGAATCTGATACTGAAATATGCTGAATCTGATACTGAAATATGTTGATTCTGATATTGAAATATACTGAATCTAATACTAAGATATACTGAGTCTGAAATAATATTTCTGGAATATTCTACCGGGAATTATACTGTTTTACTGAGTTTCATGCTGAACACTGTATAATAATTCTAACATGCTTATTGAACTCATACTGAATATAATATACGGCTTCTGACACATTCTACTGGAATTTGTACTATTTTGTTGTACTGGAACTACTAGCTTGCCGAAAGAAACTGGCTTTATATACCTCGCCTGGCGACTTTCTGATTAACTGGCGGAGCTCAGCTAATGTTCAGCTATTTCTCCCAACTGTATTCATATTCACGAAAGAATAGAATTAATTCTACTATTATTTTGGAAAGAAACCATACTTATGGATATACCTACTGCCTATTCTTTGACTTATCGAAGAACGACCGAAAACTCGTAATTTCTTGAAAGTCTAGAAGGGAGAAATACTCACTTTAATGCTGGGAGTATATTAACACTAGTTTGGAGCAATTCCACTTACCTTGGCTCGGTGAGACGACGATTCGTTGGCCGAATTTCACGAAACTAACTCCGTAGGAATGCTCCCTGCAGCTTTATACTTCGCTACCCGAAGTTAATTTGAGTTTGGACTACGTTTGACAGCGTAAACAGAAGGAAATTTATGTTGAACCTTCGTCCTTCCCCTGTTTCCGTTCGTTCTCTGGAAATGAAGAATTAAAATGACCAAAAATAAACCGAAGTGGGGTTTTATATACTTGGACCTGAACCCCCTTTAAGTCGCATTTGTTGAATGCGATTTATAAGTCGCATTTGCCTTGCGACGCTCCAACTTGACGCTTGTCCAGTCTCTCCCCGGGTCCTTTTCTCGCACGTATGACATTCTAAAACTCTTAACCAACATGCGAATAGGCCAACTAAGTGTCAAGAACTTACGGGGTGTAACATATATTTAATTTAGTTTTGATTCAATAAATAATAAAATATTATTATTTAATTAAATATTTAAATATTATGTGATATAATTTAAATATTACTATATTAATATGTATTTAATTTAGTTTTGATTCAATGAATAAAAAATATTATCATTTTGTTAGATATTTAATTTGGTTTTGATTCAACAAAAGACAAAATATTATTATTTAAATAGATATTTTATTATATTTTAATTTATTGTAGGGGCAAAATAATAATCGAACTTTTAAAATAGGTGCTTCCCACTTTTAGTATAATATGCTGATACCTAACTTCAATAAAAGTTAAAGAGAATATTATTTTTCTCATTTCTATGACAAATTTATATTAATGACCATTTGATAAAATATTTTCAAATAAATGACAATTATATAACAACTAATATAATTTATCTGGGTGCATATCAGAAAGTAACACCTTGAATTTTTGTCAATTTATTTGATTATAAATTACATTTATCAACTGTCAGTAACAATATGTCTCTACATATCTCATCTAACGAATCTGCACAAACTTACTACATACGTGTCCTGGACTAGTGAATATATAAAAATGAACAACTTTATTGTTTTTGATTATGTCTAGATGTCTTTTTCTTTCAAAAGAGTTAGATGAACATTTTTTATTTATATTTATAATGAGTTGCATAAAAGGGAATATTGATTACTGTTCAAGGCAAAGAAAAACTATTGGTAATCTTTCTTTGATGTTTTTTCATCTTTTTCATGTTTAAATTTTCTAATATAATAAAATGTTATATTTTTCAAGAAGGACTAAAATATCTTATAGATGATTGTGTTATATTTTATTACATAATTATATGCATACAATTCAACTAACTTTTTTCTTTTGTCAAACTCACATATGACAGAAATAATAATTTTGAATCATACAAAGAAGAGAAAGGATATGCATACATGTTTTGACAACTAATATTTTTTGTCAAACTCAAAGACGATAAAACTAATAATTTTGCATCAGAAAAACGATTTACATACGTGTAATTATGATTTATATATATTAATTAAATATTTTAGCAATTATTATCTCTATCACTTATAGTAACTATTTTTTTGTAGGTGTACACCATGAAATTTTGACAATAATCAATTTTGGCATTTTAAGAAAAGCATATAGTGATCGAATTTCTAATACAGATTTTATAGAACACTACTCTTATTCTACAATAATTTTTTGATATGTATGCGACTGTAAATAGGTGGAGGCTACAGTTTCTTAGAAAGAAGGCAAAAACTTTAAAACATAAAATACTTTGTAACCATAATCGATATTTAAATTATGTTTTATGAAGCTTTTGTCAACATTTCTTGATGTTGTACTATCTTTTTGCTTTCTTTTTATTATTAATAAAGTTCATACCGACCTTGGTGGTATATAACCAAAAAAAGTTCATGAATTGTGACGTATTTAAAAAGAACTTTTATCAAGTTGAATACTTGATATATTATAAGAATTGCATAATTGAAGTTGTTTGAATATTACTTTTGAAATTCATTTGATAGCAATTTATACGTGTAATTATGATCTATAAATATCAATTAGATTTTGTCAATAACTATTAAGTATCTCTATCACAAATAATTACTCCCTCCTAATATTTTTTTATCAAATTTACATGAACTTCTAATAATGACTTAAGAAGAAAATAATACTATTAAAGAATGACTTCTTTCTTTTCTAAAAATGAAGAATATCCTTTCAACTTCCTGTCATAGTGCAGATTTACAATAAGATTGATCTTTGTAATAACAATAAATATCGATCGAATAGACTCACATTTCATTTGTTTAGCTTGCATCTCCCCTTCAAAATTTCATCAAGCTATTACTTATTAATTCTAAAATTATTTATATCATTATAAAAAAAAATTATACTTATTAGTATGAAATACATGTGCAATGCATGTGTTTACGAACTAATTTCAAAATAAGTGGTGTTTTAGCCTTTTGATTTTATTTCAAGTGGTGTTTTACATAATTAAGAAGACATTAATGATGTTCTTTCAATTTTACCCTTATTTAAATGGAGAAAGTTTTACATAATCAAGAAAATATTAAAGAATTACATCTTTTCAAGATATTTATTACGGGTAAATGGGTGAAAGCACATTTTTCTTTCTAGAAATGAGTAATTTTCTTAAGGGGTGTGTCCAAGCTGAAAACACCACTTATTTTAAAACGGAAGGAGTAATTTAGGACCTAGTAGTAAGTGATTGATCAAGATAAGATGTACTCCCCCTGTTCCATATTATCTGCTAGAATAGGATTTTTTCAAGCCCAATAAGAAATAATTAATAGGGGTGGTGATATGACTAATATAACTCTATTAATTGCAATCTTTAATCACATAAATATGCTTCAATTCAATATGGAAATTAGTTTGCATTGTAACTTTAAACTATATATTTTTTGAAAACATACAACAATACATAAATCTTTTCATATTTTAGCTGGATGGCTGGAGATGTGTTTGCCTAGTCTAAATGTTAAAGAGTGTGTAAGATGGATCAGAAGAAGACAATGGAGGCAGGGGAAGAAGGAAATAGTTGCTGCAGTATGGAGTGCAGCTATCTATCATACTTGGAGAGCTAGAAATGGGAGGATTTTCAGGGAAAAGGAAGTTAATCCCAACTATGCTGCTGGGCAGATCAAACAGGAAATCAAAATAAGATTGGATAGTATTGGGAGCACAAGGAAAACTAGAATATGTAGGGAATTGATAGATAGTTTAACTAGAAAGGAGTAAAGTAGTTTGGTTGTTTTTGTTTTAGAATTTGTAATATAAATTTTTGTATTTGTACAGTTTTGTTGGTAATGGTAATATTTCACAGTTTATTACCAAAAAAAAAATTTATCCGCTTATATTTTAATTTGTTTTTATAATAATATTATGAATAAGGCAACTTTTCGATGAGCGCCAAATAACAAAAAGAGATTCTTTTGGTCTTCAAATCTTCAAGCAATTTTTTGATATCTAATGATTTGAATTTTCATTTTCTTTCTCGTCACTCATCTACCATTAATAAAACTTTCAAACTATAAACACTTGTTTCATAGCATCTTCAGAGATAAACGTTTTAACTAAGGCTTCCCATGTAACTTTTGCTTTCTTGCAAAGTTAAATTTTTTGATTGACTACTCAAATTCTTTTACATGATGCAAAGCATAACCTATTTAGGAGTCGAGACATTGTTTATAAGATCAAGTGATTAATGCATTTTAGCTGGAGGCGGTAAAATTTGATCATGAGATCATAACTTGTCCAATTTGTTTAAGTTTGAATTGATAATTGACTCGATCATTTATTAGCTCAACCCATTTCAAAACTCAAGTCATTTCAATTCGTCGAAGTTTGGACTAATATCTAGCTCAAATTAATTCATGAGAAATCTTGTCAAAAGATTTTTAAAAATATATTTTATTTTATTTAATATGTTATATATATATATATATATATATATATATATATATATATATATATATATATATATATATATTTAGTCATAATAAATAAAAATATTAATTTTATAAGTTATCAAAAGATTATAAAAGAATAAATAAAGCAATTAAAACTTAATTATAATTGAACGGATTGGGTTATGACCCACATTTTAGCCTATTTCAGTCCAAGTAACTTTTGAGCGGGTCATTTATTAAAGAAAATTTTTCATAATTAAGCAAATCTGACTACATATTTACAATATATAACTACACTTTTAAAAAATTATAAAAAATAGTAAAATAATTACACAAATAGTTTTTTACCATGTGGTTACCATGTATCAACCTTTTTTACCTTCTCTCCAATCCCAATACCCATATTTTACTCCATTTAAAACACCACATTTTCATCTTCAGAACTCTCCCAATAGTTCCTCCAATTTTTCCTCTCACGATTTTCATCCGTTTTTCTCTCTCAAGATCCTTCATTATGTCGTGATTCTTGTGTAAGTTTCTACCCTTTTGGTTGTGTATTTCACTTATCTTACTTCATACATCTTTTCTAACATCTTAAAATTTTAGGATTTTTATCAAGGTATAATCTTGCTTAAAAATGGCGGATGAATCATCTTCTAGAAAACTAACCCAAGGGCGGAGTAGGGTTCCGCTGGCAACACTGTAATGGTGAAGATGAACATAAGTATCCAGCGAAGGTCACCATGCCGAAGAAATCAAAGCAAAATTTTAAAATAGTTCTTCTCCATTTCGACTTTTTGAGAAGATTGAAAACTCAAAAAAGTCAAAATCATTGAATTAAACCCTTGACCTACTACTTTTCCTTCGATTTCACTGCACACTCTCAAAAAAAAATTGCAAAAGTTCTAAAAAAAAATCGAGAAACTAATGGGGTTTCTTCTTTCTATTCTTAGAATCAATTTGTGAAAAAATAATAAAAGATAAATAATTGAGGAGAAAGAAAGAGTTTATTTTTTCAAGAAGAGGGTTTTTTGATACATGTATCAATATCAGATTTTTTCAGTGAAACACATAACTTTTATTTAGATAGTGAGTTTTTGATACATGTATCATTATCAGATTTTGATAATTCCAGAATCGTAATGCACTAATGTATTGCTTTGTGGGTAACATTATATTTGTACCAATTGTTATTAGTATGTATCAATATTTTTCAATGATACATGAATATAAATTATCTATATTTGCTTTGTGTATCACTTTAGGAAATCTTTGCCCATTATTACTTTGTTGCCCATGTATTAGTATCTTGAATAAATTATAAATTGGGAAATTACCCTCATGTTTATCAATGTATGACAACTATATTAATTTTTATAAAACATATAATGTTATAGAATTTTGCAGATTATAGACTCTTTGATTATGTATTTATTTTTAGTATGTATCAATATTTTCAGTGAAACACATAACTTTTATTTGGATGGATGAGTTTTTGATACATGTATCAATATACATATATGTATCAATTTCTGAATGTAAGTAGTTAAGTTTAGATATATGTACCAGTATCAGGATTTATCAAAAAGTAATTCCCCACGAAATCTACGATTTTTTGAAGTTTTTTCAGATATGAATTAATTATTTTAACTTTTCTAAATATAGTAAAAAAACAACCGAGATCAAAATGGAGAGAGAATTTCTCTCATTAAATATGCAAGTTTAGTTAAGTAGATATTAAATAGAGTAATTTAGGAGGAAATTAAAGATTTGAATTTAATGACATTGATTACGCAGAGTCTTTTTTTGTGTAACATATGACATACATTAAGGAGGATTTTAAGGATTTAATACTCTGATACAAGTCTAATCGTTATACGAAACGGTATTGAAAAAATAAAAAAAGTTGCTATTTTGTGTAATTTTAGTAAATATTGCTATTTTTTGTAATTAGTTTCAGGGATAGAGCTATTTATGAAAATTTCTCTTTATTAAATCAACCTATATTGACCGGTCCAAATACAATCCAGCCCGACCATTTGTAACCTATAATATTTTTACCAATGAACTGTCGTAATTCGAATAGTTTCTTTAATTATTCTTATGAGTAATTGTTACTTTTTACGGTCAAATTTCATATTCCTTCTCCTTACATAATTCTAATTTCTGCACAGTAATAGTATATATAAATCTTTACATAAGCAAGTTACATGTAACTTCCAATAGTACGTACAAAGTTTGAGATAACCAAAAAATATTAATAAATAATAAGCAGTTATGTCCAGTACTTAAACTTATACCAATAGTATATTTACATTTTGATGAATACATATAACTAGTACGTAATTAATTTGGAGTAGTACATGCAAATAGACATTGGACGTGATGTTGATGGAAACTCATGTTCATGTATGTTCCAAATTAATATAGTTATTGAAATGAACGAAATACAATAATAATAATAAAAAAAAAATTACAATCATGTGATGCATTACATTATTGCCATGCCAAAATAATCTGTGAAATTAGTTTTGATGCCGACTCTTTAATCTGTCTAATCATCAATAATTTGACACTTAGCTTGTTATTACTAATAAAATCTTGGTTTATTGGTTCGAAAACACAAGATAGAGATGTTGATATATATATATATATATATATATATATGTTTATTCAAAAGAAAAATCCCACTTTTAGATTGAATCAAGGATAATTAGATACCGTCTGAGTTTTAATTCATAGATTACTTACACTATGCACATGCACAGCTCTGTAGCTTCATTGCTGAGGAGTTTAACTTGTACACTTTAAGGTGTGTTTGCCACGAAGGAAAATATCTCTTTTTAAAAATAAGTAATTTATTTTACTTATTTTTTTTTAAATTTAATATGTAATTAAAAAATATTATTTTAAAATTATTTTATATAATTTAATAAATAATACAGGTAAGAGTGAGGGTAGAATTGGGTTTATGAGGTGTTTGGGGGTGGTGGAACGGGGGCTATTGGGTGGGAGTAGGAGTGAGGTATGCAAGAGGAAGTAAATAATTACTTAAGAAATTTATTTTTCTATTTGTACAGAAAATATGATTTTTCTCTTTTTAGAGAACTTAATTCATTTTTAAAAAAAATTGGCCAACCAAACGAGTATCAAATATGACAAACGGTAGCAACTCACCTTCGAAAGAAAATAAAATCGAAAAATCCCGCCCCCCCCCCCCCCCCCCCCAGGTGGCATTGACACTTATTCTTCAACTTTACAACAACCACGATTTCCTCATCTTTTTAATTAAAATCACATAGGAAATACTATATGGTGTTTATATAAATACATGCAATTTATTTATATACGGGGTTTAAAAAAGATTATTCGTCTTTATCTTCGAGTTTAAATATGTAATTCTAACGAAAACTAACTCAAATCTTCACCAAACCCTTTGAAAATTGACATATAGATTCCAAATGCTATTCCAAATTGTTTGCAACAACACCAATCCAAATAAATAATAATTTCACAAAACTTAATTCTAGAATTCAAAGCTTTTTAATGACTGTTAATGAAGATTTTTTCGGGTTGAGTGTGCTTGGTGAGAGAGAGAGTCTAAAATGGGAAAGATTGGAGCCTAATTTCTTATATTTGTTATAGTCAATAAAGTGTTGTTATATTTTATAATTAAATAAAATTACCATAATGAATGATAATTAACTCTTGAAATAATTTATCCTATATAAAAATTCCCCTAGTATTTAGATTATCCCGTGACAATAGTTGTTTATAACTAGTATATATGTCAACGTATAAAAAGTTGAGAATGATGAGTAAAAGGGCCACGGAATTAGGGGCCTGCGCTGTTCCAGAAGCCCAAACATTTGGACTAAAATTATTCGAATTTGAAAGATTCCTTTGATCCATGTTTGATCTTTAAAGTTTTAGATATACTAGGAGTCCAGCTGGATCCAGAATCCAGATTATGAGGTTCCTAAAAGGCTAAAACATTACCCAAGTTGTATTGGAATTTGGCTTTGAGATGCAAGATTTCAGGTAGAAGATCAAGTAAACATTCGTCTTTCCTTTTTCATTTTTTCCCTTATTTTATGGATTCCCTTTTCCAACTGAATTTTATTTTTGGCATTTATAAACAGGAGAACGAATTTTCCCTTTCCCCTATCTGACCTATAATAAGTGACAAGCATATTTAGCTTAATCATAAGAATTTATGCGGCATCTTGTGTTTTCTTTTGTCTGTTTTCATTCTATCCCGGTGCTTAAGTAATTATTAGTATATGATCCTCTTACAACTATTTGTAAATTAAGCTATTCACGTATTCAGTGTAATTTCATAAATAGGGTCTGAAAATAATAGAATTTGTTTATGATAAACCCTCTATTCAAAAGAAAAAAAGGAAGAATTTGAAGCAGAATTAGGATTACAGAAGAATAAGAGAATCTTTAGAAATAATATATGTATTTTTATTGAGTGCATATTCGTTGATGCAACAGAGCAGGGAGAAATGATTTTCTAACCCTTTACAAATTCTTTCTAATTTTATGATTTTCTTATAAGAAATCTTTATTTTATACATAAAAATCACTAATTTTGCACATACGAGATTTAAAAAAGATCATTTTCATTATGTCATTTTCTCTGGTGGGTGCATTAGTACTTCTTGACTACTGACTTAAAGATTTGCCTGTGAAAATATGTATGTTTTCCTTCATCATATATTAGCTGAAATCCTTAAGTCAAATAATAATGATGGATTAATCTATGAATATCATATAAAGCTAGTACTCTAGAAGCATTTCTTAGAGAAGTTCTGTTTTATGCTAGTTTGATAAATGTGGACTGCTTTTAAGCAGGGAATATTTATGGTACATAAACATTCTGTCGATGCCATCATCCTCCACTAAAGAGAATGTTTTTATTAGTACTCTTAAAGATGCAGTCGTGGACATTAAAGTCATAGTTTCACTTTCTGTGCCCTGTATTAAAGCTGCAGAGAACAGTAAAGAACCAATAGGTTTTTAACCACTAAAAGAACCTAAATGAGGGGGAGGCATGGGGTTACTCATAATGATTTTAAGATATACACACTAATAATATATAAAAAAATATTTTAAAATTATTACTATCAATGTAATTCAATCTATGGTATCATATAAATTACCATAAAATTTACTAAGCCGATTGAATACTTATTTTTTGAATAAATTTGTAAAAAGGGAGGAAGATAGGAAAAAGTAGCGTCTGGTTCTCCGCTAAGCTCGTCAAATGTTACAAAAAAGACAACCAAACAAAGAAAAGGCACACATTTGTTGGTGATGTGTGCCACTCGGTAGAACAGAATATTGCCAATATTCTTGTCTAACAACAAAAGGCAGCATAATGAAAGTGATACATTCTGTCTTTTGAAACTCTGCTAATGGAAGTTCCATCTGTAGTTTTAGCCTTTTTCTTTGTTTGTTTCTACTAAACTCTCAAGTTATGCTCATGTCTCTTCTGCAGCTTCTACATTATAATAATATACAGGCTTCTGAGTTAGAACTAGTGCCTTCTTCATGCTTTTATCATCCATTAAGGTCAGCAATGTCTTCTCCATTGAGCTTGCCAATGGATAATGTAAAATAGATCAACAACATTGTTCCCATACTTGACCTGTCAAACACAGGGAGGGGACTATCATATTAGATAAATTACCAGCCAAATATTGTTAGTCTACGATTTAACTCACATAAACTATCAGTACATTTTAACCCGTTATAACAAGTTAGTATTTACTTTTTCTATCCTAATTTATAGGATGGTATTTCACATTAGACGAGTTTAAGAAGTAAGAAAAACTTATGAAACATGTGGTCTTAAAGTAAAACAATTCCTACATATTTGTTACCACGCCATGGATTAATGCTTATTAAAATGTACTTGTAATTATCTCATAAATGAGTTGATTGTATAAATAATTTTAGAGCACAAGTACATAGAACTTAAACTCGTAAAGAAAATTATATACTGAACTATACTAGCATGTGCTTGGTTAAGAAAGAACTTACAATGTAGCAAAAAAGAGAAGGATCCTCCTAGGATCAATGGTCCAATTAGAAGAGCGTCGGAAACTGAATCTCCGGCCACCAATTTTGCTTTCGGTTGTGGTGGCGCCGCCATGGCCGGCCACTATAGTGATCTGATGATTATGGGTTTGTGGGGCAGAATGATCACTGCTAGTCCCCACACTAGTAGTCAATGGCGCCATGGGCTTTTCTGGCGTGCTACCTACTCCTAGCAATGAATTAGCTGCATTTTAAAAAAAATAAACATTCAGAATATACCCATAAGTATGTGTTGGCTTAATTGGTTCTTTATCACTCAATAATTCTTCTGATGCATGTGCGACCCCCCCTTTTTTTAATTATATAAAAAAAAAAGAATTATGAAATGCAAACAAAAAGAAATGACACTCTGCATCTTTATATTATTAATTATGCATCTACAAGATTAATAAAAGCTCTAACCTAAATTTTCATAAGCAATGTTGACACCATAGGCTTAATTGTTTGTATATACAGCTTGGACCATATGACTTTATTTGGACCCATTGCATTAGGTAACAAATTATTAAAAATTAAGTATGGTTGCACTTGCTGCTTCTGACTTGAACTCTACGCATATTATATATCTAATGAATTTATTTCGAATCACTAACTTTAAATCTTAAATTTATAGTTTATTTTATACCTAAAATAGAAGAAAATGAAGGCTTTAAAACTCACAGGTCATATGAACGTATACATTGATTAAGAAGTAAGAACTAATGGCGTATTAGCACATCTTTAATTAGGGATAGATTGAATTGTCTCATCAGATTTTACATTATGATTATCAAAGGCAGCTGGCTAATGTATTGTAGGAAAAAAGTTTGTATCTAGTAATAATGCCATATGAAAAGACAAAAAACAGAGCAGATTTCCCCACACGGATCTTCTTTTTGAGTGAGAACATTTATTTTGTTTGTTACTATGTGTTATAGCTACGTGGCACATGTTTAGGCATTTGGTCGTAGCTTAATTGCTCTATGATGGTAAACATACAAAATTTAGAATTACTATTGAGGAAAAGATATTCCCCCCTCTAGATTTATATGTCATATTTTTTTTAATCTAAAAAGAAAGACATGTTTTTTTTATTTAAAAATAATTTATATAATTTTAAACTTCTCATTTTACTTCTGACTTGCTTTAAAATCATAAATTTTAAATTATTTTTATAAAAAAAAATCACGTTTAACTAAATATTACCACTTATTTATTTTTATATATTATTCAAATGAACCGATAATTTTATTAAATTGATAAAGAGAAAAAGAAAAGTATTACCTCTAGGGGAACTTGCCGTGAAGTTAGTGTCTTTCTCATTGACATTTGTTTTCCTCTCGCCGCTTCGAAATGATCCTTTTCTTGATAGGTTTCTCTGCAACTTTTGGAAATCAAATTCATATCAGAACATAAAAATCATATAACTATAACTTTTGCAGTATTGTCCAAGTCAAATTTATCTTCACGCTTCTTCATCCAGGTCCATCTTTATATAAAAATAATAAATTAAATATATAAGTATGAAGTTAAGACTTTTAAGCCCTAGTAATAAAAAATATTGACCAGTAATGAGTTCTGTTCTCATTACATTAACAAAGGAGGCTAGGATTAGTATAAACTTGAATCAATTGTGAACTTGATTGATCGTGAATTGAACCAAGAAGTGGCATACAGTAGAAACAGAGTATGAGCAAAATCTCAAGACGAACAAAAGACCCCAAAAATAAAGAAAAGAAGAAAGGGAAACATACAGTAATTCTTGAATTGGGATTTATGTCTTTCTCTGTTATATGAGAAAAGCGTTCCATGTCCACAACAAAGCTATCTGATTTTGTGCTTGTGTACTGCAATCCATTTATATGATCAGAAACACAAATTTCCTGTACACCCTTTTCTTCAAATTCTCTAAATAGCCTCTGTTTCTCAGCACCCATATTTTCCTGCAAATTCATATCCAAAACTTGAGCAAATTTACAGAACATATACATAGAGAAAAATGGTAGGAAAAAAGATTGGTTTTTGCTGAGAAATTTTAAAGAACAGAGCTCTAAGAATTCAATAGAACAGTATTCAGAGAAAGTAACTTTAGAAACAGGGTTGAAACTGAAAAGGAAACTCACCATTTTGGGATAATCCAGAATTGTTGCACAAGATGGAGGGAAGAAGGCGTGATAACGAAGTGTTTGGAGGTTTTCACCTGCTAACGTACACAATTAAGAAATCAAAGTTTACTACCTAATATGTTTTCTCCAAAAACCAAACAGAGAACGGGTCCTCATATAAAGTCAACTTTTTTCTATACGAATAAACAACTTTTGCAAGTCTATTTAGGTGAGAAATGACAGAAGCTTAATTTCCAAGACTCCTTTTTTTTTTTTTCCTTTTAACTGCTACTGATATTATCGGTTTGAAAATAACTAGCTTACCAATTTCACACTTCAAGAAGAAAAAAAAACTCTTCTTCTTCTTCGTCGTCGTTTTTGTTGAACAGCTATTTCTTTCAGAGCTCCTAAGTTCTAACACACACACACATAGCAGGGAGGTACACACAGGGGGGACACACACATATATATAGGAGTTTATTTTTTTATATATTAAATTTCTTGAAAAGGTTTTGCTTTTTTGTTTTTTTGTTATAAAGAATGATGGGGAAATTGAATGCAAAGGAATATTTGAAGGATTTTCGGGGAAGTTAGATCATGTGTGGTGTTGTGTGGACAGAAAGAGACTAATTTTTCTTTTTTTAATTTAAAAAAAGTTGATGAGGTGTTTAGGTGTCTGTGTTAATTGAATTGAGTTGTTAATTAATCAAAGAAATGACCCCATTTTTGTTAGTGCTGATTAATTTTTTGGCTAAAAGATGGGTGTAGAATAAGCAACTGCCCCCTTTGTTTTTTCTGATCAGTTTAATTATTCATATCCTGAAATTGTAATGGCTAGGTCCGCTATAAGAGAATAGATTGTTTTCTATCTAAATTTATTTTTAAAGCTTAAACATAAAATGTCTGATTATGAACAAACGAATTCTAATCATCAAACTGTATCCCTTGAAGGTGCACCGTTGGCTTTTTCTATCAATTAAAATTGTTTTCCTGACGAACAATGAGTATTATTAAGAATTTATTTTCTTCGTTGTGCTTTGATCTTATCTTTTGCCTACACATAAGACTGTTTTAATCATTTTAAACGAAATACGTCCACTTTAGCTGATCAGAGACGAAACCAAAATTGATTTGGATACGGTAAAAGAAAGTCCAGCAACTGCCATCTATCATTCTCTCTCTCTCTAACATTAATCATATAGTTAGGGGATACAACTGTTTTAATCTGTCAAAAGATTTAATGGTTTCTTCAATATTATTTATAAAAATAATTTTTCTAAAATTATTATTCTCTCAATGTCACTCGTATTATAATAATTATAACATATTATTAATCAAATTTAAGTTTTAAAACATAACTAATGAAACTAGGAGGAGATATCAAGTCAATATAAATAAAGTAAAATATAAGAGAAGGGATAATTTCTTTTTCCGTCAAAAGTCAAATTCAAATGGCCTTTAATTTTGCAATGGTTAATTAAATTCAAAGTCATTCATAAAATGAATTATATGAGTCCTTTGTTCCTTAATTATGTAGATTCAATGACTTTGTGGTGTGTGTTAGAACATGTGAATCTAATCTACGATGAGGACTAAATCTCATTAAAGGAAGAGAAAAGTGAATGAAGAAAATATGAGCATGTTTGATTCTTATTGAGGCTTCAGTGAAGACATCTGTTAATTGTTCAGTGATGAAAATAATACATCATCTTTTCTGTAAAACAACTCTAAGTCTAGGAAATAATGTAACTATCCGACGTCCTTGATTATTTTGAACTCATTATGCAAGAAAACCTTCAAAGAATTGATTTCTTTCGAGTCTGTCTCTATGAGCATTATGTCATCTGTGTACAGCTACAAGAACCGAAAAAGAATCAGACTTGTTTGTAGAAGAGGGACTAGTGTTCAACTAAATGTACAAAGCCCTTTGGATATATACAAAGCTTCAATTAGCTTGTTATACCAACGTCTGTTCACCTGTTTTAGATTTTATAGGGATTTTCTAAATTTGCCTACAAGGTTTGGAGATTCTACCCTTAGGCCTTGTGGAACATCCATGTAAACTTTTTCATGTAAATCTCCACAAAAAAAAAATGTATTAAGAATTTTTAAAAAGTATCTAATAGGTAAGAATAATTTAATAAATGATACATTATATTTATTATTTTTCTTAATAAACATGATAATAATTAAATAACGGTTAAAATGGAAAAGGCGAAGTAGTAATTTACAAGGTGATATTTCTTTTCCTAAATGATATAACAAGATCATCCATGGATCATGATCCAAATAACCTTTACAGAATATGGAGTATGACACCGGGAGCATTAAACTTCGCCTACTTCTGAGTTGGACACAGTAAAATATAACTTTTGAATTGAATTTCACGTAATCTACATTAATGTTATATAATTTTACTTATAAAATTTAAAATTTCATAATAACAACAGTTTTTCAAAAAGTAATTTTGTATGTTATTTGTATGCGCAGTTATTTTGAGCAGGAAGGAAGCAGCTTATGTCATATAGAACGCTTACCACCGCAACACAAGTACTGAATATTTACATCTCACCATAAAAAATAAATATATATTTTAGTGTTGATGTTGAAAATATACATGAAATAATATATAGCAGTACTACAAAAATTTAAACATAAAAAGAAAAAAAGTTGGAAAAACCAAAAATTTAAACATAAAAAGAAAAACAGTTGGAAAAACAATATAAGGGAAAAGATGGGAGGAGGACACATTTAGGCAAACAATTAAATGACTAAATGGAATGCATATTCAGCTATTGCCTTTGGCGATTTTGGCAACTTAACTGGACCATCTTTCTTCCCGATATTCTATTAGCATGCCTATAGGATAGCCACTCAACACAGTCGACTTTATCATCACCCCCCCTTTCCTATAGCTGCACTTCGACATTATTTTGCCTTTGTTCTATTATTATTATTTTCTTTTTAAAATTAAGTAAAATGATACACACGTGTATTAGTGATTACCCTCATTTTCAAACTCCCAGAATATATCGGTGGAATAAAAATAACAAAATATAAAATATTTCGGAATCCCTTTAAGCTTAATTAACACGTTTTATTCAGTATGCAAATATCATAGCTCTAACTCAATATAATGAGCAATAAAAATAACCGAAAGGCTAATATTCAGATCCTATCATGTCATAGTTGTTGAACATTGGCGAATTTCATAATGCATAGTTGAGTACACTCATCAACTCAAGCTCTCCTTACCAACTCATTTTGGGGAACTAATATTCTTTTCATATAAAAAAATTGACGCTTTATCTTTGTCTTTGATGAATAAAATGTTGCTTCTTCGTTTATTTTGCGCGTCTTAGTTTTATTGAGCCAAAAAAAAAAAAAAGGACAGATTTTTTCTTTTTTGAATTCTTTTAATCTTGAATTAAAAATATGTATAATAATATCAAATTGCTCTTATAGTCTCCAACATGTCACATGAAATGTTAAAATTAAAAAATCACTCCTAAATGTTGAAACTGATGCTTTTCTTTTAAACAAACTAAAATAAAAAATAATAAGACCCATAAATTTTTAAAGAAAATAACAAAATCTGCCAGATTATACTTACTTTGACTCGAATCATAGATAAAAGCAGTAGATTCAGATAAGTTTATCAGTTAACCATGTTTTAAATAGTATGTATAATTCTTATCTTTGTTTATCACGTACATATAATAGTTAATTAGCACACTTTAATTTAGTGCATGGATCAGGTCCAGGTAAGTTCTTTTTTCCTTTATCCCATCTCTTCCTTAGACAATAATTAGTACTCGTTGATAATTAAAGAACCACCATCACTTGATGATCAACCATTGGGAATACTAGAATACGTTTAAAGTCCAAATTTATTTTGATATTTTTATCTAGTTAAAGTGCAAAATCGTCATATACTACGTGTTATTAGGATTGGGACGACCTAAATTAGTTTTTTGGTCACACATACTAGCTACTCCTAGCTAGTTTAAAGTTGCCTAGCTAGCTGATCAATATTTTAATTGTATTTAGTTACTACGTACAAAGTACATTTAAAAGTTGGACCAAAACTAAGAACTGGAAAATCTTGTGTGTATAAAAAAGAAGAGTGTCATGCCCGTAACGCCACCGTCCAATGTCGTTTTGTGATTGGACCATGCTGATTATATTATGAGCTCTCCATCTCCTTTATATATACATATATATTTCTCTCCTCCTTATTCTCCACCAAGTAAACTTTAAGATAATTTCTTCCTTTTTATTGTGATATTGATTGGAATTGGTCCTTTAAGAAGATCGCGTTTCCAATGTGTTAGTAGTCCCACATTTACGTCGATGTGACACTTTATTTTCAATTCATATATGATTTTGAACAATTTTTATTTTTTAAATTAGTTGAACGATTGAAATTGAGATATGCTTAAAATTTATTTTCTTATAATGATATAAGCTAGACACACCCTGTTCTTTGTTTCATCCAATGTTAGGACCCTAAATTATCTTGTTCACACTTCATTTGCCAAACTTGGGCGTGCGGGGGGTGTTAGTAGTCCCATACCGATGGTGGGATGACACTTTATCTCTTTATATGATCTTGGACAATACTTACCTTCTGAGCTATATTTTGAAGTTGAGTTAAACTTAAAATTTATTTTCTTATCGTCAAACAATTTGAGTTCATCTTTTTATGAAAATAACCGATCGATTGTATTCTAGAAGTCTTATAATCGACGAGGTTTAACTTTTGGCCAAAAAAAATCATCAAAAATAACTTAGTCGAAGTATATAAATTATCTGAGATCTGGTTCCAAGAAATTGATCAACTCTATTCACACACCTAACTAGAAATTAACTAGGAGCTAGGTATAGGAAAAAAATGAGATTAGTCCTCGTCCATTCTATTACGACATTCATTTCTTGATCACTTTCTATAACCAAAAACGAAAGAGAGCCAAGCAATTATGAACTGTATCTGTATTAAAAATTTATTTAAAACTCAAAAAGCAGACTTTAATAAAATTTAAACATTAACTAATTCCGTTTTTGCACACCAGGAATGACATGTGTCTGTGATTGGCACTAATGGAGAATCTATAAAATCAACGGTGAAAATATATAAACGTTAATTATTATATCATTATTTTAAATGATAATCATCAGCTAATCAATAAGGAATGAAGTCTGGCAAAGCTCACAATATTAAATTAAGCTATGAAGTAGAAAACACGAAAATATATGTTAGTTTAATTTTATATGATACTAATAGTGATCGGAGAAATTACAATTACTCAACTAATTAGCTATTTAAAATTTTATATTATTAACAAAAAATATATTTTTCACGTATCTTATAATTCTCTCCTTCAGTTTTTTTTTTCCGGTCTCCATTTAAAGAAAAAAAAAAGGATATCGTAATAGTAGTTGACAAGGAAGAAACCAAAAGAACATGATTAGCCAAAAAAGCGGGGCGCATGCTATGGATTGGATAGTTCAATGAATTCATATTAAACTTTTTCATGTAAAGAAATATATAAATAAGAACACTCGTGCCCCTAAATATACAAAAGGCTGGTTGAATCTTAGTTGGACCTAGTTAGCTCGAGGACAAGTGGTTTTCTTTCTCTTTTTCTATACCTTCTTTTTATTATTAACGTTCCAACTTAGATACACTAACATTATAATGAGTTATTACGTCATGAAGTCATTATTATTTTTTTGTAATAAGTAACTTATTTAATTTTTAAAATCACAAAATCAAATAAAATTATAAAAGATTAACTAAATGAACTTTTTTTAAATAATATGATAATATAAAACTTTATTTAAATTATTCGCATTTATAAACTAAAGTACTCTTCTTATTATGTTTTATTGATGGAATTAATCAGTCAATATAATTAAGTGCATTGATTAAAGTAAAAGAGGAAAGGAACTTGGAGAGCTTGAAACCAATCTTAAGAACAAGTACTTAAATTTGACAACTAAAATCAATTATGTCGGTTTCTCTTTTTTATTATTTAAAGATCGATATTTTACCATTATATGATTTTCGGCCCTGTTTAATTTCCCTTTTTTGAATCTCAAATGCATTACTGAGTACTTTCATTTTATAATAACTTGTTAGGTATGAATTTATTAAAAATAGTCTATTTACTTTTAAGATGTAACAAACTTTAGAAACACATACTTTTTTAAAATCTCATTTAATGAAATTTAACAATACATATATATATTCACTACAATGACTTCACTACTCATCAACTGCACAAAAGTCACGGAAAAGTTAAAAAGAACAAAAATATATGGTTTGTAAATTAACATAAAAAGAGATGTATATTACAATATTTATTTCCAACTAAGAGTTGATTTAGCTTGAGTGGGAGACCGACCAATTAAGAAGTGAAAATTGTTTGTATAAAACATGAATATTGAAGTCGGTCCAAAAGAGCACCACATTAATTTGATTGTGGGTTGTTGTGGTAGTAGAATTTGATATATAAATATTAAATAGTATGTGGATATGATTAATTCAATCAAACAACATTGATAAGTATTATATAATATTTTCTCCATTTTCTAAATATCTGGGAATTTTAATTTAAACATATTTTTTTGAAATTATTTATTCATAAAAGGTAATATATATCTTTAGTAATTTACTTTTCATAAATATTTTTAAAAAATATAATTTTTAATGATTTCTTTATTATATAAATTTTTTATTTAAAAAATAGTAAAATAGAAAAAAAAACTACTAATATAATTTTTATTATATAATTATTAATTATTATTTATTTTTAAAAAATTAAAATATCACTTATGTTTAAATAAAAAAAATATCGTAATTGCTGTGGCCTAACTCTATCTTTTACTTTTAAGGGATTTCTTTCCACGTACTATATACTATGGTGGATCTCATTGTTGCACATCTTCCCCGCACTATTTCAGAATTTTTGGGAAATGGTGAGGATTAGTTAGTATTGGAGCCAATACACTTTACAATCATCACTTCGCCGCCCCAATTAAGGTACGTGATCAAGAGTATACTTCTTCTATTTTAAAATAAAGAGTATTTTATATTAAAATTATTTATTTTTAAAATATAAAATATATTTTAACTAACTTATTTTTAATAAATATTTTTAAAAAAATTATAATAGTTTTCTAATTATATAAAATATTATTTTTTAAATAAAATTATTATTTATTTTAGAATTAAAAAACACTAACTTTAAAAACTAAATACAAAATAAATTACCGAGAAGTTTTGAACTTTGCACCCCTCATTTATTGCAGATAATATTATTAATCTCTTTTCTTTTCCTTCTATTTTATCCTTTATAAATATTTGAAAAAAGATACTATTTTGATTGATTTTATAAGAAATTAAGGAAATTAAGATGCAAATCATTAAAAAATAAAATGTGATGTGTAAATCATAAGTGTGATGTCTTACACACTTACAGTTACTGAGTCCGCTATGGATAATTCATCCTTTTACAAATTATTGTTGATGTAATTATAAAAAACATTTTTTTAAGGATTGAATAATTGATAAACATTAATTTCCGAACATGATTGTATGAATCGATAAATGAATTTTGCCTTCATTTTTCTTTTGCCTCAATGTACTCAAAATGTTGAAGGAAGATATTGGTCGAACCATTGCAAGGTCAAATTGATCCTCTTCCTGAGATGTGGGAATTTTGAGAAAGCCAGTTGTCTTCAATTACTATTCATGTATGATTTGTTTTGACACAAAGTTTTTGTTTGTTCTTAAAAAATTAAGTTATAGTTAAATTAATAGTGAGGTTAAAAGAATATATATGAGGTTGATTTTGATCAAACATAAATAAAAATATAAATTATATAAATAAAATGATAGTAAATAAAGATTTAGTTTGATTGCTTGAACTTCGCATAATGTTCTTGAATTATAAGTTTTCTTGATGAAATACTAAGAATAAAATCAAAAGCTGTAATCAGATAGATTATTTTTTAGTATGTGATTTGATGTCATTTTTTGATACAGGTGTTGACCTTTATGTAGATCCTAATACGCTTAAGGTCTTAAAGTCTGACAATCATTGTATATTAAATTATCTTTAATATAAAATAAATTATATTTAATATTAATATAGTAACATATGATGATAACCTCGGAATGACCGTTCAACTTTTGTCCTTATCTGCTTTTCCTCCAATTCCTTTACTTTTTTTTAAAAAAAAATATTTTCTTTCGTATCAATAGCACCCTAAGTTTCTTTCTTTCTCTTCCATTTCAGTTTTTTCACTAGTTTGAGGTTCCTTCTAATTGCTTAGTGAACACTCAAGACTAGTAGTCTTGGTTTGTTTTTTCTAGGGACCATTGAGACAGTGCTCCACTGTCCTTTTCTGATTCTTCTTTTCACTGGAAATGAAAAGTCAACTTCTTGTGCACGTTTCTTCACGGCTACTGAAAAAATTGACAACAGAGAACCAGAGAAGCTATATTTCAGACAAAGCTTCAACTAATTAATTAGGATGTTGTTATGGTTAGAACACATACTTAATTAGTTTAATGTTTGATATTGTGATGCAACATTAATATTATATTATTATTATATTGGAAGTGTGAATAAGACAGAAAAATTAAATTATACATATTCGTGGTTTGATGGCCTGGTTGACTTTACCATAATATTTTTGGTTTCGGTTTGTAAATTGTAATGTATTATTTTGTACTACGTTCTCTGTTTATCTTTTTTATTTTTAATGTTAGCCTTGGATTGAATCCTTCAGGTCAAGGAACATTGGTGTCACATATTGTACAGTCGATTAAATTCTTTATATTAATTAAGTTCCTTTTAATCACGTCCTTTTTGTGTTGAATAATTAAAGAAGATAGATATGGAAATCTCCAGTTGAAACTGTGGAGACATCAACTATCATTTCAATCCAGATATACTAGGAAATAGAGGGATTTTTTTTTTCCTTTTTGAATGAGCTATTACATACCTAACTATTATGCCTTGTAAACGTATGTGTTGTGCACTTGTAAAGAAGTAGTGAGTGAAATGGTATTTTTACCTTCAATGGAGAAGAGATCCCTTAGACTAAATGAATTTTGACTTCTTTCTCTATGTGTCTATCAAAATGCCAAATTGATCAAAACATGCATAGCCTTAAAAAAGGATATAGAGATTAAAATTTTTAGTGAGAATTATACCAAAGAGTTAATGGGCCAAAATTAGAAGGGTTAAAGCTGAATTCGAAAGAAAATTTTCCCATCTTTGTTTCCCCTTCGATCTAACGTTTTTGTACCTATGAAATTTAAGTTGTATAAGCTAATGGTATAAACATTTTTTATGCTATCAGTTTAAGTTTAACCTATTAAAGGATTGTGTTGATGATTATTACATTTGATGTATAACTTTTTGGATCTCCTTGCACGTAAAAGTCGTAGGTTGTTCCCTTATACTTGTATCTGTTTTTAAGCTATTAGCTATTCTATTGATTTTTTTTCCAGACAGAAATAATCAATTCACAAATATTACTAATTACAAAATTTAGTGAGCGATAGCCAAATTTTTGGATTGCTTAAACTCAAATCCTAGGCTAAATATCAGTAATATTTTAGTAGCGTTTGGTGGGCAAATTGTCAGGGTTTTAAATGAAACCTTCGACTAAATGAAAAGGACGAGAGATACATTTTGTTCTGTACCATTGAATCCCAAATTGTTCCAAAAAAAATTTAAACTTTGAAAGCCAAGAAACATGCTGTCCGAGCGGACATATCGATGGTGACCCAAATTGTTCTGCACGTGGTTAATTTTGAATTAAGCTGGTCCTCAAGTGCAGAAATTTTACAACACAATGTACTGGAAATTAACTTGTAAAAGTCTCACACATGTAAGAAGCCTTTTAACTTCATCACTTGTCGCAGAGTTTCACTTGTATGAATTTCATAATAATGTGCTCGACTTTTTCTGCGTTTAGTTAGAAACTTTTTTATTCAAATATTATTTTCGTGTTAAAAAGATAATTACTATTTCTCAATTATATATGAACAGGTGGCTAAATGTTAGCAAGCTGTCCAGAAACTGATGATTTGCTTGATCTATCATTATCTGTTTTGGGCTTAGTAACACTTCTGTACCAAAAAGTTATGGCCCAAAACTTGAGTTGGTCAAGTTGGCCCTAAGAGAAACACATGTAACTGTTCTTGTTAATCCTAATGCATGGTAATGTTAAAATGATTAAATAACTAACTATAACTTGTTAAATTGTATTGATAGTGTAAAACTATTTATACAATCAGTATCTATAATTTTATTTTTAATTTTTTAAAAATAAAAATTGGGAGAGAGGGGAAAAGAAACGGAGAGAGGAGATTACAAGATAGGAAATCGAACCTTCAACAACAAGGTGAAAGTTCAGGTAGCAAACCAATTGAATTGCTAAACTCCCGCGATCATATAAATTACTATTCTTAAATTTTTTAAAAAGAATTCTTTACACATTCCTGACTTTTGGCCACTGATGCGGGATTATTTTCGTTTTTTAACACCTCACCTCAAGCCCACAACTGGATATTTGATGCGTGAACAATTTAATTTAGGAGCCCAACATCGGGTGAGATTTGTCCTGCTATGTAAAGAAATGGATCTTAAGCGTAACTTAATCCCAAAAACTAGCCTAGAGAATTGCCCAACGTGTTACGCACCCTAACACTTAGCTTTTTTCAATGTTATAAATATTAATAATTGAAAAAAAAAACAAAGATATGGAAATCAATAGAAGCTCATATCTTTGATTTGGAAACTTCAAAAAGCAATAAAAGGATGAGGAAGAAATACCATTGTATATTCCACGAGTATACTTGGCAAGAAAGAGCAATTTGTGAGTACTATTAAACAACAAAGTATACTTGCACATGACTTCAAGAATTGCATGGCGCTATACTAGAAATATTTGTCTATCAAGAATGTAACAAGCTCATCTTAAAATTATTCTTTCCTTTCTTGAAAGACTTGAATATTCTTTGACATTACTTTGTGCTCCAGCTAACAAAAACCTTAAACATATATAATATCATATTCCCTAAAGTTGGTCATGTTCTTCAACCACATTAATCTCAACCATGTATCCTGTGAAAATGGATGACGCGCACGAGTTACCTGTTTATGAAGATCAAGACCACCCCGTAAGGAGGCACCACTCGGCTCGATACTATGCTCACCATATTAAAGAGAGTCTAACTACTAGATTATCCAAACTAGTTTGTACAATTTTCTTAACCCTTCTTGCTATTCTTGGAATCATCGCATTTATTTTATGGCTAGGTTTGCGCCCTCATCGTCCAAGAATTTTTCTACATGATTTTTCAATTCCAGCTATAAGTCAGGGAATTGGACCTGAAAGTGCCCAAATTACCTTTAACGTGACAGCACGAAATTCAAATCAAGTTATTGGGATTTTTTACGATGCAATGCAGATGACAGCGACTTATCAAGAGCAGAGTATTGGGAATTCCCAATTGTTGACTCCATTTTATCAACTGCCCAAAAACACTACCGTTCTTGCGGGTACATTTTCCGGGCCCATGGTCACGGTGACGGGAACACAGTGGCAGCAAATGCTCGATGACCGGTCTCGAGGAACTGTGGTTTTCCGGCTAGAACTAACGGCGAGGATTCGATTTAAGATATGGTCGTGGAGAAGTAAACATCATAGGATGCATGCTAATTGTCCCGTTGGAGTTGGACAGGATGGCATGATCCTGGCTGGTTACATAGATAAGAGATGTCCAGAATATTTCAACTAGGACATTTCCATTCATGTTTTCCTCTTATTGAATTTTCGTTTGGATGTATAAAAAGAGTACATTCTTTACCTGCCCCAATTACTCCAAAGGGAAAGACACCTCTGAAATTTTCTTTTTTTCTATACATTGTCCAATATCCTATTAATTTGGGGATTGGCCTAATCCTAATGTGCGTCGCCTAATGCCTAATAAAGTAAAAGCGCTTTCTACCATTATTTTTATCAAACTCACAAATTTAAACTTGAAATCTCTGATTAAATGTAGAAAGATCTTATTTATTCCGCTACAATTTCGAATGGTGGGCATGTACCTCTGATAATTATAGCTAGATCATTGTATGGAATCACTTATCAAAGGGACCTTAATTAGATAATGAAATGAGATCACTTGCCCTGTTACAACGTGAATAGAAGAAAATAGTCTTTTTAAATCTTTAATGAGTAAAAATAATTTTTTTTAAATAAAAAAACTATAAAACTAAAAAGAATTTATAAAGGACTAAGAAATTCATTTCTCCTCACTAAAAACAAATATAACATGATATCATAACTAAAATAGTGAAAAATCATGGAAATGTAAGATTGACAGAGAAACATTTTTAGCTTGAAATTAATGGGAAAAAGTAATGGAAATGTTAAAAAGAAAGGCATATATTTGATCATGATCATAAGGCTTCCAGCACTAATTCTTAAAATAGTTGTAACATTATTTATTCTGCTTCTTCTTTTAAGTTTCAACTGATAACTATTTTTGACTTCAAAAATTAGACATTGTCGACTTGTCGTTTCTATATTTACTTTCCAGCGTCATTTTGGTGTATGCATATGAATAACCCATCCAATTAATGTGCTTCTTTTAAAAAGTGCCCATGAATAGCTGAGTAGATCACAACCATGCAACACCACTAAAGTACATAACTAAGTTCAATTAAAGTCGAACCTTTTTTTTGGGCCTTCTTTCCTACTAAGGTTTCTGATTAAGTCTGTATGTATAGTATCGATTATAAATAAGTTTTCATGCAATTCAAAAAAATAGACCTTTAATTTTTGCTTCTTCATTTTCCTGAACATCTTCCACTTAATGAATCTCAATAGTACCTATTCGACCAAAAATGAATAATCGAAGGATATCCAAACATTCTTTCGATCTCCACTGTTGGATCTTCCAAGTTGTAGCTGTCTTATGTTTGACCTCTGTCGTCATATGGCTTTGTTTGGTTCCAAAAAATCCAATTTTCAGTATTGCCGATTTCTCTTTTCTTGTTTTCAACATCAAGAGTAAAAATTCTTCTCTCAATCATGACAAAAATTCTGTCATTTTAAACCTTGAAATTTTCAATCCCAACAAAGGTATGAGCATTTACTATAATGATATCAATTTTGCCTTGAATTACAGTGGTCTTGTTGTGAGCAAAAGTTCTACCAAAGGGTTCTACCAAGGCCACAAAAATATTATAAGAAAGGATGTGCAAATGTACATTGTTGACGATCTATTTTGGCGAGAGATTGGCGATGGAAGTATCAATTTCGTTGTTGGCTTGGAAACTACAGTTAAGTTTAAGATATTTGCGTGGAGGACGAAGCAACGAGAGTTAAATTATGTAGCATATATGAGTAATATGACGATGAGTTCTAACGGAACTATATCTGGTGAAAAGCTTGTTAATTTGCACCCCAAAAATTTACACTTTTGACATAAACTAAAATTTCTATTGTGTTCTGTTACGATATATCGAAACTTCTTATATAAAGTCATGATGTGGTAAGTTTAACTTACTTAATGCACTTCTTGGAGGAGATATAGGACTATCATCTTCATTCTCAAATTTATAAAAGATCAAAAGAGCCACTTTTTGATTTGTGTTATTTGACAAATATTTGAAGAATTGCGATGTACTGTTTCATAAATCACACCGGTTGATTCTTGAGACTGACTTAATTAAATCACAACGGTTAATTCTAGTGAATGTTATAATAATGGGCCACACAAGAAGAAGCTTTACTGAAAGTTGTTTGAAATGTGTTGAGCATTTATATGATACATCATTTCTTTTTTTTTTTAATCATTTAATTTGTGGTTAATTCGAAAAAATACAAGGAAGAGGCTTTAATAGTGCGTCATTACTGTAAGTCACGTTTTAATGTCAAAACATAATTAATAACATTTTCTAGAAAAAACACGAGTTATAAATCAATCAAGAAAGATTTCAAATCTGCAGGTTCAATTGGAGGGTGACTTAATTTTTTAAAGTCGTTATTAGCAATAATATTTTAGTTTTAAGTCATAAATCAGAGCTACGACTTTACAAATATTGCTTGAGACAAAAGCAAATCTTTTGTTGAAATGTTACTAGAATTTTCAGATGAATTTTGTTATGGTAATTTCTTCAGAAATGGTTACCTCAATTTTGTTGAACTAGAACTTTGATTGTCCCCAAAATCAGTATTTTTCAAGGTGCCATCCCTAATGATGAAAATGAAGTTTATGTCAAGAAGTATGATCTTCTGTATTTTTTTAATCAATGAATGACAGGCCATTCTTGCAAACAGTGCCAAAGCTCCCCAAAAAATAAAATAAATACAAATGGTGAATCTGGTAACATTCTTAACAGATTCATCATTTATTTTAAGCTATCCATACCACACTTATCCAGTCAATATGGATGAATGGCTGCCTTAGGTAGATTGTGAGGATCTCAGATTGGAGCTATATCTCAAATTAAACCAATTAAGGCAGCCCTGATTTCTGCTTCTTAATTGCTGCAGTATACCAGTGCTTCTGAGCAGGCCATCATGTTCCCTTCATGGTTTCTGAGTATCCCTCCTGCACCTGCCTTTTTAAGTACTGTTGAGCTTGTGTTAAATCCTCTGTCAAAAATGTGTTACTGAGAAAGAATAGCCTAAATTTGATTTTGACTAGAACTAGTTCAGAGAGGTTAGATTGATTTCATTTATTTGCAGAGTGGCAGGATTTCTAGCAAATTAATTTAGGTTTTGGTTAATTGTATATTAGAGAAGATATTCAAAAACAATTAACTATTAAAATAAAAGAATATATTAGTCAAATTATAATTTCTACTATTGATAATAAATATGTTTAAAAAATTGCTTTAAAAAACAAGGAAGATGAAGTGTAATATTACCAGCAAAAGGGAGATCACTATTACAAAAGAAAAACTTGGAGTGAAGTATTCTCTGCAAAAAAATAAAAAATAAAAAATTCCCTATATAAAATCTCTGTGCAGTTGGCACTTTTCTTGTAGAGAAATTGATGAGAACCCATTTATATTACATTGGTAACTTATTAAGAAGTTGTTTGACCACGACAATTCTTCACTTTTTTTCTTGAAATAAGTTCTTACTTTAGAGTTTTTGTTATAACATTTTTTAAATCCATCTTGGAGTTGAATTTCGAATTTTAAAAAAATATTTCAAATCTGTTTTCCAATTCTATTTTCACAAATTTCAAATAAAATACTTTATTCTCTTATTTACAAAAATTTAGTCAAATAAAATTTAAATAAAATAAAAAAATATTTAACATTTATGGCTAAACGTCTACTAAATTCCCCTAAAGTTTGTTTAAGTGAGAATACCTATAGCTTAGCAAATATGAAAGCCAAAGTCATGAAAATCATGAAATCACATACTTTAATTTACCCAACATCAAACAAGGAAAAAAAAATTATCTGCATTACTAGTTCTACTATTAAAAATTATTACTTGAAAGCACCATCCAAAAAAGTATTACTAGTACTATATCTTCTCCTGAATAATCCACTCCCACCCTTTTCAATTATTGTTTTTACCGTCAGACCTTTCACACGCCCTTCTACTTTTCTTTTCCAGTGACTTCATCGACACAAAAAGTCTTAAGTCAATGTTCCAAACAAAATAGAGCAGGGATTAATTTTGTGTTTCCTATAGACAGAATACCTAAAACACTTTTCTAAATTTGAAACATTTCCTTTAATTTTTTTCTAAATTATCAATAATTTTAATTATTTTTTCAACTTAGCCATTTATCAGTTTTTAACTTTCTACGTTATTTTATTTTAAGAGAGTGAGCTATCCTACTAGGTATATATTTTATCCACATGTCACTTCTTAAAAATATTTTTAAAACTATAATTTTTAAAATTTATTAATTTATTAATTTTATTTTTAAATTAGCAAAAAAATCTTTGCTAGAACTCTATTTTTTAAGCAAAAAATAATAATTTATTTTGCTACAAATAATAAGATTATGATTCCCCCCCCCCCCCCCCCTTATTTTACCCAAAAAAATTTCACTGTTGAACAGACAGTCATTATGTCTAAGTAAAAATATAATAAAAGTTATAAAGTTGAATCTTCATTATTTTGCTAAAAAAATTTGTTTCACTAAAAAAATAAAGAAGCTCTAACCAAGTTCTTTTCGTCTTCTGGATTTGACCTGAAAGAAAATAAATAGTTATTGCATCTAAATAAGAAATAAAATATTACTCAACTGCAATTCTATTATTTGGGTTAAATTATTTTTTATGTAAATAAAAATGACCGGACTCGGAGTTTTTTTAAATTTATTTTGGTCCGAAAAGAGAATACACAATTAAGATAAATAACATTTCATCTAAAAAAATTATACAATTGATACTTTATAAATTTTTATAAAAAAATTAATTTTATTTTGCTAAAATAATAGAGTTCGAATCATTTTTCAAAATTTGCCTGAAAAATAAAAATATATAATTAAAATAAATAATTGAGATCTCTTTTTTTAAAATTTTTGTCATTCACACGCACTTAAGGAGTTTAAAATTATCAAATAAATACATTCAAAGATTAATTAAAATTATAGATAGTATAGGAGAGAAGTCGAAGAAAACACGTTCCATCATTCCCAATTTCCGCGTTTCATATTTTCCATTGACTTCACAAACTGAAAAGTCAGAGTCAAATCTTCAAAAAATGAAAAATCGGATTCGATCTTCCATACAAAATGAGCACAGCCACTCTATTAAGCTTTGCGTAGATTGGGCAGACAGCTATGGGTTTCTTGAAATGGCTGATCATTCTAATATTCCAATTTAACTACCGTTTCTACCTCAACATAGCACAGCCTGATTTCACTTTTCAATCGCCATGTGAAGGTAATGAGACAGAGTACCCTCCAAATGGTGCATATGATACAAACCTTAACACTGTCCTCTCCTCTCTTTCGCGTAACATAGACAGTGATGGTTTTTATAATACTACCATCGGCCAAGACCCGGACAGGGTTAGTCTCATCGCGCAATGCAGAGGAGATGTCGAATTACAAACATGCCGCGACTGTATAAATAATGCTACTCGCTTGATTTTAGAGAAATGTCCTTACAAGAAATCAGCCTTTGGCATTTACGATAAGTGTCTGCTAAGATATTCAAATGAGTCCTTCATAGGCACCATGTCAACTCACCCACAATTTTATTATTATATTTACAACATGAATTACTCGGATCCGCACTTGTTTTTTAACCAGTATCTGACACCCTTGTTGATAAGTTTACGAACTCAAGCTTCAACAGGTGGGAAGAGAAAGTTTGCTGCTAATGTTATTGAAGGCCCTGATTTTAAGAAAACATATGCACTTGTACAGTGCACAGCCGATTTATCAGCTCAAGGTTGCTATGATTGTTTGACCGCTGTCTATCAAAGTTTGCCTGGCTGTGACTGTTATGCAAAGCGGGGCAACTACATATTGCTGCCCAGCTGCATTGTTCGGTATGAACCTTACTCATTCTTCAACGAGTCAGCATTGACTGAAGCTCTGCCACCGTTATTGTCACCGCCGCCGCCACCCTTATGGTCACCGCCACCACCAGGTATTTAAATTATATTCAGGGGACCCGCTGTTCAAGTCGAGCCTCTTTTGTTGGCCGGCTTAGCGGCCTCAAGTTATGTGTACTGAAAGTGTAAAGAATTTTTACACTATCTCTATATATTTTTTTAAGATACTAATCCCAATTATTCTGTGACTTGAGAGCGTAAAAATTGTACCATAGTACTGGAAGTGCAGATATAAAGTACATACATAGAAAAACTAACACGACTAACTGAATCATGGACTACAATTTCAGTCCTATACCCTGTTGGGCTTGTAATTAGGTCATTATACAATATTGTGCCTCATTAACATATATATACTTCAATTTGCTATTCTAGTTTAGCTTTCCACAGAATTGAAAGAAGTGTGGAAAATATGAATATTTGCTAACGTAGTACTAACTTAAAGAATTATTGTAGGGAAGGATGATAAAACAGCACGAACTATCGTAGTTATCGTTGTGCCCACTGTCACAGTTGTTATTTTTATTGTTTGTATTCCTGTTATCTTGATGATGAGGCGAAAGAGGAAGTTGGTGAACAAAACAGAGAGTAAGTGTCGCATATTAACCTACAATGATTAAGGAAAGTTGAATCTTAATTAAGACCAGTTCACTAATTTGTTCTGTGCTATTACTACTACTAAGTTGGTGAAGGTATACGCGGGGATGATACTACTAGCTCTGCAGAATCCCTCCAATATGATTTTTCAGCAATTAGTGCAGCAACAGATAACTTCTCAAATGCTAATAAATTGGGGCAGGGCGGATTTGGCATGGTGTACAAGGTGATTATATTAGATTTACTTAATTTTTACATAAGTTTAACTTTTATGAGTAAGATTTCTTTACACTATCGGTGTATATAATTAAATCATTTTTCCAATTTGTGTTCATCTGCTTCAGGGTAAGCTTCCAAATGGACAACAAGTAGCAGTGAAAAGATTGGCTGCGAATTCAGGCCAAGGTGATCTAGAATTCAAAAACGAGGTCCTCTTGGTTTCCAGGCTTGAACACAAGAATTTGGTTAGGTTACTTGGATTTTGCCTAGGTGGAACAGAGAGACTTCTTATCTATGAATTTGTTCCCAATGCAAGCCTTGACCACTTTTTATTTGGTATGTATTGCTTAACTTTAATTTTTTAGTTCCCTTTTGATTTCTACACAGTTAGTATATAGAAGTTAAAACTTTTTATAAAATATGTAGCTTATTATTCATTTTGCTTGTCCAATGGGAACTCAGATCCAGTTAAAAGTAGGCATCTGGATTGGGAAAGACGATCCAAAATCATAGGAGGCATTGCTAGGGGAATTCTTTATCTTCACGAGGATTCTAGACTTCGCATCATTCATCGTGATCTCAAAGCTAGTAATGTTCTACTTGATGCAGAAATGAATCCTAAAATTTCCGACTTTGGCATGGCAAGGTTATTTGCAATGGATGAATCTCAAGGAAGCACAAGCAAAATTGCTGGGACCTAGTAAGTTTTATATCTCTCACTAGATAGGTTGTTTTGTCATAACTACCGAATTTGCAGTACTTCCTAAGTTCATTAGAACATATAGTTCTGACTTTCAACATCGAGTAGTTCCCTATTTTGACAGGTTATTCAGTTATGCTGATCCCATTATTTGGACTACCAAACCCCAGAATTGAGTTTTTTTTAGCCTTTTAACCTTGGTCTATTGATGAAAAAGCAAAATATATAGGTTGAAGAAATACATAAACAATCGAATCATATCTAAGTTGCGAAATGTTATGTAATTCTTGTTTTGGCTTCGCAGTGGATATATGGCGCCAGAGTATGTAATGCACGGAAAAATCTCAGTCAAATCAGATGTTTTTAGCTTTGGAGTATTAGTCCTGGAAATTTTAGGTGGGCAAAGAAACACTTGTTTGAGAAATGGAGAATATGTGGGGAACCTTCTGAGCTTTGTAAGTACTAACCAAGCCAATTAATCAACTATACCTTTCAATTCCAAATTATTTGGGGTCAGTTACATATAATTATTTTACATTATAAGTGTAGAGCTTAAACTCAGAACTAAAATGTGATAGGCTTGGACGAACTGGCGCGAAGGAACACCTTCAAATTTGATAGATCCCATGTTGAGGGGAAGCACAGGACTGGTTCGTGAGATAACGAGATGCATCCACATTGCTTTATTGTGCATTCAAGAAAATGCTGCCGATAGACCAACTATGGCTGCAATAGTTCTCATGCTCAGTAGTCTCTCTCTGAGTCTTTCAGTGCCTTCAAGGCCTGCATATTATATGCACAATGATGTTAGCCCAAAGAGTTTGCCTATTCAAGAATACAATTCAAGATTAATGTCAGAATCAAATCGACCAGCCAAAAGTAAATCTATTTGCTTATCACAAAATGAGATGTCAATAACTGAGTTATATCCTAGATAATAGACTTAGATATAATTGCTTTCTTCTGAATGTTGTTACTTATTGTGTTAGTTCTTCGAACTTTCATTCGTTTTGAGAATGATCCATTATTGATGATTAAGGATTTAATTTAGGGATATTCACGGAGATGTACGTAATTAGACTCCTAATTACAAAAGAACATGGTGCTGTTCGGCTTACAAAACATTGCAAAAAAAAAAGTAGTTTTTCTCTCAATTCCTCCTGCTGCAATTCGTAACACATAGTGGTGCTCCAATTCATTTTCCAAATTGCAAAATACACACAAAAACAGAATTTTCCGTTTATTCACTTGTATATGATGATTGGACAGTTTGTGAAATCTAATATGCAAAAGTTCCAATCTTGTCCAGGAGTCGTTTTTGTCACCAATCAGCTAAACACAAAAACCGAACTAGTAGAAAGATATAATGCTAGTGCACCGTGATACTCTGTTCAGGAGATACCATCTCTCGCAGGGGACCAACATGGAGAGAAAGCTGGTATTGACACTTGGACTCATTCAAATGAGAAGCTCCCCTTGGTAACTGTCAGTACATCAGTCAAAGAAACTCCTTCCTAAACTAGAACTGATAATGATTCTTCAAAATCTGGGAACAGTCCAAGCCTAAGTCCCAATGCAGCTGTAATTGTGCCTAAAAATATTATTGGACATCAACTCTTCAATGTATCGATCGTCTCCAATGGTTGATGGAGTTTTAAGTAACGGGAGGGAGCAAACTGGAATGGATGAAAGAGGCTAACAAGAATGGAAATCCAAACTCTTCACAACAGTGTCCTCCAGATGTTGATCGTTAGGTGAATGCTGAAAGCGCTAAGGCTGTGCAAGTGAATGCAAACTCTAGTGCAAGTAAAAATGTTTTCCCAGATACAAGATTTTCAATTACTTTGGTGAATTCTAATATTAATAAATTAATTTCTCGTCCTCCAATTAATTCTAACACACAATTGCAGTTCATGGGAAGGGTTGGGGTGGGAGTTAATTATTAGCAGGTGACATATGTAAATTAAAAAATTTAAAAAAAAAACTGTAATTTTTAGTAGGAAAATCTTTTTCTGATAGCAATGTCAAATTTGGGACATTTGACTAATGGCGGGATTGCAAACGCGATAGTTTTGAAACTAGAAAAAGTCGTAAGTTTCAATACCTAATTACTGAAAGGTCCCCACATTTGGTGGAACTTGGAAATTAAGAACTTCCAGAAAAACTCGTTTTTTTTTTTTTTTGAATTACTTTTTGAAAATTCTCGCTTACTTTGAAAGTTTCAACGCATAGGAAGCACCCCCCTATATTTTTTTTCCCTTAAATTTTCCAACTCCCATCCTTTTCAGTGTTTTTCCTTTTCATTTTTCAGTGACTTCCTAAATGAAGAAGTCAATATTCAATCTTTGAGCAAAAAAATTGAGCACGGAATTTTGAGTCTTTTTGAATGTGTAACCATTCTATTTATACTTGTCCTTGACAAGTTAAGTTTTGCGTAGACGATGGGGAAGACAGCTATGAGTTTCTTGAAATGGCTGGTCCTTCTAATCTTCCAATTTTATTACCTATTTAACCTCAGCATAGCACAACCTGAATTCCTTTTTTCTATATGTGCAGATTCTAATAATACCGAATTCTCCCCAAATAGTGCATACGACACTAACCTTAACACAATCCTCTCCTCTGTTTCACGAAGTATGGATAGTTTTGGGTTCTATAATTCTTCCATAGGCCAAAACTCCGACACGGTTAGTGTCATCGCGCTATGTAGAGGGGATGTACAATTACAGGCATGTCGTGATTGTATAAATAATGCTACCCGTAAGATTTTAGAGGTATGTCCTTACAAGAAATCGGCCATTGGTTATTATGATGATTGTCAGATACGATATTCAAATGAGTCCATCATAGGCACCGTGTCAACTGACCCACCAAGAACTTTATTTAACACGGCAAATGCGTCGCGTCCCGATGAGTTTATGCAAGATCTAAGAACCTTGTTAGAAAGTTTACGAAGTCAAGCTTCCCGGGGAGGTAAGCTGAAATACGCTAGTAATAGTACTCAGGGCCCTGATTTTCAGGATATATATGCACTTGTACAGTGTACTGCGGATTTATCAGCTGAAGGTTGCATCAATTGTTTAAGCGCTGGCTATCAAAGCTTGCCTACCTGTGCCTGTTATGGTAAGCGGGGTCTCAGATATATGATGCCCAGCTGCAAATTTCAATATGAAACTCACCTCTTTTTCAGCGAGCGACCAACTGAGGCTCCGCCACCCTTATCACCACCGCCGCCGCCACTGCCACCACCACCGCCAGGTAAGTGAAATCTTTATGGAATCATTAGCCACTTCAACTCTTAACAAAGGTTGTGTTTGGTACGAAGGAAAATGTTCTTTTTACTAAAAAATAAATATGTTATTTATTTATTTTTTAATATTTCGAATTTACTCTGTAAAAAATATTTTTTCAAAATATTAGTATTATAATTTAAGCAAACACTATTGGAGTTGGCATGGGGACTAGGGGTGTGGCTTGTGGTGGGGATGGGGGCCTATAGGGTTGGGGTGTAGTGTGGTGTGGAGGGTTGGTATTAGATAATTATGATGGAATGTCATTTATGAAATTTATTTTTTTTATTTTCACTGAAAAATTATTTATTCATTTTTAAAGAACTTATTTTCTTAAAAAAATAATTTTAAAAGAAAATTGATAAATAAAATATGAAAATTTGAAAATCATTTTCTGGAAAATGTTTTCTCCATATTAAAAGTGCTCTTTTCTTTTTTTTTATGAAAAATTTAACCAAGCGTAACTTCATTTTCAACTCCAACTTCATCAATTTCAAATAAAATGAAAAAATATTTGAAATCTATGGCCGAAGGCTTAGTAAGAGTAAAATGAGAAGCTTAAGTAAATTGTTTCTAAATTTAGGAAGTGATCAATATTTAATTAGGAACACACCAAAAAGGGAAATAGGATCACAAGAACTGAAGCAAAGTAAGTATTGTCTAACAAATACTAACTTGAAGCGTTCCTGCAGGAAAGGATGGTAAAACAGCTCAAACCGTCATCATTATCGCCGTGCCAACTGTTACAGTTGTTAGTCTTATTGTTTGTATTTCTGTCACCTTGATGAGGAGGCGAAAGAGGAAGAAGGTGGAAGATATTCAGAGTAAGGCACAGATAATTAACAGGCAATGATTAAGAAAAGTTGAATCTTTAAGACCACGTTTCACTAAATATTTGTTGTATGTTAATATTACTACTTTGATGAAGGTATACACGGGGATGATATTAGCACTGCAGAAGCCTTGCAATATGATTTTTCTACAATTAGAGCAGCAACAGATAACTTCTCAAGTGCTAATAAGTTGGGACAGGGCGGATTTGGTCCTGTGTACAAGGTGATTACTGATTAGCCTACTTGATGAATAAAAGGACAATGAGATATAGCCGACCCTAGTGTTGTTTAACTCATAATTTTTCAATTCCCTCTTGTATGCTTCAGGGTAAGCTTCAAAATGGACAAGAAGTAGCAGTGAAAAGATTGTCAGCAGGTTCTGGCCAAGGTGATCTAGAATTCAAAAACGAGGTCTTGTTGGTTGCCAGACTTCAACACAGGAATTTGGTTAGGTTGCTGGGATTTTGCCTTCATGGAGAAGAGAGACTTCTTGTCTATGAATTTGTACCCAATGCAAGCCTTGACCAATTTTTATTTGGTATGTATTGCTTAATGTTAACTGTTGCTTGGATATCTGTTTGATTTTCCAGAAAACGAATTTCACTTGTTACAACCAGTTAGTTATAGTAATAATAAGTAACTTTGTTTTGCAAACTTCTTCTATGTTATGGGTGTATAGAAGCTCAACTCATAATTATATTTTTCATCTTGTTCCCAGATCCAATTAAATGTAGGCAATTGGATTGGGAAAGGCGATCCAAAATCATAGGAGGTGTTGCTAAGGGAATTCTTTATCTTCATGAGGATTCTAGACTTCGGATCATTCATCGTGATCTCAAAGCTAGTAATGTTCTGCTAGATGAAGAAATGAATCCTAAAATTGCAGACTTTGGCATGGCAAGGCTATTTACGTTGGATGAAACTCAAGGCAACACAAGCAGAATTGTCGGGACCTAGTAAGTTTTACAACTCTCATTAGATAGACTGTTACTCCTTTTTCATATCACCGGGAAGGACTTCTAACCATTTAGCAAGAATTTTGAAATGTTAACTCAATATTGTTGGACTAGGACTTTGGTGGTGTCCAAAATTTGACTAACTTGAGATGAATGGTCAGATACCTAGAATTTTGTGCTCAATTTGGTCACTACCAAAGTTGCAATCTCTGATCATTAAAATGAAGTTCATTTCAAGAAGTATGATCTTCTGCCAAAAGTTAGCTTCGTGAATAGATAGGCTAAATTTGATTTTGTCTTGTCTTTTCAGCATATGAATTCTCCTTGTTCGGAGAGGTTAGCTATGATCTCATTGCAGCGTTATATAAGATGTAGGGCTTAACTCGTCAAAACTTGTCCTTTGCTCATCAATGGCCTATAAGTTCTCTTCACATTGCAGTGAGATACATTCTCACTAAGGAAAGACAAAAAAGAAAAAAACCAGACATCAAAGGCAGACCATAAACTACCAATTGCAGCATAGTGTTTTACTACTTCTAAGTTCATTCAAAAATTTCTTAATGAAACATGTAGTTCTGACTTCTTAACATCATGTCTTATGTTCCCTGTTTTGACAGCTTATTGAGTTTTGCTGATCCCAGTGTTTGGGCTACTAAACCCCAGAATAGATGTTGTACAAAAACTTTAATAATTGAATCATATCTAAGTTGCGGAATGTTATATAATTCCTGTTTTTGTTATGCAGTGGATATATGGCACCAGAGTATGCAATGCACGGACAATTTTCAGTCAAGTCAGATGTTTTTAGCTTTGGAGTACTAGTCCTAGAAATTTTAAGTGGCCAAAAGAACACTTGTTTCAGAAATGGAGAATCGGTGGAAGACCTTCTGAGCTACGTAAGTAACCAAGTAAATTAATCAACTGCACCTCAATGCCCAACTAGTTGGAACAATCTTTATGCATTAAATTCTTTTATATTTTCAATGTATAGAGTTTAAACTCTGAATTTAAATGTGACAGGCATGGACGAACTGGCGCGAAGAAACAGCTACAAATTTGATAGACCCCATATTGAGGGGAAGCTCAGGACTGGCTCGTGACATAATGAGATGCATCCACATTGCTTTATTGTGCGTTCAAGAAAATGTGGCAGATAGACCAACTATGGCTACAGTAGTTCTCATGCTCAGTAGTCTCTCTCTGAGTCTTCCCATGCCTTCAGGGCCTGCATACTATACGCAAAGCAATATTAGCCCAGAGATTTCGCTTATTCAAGAATACAATTCAGAATCTAATGAGCCAAAAGTAAATCTATTCGTTTCATCACGAAATGAGGCATCTATAACTGAGTTATACCCTCGTTAGCATCCTTCAACACAATAGCCTTCTTCTCTGAGTTTCCTTAATTACCTTGTTATTTGTTCGAACTCCAATTAGTCTAGAGTTGAGATTGTTTTATTGATGGTTTTGTCGTTCGCAGAAAAGATCCAACTTGTTTCATATATATTAGTTTTATACATTAGTAAAAATGGTGAATTTTCAATTAGTGTTGGAAATACCTTTATTTGTTCTGGTAATATGAAAACTTGAAGCATCTATTGGCTGTCTCACCAAGACCAATAGTCTAACCGTACAAGTGAAAGTTTAATGTCCCTTTTCTCAATCCCCCCTTATTAATTGACATTTTAAAAACAGATCGCTACAGTTTTACAAATCCCTTCTCTATAGATCTTTCTCTTTGTTTTCTTGAAAGTACATTCTAAGAATACAAAGAGAACGATACAAATATGTTGAAAAATTTATACCTTTGGCCATCACATTATGTGAACTATTTGAAGGAAGTCTGCCCTTGCTTTGCGGTAGTTCCTAACCTAGGTTTGTCAAAAGTTTTAGTGTTTCTTTTTGCGGGTAAATTTTATAAATGGTCATTAAACTATTTCTTTTTTTTTTAATCAAAGTCATATAACTTTATTTGACCAACCTAGTATTGTATTTTTTGAGGGACAAAAATAAAATTATGTGACTTTGGTTAGAAAACGAGATAGTTTAGTGGTTATTTGTGAAATTTACTATTTTTTTTGTAAAATTTGCTAAAGTTTTCTGCATTTGTTCTTTTTTCCTTAACTTTTCCCAACGTTCTTTTTAGATAGCAACTATTTTCCCAGGTAACTAAATCTCCAAAAATGAATATGCAGCTAAAATCGCACCAACAAGATCCCCAGCTATTTCCCCTGTTAATTACTTTTAAAAATCCTTAAGTGAAAGCACAGCAAGAAAATCTTGAAGTAATTTCCCAGATAATAAAAATCCCCACGTAAATCCTCATAAATTATCTGCAACAATATCCTCAGGAGTCAGGACTCTTACCTGAGGAATTTCCTGCTGAACCACAGCAAAAAGAATTTACGTAACTGTAAAAATCAATTGTTTAAAAAATAAAAAATAAAAATTGGTCAACTCCAAAGAAAAGACCAAGTCAAAAGTTGATATTGAGATGTTAGGCTAGAGGATATTGCAGCTAGCCTTAGAAGAAAGAATCAATCTCCTTTTTACCTTGATTAATTATCATGGTTCTTGCAAATAGTTACTCTCTCCATATCAATTTTGTGATTGAACACGATTAAGAAAGGAAAAATAAAAAGCTTTTAAAATTTATGATGAGATTTTTTCAACTATAAATGCATGCAAAAGAAAACAATTTTTTGGGTTATCCTAATCATAGATTAATTAAAAAAAAATGATGTTGTGAATTTTTAGTAAAAGAACTGAAGGTCCGCATATTTTGTGCAACTGAGAAATTAAGAACCTTCCCAAAATGCGTCACTAGTTGATCAAACTACTTGTCAAAAGTTTCAAAGCCTCGAAGGTATGTTTGAGGACAGAGAGAATACCAATTAATATAAGTATTATTTGTGAAATTTGTATTTCACTTATTCAATATAGAATGTTATTTGTGAAACTAATTTTTTTACTCTAATTTTCCTCATTTTCAAAAAAACGTATTTTTTAAAATATATATATTTAAAACAAATTGACCGATCAAATGTGAAAAAAAATTTAAAAATCTCTCCACCGAACACGCCTAAAAGACCCATTGGATTCCCTTTTCTGGAATCAGATAAAGTTGAAACGTTCAAATAAAATTTCCACTTTTATTGGCTTGTTGTCATCCACTCCTGTCCATAAATTACAGATATTTAATTCCATAATTCAAAGTCAATTCAAAATTAAGAAACGAACCAAGTCAAGAGGCTCTCTATATATACATATATTAATTTATTTTACACGTGGAGATTAATAAAACCCAAATCACCACAAAAGAAAATTAAAGTCTTCAAACCTAAAGAAATTAAAAAAGCCAATACCAAAATGAAAATCTGCAACTGAAAATTCCAATCAACCTTCTTCCTGAACGCTTGAATCCACACAAGCATTCAAAGTACGAAAAGGACCCTAAAATATCCACCTTGTCCAATTGCTCTTAAATTCTTTGAGAAAGAGGCAGGGGAACGAAAAACGAATGGTTTTAGTTTTGTTTCTGCGGAGTTATGGAGGGGTCCACTTCTCCACTTGTCTATCCCACCCTTCTAAAGTTGTTTATTGTGTCTTCAGCTAAGGCGACGAAACGAGATTATTATTTTTTCAGATTTTTTTTTATATATAATAGTGATAATCTCTTTTCGCTGTAAAATGAAAATTTTTTATAAAAAGATCATAAAAATATATATATAAATATTAATAAAAAATTAAAAAATTATTTCTTCCGAACTAGGCAATTAGACAAGTCCTAACTTGCTAAAATTTTAACCTGTCTTATCCTCTTCGATTTAGCATTTTTTTGAAAAAAAATTGACTTGTCTGCCATGTTTATGTTTTCTTTCATTTTTATCTTTATTTTTCAGTTTGCAGTATGCTTTTAAATTTTTGTTTTTAACTTTTTCAACTTTTTATTGAAACATTTAAAATTGACATGTTAATAAGAGTTGTTTATGTATATTCGTTGATAAAATATGATTTTTATCAATGTTAGTCCCTTAGTGTCAAATCAACAGTCACTTGAGCTGAAAAAATTATTCAAAATCATTTTTGCTCATGAAATTCAAAAATTAAAATTGACAATTATTTTTAACAATATCATCAATATTAATAGTAATGCATAATATTTAAGAAGAAGAAAATAATCCAGTTTCAGTAAATATAACTTTGTAAAGTGCAACTTGTACTTAGTAGGTGGAGGGTAGGAGTATATAGTAATTGAAAAGTGCAATAAAGAGATAGTCTCTGCCAATTTTGTGTGCAGTCTCCTAAATAGACAGACATGCTGTACTAATGCTACCCTTTTTTTAAAAAAATAAATAAATAAATAATTGTGGAGGAAATTATAAAGTGGAGAATTGAACTCTCACCAACAAAGTAGAAATTCAGATAATCAACAAACTGAGCTCCTAAACTTGCATGTAAAATTTGAAATATCATGTAAAATTCAAACTGAAATGAACTTAACTTTTAACTAAAATTTGATAGCTTAACTTTTGTGGTGATACTGCTATCTTTGGCAGTTTAGCAAGAGGTTTGGACTAAAAGTGTGACAGAAGCTGAAAAATTAAACAAAAATGGACAGCTAAATTGACATCAAATAAGCATAAGTTTAAAGGTTCCAAAGAGTTGCTACTTGATAAGAGGGTTTCCAACTTTAAAATTGTAAGTTCAAGTGATCAAGCGTACAAAAAAGCAAAAGCTTTTGAGAAGAAAATTTCTTAAAAAATTATTATTAATAAAAAGCCTTGTCTAGCGGGTATAAATTCAATTTTAAAAAATAAGAGTTGCTACTTCCAGAGCTACGGTGGAAATGTCAAATTAGGTCCCTACATTTTGAATGGAACTGAAGTAATTATTTTAAATACAACATTTTGAAAGTTTCAGAGCCTTGAAAGCACCTCTCAATTACAAAATCTTTCTCCTTACTTTTCCACTACTCCCATCCTTTTCAATGCTTTTAATTCCTGCCTTTATTTTCCACTCGACTTCATAAATCTTCCAACAACAAAAAGGTTGTCACCACTTCAAAAAATGGATTCGATCGATCTTTCCTAACATAATGAGCACAAAAAATGTGGATTGGGCAGACACACAGCTATGGGTTTCTTGAAATGGCTAGCCATTCCAATATTCCAATTTTACAACCTTTTCGACCTCAGCATAGCTCAGCCTAATTTCATTTCTTATGCATGTGCAGATTTTAATAAGACGGAGTTCTCCCCAAATAGTGCATACGACACTAACCTCAACACACTCCTCTCCGCTCTTTCGCGGAATATGGATAGTGATGGGTTCTATAATACTTCCATAGGCCAAGACCCTGACAAGGTTAGCGTCATCGCGCAATGTAGAGGAGATATGGAATCACAAATATGCCGTGATTGTATAAATAATGCTACTCGTAAGATATTAGAGGTATGTCCTTACAAGAAATCGGCCTTTGGTTATTACGATGAGTGTACGGTACGATATTCAAATGAATCCATCATAGGCACCGTATCACTTAACCCGTTGGTTTTTATTTATAACGCGGCAAATGTCTCGAGCCCGGACGAATTTATGCAAGAAGATCTAAGAACCTTATTGGAAAGTTCACAAATTCGAGCTTCAGAGGGAGGTAAACGCAAGTTTGCTAGAAATACTACTCGTGGCCCTGATTTTCAGACTATACATGCACTTGTACAGTGCACTGCGGATTTATCAGCTCAAGATTGCTTCAATTGCTTAAGAAATGGCTACGAACGATTACCTACCTGTCCATGTTATGGAAAGCTGGCTGCCAATGTTTTGATGCCCAGCTGCAATTTTATATTTCAAACTTACCCTTTTTCCAACGAGCTGCCAAGAACTCAAGCTCCGCCGCAATCAGCACCGCCACCGCCACCCATTCGGTCATCGCCACCTCCACCCTTACCATCAGGTAACTTCAATTTTTTTATGGAATTGTTAGCCAGCTCTTCAACTTACAACTCTTTTTCCTCTCCCATTATAGCACATATTTCCTGACATTATTTCTTTACTTTATCGACCAAAAGTGAACGCCTCAAACCCCCCCCCCCCCTCCCTCCCCCACACACACAAAAAAAAAAAAAAAAAAAAAAAAAAGAGAAAAGAAAAGACATGGAAATTCCTCCTAGAATAATGAGATTGCTTAATTTTTAGGGAGCAAAAACATGTAATATGCCATTATTCTAACCATGGTTAATTAAGAACCAATAAAAGTTAATAAAATAGAGACAATTGATATTTAAACATATATCCAAGTAAAAAACTTGAGGAAATGGAGACAATAAGAAATGGGGGAGAAGCCAAATAACATTAATTTTGTCATGCTTTTACCGGAAAAAGTACGTTCTCCATACAATTTATGTCATAATTTGTTTTTGTTTTTTCAAAGTTTGATTGGGTATGAAATTAATTTTTTTTTGTTTGAAACTCATGATCTTAAACAATACATAATATTTTTGTATTCTAATCAAGCTCAAATTAACTTGTTTCCCAATTTATAAAGTTAATTCTTTTCTGAACAGATGGAGATTAATTAACAGCTAACTTGAAGCGCGTTTTTGTAGGAAAGGATTATACTGTCATCATTATTGTTGTGTTCACTGTTACAGTTGTTTTTCTTATTATCTGTATTTCTGTCATCTTGATGAAGAGGCAAAAGAGGAAGCTGCTATTGAACCATACTGAGAGTAAGCTCGTATACTTTATTTACGGACAATTATCAAGGGAAGTCGAATTTTTAAGACCATGTTTCACTAATTTGTTGTATGTATGTATGTATGTGAATTAGATATGTCTGTGGATGATTCTAGTATTGCAGAATCCTTGCAATATGATTTTTCGGAAATTAGAGAAGCAACAGATAACTTCTCAAATGCGAATAAGTTGGGACAAGGCGGATTTGGTCCAGCGTACTGTTAGAATGGGTTAAAGTCCCACATTGGTTGGGGAATGGACTGATAGTTTGTTTATATGGACTTGGGCAATCCTCCCCTCATGAGCTAGCTTTTAAGGTTGAGTTAGGCCCAGGTGCCATATCTCAACATGGTATCAGAGCCAGGTCCATTCCGTTTGGGCTCCCAGTCCACACTCTAGTCGGGCCTGGGTGTGAAAGGGGGTGTTAGTTGGTTAAAGTTCCACATTGGTTGGGGAATGGACTGATGGTTTGCTTATATGGACTTGGGCAATCCTCCCCTCATGAGCTAGCTTTTGAGGTTGAGTTAGGTCCAGGTGCCATATCTTTACATGGTATCAGAGCTAAGTCCATTCCGTTTGGGCTCCCAGTCCACACTCCAGTCGGGCCTGGGTGTGAAGGGGAGTGTTAGAATGGGTTAAAGTCCCACATTGGGTGGGGAATGGACTGGTAGTTTGTTTATATGGACTTGGGCAATCCTCCCCTCATGAGCTAGCTTTTGGGGTTGAGTTAGGCCCGGGTGCCATATCTTTACATGGTATCAGAGCTAAGTCCATTCCGTTTGGGCTCCCAGTCCACACTCCAGTCGAGCCTGGGTGTGAAGGGGAGTGTTAGAATGGGTTAAAGTCCCACATTGGGTGGGGAACGGACTGGTAGTTTGTTTATATGGACTTGGGCAATCCTCCCCTCATGAGCTAGCTTTTGGGGTTGAGTTAGGCCCAGGTGTCATATCTCAACATGTACAAGGTGATTAAGCTTACTATTGCTTCGTGAGTTTAACTTTTAGGGTGTAAAAATTCTTTACACTGTCGGTATATATAAATGTAATATGTATTACAATTTTATAGTTTAACTTTGTTCTCACATATATTATGTTTCAGGGGAAGCTTCTAAATGGACAAGAAGTAGCAGTGAAAAGGTTGTCAACAAATTCAGGACAAGGTGATCTAAAATTCAAAAACGAGGTCTTGTTGGTTGCGAGGCTTCAACATAGGAATTTGGTTAGATTGCGGGGATTTTGCCTAGATGGAACAGAGAGACTTCTTGTCTATGAATTTGTTCCAAATGCAAGCCTTGACCAGTTTTTATTTGGTAAGTATTGCTTAACATTTAGTTTACCTGATAGTGTAGTTCTTCTAGACTATCTGTATATAGAAGTTAAACCTTTTATAAGATATGGAGCTAGAGCATCAATAATTATGTTCTTCGCTTAACATTTACCCAATGGGAACACAGATCCAGTTAAGCGGAGGCAATTGGATTGGGAAAGGCGATCCAAAATCATAGTAGGCGTGGCTAAGGGGATTCTTTATCTTCATGAGGATTCTAGACTTCGGATCATTCATCGTGATCTCAAAGCTAGTAATGTTCTACTTGATGCAGAAATGAATCCTAAAATCTCAGACTTTGGCATGGCAAGGCTATTTACATTGGATGAAACTCAAGGCAACACAAGCAGAATTGTAGGGACCTAGTAAGTTTTACAACTCTTATTAGATAGACTGTTACTTTTCATATCACTTGGAAGGATTCTTTAACTATTTAACAAAGCAAGAACAAAAACATCAATACTACTCGTAAAACAAATCATTTCTTGATATGTTACTAGAATATTCAAGATGAATTTTAATTTTTTATTAGTTGCTTTAGGATCGTTACCCCTTCTTTTTCTTTTTTTCAAATAATTCAGGATCGTTACTTCATTTTTATTTCTGCACCTTAATTTTGTTGAACTAGAATTTTGGTCATCCCTACAGTTTATGTGCCGAATGCTAGAAAAGCCCTGAAATTCCTTTTTCTTTTTGTTTTGTAGTGGATATATGGCACCAAAGTATGCAATGCACGGACAATTCTCAGTCAAATCAGATGTTTTTAGCTTTGGAGTACTAGTCCTAGAAATTTTAAGTGGCCAAAAGAACACTTGTTTCAGAAATGGAGAATTGGTGAAAGACCTTCTGAGCTATGTAAGTAACCAAGTTAATTGATCAACTACACCTCAATGCAGAACTAGTTGGGACCATCTCTATGCATTAAATTCTTTTACATTTTCAATGTACAGAGCTTAAACTCTGAATTAAAATGTGACAGGCATGGACTAGCTGACGCGAAGGAACAGCTACAAATTTGATAGACCCCATGTTGAGGGGAAGCTCAGGACTGGCTCGTGACATAATGAGATGCATCCACATTGCTTTATTGTGCGTTCAAGAAAATGTGGCAGATAGACCAACTATGGCTACAGTAGTTCTCATGCTCAGTAGTCTCTCTCTGAGTCTTCCCATGCCTTCAGGGCCTGCATACTACACGCGTGACGATATTATTAACCCAGAAAATTCCCTTATTCAAGAGTACAATTCAAGAATGTCCCGTTCATCACAAAATGAGGTATCGATAACTGAGTTATATCCTAGATGACAGCATTATATTAGTATTGTTTGGGGTTAATTGGTTATAGTTGAGAAAATGGCCTCTGGCCTTATTTGTTGCAATAAAACATAGTTATAAATGTTCCTCGGGTCCCCAGAAGAATATGTTTACTCTGGATCAATCATAGTTTGCTAGAATTTCACTCGTGAGAGTTTTGAATTTTGTTACTCCCTCTGTTCATCTTTATTTATTTAATATATTAAAATTATGTTTTCATTTTTACTTGTCACTTTTAACATAACTGGAGAAAAACATACTTATTCTCCAAATCAAAAACTAAAACTAAATACCAATTAATATGGACATTCTGATAAAATATTCATGTCAACCATTATTTATCAAGAGACTTGCAAAGTCCAAACTGAATAAGTAGATGTATATCCTATTTGTGTTTTTATGTGTTTAACTTTAAATATTTTTTCCCAAATTTATTTTCACATAATTAAAAATGATTATTTTTCAGTTTTATTTCAAACGACGGCAACATATAAGAAACGACTCAAAAACTAGCCAGAAATTTAAACGAGGTGTCTGACACCTATTTAATGTTTTACCCAGGGTAGAAGAAGAAGGAAGTTGCACCTTGACAGGCTGAATCACAGAAGAAAGAAAATGAAATCTAACGTAATAGTAACACTAATTGTTACTATATAATCTCTCCGTTTGTTTTAACTTCTCACGTTTTATTTATTTTTCGAGAATCAAATTATAGATATTTTGATTAAATTTTAAGATGTAATTTTTCATCATATTATTAATACGAGAAGGATTGTCACTTATAATATTCTTTTATAATTTTCAAACATCTAAATTTTAAATTTAAAATATTAAAATAATCTTATTTAAATTAACTCCAAAAATTAGTCAAATTAAGATAAAACTAAACAAGTAAAAATAAATGCAAACTTCTAACTAATTGTAACTAACTCATTAAACTTTTTTAACTTAAATAATTACAGGGTCCCGCTTCCATTATCTTCTAAAAAAACAGGGGAAAGAAAATAAGATACAAGCAAAGACGAGTTGAATTTCCTGTTCTGGAATCATATTCAAAGAAGAACAAGTAGGCAAAAAATTTCCAACCTTGTTGGCTTGTTCTCATCCAGTCCTGTCCATTCATTAGAGTTGTTAGAATTCCATAAATTCTAAGTCAATTTGTCAATTCCAAAGAGAAAAGACCAAGTCAAATGTTGATGTGCCCTTGTTTCATTTATTCTGACATGAAAATTTGGTACTAGACACAACAAAACAAATTAATATTAGTTGAATTGTCAAACATTATGGGGTCGTTGATATATTTGGCCATCTCCTTTATTCCTGGATTAACGTTTGTTTCTCAGAAATTGTAAAGGTTTTTCTGCTCACACAAATGTAGTCCAGTCCGCTGCATCATTAATTTCAATACGTTTTTCTCTAGCTCTAATTACTCTTTCAAAAACATGGAATTCCATGGTTTGCAAAGACCATCTCCTTTATTGTATTTTTCATTTACTATTACTATATATAACTTTTGATAAAAGTCATATGTTATTCAACGGATATACATGGACAGCTATTATATTGAATGTTTCAATAAAAAGCTGAAACAGTTAATGCAATGCCCAGAAAGTTGTTACTACTTATTATGTTATCTCTTCGAACTTCTATTAGTTTGATATTTAGAATGATATATCGGTTGATGATTAAGGATTCAATCTGTTTTTGAAGTATTACTCTTGCAAAAATGATGAAAGATTTTAATTAGTGAAAAAAATGCATGTATTTCGCCTATATTTGTTCTAACGCTACCGAAGGCATTTCTCAGACTCTAATCAAATTGCAAACACCTTATAAAACATTCCCTTTTATAGGTCTTTTTCTTTCTTACAAGTAACTTATTTGAATACCAAGTGAAAGTTACTAATGTGGGATCCAGCCCCATGTGAGTAGATAGGAAAAGATTGAACGGCGGAGACTTTTGCAAGGGGCAGCTTGACAATTGTAAAAGTAGATAGACAAAAATTGATGGATGATTTAATGTTTTTTTGCCTATAAATAGAGAGCTTCTTAACTCATTTCAAACACACCAAAAATAGAGAAAAAACATATTGTAAAGAGTGAGGTTCATTCTTTGCGTGATATTTTAGTGAGGTGAGAGTAAAAAGAGGGTTAGCTCTTTTGAAGTCTGTGTAGCGGTCGCTTTGAGTGTTGTACTCGTGAACTATACAGGTGTAAAATTCCTTACTATAGTGAAATCACTTTGCTCTCTTGGCCTGTGGTTTTTCCCTTATTCAGAAGGGTTTCCACGTAAAAATTCTTGGTGTCATTGTCTTTCCATTTTTTGTCCCCTTTTATTTTGTTTGTAACCATTCTTGTATTATTCTGCATTGTGTTGCTCCGGTTTTTACCCAACAACTAACATATTGAGAAAATGAAAATTTAAGAGCTCTAATTACATTTTTTTATAGACACTTTCAAATAGTTACCCTATGGTAAAAAGACTTTTCATTTTGTATTAACTTAACATTATAGGTGTATCCATTGATTTTAGGTTATAATTTTGATCAAACTTAGCGCTCCCAATTTTCCCCTACCCTATCTCGCACACCTTCTCCCTCCCCTCTCTTTGTGTATCCTTTCACAAAAATAGCGCGAAATTATAGTATAACAAGAGGACTAGAAGTAGGAACTCTAATGGAAACTAATCACCAAGAGAGAAAGGAAAAAAAAGGAACTTTTTCGGAAGTCTAACAAAAGCCTACACCAAATTTGAACCAACCACCAAGAAGAAGATGACAAAGATTTGGAAAAAAAAAAATCTGAAATTTGTTGAAATTGATGTTGAGTTTGTTTGAAAACACTAATTGGAGCTTAAGAATTGATTATTTATTGATTCAAGAGCTATATAACCTGAAGAACTGAGCCATCCTCCATTGAAGCTTGCCCGAGGTGTGAGTTTGAAAATTCGAATTTATGAAGTTGTTATTTGTTTCAATTAGTATTGTTGACTTTTGTTGGGAATCTCTTGGAGAGTCTAAATTTCGAAGTTGAGGGAGTTCGGTAGAGAATTGATATGGTTTTTGAATGTGATATACAAGTAATATATACTATGTATATAACATTTATATAATTGTATGTTATTTTTATATATCTGTGTATGTCATGTGCATCTGTATAAATTCCAATGAAGGTTGTACAAGTACATTCCATCACTCTATGTGGCAGCGCCATTACTTTAAGAGGTGAAGATGTTTGCGCTGGGATATTGTATTGGGAAAAAATTCGAGTCTAGCTTATGGGCTTTACTTAGCCGAGCAGTGAGATTATCGTAATTACTTGAAGCCTCCAAAGGCTATAACTCATTCTACAAGTATGGTAATGGAATGAAACTCCATAAAGGTGTGAAGTAAGTACAGTGAAGTTGTTAGGAACAAATGTCATCTGATTTGGAGTTCGGATGAGATCAGAAACATCCATTATGATTCTGCTCCTAACAGTAGAGTTTATTTCTTTAAAAGCATATATAAAGGAGTATGCATGGTGACAACTGCCTATCAGTCCTCCCCAGGGCATGTTAGCAATAGACCGTTCCAAGTGTGCTGCCTTGAGGGGAAACCTCAAGGGTCCGCCTTGGCACCACTAAGGAGTGTCTTAAGGTATCCATACGAGTTTGAAAATTCTATGGATGGCGCATGTTCTAGGGCCAGCATTGGACACCCAAAGAGCGCCGGATCAGAGGCTTGATATTTGGAATTACTAGGCCCTGAGGATTATCCTTGTGATGGAATAAGACCTCCGTGTCGATTGAGCATCGAGAGACTCTCTCCAGAGCCTCGTAAATTGACTCGTGAGTTTGGCTTAGGTTCGGTTATGCAAGCAAGGGTCTGTTAGCCTAGAAGTGCAGTCGTGGGGCGATGTTGCACGCATATGAATGTACGAAGTCTGGGCTATATTTGGTGATCCCACAAGACAACCAAAGGCATGCTATGGATATGAACATCTTGGTTATGCTATGGATATGAACATCTTGGTTATGTGCGGATCGGGAACATCTCCTCTGCATAGCACAATAGAACTGACTGGGTCGGTGTTTTGGCCAATGGAAGCCTTGTAAAATCATTAATCATTCATATTTGAGGGCAAAAATTATGCAGTATGTCATTTGTCCATACTGTTCATTTTATGAAAATTTGTGATATGATCTAGAAAGGTTATAATCTAGAAATTTTCCTGTATGGTCTCAGCCTAGATCAACGGTCTAACAGAGTTGTCTTACACCTTGCTTTAAAAACATGCCTTGCCAAAAACAAAAACAAAACAAATTAACAGAAACAACATGAAAAGAAGACCATGCCAAACCAAACTTCCCTGATTTATGTATACTGCCAGATGTCTAAGTTCATCTTGAGTGTTTATATATAGCTCTGGACTTTTGTACATCATGTCACTACCTATTTTGACACCTTATTAAGTCGTTCTGGATCCACTGGATGGATCACGAACCCCAGAACTAAATCTGTAGCCTCTTATTTCCTCTGATTTCTTGAACACACAATAATGCAATGTGGATTATTACTCCTGGAGCCTCTTGGAGTATTACTCATGGAAATCATAAGTGGCCAAAAGAATGTGTGCTCCACAAATGGAGAATCTGTGGAGGACCTTCTGAGCTATGTAAGCAACCAAGTCAATTGATCAACTATGCCTCAATCTGAAATTATAAACTAGTTGGCTATAGTTACATAACCAAATATGTTATGACATGAACTTTTCTGATTGAATTAAACTATCACGGGCTTGGTTGAACTGGAACCAATGAACAGCTACAAATTTGATCGACCCCTTGTTGAGGGGAAGCAAAGAACCAGTTCCTGACATATTGAGATGCATCCACATTGCATTATTGTGTGTTCAAGAAAATGTGGCTGATGCACCAATTATGGATGCAGTTGTTCTCATGTTCAGTAGTCTCTGTTTGAGTCTTCCAGTTCCTTCAGGACCTGCATATTCCATGCACATGATGTTATCCCAGAGATTTCGCTTATTCAAGAATGTCAGAATCAAGTAAACTAGCCAAAAATAAATCTATGATCATCACAGAATGAGGTGTCGACGACTGAGTTATGTCATAGATAATAGCCTTAGATATAATTAAATGTGCACAACAACATGCATTTAGTTATAAGGATAGACTGTATTATAATCTTAGAAAGCCATTTACTTTCTGTTTAGTTGTATTTATCTACCTTGTGGCTTTTGGGTTATTGGATACTTCTTCAAAGAGTTACCTACAAAGAAGCTTTAATTTTCTAAAATAAGATTTTTGAGTTCTGTCAAGAACCAAAGGTTTGGGCAAACATTTTCAAAAAGATATTCTCATGGACAAATCATAAATATAATGAAAGAAGGTTTGATGTGTTAAAATTCAGTGAAAGTGAAAGGTCTCCCGATTCCGTTCAACCAGAGGGGGGATGAAGTCGGGGTCTGGGACGTATGTGTGTGTGTGTGTGTGAAATTCTATTAAATTTCAACAAATACCAACTAAATTCATAATTTTAAAATTGCATTGGATCCAATAGTATGAACTTGAACATTGAACCATTCTGATATGGGAAGAGCTTCTCACAAATACGCATTTACTTAGAACTTTTTCAAAGCCAACCCAAATCAAACATCAATATATATAGTTTCAATTACCTCAAAAGATTCAAACCCTAGAAAACACCTCTCAATGACAGATCTATTTTCAATGTTTTTCTACCTTTCATTTTTCAGTGTCGTTTAGAGACTGATAAGTCAATCTCCCAAATAGAAAGATTCACAAGCCAACCAGAAGTTGTGAAGTCGATCTTGTTGAATAATTATGAACTCCTTCTTGCACTGTGGGATTAATTAGTGTAGACATTGCTACTTGTTACCATCATAGATTTTTGCTAACTTAAATTTTTCCTTTCAAAAGATAGCTGATGAGTGGTGGTACCATCTTATCTTTCATCACTCCAGATTTTAAAGACGATATAAGATTCGCGAAGAAATCATTTGGAATATATATTGAAGGAAGAACATGAGAATAAATTGGTACCACAGCCAACTATAAAGTCATATTACTAATTAAAGTTGAGTCATTTTCGTATCCCTGCATGCTTTCCCTTTTCCACTTTCATTTAACATCTAAAAATATACTGTAAGATATTATCTTCATGGAAATTTACTTAACCAAATACTAGGATATAGTAGTACTACTTAACTCATTACAAGTGCTAAAAAAATTTTGCTGCCTATTAAACAAAAAGTGCTCAATGTTCTTTGAAATCGCGTTCTTTGGACAAACTTGATTCACTGTGGATAAGAACATCGAAAAAGATGGATTCTAAATAGGCACCAACATTTTCCACAACAATAAAGCTTCAGAATTTGGGAAACGCTTGGCCCATTTTCCACAAGAATCAGAGTATATATTATGTATAGACAAATTATCTCACCAACATTTGCCTATTCATAGTTTCATACTCCCTTTTCTGCGGCGTGGATTTTACGGCTATCAGCCAATTCAGAAACGGATCCGAAATTTATGACAATTAATGAGTATGCACCATAGTGTAGATATATAGTTAGAGTTGAATTATATGTGAACTCACTTTTCTTAGGTAAAATATGTATCTGCATCTAACCAATAAATACTAAGGCATGTGTCTTACATATACACATTTATCATTTACTCCTTTAAGTGACATGAATTTTCCCTTTAGTTTTAAACTGTCATTAATTTGATATGAGTGACACCACGAATAAGTTTTTACCGTTTCCCTGGTTACAGGTGCAACTGCCACTGGAACCAACCTTATTTTAAAAGATTAAAAAGAAACAAATGTTTTGCTCTTGATTGTCTTAGTAGGCACTAAGCACTATTATTATCTTATGATGAATGTTTCATTATTTGCTTTTAATGTTCATTAAGCTGTACATGTCTTACTAGTAATTCAACTGTCAATGGTTCTTTTTTCTTTTTTTGAAAAATTTAAACTGTAGTTCCTTCATTCTTTTTGCATGTCTACCAGGCGTTTCTCAATTAGATAAAAACTTACGCCCGCCCGCCCCCACCCCAAAAAAAAAAAAGGATTTCTGAAAACAGGTACATAGAAAAAGAGAGAATGATAACGTGACAAAAAATTTTGAAAGAATTATAGATGCTAATTCAAATTGTGTTTCTGTATTAGAAGAAGGATAGCTATATTGATTCGGTAAGGCAGAATTTGTTGGGTTCTAATATGAAAATAGAGGGAAGAAATATTGACCGAAAATAATTATTTTGATTATTATTTAATTTAAAGTTTCTGACTAGGGTTTTGATCCGTTTTCCAGCATCCTCTCTAACGGAAATGTTGCAACTTTCTGAATTGCATCTTTTCTAAAGAGCTGCACCTTTCCTGAAGAGCTACACCTTTCTGAAGAGCTACACCTTTCTAAAGAGCTACTTTAATGACTATATATATCGGTTGAATCCTCAGATATTCTTTACGAATTTTTTGGTCTTCTACTCTCTATTCTTCTTCTTGTACTTTAAAAAATCTCGTGTGATTTACTGGTGTCGAGTGAGTTTCGTGACATCAGAGTTTGTTGTACCGCTATATTGGTGAGTAAATCATTATATCCTATGAGGATATATTCTATTATCTCCAATACTTGAGGGGAATAATTTCCTTAAAAACACAATGTAAAATCAGTGGGCTCAATTTAGTATTCTTCATCTTTATTTTATTTATATTCTAATAAATTATTTTGCATACTGCTTTATTGTTTGAATACATATTAACAGAATTAAAATTTAAAATATATACGCCGGCCGAATCCCTATTCCACCTTTTCGTAATTCTATACATATAAATGCCTTTTGACAAAGAGATTTGCCTACTTATTGCACACTGGTGTCTAGTTGTTGTTATCACAAATTAAAAGAAAGAAAATATATTCTTTTAATTTCCAGTAGTTCCAAATCTAACCACAACAAGGCACGCTAGAATATAATTTCAAAAGGAAAATTAAGATAGCCTACTTTGTTCAACTACTTAATTAGTTATGTTAATAATTTAATACAATAGTACTAATCTTATTGATGTGTGCCCACAGAAGAAAAGAAAAAAAAAATGGATTCCCATCTTTGCCCCTTCCTAATTTTCATCTACAAGACTACAAGTCTTACCAGGAAAGAGAAACTACGATTATTGGGTCATTACGCACCAATTTTGACAAAAAAGAAGTTAAACAATCATCTTAAACCTTAATTTTAGGTTTAATTAATTAGTTCCATAGGTAAAATTTATATCTGAAGATATTTTCAATCTTCACACAATTAATTAATTTAATCTTAATATTTCAGCTTGACACATATAAAAGCGCAGAAGGCAGGTGTATGACATCATATATTATTACTATTATTTTTACTATATAGAAGAGAGAATACCCAAATTTGTATAGTCCTCATGGAAACTGTTTTAATTCTTTTTATCTCTAATTGAAGCTTTAATGACCTTGCGTTCTTACAAGCTCTCATCTAATTGATAAATTTAAATAATTATATGTGTTTCGTAAATGCTAAAAGGAATAATCATGGAAAAATTAATAGTGACACGACAAAAAATTTATTTATTTAAACAAATTTAAAATTAATCCAAAAGTTTGTTGTCTTTCTTTTAGTGAAAATGATTATCAAACTAGTTTCAAATTCTCTTTTTCCCTAAAAAATTTATTATAAACAAGTAAAATATTATCTGATATTCCATTTCTACCTTAGTACATATTTAATTATTAAATTTAATATTAATTTTTATATATACCAAAAAATGTCTGAAAAAAATAATTAAAAAATACAGTTTAACTTTCTAAATAGTAATAATAGTAAATAATTGCAAATGAGAGTACATAATTTTTTTTTCCACATTTTTGAGTATTGAAATATTTTATAAAAGATTGGATAATAAAGTTTTATATAATTTAGGACAAAATGGTTAAGTTAAACATCAAATACTAAAGCTTCATACGCATTAAAGAAATTACAATATAGATCTCTTTTTAAAAATGTATTAATTTTAAAAAAATTATTTCTTTAACATGCATTTTTTAAGAAAAAGGAAAGATTAAAGTAAGAAAAAAAAATTTCATTAACTTTTCAATTTTTTTTGTATGGTTTAATTTGAAGGAACATCTATAAAAGTATTCTTTTTGGTATTAAGACTTTTAATTATTTAATTTAAAATTCTATCTTTAATATTTATACGTTAACGTTATTGACGTCATCATATGTCAATTTGTAGCATCAAATATCTTTTAGTATTAAAAAAATAAAGAATATCCCAATATTGAAAAAAGAAAAAGAAAAAATTAATAGTTAAGAGGAAAATGGTATTTGGCCATCAAAAATATGAGAAATCTAGTTGAGTGACCTTCTAAATGATATAGACAGTTACATGACTTTTCTATATTATAAATTAAAAAGAATAACTTCATTAAATTATTTAAATAGTCGAATGTAATGAACTCTAATTTTTTTTTTTAAAAAAAAAAAAACAATAAGGAGACTGAAAAAAGCTCTTTCCTTGCCCTTGCATGCATATGCACTCGATTAATCTAGTATAGGAAATAATTAGGTGTTGTATAAGAAACTGCCTTATATGCTGTTGGGCCTGTTGGGCAAGCTTTCAATAGGGCAAAAAATTATTTATTCTTTTTAAAAGTGTTTATTTAAAAATATATATATTTGATCAAGTTTTTAGGAGAAAATAAGTGTTTTTAGAGAATAATAGAAATTATTTTTCAGAAGCTAAAAGAATTAGTTTCTTCTCAAAAATACTTGTTTAAATAACACTTTCGGAAAAAATATACTTAGAAGCACTTTTAAAAAGTTTGGCCAAATTACAATTGCTGCTCAAAATATTTTTTAAATTTACTAATTTTAGTTTACGCGCTTCACGCGTATCCCTCAAATTAATAAGAATAAAATTTTAAAAATCAATCATATTATAACTTTTAGTGATCAAAAAGCATATATATATATATATATATATATATATATATATATATATAATATAAAAAAGATAGGAACTCAAATATATATGTAAAAATATATAATATAAGTATAAAATATAATACGAAAAAGAATTATTCTTTTATCATCTATCATAATTATATCGCCTTAAGTTGTTAATTGACACAATTTCGTTCACGAAATCTTTTTCAGATTTATCTAAAATATGCACAAGAGTAATAATTAGAATAGTTTATAATTTTATAACAAAATTATTTTATGAGATGAAGAGATTCCTTTACCTGAATAGATGAAACTTGTGAATGTATAAGTAAATGAAGAATGTCAGTTACAAATAACACAAATTTTAAATCATATAATATTAATATAAGATTCAATTAAAGGAGATAATATAGTATCAATATTTAGACTCAACTAAAAGAGACTTTTTCAAATCCATAATATTAAAAAAATTCAGAACATGACAAAAAAAAAAAGAGATAGGTTAGCACGAAAACATACAAGGTTGCAGATTGAATCAAAGGTATTGATGTAGAAGAACTGATAAATTAAGTTATGCAATTATAAATTCTTTTATAGAAATTAGAATTTATAAATTAAAAGAGATTTTTAAAAATATAAAAATATTAGGACACTACTATAAAAAAAAATTAGAAAAAAGGGAAAAAAAAAATTAAAAAACCCTCACGTTGCTAAGAAAAGGAGAAGATATTTTATGAAAAAGGAAAAAAAAAAAACTTTTTCCTTACCATGAAAAAGGGGGAGAAAAAAAGTTTTTCAAATTAAAAAGTTAAAAATTTTCGGAGAAGGAACCTTTTTTTTTATTTTAAAGTTTATACTATGAATAGAGTTATGCTACAGGTAGAAAATTTAATCTAATAAAATAATAAATAAATAAATTTGTGCCTATTAAAAGGGAAAAAAATTCAGTAGAAACTTTTTATTTCTTTTTTTAGGTTTACACTATAAATAGAATTATGTCATAAATGAAAAATTAAAATATGATAAATTAAGATAATGGAATAATTAAAAATAATAACTTTAAATAATAATTATATAAAAATAGAAAATGACGATTTCGTCTATTGCAATATCTTTTAATAAAGAGTAAAAAGTTCAATCAATATTTCTAAAGGCCTTCGCACTTTTAATATAATATAAGATTAGTCAAACACAAACTGTTTCTCACCAAAAATACTTTTTTGATAAGCACTTTTGAAAAAATACTTCTCAAAATAAATTAATTTTAGAAACCTGGCCAAACAAACTATTAATGATGACCTAACAAAAAGTTGTACAATTTTTTATTTTTTTTTTGACTTACACCTTGAGAATGTTATTAGTGAACCATAATTAATTGATTACGGTCTATATTAGAATACATATTACTATATGTATTTATATGATTTTATTTTATTTTTTGCTATATATATATACACATATATGATGTAGATAGTGAGTACGTTGGTACATGCATTTATGTTTTTCCAAGTTTATAAGTCGACCAAGTTAGCCCAAAAAAATCAAACTTATAATCAAATGCGGAGAAGCTTCGATGATGCTTCCTTTCTGTTCGCATGCACTCCAAACTCCAAAATATGGTTGATAAAGCTACTTCGCGTGATGTATCAATTTAATTCAATTAATTTAAAAGCAAGTTATTACACGTCATTTTCGTCTATTCTAGGTGAGAGCGTACCAAGCTCTATCATTCTTACATTTGCAAGTCATAGAATAAGCTCAATACATACATTATGCATGTCGCAATATTAACTTTCACCTAGCTCGAATTATTAGATAAGTTACAACATTACATCGATCATTCCGTGTTACAAGTATCACTTCACCAATTTTTCCTTTTCTTTTTAGACATCACCATAAGTTGAAATTAAGATTCTCCATCTTGTTCCTCTGCGATAGAATTTAATAAATCATATTTGTAAATATAAAACGTGAATAATATTATATGGGGATTCAATATCAAGTAGACAAAAAATTGGGATGAACATGAGTCTAATATTATAACAAATATATATATATATATATATATATATACATATACTTTGAATCTTATAATTCAATTCTAAAAATTAGCTTAATAGGTAAGAATTATTTGAAATTAAACATGGGCACATAACTCTAATTCCTACCGATGTACAGTGGCGGAGGCAAAATTTTCACTAAGGGAGTTCGACAGAGTTTTTCAAGTTGTGTCAAGGGTTGTATTTTTCTGACCAAGAAGGTTCGGATGAACCCTTTCACCACCCTGGCTCCGCCCGCCAATGCGAGATTCAAACACTTTGTATACTAAATACTATTTATTTTAGGTGATGGTGCATAAGCATGAATTAAGTAGAGGAGACACCTATGTTTCACTCCATTTGACAGTCATAAATTTGGTTATAATTTCCGTTAATGTACATGTCCTCCAATAATAACTTTCATCGATAAACATATAGAAAATTTGTAATTTTATTTAACAACGAATTATAAAGAAATATATTAGCTACAAACTTTAACGATATTCTTACAACGAATTTTATAGTTAATCTTTTTTTTGTCTTAACTCATAGTTAGGCTAATTCATATTTTACCATGAATAGTCATATTTTTATGAGTTGAATATGGATTTAAACCCAAATTTTCTTCATCTATAAAGTCACTCATTTAACCCACTAAAATATGAGCGAATTGACATGTTATCAAAAATATAGACTCATTTTACCGGCATTAATAGTGTCCCACCCCACCATAATTGGGTCAGGTTTTCAACTTGTCAAACTTAGAGAAACATGCATACAGCTTCTAATTCTATTTTCTCAACAAGTCATTTTCCGATTCTGCTTATTTATTGCTCTCAGATATATACGTGCTATTGCCATAAAGACAATTAACATTGTGTAGAGCTTGAGGCTTTAAGCATTGATATGTCCCAACTTTTCAACTTATTCTTCAACCCCTTTATTTTCTTCACTTAAAAGAGTAGCAATTTGATCAATCACCATTATGCATCTGATATATATTATTTCATCCTAAGAAGCAACTCCAACTGTTAAGAAGCCAACTATATTCTTGGATGTTGATGATGTAGACAATTGGTTGACAAGTGGCAAAAAAATCCAAAAAAATTTTAGTTTCCCCGTGCATTTTGTACTATGTCATTATTAAGTGATGATTTAACTCACGGACTAAGTTACTTTAAAATTTTAATCTAGAAATTAATTTATTCTATTCAAAAAATGAGATTAAAAAAAACGATTTAATGAGATAAGATAAATTATCTAAAATTAAATTTGAAAAATTCAAATAATTTTATACATTTAATCAAATAAAATATAAATTTATACCCAAACTGATATGCCCACCTTATCCCTGGAACCAAACTACCCCTAAGTCTCATATTTTAAACCATCATTTTTTTCCTCTTGCTTTAGGCCACGGGCCACAACACCATCATAAAACCCTCTCCTCCTCCCTCCAAAGCACCCTCTCATTGTGACAAAAAATTTCAAGAAAATGAATCGTCATAACAACTACTTAAAGTTGATATTTTTTCTTATTTTTTTGACATCCTGCAGATTTTCTATAGCAAAACAAACAAACCCCACCTCAGATATCCCCAAATTGCATACATTCTTGAATGCAATCTATGAATGGAGGGCTAATCAGCAGCAGAAACAAGCAGATGATGGTCTAAATTTTGGAGTTCCCACTGTAGTAGCGGGGGTGCTCTGTTTTTTAGCAGCCTCTATATCAAGTGCTGGTGGGATTGGAGGTGGAGGTTTGTATGTACCAATTCTCACTATCATTTCTGGTGTAGACCTCAAAACAGCTTCATGTTTTTCTGCATTTATGGTCACAGGTGGGTCTATTGCTAATGTTGTTAGTAGCATGTTTGTTAGAAGTCCCAAAAATGGGGGCAAGATTTTGATTGATTTTGATATAGCGTTGCTCTCGGAGCCATGCATGTTGTTGGGTGTCAGTATTGGAGTGATATGCAACCGTGTCCTTCCTGAATGGCTTATCACTATACTGTTTGCTGTGTTTCTTGGTTTTTGCACTTTCAAGACATGTAAATCTGGTTTCTTCTATTGGAAATTGGAAAATGGGAATCAAGAATTGGAACATGGGTTGCTGAAAAATGAAAGTTCTGATGAAACTGCTGAGCCTTTGTTGAAGAAGGAAACAGAGGGAGGAATCAGCAGCATTCCATGGATGAAAATGGGGGTGTTGGTGATGTTTTGGTTTTCCTTCTTTTTCCTCTATCTTCTTCGTGGAAATCGATATGGACAAGTATGTCTGCTTTTATCTTGTCTTCACTTCAGTTCTTTTGGTCTACACGTATCTTTTTCCATTTCTCTTGAATTTTCTTTTTTTTGGACACTTCATGCCATTATTTAGTCTTATATATGATCCATCATGTGACCTTGCTCAGAATGCCATAATTTAAGGCTAAGTTCAGTTTTTCTATTTCTTCTCTTTTCTTTTTTTTTTTTTTTTTTTTTTGGGTACACTGATGATTTCTCATTTTTTTTATACTACTCTTGGTAACATCAGAAACACGACGTTTATTTTCCTGTCTTCTTTCAGTATTCTGAGAATTTCTGTCCTCTTACACTGTTAAGGTAATATTCTTAACGTCCCAAAAAATGATACAGATTGTGTTTAGACCATGAAAACTAGTCTTGAAAAAAACTGAGTAGCCTTTCCTGCCATCTTTAACAGCCTTGTTTGTTCCTCATTACAGAAGTGCATGACATGTGTTTATTTTCAGCTTCTAATCAGAAAATTAGCTCCAACACATAAAAAGTACCTTGAGCATGTGGTGCTTAAAAGCTACTTAAATTCAGCTTAGTCAAAGGGCCTCTAGTATCTTTCTAGAGGTATAATAAAGGGAAGTTACAACGAGAGTAAGAAATTTTAACATGTTAGATTACTTGTTTATATTTAACTGAAACTGTTTAATCAATGAGCAGGGCATTATTCCTATGGAGACATGCGGAGTGGGGTACTGGATCATATCATCAGTTCAGTTTCCTTTGGCTATCATCTTTACATCATGGATCTTGTATAATAGAGAAAGTCGTCAGCAGCACATGCTTTCCAAGAAGCAGGTATGTATAAGAGAGTATACATATTCTTTTGCTTAATTTCTTGATTAAGAATTAACTTGGTTGGTTCGTTAAATGCAGGAAGGAACCAGTGAAACTAAACATGTACCTTCAGGGAAGCTCATCTTCCCAATAATGGCACTACTAGCCGGGGTTCTAGGAGGCGTTTTTGGAATTGGTGGTGGAATGCTAATTAGTCCCCTTCTAATCCAAGTTGGAATAACTCCTGAAGTAAACTCTGCCTTACCTGTTGTTCTTCCATCTTAGTTAATTTTTTGTGTTTTTCTCGTAGAACTAATGACGTTGTTTTACTAAAGGTGACAGCAGCAACCTGTTCATTCATGGTGTTTTTCTCCTCTACCATGTCAGCTGTGCAATACCTATTTCTAGGGATGGAGCACGTGGACTATGCCCTCATCTTTGCAGTCGTATGTTGTGTTGCCTCGATCATTGGATTAGTAGTGGTTCAGAGAGCCATAGAACATCATGGGAGAGCATCTCTCATTGTGTTTTCTGTTGGCATAGTTATGGCTTTAAGCACAGTTCTCATGACTAGTTTTGGTGCTGTTGATATCTGGAGGGATTACACTAGTGGGAATTACATGGGGTTCAAGCAGCCCTGTTGAGAAAATAAAAGGGGGAAGTCTTAAAAGATGGTCCAGTTCAAGGCATGGTCCAAGTGTTGGATTTTTATGCTGTATAAAGAAATAGATGCTTCTTGGGAAGCTTTTGTTAAGAGAATCATAATAGAGAATTTGAGTGGAGAAGTGGGGCTATGAGATGTGTGTAACCTCGATTGTGAAATTTAACTGTTTAAGCCATGGACTATACATATACTCATGTATTTCCAATTGTTATGCTTAAGCCATGATTATTACATAATAATAGCTTGTACAACGATTTTCTCTCATAGATATGAGCTTCCACTGAATCTTTACTTAGCAAACATGGAATGACATGATTGACAGAAGTTTCTTCAGTGAAAACCTACTTCAGTATCAAACAGTCTCTGAAAATAGTTAAAGTGCAGGATAGAATAAAAAATTGTTAGATGAACAAACATGACTCTCAACAAATAAATTGCATGTACAGCTTACTAAATCAAATGAGTGTTCATGTTCTTCCTTTCAAGTCCATAAAAACTAGAGCTAACTGCTGACAATATTAATATCTACAGGGTAAATTGGAAAAGAGAACATAGTAGCATTCATTCGGGGGTCACTCTAAAAACATCAGCATTGTTCCCATAGAGGATATGAATCATTCCTTGCTCTAGCAACTAGAAGCTACTTAGCTGAGTGCAAAACTAGATTCAAAAATCATGGAGTCAAAATTGAACCACCAAGAATAGCATGTCTTGAGGATGCTATGCTTGGTCAGATGATATAACATAAGGTAGGTATTCATGTAAACTTCAACGAGATTTACATTTTAGTGTACATAATCAGTTGATCAACTACCTCATTATAGTATATGTACCAATCTGCTCATATTAGGAGAATAAAATGTCAGCAAACGTCAACAAAATTGTTGACATAGGAAACAAACATTCGCATAATTCTGGTAACAAGAAGTCACCACAATTTACGCAACTGGGGGACGGAGAGCATGATCTTCTGAGGTATCAACTGCAGCAGGAGGCACAAACTGCCACATAGGGATTCCAGGGTAGCTAAGATATGGAATCATTTTGCTTGCAAAGACTTGATGTGGGGATGAAAAGGGAGAAGCCATTGCAGGAGGGTGTGGTAAAAACCCAGGTTGAGTGTTCAAGGCCTTCAGCTGCTGCTCAAGTTTGTCTTTCTCTGCTTTTAGCTTTTGTTTCTCATCTCGGAGTTCATTTTTCTCAGCCTACAGAAGACCAAAATAATAACCACTTTATACATAGCTCATGAGCGAGAAAATAACAAGATATCGAAATTCAATCAGTATAACAATTGGTTTTTCACATGACCCCCATATTACTTGTGTAGAAACAATGAGATAATGAGTTCAATGATCACACCTTCAATTCATTAACCTTTTCCTGCAAGTTATCATATGACTCTTTGAGTTTCTGAGCTTCATCTCTCAACTGCACCACCATTCGAACCGCATCTCCCAAGATAACAGATTTGTCCATTTTGGGCTGCTTTCCAGGTTCAAGGATAGAACTTAATTCTTGGAACCTTAAAAAGAAAAAAGAAACAAAAAGAATATTAAAACAAATTTATATTTTGAGAAAATCTAACAAGCAGTAAATACAAATTTAAATGCAGCATGCATGAGTTGGCTAACTAACAGAAAGAGAGAGGGAGGGAGAGAGGGAGTCTGTGCCTGTCATTCAGCTTGTCCCTACGCATCTTCTCCCTATGTGCTTTTGAATCAGATGCACATGCTCCAGATCTCACCCTGAAATAATGAAGTCTTTCATATAATGGAAGAGGGGAAAGAGGGAAGAGGATGTGGTATGTTAGACAATGCTAAAAGCCATCGATGATGCTTTTCAATTTTCTGATATACAATCCGGTAGAAAACATAACATATTAGCATAAGACATATTCTGATGTTATGTGCTAGTGGCTACTGTTTTCAACTCTTTTAATCTTGTTTCAAAAACTCCAGCAAAAAATTGATTAAAAGAAAAATACCTCTTTTTGGAGCCACATTCCTTCAAAGTATCGGAGTTTCCATAGGAATCCTCTAAGCCAGAACTGTAATAAGGTATGAAACACATCACATTAGCACACGGATTCTAATAATCAATTGGATAGTTGTGCAACACAAAAATGGTAATATTTCCATATATTCATGGTTACATTGATGCAAGATATTGAACTGCCTGCTAAGACCGAACGGACTTGGCACATACAAGTTTCTCCTCACACCAGATTTAAGTTAAAAATAGATGAGTAGCTCCTCTATGAATAACAGTGCAGATTAAACTAAGACAATCTTTAGCGGAGATCGCCATGAAAGTCTCTTCAAAATCAAGTGTGTCTAGAGCTCAAACATTCAAAACATATTCAAATCATTGAATTGATTTTCATTTTACTTGTTCAGAAAATCATTTTATCGTATTCCTTCAAGCTTGTTTTATCCATGATCTCTGCATCTCAGCATAACTCCTAATTAATTCATCAGTATTTTGTGAGATTAGCTAAAGCATCTGATTTAGAAATCATTGAAATCAATCATTTGATAGCTTCAGAACCAGTGAGGCACCTATAGACCAAATCCAGTAAGACTCACAAAATCTTCCTACTTTTATGCTATAGATGATGCAAAAGACACTGGCTGCTGAAGAATAAACTTGAACATACTACAAAAGTCAGTAATTCCCTAGTTTATTCACAGACATAACATTTATATAACCTACTGAGATATTCACCAACCTCATCTTACCCACAGCCTCCTTTACCCAGAAATAGACCAGCTTAACAATACAAAATAACCCAGAACCCAGATTTAACTTTCCTCTGCACATTGAAACTGGAACTAAAGCTAATTTACAAGTGAACAAGCAAAAAAAGAATCTTCCGTGTTCTTCTTAATAAGGAAGTGAAGAAGCTAAAATTACTTGGTGGTTAGCAATCAACAGATAATGAGCTACATACCCTGAAGAAAAACTGTTTTTATTTTCTATTTCTGGCTTTTAAAGTAGTACACTTGAAGTTCCTTTTTCTCTTAGTAGTTCACCTCAAGTTCTTTATTCAAGAAAATTCAACCCCACATTCCCATTTGACCAACTTAATTATTAAAATTATAAGCAATTAAAGATTGAAACTTGAATCCTGAGATAAAAGGTAGGTTCAAATAAAAATTTTCAAAATTCAATTAATTTACTAAAATTCTGCTGAAAAAAGAAATCCATGAATTAAGAACCTGAGATTATTTGGAAGGGAAAAAGCATTGGAGGGCCATTGAGCATTGGGTTCAAGGGAAGGAAGGTCTTCCATTAACCCTAATTCTATAAGCCAATTTGAGCCGTCTTCCTCGGTTTCCGCCATTTTCTCCGAGATGAGAGCTACCGGCGCCGGAAAATTTCTGTTGAAGATTTTTGGGTACTTGCGTGTTAGGTGGAACGGGAAAGTTGGAGGAAAATGAGGAGGAGAAGAAGAAGTGGAAGGAAATTATATGTGTGGTGGAGGGAGATTTTGTTTTTGACAGTTAAAAAGTCGAGCCCTATTTTTTACGTCACCATACAATGGCATGCGCTTTTGATACCATTATTTAAATTAATTTATAAGAATAATACATTCTAAAAAAAAAGTGTCAAAACTAGAGTAAATATATTTTACAGTATTAGATATTATTTTATTTAAAAAAATCAACGAAAGAAAAAGTTGGTGGTTGATGATATTAAATAGAAATACGTTACTGTGAGTAACGTTTTATGCTTAATACGTTACTCACAGTAATGACTCTCTGTCAAACTCTGCTCATATACGGAATTTAACTAAGCATTTTATAAAATTATAACCCCAAATTACGACTTAAGAATAAAACATTACTGACAGTAATGACTTTAATGAATCCCGTCACGAACGATATATATTTATAAATGTAAGTATTTTTAAAGGTCCTAAATGTTTTGCATAAATTTTCAAGCTTAAACTATGAAAATCCAATCTTATCAAGTTCTTTATAAATTTAAGTTTGAAAAGCCATTCTACAAACCGGAAAACGTTGCAAAATAATTTGTATAGTTTGCTCTTCTAAATAATTAGATTATTTGCACATCATCTAGTTTTAATTCTTTTATTGATATTCACCATGTATGAATGCTTGAGAAACAAATAAATTAGTAGTGGTTCTCTATGTGTTCCATAAATTGTCACTTTTAGATTTAGTGATGTAGTAAATAACAATAGATACTTATCTTTAAAATATAAAAATATGGAATACAAATCAATCTAATCAAGATAAAAATAATTTTTTAAAGTCACAATATGGGTATTTCAGTCAGATTTCGTATATGGGCAGAGTTTTATAGAGAGTCGTTACTGTGAGTATGTGTTAAGCATAAAACGTTACTCACAGTAATGTATTTCTATTTAACACCATCAACCATCAACTTTTTCTCTCGTTAATTTTTTTGAATAAAATAATACCTAATACATTACTATGAAATATGTTTATTCTAGTTTTAAAACGTTTTTTTTAAATGTATTATTTTTATAAATTAATTTAAATAATAACTTATTTAGGTCAAAAATTCATAGTTCCCATAAAAAAGTTACTCTTTCTGATTTAATTTATGTAACACTGAAATTTTAAGATTTAAATTTTTTTAATTTTTGATTGTGAATTCAAATATAAAAAAATTTAATTTTTTAAAATAAATTTATATATTTATAAATTACGTAAAAAATATTATAAATTATAATAATTAGTATATAAAAGAAATTTGATAAAAAATATTTAATTAATTTTTAAAATTACAATTATATTATATAAATTGAGATAAAAAAATTATTTAACACGATTAAATTTGAATTTTCAACATAGATGTCCATTAAGGTAGATAAATTTCTTCGTCAGAAGATTTCAATTTTTAAAATGCAAAATTTTGGTTAAAGGTGAACATATCGTTTATACCATGCCAAAAGAAGTGATAAATTTGTTTCAAAAAAGAATAATCATTTGTTCTCTAAAAAAATATTTTTTTCTGTTGTCCAGAAAATACAATTTGAATGGAATGATTAGTCTTATTTTATTTCGATAAAATTTAGGAGGTCGTTTGGTTGTTGGTTATGTTTGTTGGTCAGGAGGAAAATTATTTATATATTGAAATTAGTATTTGCTAGTTTTTTTAAAATTATTTTGTATAATAGTCAGCACGTTATTATCATTTTATAATATCGTATAACTAAAATACATACTAGTTATTAGTTAATTTATATACAATTTAATAAAAAATAAAAAAAAACTAAATTTTACATGATTAATTTTTTTTATAATATTAATACCTGACTCTAATCAGGAACCAAACGTGCATTATGAAGAATAATCATTAATCTTTAACTATTTTAATTAAATAAGGCATGTGGACGACTTTCGGAAAACTTTGTTAGTAAAAAGTGTGTAAATAGAAAACGTGTTTGAACAGTTGACAGCTTTTATGAGTGTTCTTTGAAAATTTGCATAATTCTTATTCATCACTAATAAATAAATTGGATTAAAACACCTTAAACAACAAAATATAAAATTGTCGCAGAGCAGTTGCTTTAATAATTTGTTACTTCTATTTTGCATATAGTCAAAAGACTGCCTTCCTATTTCAGATTTTTAAGGTTTAAAATGAGTGATCTATGTTGGTATGGAGTTAAATGTTCTGGTGTCACAATGTGCCACGTCTACTGCTTATATAGTTTTGGGGTGTTCTGTTTATTACTCCACTATTCTTGTCCTATTTTTTTTCAATGACAATATTAATTTAAAGAGTTAAATATTTTTTTTTGTTTTAACTGCAATTGTTTGAAACATATCATGCAAATGTATTTCAACTAGAAATGACATAGAAAATCATATTACTCTTTTATCTAGTTTCTATATGTAAATTTTACTTTAGAATTAAAAATATTCAAATTTATACCGAAAATTGTATATGTTTGGATTCTCGTAATTCAAATTTATCGTTATCATTGGGATAACGAGAATATATGAATATGTTTCTTAAGGTACAATAGTTAATTTATGGATTCAATAATAACAATGGAAAATAATTTTAAAAAAAGAAAAAGAAAGGATGCTCTTTGTCCTGGGAATAAGGCATTGAGAGCCCTTCAAAGTGTGGTTTGTGTTTTAACATTATTATCCACCATTAACAATGGTCTCTTTTCTCTAATGGTCCCTCCTATGCAACATTTATATATGCCTAGATATTTTATTCCAAAGAGATCTTATCTTCCATTCATTAGTGGACGTTGCCTTTTTTTGACTTCATTTGTTTATGTAACCAAACGTAGCATTTATAAAGATGCCAATAATTTACGTGAAAGCAACCATCCATTTATGTAACCCTAATACACAAGTCCAGTCTGTGATGTGGCACGACAATTTTCGGCACGGTATTTCCCTTTGGCAAGTGGGGATTCGAGAGTGCTGATGTAACGGTATAAATTATGTAATCATGTGATCCAGAGGTTATTAATTTAATTAACTATAATAATTTTTTACAGATGTTTAAGATAAAATTGAATATAATTTGGGAATTTTCTTGAACTCTATAATCAATGGGAAGAGTTTAGTGCATTGAGCTTGTTATCATCTGTGTTACAAATAGTTTTTTAATAAATCAATTTTTGTTTTATAATTTAGAAATTAAATAAATTCTTAAACTAAAAAGTAGAAGAAATAGAAAAATATTTCGAGCCCACGAGTTGTTTGTCTGTTTTTAAGAAATTATAACCTCCTCATTGTTGTCAAGGAATTGAATTACTTTTTCTCAAAATATGAAAAAATATCTTTATAATGGCTGCAATGAAAATTATAAAACTCCGACAAACTTAATAATGAAACAAAATCACACTGGACACTTATGTTTTAACTTTTGAAAATGGTGAAGAGAATGCAGAAGAGGAGAAAAATATGTGCTGATTTTTTGTTGTTGAAAACCTGAGACAAAGCATCGAAATTTATAGCATTGATCGGATAGTTAATCTAAAAGATATATCAATTAATTAAATCTAAAGTCGAGCTAAATAACAACAGCGCGAGAAAAAACTCTTGTCTCAACTCTTTGACAGCTAGAAAAAGTGTTTTTATAAATGAGTACGAAAGTCCTCCTCTTCCTAACCAATGATGGAAAAATAAACTTTGTTCAATTTTATTTTCCTCCATTTTATTTTTCACTATTTTTCGAATCACACCTCATCTTAATTCCTTAAATTCCACCAGAACGTATCTTTAATTTCCTTTTGGTATGTGACGCTTAAGGTGAGTCTGGCGACCACACTCTTGAGCCCAAGCTCATTTGACTGAAGGGGGTTAGTCAATTTCATGACTTTGCTTAACTTACACAATTATATAATAGAATAATCTTTCACTATCTAAATATCCCGAGAAAAAGAAATTCCAAGAAATCTTTAATAATTTATGTCCTTATAAGTAGAAGGACGAAGTATCTAATTCGCGCTAAGAAATAGACGGGATTGTCGTCAAGCTATCAATAAAATCGAGTTAACATCGTAATATATTGAAGCATCACGAAAACAACTAAAGCGTGAGAGTCACACTCTATTTTATCCACCCGTTTATGTCAATGCCCAATACAGCAATAGATATGTGCTCAAGGAATCTTAATGTTTGTACCTGAGAGATCCTTCTAGCAAAGTGACACCACAAAGTATTACTAGTAAAAACTGTTCTTTTAACGTCTTCATCAAGGAAGCTAATACTCCCATACATGATCAGAGGCGGATCTAAAATGAATTCGATACGTTTAACTAAATCATTTTTGTCTCGAGCTATGCATACATATGTAAAAGCGATGAATGAAAATGCCCGCTGGCTGTCAATATATAATAGATTCGCCTCTGCATGATCCAACTCTTCCTCTTGTTGCAATTTACAAGTAGATAGCGACATCCATAAACAAAAGGAAATTAGAATGTCTTCAACATACAAAATTCAAATCAAAGATTTCACGGTAAGTTGAAATAAGCAAGCAAGTCTCATTTATTCGTTTACTGGTGCAAAGAGAAATTCAAGTCCTTTCATTTTCAGATTCCTTTTTGTGTTTAGCATGCACATAGATTCCAGGACCACTACTTATGTAAAGTCAAATACCTTCTCAGTGTCTAGAAAAGCCATTCATCAGTAATTTACTTCATTCACTTGTTACTTACCCGCCTTGAAGACAGAAAAGCATTACAGTACTAGTTTCAACAGTCTCCTATAAGTGGATATGGAATTATCTACATTTAAAGATGAAACAGCACAAGCCACACAAACAAAACAATCTTTTGTAGCACACTACATATCAGTATGTAATATATATATATATATAAGATTGGACTAGGGTATATCTGTGAGGTTGGATTGAGCAAGACTCTGGATCCTTTTCTTTATCTCATCTGGATTTGCACCAACTATCTTGTCAACTGGCACTCCAGCTTTAAGCAGCAGAAATGTTGGCATGGCTTTCACCTCATATTTGCTAGCCACATCCTAGCAACCGCAAGCAAAAAAACAATGTGAATCACCAACCAAACAATGTGCATATTAAGCTTTAACAATACAATGTATCTCAAACTCCTCGTGCACCTTTTATTGTCCTGTTGCTTTTATATTCAAATATATCAGAACAGACTGTTCTGCAAGGACCTACTTTGGGTATTGAGAGTTCTAACTTGAAAAGTTTTCGGTCATAGTTAAAATACACTCTAGCTGCCATATTTTATTAGTCTTATTCATGTCGTGTATTGTCTATCGTAGTGTGATAACCAAAATAAAATAAACAACAGATGGTAACAGATATCAAAAGGCAATAACTATGATAGGCAATACACTACATGAATAGGACTAATACTACGACAGACACGGTGCTCCAGATTGAATATTACATGACCAAATATTCAAGTTGCGAAAAGGATCAAGGTTGTGAAACTAAGTCGTAGCCCATAACCTTATTGCCAATTATGTCTATCAACTGAACAAAAGCTTCGATCCTCTAGGATTATGCTACAATTATAAATCTGAAAATTCCACTTGAATGGATTTAAGGGATACCTCTCTTGTTGAAAGAGAAATAATAAATCTTGTCTTTTTATTTTTGATAAGTAAAAGAGAAATAACAAATCTTCACACAGCAATAGTTCAGTTGCATATCATCATCACTATAATGTGGACAATGGTTTCTGCAGATAACATGGATAAATTCATCTGTCTATGAAGACTTGCGCAATTGGATTTTCAGAGATCAAATAAACAGCAGAGGAGCGCTGTTTCAGAAACAGAACAGAGAAACTAGGTTGCAAAATAAAATCCTAACAGTTCCCTGGTAGCTTCTCAATGACTTCAATGTCAAAACGATAAATGCATTTGGTTTGCTCGAATACAATTTCACACCAACTGGAAATAGAATTATTCTTTTTGCAGTACCAAAATTATGCAACGGCCTACTTAAATTAATCGGATTCTCCATCCACAAGTAATAGAGAAAAGATCAGGAATCTCTCAAGAAGAATTCGGTTAGATAATCATCAAACTCACTCCACAAATGGGAGTCTTGTAGTCTTAATCTAGCATATCTTAAGTAATGCTAGAAAGTATATGAAGTGACTGAATTATATATTACAAAGATAAAAGGTGAAGCCTTTCCCTAGACTAAATATATGCGGATTCCATGTCTAATTGCACTTAGGAGTTGCGATCAGGAAAGCAAGAATCTCTCAACTTGGCCACTTGCAAATAATGAAATGACTATTCTACTCTCAAATATCTTAAAGATCAACAAGCTTATATCTTAAGCAACAAAAGAAATGAGGAATGGTAAAACTGGAAGACGGAAAGCAAGTCATTGTTCTGTGATTTAATATGGGAAATTCAGACCTATGTGCTTGTACATCACTTCTTCGGAAATCATTTCATGGTTTCAATTTCTTCATATTCCAAGTAGCGTTTACCTTTTGGGAAAAGGTAAGGGAGGATTTCAAGCTGTATTATTGAGAGAGATGTGAGTCTTGCTGATAGCTCAATATTTCAGGAAATGAAGAGCAGAAAAACAAACTTTTGTCACTGGGTGAAGGCTTGACAAAAAACACCATTATGGCTGACTAAGTAGACATTTAACATGCATGTGAACAATATCAAATGATTTTGTAGAAGGCTAGAAGCCAATTAGCCCCAAGTGTCAAGTTGGGACAACTAGAGAATAGATGCCTTTAATAGACTAGATCAGAATTATAAACCAAAACTGAAACTTTGGAATATTACTCCAGATAACAGAAAGGGTAGAAAAACTTTTCATCAAAAAATAGAGACGTTGATCTCTCAACTCACTCCTATAACCCAAACAATAGTATGTATAAAAGCTAAGCAGACAAAGCTCAAACTTAGGCCTTTTCTGTTGGTGTTGGAGGACTTTCAGTTAAACAAATCCCATCAAGAAGCATCTTATAGTCCAAACAGTTCCTTCTTTTCATGCAAATCTCCCATCAGAAGCATCTTATAGTCCAGACAGTTCCTTTTTTTCATGCAAATCTCTTTTTCAAGTGGATGCTACTAACTAGGTAGAAAAGGATCCAGCTTTTGTACAACAGGAGTTGCCTCCTCATCCAATTGAAAGGCGCAGCATAGTAGACAAGCCAAAAGAATCAAAAGGGAAGAACCAAACTAATCAACTTTTTATGAATCTAAATGTGTTATTCACTTTGTCTACCAACATATTCTTGTTTGCATGATGTGATATTGGCATATTATATGCCTAGGTCACTCTGACCTCATTGCACGAATTATTCATCATAATCAAGGACTAACATCTGGACACTAGACAGTAGGACACATGAACATGAGATAGACCATGCAACTAAGCAGCTCTCGGATAAAAGGCATAATATGTCCGCACCAGTAGCTCATGAAACTAAAAAAGATAGAATATTATTCTCAGAATAGCGAGAAATGACTTGTCATAAGTACACGTTTGAGTAAAGAAGAAGATAAAAGAGATGGTCTCAATTAAGGGCATTTCAAGAGTCATCAGTTTGAAGACCAAGTTTTGTCTCTGTTAAAGGGTTTATAAAAGACCCTCTTGAGGCCAAATGAAATCACTATCCATGACATCGGACTCTGCTGTAAAAGGACGATAAATTATTGAATTTAATCACTTGTAATAAATATTAGAAGGTTGGACATTAATTTTGAAGTCATTTGGAGTTGTCGCGGACCAATTTGGATAAATTTTAAAGGAAAAGTGTGTTGGTGAAATTTGTCACACCCAATGCCGATAGAAACCAAAAATAGTTCAGTGCCATTCATTATTTGATCAGAGGATATATCTAGTTCAATACATCACATCCTTCGCAAAATAGCCATCTAAAACGTGCTTCCTGATGAAGATGTGAGCTTTTAAACAAGTGCATTATCAAAAAAATATAAGACAAGGAGGATTGGCATACAGCCCAATAATTGGATCCTCACTATCTTTCATACTTTAGTTTATGAGATCTCAACACGCTGTATTTAATTACAGAAATATACTACCGGAAACCTAAAGAAGGACCTTTACAGCTATAGTATAAGATATCAACTCTGCTGTTCTTTTATCGAGTCAACTGGCTCATAGAAACTACTTCTCTTGTCTGTAAACATTCTCCAGCTCTTACCCTTCTTTCATTTGATTGTGATCTCTTAATTAATGAAGAGACAGAAGTTTCTAGCATTTCCTTGAAAAATTAAACATATTGCGCTAGTAATCCCGCAGTGATTTTCTTGATACAAATCATACATGGTCAAAGACAAAATGAAAATTATCCAAATTATACCACTTATATATGTCACATGCATTAAAGTCCTGCAAATTGACTCCAACATCTAGCATACACTCAGCTATTGACTCGAGTCCTAGGTAAAACAAGTCGGGAAGTGGGCTTTAAACTTTAAAAACCCGGCCAGACTCCAGAGAGACACACAATGATATAGTATAGTAATATATACTACCATTAACAAGCTTACTTATATCCCTCAAAGAGATGCCACGGGAAACTAACCTCCCATGACCAGCCCAGCCCTTAGAAGTATGTTTAGCAAAGTAAATTTCTACATCCTTTTTTCTCATCTTTTAGGCTTTACACCAAATGGCTAAAGACCTTACCTTGACCTCATCCACATCAATTGTGAGAAAAGACATATTTTGGTACATGGAAGCCAACTCCTCCATAAAGGGGTTCATAGCCACAGAGGGAATACACCAAATAGCCGTAAAGTGGGCCACAATCTACAAATACCCAAAAGGGAAAAATGAATTTGTATACATACTAGAAATAGAGAACTTCAATAAAGATTCGATTTTTATAACCATGCAGGTTTTACTTACAGGGTACCCTTGAATAGTGGCTTGATTAACATGAAAGTCCCATGATTCTTTAGAGTCTACCTTCAGAACTCTTGACCTAGTCCCCTGTTCCTGCTCTTCCATTGTTCTGCTCACTATTGAGAAGGCTAATTTTGTGTTTATCCTAGACAGTCGATAAAGAGATGAGAAAGAAAGTCCATTTTCATTAAAATTGGAATTGGACCCCACTACTTTAGGCATTTTTGGTTTAGCATGGAAGTCTTGGACCGTCTTCAAAATTCCCGACGGTTTTAATAATGACAATTGGATTTGGGGCACCGCACCTCCTAGATATTAAGCGTCTTTTTAACTTTATGTTTGTTTATTTGTTTTGTATTTTTTGCTAAAATTATCCTAATCTATGAAAGTAGTTTTATTTTTTCTCTTTAAATATAATTTGAATATCTTTAATCTCTTAAATTTATTAAAATAGAGTATTTTTTATTCAACTAATAAATGGATTTAAAAATTAATGTTGGCTATCAAAAAACATAGCAAAAATCAATTAAAAAAATTAATTAATTTTAGAACTGATTGAAAAATCGATTCACTCGTTTGATTTGATCCAAAAAAAAAAAATTAAAATATCGACTGAGCTCGGTCATTTTTACTCCAAAAATAAAAAAAAATAAAAGATTAACTGAGTGCGGTCATTTAAATAATTCGCAAATATATTTTTATTGATCAGGTTCGCTTATTTTATTTAAAAATAATATATATTTATATATTATATTAAAAGTATGAAAATTTTTTTAAAAATATTAATTGAACTTTTTGTCCTTGGTTAAAAGATATCGTAGTAGATAAAATTATCATTTACTATTTTTATACAATTATTATTTCTAATTATTTTCATTACTTTATTTTATCATATTAAGTTTTCTATTTATGACATAACTCTATTTGTGGTGTAAATCAAAATATAAAAAAAATATTCATTTATTTTATCCTTTCTGATAATCGGGAATTTTTTAACTTTATTTTATTATATTAGATTTTCTATTTATGGTATAACTCCATTTATAATGTAAATCTTTAAATAAAATAATAATAATAATAATACACGAAAGTTTTTCCCCCTTTTTGATTTCGATTGTTTTCTTCTTTTCTTTTTTTTTTTGTCCTTTTCGACGGAAGGAAATTTTATTTGATAGTTACGAATTTTTTTTCCTTTTTAATAATAATGTTCTAATATTTTTGTATTTTAAAATTCTTTTTGATTTATAAACTTTTTCACTTTTATAAAAAGATTTATAATTACATAATTTAATTTATCAACTCTATTACATCAACTCCTTTGATTCATTCCAACCTTATATGTTTTCGTGTTAATATATCTTCTTCTTTTTTCATGTTATGAATTTCTTTTTATGTTGTGGATTTATAAGACACAATAGTAATTGTTACGCCACCTCAAGTTGTTTGTATTTAAAATAGTCTAACTTGGATTGTCTCCTTTAATTGAGTCTAATATTAATACTATGTTATCTCATTTAATTAAGTCTTATATATTATGTGATTCTGATTTTGTGCTATTTATAACTGGTATAAGTTTTATCAATTCAGATAAATTAATCTCTTCATATCATAAAATAACGTTTTTATAAAATTATAAATTATTATAATGATTAACACTTATGCATAATTTATTTTAGATAATATTGCAATGGAATCTGAAAAAAATTTCATGAATAAAATTGTGCTAATTAACAACTTAAGGCGATATGATTCTCACTGGATAATAGAAGTCATAGTAATTGGAGATGGATTAGTAAAAAAGTATAAAAGGAATAAAGGAAGACACACAAATGACTATAACATTAGTTGACGAAAAGGTAATAATCATTTTTCGTATTATATTCTATGTTTATACTTTTACATATATGTTTGAGTTTGTATCTATTTTTATTATATTTTATATATGTGTATGTTAAACATTAAAGTTTAATTTTTTGCAGGGCAGACACAAAATTTTATGCTATGTGCTATACTCAATAATTATATATTAAAAAATAAACAGAATATTTACAACAAGATAAGATCTGTTGCATCATAAACAGATACATTAATAATATTAATCATAATTTTATTTCAATAAGCAAGGAGATTAATGTTGGGTTCAATGACAACACTATAGTTCAGAATGTAACAATCATTTTTCTACAATTACTTTTTCAAATAATTTTATTTCAGTTGAAGATGCAATACAATCTTTCGATGGAACAATCTTTGGCAGTTTCTTTAGATTTCATCAACTAATTTAACATTCAATATATGCATAATATTTTACTCCTATATACTTAACAAAATATTTTTTGTAATATATAAGCAAGAAGTTCCTTATAAACGTTGATTGAACTTTTTGCCCTTCATTAAAAGATTATATAATAGATAAAATTATCTTTTTCTCAATTAGTTGTTATATAATTGTTATAGATTTTTACCAATTTGTAAAGAGTAAAATTCTAGTATTTAGTATTTTGAAATTGACTAAAATTTTGCTTCTTAAATCTTTTCTTATTTGAATTATATTAAAAGTCCTGACTTTTAAGACTTTTGATTACAATTCTGCTAACTTATATATCAATTCATAATTTTTTAAACAAACTAATTATCCATCATAACATTTCGATATGAAAAAAATAAATTAAAGAACATTGTGTTATTATGTATTAATATGTGAATTTCTCCTTTTTTTTTTCTTCTTCTTTTTAAAAAATTGTATAATAAAAAATATATAGAAACATAACATACTTTAAGTTGTTTCAATTAATCGAATACTCTTGTTATTCACTCTCTTTAGTTAAATCAATAAAAAGTTTAAAATTAAGTTATTATTAAATATTTGAAGTACGAATCCTCACAATAAAATATAATTTACTTTTTTACCCTTTTAAAAGTAGAGTTCACACTTGACAAAATAGTTATTTAATTATTTTTCTAATTAGTATTTAGAATTTTAAAATTAACTAAAATTTATGTATTAAATTTTTTCTTATTTGAAATATATAGAAAATATTAATATTTATATATACATATAATGCATGCATTTAAGTGTTAATGTAAAAGCGAACATTTTTTTTACCTTTCAATCAAATGTTATTTCTATTACGTCTTTGTTCATTGAAACAAGTATCAACACAAACTGAAAAATAAACTGTTAGATTGGATTAAACTCTTAACATAATATCATTTATCAATTTGAAATTCCTATTTTTCTTTCTAAATTCTTATATTGTCATACGAACACACTTTTATGGGACACACACGAAACGCGTACGCATAAACTAGTCTTGAAAAATAAACTGAGGTCAAAATAAAGTCATCAAGCATGATTGATTTTTTTTAATGTAAAATATTCTGTTTTAATTTAAAAATTTGATCGAGCTCGATCAATTATTTATTTTCTCGAATTTTTGAGAAAACAAACCAAACGAGCTCAGTTGATTTTTGAGTTGGTTTGAAAGTCGGTCAATTTTTTTTCAGTTGATTTTTGTTGTATTTTTTGACAGTTACAGTTAGCTTTTAAGTTTATTCTGTTAATTGAATCAAAGAATGCTCAATGCTCTACGGTAATAAATTTAAGAGACTAAAAATGTTGAGGTTGATTTTAAAGGATAAAGATAAATTCATTCTCACATAAAGAAAAATTTTAGCTTAAAAAACTTTTCTTTTTCCTTTTCTAATTTTAATAATGAAAATTGGGTTAGGCACAACTGCACAATTATAGAGATTCTTCAAGGAGTTGCAGTAACATTGTAGGCACCAGATAAAGAGTATCTTGGTAAAAAACCAAGGTCAGTATACTTCAGTGGTAAATTTGTAGTTTTACTAAAACTTTATGGGTCTCATTTATAATAATTGCCTATAAGAACCTTTGCCAAATTATTAGGATGTCACATGGGCTGAACGGGTTCTGACCCGTTAAGGTCTTATTGAAAATACTGGGCCTCATCTGATAACAGAACCCCGAGCTGATTTGCACATATAGATGGAGAATGTTTTGATGGGCACTATTTAAAATTTAACCTAATTAAGAAAAATAGTGCTGGCATGTTATTTGATATTGAGCAAGATTATCTTAATAATAGATTACGGTAATCATCATAATTTTGATCACAAATTTAAATGAATCATCATGATTTTAGTCACAAAACTTATAGCAAATTATGATAGTCGTCTAGCTATAAATTATAACGAATCACTATTCTTTTTACAACATTTGTAATTGAAAATTATGTTGATTCTTCAAGATTTAGCTAGAAATCTTGTTAATTCGTAAGAATTTATCTAGAAATTAGCTAAATCATGTTGATTATTGCGAATTTAGTTAGAAATCTTATTGATTCATCAATATTTAGCCAAAAATTCTGAAAATCATCATAATTTGTTATGTGAAAATTTCAGAAATATATTTTTCTTCAAACTTATGCTTCTTTAGATTTTGTGTGAAATAAGAGCATATTTGGCTCAATTAATTAACAAAGGGTATGATTGGAATAAAGTGTTAATGACAAATACTTTAATTTTCGCATATTTAAAGGACAATTTGTCCCTTTTCTCCTTATTTTAAATAATAATTTTTGATACTTGAATATATTTCGCTTAATCTCAAAAGTTTGGTTTAACTTTTTAAATTTTACCTCATTAAATATTTTTACGTAAATTGAAACAAAATAATTTGTGATAAGCATAAATTTAAAATATTATCCTCTTCACTTTCCATTAGTGTTGTACGACTTGTATTCTGAAAGGTGAAAACCTTCTGGTGAAGGAAAGACCAGAGACTTGTACTTCCCAATTCGGAAACTCTGCTTATAGCGAAGGCAAGGCGTAGCTTTTTACGAGGCATTATTATGATGAAAAGTAAATCAAAGATTTTTTTTTTTAATGAGAGTGTCACTTAGGTTATTTAAAATTGAATGGAAATCAATAATCTGAACAAGAAAATGTTATTAGTTTAACGATTTGTTAATAGTTTAAATTTTTCTTTTATCAAATTATTGATTCTGTAACGATTTAAAGTTTTTTGTTAATGAGTTAAGTTAACTAATAATTCGATAATAATTATCAAATTATAATTTACTCTCAGATATATAAAGTTACTTGACTTAGAGTATTGTTTCATTTCTCATAGCTCTCATTCTCAGTTTTTCAAAATTCAGTCTGCAACGACACAAGCAACTTTGCACACAGTTTTTACTCCTCAATCATAATTTTCTCAGTTCACTGTCTCAATCACGAAGTTCACACGCAGGTCCTAGAGAATGGAAAAGATGCACACATTGTCCCTAATATTCATGACTTTCCGTGAAAATCATATGTTGAACTTGAATTCCAGTGGATATGCGTATTTATCTTTAATATTGATTAGTATATTTAAGTTGATAATTAATGAAATTTTGGATGTTATATACTGCACAGGTGTAATTTAATTTTATTAGGTTTCTTTATTCTAATAAAATTTCTTAATGGTTAAATCAATAATTCATATATTTATGAGACATTCAAATTAAATCGAATCGAATCGAATTGAATTTTCTGTGCACGCCCAGTTAAATAAAGCAATGGCAATCAGATTTAGATTTATATACTGAAACCTATTATTTGACAGCTTTCTCTCTAAGCTTGGACACAAAATGAAATGCTCGGCTTCCCTTTGAATGAGATTTTAGGGGCCATCTACTGGAATACAAATTTTGATTCATTATCTATTCGATCAGCTTAAACGCATGGTAAAGAGTTACGGACATGAGACAAGAAGACCATGGATTCAAATGGGGAGCCCAAGTAGTTTAATTTATGGATAAAAATCTATATAATAGTCTCAATGTGATTCAAGTCTTACAATGATTTCACTTATTATGAGAGTTTAATGTATTTGACAAGCCCTAGAAGTTTCATCAAATTCAACCAATACCTGTCATGTAGGATGACGTGTATATCAAAAATCTTTCTTGGTCCAGGTGTCAAGATGCTGCAGCATGGAAAAGAACCTAATCCAACATGTCAACAAGTAAGGCATTGATTGGCTCATGGCATATCCAAAGACAGATAAGGTGATCCTAAGTGTAATCACTCTGCATCACAGACACAGAAATTGGAATATCCACATCATACGTACCACAAACATGAACTTATAATTCCCAAACAACTTGTAATCACTCTTACCTGTAACATTTATTCACCAAAAGAGAAAGGTCCTGAGAGATGGCTCATGCTATGGCTTCTATGGGTGGCCTAATTGGTTCTTCTCAAACTGTGTTGGATGGTAGCCTCCAGCTCAGTGGCTCAGCCCGCTTGAGCACTGTTAGCACCAGCAGAATTGCCTTGCCTAGACCAGGCCTCAGTATCAGATCTCAACAGGGCTCTGTTGACACCGAAACTAGCCGTAGAGCCGTCATCGGTCTTGTTGCTGCTGGCCTAGCTGGTTCCTTTGCTCAAGCAGCTTTTGCTGAAGCTAGGTCTATCAAGGTTGGACCCCCTCCTCCTCCCTCTGGCGGATTGCGTAAGTCGTCCTTAAGGTCTTTATTTCTTTCTTTCCTAGTGGTGAATCAACTTCTGCTTTTGTACATGTTCCAAAACAGATATACTTACTGCCAATTAATTGATATATAGTAAGATTCACATATCCAAGACAGAGAACGTAGGAGTGACCCTCCAATGCTGAATTTCAATTAGTTTAATTTTTCTTAAATATTTTTTCGTAATTTGAACCTTTAGATCAAGCAAACTTGATATCTATATCAGCAGTACCAATTGAAAGATGGATCAAGGAATAGATTAAGATTTGTTATTAGATCATGTCAAAAAGAGAGATCTTTAAGTGAATTGAAAGATTAGAATTAAGCTTGAGAAAAAGAAAAAAAAAAAGAGGGGCTCATAGTAAGTAGTTAAGATTGCATTTGACAAGAGAATTTCAATTTTTATAAGGATCTGTAACTTGTCCCTTCTAATTTTAATAGTAAAATTTTGTGAGAATGGATTATAGAGAACTTTGAGAGTCTGAATTTGACAGAGTTATGCCAAATACAACAAACAAGATGGATCTCTAGAAGTAGTTAAGCAGTTAATCATGGTTTCTCATTTAGGTAAAATTAGACGTACAACAAATTCCTACAATTTGAACTATAAAGAATGGTTGCAAGTACTAGAAAAGATAATGTAAGTTATATAGCATATGAATTTCCCTACTCATGCTGAGTATTTGGTTTTGGCAGCTGGAACTTTGAACTCAGATGAGGCAAGGGACACTAGTTTGCCATTGAAGAATAGGTTTTACCTTCAACCGTTGACTCCAGCTGAGGCAGCCCAGAGAGTTAAAGATTCAGCCAAGGAGATTGTTAGCGTCAAGAATTTCATTGACAAGAAGGCCTGGCCTTACGTCCAGAATGACCTTCGTCTACGAGCAGAATACCTTCGCTATGACCTTAAAACTGTCATCTCTGCTAAGCCAAAGGAAGAGAAGGGAAAACTCCAGGACCTGAGTGGAAAGCTCTTTAAGACCATTAGTGATGTAAGTCAAATTTTTGATTAACTACATGAATGACACAGCAATTGTATGGGTTGCTTATGAGTTTTCTTTCTTCTGACAATTCGTTTTTATTTTCTTTCATCAGCTGGACCATGCAGCAAAGACCAAGAACAGCACTGAAGCAGAGAAGTACTATGCTGATACTGTATCTACCTTAAATGATGTTTTGGCCAACCTTGGCTAGAAAGCTTTTCTGTACTATGTTATTACTTCCTGTAAGTTGACGAATACTTCTTGAATCCAATTGTGAAGAACGATTTTGGAAGCATGTTTAAAATCTGAAACAATTAGTGCTGCATCTGAGAGCCTCAGCTTGAGTTTTGCATGTGATTTTGATTGGGAATTTCACTTGATTGAGGTCTGTAAGCAATAAACATGGTTCCAGATTACTCAATGTTACGCTTAATCTTTAATTTGTTTCCCATCCGCTATGAAGTTTCACTAGATCTCCTGTACTCTTGAGTCCTTCGGGATAGCAACACCAGATCTACATGACCAAACCTAAGTCTCCAAATGTACATAGCCTTCCTGCTTGACTCAAATTTAAGTACTTGAATGTTTAGTATAGTATTAGCATGCAGGGGACCACCTTAGTAACAGCAAGGGTTAACAGGCAAAGAAGTACTGAAATCATATCGCAATTAGGCAACAAAATAGTTGCGAAAAATACATTGAATATTGAACAAGTAGAAGTATGATCCGATCTTCCTGATCCCCACCAGCAATGCTTTTAATATATTCTTTCTTCTGGGAACACGACACTGCTCACGCTGCAGTTTCCCTAGGACATATTATGAACAAGGCCGGATAATGAAATTGATGGATCAAGTAAATGTGCTATTCCACATATATAAATCTGCTGAGTACCCTGCAAGTCTAGTCCATTAAAAGTCACTGGACTAGGGTTGTAGCAATAGATCTCCTCTGATATCAAGAATGCAGGTGATATTTTAATTTGGCAAAACTGACTCTTGCATGCATATCATAGGTGAAAAAATTGCCTTGTCTTTCAACCAGAGCCACACATTATAGCCTTCAGAAAACAAGGGGATAAGACATCATCCAACTTTTCATTTTTTTGGTCAATTATCTTAATGTATGTAAACATTCTTTTATTTGATCTAACAATTTAACCATTATAGGCTAGTTTTTCTTAATTCATGTTGTTATACTAATGGTTAAGAAAACATGGAACATTCACAAGGAATATGTAGGAAAACTTAATTCAGCAATTCAGTAAAATTACATTAGAGTCAAGCAAAAGTTACAAACAACATAAAATTCAAGAAATGTTACATGAAATATTGGAACTTTTAAAACGAATATATGGGACTCTGTTATGGAGCACTGATGAGTTAATCTAATTCTCGTTAGTGAAGGCTGCATATTTTTGGTACTCATGCATGGCTTCCATGTTGATTCAGCTTCTTATCTTCTTGGATGGTGGCAGTGGCAGATATGTAGTAGGAAACTGAGAAAAGTCCATGGATAAAGCACAATATCCCTCCTATCGACAAGAAGCGATGGTGTGATATGCCACAAGATCTTCTTGCCTTTCCGTTTGACAATGTTCCAGCTACCAGCAATGAGAATGCAATGCCCATAATGATCCTAGTATCCAAACAATTTCTTTTTAAATATACAACCATGAATAAGATCATAAGTGATACATAAACAAAGTGCACGATTCAATGAGCAGAGGCGGATTTAGATTTTTAGGTCAGTGGATGTGGAGCACCATATAACATCCATTTCCCTCATAAATAAATCTGTCTATGCTACCACCAGGGATATGATGTGATGCTTGGGTTTGAGCTCTTTAAGCGAATGGAGAACCTTTAGGTAAAAGAGTGTTTTACCTCTTAGTGGTTCCACCAGGCGCAAATCTAAATAAGTTGGGAGTGGGAGAGGGGAATTTGGAAATTACCATTGGAATACAAAGGAAGCAAACGCAAGTTGCTTGTTAGAAGAGGCCTTATCCAGCTCTTCCTTAGACTGGATGCAAATACAACCAGCAAGCAGATTAGAAATAACTTGTGCCAGAACCAAAAGTACTGTTGCAGCCAATCCAAGCTTAAAAGCTTCATAGCTTGGATCTCTACACTCAAAGATCCACACCTTTAATTCTTGAACCTGTTCCATCAAATCAAGCCTGATTGAGTTACCAAGAATTTTGTACCTTAATTTCCTCATCAACATGAAAAATATATGTTAGAAAATTTAATTAACTAAATAAAAAGTGTGTCCCCCTCTAAACTTAAGCTTTTTGATTAAATGACCATATACTTCAATATGGTATACGAGTAGACAAAAATTTTGGGTTCAAGTCTCACTGCTACCTGCTATCCGAAAAAAAAAAAAAAGATTCCACATATTTGGCCCATGAAAAAGAACTCGGGCATATGAAGGGGCGTATTAAGAATGTAATTATTAACTAAATAAAAAGGTATGCTCTAACCTAAACTTTTTAGATGAGACATAAATACATTTCAACAATTTATACTAATCAAATGCCAAAGAATACTTACCTTATTTTGTTCTACCTCAGCTTGAATTCCTAGTATACCAGCTGCAACATCCAAAATCACAAGAAGAAGGCAAACAAGAATGCCAATGTTTTTAGCCATCTCTAGATAATTACTACTTTCAGATTAGAGATGGCTGATAACCTTCATGAAAAGCCAGGACACCCTTTTTATAAGGAGTTTGTACAAACATAGAGAATGCATGAAAACAGCAAAAAATGGAGTCCAACGTGAGAATCTGAATAAAGGAGATGGATGCAAGAAACCTAATACTTAATGTTGTATATGATATAATGAGTAAAGATAAAAGATTAGCTGGAGCTTATGGAGAAAAAGTCTTCCTTTGTCTTGAAAGACTTCTTTATTCTACTTTACTTTTTGTTCCTCCCCTCTTTAGATTTGGATTCCTTTCATGGAGAACAAGGAAAGCAGGGTATCCCCAGCTCAAAGATTTGTTATTCTCTTAATTTGTTAAATCCATACATATTCACTTGCATGTTACCATAACTAGCTTTCTCCCAATCTTGGTTTTCAGATGGTTTTTATCTTTAATATAGAAAAATATGCCTATAGATGGATTCTTTCTGGTGGTTAACAACTGGAGACTCCATTCAGTAGTATTTTCCTTGACAGCATGTTAATGCCCAACAAATCACAAAGCTCTTATTCAACTGTAAGCAATGAGTTCAGTATCAAGACCAACTAAAAAAAACGAAAGAAAAAAGGTATTTTATATGAAATTCATAGCTAAAAAGATTTTTTTGATAATCCATAGATAATCTACATTGAATAGGATTAGCTATAGAACAGAAGTTGTCTGTGCTAGCTAATTCCACTAAGCCAATATACATATATTAAATTGAAACAACTACTCCTATTAATTATATCAAATTATTGAGCTTGTTTTTACCCTTTTCTTTTCCCCTTATTCAATCAGTTCTAGTTTGATATAAATATTCGGTGCTCGAAAGTGTTTGTCCTCAAATTATCTTGGGACCTAAGTTCTCACATATTCTAGTAGTGACATTTTCACTTTCCCTTACTTGAGATAGCTTGGGAGGAGTAAGAATTTAATTAGGATTTTCTTTTATAAGGTTAAACACTAATCACTAGATTTGAGATGGCAGTGGGGCGGGGGCAGTTGCAGTGTGAGTTCAGCCTTAACTCACAGACATTTGAACTCGCCTCATCCGGCTTCACATGGTAAAAATAATTTTTTGTAAGGAGGGATCATTCTCACAAATTCTCTTATTTTGGGATGGTTTTTAATTTTTGCTCCTTAAAATCACAGGTCTTTAGTTTTTATACTTTAAAGCTTTAAGTAATAAAAAATAGCCAAAAATGTCCTTGAAAGCGAAAAAAATTTAAAAATTTACAAGACATAAGTTCAATTAAAGTTATGCCCCAGGACATACGTTCGATTGGACAAGTTATGCCCCAAAGTATAAGTGCAATTACATAAGTCATACCTAAAAGCAAAAAAAAAAAAAAAAAAAAAAGGTTAAGGCACAAGTTATTGCCGCAAGATAAAAGAAATTATGTCCAAAGCACAATTGTACCTTAAGGCATAAATGCAATGGTATAAGTTATGCCCGAAGGCAAAAGAAACTAAGTTCAAGGCACAAGTTATGCCCCAAGGCATAAGTTTAATGGCAAAATTTATTTCCTTAGACATAAGTTTAGCTATATAAGTTATGCCCAACACATAAATTTAGTAGCACGAGTTATACCATAAGGCATGAATTCAGTGACAGAAGTTATATCCCAAGGAAAAAGTTTTTTAAAAGTCTTGTCTTGCAAATCGAATACTAAAAAACTTATGTCTCAAGAAAAATATTCGTTAAAAAGTTTAGCCTTGTGAAATTAGGTCATAGTTAAGGATATTATGACCCACAAATTTTTATTAAATGAACAACAACAACTCTGTGTAATCCCACCAAGTGGGGTCTAGGGAGGATAGAATGTACGTAAACTTTACCACTATCAAAGACGTAGAGAGACTATTTTCAGTAGGCCCTCGGCTTTAAGAAAACAGTCCCAAAAAAATTAGCAGCACAATAGACAATATATAATATCAAAACAACAACTAGTACCCACACACACAACCAAAATACACTAAACGAGATGAGATACAAGTAACAACAACTAGAAACAAACATCTAAGGACAAGGAACTATATGAGCAATATTAGGTCTACCACTGAGAACAAGAAAGCAGTGTGACACACAACGGCTCCTTACTACCCTGCTACCCTAATCCGTATACTCCATACCTTCCTATCTAAGGTCAAGTCCTCTGTAAGCTGCAAATGTATCATATACTTTTTAATCGCCTCTTTCCATTACTTATTCGGTCTACTTCTACCTCTCCTAAAATCATCCAAAGATAACCGCTCACACCTCTACATTGGAACACTCAGATACCTTCTTTTCACATGTCCGAACCAACTCAATCTTGCCTCACACATTTTGTCCTCCACCGTAGTCACTCCCACGTTGGATCATATATCAACATTTCTAATCCTATCACTTCTATTATGCCTATACATTCAACATAAGATCCTCATTTCTGCAACATTCATCTTCTGAACATGAGAGTTCTAGACTAACCAATACTCCGCCCCATATAACATAATTGGTCTAACCACCACTCTATAAAACTTATTTTTATTAAATGAACAATAGAAACAAAAATTAAATATCACAATTTTAAGCAATAAAAATCAAAAACCATCCTAAATTAAAGACCACCCATGTAAAAAGTTGAGAAGAAACAGCTTGCAGCTTTTTGTGGAAATCAAGAAGGCCCAGCCCATTGTTAGATAGTAATAATGTCTTAGCATTATGCTGGACTTGAGTACAAAAAGAGAGCATCCAATCCAGTAACTAATTGGGCTGATTCTAGTTCTGTTCTTTCACATTCAATAAATTTAGAATTAACAGCTCATCTTTTACTCTTTTGTATCAGTTTATTATGTGATAATTTCTTTTAGTTTGTTTTAAAAAAATTAACTTAAATTTTTTATTTATTCCTAATAAAGTAATTTGTCATATAAATATTTAAAATTTAACAATTCAAAATTATTATTTTTTCCCTAAAATTTGGTACCCAATGAAAGAATATCAAAATAAAATTTCATAAATGAGTTTGAAGGAGTATCTTTCTACTTACTTAAAAGATAGAAATTCTTAAAGAGGGAGATCAATTTTCATCATTTACATTAATGTTACTTATCAAATATCAACAGTCTCCCTCACAAAAATGTAGAAATTATACGTGTCAAAAAGGAACAAACTAGAAAACTCTTTTCCTGTTTCTGCCCATAACCGAAAAAGCCTGTGTTGGTTCTAGAAACCCCTGAAAGCTTCTTCAAATCATAATCGAAATTTCAATGAATATAGAAATTCTCAAGTGCACCCCAAACAAATTGATAAATCGTTCTTCTGAGCATTTGCATCTCTCTCCACTGTGTGTGTGTGTGTGTGAAGGAGGAGGCAGAAGATGGCAGCATACAGGTGGAAGAGTTTCAACGATGATGGAGATCGTCCAGAGAAACCTCGTCGCTATGGCGTTACAGAAATGAGGGGTCCCCACTATTCCCTTTTCTCTCGAGGCCTTCTTGAGGTACTTTCTTTTTCCTATTTGCATCTTTGGGTTTAATTTTGGCACTTGAGCTTAATCAATTGGACGTTGTTATGTGTATTCAGATCACTGTATAAAATTGAGCTGAGCTTTATAAATTGAAATGCTGATCGTCATGGAACTGACATTACTGTTGAATTGTCTAAATCACTTCATTCAAAAAGCTTAATGTTAGATTACTGGTTTTGATGCTGTCAACCTCATACAGGGACCTGATCCCTTGTGCTGGTGTGACTCAATTTTGAGCTGGAAGGGAAAAGACTTTACAGTTGGAAAGTTTGCTTTTTGGCTGTCAGTTGGTGAAGACAATAGTGTGCAACAGAGCAGCATGGAATCATAGCAGCACCTAGGCCAAGTTGGTCACATGTGCTTGACCAAAAAGAGAGCTTTCTAGTGGGTATCATTACTACTCTCTCCTTTTATCCATGTGGCTAGTGGGTATCATCAATACACTCTCCTTCTACCCATGTGGATGAAAGGAAGCTGAAAAGATATAAAGGATAGAACCCAACAACTCTTTCCATCAAGAGAAATCATTCAGAAAAATTGATCTAAAAAATAAGCTTATTCTTCTCTCAAAAGGCAGCCATTGTTTCCTTGTTTCACAGCAAGAATCAAAGAAAAATAACTCAAGTTTTGAGGCTGCCATTGAAGGAGAAGAAGTGCACTGCAAAACAGAAACCTTGTATTTCGTACAAGTTTTATTTTCTTGTTTTTCATGAGTTGTTTTTCTCGTTCTGGTCTGCTAGAGCTAGTAGACATTTTGGCTAGAGTTAGCCTTGTATTTCAGTTGAGTTTTAGCTGAAGTAGAGAATATTGAAGTCTTGTAATAGAGGTATTACAAGTGGGAGGTTAGGAGGTTAACCTCTTAGTTGTGTACTAGGTTTTGTAACTTTTGTTGCTCAGATCTAGTAGTGGAGTTTGAGAAATCCTACGAGGTAGGTCGTGGTTTTTTACTTCCAGTGAGCAAGGAAGTTTTCCACGTAAAACTTCGTGTGTCTTCTTCTTACTGTTGTATTTTCGTGTACATGTGTCTCTGCCTCTGTGTAACCTGATAGAGGGACCTGGTCCTGAGTAAGGTGGTCGACCCATATAACTCAACAATTGGTATCAGAGCAGGTGCTTTCTAAAAGGTTAACACCTAGAAAGACTCCTGTAAAATATGGCAGCACCACCAAATTTAGAAGAAGGACAGTCTACTACCAGACCTCCCAGGTTTAATGGCCAATATTACGGATGGTGGAAAACAAGAATGCATGATTTCATCATGGCTGAAGATTGTGAGCTGTGGGATGTGGTACTGGATGGACCTTATGTGCCAATGAAAACCGTAAAGGAAGGAGAGACAACCATCTCTATTCCCAAAACCCGAAAGGAGTTTGATGATCATGACAGAAAACTCATAGAAAAGAATTACAAATCTAAGAAGCTTCTTGTTTGCGGTATTGGTCCGGATGAATATAATCGAATCTCTGCTTGTGAAACTGCAAAGGAAATATGGGACTGTCTCAGAACCGCTCATGAAGGGACCAGTCAGGTCAAGCAGTCCAAAGTGGATATGCTTACCACTCAATACGAAATGTTCTCCATGAGGGAAGGTGAATCTATTCAAGAGATGCATACCAGACTCACGTCCATCACTAACGAGCTCTATTGTTTGGGAGAAGTGATCAAGCCAAGCAGGCTGGTCAGGAAGGTACTCAGTGTCCTCCCTAAGTCTTGGGAGAGTAAAGTTGATGCGATCACTGAAGCTAGAAATCTGGAAGTCCTCACGATGGATGAACTCATAGGCAATTTAAAAACCTATGAGCTCAAGAGGCAGCAGGACCAGAGCAGGAGTGAGCTGAAGAAGGACAAAGGATTAGCTCTTAAAGGAGCTCAAGCAAGCTCCAGCGAAGAAGATGAAGATATGGCCTACCTAACAAGAAGGTTTCAGAAAATGATTAGGCGAAGTGACAGCCTTCCTAGGAGGACAAGCTCGAACAAGGGACCTGGTTACAATGATCTGTGTCACAAATGCGGCAAACCAGGTCACTTTATCAAGGACTGTCCGATGCATAAGATGGATTACAAGGAGTATCTGAGAACCACTGCCGAAAAGGCCCAGAAGAAGGACCGAGTCCCTGACAAGTTCAGAAGAAGAGCTGCAGCCGACAATATAGTCAAGCAAGCTCTAGCTGCTTGGGGGAACTCCTCAGATGAATCTGATAAGGAGGATGCTGTGAAAGATGCTTCTATGATGGCTGTGGAGGATGATGACTCACCCTTTGACTCAATGTTTGCCTTCATGGCAAATTCGGATGGAGATGAAGATGAAGAGGTAACTTTCCTTGACATTAAAAAGAATCTAAAAGACTATAATGGGAAAGAATTGAGGTCGCTAGCTTGTGTGTTAATTGACTCTTTTTATGATCTTACCAAAGAAAAGGAAAGTCTGAATCAATATATAGATAAACTTGAGCTAGAAAAGGTGAACTTGATCTCAAGTTTGGCAGAACTAGAAGAGAAATGTCAAGAGCTAGTCAATGAGCAAAATGCCTTTATTAAAAAGGGAGGGACTAATGACATGAAAAATGCTCAAAAAGAATTCGAAGCTGAACTGAAAAGGTCACAAGATGAGCTCACTGTAATAATGAAAAGAAACACTGAGCTTGAGAAAAATGTGATCCAACTGAATGCTGAGCTTGAGAGATCGCTTAAATGGAATGCTTCTTCACAGATCTTACAAAAATTAACCGGACAAAGATCTAACTCCGGTGAAGGGTTAGGTTATAAGAAAAGTAGTCCTCCTTATAATCCTCACAGTAAATATGGATCTAATCCTGATAATTTGTTGTGCACACACTGTGGTAGGAATGGGCACCTTAAGTCTAACTGTGTATCGAGGCAAGCAGCCTTAAGAAAGACGGTGATTAGTAAAGGAGAATTAGGGACCATAAGGGGATCTGGTTCCAAAATGTCTCAGATCTGGCTGCCTGAGTGGTCCAAAAGAAAATTGATTTATCCTCTGTCTCGGTACTGGGAACTCAAGCTGAAATGGGTTCCCAAGTCTAATCTATAATCTATATGTGCAGGAAGGAGTGAGAGAAAGCAGTCGGAAATGGTATATGGATAGCGGCTGCTCAAAGCACATGACTGGAAATGTTGATAATTTTCTCTCACTCAAGGCATATCAGGGAGGCTCAGTATCTTTTGGGGATGGCAAAAAGGGACACATTCTTGGTGTTGGGAAGATTGGAAAGACACTTGCCCATGCCATAGAAAATGTCTTCTATGTAAATGGACTGAAGTACAGCCTCCTGAGTGTCTCACAAATCTGCGACAAAGGAAATGAAGTCAAATTCGTTTCAGACCAGTGTACAGTGACAGATCTTCAATCAGGAAGAGTTGTTTTGACCGCAAACAGATGCAAGAGCATGTATGTTGCTGATCTTGATTCAGCTGCTAGAAATGGGCTTAACTGCTTAAGCGTGGTGGAGGATGAAGCTACCTTGTGGCACAGAAGGTTGGGACATGTAAGTTCTGTTCTTCTCAACAAGCTAGTATCCAAGGACCTGGTTCGAGGACTCCCAAAGGTGAAATTTGCTCAGAGTCAGATCTGTGATGCTTGTGTTCAAGGGAAACACACCAGGTCTTCATTCAAGAACAAAAAGGAAGTGAGCACCTCCAGACCCCTGGAGCTACTACACATGGATCTGTGTGGACCTGTAAAGGTTGCAAGTCGTGGAGGAAAGAAGCTGATCCTTGTAATTGTTGATGACTATTCAAGATATACCTGGGTGATGTTTCTTCGCACTAAAGATGAAACATTCCCCACCTTTGAGTCATTTGCAAACCAAATTCAGGTAAAGCTGAACTGCAACATTGCAGGGATCAGGTCCGATCATGGAACTGAATTTGAAAATGCCAAATTTGAAGCTTTCTGTGCTGCCAAAGGAATCAGTCACAACTTTTCTGCTCCCAGGACTCCACAACAGAATGGAGTAGTTGAAAGGAAGAATCGAACTCTTGCAGATATTGCTAGAACATTGCTCATAGATGGAGGTGTGGCAATGTCATTCTGGGCAGAAGCTGTCAACACGGCCTGCTATGTGGTCAATCGGTGTCTAATTCGGCCATTACTTGGAAAAACTCCCTATGAGCTGCTGAATAAAAGGAAGCCGATGCTGAACTACCTCAGAGTCTTTGGATGCAAGTGTTTTGTGCTAAACAACGGCAAGGACCATCTAGGGAAATTTGATCCCAAAAGTGATGAGGGAATTTTTCTAGGATACTCATTAAATAGCAAAGCATACCGAGTCTATAATAAACGGACTCAGTGTGTTGAAGAAAGCATCCATGTCGTATTTGATGAAAATGGGAAGCTGAAGAGCACAGAAGCACTGGGTACGGATGAATTTGAGGAACTGTGGCTGTTCCAAAGAGATGATGTCAATCATGATTCATCTGAAAAACCTGACATCACAAAGAACTCCCTGCAGAATGGAGATCAGACCACTCATGATGAAGCAACAAAACACATCAGAGAAGAGGAGGCAGAGAAGGAAGATGATGCAGAAGGCAACCCAGAAGAGGGACCTGGTTCCAATTCTGGAGAATCTGCTGGAACTGGTTCCAATTTTGGAGAATCTGTTGTAAAGGGATCTAACTGGAAACACAAATCTTCTCATCCTCTTGACAACTTAATGTCTCCATTGGACTCAGGAATGCAGACCCGATCCAAAACTCGAAACACATTTGCCTCATCAGCCTTCATATCACAGATTGAGCCCAAGAACATCAAGGAGGCACTGAAGGATGTGGAATGGGTGAATGCTATGCAGGAGGAGCTGCATCAATTTGAAAGAAGTAAAGTCTGGCACCTGGTTCCAAAACCATCTGATAGAACTGTTATAGGAACCAGGTGGGTCTTCAGGAACAAACTAAATGAGCAAGGGGTCACCGTCAAAAACAAGGCTCGACTGGTTGTTCAAGGGTACAACCAGGAGGAAGGGATTGATTATGATGAAACATTCGCTCCAGTAGCCAGAATGGAAGCCATTCGCATGCTGATTGCCTTTGCCTCTTTCATGGAATTTAAATTGTTTCAAATGGACGTCAAAAGTGCCTTCCTAAATGGGTACTTGAAGGAAGAAGTGTATGTGAAACAACCCCCTGGTTTTGAGGATATTGATAGACCTCATCATGTATACAAGCTGGACAAGGCACTGTATGGACTGAAACAGGCTCCAAGGGCTTGGTATGAAAGACTATCAAAATTTCTTCTTGATAATGGTTTTAAGAGAGGAAGAATTGACAACACTCTTTTTCTCAAAACAAGAGGAAGAAATCTGCTTATTGTTCAAGTCTATGTTGATGACATTATATTTGGAGCCACTCTTGATTCACTCTGCGAAGATTTTGCAACGCTCATGGGAAGTGAATTCGAGATGAGTATGATGGGAGAACTTATGTTCTTTCTGGGGTTACAGGTCAAGCAGGACAAAGCTGGAACAGCCATCAGTCAGCAGAAGTATATCAAGGACCTGCTCACAAAATTTCATATGGAAAGTGCCAAACCAATTGACACTCCCATTGGGACTGCTTCAAAACTGGATAATGATGAACCCGGTCCTCCAGTAAATGAAACTATGTACAGAGGCATTATTGGCTCCCTGCTTTACTTAACAGCCAGCAGGCCAGATATTGTGTTTAGTGTGGGTATGTGTGCTCGATTCCAAGCTTGTCCTAAGGAATCTCATCTGAAGGCTGCTAAGAGAATTCTCAGATATCTTAAGGGGACCTCTGATTTAGTCCTTTTCTATCCATTTGGAGGTTCCTTTGAACTTATTGGCTATTCTGATGCTGACTATGCTGGGTACCTGGTTGATAGGAAAAGTACCTCAGGCATGGCTCATTTTCTGGGTTCTTCACTGGTCTCTTGGGGATCAAGAAAACAAAATTCAGTGGCACTCTCAACAGCTGAAGCAGAATATGTGGCTGCTGCTTCATGTTGTGCTCAATTACTGTGGATTAAGCAGCAACTGGAAGACTTTGGAGTCCTGACCGAGTGTGTCCCTTTGATGTGTGACAACACCAGTGCTCTGAATATGGCTAAGAATCCAGTACAACACAAGCGGACTAAGCATATTGACATCAGACATCATTTTCTTAGAGACCATGTTGAGAAGGGAAATATTCGTGTGGAATTTTGCAGGACAGAAGATCAGATTGCAGATATCTTTACCAAAGCCTTGAATAGGGACCAGTTTGATAAAAACAGATTAAGGCTAGGCTTAATCAAAATGAATTAAATTCTCCCTCTTCTCTATCTAAGTGTTGACTCTCGTTTTTGGCTATGATCTGAATGCAGGTATCCTTGCTAGTTTGCTGTGGATGCGTCTAACTCAGTTATATACCTCCCTAGGTATACACGCATGGTGGATGTAAGGAAGGCTGGACTTAGACAAGTCAGGGACTTTGGACTGCCTGTTCAACCTCATAAGGGGACCAGGTCCTATCAGGTCAGTATTACTTTGTCACTTATAAACATAACTTGAGAATATTGTAAGAACTGCCCTTACCGCTTGTTTCTTCCGGTATCCGGTCATAAAGTAAGTGTTGTATCTACATCCAGTTCAAAAGTCTCTCTGATTAGACGTGTCATAACCCCTCTTAAAACCCTTTCCACCTTCCATCTTTCCTCTCATCTCTTTAAACTGCTCTCTGCAAATAACCTCTTCAAACTTCCTATTCCTCCATCTCTTACTCACCAGATTTCTTCCAGATATAGGACCAATGAGTCTACTGAGCTGTCCAAGGAAGCCAGGCAGCTTATCTTGCAGAACCAAAAGGTGTTACGGGGCAGGGTATTTGATCCTGAAATTTGTGACATGGAAGGCATGGCTGAGCTGGTGGAAATGGTCAATTACCAAAGTTGGCGACACTTATTTGTTCCTCCAGTTCCTGTTTTACATGAGAATGAGGTCAGGAAATTTTATCATGAGCTGGAATTTGCTGATAATGGTACCAAGATCTACAGTAAGGTGAGTGGAGTCACCTTCATGATAAATGAGCAGGTTCTAAGTTCCATCCTTAAGGTTCCTAATAGAGGGATCAGGTCTGTCGATGGAGAATGTGCGCAAAGGCGTTTTATTTCCATGATTGCCAAGCTTGACAGAGTCACAGGGGAGAGAGTTCTCAAGAAACAAATGAAGGGTGTGTATCAACTGCTGTTTGAGTTTGTAAATAAAGTACTTCTACCAAGGGCAGAGAAGAGGACTTGATTGCCTCGCAAGAGAAGTCCAATGAGGCTGAAATAGTTTGTCTGAAGGCGCACCCAGTAGAGGACCCTGGCACCATCTCCTCCCTCAAGGAAGAGAATGAAGCTTTAAAGGCTGAGGTTAAAGATTTAAACCAAAAACTGCTTACTGTCAGTGATCCTCTCAAAGCAGAAAATGAAGCCCTGAAGGTTGAGGTCAAGGACTTGACTAAGAAATTGCTTACCCATGAAACCTTCAATGATCGCCTCTCAGCCCTCTTACCCAGACTACCCGACTCTAAATGATTTTCCTGCTCTCTTATCTCCTTCCTGCTTTACACTCTTTCCCACGATTATGGACAGTTCTTGTATGATTCTCTTTTGTTATGCTAAGTGATAATGTAATACTTTTCTGATTGCAGGGGTTGGCTGTTGCATTGTTCTTATTGTCTATTTGTTTTTCTGCCTTTCTTATTTCCATTAGTGTCAGTGTTGCCCCAGTGGCCATGAGTTAACTCATCTATGCATTCTTGTCTTGGTTTACTGTTCTCTTCTTTTTTATGATGCCAAAGGGGGAAGATACTAAGACAGGGGATACTAAGACAGGGGGAAGACGCGGATACTAAGACGTGGGGAATTATGCTGACAGGGGGAAGACTGTGAAGTGTGTTAGATAAAATGTGCAAAGAAGGTTGTCAAGGTTGTCATCATCAAAAAGGGGGAAATTGTTAGATTACTGGTTTTGATGCTGTCAACCTCATACAGGGACCTGATCCCTTGTGCTGGTGTGACTCAATTTTGAGCTGGAAGGGAAAAGACTTTACAGTTGGAAAGTTTGCTTTTTGGCTGTCAGTTGGTGAAGACAATAGTGTGCAACAGAGCAGCATGGAATCATAGCAGCACCTAGGCCAAGTTGGTCACATGTGCTTGACCAAAAAGAGAGCTTTCTAGTGGGTATCATTACTACTCTCTCCTTTTATCCATGTGGCTAGTGGGTATCATCAATACACTCTCCTTCTACCCATGTGGATGAAAGGAAGCTGAAAAGATATAAAGGATAGAACCCAACAACTCTTTCCATCAAGAGAAATCATTCAGAAAAATTGATCTAAAAAATAAGCTTATTCTTCTCTCAAAAGGCAGCCATTGTTTCCTTGTTTCACAGCAAGAATCAAAGAAAAATAACTCAAGTTTTGAGGCTGCCATTGAAGGAGAAGAAGTGCACTGCAAAACAGAAACCTTGTATTTCGTACAAGTTTTATTTTCTTGTTTTTCATGAGTTGTTTTTCTCGTTCTGGTCTGCTAGAGCTAGTAGACATTTTGGCTAGAGTTAGCCTTGTATTTCAGTTGAGTTTTAGCTGAAGTAGAGAATATTGAAGTCTTGTAATAGAGGTATTACAAGTGGGAGGTTAGGAGGTTAACCTCTTAGTTGTGTACTAGGTTTTGTAACTTTTGTTGCTCAGATCTAGTAGTGGAGTTTGAGAAATCCTACGAGGTAGGTCGTGGTTTTTTACTTCCAGTGAGCAAGGAAGTTTTCCACGTAAAACTTCGTGTGTCTTCTTCTTACTGTTGTATTTTCGTGTACATGTGTCTCTGCCTCTGTGTAACCTGATAGAGGGACCTGGTCCTGAGTAAGGTGGTCGACCCATATAACTCAACACTTAAGTTATTAGGTCTATGCACAGATTGAACCATGCACCTCTAGCTGTTCCTTTCCTTTTTTTTTTTTTTCATAGATGAAACTTGAACCTGGACTCTGTCTTGCAAGGAGACCATGTTGAAATGTATGAACCGTCCAATCCAAAAGCTTAAGTATTCAGTCATGTGATACTTTTATTTGTTTTTTTTTGGGTCTGCAGTAACTGGGAATTATTGTGCTTCCTAGTTTATTTGATGGTCATTCCAGGTCAAGGGAGGGGTTTACGAACCACCTCCGTAATCTTGCTCAGTTGGACTAGCTGTACTTTAAAATGCATACCCTATGACTTGGAATTCAAAATTCTGACTGCTGCTAGCTGTAGAGGGTAAATTGTATAATCATTGGGAAGGGGCCACTTGCAGGCAGCAGCAAACATAGTCGATAGTGAATAAGTAAAATGAAAAACACAAAAGTAAATAGAGAGAAAGATAGAGGCTGCGGCAATTTAACATTTACTAAGGTTCGTGTTCTCAATCGTTGCAGAGCTTCCTTGAGATGGAAAATTACAATACTCTCTATCAAGAAAGGTTAAAGGGGAGTAGAAGATATCAAGTGAGCTGTATAGCAGTTTCTGAGAGTAACCTGATAGCAGATTGCTTGTTTTTTTGGTCGAGGAAGGTCTGACTTCCTTATATGGAGAAGGAGACTTGGATCTCTCAAAGCCCAAGTCCTATTGGAGTATCAAAAAACAGAGATATAAGTTTTTTGGGCGAGATCTTGGCCAATTATCCATTAGACTGGTCAGAGTTTGTTTTGTGGATATGTCGCGATCCATACCCACAAAGACTGTGGCTTGGGGCCTAGAAATTTACGTGTCCTAATTCCTGAGTGTGGCACCATGGGTGGTTTGGGAACTTATGTACGGTCATGGAGCAAGTAGTATGCTGAAATAAATATGGGTGTTGGGCCTTTTCGATATAGGAGTTGGTTTGGAAATTACAGTTAAGCCTGTGGCAAACATGCGTTATTTTCTACCGCTACACTAGCAATGCTAAAATGATTTTGCTTTGTGTACAAAATTATGTGCTAGTTTATGTTCATTGGATCAAATTTGTTGAATTTCTCATTTTCTGGTTTATAGGATGTTTTCGAGTCTATGGGTCAGTTTGTTGATGGGTTGAAATTATGTGATGGATCTCATACTTCGATGCCAAAGACTTACATCAAAGAAGTGACTGACATGGCACATAAACACAATGTGTATGTTAGCTCTGGTGATTGGGCAGATCAAATGCTTCGTCAAGGTCCTTCTGCTTTTAAAGAATATATTGAGGTATAAGGAAGTGAATATGGCTCCAGTGCTTCCTTTCTAATTGATTTTTGAATCTTGATAATAACGTGTCACTTGTTGTAATCTCTTAGGAATGTAAGCAATTGGGGTTTGATACAATTGAGCTTGATGTTGCATCACTTGGTCTACCTGAGGAGACTCTCTTGAGATATGTGCGGCTTATTAAGAGTGGTGGGCTCAGAGCTAAGCCTCAGTTCTCTGTTAAGTTTAACAAGTCTGATATAGCCTTCACTGGCGATAGAGCATTTGGGGCGTACATGATTCCTGCACCTCAAACCTCTGGTATGCTAGTACGTCTGGTTTAATTTTTTTCTTTTTGCTATCTTCTCTTTGACATTTTCTTAGAGAGCGGCACTGTCCATTGTAAGCTATATCTGTAGATTTCTTTTTTAAGACTAAAAAGTGTCCTCTTCATAAAATAAAATTACAAAAAACAAAAAAATATTAATGTCATAGATAGATAATTGCTGAAACAATAAACTGGAGGATGCATCAGGATATATGTTCATCAATGAAACATTAATTTCTGAAGATCATTTGGTCTAAATTTCCAGACAGATTTATTTAAAATGTTATTTGTAGACTAAGGAAAAGAATCTTTTAGTTCATTAATACCTCTTTGTGTACAAATGCACCTGAATCCATATGCATTTTAGAAGAAGTTGCATATGAACACCTTAATGCTAAGATAATGGCTAAAGTTGTATGTATTTAGTTATATAGCTGCATTTCTTCATCAATAACTATTTCCATCTCATGGATGAGGTGTCAGAATTGCTTGAACTTTAAAATTAGTATATTGCCATGGCAAATCAAATTGACCCTTCGCACTGACAACTGATATATGCTAGCATTTTTGTTCTAATTGGGCCACTCTCCTGATTGTCATTTCAACTGTAGCAGCTGCTACTCTACTAGTATCCCTCTTTTCTCATTTTACAGAGATCTATAGCTTCCTTTTGCTTCAAAGAATTATCTTATTGACCAATCCATTGTAGATCCCAGTCAACATGGTAGGACAACGAGATAGACAATCTGGATAGCAGATCTTAACCATTGTCTAAGCTGGAAGAGCGTCATGTACCATCTCATCTGCTATATGAACAAGACTCAACTAATTGCTACCAGAATGGGTGAAGTTCATCACTGATAAGCCGGAAAGTATTTTGTTTTGCTGTTTAGGAAGTTCAACCCCACTTGTGCCACAGCATAGGCAAACTGAAAAAGGGGGAGAGTTGAGGCTTTTTACTTGTAAATAATACTGCCTCCATTCCAATTTATGTAGCACTGTTTGACTTGGCACAAAGGTTAACAAAAAAAAAGTGAGACTTTTGAAATTTGTGGTCTATAACACTCCTCGACCATTTGCATGATTGATTCTAATTATAAAAAGGTGACATTCTTTTGGGGACGGACTAAAAAGGAAAGTGTACCACATAAATTGGGACAGATGGAGTAGTATTTTCAGTGCTGAGCTTTACTTTCTGTACTTCTCATTGGATGAAATATCACTATTTAAAGGACTTGAGGTTAAGCTCATTGCTTAATTTGCCAATCTCATTGTACTTTTGATGCCTTATTTTCCTAATGGAGGAAAATATGCTCTTGCAGCCTAGTAATCTTGTAGTTGCTCTTGCCGGATTGATAATCTTTATCTGACTATTGAAGTGCTTTTCTTACCTTATTCTTTTTTGGTATATTTATACTTTCCAAAATGGGAACTACGTTCTTATAAGATTCATGCCTTTCAGAATATTTCAAAAAGTTTACAAGAACAATTTTCTGCATGTCTTGATTTTATGAAATGTCAAAATATCGTTATGTTTTGGAGCCTAGTCAAACTTTGGTAAGTGGCATTTGTTAATGTAAGTATATGTGTTTGCGATTTCCATCTTTGATTCAGGAATTTATGTCATCTTCATTTTATTCTGAAGCTTGGGATATGAGATGATGTTGTGTGGCCTCATATTTTGGATGCTTCTGTTGTTTAACTGCAATGAGTTTGTGATCTGCTGCCTAACCTAGGACCTATTTTGCTTAGGATACATCACTTCCTGTCATATTATCAGTAAACTTTGAGACGGATGATTCAACAGAAACTTCAAAGATAAAACTTGTTAAAATTGGCAATAAAAAGTTGGTCCAGTTTCAATCTGATTGAGTTTAATATAGAAATGATATTTTCTAGGCTTATCAGAAGGATACTCTGTTGGATTGCAAATTTTGCATTCAAATCAATGTTCCATTTCTAGAGCTTATTTTATGAATCTTACTTATTCGTTTATTAATATGTGAATAATAACTTGATTATATTTTGATGGATATCCGGAGCCTTTAGGAGTTCACAGTAGACTGTGGATAAAGTGTTGACAGCAAAGTTAGAACTCGTAGCTTCTGAATAATCTCTTCTAAATAATCAGCTTTCGGCTGTAGTTATTGAGCTTTCGGGCTTCTGCAAAAACCTTCTCTAAATATTTTAGATGCCTGATCTTGAAAGACCAATGGATGTTTTCTCCAAAGATTGTTCGGTAGCAGGATCACATCTGAAGTTATACAATGCCCAGAACACCATGGTAGTTTAAGATTGAAAGAAGAGTACATGACATGATCTCTCCTGCATGAGGCAACTTTTATAATGTTTCGCATACCATAGAAGTTGAAGATTGAAATGCATAAGCATAACAGTTTCTGTTGCTTGTTTCATGCTGTTTTGTCTCTCTGTAGAGATGGTTGAAGATGTGGATCTTTTGGTCAGAAGGGCAGAGAGATGCTTGGAAGCTGGGGCAGACATGATAATGATCAATGCTGATGATTTATGTAGGCAGGCTGATTTGCTCCGATCAGATATGGTTGCGAAGATTGTGGGACGTCTTGGACTTGAGAAAACTATGTTTGAGGCATCAAATCCTAAAATCTCTGAGTGGTTTGTCAAACGTTATGGTCCAAAGGTACTAAGCTTCTCCAAGCAAATCTCTCTAAAAGACTACGTTGCACAATGTGACCGGCTCAATTATTTCATTTTGCTGGTCTTTTCAGGTTAACCTTTTCGTGGATCACTCACAAGTGATGGATCTGGAATGCCTCAGAGGGCGTAACCTGGGTCAAAATCACTCATCCGTACTTGGCAGGTCATATTTTCTGCTCTGATCATGTGGTGTCCATAGAGAAAACTGTGCATATTGTGGCAGACAACTCATCTCTGTAATGCTTTGTTGGTCATGTTCAGATCCTGTTTAAACTTTTAAATGGGAAAAAAATGTATCTCATGTATGTACCGTAATGATTTCAGTCTTTTCAGAGACTTCTCTTTTTACTTGAAGTTGAGCTGCTTGTAAAGATTCTCTTTTATTTTCTAGTGTCTAAATGGGTGAAGGTTAACCAAATCTTTGAAAGATTAAGGATCTGCACTTTGGTAGATTATACCGTGTACCATTCAACCAAAGTATTTGCTTGTTAACGGTTAGTGCTTGTAGAGGTATTAAAGCATTTTAGTAACATTAAGGGTTTGTTTGGTAGGATGTATGAGAGAAAATAGGGTTGAGAGGATTCTCCGGAAACAACCTCTCTCTCTACCCTTGAGGTAGTAGTAAGGCCTGCGTACATTTTACCCTTCTCAGATTGCACCTGGTGGGATTATACTGGGTTGTTGCTGTTGTTGTTGTTGATCCCTTGTTTGGAAGTATAATTTTTCAACTTATATATAATTAATGCATTTTATTTGGTACTTTATTATCTATAAATAATACATAGAAAATCGGGAGAAAATATTTTTTAAGCCTTTACAATTTTTTTTTAGTTTTATGATCTTTTTGTAAGAGATTTTTATTTTTAAACGCAAGGGATTATCATTTTTACACCTAAGATTGAAAAGACTATTTTGTTCTATTGATGAAAGGCCAACAAATCTCATTTCCTCTAGGAAATCATGGTATTAGCAATATAAGGGTTTTTAATGCATGCTTATGTAGGTTAAAGACCAATTGCTTCTGAAGTCACTCAAAACTTTTTCTAAATAGTTTATATCTGAGATTCTATGAGCCAATTATACAGCTGCTGTGACAGTTATTTAGTTTCTCTTGTATTTCTCTTGGTAATGTGTTCATAATTTGGTAAGTTGTTTGTGTCGGAAGAAGTGATGAATTTCTCTTCTATAAGTTGGCAATTCTGTTCCCCTGGAATCACTTTTTGCTCCCCTATAAATAAAGATATACAAATAGCTTGATGGCACCATCGAGTTCTCAATTCTGCACAAATATAGATATCTAGCTGCTGATGCTGCAGCCGTCACAAAGAAAGTGCATGTACAAAGTTAAAAAGAATGTGGAGGATATTTTGTAAATAAATAATCTTTTTAAAGATAATTATGACGTAATGTATGTTATTTTTAATACACTAAATTAAACTGTAAATAAAAAATAATATCAGCATAACTAATTTTTGCATTACTAGATTTCAATATTACTAATAGTCTAATACATTTTATTCAACATTAATTTTATACTCCTATCGAACGAATCCAGTAACTAGAGCTGTCTCATTTCCTAGACAGTTTGGCACCATTTATTCATGGTAAGATATCAAAGATAGAGTGAACTATTTATGTCCCGTCCGTACTTGTTTTGTATATTATTACTATCTGATTTCATGTGTTGGAATCTAGGCCACCTAGCATGTGCTTTTGTATTTTATACATTTTGTCTCTATGGGGCGTAAATCTAACTGAAGGGAGGTACGCATAGTCCCGCCTCATTTATTAATCAGATGCTCGACAAGCTAGCTGCATGGGAGTACTATTGTTTTCTTGACGGAATCAGATCGCAATCGATTTGGATTTAGAATTTACGGTGCTCGTGAATTATATATAATCTATCAGAATTCAATAAGAACAAACTTATTGATCTTGTTCCTTTTTATTATAAATCAAATTTATATTTACCTGGTGGAACAGGGACGGTTTAAGATCCATTTAACCCAAGCAATGGTGTTAACTGTAACACCTCTTCGTAACCTTTGTTGACTTGGGAGATAAGCCTGTCATATATATATATATCAAGAAAAACTGCTAACGATTTCTTTATGACAACTTCTTTGTAAAAATTGATTCAAATAAGGTTGCAATGTAAGTTACCAGTGGTGTGTGCAGGGAAGGAGGAATAAGACTAGGAAGGAATTAATGAAACGTAACCACTAACCAACATAGAGAGCAGGGGGGAATCTTAGGGTATACGGTGTGGATTCTTGAGAATGCAATAACTTTTGTTCGATTTTTGTATTTATATTAAAATTAATTATAAATATAAGTAAATTTTAGTTGGCAACCCAGTTTTAAATGGGGTAGCTGATTTAAATCTGTTAGAAGTTCGTCTTGCTTCTCATAAATTTCAAATTCTAAATCCGCTTCTCACAGAGGATGACGGTCAATGGCCATGTGACATCTCTCTGCTCCAGCATATCAATATTCTGTGTGCTAACTATGATGTTTTGACTTAATACTTTATAAAATCTACTTGCTCAACGAGGTTTATGGAGGCGACGTGCTGATGAATGCAACAATTTGAAAAGAAAAATTAGTAACATGAGTATTTCTTGACAGGTAATACTCGTATTATGCCTTAGTGAACCAGGTAAATCGTCTTACGAACACAAATAATATAATGCATAACATATAGTCATATAGAGGTGTACATTAGAAAAACCACTTTTGCACTCTCTTTTTTCGGAAATTGAAAATTATATTGTCTTGACAAATCTTTCTTGTTGCTGATCAGTTAAATAAACAAAAGTATCTTTGTTATCGGATTGAATTTCTATTGATGCAGTTGAAACGCTTCATGCCGCACATCAACAAGATTTCTAGACACTTGACCAAGACCAGATATTTATAAACATCATGTGGGCGTAAGTTTTTACCAAAGCAAACTTAGTCCCGAAACCAACATGTTGCAAAAATAAATAAAATAAATATATGGTACATACAAACATTTGGAGTAACTTTTGAATGATTCAGTTCATGTCGTTTAACATTTTCTTGCAAATGACTTATTGCTTGTCTTGTAGTAGGTGACATATCGACAGGTAGGGTAACTTTTGTTTTGGTCTTTATCTCCCGCTAGAAAGTTGGGTAAACTGTAATTTCTTCATTTGACAAAAACCAAGTGAAGGAGAGTATGAAAAATTTAGTGAAAACTATTCTTATCATAAAGACCATTAAAGAAAGGATGTTGGGAGGAATTAAATGTGGGGGATTTCATCTCAAATGGTAGATAGAAATTGAATATAAATGGGGCCCCTTAATTTATCACAGGTCACTATTCAAGATGAATTGGCATTTTGGAGTAAGGGAATGCTTTCAGTAATTTATTGATCTACATGCACAAAGATAGAAGTAGGTCCCTCCAACCTGCAAATTTAGCACTATGTCCTAATCTTTCTTCTTCTTCTTCTAAGTTGTGACGGTAGATGCACCCAAAAGGTACAACACCAAAATTTTTAATGTTAGATCACATGCATTACTATTTTTTACGGCACATATTTAGAATTTTAAGTTTATAAATTTTATTTATTTATTTATTAGATACAATTTTAATATAAATATTAATTTAAGATTATTAAATTTTATCGAATTCGTGATATAGCAAAAGATCTGCCTCAATTTTTGTTACAGTTAAGAATAGGTATACGTTGTTATGTTGTTGTAGTAAGTGTAGGAAGAAATATTTTTCTATCATTTTTGTATATGAAATATTTTTAAAAATTATTTTTTTATTTAATTTATAAAAGATAAAGATTAATTAGGTATGCGTTATCAAATTGTTTTATTATTCCACTTAGTACTTTCACTCCTTATATTTTCCCAAAGTGTTAGGTTTTGTATGTATGGAGTTTATCCTTTCACTTTTGTCTTTACATGAGGTAGAAACATTTGAATAGAAGTTCTAACTGATGGATGCTTTTAGATATTTTATGCCGTTATTTTCCAAAGTTACTGCCTTATGATAGCATCTTATTACCTTCTGTTGTCATGTCTTTGTATTCTTCTTATTTGTTTTCCACCATTTAATTTATTTTTAAGGGAAAATTATATAGTCCAACGTTTTTGACCATTTACTTTATAACATATGTACATAGTATATAGATAATCTATATCTTATATTTTAATATACATATATTATGTATATTTATATATAATTAAAATATATAAATAATTTATATTTCGGTCATGTTAATAAATTAAAGGATCCAAGAATATATATGTGTGTGTGTTTGAGAGAGAGATTAAAATATATAGATAACATATATTTTGATCATAAATTAAATAGCCAAAGAATACTTAATTTAATTTTTCATTATTAAAATATTCTATGTCGACGAACAGACGTCACATGCCTCGTAATAACTCTTCATGGTCAATAACTAACAACTCACTGTATTCAATTGAATTTCTTGACCATCCTATTTATTCCACACTTCTAATTATTTAATTTTCAACTCCAATTTAACTCCATTGATCTCAATTCAAACGACATTTTTTTTTAATTTCGGAATTCCCTCAAATATTTACATAATTAATGTATTAATAATATCATTTCGTACCAGGCTTACAAATTACTATAATTTTCATATTTATTTAAATTAACAAGTTCAAATTTGACGTGATGGATTCTAATATTTATATGCAAATCAAACTAGTTGTGTTCGGTCGGGAGTAACTTTCTTTTAAATTCTAAACATTGATATTCTAAAAGATATTTATATCAGCTCATGACTTATTATATAATTATTGATAAAAATTTTCATAAAACACTAATTGGTAAATAATTAACATGTATCCAAAAGGTAAAAACTCTTTATACGGTCCGGTCGTGTATATAATTTAAATCTATTTTATTTTCTTCCTAGGTGTATACTAAGAGTGTACAACCAATTAGTTTGTATATTAATGGTCACGTTGTGGGATGATTCTATACGGCAGAGTTCCTCTTTCCCATTGAATAATATCATTATCATTAATTAAACCCGCAATTAAAGACCATAACTTTGATGCTGATTTGTCTAATGAATGTTTAGAATATTAAACGTGTTATTTTGGTTTTTCATTGCATGGAAATCTGAATAATGTATCTCAAAGAAGTTTCAATAAGTTTTAGACCTTAGTAAAACTACAGCATTTATTATGATTAGACCAATAAAGGACTCAAATTTACACAAATGGTGATTTCTCTATTCAAACTGGAAAACATATCTGGAGGGAAGATTTTTTCCCTTAAAACAGTTTTTTTTCCTTTTTCTGATACCAATACTTTGTACTCTAAACTTTTGATTCAATGTATATTTTCAAGATTTCTCTAGTCTGAAGGTCAAAAGGGAAGAAGGCTAAAAGAAAAAAATGCCAGCAGTTTGGTTTGCTTTAAAGAGATCATTGCAGTGCAGATCAGAGCTACAAGATGTGTATGATCCAAGAGCTGATGGCAGAAATTTAAGCAAGATATCGACGAAAAAGACGACAGTTAGGTCAGGTTGTTCAAGGTCAATTGCAAATCTGAAAGATGTTATACATGGAAGTAAAAGGCATATGGAGAAGCCACCATTGCAGAGTCCAAGATCCATTGGGAGCAGTGAGCTTTTGAACCCAATTACACATGAAGTTGTGTTGAGCAATTCAACTTGTGAACTCAAGATTACTAGCTGTAATTTCCAAGATGGCAATGGGAGTAATGGTGGGAATAGTGTTGAGAGTATATCTGCTTTTATGGGTAACTTAAAACCAGGGACCCCTGGTCCTGGAGGACAACATATTGGGCCTTCAAGAAAATATAGAGGCTTTGGTAGCCCTATAAGAAAAGGGTCACCTGGGAATTTATCAAGAAAAACAGTGGCTGGATTTGGGGGTATTGTTTCTAGGCCTAAGGCTTCTTCTGGTGCAGATTCCCATGGCTTTTCTGCTTTAACTTGTCATAAATGTGGTGAGCAATTTGTGAAGTGGGAAGCTGTTGAAGCACATCATCTCTCCAAACATGCTGGTATATACATCTATCTTGCTTCTTGTTAATGTTATACAGTACTTTTTTCTTTTTTCCTTCCAGTTCATAGCCACTGGCCCGACTAATTAAGATTCGCCATATAGGCTGACCAGAGGTTAAAGCTTCCTACCAAGAAGTTCTTCAACCTGAGACTCTGGTATAGTAGCGGGATTCCAACTATCCCATCACAGCCTTTTGGTCGTATTGTTAATGTTTACCTAAGCCCTTTTTGAGTTTGTGTGAACTTGGTCCAAATTTCTGTTTTTAATGCAGCAATTGAAGAACTGTCTTTCTGATACTTCTCTTGAATGAGTCCATTACATGTCTTTTTTTTTTGTGTGTGTGTGTATGTGTGGGAATGTGTTGCCTTAAAGCATATTCTTGTGTTTTGCAGTGACAGAACTTGTTGAAGGGGATTCGTCAAGGAAAATTGTAGAGATAATATGCAGAACAAGCTGGTCAAAGCCTGAAAACAGTTCAAATGGGATTGAGAGGATCTTGAAAGTTCACAATATGCAGAAAGTACTAGCTCAATTCGAGGAATATCGGGAATTGGTAAAGATTAAAGCCAGCAAACTGGCCAAGAAACATCCTCGTTGCCTAGCAGATGGGAATGAGCTATTAAGATTCTATGGCACGACTATTGAATGTCCTCTTGGCATCAATGGCTCTTCTAACCTATGCACATCAGAAAAATGCAAAGTTTGCAAGATTCTAAGGCATGGATTCTCAATCAAGAAGGAAATCAATGGTGGGGTTGGTGTTTTTACAGCTTCCACAAGTGGAAGAGCACTAGAATCTATAGAGGATAATTTATGTTTGAGAAAGGCTCTAATAGTATGCAGAGTGATTGCTGGAAGAGTGCATAAACCATTGGAAAATGTTCAAGAATTGATTGGACAATCAGGGTTTGATTCATTGGCTGGAAAAGTAGGACTCTACTCAAACATTGAAGAACTCTATTTGCTCAATTCTAAAGCTTTGCTTCCGTGCTTTGTGGTGATCTGCAAATCATAAAAGTACATTCTCTCCGATTGATGTTCTTGATATTTAGTTGATTAATTCCCTCCTTCCGTTTTTTTCTTCTTGTTTTTTTTTCTTCTTTCTGATTATAGAAGTGTCTCTGCTTCTAAAAAGTGTAAATTTATTCTTTTGCATTGAGGTATATGGGTTTCAATCATAGTAGGTTCTTGGTGATTTCAACTTGCTACTTCATAGTAAAATGTTCTTAAGATCTACCAACTCATCTCGGCCGTCAGAGCTTAGACCGAAAGGAAGTTTTTCTACTGTGTAAGAGGGAAGTCCTAAATACCATATGGAAATGTAATGAGATGGATGATATCTATTCACTTTTAATTACCGGTTCGTGTCTTGAAATTGATGAAACTTTTAATAGGAAGCGCTTGGTAAATATTTACCCATATCTTTTCTTTGTTCTTTTCCTTATTCTCTGTTTCAAGTAGTTTCAACCAAATCAACCAGTAGTCGTTTTATCAACTTTCTTCTCGTTCGATAAGCCCATTATCGATAATCAACCTCCTTCAATTGGTCGAAGGAGGTCATTTTTATTCTCCTTTTTGGTTATTTACAACTCATATATAAGTTTTCCTGTGTGTAAGTTCATTGTAAAATATGATGAAATGAATAAAATCTATTTATTTTTAATTATAGGTTTTGAGTCCTTGGATTGGCTAAACCTATGGTAGGGAATGCTTGATAAATATTTATCCATAGTAGATGCTTAAAATAGAATCATATAAATTTAGATGCTAAAAACATATATAAAAATACACATCATATATTTATATATTTTCATATAAAAATAGAGTGTAAATAACTATTTTTTAATAGACCCTACATCAAATCAAGAGTAATCGTGCCAGTGAATACTAAATATTTCATGGTTAATTATAGAATTTTAAAAGAAGTCCTAAACTTCCTACCTACCGTGGGATAAGGGCAAATCTCTCTGCTGCCACTCCGGAAAGAATCCATAAAATATGTTATTCCTATGGGGTAATAGCATTTTTGACCCCTCAATAATTAGAATTTTTTTTTATTCTGATCCTTATAATATTTGACCAAATATATTGAATCTTTAATTAAATGAAATGCGCATTTTTGATCCATCTACTTGCAACTCTTTACAATTTATTGAATAGTCAATTACTCTCATTTTAATTATTAAGATAAAATTTACAGATTCATTAAAAAAAATTAATAGAGATATTAATTCGACTAATATAACTTTATTTTTTTTTTTGAAAACATACAATAATAATTATTTTCACATTTTAGAATGACTTTAAGTACTAAGTGTAGAATTGAAAAAACATGATCAATTATATCTTGAATTTTTAAACTAGCAAGTATTTTAAAATAACTATTTTTAATATACTAGCAATTAAAATGAAATGGAGGGATAATAAGTAAGGGACTAAAAATATTATTCGTATTCCTAACAACAAAATTACTTCTCTCTCCACCCCACATATGGTTGCTCATGTCACAGTAAAACTAGGCAAGACATGTGCGACAAACTTAGACTCAGGAAACATTGAGGTGAGATCGATCCGGGCAGCCCGTGTGGACTATCTACCTCCAAACCAACTGAGCCACACGCACCCAAGGGTGTGGCTCAGTTGGTTTGGAGGCAGGTAGTCCATACGGGCTGCCCGGAATCGATCCCACCTCAATACTTCCTGAGTCTAAGCCTATCGCACAAGGCTTGCCTAATGTGGTTTATATCCCCTGTGTAGTTTGTAGGCTAATGAGGTTGTAGCGGCTGCAAGTTATCCTGGGGTTCTTTATGATGATTTAAACTTTTAGAAATAATTTTGAAAATTCAACAAGTTATCAGAAAGGTTCTAATTTCGAATATGACAATCATACGTGTTTGGTAAAAAACAGAACATTTAATATTTGATATCTAAAATAAACGAAATTCATTTTCAAAGAGTTGTTTGGTTTGAAAATAAATTATATTAAAATTAGTTATTCTAATATTATTTTTTAATGATTTATATTTTTAAAGAAGATATTCACATAGTTTAGTACTCAATGACGTACACGAAAATTTTCACAAACGATGTTACATTTTAAGATGAAATAAATAATAAAATTAACCAAGAAGGCAATAATAACCTCCCTTAAGTGTTTAATATTATTTTGTCGTAAACTGTATTACACTTTTGATTGATTGATTCATAATTTTATTAACTTCTAAGAGATTTTACGTTCAAATCTGGACAAAGCACTACTCCTTTTATATAGGGGGAGAAGAATTTAGTTTTTAAAAAATAAATGAAGGAAAGGTGCATGCTGCTAATTCTCAAAATCACGAACTCTAACCAAAAATTGAGACACCCAACCAAATAAATTGCGATGCTTTTTGATATAAGCAATGTCATTTTATTTTATTTTTTATTTTTAATTTTATCTTTTAATTATATATACATATTTAACAAAAATTTTCAACATCCCCTGGCCAAAGGTAAATCCTAGTTGTATGTACACTCCTATTATTCATGTCCCCTTATTCAAATCATCAACTGCACGCTTCATAATTTCATAAACACTTGGAAAGGGGACAAATAAAATTTGAATTGGAACACCAGCAATAACTGATTCAGGGGAACAAACTCATTCGTGAAATCTTTTCTTTCTAGTATCAATAATGATAATTGTTAAACCTGTAAGAAATCAAAATCTTACTAAAAGATTCATGATGATGAGTACTCTTTATTTAATACTTTCTTCGTTTCAAAATAAATAATGTTTTAGCTTTTTAATTTTGTTTCAAATAAGTGATATTTTTTTTAAATAACTAAATTTAATATTAATCACCTGAATAACATTATAAACCAACTAACTATCACCGTCAGCTATTCTAATACTACGTCTCTTTTCAGGTGATTAATATTAATCACCTGAATAACATTATAAACCAAATTCCTAGTAATGACAATCATCTAACAGCCTAACAAAGAAATAAAAAAATTACATCTGCCAGTGCTGTAGAATCTTACTAAGCTGAGTATTAGCTCGGATACTACACACATAAACAATTGTTCTAGCTGTTGATATATAACAAGGGTTTTATTGAAGAACAAGAAAAGAAAGAATCAAAAAAGGCTAACTGAGAATTGAATACAATGATCTAGAATGGGGAAGGGGGTGCCTATATATAGGCATAAACTAAAATCCTAATGTCCATAGGAATAGGACTACCTAAAATCCTAATGCCCATATGACTACCTAAAATCCTAATGCCCATAGGACTACCTAAAATCCTAAGACCCATTTGCTAACAATTATATAGGCTAACATTCCCCCTCAAACTCATAATGCGACAGTAATAAGCATTGAGAGTTTGTCACACAAGAAACGAAACCGTTTTACGAATAGGACTACCTAAAATCCTAATGCCCATAGAACTCATATTGATTGCAGATTGCTGACCTTTTTACGAAGTCCCGAGCAATCTGCAAGGCTGATGGAACAAAAGGAAGCGATATAGTCCCGAGCTGGAGATGATGACGAGTGAAGTGACAATCAATCTCAATGTGCTTCGTCCTCTCATGGAAAACAGAGTTCTTTGCAATTTGCATCGCACTCTTGTTATCACAATGTAGAGGAGTAGGCCAAGAAATGTGAACCCTCATATCTGCAAGAAGCCAGCGTAACCAAACAATCTCACATGTAGTCACTGTCATAGCACTCTGCCAAAGAGGATCAGACACAGCCTGTCTATAGGACTCAGGTTCAGATAATTGATGTATGTTTGCAATAAAGGAAGCAAATGGGGGTGAGTAGGTAGAATAAGCAAAATCAGGTAGTCTGGTGGACTTACTCTGACGAGTAGACCTCCTCAGAGGTGGTGGATCTCCAGTCTCAGGCGGGGCTGAAGCACTGTCAGGCAGCACATCGAGTGGCACGGCTGAATCCGAAACTGGAGCCTCTGTGTCAATGCCAAATGGATCAATACGCTGAAGATCTGACTTAGTAACATCATGGGATTTAGCTGAAATTGCATAGAAAGGAATATGCTCCAAAAAGGTGACATGCCGTGAAACATATAATTTCTGACTGACAGGATCATAGCAACGATAACCTTTCTGTCCAACACCATACCCCAAAAACACACATATAGCTGATTTTGGTTCCAGTTTGTTTCTTTCAACATGAGGACAAAGGACAAAACAAGTACATCCAAAAACGCGTAACGCAGAGTAATCTGGCATGTGACCATATAATTTCTAAAACGGAGACATCCGTGAAGTCAATGCAGTAGGAATATGATTGATCGCATATACAACAGTTAGGACTGTTTCTCCCCAAAAATTACTAGGAACCTCTGCAGATAATAGTAAGGAGCGTGTTGTCTCAACAATATGACGGTGTTTCCTTTCGGCAACACCGTTCTGCTCAGGAGTATCTGTATAAGATGACTGGTGTATGGTACCATCAGAGGCAAGTAACTGAGTGAAATCATTGGAGGTATATTCACCCCCTAAGTCACACCTGAAATACTTTATCACAGCCGAATGTTGCGTTTTAACAAGGGCTCTCAAATTGCTGTAAATGCCAAAGAAGTTAGACCTGCGCTTCATAAGATAAACCCAGGTATACCGAGTATAGTCATCTATAAATGAAACATAATAGTTCGAACCACCTTTAGTGGATACTGGTGATGGTCCCCATACATCAGAATGAATAATATCAAAAGGAGCAACTGAATAAGACATACTTTTATTAAAAGGTAAGGCAGAAAATTTTGCCAGTTTACAACCACTACAATCAGAAATATCAGAAGTGCTTACATGACCTAAAGCACCAGTAGAGGCTAAAAAACGTAAACGTGACACTGATACATATCCCAAGCGGGAATGCCAAAGATAAAACTGCGATGACAATGGACTCAAACGAAAAGAAGACAAATCAATGCTGGAGGCGGCAACAGCAGACACTCTGAGACTCTCCAGGACATAGAGTTCCCCCAACCTATGGCCAATCTCAATCACCTTCTGAGTGTGTTGGTTCTGTACAACACAAACAGAGTTAGAAAAAAATACCCAATGACCAGTTCTACACAACTGACTGACCGAAGCAAGATTGAAAGCAAGTTTAGGAATATAATAGATATCAGACAGAACAATGTGAGAGGTAGTAATAGAACCGACACCCTCGACTGGCATAGATGTAGCACTGGCAGACATAACCGTGAGTGGTGAAATGGGTGACAAGGAACCAAAAGATGACAGACAATGTGACATATGATGGGTCGCACCAGAATCCATAATCCACAAGGATGGGGGAATACCTGATGTACTGGAGGAAGATGGGACTAAGCTGGACGCTGACATGGCAGTAGGATTGGATGCCAAAAACTGTCTGAACTGTTCGAACACCCGAGGATCCAACGCCGAAGGAGGCACAATGCTAGACTCAGCATCTACTGATGGTGCAGCAGCAACGAACTGTGGAGGAGTACCAAAGGAGTGTGGCTGTCCATTCTTCTGTTGCTGACCAAACTTAGCCTTGTTGAGTAACAAGGGACACTGAGCCTTCCAATGATTTTTATGCTTGCAAACTGCACACTCATCAAACGCAACTTTAGGAGATCGTCGCGATTGATTGAAAGTCTGAGGCTGAGAACGTTGTGGTCTGGACTAATCCGGTGAAGCAACAAACACAGCAGGAGTAGGTGTTTTTGACCCTTTATCCAATTGAGACTTGATACGAGTCTCTTCTGCAATCAGTTCATGGACAACTGAATCAACTGTGGGGAGGGGAGATCGATGAAGAATTGTTCCACGCATTCCTTCAAAATCAGAACGTAATGCCATCAAAAATTGAACCAAACGTTGCTCTTCCCTCCTAGCAATATACGGCGCAAAACCTTTCAATTCTGCGGATTCGGTAAGGTCCAATTGATCCCACAAATCAGACATAGCAGTATAGAAATCTTGAATGCTCATAGCATTCTGTTGAAGAGCACGAATATCGTATTCTAATTGGTACTGCTTGGCGAAGTTAGACTGAGTGTACAGTCTTTCCAAGTGATTCCAGATTTCTTTAGCTGTGTCATATTTAGCCAATTGCATACCAATTGACTTTGTTACTGAGTTGTTAATCCAAGTGATAACCTTGGAGTTAGCAGTTTCCCATAAATCCAATGACAATACAAAGTTCTCAGCCTTCTCATCCTTAGGTTTGGATTTAACCCCACTAACATAGCCCCATATGTTTTTGCCACGAAGAAAATTCTTCATGACATAACTCCAATACGCATAATTTTTGCCATCTAATTGAGTGTTAATGGATTGGAGAGAATCATCTTTTCCAGCCATATTGACAAAAGCAAAGTGAATACAACAAGATAAGTAACCCCAAAACAACGATAAGAACAAAATACCGTAGTCACAAAACAAACCAACAACGACGTCCAAATCAAACCAAACCAACAACGACAATCATACAACGCCGTCCAAATCAAACCAAACCAACAACGAATTTAGCGGAAGCATCAAACACAGGAGAACATCAACTCGATCCGCGAAAATTGGTGATTATTTACAAGTAGGGAAGAATCGATTTATTTTGGCTCTGATACCATGTTGATATATAACAAGGGTTTTATTGAAGAACAAGAAAAGAAAGAATCAAAAAAGGCTAACTGAGAATTGAATACAATGATCTAGAATGGGGAAGGGGGTGCTTATATATAGGCATAAACTAAAATTCAAATGCCCATAGGAATAAGACTACCTAAAATCCTAAGACTCATTTGCTAACAATTATATGGGCTAACACTAGCTATCATATCAGGCTCCATTGGTTTCTACTAAAATATTCTCTTGGTTTCTTTCTATCCATATGGCGTAAATTGTCTCAGCATACACTAGCTTGAAAATTCGGGCTTGCACAGTCTTTTCCTTTGCATTCAAAATCATCCAGTGTAGTTGCTGCTCCCAAGTGCTGCAAACTTATCTCCGTCTTTGCATCCACCTTAGAATATATGCCCAAATACATTTAGTGACCTCACAGTGAACAAACAAATGTTCCCTAGATTCTAGTTCTGCTTGACACAATCCACACATAGGGCTAATTGAATTCCCCATTTAAGTAACTCGTCTTTGGTTAGCAGTTTAGCATGGAGTAGAAGCCACATTATAAATCGTGCCTTAGGTCTAGCCTCATTGCCATACATTATACATTTCCAAGGCACCCTTTCCATAACCCCAAGCAGTTTCAAATATAATTGTTTGATGCTTCCTTTACGTAAGTGGTGCTTTACAAAATCAAAAAGACATTAATTATGTCTTTTTGATTTTACCCTTAATTAAATAGAGAGAATTTTATATAATCAAGAAAATATTAAAGAATTACATCTTTTTTAAAATATTATTAGGGGCAAGTGAGTAAAAATATATTTTTCTTTCTAGAAATAATTAAATAGTTTTCTTAAGAGTATGCGCAGGGTGAAAGTACCATTTATTTTGAAACGGAGGGAATAGTAACTAGTACAGTTTCTTGGGTCCCAATCCACAATACAAATTTGTACAGGTCATTATGTTGTGTAGTCCTTGAGAAGTCCAAGAGAGTAATATGCATTTATTTTCTTGGATTCGACAGGACAAAAATTGGAAATAAATTCTGAGACTTACTTACCATTTGCATTTATCTCCTAATTGGTTCTATATGTCATTTTTCATTGGTGTAAAGGCAGTCAATATAAAACAACAAGGCAGAAGAAAAAGGAAAAAAAAAAAAAAACCAAGCTCAGCACATCAATTCTTGCTAAATTTTGCCTGTCAAGAACCATAGGCATTGTTTAAAATTGTATGATTTGGGCATCTATAACGTAATAGATACCTTATACAAGGGTATTTTATTTATCAACACAACACAACACAACACGACAAATTTTGTCTTTATTTTTCATGTTTTATGTTTGTTGTCCGGCCTCCAGGTTGTGGCGTCCATTTTCTTATTTTGGTACAGCTAAGTTTTTTCCCTTTTCCCTTGGGGTTGGGAGATCAGAGCAGGGGAGGAAAATTTTACCCTACTACAGTTTAACTAAGGGTGTCCTTGGTCCGTGAAGGAAAATGGTATCTGCGGAAAATGTTTTTCTGAAAATAAGTTAATGAGTTTTTACTTATTTTTTTCGTGTTTATTATGTATGAAAAAAATATTATTTCAAAAGCATTTGTATATAATTTAGCAAATACTATGAGGATGAGGGTAGGGATAGAGGTGTGGGGGATTGGGTGGGGGTGGGGGTATGATGTGTTGACAGGTCTAGAGGAGACAATTATCTATGTGGAATTTCATTACTGTGAAACTTGTTTTTAGTACTTTCAGTGGGGAAGTCATTGTTTATTGAGGAATTTTTTTTCCTAAATTTTTTTTTTTTTTTAAATTTTGACCAATGAAACATCAAAATATATATTGAAAGTCTGTCTTACCAAACACACCCTAAATGTTTACTATTATACTTCTTTTGATATTTTCCAAGGCAATGCTTTGAAACTACCACTCACAATTATTAGTAAAGGAAAACATGTCTGTTTACTTATTTTCTTAAAACTATTTTCCTAACAGATGCTTTCTGACGTTTGATTGGAGAGTGAAATTATATTTTCTAGTTAGAAGTGTTTATGGAAGATTGATAATAATATTAGCAAAATTGGATAGTGTTTTCATGAATTTTTTCATTAAAATAATATAATGTAGTGCAGTATAATATAATGTAAAATTACGTGTAACAATCATCCACACAAGCTGTTAGTGTTAATTGAAATGATGATATGAAGTCAATAATTGAAGTATTTGCGATGGAAAATTACTTCGTCCCAAAGTAAAGAGAGTTATTATTTCCACCTTTTGGCAGAAATACTTTATTGGAAATTTTGACCCAAAAAACAAAAAACACTAATGTTTAATTTCCCCTTGCTAAGTGATTCCCATACGTCAACACTTAATATTATGAGATTTTTAAGCTATATGTTATGTGGATCCTTAATATATCAAAATTCAGAATCCAGTTCTTTCATTTTATTACCTAGTTGAGCCTAATCCATTTATTTTCTACATGTTGTAGAAGATCATATCCAACGTTGTCTGCTGCTACTTCTCACCTTTCCCTGCTTTTCTTTCATAGACCCGATTGGAGAACACAAAACATGTGTCTTATTGATCGTTAGTTGACGAATTCGATTTGTTGTTATGTTTGAAGCTCAAATTGCAGTTAGAGTACTGATTTTGCAAATTTTGGGTGGTAAAAATTGAATTAAAAAGGTAACTCACAAGTTTGAAGAAGTGAGTGTGAATTTCGAATTTAATTGTTGTGACAAATTTAGAGTAGGTGTTCATTTTGCAAAATTTTGGGGGTAAAAATTAGATTAGAAAGGTAACTCACAAGTTTGAAGAACTTGGTTTGAATTTCGAATTTAATTGTTGTAAGAAATTTAGAGTAGAGATTGTTTAGACTTGTTAAACATAGACTACTGAGGTTGTCTATACAATTTGATGTCATTTGCTGGAAATTTGAACACGAATTGTAACTAAAAATCGCGAAAAAAGTTTGTCTTTATAGTTAGCAATGTGTTATGCACTTATATACATTGTTATACACATTTATACAAGACAAATATATTGTTATATCCATTTATACAAGATAAATACATTGTTATACACTTATACAACTTTTATACAAGGCATGTATTTTGTTTATGTAAGTATAAATAATGTTTAGTAATATTAGCTAAAGGTATAAATTGAAATTGTGTCTAAGTAGATGCAAAGTGTCGTTTGAGAAATTGTGTCTACATGGATGCAAAGTGTCGTTTTGAGTTGTATAATTTTTACAAGAAAAAAATTATCTGGTGAAGTGGTTCCGCCCTTTTATTATTCTTTATATATAATGGTATTTCTTTTTAAAGAAAAAAGACAACATAGATATGTTATGCATTTTATAGAATATTTCGATTTAAGCATGATTTTTACTAAAATTTGTAGAGTTTTTCGATATCGTTCTAAATCCTCTCTCTTCCTTCACCAACGAATGTCGTTGCAATGATGCCTTTCTCTTCTATAATCAAATTTGGAAGCGATGGTGTTGGATCTTCTTCCTATTTCTTCTTCTTTTTCTTTATCGTTCTTTTATTTTCAGTTTGAAAATGAAACCGATTGAGTTACTTGTGATATTGATTATCTGGTGATTTCTAGAAAAATCTGGTGAATTTTGTGATTTTTTGTGGTGGTGATCTGGTAGTGTAAACCATTGTAGGTAGTGCATATATAAAGAGTGTGTGTGTGTGTTGTATGTGGCCCTTTGGCTGGGAATTGGGATAACCAATAACTAAAGTGTATATGTTGTGTGTATATAAAGTTCATATCTCATGTATTTTTATAAAATATAAATGACATACAGAAACTTACAAATAATCTTTAATTTTTATACGTACTACTTATTTAATTAAAAAAATATGAGCTATAATATTTTTAATTATGACTTAATTTTGCTGGATAAAACTAACTTTCCAAGACAACTTTTTAGATATTTGAACATAACTTTCCTAACTGTATTTTCACATTAATTTTCCTATCATATCATTTAAAAGGGGACGAAGTGCACAAAACCCACTTTGGATGGTCTTTAAATTTTCCTATTTAATTTTTATTTTTTAATATTTTAAGTATTTAAAACACGGATAAAAATATTTTTAACATTTAAAAAATCGCAAGATAAAATAGAATTCGCAAACTAAAAAAATTCACAAGACATAAGTTAAGTTAAAGTTATACCTCATACATAAGTTAAATGATACAAGTAATATCTCAGGACATAACTTCAGTAGCACAAATTATGTCGCAAGACAAAAGAAATTATATCCAAGGCACAAGTTATGCCCCAAGGCATATGTGTAATGACACAAATCATTCTTGAATGCAAAAGAAATTAAGCTCAAGGAACAATTTTTGTCCCAAGACATAAGTTTAGTAGCATAAGTTATGCTCAAGACATAAGTTCAGTGGCACAAATTATGTCACAAGACATAAGTTCAGTATCAGAAGTTATGTTCCAAGGCAAAAGTTTTCTAAAAAGTCTTGCCTTGCGAATTAGATATTACAGAATTTATGCACCAAGAGAAATATTCTCTAAAAAGATTTGCCTTACGAATTAGATCATTATTAGGAGTACTCTGGTCACAAATTTTCATTAAATGAGCAGTAGGGCAAAAATTAAAGACTATGAATTTGAGGAGACAAAAAATAAAACCACCCCAAAATAGAAGTAATCCGTGCAAAAAAATTAATCCCAATTTGGTATTGCTATATATATATATATGTATGTATATGTATATATGTATGTATACATAATTTTTTTTTTTGGCAGTAATATGCTTAGGAATTAGGTGTCAGCCTATAGGCTATAATTAGCATAATCTAGTTCCTAATTACTTTTTTTTTCTTTTAATTTATCGAACTAAAATTATATGATTTTTACATTCAATATCAACAAAATATTTAAGACCGTCTGTGTTAAATACTAATATGAAAACACAAGTTAAAGTAGTTTATTATTTCCTAATGAATTTCTGCAAGAATCTAAAACCTTTAAATTGATTGCAATTAATTTTTCACAATAGGAAAATGATTGATTATTGTGTTATATTTCACAATGCAATTATATATATTAATTAATTAATAACTTTTTTTTGTCAAATTTACATATGATACAATCAGGGTATATGTATGTAATTTATATACATCAATTGATTTTTTTAAGCATCAGTAGCTATTAACTATTTATATAACAAATAATTATTACTTTTTGTAGGTGTACATTGTGAAAATTGATAATGTTTTATTGGTCATTTTAATGAAAACATATATTAATCAAACTTTTATATAATTTCTACAAATATTAATTTCATTCGACATAATTTGATATGTGTGTGGTTGTAAAGAGGTGGAGGTTGCCATTTTTTAAAAATAAGGCATAAACTTTAAGACTTGAGACATTTTTAACTATAGCCATCATTGATCATGTTAGCATTTAAACTATGTGTTGTTTAATTTTAAAAAAAATGCATAAGAAAATTTTTATACCAATCGTTTTGTGTACAACTACAAACTATAGCATTACTGCCTGAAGAAATATGAAATAATATTGCTAAAGAAGTGTTTGTTTCTCCTTAAAAATGAAGAATATCCTTTCAACTTCATAAAATAGTAATTTCAATAATTAAAATTGTGCGTTCGAGTGACAACAACTATTGATCGAACTGAATCACCATTCATCTGTTTGAGTTGCATTTTTTTTTAAAATTTTTTGTAACTCATCGAAAATTAATTTTAATTTATCTATATTAATTAACATAAAATAAATATGCAATGCATATATCTAAAACTAACATTATATAAATATTAACATACCTAGTATGTTTTCACAAGCAGACGAAACGTGCATCTGAAAATTAAGTCTTCTAGAATGATTGCATAAGGAGTACTCAACAATTCAGGTTGGGGACCATTCTCTTCAGGAGAAAAAACGAGTAACAGGTTTGTTGAAATAAAATATCACTCTATTTGTGGCTCAAATTTAATTTGATGTTAGAATTAGTCGATTAAAATCGCCATACTTATGAATATGCTCCAATCACATGTCTCTTCTTCTTAGTTACATCCTAGACTAGCTAGACTACTGTTGCTCAACATTTTTTCTTAACAAATGACAAGTGAACAGCAATTTATTGCTATTTTTATTGATTAAATAAGCGTAAAAAGATATTTTATGTTGATTAATAAAATAATGGTCATTTTATGTTAATTTAATTTGATGGTAAAGTATACACAAAATGTCATTTATTCTTTCAATTTTAGTTAGAATTAGATAATGATGTAGTTATTGCTTCAGCCCATTTTAACCCATTTAAATTCATCGCAAATGACCCATTTGTCACCCCTATCGCATATGTTACTTGTTCATATATATTTAACTTGATGCATCGCTCAACAATTCATAAATAAAATAATAATTTTATTATATTAATTTTAATTATTATTATAAGTTATCTAAGGTGTTGGAAAATGAATTGGAAATAAGTAATACTTAACGATAAGGATAAAATATAAAATAATAAATTATCTCTTAATTTTTTAAAATAAATAAGTGAAAATAAACTAAGACAATAATAATATAAGAAAATTTTATATTATTCTATTTAAATTTCTGGTAATAGGTTAACTATTTATTATTATTATTATTATTATTATTATTATTTTGAGTCCGCTGATCTCACTTGTTTATGAGTACAATTATATGCAGCTACTTTTAATGATCTGATAGTACAAAAAATCATTAATGATATCAAGATATAATCGTTAAAGACTTAGTTTGTTGAGTGTCTTTTTTTCGGACTGTCTTTTTGAATAATAATGTCTCTTTATTGAAATTAACGAGTACCGGTTGATTTGATCAAATCAGATTGAAACATGAAAATAAAAAGAACAAAAACAAAATATCGATAATTTTACTTTTTTGTAATTCTTTAATCCAATTTATTAAGGGTCTTCCTCCGATATAAATAAACGAGGAAATGTGATGTTTTGTTTGAATAAAAAAAAATATGTTTTAATTTTTTTTTATATTAAAATAATAATTTTTATATGTAAAAATAAAAATATCTTATAAGAAATTATAAAATTAAAATATATTTATAAACGGCTAGAAATATATCTCTCCCATAAAAAGTAACTTGAGATGAAGATTAAAAATATTATTTTTAAGGTCAAATACATACACAATCTCTTAAACTTAGCAAACTTAGCTTCATTTTTTATTGTGACACTTCAACTCAGCTTTGCTTCATTTTAACCATCCAACTCTATTTTTCATGTTCTATTTAAACACAAATTACTAATTTTATATTTTTATTATTTTTACTTATACTCTTCAATTGTAATTTGAAAAATCGACGGACGTTCGCCAGTTTTCATAAAAATAAATAAAAAATTGATGGACATCTGTCGATTTTTTTTAAATAATATATTTTATAAAGTTTATGCGCATTTTTGTAGAAAAGATAATCGACGAGCGTACCTCGATTTTTAATGTCTGCCACTTTTCTTTTTAAAAGAAAATCATTGACAACCTGGAGAAGACTGTTGAATTTTAATATTTTTTTAGTAGTTATTAATAGTAAATTGGAGTTTTTTTTAACCAATATTGAAGATGAGTTTTTTTTTATTCATATTGAAGCGAGTTAAAAATTAGAAAGTAGAGTATTTGAGTTAAAGTTGGATGAGTTGGAATGATATTAAAAAAAAAGTATGTTGCATTATTTAATTAAATATTTTATACCTTTTTAAAATATTTATCAACACGCTTTGAATAGTTTACACCGAATAATATTCAATATTTTTACACTCAACTTTTTATTTATTTTTATGAAAACTAACGAACGTCCATCGATTTTTAAAATATTAAATTACAGTTGAAGAGTATAAATAAAAATATAAAAATTATTACTTTATGTTTAAATAGAGTATGAAAAATAGAGTTCGGAGGGTTAAAATGGAACAAGACTCAGTTGAGGTGCCAAAATGAAGTCAAGTTTAAGGGGCTATGTATGTATTTGACCTTCTTTTAATGTATATGTATGTTCATATATATTAAAACTAGGCAGAACCCATCAATAGCCCCTTAAAGTTGGCACTGACTTTAACTTAGTTACCTTAACTAAAACTTGTTCATTTTAGACATCCCATGTAGGGTCCCGCTGGTCATTTTGACACTTTTTATACAGTTGACGTGTTATATGTTTTTCACCCACTTAAGGCGTGTAGAAGACGTTTTTAAGCTGATGTGGCGTTGATTTTGCCCCCCCACCCCAACAACAGTACCATTGACCCACCCCCATTATATGACATATATTTTTTAAATTTTTTTTACTTTTATTTCCTTCTTCTTGTTCTTCTTCATTAAAATCTGAATTCTCCAACATTAATCTTTCTTATGTCATCATCATGATGTTATCGGTTGTTGCTACATTAATTTTCCAGCGGAACTCCATTATTTCTGGCGAAATAAAATCTGATATTTTTTTTAAAGTTGAGGTTGAGAAGAATGATTAGCAAAGCGATTTTAAAAACCTTCCTATCTGATAGAAAAGGATCCCATGATCCTGAACCGATCTTACCTGGGATCGCAAATCCAAGTTTGTCTATGATAAATTTAAAGAGAAAAATAGCTAAAGATGGAGGTGGCAGCCACCTTATTTGATTTTTGGACTTCTTTCTTCTTTTAAGGTGGGTGATTGTACTTTTGTAACAGAGGAAGGAAAGAGAAAGGAGGAGGGAAGAGGGAGAAGACGATTTGGGTGGGAGTGCGGTGGGTTCTGCAAATGGGTCAAGAAAGAGAGAAGTGGAGAAGACAATTTGGGAGGGGGGGGGGGAGGGGGGGGATATGGTGGGTCTGCAAATGGGTCAAATAAAATGAAGATTGAGAAGATGATTTAGGTGGGTGGGGGTAGGGATGGTGGATTGATTTTTCCAAAAATAAATTTTTATATGGTTAATTTATTTTTATTTTTTTATAATTATTTGGTCATAAATGTCACGTGTCATCAATTCATTGGTTATTTTGCAATGTAGTTTAGCCTTATTTTTTTCTTTAATTTATTTTTGTGTGTGTGATGATGTGGCTATTAAAATGAGTTAGCATGACTCAATTAGCCAATTAATCTACGTAGGATACATGTGTTGCCACATCATCGCGAGTGTATTACACTCTCTTTATTATTATTATTTATTTTTGCTGATTATCAAAAAAGTGTCAAAATGACACAACGGTACACAAACATGATATGTTTAAAATGAACGAGTCATAGTTAAGGTGTCTAAGTTAAAGTTGATGTCAACTTTAAGGGCCACCAACGGATTCTGCCAAACTACTAAAGATCAGTACAACCAAAATATCACATACACACACATACACGGTACGGTACAACCACAATATCATACACATTAAATAAACCTTTATTGCAAATTAGTCCTGCATAATATATATGTGTGTGTGGGCAGGGGACGGGGAGGGTGTGTATACGGTCTTAACTATTAAATAAACGTTGAGACAATACATAGTTATCTCCCTAAACTTATACCTTATTTTGAAGAAGATACTTTAACTTTGGCGGGGTCCTAGTTCCCCCTTGAACAATTCTGAACTAATAGTATTACCTCCTTTTTTGGTCAATCCCAGTTTAAAAAAGAAGTGATTTTCAAGCAGCAATGCCTGATGGCCACGTGCCAAAATACCACAAATTTAAAAAAAATATTATATTTTATAAATAAATTTTAAAAAAAACTTTCCAACCCCCACCCCACCCCGACTGTCTTCTTCCCCTTTCTTAACCTTCTTCATCACACTCCCCCCATTTTATGCTATATCTTTTCTTGAAATTATATGTAGGTTATTCATTTTTATCATCTTGAAATTGATAGAAATAATTTGACCATTTAATTAATCCACCAGTAATTGAAGTCACCATGGCTAACCATCAATATTTTGCCATTTTTTTTTTGCCGAAAAAATGGTGGCTAATAGTGAACATCTCCTTCTCCATTTTATGTTATATCTCTTCTTGAAATTATATGTATTGGTATTTATTTTTTACATCTCTAAATTGATTGAAAAAATTTGACCCTTTAGTTACTCCACCATTAACTGAAGTGACCATGGTTAACCATCAATAATTTGTCATTTCTTTGTCGGCAAAAAATATTTTTTTCACCGGAAAAAAATGATGGCTCATACCTGACGGTGAACATCTCCCTCTCTATTTTTTTCACTTTTTATTATCTCCTCATCATCTTTATCAGAAAATAAGCATCAATTTGATGAGATCAACCACCAACGTTGTAATGAAGAAGAAGAGAGAAACAAAAGAAAGAAAAAAAAAAAAGAAAAAGAGGAAAAATGAGAAAAATAATAAAAAATATATATTATATAAAAAGAAACTTATAAAATAAAATTATAATTATTTTTTTCCGTTCCTCACGCTCTTTAAGAGAGTGCATACACTCTCTATGCCAGGTGACCGAAAAAGTATATAATAATATCAGTTCAAAGTTGTTTAGGGGGGTAATAGAACCCCCGCAAAGTTTAAGTGTCTTCTTAAAATAAAAGTCTTAGTTCAGGAAGACAATGATATTTAGGGGGGTAATAGGACCTCCGCAAATTAGTTATGCATATATGTCTGCCATGTTTTTGTTCCGAGCAAAAAGCATAAGTAGCTTTTGGACTATAATATATATATATATATATATATATATATATATATACACACACATACATATACATATATTTTAGGAGATCTTATTATCCTCCTAAATTATTTTAAGATAAAATATATACATTCTTAAATAATGTTGAGGTAGCAAAGAGAGTGCACTCACTCTTTTGGAGGCATGTGAGAGATTAAAAATATAGACATTTCATTTTTTAATTGAACATTTTATAATTAATTAACACATATAAGTAATTAATAGTAAAACTTAAATTAATATCTTTTAAATTATTTTCATTTTTTCCTTTGTGAAATATAATCAAATTTTATTAATTTTTTATTTTTAGCTTAATTGGTGCTTCTAAAAAGTAATAGAAATTAAATTAAATTTGGATTGCCTAAAAAAATATTGATTTATTATGAAAATATAATTTATAGATGTACTAGTATTCCTATAATATTATTATTAACACATAGATGTACTATATTCCTATAATAACTGATATAAAGTTCATAAATTTCTCTTTTTATTATTTTCAACACTGATTAAATTTATTATTATCTTTTCTTTTTAAAGTAATTAGTGCTACTAAAGGCAAAGTCCACGGTAACATAATATTATTAGCTAAAGTTTTTTAGAAAATCAAATATGTATAAATCCAAAAAATATAATTTAAAAAAAAAATCAAAATAATAATTTAAACATTAAAAACAAATTGAATCCTAACATTTTTAAAAACTAAAATTTTCAAAAATTGTCTTGCTAAACTAATTCAACAACTAAATTTGGCATCAAAATAAAAAGTAATTTGATTTGTCAACATTACCGTCAATTACTAAAAATGAAAAAAATAATAAAATTTGACTTTATTCACAAGGGTGAAAATTTTTTTCATCCCCCAAGTTTGTTTTAAAAATTAAGTCCCCCCTTCCCCCTCCCTCTCCCTCCCCTCCCTCAACTTTGAATTATAGACATTCTCCCCCCTTTATCCTAATTGGATTTTTAAAATATTTATTTTACCTTACACTATCAACTTTGCCTTCTTCTTTTCACTTCTTTAAAATCATCAAGAAAATTTTTTGTGTATGTAATAATTGTTTTAATTAAAAAAATAAAAATTAGCTTTTAGGATAAAATAAAATAAAAAATTACCAATTGAGTAAATAAGTTAATGCCGTTCTATAATGAATTAAATTAGCAGCATAAAAAATAATTTTATTAATAATAATTAAAATTCTAATATTTATTTATGCAAGTGAAAATAAAAGGTAATAATAATTTTATAAATATATTTCAATGCACGAAATATAAAAAAATTAATAAACTACAAAAAAATTTAAATATTATTTATTATAATGTAAATTATTTTAAATTATAATTTACGAAATATTCTATTAATGACAATCAAATTTTATATATTTATATAGACAATAGAGGATAAGAAAGAGAAGAAACATAAATATACACACACATGCATGCACATACATATATACATATTTAATGCATAAAATATTCTAATAACAATATTAAACAAAATACTAATTAACATTAAATTTTGTGACAAATTCATAGAAGTATTATTGTACTTGTAATGTTAGTGAATTTAAATAAGAGTCTAAAAATATCTAGGTTGAAATATAAATTGTATATATAATATTAAGGTATTATATAAATTAATGGAGGATTGAATATGAAAAGAGTGAAATAGATATTTTAAAAAGACAATTAGAACAAAGGGGGGAGAATGTCTATTGTTCAAAGTTAAGGGAAAAGTTTGATTTTTAAAGCAAACTTGGAGTCTTATAATTCAGAAAAAAGAAAAGAAAAATAATTTAAAAAATATCTGCTTAAGTTTTAGTGTTAATTATTTATATGTACTAATTGATTATAAAGTGTCTAATTATAAAGTGACATGTGTCCATATGTTAATTAATTAGATTTCAAGTTATATTGCCTCTCACATGCCTCCAAGAGAGTGAACACATACTCTTTGCCTACACTTAAGGGTATATATATGCGAGGTAGATCTAGAATTTGAAGGTTACGGGTGTCATACCGTTTTACATATAGATGTGTTGATCAAGTCAACCAAATATTTAATCTATTTTCGACCTTGTAAATAGCAACTTGGGACTTCGATTCGGTTATTCGTCTTTTCGATTTAAAAAAATAAATGAATCGAATAAAAAAAAGTGAATATTAGTATTTATATAAATATATATACGTAATTCATTTATAACTTCACTCGATGAATTTTCATATCCTAAAAACACTAAATGATGGCATAATTATTTATAAATATAAATACTTCATGCTCTCTATATATGTGAATGACTAAATATAAAGAAAATGAAGAATTTTACATATATATATCCATATCTATATCTATCTATCTATCTATCTATCTATCTATTTATCTCTCTCTCTCTCTCTCTCTATATATATATATATATATATATAAATAATAGAGACAAAGTATAATGTAAAAGTATTGACTCACGATAACAGAAAATTTTAAAAGGCCAAAGAAATCAAATGAGATTTCAGTATAAGTTTCATGTCGTCATTTAGTGCAACATTCATTTTATTTTTTAAATTTAAATTCTCAATAATATAATATTTAAATATTATAGTCTAAACTATTTTTTTTCAAATGCATCCAAATGACTTAGATAATAGAATAAAGATTAACTCACTGTCGAGTTTATGAAATTTTGACAAAAGAGAGAAGAAAAATTTGGAGGAGAAAATTATTACTCTCTCTGTCTTAATTTATGTGAGACTGCTTGACCAGGCATGAACTCTAAGAAAGAAAGGAAGACATTTGAAATTTTTGATCTAAATAAATTTTAGACATTTGTATGATTATAAATTATTTAATTAAGTGTAAAAAAAAATTTAAAATCGAGTTATTTCAAATTATATAGAATTTTTTTTTTGTTTTTAGGGGAGGGGGGGGGAGGGGGGAGGGGGATAGATTAAAAAAGAAAGTGTGCCACATAAATTGAGAAGAAGAAAGTAATATTTATTGCTTAAATAAAAAGGAAGAAAAAGAAACTCAGCAAAACTCAAAACGAAAAAATACGAGAAAAAATCAAACTTTGTATTAGATGAATATTAAATATAATATAATAGTGGTACCAAAAGTATAAGACGCTAGTGGCTCAAAGGATAAGGCGTTGATTTCTTATGAAGTGGTTGTTAGTTCGAACTTCGATGTGATCATTAATTTTTGCAAAAGAAACGAAAAACAACGGAAAGGAAAATTCATTGGTAACCATCTTCACTACCATGAACTATTTGATACTCTGGGTGGTACGTTTAATATTTATAAAATATTTGATACATATATATATATATATATATATATATATATATATATTTCAATCAAGGCATGGTTTGCCGTGGCACCCCCAATCATATACATAAGTCTGCCCCTATATATATATTTTCTATTTTAAAATAGTTCAGAGAGGGGGAGGGGGGGGGGAGGGAAGGGGAGGGAGGGGGATTAATAGGACACCCTAAAAAAATTGTGTGTAGTTAAAAATATGATCATAGTTCAGGGGATACTTATACTTTTCTTCTTTTATTTTTGGGGACCATAACACAGAAATTCATACGACCGCACTACTTCAGTAGAAAAGACTAACTAGAGTTATTAATATTCACTAAGTAAATTTTTTATTTTACTTGTTCATTTTAATAAATTAGGATAAATCCTTTTCAATATTATTCTTATCATTAAGGGGTTGTTTGGTAGCTGGTTAGAGATATAGAGGAATTAGTAACACATATGAGAGAATTTATATATTATTTTATTTGTAGGATTAGTTATGCACTATTTAGTTATTTATATATAACTTATTTAATCTTCTATCCTACATAAAGTATTAGTAAACAAATTAAGGCCTCATTTTTTTATTTAACTTAATGGAGTTCTGGGTTTGAATGATGCAGAGCTAGTTTTTTAAAGTACAATAATTTTCATTAAGATTTAAGCACTTATTTCATCTAAATAAATCTTAATCATTAAGATCTCAAACAGAGTCTTAATATCATTAAAAAGTATGTCAGTGTGAATAATTTTCACCATCACCCTGTCCACAACCACCAACCACCACCTCTATCATCACAACCACCACCATCATTACCATCGCCAACCGCCAGTCACCACAATCACCTACTATCTCTGCCACCATTTTTAACCACCATTATCGTCACCAACCACCCCCGACATCACAACAATCACTGCTGGCAACCACTACTGTCAGTTTTACTATATATACCACCTTCATCATTATAATTATATTCACTGCTACCATCACCACCACTGTCATCACCGCCGCCGTCACCTCTATCACCACTATCACTCACTACCATCACTGCGATCAATCTCTACAACCAACCACCTTCACCATCACAACTAGCACTGCCACCAACTACTACTCATACATTGTCAACCACCACATATTTCTCAACCACCACCATCAATACCGCCAACTCCTTATCTCAACCAACTTCACCATCACAACCACAACTATCAACCGTCACCATCACGTCAGCCACTATCACACCAATCACCCTCATCATCATAACTATCACCACTACCACTACTAGCAACCATCACCACCATATTACTAGCCACTAACACCAAATATTACGATGACCACCACTACAAACCATCTCCACCAATCACTAGCGAACATAAATATTATATTTGTTTTATCAGATAACAAATTTATTGTATTAAATAATTTTTTCTAATATTTAATTAATTTTTTAATTGTATATTTAATTTATTTACAAATAAATAAAGTATGTACATTGAGTTGCTGAAAAAGAAACAGTCTTAATCGATTAGATGTGCATTCAATGTTTAGATCTATAGACAATATCTTAATCATTCAGATATGCATTCAAATTCAGACGTCTTAATTTTAATGAAAACAAATGAGACCTAAGATTTTTAAATCATAATTAGTAAGATTAGTTTAGTAAAATAAACCCTTAACAAACACATTTTTTTAAAGGCATCACCTAATCGACGTGAGCCAAGTAAAATGAAAAAAAGGAAATAACAAATATTTGTGGCTAAAAATTCATTTCGTGTTAGACTTCATCGTCCGTATAAATCTTACATCAATCAATTTAGTCCATCACATATTGCTCTATCTTCTTCTCTTCTCTTGTTTAGTAAATTCTAGGATCCCTAGACTGTTTGCTTAAAAAATGACAAGTGAGCAGCAATCGGTTTTTTGTAACCAAATAAATTCTGAATCAATTGGTGAGACTAAGATAGAGCAAATCCTTATTCAACGACGAAATGCCAATTATAAGCCAAACATTTGGAAGTACGACATCCTGCAGTCTCTTAAAAGCCAATATTCTGTAAGTTTGTGATGACTTTTTATCTGCTATACCTCAAAATAAAAAAAGTTATCTGCTTTACCAAAAGTAATATACACTAATTGTGCAAAAATTCTTTAAACTATATATCAACCTATATAAAAGTTATGTAAATGACTTGATTCGAAATGTAAGACAAACACTACCTTTACTTGTACTATTCACATGAGTCGGGCACTTTCCCACTAAACTAAGACGACAAGAAAAACTTTATGCAATTTTGTAAGAGTTGATACTTTAATATTGTGTCACATAGATTAGAAGCCAGTCAAAAACTCTCAATTTATAAACTTTCGTCGTTTTGCTACTTCTCGTACATGATGTGTTGTAAATTGTAATTATAATGGTGATTAAAATCAAAAGGGGAGCCAAGTGGGTTTTAAAAAAAACCATCACACACTTAGCTATCTATTTATATTTTAAAGTTATGATCTAGAAGTTAAATTCTTGTAAGTGCATGTCTTATTTTATAATATGTTACATGAGGAATATTAACGAGAGTTGGTTTTCATATATGCAGGAAGGTAAGTACAAAAGAGAAGCTCAAAAGTTGAAAGAGGAAGTTTTGTGCCTTGTGGCAGAAATTGGGAATCCGTTGGCCAAATTAGAGCTTATAGACAGCATAAACAAAATGGCCCTCTCCCATCTCTTTGACAAGGAAATCATGGTGTTTCTACGAGACACGGAATATGCAAACAAGAAGGATTCTGGCACTGAAATGGATCTCTATTCTACTGCCTTACATTTTAGGATTTTTAGACAATATGGCTATAATGTGCCACAAGGTACACAATATATTTATAATATGTATGGTATTCAAAGCTTAATTCTTTTTTTGAAAAAAAAAAGATAATTTCTTTCTCATGAATAATATATGTATAACAAATCAGGAACTTTTTTTTTAAAAAAAGATTATGTAACCCTCTTTCCTCGTTAATCCGTCCCCAAAGAAAAATAATACCTTTTTATATTTAGCAATAATAACTTTAACTTATTCGCGACAGATGTATTCCGTAGCTATATGGATGAAATGGGTGAACAATTCAAGGAAGATGCAGACATGGATCCAAACACAATGATGCAATTATTTGAAGCCTCTCACTTGGCCTTAAAGGATGAAAATATGCTGGATGAGGCTAGAATATTTTGCACTAAGAATCTGAAAAGTTCCAATGATATTATGCCACTGCATTGGAAGGTGGAATGGTACAACACCACAAGGCAAATCTCCAAACAGGAAAACGAAGAAAGGGGGCCGTTAAACTTGAAGCTTCTTGAACTAGCTAAACTCAACTTCAATATGGTCCAAGCTGAGCATCAGAAAGATCTTATCGACATTTTGAGGTAGAGTTTAAGTTTTATTATTTACACTGATGGTGAAAAAAAAATATTATTTACGTAATTAGTTCACTTATTAAATGTAGATGTGTTGATAATCATTAATTCATAGTCTGATGAAAAAAATTAACTTGCTATGACACATGTTTAATCACTGATAATATAAGAATTATTTATACTGTCAATATATTGCCTATAGCCGCTCACAATTTGTAGAAGTAGTAACATGTTGTAACAGAGACATTTTATACTGCTAGTATAATTTTTTTTTTATATTTGCATGCAATGTGTGTATAAGTTAAATTATCCGAGAAAACTAATAAAACAAGACATTCCGCGGGAAAAAAAAGAAGAAGAAGAGACATCTTATCGTGTTGCTTGGAGAAATTAATGTAAAAACAGGAAATAGTATATAATAGAGTTATTGACATGTTTTTTTTTTTAATAGGTGGTGGAGAAAACTTGAACTGATAGAAAACATAAGCTTCAGCAGGGATCGAATTGTGGAAAGCTTTTTGTGGTCAGCCGGTGTTGCTTTCGAGCCTCAACATTCACGTGTCAGGAATTGGCTCACCAAAGCTATCACTTTCATTATAGTAATTGACGATGTCTATGATATTTATGGCAGTTTGCAAGACTTACAAATCTTCACCAATGCTGTTGTCAGGTCTGCGTGTATTATATATATATATTAATATGCTTCTCATTAATCACAAGTATTTTTAACCATTATATTAAAATTATCGTATTCTCCTTTTCTTCTTTTTAGATGGGACCCTAAGGAGGTTGAGCAATTGCCATCATGTATGAAACTCTGTTTTCGGAAACTATATGATACCACAAATGATATAGCACTTGCAATTCAGCAACAAAAAGGCTGGAAATTACCAGTGTCAACTTATCTACAAAAAGTGGTATAGTTACTTCTTCTCTAATTAATTAGCTTAATTAATTCAATTATCATCTACGATTTAATTAATTTAATCTCGAAATTAAAACGTTTTCAGTGGGCAGAATTTTGCAAAGCACTGCTTGTGGAGGCTAAATGGGATTCAAAGGGTTACACACCAACATTTTGTGATTATTTAGATAATGGGTGGAAATCATCAGGTGGCACTGTGCTCTCTCTTCATGTTCTTCTTGGTTTAGCTCAACATTTCTCACAAGTTAATGATTTTCTGGAAAATCAACAACACCTTATATATTATTCCTCTCTTATAGTCCGTCTTTGCAACGACCTTGGGACTTCAACGGTAAGTAATTATTCAGCAGGGGTAATATATATTTTTGACCTGATCTTTCTAAAAGAAAAATTACACGATCGGTGTATATATAGAAGTTAAATTCTTCTTCTTCTTCTTCTTTTTTTTTTTTACAAAAAAAAAAAGAAATTTATGATGATCTCAAATTTCCGATTACATATATAACAGGCTGAACTGAAAAGAGGTGACGTGGCATCATGTATCTTGTGTTACATGAGCGAAGAAAATGTTAAGGAGGATGCAGCAAGGGAGCATATCAAAGGCATGGTGATGGAGACTTGGAAGAAAATGAACAAACATTGCTTTCACAATTCATCATCATTAGGACCATTGATGAAGTACATAATGAATATGGCCCGTGTTGCGCACTTCATTTATCAATATGGAGATGGATTTGGTGTTCAAGATAGAGAAACTCGACAACAAATCTTATCTTCTTTAGTTGAATCTCTTCCATTCAATTGAGAAGAAATACTATTATATTACAATACGCATATTTAGATTATTACAAAAAAAAATGTGGATATGTACCAAGTCTTTCTTTTTTGGGTTTACTATATCTTAAAATTTACCATTCAACCCTAGTTTCTATCAACAGCCACTAGAAATGTAATGTATTGCTAGTAGTTTACGAGGAGTTCGCATCAAATGAGCAACAAAATAATATTAAAATTTCAAATAAGACACTTTGTTTTGTAGGTAACCAAATGATCGTTCGAAAGAAAAAAAAAATTAAAAATTGATGGACCTCGTTGGACTGCGACGAGAATTTTTTTTTTAAACTCGTTGGTGTTTCAACGAGATTTGATTTTTTATTTTTTAAAAATTTTGCAGCTCGTTGGCTTTGCAATGAGATTCTGGTCAAGCGACCTGTCCTTTCGCACACCCACTGCCTCTTCTTGGTTACCAAAATGTATTCTTAAAATATTCTAAAAGTTTAACTATTGAGAAATTCATAAGAAGATTATTCTTGTAATTTCCAAACTTTATTTAATGATTTATATTAAATAAATTTCTGTTATTGATGGGTAAAGGATTTTTTATTCAATATTAAATATTTATATTATATCTGATTAAATTTTAAATTTATATCAAGAAATTACATACTAAAATACAAAGTGCTCCATAACAAAAATAATTTCTTATTCACAAAAGGCTTAAATTCAAAATCTTCGTACAATAAATTCAACAACAAATTTTATTATCTTAGTAGCAGGTTTTCCCTTTACTATTTTAAATTAAAAAAGAAAGATCTATTTATAGTGATAGCACACATTTGCATTTATTATTTGTCGAATATTTCAAAGAATATTTTAAGGATATCTTTGGTGGCAAAGTTAATATTTTACACATGGTGTTTTTAATTATACTTGATGGCAAAGCTGGCCACTTATTTCATTTTCATCCTCTCCTTTTTCAAAGTCTCACCACTTCATTATCTATATATATATTGTCCAAGGACAAGCTTTTAAGAGATGAGTCAAAAAATCAATTTAATAATCCTTCGCTCTTCATAATTCATATTTTATTTTGATGGTTTTGTATTATTTTGTTGTTCCTGTTCCTCTTATAGAAAAGACTTAGTTTAATTCCTGGGAAACATTTCACACTGCTGAAATAGTTTCTTAGGACAGTGCCCAGCACAACTCAAGTATTATTTATGTATTACTTATAATATTATCATAGTACTATTTATTTAATTTTTAAAAACTATATTTTAAAATTAAGAAATATTTATAAAAGATGTATTATATCTTTTGTCTAACAACAATATCTTCCAATTAAAGTAATTGCAGATGTTACAAATTATTGAAGGAATTTAGCAAAGTGACCTTAGTTCCTGAAACTCCTTCAATTTGTATGTTGTTCAGTTGCATCTGAATCAATTACCAAATGAGGCTCTTGGGCTTTACTTCTCGGACAAAAGACAATTGTCTAGTGTGAAGTTACAATATAACAAAGCCAATTTTTTTGTTAGATAAATGTATAACCCATAATAGATTTAAGAATACGAAACAAATTCTGTTAGACATTTTCCATTTTGTCTTGATTGCTTGCCATTTGTGTGTATATATATATATATATTAGAGTAAAGGCCTAGTTCCTCCCTCCCCCTCCCCCTCTTTTGTGATTTCCATAAAATGATATACAACACCTCCCAGGATTCCTCCTGGATTTTTATTTTTAAAAAAAGAACTAGGCCATCTGCTACCCCGTTCTATTTTCCGAAGCAGTATTGTATAAACCAATTTTCCAGCTGATTTAGATTATTTTTATGCTCTCCGAGTTTCAGTGATACTCCAAAGGTTCCAGGGGGTCTCCTTTGAGTTCAAAACCCAGTCAACTAGTAACTTTGAATCAACTTCCACTTCCAAATTTCTCACCCCAACATTTTATGCCAAAATCAAGAGCTAAAGATTCAGCCATGTTATTGGTTTGATTTCCAAAAAAATTTCCCAAAAGCAGTGATTAAGTGTCCATTTACATCTTTGATAAATGTACTTTTTCCTTATTTCCCAAAAGAACTATCAATGGTCCTATATATGGTTAACTGCATTTCTTCCTTATTTCCAACATCGTTTACAACGTTTCACATTTGAATTGCGTTTTTTCCCACTGATTTAGGACCACAACGTTTAGAAACAAATGGATTGGCTGTAAAACACTTCTTCTACTTGTAGGTTGTACACTTGCACTTATTAGCAGCCATTTGTCGGTGGAACTTTTTTCCTAAGAAAACTTGATGATCGAGTTTCAGCTGTAGAGTTTAAAAAAAAAAGATTTTGACAAGTAAAATATCTTTTTCCCTCATAAAATTTTGATTCTTTCATTCAAATTAAATACATATTCAAATATAATTTTGATTTTCTATTACACTTTTTCAATTGAATTTTAAATATTATTTTTTAAAAACATCACATTATTTATGTTCATACGCCTACTTACTCATTCCAAAAAGAACCTTTTATTATAGAAATTTCCAAACAAACAATTTCAGCGAAATTTTTTTTTTTTAAAAGGGTGTTGTATACCATAAAGAAGCAAAGACAAAAGTAGGAGGGGACTAGGCCTCACTCCTGATATACATACATAGATTGCAAGCAATCTAGACAAAAAGAGAACGCTTAAGACAAAATGTGTTACATTCTCGAATGCCTCCCTGATAATATACATCTAGTTTACAAAAAAAATTGCCTTATTATATCTGATTCTGATACTAGAGAGCTGCATCTTATCCAAAAAATAAGCCCCTTTCGCTTCATCAGGCATCTGATCACACGTCTGAAACATTATATGTGTATTGATCTTGGTAGCTGCCTTAGCCAAGCAATCAACAACTCTATTGACCTCTCTTAGGCAACAGACAAAAACAACCTCTGTGTTAGTCAGATTTGTAGTCGTTTCTTCCATACTTTGTTGTATCAAAATGTTGTTGGTGCTTTTGTTCTTCATCACATTTGCAATAATCAAAGAATCTACTTCAATGATGCATCTCATAATTTCTTTGTCTCTGATCCACTGGCTTGCATACTGAACCGCAAGAGTCTCTTCAATATTGTTATCTCGACATTTAACTGGAGCAGCAAAGACAAAGAGAAAATTCCCTACATCAGACTATGCCACCAATACCAACCTTACCACACTGAGCATTGAAGCTACCATCTGTATTTATTTTAATTCTTCATCTAGAGGTCTGTCCCATTTTACCATTTTGAGGATTGTTTTTGGTCTCAACCTTTCAACCTGTTCGCATAGTTGAATCCAAGAAACATAAGGGGGGAAAGCTTTATCCATAACAACTTTGGTGTTCAACAGAATTTGGTGCTCCATTTTTCTAACATAGAATTTTTTTTGGTCTCTATATCTATATGAGCATCTTGTCTTTACATACCATGATAGGTACTGTTTGAATTAGTAACTTGTGAACAATATTTTTTCTAGGATTCTTCCACCAATCACTAAGGAACCCCGTCACTGTTTTGTTGTTGTATCTGATTCCCATAGGATGGCCAAAGGTCTTCAACAATGTTTGAGCAGGATCACTATCAATGAACATACGTCTTATTGTCTGGCTGAGGTGTTGTGCAACACAAACATATTAATGACTCCCTATTGTCAAACTTGAAAATAACATCATTAGAACAGTTTAGATTTCAGAAGCCTCCATACTAAAAATAGTATTTTAAAAGGTATACACTTATGCCAAACTTTATTAATAAGAGCATCTTTCTAACTAATGCTTCTAATATTTTCCCATGATGGTTTATTGGTAAAACGCCCATCACTGCTAAGTTTTCACAGTGGCATATCATTCCTATCATTGCAACCAATCTTAATAGTGATGACTTGTTGAACCTGCTAGCCATATATGGAGAAGCGAGTGAAGCTTTTGTATATTCCATCCCTGTGCATCAAAAAAATGGTTAACATTAGTCTTAGCACTGTGTCTTTGATCAGGGCAAAAGTTAGCAATAGCACCCATTCCTATTCAATTGTCCCACAAAAAACTGCTATTTTCTTTGTGAATTTTTCATAACATGTTGCATTCAATCTTAGGTCTAGCCTTGGTAAGAGTCATCCGAATATGAGAATTACTAGAAACCTACACTTTAACTGTGGGATAGGCTTGACTACAATACTTAGCTTTGGTAAACTTAGCCCACAAAGATTTTTGACACCTAAACCTCCACCATTTTTTAACATTCAGAGTACTAGAGATGTCAGCCATGCTCCTCAAACCCAAACCTCCGTCTTCTTTAGGATAACAAATGTTCTTCCATGAGCTCCAATGGTATTTATTCTTTTCAGCAGTTGACCCCCGAAAAAATCTTGCAAAGTACTTTTCCATAAGGTTGACAATTCCTTTAGGAGAACTGATAGCTGTTAGGGTGTATATGGGGAGAGATTGAAGGACATGTTTAATCATCACAATTTTTCCCCCATAAGACAAAGATTATTCTGTCAGCCGTTAAATCTTTTGATAATTTTGGATAGAAGCTACTTAAAATACTCATTCCTCTTCCTTCCTACATAAATGGGACAACCAATTAGATAACTCAAAAAGGAAACTCTTTGTTGAGAAAACTAGTAGAATCCCTAATTTTATTAATCCTGCTGGAACCAGCCTTGGAAAAAAAACACTTGTTCTTATTCATTCTCTATCTAGAGCTCTTTTCATATAGGTGGATCTGCTTCATAATTATTTTAATGGATTTAGTGTTTCTACTAAAAAAGATAACAACATCATCTGCATTAGAAAAATGGTTAATAATTGGACTATTATCAGGCATGGTAAAAGGAATAAAGTGTTCATTATGAATTAGACTGTTAAGAAGTCTAGAAAGGACCTAAGCATCAATAATAAATAAAGAGGGAGATAGAGGATCACCTTGTTTCAGTCCTAGGGAAGAGGTAAAGAAACCATTCCTATTACCGTTTATAATGATGAATACTATATATTTGAAATAGTACTCATAGAAAGATTAGTAATAGCATCATTAAAACCAAATTTATGAAGGACAATCACTATAAAAGGCCAAGACATTCTATCATATGATTTGGCCATATCAAGCTTAATAACTACATTGAGGTAATCAGTCAATATAGATTGATCCAAAATCTGATTCAAATCCAATACTGTCTTACTTTATAAATAGTTACATGCACGGCAAAATCAATATCAAATATGAAAGAAAAATCGTCAATATTTAAAAATAAAAGGATTAACTGTGAGTCAATTCTTCTACTTGTACATTTCGTGGCTATGAATCAATTCAATACATTTCTTGTTGTACACTTGCACTTATTAGCAACTCCCTAGTGAGGTTAAAAGTGTAATTGGATAAATGGCAATTTTCCTTCATGAGACCGACACATGAGAAGTGCAATTTTATTGTTAGCTAATCTTATAGGATGAGAAGTTGATGTATAGGCTACTCTGCTCATCTCTTCTCTTTTTGGTGTTATTCTTTTGTAAGTTTTTCTTATCGTTAGAGATAAGGTCCATATCCCTTTTAACTTGCTGTAATTTTTTATTATATTTGCATGATAGGATCGGGTCAAGCCTAATCCTCACACCTAAGGCCCACAATCGATGGTAATGGCTTATTTTTAAAATTAAAAAAAAAAAAAAGAACGAAAAACTTGCACTTATTAGCAGCCATTTGTCAATGGAATTTTTTTCATAAGACAACTTGAAGATCGAGTTTCAACTTTCAAGTTTTTATTTTTATTTTTTAAAATTGATTTGGACAAGTGAAACATCTTTTTTCCTCATGAAATTTTAAATTTTTTTTAAATTTGAAATATATTCAAATATAATTTTGATTTTTTATTACACTTTTTCAACTGAATTTCAAATAATTTTTTTAAATATCACATTTTTTATGTCCATACGCCTACTTACTCATTCCAGAAAGAACTTTTTTCTTTTTTATATCTGAATTTTGAGTCTAAGTTAACTCAAAAAGCTAATTTAGAAAATGAAGATTATCCAAGTCATACTATTCATCCCTAAATCACCTATGCGTGACTCTTCATCATTACTTAATTAAGGTTAAAACTAAATTATCACATAAGATATAATTATATTGAAGATGATGAGAAAGAAAAAAAGCCTTTGGTTCCACTCCACAATTGTTATATATATCTACCACACCTTCCAATATGTTATTATCTAAAACCATGGCTTGCAGAAACATTGTCCATTGTTTCAACCATGCAGACACAGAAACATCATGGTATAGAAATACAAAGTCATCCTGAAAGGATCTCTACCTATAAACCAAACATTTGGAAATATGATCATCTACTCTCTTACAAGTCAATATTCCGTGAGTATTCATAATCTTACTCATTTATTTTTGCCTACTTTTATCTCTTAGGGAGTGATTGGCAGGGAAAGAAATATCGTTCAGAAATTATTTTTCAATTTTTTTATGTTTGTTTTGGTTAAAATTTTTTGAAAAATATTTTTACTAGAAAAATAAGTCTCGAAAAATGACTTTCTTAGTGAAAATAGATAAAACAAGTTCTGCAGGTGATATATATTACATATAATTGTCTCCTCGCCCAGTCCCCGCTTTCCATCCCACTCCTTTGATATTCCTACAACTTTGCAGGAAGGGAAGTACAAAGTTGAAGCTGAGAAGCTAAAAGAGGAAGTGAGTTGCGAATTTTCAAAGAGTGTTAGTAGTCCAGTGGCCCAGCTAGAGCTTGTAGACAGAATTGACAAACTTGGCCTCAGCGGTTACTTTGAGGTTGAAACCAAGAAAGCTTTGGAAAATACAGCTATGTACATGAAAAGCTATTATTCCAGGTCAAAGGAGGAGGAGGATCTCTATGCTACTGCATTGTGCTTCAGGCTTCTTAGGGAACATGGCTACCCTGCTTCACAAGGTCCTCATCATCAACTTAATTACTAGCTACTACTATAATTAACCCTTAATTATCTGTCCATCCATCATGCATGTACACTAGGAGTTTAGTAAAATATCATTAAATTAATTTAGTGATTTTTATATAAAAATAATTAATTGGTCATCTGAATAAGCTGACCGAAAAATGACATTTCATATTTTTCACTATTTATTCTCTTATACTTCCCTTTAATTTGTTGTAGTACAAATATGTTAAAGGACTTGTTCGATGGGAGAGGGAAATTGATCACAAGGAAATTAGCTTCAAATATGAAAACATTACTGGAGCTTTTGGAAGGGTCAAACCTAAGCATGGATGGTGAAAACTTACTAAACGATATAAGATTGTTCTCTATCAAAAATCTCAAGAATTTATCTACATCAAATGTTGGCAGATTTACTACTAATAATCCCTTGGCATGGAGAGTGAGATGGTACGATGTTAGACGACACATTAATGCTCAAAGATTGATAGAATGCAACACAAATTCAATGTTGCTCAAATTAGCAAAACTTAATTTCAACATCATTCAAGTCGCGCACCAAAAAGATCTCAAAGATGTAATAAGGTATTAAATTAATTTTTTTCCTTTTTTTTTATTTTCCTAATGTCATATATTTCATCCATTTCTTTTTTGTGAATTTAACAGATGGTGGAGAAATCTTTGCATAATTGAAGATTTAGATTTTACAAGGGACAGGATAGTAGAAAGCTTCTTTTACGCTGTAGGAATTGCCTCAGAGCCTCAACATGGAAGCATGAGAAAGTGGCTCACCAAAGTGATTCAATTGGTGCTAATAATAGACGACGTTTATGATATTTATGGTTCTTTAGACGACGTCCAGCAATTCACCTGTGCCATAGAGAAGTAGGTCCTCACATACTACCTAAAACATTTGATACAAGTCAACTAAAATTAATTAATTAACCTGTTTAAGTTTTCAAATGCATAATATATATAATCATTAAAACAAGGGTTTTCACGTTAAATTAGGTGGGATCCAAATGAAACAAAATGCCTATCAAAATGTATGCAGATCTGTTTCAGAATATTACGTACTACCATGGAAGAGATATGTGTTGAAATTCAACAACAAAAGGGTGGCCCATCAACATTACCTTATCTGAAACAAGGGGTAAGTATACTAAAGTAATCTTCTTTTTTTTTTTTTTTTCAATTCGTCCCTCTCCATAAGGAGGGATGTCATTCTTATTCATCAAATTGAAACAGAGAGCTACATTATCGCAGAGGAGATAATAGCTCCCTGTACCTGTCCAAATGGAACACCCTCCATTCAAAATATAACTCCCTGTACCTGTATATTAACTTATGTTCTGGCCAATGCTTAGAAGTACTCAAAAGCTAAAATCCTTCTCTCTTTTTTTGATATTTTCTTTTAGTATTTTGGTATAATTATCTGGTATTCAATACCAGTTAATCTGATTAATTTAGATTCATATTGTGTAAAACTTATTCAAGACAGAGGCAGAATTCAAGATTATAATTAAGTTTATGGGCTCTGAATTTCATAATATGACAGCAATAGAATTCGGAGTAAATTATTTATACATATTAAGTAGGTTTTTTAATACAATTAATATAAAGTTTGAGTTAAAGTTATTAAATGAATCCACCTTTTACCTGAGATTTCTCCATTATATTAACGAAATCTTTTCCTCAGCATATTAATCATATTTATTTAACTAAAATCCCTCTTCCTACCGTAGCCTAAGCTAAAATAAACAAACGTAGTTCCAAAATATAGAGGAGTGTCAAGCTAAGAGAGTTTTTTTTTTAACTCAATCAAAAGAGTTCTAGAGTTGAAAGTAGAGGGTGCTTACAATCCGTTTTTGTCCGAGTTGAGAAAGTTATTACTGTCTTAAATTTTACATTAATTTATTAATTATTTATCTGAAAAGGACACAAGATCAATTCCCAAAAGCACCACTTTGTCGCGACGTCAAAAATAAAGCTTATCATTGAAAAGTCGATTTTCTCATCCACTTTTTTTTTTCCCTTCATGTGGTCGTGTTTCTTTTTTACATGATTGTTTCGTGCATATTGTTTGACCAAAGTCTTCTGATATTGTTTCAATAATTCAGTGGGTCAACTTTTGTAAAGCATTGCTGGTGAAGCAACGTGGCACCATGAAGGCCATATACCAACACTTAAAGAGTACCTTGATAATGGATGGATCTGTTCATCTGGCTCAATATTTTCCTCTCATGTGATTTATGGTTTAACAAATAAAATAAATAATGAAACCACGGATTTATGCAAAAATTGCCAAGATATTATTTACCACACTTCGGTCATAATTCGACTTTGCAATGACCAAGGTACCTCAACGGTAAAACCTCAAACTTTTACCAAATAGTTCTCCATTCTATTCTAGTAATTTTTCCTCCCTTTTCATAACATTTCTATCATGTAGGCGGAGCTAGAGAGAGATGACGTTGCTTCATCAATTTTATGTTACATGCAAGAAGAAAATGTCTCAGAGGATGTAGCCCGAGAGTATATCGAAAGCATAATTTTGGATTCATGGAAGAAGATTAATTACCATTTTAACGCCCTTTCTACATCACATCAAAAAATTGTTAAGCATGTAATAAATGGAGCACGAATGGCGCATGTCATGTATCAATTTGGAGATGGATTTGGGGTTCAAGATAGCAAAACTCGAGATCGGATCCTTCTCAACTTGGTCGAGCCTATTACATAATCTCAGGGACAATCGTTGTCTAGCCTTCTAGAATCTATATGTATGAACAAGAAAGATATGAAGTTTCGTGTACTAAGATCTCGTTATAAAATTTGGGATAGGACCAAAAAATATTGGATATATTTGTATACTGTTAGTTTGCGTGAGTCCACCAAACATTATAGAGAACCAGGTCCTTCACCTGGTTCGACAATTAAGAACAGAAAGTAAAGAACATACGATGTTTACGTGGAAACCTCTTTTTCCAAGAGAGTAAAACCACGACCTACCCTAGTAGGATTTTTCAAACTCCACTAACAACCGGGCAATATTCAGATTTACAAACTCTTGCAAACCTAGGAATTAAACTATTAATCCCTCCTCCCTTGCAATAACTCTATTGCAACCTCTTTGTAATAACTCTACTACAAAGACAACCAAGACTAACTCTAGCCTATCACAAATGGTGCGAATACAAATAGAAATTACCTACAAAAACTTCTCAAATGAGGAGTAGGTTTACAATGTAAAGATCAAAAAGACAAAGACTTAACAACCTAGAACATAAGGCATAACTCTTGATAAGGAACAAGTTCTTCAAGTTGTTGCCGCTTTATCTTTGAATGGAGAGGCTTCTTTGTAGATATAGAAGATGCTTAATATTTTTTGCTTTGTCAAACCTAAGTCTTTCTCTTTGTCTTGTTCAATGTATATGAGAGGATGAGAGAGAGAGATGAAGTCTTTGACTATTGGACAAGAGCAAGGATAGCAGCAGTCTACTATAGCTCTATGGCTTTGCTGCAGTGGCAGTGGTAGATGTAAAACAACTTTTACAGTTGTAAATGTTGACTTTGAGAATAGGGAACAACAACCTACCTGGTCCCTCACCAGGTCCCTCGTATCTGGTTCCAGCAGTTCTGCTGCTGCTGTGCCTCTACTGAAGTGACAACAACTTTACAGTTGTGATAGCAGCTTTACAGCTGTGAAGTTGACTTTGAGACCAAGGATCCTGGTCCCTCGTCAGGTTTGTCAAATCATCAAAACACATGCATAGTACTTCAATATCTATGCTCCATCATATACAATCATAAGCTAATTCAGAAATTAAACTTGGTGTATTCAATATTATAAAGTTCATAGCACTACGTTCATTGTAGTACTTTTAAAAATATAGGTCTGATATATCAAATATTTATTGAAATCTTATTGGATCTTCACATATAATTATTTATCTTCTGCGTTGAAAATATCGGGCTCAATTATACTTAATTAACCCCTCACCAGTATGTTGCATCTGTTCCTACACGCATCTGACCGACGACCATACATTTCTGCAAGGAGTTACTCTCACAACTTGGGCCATACATTTCCGCAAGAAGTAACTTTCACAACTTACGGTTATAGAGCTATGACGTCCTGATCATATGACAGCTATTATTACTGTTGCTCTACTTCTAACTTCCCTTCAACTAAAAAGATATTAAAACAAGGGAAAACAAAATTAAACAATTTAGTTGATAGATACGCATAAACGCGTATGTACAGACTATTCCTTCATCTAAGAAACAATTCTCCTTTCATCCTATATTTATATTATACAAGAGACAATTCTCCTTTAATTCTATATTTGTATTATATAATGGTCATTGATCAGACATAATTGTTAAGAGAAGAATTAAAAACGTAAACGGATTAGCATTATTTTTAAGAAGTACGTAAAAACGTTTATTGGCTTTAGTTGAAGAATAATAGAGGAAAAAGTTGAGAAGGATAAAATTTGTCCCACAAAAGTTTTTGTTTGGCCAATTAATGGACATAACATTTGGCCAATTTAATATTTTTTTCGAGTTTAAGTTATATACATTGTTAGTATAAAAAACTCTTTTACGATTTGCAAATCACACCTCCTAAATATTAGAAAAAATTCCTTTAGCCGAACTGTTTATTTGTCACGTAATTTTACAAAGTCCATTTTTAGAAAATGTTTCCTTGATTGCTTATTGAAAGTCTATCTCAGAGCTACCTCAATTAACTTCTTGAAGACGATGAGTATCATTTTTTACTCCAAAAGACAAATAATTTTACTAATAGCCATACAAACAATAATCTCATGGTCTATATGTAAGAGAAATGCTGAAACTAGGATAGGTTCTCTCATCAAATTAAGTAAATTAATTTCATGGCTAGCCTGATAAAGGAAGTGGTCCTTTGTGGGGAATTCGATGGTCACATGTTACACAAAGAAAGCAAATTTTAAAAGGGCTAGCTATCTATGGTCAAGACAACCTTTTTGCACGTACATGAAAAACATGGGGGCAAGTCACAATAATTTTGGCAACAACAACTTTTACATTTGGATTGTTCCTTTCTTCTTCTTCTTCTTTTTTGTTTTTTTGTTTTTTGGGGGGTCTGATTTAAGGACCACAACTTTTACATCAAAAGGACTGGCTAAGAGTCCATTCTTTTCATCGAACACTTGCACTTGATTCTTTCCAAAAAATATTCAAGTTGAATGTACTAATTGATAGTCGAGACGAGACAAATTTGTTAAAACTTTGACCAGATGAATTACGCATTTGAGTTTTCGTGGTGAATTAAACGTTTTATACACTGCCATCGGGCTATCTAAAAGACAACAGCTTTTTCATTTTGAGTCGTCATAGTTTTTTTTTTTTTTTTTTTTTTGTATTTTAAATTGCTTTCTGAATCAACAACTCCAATTTTGTTTTCCTTCTTCCTTTTTTTCTCTTACTTACGCTCTTTACGAATTTAAATTTTATACATTGTCGTCAAATTATTTTTAAAATATCAATAAATAAGCATCCTTGAAATGTGATATTTGAAATTTTGAAAATAACATATGTTATATCAGCTGAAATAGGTAAAAGTATTACCTGATGAATGTAAAATTATTTATACTGAAAATACATATTATTTAAATTCTTACTTATATATGACAACATTGATAAATTTTTTAAAGTAAATTTCATAGGAAGTCACTCAAACTTGTGTTCATTAGATAAAAGTCACCTTTTCTTGGTCACATACCAATCACTTAACTAAGCACATATAAACTTAAATATTGACGCTTTCATATTGACGCTTGGGGACAATTTCTACCGCGTAAAATTAAGAATTTTCTATTATCAGATTTCTTATATAAACATAAATTTTCTACTACGCAAAGATTTCTCCACCCGCCTGCCCCATTGCCATCTCTTTGGGTCTTTCTTGTTTATCTTAACCCATTTTGTGGGTCAATGATTTAGGTATTATAAAAGGGTTTATAGGGGTAAATTAATTTTGGACGTAATGTGAATCCACTAAAGTTGATTCAAAATTTCTTAAGTTAATATGAGTTTAATTAAGTAATTTATATGTGACAAAAAAAGTGACATTACATCGAACATAAATTTGAATGACATTCTATGAAATTTATTCACAAAAAATTATTAATGTCATCATATATATAAGGAAGAGTTTAAGTAATATCATCGGTAGTGCACATGCTTCTTCTAGCTTAAGCCCTAACAGATTATATCCTCTGGTATATATAGGTATCTTCATGTATGTAGTGCACATGCTTCTTCTAATTGTCCAAATTAAACTATGATCCAATAACGTAGCCTGAGCTAAAGGTACCTACAACAGAGTGATGTCATCCCAAACTATATAGGATTATTATGCTAAGGTCCTAGCTTACTGCATTAAATTTTCAGGCTTCCGGCTAAGGTTCTAACTGTTCCAAAATACTTTCGAGCTTCTGAAAAATCATGAAAATCATACCCATAAGTAATTAATTATCAAATGAATATATAGAAAATCTCAAATAGAAAAAAAAAAAGGAATTCTAAAACTCAATATGACCAAACGAATCGTTACAGTGTTCATTTAAAATCAATAACAAGAGATAAGGAATTAATCACTAGACAGTGAGGTGTTACCCGAGCCTGTTTGGTTAAGCTTATAAGTTGGTCAAATCAACTTATAAGCAGTTTTTAGCTTTTTAGAGTGTTTGGCTAAATCAAAAAATGTTTAAAAAAAGTTAAAAGCTGCTTTTAATAAGCTGAAAAACAAAAGTTGGTGATATTCAATTTTTTATTTTTTGGCTTATAAGTCATTATGTTTGACCAACAAATTTACTTTTTTATCCTCGTACTATTTTTCTAATTCCAAAATTACTCTCAAAGAAATAAAAAATCTAAGTTTTCTCTTCTTCTCTTTGGAGTGGCCACATCTTGCACTTCTCAAAAATCTCTCTTCTTCTTCGCTTCTTCTCTTCTTCTCGAACTTTACTTATAACTCACTCGTTCATAGTTTAAAAATGAAAATATACTATTAATTTGTTAATTTTTTTAAACAAAGCAAAGACACTCAAATCTTTGACAAAATTTTATTTTTTTGTGCATATTAGAAAAAAAATAATTAAAAATCTAAAAAAAATTAATTGAGGTAGTATTAATTCATTTAAGTTATTATATTTAATTTTACAAATAAAAAATAGAACTATACTCCTAATAAAAAGTAAAAAGAGAGATTTGCCTAATCTTATTTAAATTATATATTTTAAAAATTAAAAATAACTTAAATAATTAATTTATATTAAAAATAAATAAAAATATGTATTAATTTTAATTTTTATTATTTTAGAAATAAAAATATCATAGTAATTTATTTTTTATAGTGTGAACAATTTTAAGGGCATTTCAGTCATTTGACCCAAAATAAGTGTTTAACAACACTTTTATACCAAACACATTAATAACTTTTTTTCAGTTTCAACACTTTTATCCAAACACATAACTACTTATTTATAAAATAAGTTTCAGCACTTAAAAAATGTTTTAATCATTTACATTTAAAAGCCACTTTTTTTCAACTAAACCAAAGAGGCTCTTAGTCTCTTAGCTCCGAGTTTGAATTCTTTTGTGTGTTGAGATATGCATGTTACTAGTGTAAGAAGGATTTATTTGTGACTCCATCCAAGTTGAAAAGGTTTAGTCTTGATGAACCTACTTTGAATTTAGGTTTTCATGCCTATAAGATTTTGCCTTTTATTTCATCTACAAGCCTCTCATTTTTTGTAGCATGTTGCTAGTTATTAAATTTTTGTGTTGTATTTGAATCATTGATTGAAAGGCTTCTAATAAGTTAAACATCAGTAGAAGTTGGGATCCTAGAGAAAGGAACCCATCATTATATTCTTTATTTTCTGCATTTTTTATTATTATCTAACATTTGTTTTATTGTGTATTTACTTCAAGCTTATATATAGTCTTGTAGGATCACTTAGGTATATTGAACTTAGCTAAGAATGGTTTTAGGCATAACATTGTTTGCACGGAAGACATAATATTCATAAATCACTAGCTTTCAATGAACGATTTTCCTCACTGTTTTCACAAGTGCTTTGGGTCAACATGAGATTTTTTAATGTATTTTTCTATCAAGTTCATTCATTTTTTCAGGAATCAACCATTTTAAAGACAAACAGATTTTTTGAAAATTCTAAATATGATTTAAGAATGAGATGGGCCTGCACAGCCCAAGCAAATTTGGAAAAAGACGTGTTCGCAATTGCCCAAATTTTGGCCTTTTTGAGTCTCAAAGGATCAGGCCCAATTCAAGTACTTTTGGGAGGTCTGCCCGCCTTTAAATATTAAATAATAAGAAAAATTTACATAACATAGCACACATATACTAATATTTATTATACATAATTATAGTTTTAAATAATTATAATTATTAGCTATATTTTCAACTTTTAGCTATATTTTTGTATTTAATAGCAAATAAGAAAAAAATCTCTCTCTATCTTAACTCTATTTCTCTGTTATTTTTTTGTATTTTTGTATCACGAATTATACAATCAATACAAGAGTGAATGAATACACGTGATGCAAAAGTGAATAAATACAAATTAAATTAGAGAAAATTTGATACAATATAAATGCACGTATTTAATATAACAAATACAGTTGCCTAACATATCTAAAAAAAAGTTACAAATACAAAGAGAAAGAGGTGGAAATATAGCATATAAAGAGATAGAGGATACAACCTAAATGCATGTATGAATACAACAAATATAGTTGTCTAATACCATAAAAAAATATAGAAATATAAGTAGAGAAGGGTCAAATATAAATGTAGAGAGAGGTGAAAATATAATATACAAAGAGGGAGAGAGGAAAAGAGAGAGAGGCGGGCAAGACAGGAGAGATGGAGAAAGAAAGAGAAAGAAATTTACATAAATGACATACTTTTAACTGAAAATGAATCCTTATAGCTACATTTTCATTAATTACAATTTATAGCTATATTTTAGTTTGTTATGATATGTATCCACTTAAAAAGTTAGAATATTTTATATTTAGATACAAAAATACTAATGTGTTTAGTTTAATAATTGCTACTCGAGATAATTTTCCCTGGTTATAATGCCGAAGGTGTTTTTACCCAAAACAGTCTATGTTGGAAGCCCAATAGTGACTGAAGCAAATATAGGCTGTCTGGCCCAAACTCAAGTTTGGGGAATACTTTTTCTTATCAAATTTGATGAGTACTTTTTAAAATTTATTAACTTAACTATGATTATGATACTTGTTAATGTAATTTAATTTTGACTTTTGAAAATTAAATAAGACATATGTCTTTCATCTAAATATGTATTTAATAAGATGGAGAAAAAGTGTAATGGTGGGGAGTCAAATCCCCTTGTGAGTTTTTGGCAATTTCTTCTAAGCATATGGAAGTGTCTTGCAGAAGTCAATTTCTTTCGGTTTATGTTAACTGTTTCAGCTTTTAATGGATCGTAAAAGATACTTAATTCCTTTCCTTTAGGATAATTACAACTTTTATCTAGAATCTTAAGTCAAGTAGACCGTAGCACAAAGTTAATTTTAGCATTGCTTTAGTTAGAATACGTGTCCAAATTCACCTTAAAAAATAATTAGCTAGTCACTTCTTAAGTTAATTAATTTAGAATCACCAAATATATTAAATTCTGCTTTAATTCGATTAAAATAGGATATAATACACATTCTCGATTAACAATATACTCCCAACATTAATGTGATAAAGATGCCTCGATGGCCCATAAAAATGTTTCATATTTCATGGTCATGTAAATCATAGTATAAGCTAGATCATGGAAATCCTCATGAGAAGCTTTTCTTTGCAGTTTATTCACAAATTATATTTGCCAATTGCCCAATATATTTTCGGACTCTAACTGCATCAGACGAAAAAAATAAATGGATCCTTCCTTTGTATTTCGCGAAAAATACTTCCAAACAGATTAAACATTGTCACTTCTTTCGTTAATTGCCTCTTGTCGTTAATTAGCATAAAGATTTTGCAATCCACTAGCAAGCATCTCTTAATAACGTCGCTTACACTAAAAATCCCATCACCACAAATCACGATGTTAACTTTAGCTCCAAATCTAGTTCTTACTGTACTGTAGGCACTTAAGTTTATTCTTATTTTGTAACATGTGAATCTTGTGCACTTATTTTCATCATTATGTTGTTTTGTTGTTTTTCTCACAGTGCCAAATCCTGTGGCCCTTGCATTTTTCTTGTAAAAAATGAAAATGATTCATCTAAACTAGGAAAAAACATTCCTAATTCTGGACCTTCTAGTATTTTAGTTTTCTCAACCTCTGTTTTATTAACATCAATGCTGTCACCCTTCAAGATTTGTTCCCCAAAGTATCAACTCCATTAGAGTCATCATTTTCAGTTGGGATATGATAACATTCTTCCTGGTTGATCCGTCGATGATCACCCGCTTCAAAATCACTGTTCGCCAAATCATTGATTCCAAGTTTCATTTTTTTCTTGTAGTATGACATTTTATTGATTGACTGGACATGGAAAGTAATGCCCAGTTCTCAATATTATTTTCTGAAAAAATAGCAACATTTTGCCTTTGGATGTTGATATACCGCAAATGACAAAGACATGGTGGATTCAGGTTCATGAATCTCACTCTCTGCGACTCTCTTTCACAGATAAGAGATATAACTCGTACATCACTAAAAACAAGTTACTGCATATAACTTGGAAACAAACAAAAAGCACCACCAAATTGATCACATTTTTATGAAAGAAACACATGAAATCTTACTTCTCTTTGTCCTGTTTTGCGTTACTCAATAAAATTGGCAACAAATTTGAAGTTAATAAACAGAAGAACAGAGTTTGCTTTTGATTGAGTGAGTCCGATCGAGAGGAAGTAGACCAGAGCAAGTCTAGCCGACTCAGTGGAACATACACTTACTAGAATATATGAGGCATTGTGGGAATTGAACGCACTCCGTCCTCATTGGAGCTGTTACCGCAAGCACTATTTTCGGAAGCTCAATTGGAGATAAAAAGAAATAAGAAATAATCAGGTAGCAGGCAAGAAGAACCTCTGTCTTTTGCTTTTTATTCGAAAATTGGAAGTAGAAGGGGAAGTCGCAATCCTAGCAAGTACCACTCTAAGAGACTGTTTGAGAGAGTGAATGCAAACACCATTAATGGACTGAAGCACGAAAATGCACTTAATTCTGCCACCCAAACTAGTTATATTAGCCTCCAGAGTTGTTAGTTTGAGGTTCTTGAGACCCCTGTTTAGCTCTGAGAACAATTCAGGTCGATCATCACAGCAAACAGAAACCTTGACAAGTATGGTATTGCTATCCTTGTTCGTGTTCCTGCAACTTTCATCTTCTTCCTCAATTATTACTTCATCAGTGTCACTTGGAGTGTTCAATACATTGCTGATTTCTTTTGCTCTTCCTTTCAGATCTTTAACATGCTCAACCACACTTCTTAGTAGAGCTGACTTGTCCATCTGCAAGTTAAATGATTTGAATATGGAAGATATATCACCCTTGTTTCGGATAATTTAGTCTGCTCGATTTATTGTCCATGAAAAATATTTTAACGTATTTGATTGGTGAGCGAAAAATTATACAATTAAAAGATTAATAATGTTATTAGCAAATGGGAGAGTGTTCTGCTTGAACTTTTAAATACAAAAGATTAATAATATTACGTAAGTGTAAGTTATAACGAAGTCAAAATCTTATACAAAAAGATTCACATAAACCCTAAAAAGTCATATGGATTTAAACTTGTGACCTAAAACAACTTTGAACCCCCTTATCACTGCACTAGAAGTTTTCCTCAATTCAACAGTTAATACATAACTTAAAAAATATTTTTACCCTACTTACACAATGTAATATTTCTACAAAACAGACTCAATTGAACTTTTCCTTCTTACTAGCTCCATCCCTGAGTTGGAGAAATTAACACGAAATTAAAAATTAAGATTTGTTTTGAAAAAAAAGAAAATGACTACCCAATCTCATTAGTGAGAGAAGTAAAATTTTCTTCTCTGAGGGAAAACAATTTCCTTTTTTCTAGTAACCAAACACCAAAAACTAATGATTTTTCTGGTGGAAAATAATTTCGGTGTCAAACAAACCAAATAAAAGTTTAGCAATTACCTTTTCAGACCTGGGAATGAGTTTTCTAAGAGTAGAAAGCTGAGCATTAATTCTGTCCCTGCGCCTTTTCTCAGCTTCACTATGGCTCCTAGAAGCACTTGCTTCAGAAAACCCTTCAGACTGTTGAGGCCATGTAGGGTAATAAGAAGAATTGTGATCATAAAGTTGGAAGGAGGTAACATCACAAGAATTAGTAGGGATTAATGGAAGTAGAAAAGGTGAATCTTGGCAATTGAGTGCAGCAGTTTCAAGCCAGTATTCAGAACAAGAGGAATTATCCATCAAGTCCCTATTCTTCTAATTATCACCTGCTTAATTCGTTTGCTTTTCTCTCTCAATGATCCTTCCATATCTTGTGTTTTGATTTAAAGAATCATAAAAGGAGGCTGGGTCTCACTGTTTATGCCACTAGCTAGCTTTCAAGTACTGATGTTGATGTGTGTGATATCTAGTAGGAGTAACCTTTAATTGGTCAAATGAAAAATCATACATGGCCTTATCACTTATCACCATGTCATCTCAATGTGACTAAAAAAGTTTTTTGTCTGACCTCCTTTTACCAACAGACACTTTGATGGACAGAGTACCTTAAATTCCAAGGGAGCATTTACACTTTCATGGCAGTACATAGAATTTTAGATCTGCCCTCTATATATAATCTGACCCTTAACTTGTTATGGCATATAAAGTCATCCACAAAATAAGGCTTCAGATTTGCCACTAGTTTAGAAAAGTATTAAAATATACACCACATGTCAATATTAAACTGAAAATTTGTCAAATAAAAAAAAAATTCTAGTCAAGCTTGCCCTGATAAATTATGTGTCATTTTTGACGATAGATATAAGAAAAGAGTAACTCTTTATAATGGGGAATGACACTATCCCACAAATGTTTCCCCCCCCCCCCCCCCCCCCCATTGTTCATGCATTTTGATGTGTAGAGTGAGTTCGTTTTATATAAATGAAGCATTGTCCGACTTAAGAATACAGAAGATCAATTATTGCTACCTCTAAGATCATGGAGTAGGGTCACAATTACTCTCCTTCTTGTAACTTCAACCATAAAGAGGATTTGATATATTGATATGACTAGCAATCTACCATGCACCCCTTCAATCAAATCTGATAAAATTGTGTGGTGTTTATAGTTTCCCCCTTCCATTTTTCCTCTCAAATTGATGTATAGCTTCTCACTTTAATTTTAAGTGCTGCGGCATTTATATCTATTTTTATCTTCTGTTCCTTACCAGGCCCCATCATTTTTTCCAATTATCCGATATCCCTTACATCTTCGTCGGTGTCACAGTAGAAAATGAGGGGGGAAAAGTTATCAGAAGACATAATGAAGTAGGACAAGACTGAGAAGATGTGTCCCAAAACAGAATTTGGACACAAGTTGGATGCGCATGCAATGAAATATCGACAGCGTCTTAGGCCTACACAGAAGTCATATACCAACACCTTGAAAAGTGAGGCAACAATTTTATGGTGTTTCTCAATAAAAAATAACATAAAACTTTAAATGAATCGTGATATTATGCATAAAATATAATATTGTCAACACTCAACAGTAAGGATAATAAAAATCCTAAAACAAGTAATGTTAATGAGAGATCATGAAAATAAATATAATTTGATTTGAAATTTATTTGAGTTACAAGATATTTGTGGGCTAAAATTAAATAGCAAACTTATTTGATCATTCAAGATTGTAAATCTAAATACGAAATAATATGTTGAGAAATAGAAACTATGAAAAAACTTAAGAAATACTTGTAAATTACATTATAATAAATATTTGTAAGTATAAACTATTTTTATAAAAGCGTATACATATATTGTCGGTTTGGTTTGATTTGATTAGATTTTAGTTAAAATCAAACCAAATCAATTATGATTGAATCTGTTTTTTCAGTACCAAACTAAATAAAACCAAACCATTAGTCAATCTTTTTTTCTTCAATTTGACTAAATTTATCGATCTGATTTGGTGTATCAATTTTCATTAAACACCCCTAGTTACAATAATAGGAAGCTTTTCTTAGCAAGCTGATAAGATAAATTTAAAACATACTATAACAAATTAAATTACATAATTATGTATAAAAAAAATTTAAAATGTTGATTATATAACTTAAATCCTAAAAGAAATTGGCACACCAATCTTGGACCAAACTTCTCCTGACTCCATTTTGGGTACCGTTACAGGCCCAATTATCTTGCAAGGGCTTCGGCCCAGAAATTTTAAAAAAACAAAATTTTCAACTTTTTGTACGGATTGACTTTGTTTTTAGGAGTGGTTTTTAATTTTCAACTACTCCTACTACTAAGTAATTAAGTAACAGAGAAATTTTCATAGGTAGCGATTAGTAGTAAAATAAATATAAAAAGTAATTAATTAAAATTATAATAAATAGCATGTTTTTTTTAAATTTTTTTATACAATTAATTATAACGATTATGATTGTATCTAAATCAAATCCTTAAATTTCTTCCTAATTTGCCCCATTTGTTATTCTTAAATGAAAACTGCATATTTAATGGAAGTGAATCATACTATCAATGGATTTTGCGTATTTTATGGCAGTAGATCCACATCAGGGTGACTTATAGATCTGAAATCCTATATTTCGGGAATTTTTTTATTTTATTTATTGTATCATCGTTGCAAATTGGAAAAAATTTCAATTTTCTTTGGTTGTATCAACGTTTCAGTCTTCTGAAAAAATTGTTCAAGTAATTTTATCTGATACTGATATATTTTATCATTAATATGAACACAAAGTATGCATCACAGATTATGATAACTCAGATACAAGATGAACATTGTTTGTATCATTTTTAATCATTCTATAATCGATTGATACATTTTAGTATTGTATCATTAATATGAAATCAAAGCATGTATCACAAAATGTGATAACAATGATACAAGATGAAGATTGTCTATATCATTCTATTATCGGAGGATCATTCTCATATATTATAATCTAATTGTTATAGTCTGTAAAACATCTTGAAATAAAAATAAAAGATGAAGATAGTCTATATCAATATGTATCAGTATGATAATAATTGATACATACTATATTAATTCGTAATTGATACACAAAGACAAAAGTTTAAAAAAATTATAGTGTGTCAATTCTGTCATTGATACACAAAGACAAAAGCCTGAGAAATCCAGCAATGGTAGATCGCTAATAAAATCTTTTGCTTTGATTCTTCGACAATGATGAAACAGAGGCTTTTCCATCAGAAAGATTGCTAAACAAATCGGGAGCTTCAATTTCTCCGACAATAGTAGATAGCTAATAAAAATACGAAATTTTAATTTCTCCGACAATATTGATTAACCCATGGAGAATGAAAATGAGGACAATAATTCAGGTCTACAATTCTCTGCATCTTCTTCACCAAAAAGTTCGAATCCTTTTTTGGTTTCTCCAGAGATCTGCAATTCTCTTCGTCCAGATCGCCATGGCTGAGAGAGAGAGAGAGAGAGAGAGAGAGAGCAATTGCTTGTGAGGAGGGATAATCACCAGAGATATTGGGAATTTTAGAAGAGAGAAAAATGGACATTGAATTAGAGAGAAATACGGGTAGTGAATTGGAGAGAGAAGGTATAAAATTTGATACATATGGTAACTCACTATTTTTGTAATTATTTTGCTAATTTTTGTAATTTTTTAAAAGTGTTGTTATATATTATAAATAGGTAGTAAAATTTGCTTAATTATATAAGTTTTCCTAAGTAGTATACATAAAAAATATAATGAATTTATTTTACAATCTTCTCGGAAACTGCATGAACACAAAACCATTCGTGTACCGGTTTCCTTTTAGTATAATTTATCATTTTGTTTTATTTTTACTCTTTCTTAAGAACTTTCATATTTTTTGTTCCATTAATAACTCGAAATCACAACCTTAGAGCTGGAGGTGAAAGATGTTTACCATTTGAGCTACCCCTCCTGTACAATTCAACATATTATATTAGGTTATTTACCATTTGTTTTAAATTTACCAACAAGTGCCGCATAATATAATGAACTACAATTATTATTCAAATTGATCAAAAAGTGTAAATATTTTTAACATGTTCAATGCTCAAAATTTAAACTATTACCTTATGTACGTTCATTTTGTTTTCCTTGTCGGTGATGATAGCGAAATCAAAAAAATTTACTTTGAATTTACGACCTCAACATCTGATAATCTACCACTTCAATTTTTTGTGTTCTTCTTTCTCTTTTTTTTTTTTTTTGTGGGGGGCGGGGGGGATATTCACTATTTTGTCTGATTAATTTGTTGTGTAGAAAGAACTTTTCTGTTTTTGCTAGTGTAAAAGTTTTACTCTCCCAGTTTCAAAATAGGTGGTGTTTTGACTTTTTGATTATATTTTAAAATAAGTGGTGTTTTACATAATAACGAAGAAATTAATGATGTTTTTATAATTTTTACCCTTACTTAAATGGAGAGTGTTTTACATACCAAAGAAAATACTAAAGAGTTACTTCTTTTGCAAGGTATTTATTAAGGATAAGTTGGTAAAAATTTATTTTACTTATTCCTTCTTAAGAGATATGATCAAATTAAAAACATCACTTATTTTAAAACGAATGGAGTATAAAATAAATTTAAAGGCCACTCAATATAGTTTTGTCTTAGGCCACGAGATTCGTAGAGGCGCTCCTGCATGAATTGTGCAATATTTTTCAGAAACTGAAGTTATGACTTTTGAGGCATATACTTTTTATTATTTTTAGAAAGAAAAAAAAATTGATTGCAATTGATAACTTGCAAGCCATTCTTGTTATAGGAAACGTCCAAAGGTTATTCCCTCGATACATGTAAACTTAGTAACTTGCTCACCTTCTGAAAAGTTTTTTTGGAACATTGTACACACTAAACATAATTAAATCATCTAAAGTGGATGGTATTCAAGTACAACATTCAATAAATCCATCAATCAATGACGTATCAATTTCAAACTAGTTGGACTGCTTTATGGATCTGCTATTCCATTCCACTCTCATTAGACTCATTCCTTTCCAATATTATTGTGTAACCATAAGGGGAAAAATGAATGCAGTTACTGAAATTTGTGTATTTATTTGTATTATTTGTCGCTCCTTTTTTTACACAAAAATTTTATTTCAAAGAATGAATTTATCAAAACAAAGGATCGGAGTCACAATATGGCAGTGAGCTCTAGTATACAAGTCTCCGTTCAAAATGCATATTATATTCCTTTCCAAAATGAGTCTGACTCCAAATTACTGACTAACGACAGAAATTGCAGTTAAGAAATTACATACATTGACCGAAAGAAAGATGTATGAGTCCTGTAATTTTAGAACGATTACCTTAATAACTCATATCGGCCTTAAAATTGAAATTCATTTGAATAAACTCAATGTGTAATAGTAAAAAACTTGCTGTTTTTTTTTTTTTTGTCAGAAATATAAAGATAAAAGCATTCATTAATTAAACATTAGTACATGATATTTGAAGTTGGAAGCCTATGGTGACCCAACGGATCATTATTACACAAAAAATGTGTTCAATTCCCCAAATTTGTGTGTCCCTGCTTTGTGATTAGATTGGTGTATGGTGGGATTAAATCTGGTGTTGAGTGAAATAGAAATGATGAATGACAAGTCTTGAAATTTTCATTTCTAATTTGAGATATAGTTGGATACAGTTTTTTCAAATTCATGTCCACGTGGGGGGCCTATTATCTGTTGCCTCAGAGTTTGGTTGGGTGCAAGCCATGCATACCATCACCGATTTTTCATAGCAGTCCTTTTTGACAAGATATTCATCCAGTACGAATATTTTTCCACAAGGGAGTAATTGTTTTCCTGGGTTTAGAATTTTGGGGCAAGTAATGTTCAATTAAAATAGAGCTCAGAAGATTTTTGGGTTTGTTGAGTGTTGATTTTATTAAAATCACCCGACCTAACAGGATTAAGAAATTTACTTTGATAAGTGGCTTGTTTTATTTCTTATGCTACATGAGGAATAACAAGAGTTGTTTTTTTTATGTAGGAAGGGAAATACAAAACAGAAGCTCAAACGTTGAAATAGGAAGCAGTGGACAATTAAATTTTATTAAATTTACATTCGCAACAAATGTGAATTATATTAAGTTCAAGATATATTTAGTTCAGACAAATATTATAAATCAATATATTTAAATTCAATAAATATAAATTTAATTAAAGTTCAATTTTATTGGGCTAGTATATTAATTTGGACTATAAATGATAGCCCATTATGCTATATAAACTCAAGATCTGATCTCTTTCTAGCGGCCCAATTGATGACATATGTCAAATAATATGACACATCAAGTCAACGAATAAGTCAATGGAATCATGGCATATGTCAAAATGACATAGTATATATGTTTAGTCAAATTAAAGGCCAATGAAAATGTATCACGTGTAAATTAAAAATGAGATGTCCCAGTCAATCAAATATCACCATGTCACTTAAATTTGATTGGTCAAATAGCTGGGGTTCGTCCTCATCATAACTCTTTCATTCTACAACTATAAATAAGAATTTTTTATAATTCAGAAAAAACGGCAGAAGACGTCATAGAGAGCTCATGAATCAAATTCCGTAGATTTCTCTTCAAATTTTGATCGCTATACCGACCAATTGTTAAAAGTTAACGGATATCCTTTACCAACGCCATGAATTCTCATTATTATAATTCATTTTAATGATAGGATTTTTCTTTTGCTAATTTTATTGACAAGAACACATTTGGTCATTAATTATATATAATCGAAATTTCACTTATTAATTATATGTGAAATTATAATAAATATAATTATAAAAAATTTACATTAACAAATAGTAATACTTATCTTAATATTCTTTTACACGCGTGTGCACATACATTCAAAGATATAGCAAATAATCAATATTCATATAAAATTTTGTTTTCAATACAAAGGACATAAAATACACCCATACTTCTCCAAAAAGAGAAATTAAAATTATAGCATATGTACATAGAGAGTCTTTACACTACCGCTAACAAAATAAAAAATCTCTTATTACTTCAATTTGGTTTGCACTTTCTTTAATGATAATTCTTCAGATATCCAATTGTTAACCTGATAATTGAACAAGTTCACGTCAATATAATAACAAAGAATACAATATTAAAGAAAAAAATATTTAATACTCAGTCATCACACAAAATGTAAAACGCAAAGGAGCTGATAACTGTGACAAATAAGGCAGCCAACAAGCTGCAAGTTCAAAGTTGAGAATAAAGGAGATAGGTTCAAGTGGAGGAATAGTTGTAGCTTTGCATGTATCTCAATTATTCACCAACAATGCAAGATTTATTCTCTATCATAGTCAGATGATAGGCGGACAAACAAATACAAAATGAAAAATTATTGCATATGTTTAAATCTGATACCATTAAATTTACGGACACTTACATATTGTCAGGCAATTTTCATATTCCAAAAATATAGCAACTCCAAAAGACAGTATTTGTAGCCTGTGAATTTCAAATGTAGAATTCACTTACTAAGAATCTATGAATTAAAGAACTACAAGATAGTAAAATACATCAGGGGCCCTCATTCAAGTAGAAGACATGACGTATATATCAAAAGCTCAACGTGACCATTTGTGATGATCGATGAAACAATAAACAAGAAGTACAACACAGTAAATTAAGGACCAATAGTATCTCATCTCGTGGACAAATAGTCTTTTATGGTACTCTATCAAATGCCTTATGTCCCTATTACTGAACATGGTTTTTGCCGCTTGATCTAATAAAACAATATTCTTTATCTATAAACTAAACTTTGGAACTTCATTCGTTCTTATACATTCACTTTGTTTTTGGAACATTTAGTTATCTAAATTCATAAACCTTAATAAGCTAATGGGAAAAAAATATCACATGAGCATTGCAATAATTTCATCTTAGCTCGAGAGAAATAGAAATTTTTATATACTAACATGTTAAAGGATTCAATCTATTGTTCAGTTGAAGATTGTGACAATGAAGACTAACCAAACAATGCACCAAGAAAGTCATTCAATATTTATTCGCTAGCTTATGCATGAGTCTTTTAAGTGATTTTGAGCAACAAACTCATATAAGAGAAATATAGCTACATACTTCTTTCCTCTCTTTGAAAAGCAAAACTGCTCTAATAATCTATTAACATAACATGCTATAAGGTGTGAATATGACCAAAAACAACTTTTAGAGAATTAAATTATAATAGACAATTAGGCAAACACAATAGAAACTTAAAAAGTAATCATACTGTAGTAATATTAAGTTGCTAAAAGCAATCAAATGGAAGTCCTAAAAACAATTGCAAGCAGAGAGATTCGTGTAAAAAAGTTATGAATCGATATAAATCAGGACAAACTACAGGGGTAAACCAGATCCCTAACTAATAGTAACGAAGTAAGATACGAACTGAAAGAAAATCCCTACCTGAACAAAATTATCTTGCTAGAGGAAACCAAAGGGGTTTACTTGTAAACTTCATAACTATATGACAGGTCGATCTTTTTATTGGAGAATGATGCCCTCGAGTTCAAGGTATCAATTTCTTCACTGTAGTACCTCATTAACTCCGGCTTTACTAATAACTAAGTTTATTTCGCTGAAACCTATATTGTAACTAACATTTTCTGCTGCAGAAAAAAATCAATTTCAAAATGGGAAAACATGCTCGATAGGACATGATTTCTAGTATCATTAAGTGTTTCCTCATAGGAATATCCTCGAATTTGATCAGAGTATGTGATAACCATTTCCATCTCTTTAAAATAGCAATCAATTATTGTTTTGTGTAAGGTTTTAGCTATTTTGTGGTCTAATTTTTAGTACTGCAAGTTTCAATTTTTATTGATAACGTCAAAAGTTGAAAGAGGAAGTTTTGTGCCTTGTGGAAAAAATAGGGAATCCATTGACCAAATTAGAACTTATAGACAGCATAAAAAAAGTGGCCATCTCCCATCTATCAGAATAGAAGTTCCAAATATTCCACTGCATTGGAAGGTGCAAAGATATTTTATATTATCTGATCACTTATCAGACCAGTAATTACATGTTAATCTCTTAACAAGAATTAGGTCTCATTTATTTTCATTAACATTTAATTAAGACGTCTCAATCTAAATACACATCTGAATGATTAAGGTCTTATTTGTTTTCATTAAGATTTAATTAAGACGTCTGAATCTGAATGCACATCTGAATGATTAAGATGTTGCCTCTAGATCTGAAAACTAAAATGATTAAGATTGTTTGTTTTCCAACATCTGAATGTTCTTACTTTATTTATTTATAAATGGGAGAAGGGTCAGATTTACCCCTCTACTTTAGTTTAATAGCTAATTTTACCCTCCGTCATACTATATGGCCAAATATCCCCATGTTGTTATCAAAGTATTCAAAAATACCCCTTATTTGGATAGAATCCCAATTCTCCAAAGACAAACATGGCGGCAAGATAATTTTTTGGTTACTTTTCGTAAATTGAACTTCAACTTTTGATTCTAAAGCAATTTTTACCCAAATTATTTAAATGGGGCCAAAAAATAAATAGCAATACAAAATAATTTTATCTGAGCAAATCATCTAATCTCATATATTTTATTTATAGATCTTGTGCATTATATATAGATAATGAATGTCACTATATTAACTCGAAAACATTCACAAATAGCTACAATATGCTTTAATTTTTATAACTTCACCAACGCACACCTAATAGTTACATGACTAAAATATAACTTACCCGTCAAATTAATGCTATCACCTAATTTGATATGAAACTAACATTTGAATATAATTTTAGAGATAAATTTTAAATATTTACCTTTAAATATTTGTTAATAATAAAAATTTAACTTTTAAATATTTTTAAATTTTCAAAATTTATATCAAATCAATTTTTGAATTTTAAATTTTCACTCATAAAATTTCATATTTTTTTATAATATATTTAAATATAATTTTAAATTTTAAAAAAATCACAACTTCAAAAAGTTAAATTTTTAACAAATATATCATGCATTGTTTTGTCAAACCGCATTGGTCAATCTGACACACTTCGATTTATATAAGTCTTTCAAACTCGATTTTAAGTGTCATATTTCAAATTTCATTTAAAATATCCCTTATTTTGGAATTCCATCCAAATTAGGGATATTTTTGAATACTTTAGTAACAGCAGGGGTATATTTGGCCCTATAGTATGACGAAGGGCAAAATTAATTATTAAATTAAAGTAGAGGGATATATTTGACCCCTTTCCCTTTATAAATATATTAAATATATGATTTAAATAAAAAGATAATTAAATATTAAAAAATTATTAATTTAATAGAATAAATTTATTATATTAAAACTATTAAATAAATAAATTTATTATTTGTTAAAAAAATAAAATATTTATGTTTGCTAGTGATAGTGGAGATGGTTTATAGTGATGGTCGGTAATGATTGGGGTCAGTGACTAGTGAATGTGGTGGTGATAGTTAAATTATGATGATTGGGATGGTTGGTATTGTAGTGACTGAAAATGGTGGCTAATAGTAAACATCTCCTTCTGCATTTTATGTTGTATCTCTTCTTGAAATTATATGTATTGGTATTTATTTTTTACATCTCCAAATTGATTGAAAAAATTTGACCCTTTAATTACTCCACTATTAACTGAATTGACCATGGTTAACCATCAATATTAACTGAATTGACCATGGCTAACCCTTTAGTTACTCCACATAGATGTACTATATTCCTATAATAACTGATATAAAGTTTATTAATTTTCTATTATTATTATTATTATTTACAACACTGATTAAATTTATTATTATCTTTTTTTTTTTTAAAAGTAATTAGTTCTACTGAAGGCAAAGTCAACGGTGACATTATGTTATTAGCTAAAGATTTTTAGAAAATCAAATATGTATAAATTCAAAAAATATATTTTTTTTAAAAAATCAAAATAATATTTTAAACGCTAAAAACAAATTGAAAAAATTTAATCTATGTAATAATTTTTTTAATTAAAAAAATAAAAATTAGCTTTTAGGATAAAATAAAATAAAAAATTACCAATTGAGTATATTAAGTTAATGAGGTTCTGTAATGAATTAAATTAGCAGAATAAAAAATAATTTTATTAATAATAATTAAAATTCTAATATTTATTTATGCAAGTGAAAATAAAAGGTAATAATAATTTTATAAATATATTTCAATGCGTGAAATATAAAAAAATTAATAAACTACAAAAAATTAAATATTATTTATTATAATGTAAAATTACTTTAAATTATAATTTACGAACTATTCTATTAATGACAATCAAATTTTATATATTTATATAGACAATAGAGGATAAGAAAGAGAAGAAACATAAATACACACATGCATGCACATACATATATACATATTTAATGCATAAAATATTCTAATAAAAATATTAAACAAAATACCAAGTAATATTAATTTTTGTGACAAATTCATAGAAGTATTATTGTACTTATAATGTTAGCGAATTTAAATAAGAGACTATAAATATCTAGGTAAAAATATAAATATTATATATAATATTAAAGTATTATATAAATTAATGGAGGATTGAATATGACAAAAGTAAAATAGATATTTTAAAAAGTCAATTAGAATAAAGGAAGGGGGGGGGGGAATGTCTATCGTTCAAAGTTAAGGAGAAAGTTGACTTTTAAAGCAAACTTGGAGTCTTATAATTCAGAAAGAAGAAAAGAAAAATAATTTTAAAAATATCTGCTTAAGTTTTAGGGTTAATTATTTATATGTACTAATCAATTATAAAGTGACATGTGTCCATATATTAATTAATTAGATTTCAAGTTATATTGCCTCTCATATGCCTCCAAGAGAGTGAACACATACTCTTTGCCTACAGTTAAAGGTATATATATGCGAGGTGGATCTAGGATTTGAAGGTTACGGGTGTCATACCGTTTTACATATAGATATGTTGATAAGTCAACCAAATATTTAATCCAGGATCAAGTCAACCAAAAAAATCGTGTTATCATTATGTTTTAACTTATCATAGTTGGTTACTTTCCTTATTTCCAAAGTTAATTATTTTTTTAAAAAAATTGCACTACTAGTATGTGAGTTAAATTATATTATTATTCGAATATAGGATGAATGCCACATTTCCGAGTACATGACAGGCTGAATCAGAAAGAGGTAATATATCGAACATCTATATTTGTGTTGTTAAAGGAGGATGTAGCAATCAGGGTGCATATAAAACACATGGAAATGAACACAAGCATTGCTTTCACAATTCATCATTATCATTAGGACCGCTGATATCAAGTACATAATAAACATTCATGAATCAAAAGGGAGATGGATTAGTGGTTTTTTTTTTCTTCGAAATATCTAAAGACCCTCCTAAATTTAATGTGTTTATTTTAAATTTTCATTAAACTATATGTGGTCTTAATTATTCCCTCAAATTTATTTATCTGATAGTTTTTAACCCCTTACACCATCTCATCTTAAGAGAATGAGATACACTCTCATGCCCTATAAACTTTTTATCCATGTGTCCATTTTTAAAAAATACTTTTTAAATTTTTAAAATTTATTAAATTTTTAATTAGTAAAAAAAGCCAAAAACTTCACTAAACTCTACATTAAGCCAAAAACTTCACTAACCGAGTTTTTTTTTCTTGTTCTAGGTTTGGCCTGAAAGAAAATAATAGTTATTGCATCTTAACAAGAAATAAAAAATTTCACAATTGCAACTCCATTATTGGGGTTAAGTTATTTTTTATGTGAATAAAAATAACGGGACTCACAATTTTTTTAGTTGATTTAGGCTTTAAAAGAGAATACATAATTGGAATAAGTAGTATTTCATATAAAAAAAATATATAGTTGAACTTTATTATTTTTTTAAAAAAATAATTTTATTTTTTTTAGAATTATAGAGTTCGAGTTATTTTTTTAATATTGACCTAAAAAATAGAAGTGCACCACTAAAATAAATAATAGAGAGTTGATTTTTAACTTTTTTTTTTATTCTCACATGCTTAAAAGAGAGTGTAGTCACTCTCTTTGCCACATCAGCACTTAGGATTTAAAAAATATAAAATGGACAAATTTAAGAGAATAATCAATACTACAAATAATTTAAAAGAGATTTAAGAAAAAAACATGTCAAATTTAAAGAGATGTTTAAATATTCTGCCTTTTTTTTTAATTGGCGTGTGTGTTTAAGATCGAGAAACTCGAAAACAAATCTTATCTTCTTTTGTTGAATCTCTTCCTCTCAATTTCGAAGAAACACTACTATAAGAAAAGATAAGTGGATATGTACTAAAGTCCTTTTTCCTTGTTTGGTACTAAATCTTGAAATGATCCTTACATAATTTAATATGATATTAGAATAGGTGAAAATTCTTAGTTCAAATCTTACTATTATCAATTATTAAAAAGAATTTTTCACATAAGGAGTGTAAAAGAACAAGAGTATATTCTCTAAAATATTTATATTAATTAAATTGTTATGCGATTCAACATGTCAACTTACTCCGTTGAGCATTATAAGCTATGATAAATGTGCAATTTATTTTGTTATGCTAAAATGTGTAGCACATAGCTGGATGAAAGTTGGACTTTGTAATTGGGTGACAAAAACAAAAAGTTTTTCATTTCATCAATGCTGCATCCCTCCTCCCCATAGGTCCATATCTGATCGAACTGAATTGACACTTAATCAATGATCGGTACAATATAGTCGAGTCTTAAGAATGTATACTTTCGAAGTATAAAAACATGAAATATTGAATGAACCAATAATAAAGTGATCTGTGATAATAAACCACAAATTTTAAATCTCTTGTATATTTGAATAGAACTTATTACACCTATTCAGCTTGAAAACAAATGCTTACTCCCTTCGTTTTAAAATAAATGGAGTTTTTAGTTCGGACACACTTAAATAAGTATAAAAATTGAAAAAATATCATTAATATCTTCTTGATTATGTAAAATACCACTTATTTTAAAAGATTAAAACACTACTTATTTTGAAACGGATGAAGTATTTAACCTCATGAGCTTACTCTCCAATTGTACTCAATATTGTAGAGAAAACGATAATCAAATTGGTTTTTAATGTGTGAGCTTTAGTTCATTTGATTGTTAAACATAATACTCCCTCCATTCCTTTTTACTTGATAGGTATACTAATTATTTCATAATAATTGTCAAAGTAGAAAATTTGAGAAATAATTTCTCTACCCTTAGTACTTAAGTCACTCTAAAATGTGAAAAAAAATAATTATGATATATTTTCAAAAAGTATTTATCAATTAATAAGATTATATTAGTTAACCCTATTAATTTTTTTTTAAAAAAAAATATAAACTTTATTTTAACAAATAGAAAAAAATAAAGACATATATAAATACGACGAAAATGAGCGTTAATGTATTTCTATTTTGATCATTTTTCCTTATATTCTCGAACCGAAAAAAAAAATTAGAAAATTCCGCCATGATGAAAAGAGCAATTATTACCCAACGATGACAAATCCCAATTCCCTACGTGTTGTCTTTCCCAAAGTCATTCTGATTGTTTATTTTTTCTATTTCTTTTGGTAATGCTATGATTGAATTCTCTACGTTACCAACTGATGATAAAGGATAGAAAATGCCTAAATTTTCTAACTGGACTGTCTTAGAAAACAAGGTGATTCCCCTTATAGAATATTAAAATGACATTACTTAAAATAAATTTTTAAAAGTATTGTTTGACCCATCTCCTTTCACCATATAGCACGGCATAGGGTTTTTATTTTATTTTTTAAAGTAAGTTGAAAAATGTGTGTCGTGTATATGTTACATAAGGTGAATTGTTAAAATGACAGCTTACGTGTTTTTTTGGGACCGTTTAGCATTCCCAAACCTTTTTAAAAAATGTAAAATGTAAATTAGAGAACATAATAAGTTAATAAAAATATACTAATCATGAAATAAATATTTCCGATAAAAATAGTTATTTTAGTCGCGATAAAATAAATATGTGTAACAAGGCAAAATAAACATTGTTTAGCAAATAAATAAAGACAATTGAGAAATAATTAAATAGAAAAAGTAATTAAAATACAGCTTAGAAGACTTTAGGATCAATGACTTGATTACATCACAACATTAACAGACCTCTTTGCATCATCTAAATAAAATTTCACCAACTAAAATAACGAAAGAGAAGACTAACCATCACCAACAGAAACACACTTTGAACATAAAAATATGTCATATATTGAGTTTTTTCTTTAAGTAATGAATAAATTAATATGCTTTCCATCAGGAAATATAAAGATGAAGGAACTAAATATTGAATAGACATATTAAAGATTGATATTAATGGACATTTATAATAGATAGGGAAGATTAAAGTAATTCTAAATTTAATTGATTACAATAAATGATATTAATTTTAGAAATATGAATCATTTTCATATTATTCATCTTTTACATTTATTATGTACTATCATTTTATTATTTTTTGAAATGTTAATTACATTTTAGTAGATGAATAGGTTTGAAGTAAAGGGTAAATATAGTCGTTCAATTTTTTATGGATATTTTAATTTTTTTACTTTAGACTTAGGTGCTTCCCACTTTAAGTATAATCATATTATTATATAAGTGGAAAGCCAAAAAGTGAAAAGTTAGAATACTAAAATAACCTTCAAATATTGAGAGACTAGTATATCCTTCAAATAATAAATAGATTTACTCCTTCATTATTATCTAAATAATTCATTGTGAAATATTTAATGGTCTATACTAAAATAACCTCCAAATATTGAGAAAATAATATACCCTTCAAATAATAATTAGGTTTACTCCTTCATCATCATCTAAGTAATTCATTGTGAAATATTTAATGGTCTATAATATTTATTTTTATGTAATTTTAGCTTTTAATATATATAATATTATAAGATAGTTTTAGATTGAAGGGTAAAATAGTCATTCAATATTTCATTACTATTACTGTTATTATTATTATTACTATTACTATTAGTATTACTATTAGTATTACTATTACTATTACTATTACTAAAAATTTTCTCAATTAAGAGATTATTTCCATATTACTGATGTCTAGTGTGTTATCAGTCCAACACATCAACCGAGGCAGGATCGCTTCGGTGACTCCACAGGAACCTTTACAGTTTAGAGGTCCTTTTACAAGTTGCTGCAACTCAGGAAAATGATAAGGCCTAAACTCACCCCTTAACGCCCTAACAACGCCTTCCACACGGCTAACACGGGCTTAGTAGGGGCTACCGTGCAAAGCACAGGCTTTTATCATTATCGAGGCTACAGTAACTCAACCTCAAACTCGACCTCGGACTCATCGGAACGAAATTTTTCTCAATTAAGAGATCATTTCCATATTACTGATGTCTAGTGTGTTATCAGTCCAACACAGGTGTTTAGCCTATCATTTAGGCTAATCCAATATTAAACGATTTAAATAAAAATAAGAAAATTAATACCTTATATGTAGACTTCAATTGCAGAAGCAGAGAGATCAGAATAACAACTTTTATTTCAGAAAAGAACTTTACAAGAGAGAATTTTTGAATACAAAGCAGGGTTGGCTGAAGCCTGCTTCTTTCTATAATAAAATGATCCTTATATAGATGGATCAACTAAGAAAGATAAAATAGCTTACATCATTGCTTACATAATATTTAAATTATTGACCCGACATGGGGTCCTACTACTTTATTAAAGTTTTACACGTTTTTCCAACTTTATAAAGTTGGTTGTCTTCTTCTTATCACCTTATCTCTTACTTGTCCCCACGTTTGTCTTTTGCTGTGGAAGATTTTTCCGCATTTCTGAATTGTTGGAGAAATAATTCTATGTCCATTTCTTCAGTGCTATGAACACTTTGGGACTATCCTGCTAGACAATTTTCTTCTTCGTCATTTGAAGAAGTGGCTATGGACATATTATCTGGGAATTCCATTCCTAGATTTTTTGCCAAATCTTTTTTGACTTCTTGCATATAGGAAGCAATTAGTTCTTTTTTGGAGATTGCTCCTTTTTTCATTTTTAATCTTCTAGAAATCTGTTTGAAAGGACTTATTTCCTCTTTTTCAGATATAATCTGGGATTGTTGTCTTCCTGCTTCAATAGAGTTTTTGATAGAGTTTATTAACTCTTGTCCGGGAATTTTTCCTTCGGCATCCTTGTGCAGCAATTTGTTCCAGAACTTTGTATAAAAAATTCTCTTTAAACATGAAAATCCTTCCTCCGTTTGTTGGACTTCAATTGTCCATTTCATAATCCACGGAATTGAAAATTCAATAAAGAAATACATTGAGGATATTCCCTCAAAATATATATCTTCTTGTTGCAACTTTATTAGTCTAGGTGAAATATCCACCCATTCAGCATATAAGTTCTTGAATTCTTCTGGCAAAATATTGATACTAGGACCATATAAAGTCCACCATTTTCCAAACCAATTTGGTATTTGATTTTTGAAATTATTAGAACAGATTTTTATAAACCATGAATGTTTTTTATTAGCATTCTCGTAGAGTAAAGCTTTATTAAAGCCATCAATATAATCCCAATAATTGAATTTTACCTTTACCTGTTGTTCAGAGTGAGTGTATTCTCGATCTCTCATAGTACTAATTCCCCATTCCTCTGGGGTGACTATTTTTTTAATAATAAATTTTGAAAAGTTATAAATTTTTCTATTATTAGAGGGGTAGAAGTGTTGGAATTCAACCGACCCCATAGTAGAGAGTATATTCTCATAATGCATACGGTATTTGTATGTAGGAACAACATATGATGCTGTATCACAATATCTTTGCATTATTTGCCAAGGATCATCTTTCCATTGTAGATCCCTTGGCTCGATGAGGAGTATTACCTCTGTTTTTTCATTCTTTTCATATGTCTCTGCAGTCTCATTAATTTCCTCATTTGTAATTGCAGAGTATGATGGTGGAGCATCGCCTTGTGGCTGTTGGGATTGTATGAAATCCATAAACTGTTGATATAATTGGCTGTCTGGACGTATCCCTGATATTCCAGTTGTAGAGCTAGTAGCAGTATTTGTAATATTGGCGGCTATTAGCCTTTGGTTTCCAATTTGAGCAAGAATATTATCGCTGCTCATTTGAGTTCCTCCTCTTCCTCTACCTCTTCCTCTATTAGAGGAAGGGAAACCACCTTGTGGTTGCATAATCTGTTACAAAAACAAAGCTATTAGCTAATATATTCTCTAGTGAGAAAATCAGGCAGACTATTATCTGTACCCTTTGTATATTGTATATTAAAATCAAAAGGGGCTAATAAAGCTTGCCACCTTGCAAACATTTGCTTAGAAACATCATGTTTAACATCTTTATTAAAGATAAATCTTGTCGCTTGGCAATCAGTTTTTATAACAAACTTTTGGTTATATAGATCTCCTTGAAATTTCAATACACATTTAACTATAGCTAAAATTTCTTTAGCTACCGTAGCATAATTCTTTTGACTATTAGTCCATTTTCCAGAATAGAATTGAACAAGATATTCTTGATTTGTATTTGGGGCGATTTGTTTTAAAAATCCCCCATAACCAATATCAGAAGCATCTATTTCTACAACTTTTTTCCCAATTTGGGTTTGCCAAAGTAAGGCATGGTAGGTTATTAACCTTAGCTTTTATATTTTTTACTGCTTTTGTATGATTAGCAGTCCAGGCTTTAGGATTTTTTTTTAGACGATCATATAATATCGATGTATCTTTGGATAAATCCTTTATAAAAGGTGAAATATAATTCAAGCTTCCAAGAAATCTTTGAAGCTGGGTTTTATCAGTAATTTCGTCAGGGAATTTTGATGCAAATTCAATACTTCTATGAATAGGAATAATTTTTCCTTTTTCTATAATATGACCTAAAAATCTAACATTTGTTTGGAAAATATGCATTTTTGGTTTAGATATCACCAAACCATTTTGAATAATGATTTTCTTAAATAAATCAAGATGTTTGAAATGCATCTCTAAAGTTTTAGAGAATACAAGAATATCATCTATATAAACGATAATGAAATTGCTAAAATGATTAAAAATATCATTCATGATTTTTTGAAATTCTGATGGGGCATTTTTTAATCCGAATGGCATAACATTCCATTCGTATTGTCCCATCGGAACATTAAAAGCTGTTTTGTATCTATCTTTTTCAGCAATTTGAATTTGCCAGTATCCTGACTTTAAATCAAATTTTGAAAATATAATAGCATCATGCAATCTATCCAATAAATCCTTTTTATTAGGAATTGGATATCTGATCCATTTTAGAACTTTATTTAGGGGTTTATAATTTATTACCAATCTTGGTACCCCTCTTTCCTGCTCTGCTTGTTTATTAACATAGAAGGCAGTACATGACCATTGCGACTTTGAGGGTCTTATTAAACCCTTTTGAAGCAAATTATCAATTTCTTTTTTACATAAATCCAGATATTCTGAATTCATTTGGCATGGCCTCGCTTTAGTAGGAATATTATCCTCAGAAAAAATTTCCTCATAAGGAAGACTTACCACATGCTTTTTCCTTTCCCAAAATATATTCGGGTGTTCTCCACAAATTTGCAAAGAAAACTGGTTTCTCAAATTCTCAATTTTTTCTTTTATTTTAGAGTTTTGAAGAGTTTCTTCTATAGTGATACTACAAATCTCGTTTTTTAAAAAATCAATTTGCTTTATTTTTGAAGAAATCATATCCTTAATATTATTAACATATTTAGAAAAAGGCTGTGATATAAAATCAATTCTTACTTCTTTCTTTTCAAAAGTACCGGTTATTCCGGTTTCATCCCATCTGGTAATTGGATAAATATGCCAGAAAAAAGGCATACCTAGTATTACCTCATTTGAGATGTTTTTGATAAGTACAAAAGATTCTGCAATACAAACATCATTTGTACAAATATAAGTTTTAGGTAATTTATAATTAATACTCATTTTTTATCCACTAGCATTTCTGAGACTATGAGTAGTTTTATGAAAATATTTTGAAGGTACTAGCCCTTCCTGTATACAATTTAAATCTGCTCCACTGTCAATTAAAGCAGTAAAATCCTTTTTTAAATTATAATCAATGAGAATAGTAATTTTTGCGATGGGTTTATGGGCTGTAATTAATTCAATAGTTTCTAAAAAAGAACTTTTTTCTTCAGGAGGTATTTCTTGAAAATCATTTTGAAAATTTTTTGGAATGGGAAAGCTTTCATTTAAAATCTGTTTTCCATGATGTTTATAAACTTCCTGTGCTTCTATTAAAGCAATTCTTTCATCAAGAGCCATATTATGACTTTTAAGGGAAGAAATTTCCTTTTTGAGATTTCCAATTTCATCTGCCAGATCTTGAATTGTAGTAGGCATATCACTCTTTTGAGACCTTCCTTTGAGTTGTCTAATTACCTCAGTCATGGTATAACCTTTATTTGGAGAGGTAATTCCCTTTAAAGTATTGGTATTACTAGTAGAAGCTTAGATATTTCCAATCTTATCAATAATCTGAGATCTTAAATTAGGATCATCAATTGCCTTCAGAATCTCTACCAAGTTATCACTTGTCAGGACATTTATATTCAAATCTTTAAACTGAGAGTATAGTTGATAGAACTCATCCTCCTTGTCCTTATTTTCGCAAGGTTGTCCAATTTGACACGATAAACATTCTTCTTCTGATGAACTTATATAATCTTCATCATGGAGAACCTTTAAATCTTCACTTGTTGAAGATTCAATAGCTGAATGTTCATCCTCAGAATTTTCTGGTGAAGAGTTTAATAAAATCTTGCATAAAGAATCTTTGATATTATCTTCTAGGTCAAGACTCTTAATCTTATCTTTGACCTTGCAATCTTTTGCATAGTGGCCAATTCTCCCACATTTATAACAAACATCTGGTTTCTTATTTTTCCAGAAGTTTGATTCCTTATAATTCTTTTTCCTTATTTCCCGTTTCTCCAATCTTTTTTCTTTTCTTTCCGGTCTATAAGACCTGCTTTTGTATCTTTCCTCCTTTTCTTTACTTCTTTTTTGCCTATGAGACTTCTTAGAAGTTCCTGGCATATCAATTGCAAATTGCTCACAAAACTCACCCAATTGGCGCTTTTCATTCAGATGATATCTTTTTATCTGTTGGTTCAACTTTATCTCATTGCAAAGAGATAGTCCTTCTTGTGTACAAACACTTATTAATTTTCCATACGTATAATCCTCATAATTTATACTAATTCTATCTCCCCTAAGGGCTTTCCTAACCCTTTCTGCAAATAAGGTAGGGAGTCCATCTATGAATTTGGATTTCCAATGAGGGTTATTACACTCAGGGAGTTCCATTACTCTTGATAAAAACACATCCTTATACCATCTGAAAGATGTTAAAGTTTTGCACCTAAGGTTTTGGAGGATAGTCCGAATAGTCTCGCTATTATCTGACCACCTTCCAGAAAAATGTTCTATAATTGTAAGGATTAGAGAATATACTATATTGGGTTCCGATGTATCTCCCTCTCTTTTGACAGCATTTAGAATTGCCATTCTCTGGGTTTCAGTGAGACAATTATCCCACCATCCTTTAAGTTGACCTGTAAATCCTGCTATAATCATATTAGCAGTCTTGTTCTCAGTATACCATTTGCTTTACAAACAGTGCTGAACATTAAAATTCTATGCATCAGCGTATAAATTTGTCTATCGGTATAACCATCAATATTCCATTCATATATCTCATTTCCACTATAACTGTTAGAGATATATGTTTCTTGTTCTTCTAATAACACATCTTGAGGAGTCGGTCTAGGATAATAGTACATCCTTTGTACTGGCTTCCTAGCATGCTTTTCTGAGATTTTATTAATCTCATCCTTTGGAATATCATTCCATCTGTCTCTAGAAGGTCCTTCTTCTATATTCAAAGGCTGGAGATTTAATCCTTTAAACTTCTTTTCCAATAGGGTTTCTAGATCAGCCATATTACCAAATATAAAGTCTCTTACCTCTGGAGGAGGTTGGATACTAGGAGTAGCTTTAGGTGCAATCGGTGCAACCTCTTTCTCTTCAACTATCCTTTCCTTCTTGAATTCTGTATATAAACTGTCAATCTTCTCATGTAGGGAGAGAATGTGCTCTCCTAAAATACTCACATAAACATTTGTATAATTATTCTGCCTAATTAAAGTTTGAACATGTCTAACAGTAATTAAGGCAGTTTCACTTTCTATTAAATCCGCAAAAGCTGTGAAATAAATAACTTTATTCTCTTTTTCAATTTGAAAAGATTGTTGTGGTGGTAAAACTGATTTGGTAGTAGTACCATTTAAAAGTTTATAATCATGTTCTAGCATTTCTATATATTCATAAACATACTTAGTCATAAACCATGGGACAAAAGCTATGGCTTTATTTACTCTTGAAAGATCATTATAAAAATCTTCTTGAAAAAACTTTCTTTGGTTTTTATCAAAACTTTTAAAGAGCCAATTTTGAAAAGGTTCCCATTTAGGTTGAAAAAATTCTTGCTGGATCTTTTTTCTTATTAGAGATCCTGGTGAAAAATCAAGTTTAGTCTTTTGATCCATATAAACCAGTTGGAAAATCCATATCAGAAGGAGTAGGCTCCATATCAGGAGTTACTATATGATTTTCAATTTTGATATTATCCACATGATCATTTTTTTGAAAATCAGATCTATCAGATCTAGAAATATCTTCTTCTCTAATTTGAGAAGTTGATGCTCTAGATGGTAGATCTACAATATAATCAGCCGTGGAGGTATAAAAAGAGTTACATTTAGGAATATAAGAGTTAGATCTAAGCATTCTTGAAGATATTCCCATATCATCAACAGATTTCAAGAGCATATTATTATGAAAATGGATTTTTACCGTTCCATCTGACGTCTGTTCGATTTCAGAAATATTAGAAGAAATATTATTTCTAGGCGGGGCTGCTTCTTCAATTACCCATTCTTTTGGAAAATCAATTTTATCCCACTTTATAGGTCTTCTAGTTATAATTTTGGACCTACTAAAGTTGGTTTCAATTAAAATAGTTTCATTTTTGAAATCCATTATTTTACACATAGGATTTAATGTGTATAAAGGTTTATAATAAATACGGTTACAAATACATATAACTTCTGTACCAGGCATATAATCATAACCATGTAACTTAATACTTAATATTAAAGTATCTAAAGAATTTTCATCATTCAAGGAAATTTGCAGATTAGGATAAGCATTAAAATAAACAGGACCATAAGCCAAACTGGTCTGAACAGTCCCTATAAGAGATTTCTTCCAATTTTTGTTTCTACCATCTCTGAGAGCTGCTATGAAACTCTCTGGCAACCCTCTTAAAGTAAGGGGCTTAAAAGCAACTTGTATCAATCCAATATGCATAAACCTATAATTTTCCCTATAAGGGGCAAAATCACTTTCATTTAATAAACGAAAAGTTCCATGATCAGAATCAACAGTAATAGTTTCTTCTATTGTTTTAACAATTTGTTTAAAACCAAGTTTTTCAAAAGTACCCATTTGATATATTAATCTGGATTGAACTTTAGGAATTGTCCATTTATTAAGGAGATCTAAATTTTGAGGCATATCATACTCATCTTTTCTACTGTTTTTAACAGTAGAATGTTTTTTAATGATATTCATTAAAAAAGAAGTGTTGGACTAATAACACCTATAACTCTTCAATAACATGGCTCTGATACCAACAACCGAGGCAGGATCGCTTCGGTGACTCCACAGGAACCTTTACAGTTTAGAGGTCCTTTTACAAGTTGCTGCAACTCAGGAAAATGATAAGGCCTAAACTCACCCCTTAACGCCCTAACAACGCCTTCCACACGGCTAACACGGGCTTAGTAGGAGCTACCGTGCAAAGCACAGGCTTTTATCATTATCGAGGCTACAGTAACTCAACCTCAAACTCGACCTCGGACTCACCGGAACGAAATTTTTCTCAATTAAGAGATCATTTCCATATTACTAATGTCTAGTGTGTTATCAGTCCAACACAGGTGTTTAGCCTATCATTTAGGCTAATCCAATATTAAACGATTTAAATAAAAATAAGAAAATTAATACCTTATATGTAGACTTCAATTGCAGAAGCAGAGAGATCAGAATAACAACTTTTATTTCAGAAAAGAACTTTACAAGAGAGAATTTTTGAGTACAAAGCAGGGTTGGCTGAAGCCTGCTTCTTTCTATAATAAAATGATCCTTATTTATTATTATTATTATTATTATTATTATTATTATTATTTATTTATTTATTTTAACTTTTAACTTTTTGGCTTTTCATTTATATAGTAATAAATATACAATTATGATATGATATGATAAAATGTTAATATTTAATTATGTATTTAATTAAATTTTAATTTAGTGAAGGGGCAAAATGGTAATTTAATTTTTTACTTTTTGGTTTTTCACTTATATAATAATATATGATATGATGATGATTTTTAGATATTATATTTATTTTGATTTTATTTATTTATTTTATTTAGTGGAGGGTTAAAATGGTAATGCAACTTTGAAGTTAGAAAATTTTTACTTTTATTATATTTTAATTTATTTTATTTTTATTGTCATTTATTTATTTTATTTTATGAAGCTTGTTTAATGATAAAACATTAAATACATTAATTAAATAAATAAAATAAAAAATAATTTTAAAATAGAAAAAAATTTAAAAAAGAAAAAATAAGAATGGAGGCCTCAGAAGCATGACACATCAACTTGTCTCCAAGTCTTTTATATATATATATTAATTATGGCCTTTTCATTTAAGAAGATTTAGAAGAGTTATCCTAATAATCAATTTATCATATCCATCATCTTTCTGATATATTGATTTTGTTATTGAAATTTTGGTGTTTCTGCATCCAGAGATGTGGATATTTCGAATAAAATCAATAATTTAAATCAAAAAAATATTATTAATTTATTATAATTAAATTATTAATTTTATGATTTAATTAAATTATCAATTCGATAATGATTTATCTAATAATTTTGTGTGAGCTAATTAATAACTCGATAATAATTATTAAATTAAATAATAGCTTTACCTTTAGGAATATAAAATTATTTAACCTCAGAGAGTCAGGGTCTCGTTTTAATGCCTTGCTTGATATTTTTCTTATTTTTTTTTTGGTTTCATTTTAATCTTTTTATAAGTGGATTTCTCAGAATTTACCTCATCAATTATTTCTTCCTTGCACTCTGTTCTGTCGTTTTTTTCTGCTTTGGTTTCCCTTCATTTCCGTTCTGACAATATTTTATCGCACATATATTTCCAAGAATATTATTCAAAGTTATTTAAAAAGTCTTTGCTATAAATGATAAAATGTGTGCATCTCAAAAAATATCAAAATCTTTATCATCTTAAAATACTAAATTTAATATAAAATAGAGGTTGCTTGACTTGACTCCAGAAAATATCTAATTTTTGATCACCATATGCTAAATATTTTTATTTTTTATAGATCAATTTTCAATTTACAAATTAAATGTTGGTATCATAGAACTTTTTATTGGTGATTCATTGCTCTGTCATATCACATCCAGTGAAAATCTTTAGCACTAATTTTAACCATAATATGTCTGAATGTAAAGCATTTTATCGCTGGTAAGCACATGTGCGTAATTTAATTGTCATGTCCATGTTGGTTTATCTGTTATCAACTTGTTAACAAATAATAATCTATAAACAATATTTGATTGATATTATAGATTACAAATTGGTAATCATTATAACATTCAAAATTGAATCAAACACGATTGATATGATAAACATCTTTATCTGCATTTTTTTTCGTGAGGAAATAGACTTGTTTAATTTTAAAAAATATTTTATATTATTGAAATAATTTTCTAGAACACTGTCTAATACAATTCAAACCACTTTATTTATTTGTTCATAAATAATATTTACTGGCGTACTTTTTCCTTATTTATCAGCATCATTTACAATGTTTTACATTTGGATTGCGTTCTTTTTGAAACATAACGTTTTGCTTCTACTTGTACTGTTGTCACTAGCATTTAACAGCCTTTTATCGGTGGAATTTCTTTTCATAAGAAAATTTGAAGATCGAGTTTCTACTTTCAAATTAAAAAAAAAGAGAAAGGACAAAAAAGGCATTTTAACAATTGAAAAAGAAAATTCCTCATAAAATTTTGATTTTTTTTTTCAAATTAAATACATATTTAAATATAATTTTAATTTTTTATTATACTTTTTCAACTAAATTTCAAATATTAAATTTTTTGAAAAATAACAATTTTTTTTTTTATTTTCATAGGGTTATTTAGTCATTCAAAAAGGACTTCAAATTGAATGTACTCACTGATAGTGTTATTGAGGGTGGGCGTTTGGGTTATCGGATTGAATATGAGAATTTCGATTTGAAAATTTAATTTTTGGATTAAGAAAAGTATAATTCAAATCCAATGCAAATAAATTCGGATTGAATTAAATTTTTTTAAGTTCGGTTTCGAATTAATTGTTTTGGATTTTTTTGATTTTCGGTTTTGACTTTTGAACTTTTTAGGTAGATCATAGCAATCAACAACCTCAATCTACCAAATAATTTGCTCCTTGAAATTTACAACTTTCTACTATTAATAAGAATTGAAGTGACTCTACCGCTCATTTCATGTATTAAACTTTACTTACTCATGAAATATATTACATTTTTATGTTTGATTAATAGAAAATTTAATATTGATGGATCTTGATAGAAAAATTATTAGTATTATACACATATGATATGAGTAATTAAATAGGGTTAGATATAAGGTATAAAAAGTTTGAATTTTTGAATATCCAAAAATTTATAATACTAAATCTGATATCCAATTCAAAATCAATAAATTTTAAAAATAAAATCCAAAATTCAATCCACAATTCAAAAATTCAATCCAAATATTCAAAAAGTTTAAATTTTAATTTGAATTTTGAAACCCAAACAATATCCACCCCTAAGTTTTACCTTAAAACACTTTAAGAAAACGTAAAACATTAGTTATTTATTTATTTATATCTGAAAATCGGAAAGTTTATTCCTAATCTTTCGACCAGAAAAAATAGGAAATTTTATCCCTCTTAATATTTCCACCTCCACACAATAATTTTCTCATCTTGCATCATTTAAAACGTTTTATGTACATTGAAGCTGACTTTTCGAATTTAATGGGGTGGAATACTTTTTTCTTTTTCCTCTGCTTTACCTATACATGACAATAGTAATTAAAGTATTTGTTCTCACAAATCATTTTAAGATATTATCCAACACTTTTAAATAAAACATTAGTATCAATTTTACATTAGGACATCAAATTATTTCTGTTCTAAGCAATGATTATACTGAAAATATTCAATGAATGAATAGAAATATGTCAAATTACAGTTTTTTCTAACTAATGATGTGCAATCTTAATAATATCCATGTAACCATATGTAGAGATGGAGAATAAATATTGGGCTAATTCAATCTCAAAAGCTAGTTCAAGAGGGTTGTCCAAAATCATATTAAAAAGAAAGTTCATTGCTTAAATCACAAATGTGGGACCCTTCACTCTCCCCTCGCATGTAGGACTGAACATCTAAAGCGTGAGCAATTTAATATGAGGAACTAACATCAACAAATAGAAATTGAGATGAGCTACTCCTGCTCTGATATCATGTAAAAAAAATATATATCTTGATCTACCTCAACCTTAAAAAACAATTCAAAAGATGAGGATTGTCTAACTCATATTAAAGAGATCACTCATCTCATAAATTGCAACATAAACTTTTCATAACCCCCCAAAACTAAATTATTACTCATATATTTAGAACCTAAAGAAAGAATCCAACAAGGCCAAAATATAACATAAGATATAATTATATTGAAGATAATACACAAAAAAAACCCTTGATGTGACTCCACAATTGTTGTTATATATATATATATATATCTACCACACCTTCCAATATGCTATTATCTAAAACCATGGCTTGTAGAAACATTGTGTCCATTTTCTCAACCATGCAGACACAGAAACATCATAGTATAGAAAAACAAAATCATCCTGAAAGGATCTCTACCTATAAACCAAACATTTGGAAATATGATGATCTACTTTCTCTTAAAAGTCAATATTCTGTGAGTATTCATAATCTTACTCATTTATTATTACCTACTTTCATCTCTTAGGTTGCGTTTGGCAGGGAAAGAAATATTGTTTAGAAATTGTTTTTCAATTGTTTTATGTTTGATTAGTTAGAAAATTTAAAGAAATATTTTTTTCTAGAAAAATTAAAAAAAAAATGACTTTCTTAATAAAAATAGGAAAAATAAGTTCCACAGGTAATATTACATATTGATCGTCTCCAATCTCCAAACACACCCCTTTGGTATTCCCACAACTTTGCAGGAAGGGAAGTACAAAGTTGAAGCTGAGAAGCTAAAGGAGGAAGTGAGTTGCGAATTTTCAAAGAGTGTTAGTAGTCCAGTGGCCCAGCTAGAGCTTGTAGACAGAATTGACAAACTTGGCCTCAGCGGTTACTTTGAGGTTGAAACCAAGAAAGCTTTGGAAAATACAACTATGTACATGAAAAGCTATTATTCCAGGTCAAAGGAGGAGGAGGATCTCTATGCTACTGCATTGTGCTTCAGGCTTCTTAGGGAACATGGCTACCCTGCTTCACAAGGTCCTCATCATCAACTTAATTACTCCCTCCATTTTAAAATAAGTGGTATTTTTAGTTTGTAAGAAAATTACTAATTTCTAAAAAGTAAAATATATTTTTACTCACTTATCCTTAATAAATATCTTGAAAAAGATATAACTCTTTACTATTTTCTTGATTATATAAGATTCTCTCTATTTAAATATATAAAACATTACTTATTTTGAAACAAAATCAAATGACTAAACCACCACTTATTTTGAAACGAAGGGAGTGCTAGCTAGTATTCTGATTAACCCTTAATTATCTGTCCGTCCATCATGCATGTAGACTAGGAGTTTAGTAAAATATCGTAAAATTAGCTTTTAAAGATTTATGTATTGAAAAAGTTAATTGGTCAGTTGAGAAATTAACTCTGAATAAGTTGAATCGAAAATGACATTTCCTATTTTTCACTTTTTATTCTCTTATACTGTCCTTGGTTGTAGTACAGATATGTTAAAAGACTTGTTCGATGGGAAAGGAAAATTAGCTTCAGATATGAAAACACTATTGGTGCTTTTGGAAGGGTCACATCTGAGCATGGATGGTGAAAACTTACTAAACGACATAAGATTGTTTTCTATCAAAAAACTCCAGAATTTTACATCAGATGTTGGCAGATTTACTACTAATAATCCCTTGGCATGGAGAGTGAGATGGTATGATATTAGACGACACATTAATGCTCAAAAAGCGATAGAATGCAACACAAATTCAATGTTGCTCGAATTAGCAAAACTTAACTTCAACATTATTCAAGCCGCGCATCAAAAAAATCTCAAAGATGTAATAAGGTATATATTAAGAAATCATTTTCTTCCTCTTTTTTTTTTTTTTAAATGTTCGTGTCTTTGGGTTCACCTCAATTATTTCATCAGTTTCTCTTCTTCTTTTTGTGTATTAAACAGATGGTGGAGTAATCTTTGCATAGTTGAGGATTTAGACTTTACAAGAGACAGGATAGTAGAAAGCTTCTTTTTTGCTGTAGGAATTGCCTCAGAGCCTCAACATGGAAGCATTAGAAAATGGCTGGCCAAAGTGATCCAACTGGTGCTAATAATAGATGACATTTATGATATTTATGGTTCATTAGCCGACGTGCAACAATTTACCCGTGCCATAGAGAAGTAGGTCCTCACAAACTACCTAAAAGCATTTGATACAAGTTACTTTTAAATTAATTAAGTTGTTATTTAAATGCATTTTAATAATTAAGAGTCATGATTATAAGGTTTTGCACTTTTAATTAGGTGGGATTCAAAAGAAGTACAATTGCTACCAGAATGTATACAAATCTGTTTCAAAGCATTGCATGATACGATGGAAGAGATATCTATTGAAATTCAAGGACAAAAAGGTGGCCCTTCAGTATTACCTCATATGAAACTAGTGGTCAGTACTAAACTATGTCTTTCATATACTCTTTTTATTTCATTTTACTTGTTCAATTTGCATATTGTCTCTCTCTTAAGAATATATTAGTTAGTTTTTTTTTTGGCTAAATTTTTAAACGTTTAATTTGACTAGACATACTTTAATTAGATTGAGAAATATAATGATTACTTAATGAGAAGAATAAATTAAAATAAAAATATTTAATCATCTCTTGATTTACTAAAATAAACACATAAAAAAATTGTATACTAAATAAATAAAAAAGAAAATGGAGAGGGAATATAGGCATTTACTTTGCTAATATACAAAACCCAAGGAAAGACATATCAATAAAGGTTATACTCGATTTAGAGTATGTCACACTGGAAGAGATTAAACATGAAAGGTACATATTGTACGTCAAACTGGAAAACATTAAACATGAAAGGTACATATTGTTTTGTAAATGTCATGGTGAATCATATATTTTGAGTGAATTCACAAATTTCGTTAGGAGTATTCAAATTTTAATATAAATATATGAAAAATAATTTTTGATTTATATATTTTGCATAAATTTTTATATACATAATATAATTTTTCAATAAAGAAAATTTTGTTGACCATCCTTTACTGCGTGTGGTTAGATCACTAGCTAAAGAGTAATAGGCCAAATCTGCGTCACATAAATCCTATTAAAAGAGGAAAGTGTTTTCTTTATTACTCCCTCTGTTTTTTTTTCCACTTGTTATGTATATTACAAATATTTATTTTAAAATAATTATCAATATAGAAATTTAAAAAATAATTGATTTTTTTTTTTTGAAAAACTTTTAGTACTTGCATCACTCTACAATTCGAAAAGAATGACTATTGTATGTTTTCAAAATATATCTATCAATTAGTATAGTTATATTAAGCAAATTATAACTGCTATTTTTTTTCTTAAGCGATGTAGCTAGCCGAATTAAGCTAATAACAAACATGGCTCCAAAATATATAGGTATATCAAGCTAAGGGTCCAAATTATCCAACAACTTTATTTCATAATTGTTAATAGCCTATTTATGTTATGACATGAAAAGAACACAAAATCAATTCCCAAAATAACCATTGTGCACGTCAATCAGTAAGCTATGATTGAAAAATCGTTTTTTTTTTTTGGTTTTTTTGGTACCCACTTTGTTTGTTTCTTTTGTGTAACCTATGCCCAGTTTAAATGTTTTACATGATTTTTTTTTCATGCGTGTTTAACCAAATTGCTTTAACAATTCAGTGGGTCAACTTCTGCAAAGCCTTGCTGGTGGAAGCAACGTGGTACCACAAAGGCCATATACCAACACTTAAAGAGTATCTTGATAATGGGTGGACTTCATCCTCTGGTCCATTACTTTCCTTTCATGTCATTTTTGGTCTCACAGATAACATAACAAATGAAACCCTTGATTTATGCACAAATTGCCAAGAAATTATTTACCACACTTCGGTTATAATTCGACTCTGCAATGACCAAGGTACCTCAACGGTAAAATCTCAAACTTTTACCTCATTCTTTTTCATTCTATTCAAATAATCCCCCTCCCACCTTCTACTCTTTCCCACTTGGTCTATGATTAAAAAATTTAATATTATTTGTATCATATTGTAGGCGGAATTAGAAAGAGGTGATGTCGCTTCATCAATTATATGCTACATGCAAGAAGAAAATGTTTCAGAGGATGTAGCCCGAGAGCATATAGAAAGCATAATTTTGAATTCGTGGAAGAAGATTAATTACCATTTCAATATTCTTCCTACATCACAGCGAAAAATTATTAAACATGTAATAAATGAAGCACGAATGGCACATGTAATGTACCATTCTGGAGATGGATTTGGGGTTCAAGATGGCGAAACTCGAGACCAAGTCTTGATCAATTTGGTTGAGCCTATTATATAATCTCAGAAAATCTATCTAGCCTTCTATAGTATGTTATATGTATGAACAAAAAAGATAGGAAGTTCAATGTACTAAAATCTCACAACAAGGTTTGTAATAGGAACAAATAATATTAGGGGTGTGTATATGTGTGTACACTAAAAGTATATTCATAAATTAAACTTGATATATTTAACTTATAAGGTTCTTAACACTAGCTCATTCTACTTTTAAAAATATGGGTCTTGAATTAATTATTTGCTAAATTTTATTAATTCTTCACATATAAGTTTATATTCTATGTTAAAAATTACCAGAATCAGGTAATCCTATTGCCAGTAAATTGCATTTACCCCATTACGCGTCTCGTTATATCAATAAATTATATATTTTCATAACTTGAACCTAAAACTATGATATCTTGAACATATATCGATGATTATTACCATTGCTCTAGTTCTAACACCCTTAAACTAAAATAATATTAAAACAAGGAAAATATGTTAAATAAATAAACCAAACTTTAGTTGATAGATGATGAAGAAACGCGTTTGCATGGACTATTTCTTCATCTATAAAATGAATTTTTGTTACTCTTTTATTCTTAATCCGAGATCTTTCCGGCGTGAAAATATTTATTGACTTTAATTGAAGCACAAAAGATGCATTCCGAATAATTAGAAAAGTTTTCTTTAGCCGAACTGCTTAGATGTCTTACATACTTTCTACAAACTCCATTTTGAGAAAATGTTTCCTCGATTAGCTTTAAAAAATAGGGGAGACGGGAGGGCCGCTCAAATTCAGCACATTAAAATTTGAGATGATTTGGGCTAAGTATACCTAAATTAACATATGAAAATCTTGTCAAAATATTTAAATAATTTTTAATTTAATATAATTATATATTTATAATAAGAGAGAAGGTAAGTTTTATTAGTTTTGTTTGGTAAATAAGTAAATTAATTAAAAAAACTGAAGAAACAAATTCAAACTTAATAAGAGTTAAGACGGACTGAATTATGTTTTATTGTTTAGCTCATTTTAATTCAGTCTATTTCAATTCAACTAGCTTTAAAGCAAAGTTAAATAATCATCCCTTATTAATTCAATCCATTTTAGTCCTATTATTGATTATCCATACTTTTCAAAAGCCACTCCAATTAACTTTGAGAAGTCCTTGAATATCATTTTGATTCCAAAGTTTAATAGTTTTACAAATACTCATAACATAAATCTTTTGGATATATATATATATATAAAAGATGCTGAAATTGTATAACTTCTCTCGCCAATCAAGTCAATTTCATACCTAAGCCTAATAAAGCAATTAGGAGTTTAAATTATATATATTGGCAACATAATATTTAGGTTTTTGCACTATAGGGTCAAGGAGACTTATATATATTGGAATAATAAATAGCTTTTCATAGCAAAATTTAATAAGATCATTTGAAAACTTTGAATAACAACTTGCTATAATCAATTTAATTACACTAATATTTAATTTTTTTTTTCTTCGAACCATCAACTATATAATTTAAATCCTAAAAGGAATTAAACAGAAATCCTGGACCAAGCTTCTCCAAACTCCATTTCGGGCAACGTTACAGACCCAATTTTATTGTATGGTCCTTGGCCCAGTAATTTGCAAAACACAAATCAATTCCTAAGTGCACAAATATCAGTTTTTGAGGTTCTCATTTAATTTAGGGAAAAGAGTCAAATATGCTTTTAAATTATATAAAATGGAACAAAATATTCTCCATCAATCGTTTGATTTAATGACTGGAACATTTTTGGACCAAACTATTAATGAAGGGTATTTTTATTCAATTTCACATAATTTAAAGACATTTTTTACCGTTTCCCCTTTAATTTATATTTGAAGTTAATTAATTTACTTATTTGCAGATTTGCCTAATCTGACTGATTTTTCCTAACTAGTATATCCTTTATTTAATAGATTGTATAAACACTTTCATTAGTTTTTTTTTTTAGTTGGATAATTAAATAAAAATATAAACAAAGTGGGTGACTTCCAACCATTTACAAAATTCTACGTTTTGATTTTCTTAACGTTTTACTTAAGTTAGATTTGGTTACACCGTTACAGTCAAAGACTTAAAAAAGGAAAAGAGGAATTGAAATCATTAAGTGAAAAAATGTAGATGATAGAACTAAGGGAAAAAAAAGATTTAAAAAAGAAAATTTTCATAAAAAATGTTATTAGTGCTCATTTTTGTAATATATAGCGAGACTTTTTTTTCTTTTTTCAAAAATGAAGCAGCATATTTTTTTTAAACATACAAAATACATTATATTTGCGTGCATACAATATTTAATTCTAATTGAAATCACACGAATACAATATTTTATTTTAACTATATGTGCATGTATTTTTAAAATATAAACTAGAGGTATGTACGTGTGTGTGAAGCCATCAACTCTGTGTGATCAACTGGATCTAATGTGTCACCTTTTGTTTCCCTCTACGGTAGGCAGATCAGGTTTTATTATTTAAAAAGGGTTTCCCCAATCGAAGTGATGATTTTTAAGAGAAATTAATTTTATTTGTCCAGAATCGCCATTTGAAATTGAGTTTTGATATTTCAAGTCACCTTTTTAATTCTTTATTTTTGGTTTGTGAAAATTAAAATTTGAGTAAGAAATTCTATTGATCGAGAAGAAGATGTTAGATATCCCTCGAGTAGCATGATTCTTGCACAGTCACTTTATCAACTTATATCTGGCTTAAACTAATTTTTTGAATCCATTATGCTTGTGAGCTTAAAAATGCATATGATCCGCCTTCTTGATTCATTTTAAATTTGTTTGAACTGTTGAATTTTCTAATGTGGCCCACTTAGTAACATTTTTCATCCTTACCCCGAATTATTGATTTGTATCTAGCATCTTTTGAGGCATTTATGATTCGTCTCATTTGCTAATTACGCAGTTGCGCCTAAGTAATTCTTCTAGCATACTTACAGTCTGTCATCTTAGTAATCCAACTTTAAATATGATAGATGAATTTATTAAGGAAATTTATTGATAGCAACATTTTCCGACTTCATTGTTAATTATCCCTTAAATTAACGCACTTCTAGATCCCTTGACAATGGAATTTGAATTAGGTTCATGTCTCATCTCACTCGCTTATCAATGTCGTTTTCGCTCTTCTCTTTATTTTGTATCGGGATTTGAAATAAATCCACACCCATCTCACTCTTTCTCACATTTGATTGAATTAAAAGGAGTCAAAGAAGATAACCCCACAGAACTTATTTAAAGATAGTAATTAGAATTTAACCAAAAATTATAATCGAACACATAATTTAATCGTGTCTAATTTTTCTCTAATTAAATATTGACTGATTGACAATTATATAAGTTCCTTAAAATAAAATATCTTTTTTATAGGAAGAGAATTAATAATATGTGTATTTAATTAATTAGTTATTTAAAATTTAAAGTAAGTGGGATTTTGTATTTAGTATTAAATGCCAAAAGTTAAACTTAGGCTGTTTTATGTTAATATTATGCTCTAATTGTATTTTCACATCAATTTTCCTTTTCTGAAAGTACCATTACAAACAAGTTATTTTCTATTTAAAAAAAAAATTAACCTGCAAGATCAATCACGCATCACCTGAGTGTTTTTTTTCATGTTTATTTATTTATTTATTTATTTATTTTTGCTTGTTTACCTATATGAGTTTCTTACATTTTATTTCATTTTTATTTTTTCATTCTGCAAATTCTCGTTCCTATAAAGTGTGAAGAAAAAGTTTTGATGAACAATTTGCTAAGTGCAAAATCTCATTCTCGTAAAGTCCAAACTGATTTTAAAAAAAAAATTGATAGTTAGAGTGCCAATATTGGCACTAAGAAATTTTTTAAAAAAAAAAACTAAACAAATATTAAAGTTCAATTTTTTAAATATTTTTATAGGTAACTTTTATATTAGCTATGAAATTATGGAATGCAAATTTAAAATTTGTAAAAATGATGAGTCAAGTTGGGTGAGTGGGGCTATGAAACATTATTTAGCTCATTTTGATTCAATCCATCTTAACTCATGTAAATTTTGAGTAGGATTAAACAATAATTTCTTTTTAATTCCTCAATCCATCTTAATCTGTCTAAATTCAGCCTAAACAGTCCATTTGCCCCCCCTACTTAAAAGTAATGAGATTATATGGCTAAAAATGCAAGCTTGTCTGCTACTTGATTAGATCGTTTGTAGCAGCGTTGAATGGTAACCTTTGATTGTTGAAAGAACTTGTGTACTTACTTAAGTAATTTTTACGAGTTTTGGCTAATTTCTGTTAACAGAATCTACTAGCTAGCAACTATCAGCTATCAAAAATGCATGTCGTCGCCTCTCTATGCACCAGGTAATATTATAGAGCAAAGTGCATTATTAGAATTAACCATGGACCTACTGATCAGAGAGGCTCGAAAGTGATGTTAGATCTATTTAAGCTAGCTATATATACACACATGGGAGCTAGGAACCCCATCTATGTACGTACTGTCATGTAATCTTTGACTTGTGAGGGGAAGTCATTGAATGCTTAGTATTATTTCTTAGAGGTACGTAGTAAAATTATGGCCAGTTCAATGTTGAATGGCAACATGTAATTGTTGAAATAGTTCTTGTAATCTTGCCAACTTCCTTAAGTAGTCTCTAATAAGGGGTTGTTTGGTAAAGTGGTGGAATATCTCATGTAGTGATATAATTCATGGAATTAGCTATTTCTCTTTTTATATATGAGAGAGAACAAATTTTACCATTTTAATATAAATTTTTTTTTGAATTATTCAATATCCTAAATCAAATATGAAATAAAGTTAAATTATTATTCTTATCTCAGGTATCAAAGAGATTTGATTAATTTCTCAAAGACAATACAGTAGCCTGTTTAGAGTCATTCTCATCTATCAAAAATGCATGTAGCCACTCTTAGCACCAGGTGATTCCACAGAGCAAGGTTGGTACTTTTGCACAATTGTTAATATCAGGAGTCAAAAAAGACTAGAGAATAAAGTTTGTAATTTAGCTACGACGTACTTTATAGCTATATAGCTATAGTTCTTGTAATAAAACTTCAATTGAGAGATTGTAAACAAACCTATATACTTTTTTTTAAAAAAATTATTAAACAATCTTTCATCTCAATTTTCTTTTTCCTGCTATAACTCCCCTCCCAACATTACAACTTTATAATCTTCAAGTTTTCAATTAATATTTATTAAAAATAAGACCCTATATTTATCAACATATTAAAATAATCTGCAAAATTAAACCTTAAAATATAAATCAAATTGGTTTAAGAGAATTTAAAAACACTAAAACATAAAAATATAACATACCTTCAACAAAAATGGCACCAATATATTACTAACTGGAAAAAAAATATATGAAAGAGGGGCTGAGTGCGGCGACTGAGAGGAAAACGAAGGAACTAAGAGACAAAGTAAGAAAAAATATAAGAATATATAGAAGGAATTTAGGTTTTGGCCTGGGCTTCATTATATATATATATATATATATATATATATATATATGGCAAAACAAAGAGAATAAATATATAATTTATATCAAGTAAATTAGAAGAATATAAACTAGTAATTAATTATATTTATGATAATATTTTTCTCCATTATATTGGGGTATTAAAATTGTATTGGATTATTATATTAATAATTCTTATATCTAAATAAATTGAATATAATTAGTAACCAGATGGTTGATTACTTGAATTTTCATCTTGTTAGTACGGATTTGATTCTCCATCTTATAATTCTGTCTCTCATTTTTCCTTTCCATGCACCCTATGTAATTTTTTTTTTTAAAACGACGAAAAAGATTCAGTAGCTCGATTGGTTGTGGCTATTGAACTTTTACCATAGGTGAGGGTTTGATTCTCCCCCCTTGTAATTTCCTCTCCCATTTTTCTGTCTCCTATTCTCATATAATAAAAAGGAACAATTTATATATATATGCTACAGTCAAATATTCAAATTTGATTAAATACAAATACATATTTATTTAAGGGATAATTGCGCAAAAGTGTTGCTTATGATATTAAATTGCACTTAAGTAGTCAATTTTTATAATTTTTAGTTGCATGACCCACTATTTTCTTATAGCAGTGTTTAAAAAAAATTTGTATATAACATTACCCATCCGATAGACAATATTACATTTTCTTTACAACAATGTTTAAAATCTCGATATATAATATTATACACCTAGTATATAATAGTATACAAAATTATAAAAGGTGTTTATACATTCATATACATGATTATACAACATTATACACTATTCAATAAAAAGGTCTTCGACTTCTTCCTTTCGTCTCTTATGAAATTCAACTCAAATCTATTCCAGATCACTTCAAATTTAAATTTTGTACTTCTCTTGATGTTTAGAATCGATTCAAATAACATCCAATTAAAATAATTAACAAACTCCAAAAATCGAAATCTAAAATATAACTCTCAAATGAGAAATGAAAAAATGAGTATAAGAGAGAGAGAAACAACTGAAAAATAGAAAAATAAGAGATTAAATAATATAAATAGGAAAAGAAAAAGGAAAGGAAACAACTTAAGTGAGAAAGAATGAAAAAAAACGTAGAAGAAAAGGATGAAGAAGTAAGAAGGATTTTTCTGAAAGAAAAAGAAATTAGCATAGGAGATATGAGTTGAGAAAACGATTAAAAAAAGTAAGAATTTAAAAACTAATTTATTTTGAATTAAGGAAACAATAAGATCAATTCAGGTAACAATGAAAATTTTAGACAAATTAGTTAATTAAAGTTGTGGGCGGCAGCAGTAGGTAATTTTTTCTCTATTTTTGAAACTTACAAGTATATTTTATTTTATTTTTTAGATTGAATTATGATATACTAGTTAGCCTTATTATATCCTAATCTAGCTCTATTATTTTATATTAAATAATTTATTATTGTTAAAAGGTAATTATTACAATAATAAATTTTTATTCATGCAAAAATTAATAATTAACTATGAAAATATAATATAGTAATAAATTTGTGGCTAATTATCTTTCTATTGCCATAATTTTAATTATTTGAAGCAAAAATATTTATTTAGCTATAAATTTTAATTAGAAATAATTTATTGTGGCTAAAAGGTTACAATTGCTACAATAACTTTTATCACATGACAACAACTATTGTTAGCTACAAGACTTTATCATAGCAATAAATCTATGGTTAGTCCTTTAACTATTGCCGCATTTTTTTTAATTATTTGAAGTAAAATAATCTATTTAGCTACATAATTTTATTTTAAATAATTTATTGTGGCTAAAAGGATATTATTGTTACTGTAACTTTTATCACATGGCAATAACTTATTATTAGCTAGAAATATCATCGTAACAATAGATTTGTAGCTATTTAGAAAATTATTTCCGCGATAAATATCAGTTAAAGCAAAAATAAAAAATTAGCTTTGCCAATTAAATTTTTGAGGCTAAGAAATTTTACGAATTTATAAATAGCCATGAAATTTAAATTTTTGTGACTATTATTAAGTACTAGCCACAATTTTATAATTCGTAGCTAAAATTTCAGAGCTGCATATGTAATGTGTTGTAGTGTTATGAGTACTCTATGATCTTATTTTATATAATACTATTACTACAAGAAGTCAACTACTTTTTTTTTTATTACTATGTAGAAACATTTCGGGCTTTTTGATTACAAGTTAGAATTGTTCAAATATTAGTAATACATTAATTAGTTATAAGGAAATTCATGTATTATTTTATGCAGGAATTAATTGTGCAAATTTTAATTATTCATGTACTAGTTATGTATGTATTACTTATGCAAGTATTAGTTATCTAGGTATTATTTATATAGGGTTTAGTTATTATGGCTTTTCTCCTCAAAATTATTTTAAATTGAAGGAAAATATTTTTTCTAAGTGGAAAAAAAGAATTCATGAATGATGGTTTTCATTTTAAATTAAATGCAAAACTTTTAAAAGACAAATGATATGGATTAGATATAATTAATTTTTTTCCTCAAAATTTCTTCATCAAATTTTCGAGCAAATGCAATGTGTCTACGACTTTCTCTAACACTAGTTCATGAGTTTTAAAAGAGATTTGCGCTTATATAATTCTCTCTAATTTTCTTAATAATATCAATAATAATAATAATTATATCTCAATTTCAAACTATTTAAAAATTGAACTCTCATTTTTTTATTCTACATCTCTTAACAATAAATCTCAAATATTAATAATAATAGTATTTTTTAAATAATATCAATGATAATTTTAATAAAATGAATTAAAAAAGATTTTAAAAAAAGCCTGAACTCCAGTGTAACTTTCGTCTCTGATCGGTGTCTTTTTCAGGACCCGAGGACGGGGGGATCCTTGAGAGTGGACGTGAGGACGAGGGGCTCTACAAAACATCCTTGAGACTTCTGGTCTTATGTCCTCCACACAAGCCTTGAATACTTCTTCTTATAATGAAGTCGAGTTATGGCATCATAGATTAGAGCCTTGAATTCTCTTTTATATATTCCGTCTTTTAATCTCCTGTCTGTGAGCTCCTCTCCTTACAGTCAAGTGGCTTTCACTAAAGTAAATTGATAGGGGTAAGTGTGTAATTTTATTATATTAATCCATGTATAACTAATGCTCACATAACTTATTCCACCTTCTACCCCGTATAGTGAGTATTAATTATGTAGAATTACTAAAACACATCAAACACCATATAAAAATAATACATGAATAACTTTTATATAACATTTGAAACAACCAAAAATTGGATTAAAATAATACATATTCCCTCCGTTTCAAAATAAGTGGTGCTTTTAGCTCATCCACATCTCTTAAGAAAACTACTCACTCCTAGAAAGAAAAAATATATTTTTACTCATTTACCCCTAATAAATATCTTGAAAAAGATGTAACTCTTTAATATTTTCTTGATTATATAAAACTCACTCCCTTTAAACAAGGATGAAATTGAAAGAACATCATGTCTTCTTGATTATGTAAAACACATTTATTTTAAAACAAAATCAAAAGATTAAAATACCACTTATTTTAAAACGAAGAAAGTAACTTTTATCCGATTTAAAAATCAAATAATATAAAAAGTTAAAGTAAATAAACAAATTATTCATATATTAATTTGAATCTTATACAAAACCAAACGGGCCTTTCTTGAATGATTCTATTTTAAAAGTTTTAAATTGATAACATTCTCTCAGTCTCATCATATGTGAATGCTTGATTGAACACAAAACAAGATATTAATTTAACTTATATGATATTATATTAGAAGAAACTTTAAAATTTAAATAGTTTGAATAATTGAAATTCTTGAAATTGTTTTAAGTAATATAAAAAAAGGAACAATGTCAAACATCTAGGGATGTAAACTTGGGATACAATTTGCATTTTTTCCTTTTAGAGGGCATATATTTGAGATATATAACAATAGAAGATGACAAGTGTTCGATGCAATGAACACAGACACAAAAAGGGAAACTAGAGAGGAAAGAGTAGGGTAAAGATTAACTACACTTGGAGCTCAGGCTAGATTTGGTCCCGTGACCCTCTTTACAAGCAAGACCCGAATCCAGATTCGTCCTCTCTCCCTTCTCCTCTCTCTTTCTCTGTCTGAGATATCCCTTCTGTTCAGTGAGAAAAGAAAAAAAACCTGATCTTTCTTGACAGAGAAAGAAGAGATTTGCGATTCAAGATATAGATATAGATATAGATATAGATATAGACACATAGATATACGTATAAGGGTGCGTAGGAATGGCAAAGAAGAAAGCAACCATGACTCTGAAAGACTTCCATGGTGGTTCTATTCCTTCAGATCTTCCCCTACCGTCTGCCCCTGGCGTGTGAGTTTCCCTTTTTACCTCCATCGTGTTTCTTCTTTCTCTATGAGCATGACTTTTTATTGAGATTTATACAATGGGTTTCGATTTTTGTTTGAATTGAGAAGTTGGAGATTCTTCTTTTTCGTCAATTGAAACTTAACTGACCTATTTCTTGATGTTTGGTTAATGGAAGTTGTGATCTTTCTAATGATGGAATGGAGAAACATTGCTATTTTCTGCTAGAATGATCTATTTTCCTGTTTAACTGATTTGTGGCTTAGCTGTTTGCTTTCCATAAATCGAGGTCAGAAAATTGCTGGATTTGTAAATTCTTGAACTTAAACACGAAAAGTTTATCTGCCAGTATCCGTGATCTGGCGTTTCAATACATATGATTTTTTTACTGTTCATAATTTGAGATTGATTCAATTTGGCTTTGTAGATCTGGGTATAGGAGATCCCTATTGATTTTGGGAACTGGAAGTTTTGGAAAGTTAAGTGGGGGCATAAAATCTTGAATTCCCTATTACTCGATTGTTTTAAGTGTTTGCACAAGCTGCAATAACAAATGACTTGCACACCATTCTTCTTCTAGGAAACGTCCAAATGGCTGTTCCCTCGATATATATAAACTTAGTGACTTGTCACCTTTTGGAAAGTTTTTGGAACATTTTTAATACTAGACATAATAAGATCATCAAACGTGGATGCTATTGTAGAACCTTCAATCAATAATGTCTCAATTTCAAACTAGTTGAGCTGCTTTATGGATCTTCTATTCCATTCCCGACTCCCTTTGGACTCATTTCATTCCAGTACTATTGTGTAACCGTAAGAAAAAAAAACTGAATGCAGTTACTGAAGTTTGTGTATTTATTTGTATTATTCACTCTTTTGGGTAGAAAATTCCTAATACTGATATTTGAATGTTTTCCTTCTGGTTGGTAGAATGGTTAGGCCATCAGATCGTGGTGGTTTTGATCGCCAAGCATCATGGGGAAACTCCATGGGAAGGCCAGAGCATCGTTTACGTCCGGGATCAGCTGGTGCAACCAGAAACTTTGATGAGAAGACTCCTTTCTTGAGTCATAATGCACCAATTGGCCGTAATTTTGATGAGGATGAAAGGAAGCCATTGGATGGATCATCTGGACCTCGTCGAACTGTTAGTGATGAGAGTATCCGTGCATTTCCAAGTCGTGTGGAACCTAAGGCAGAATACTCTGTCACTGCGATGGTAGGTAGCGGGCAAGTATCAGCTCCTCCGTCTCAAAATCTCAGAGGTGCAGCAAGTGGTACGCATGGGGCTTGGTTCAATGAAACACCTAGTATGGGAGGGAGTACTAAAAGTTCTGTTGGTGGTAGTGGCAGGAGCGCAAGTTCTCTGAATGTGTCTGCAAGTAGTGCTCAAGTTGTTACTGGGTCATACCCAAATGCATGGGGCCTAAGGAAGGAGGTGGCAAGTGCAAAGGAATCAGTTTCAGCTCCATGGTCTGCTCCTGATGCTGAGTCAAAATTGGCCCATGCCAGTGCCCTTGAGAAGGTTACATCTGGCAGGTGGCATTCAAAGCAGCAGATTCATTCTCAAATGGATGTTGAGGTCATTAAACATCAAGACACAGAGAAAGAATTTTATTACCATGGAAGTAATACAGTCACCGATAATGTCTACAACATGCCAGATGTCGTGGGAGGACCCGAATATAATGATCCGGTGCTAGCGGTTCATACTGAAAGAAATCTTGCCCTTGCAGACAGGGTTCACGGTTTTAACAAAGAGTTACCAACACGGGAAAAAGCCAGGTCCCCTTTAGTTACAGACACTAATGAGAGAAAAACTTCTGCTAATGTTACTGGGTTTCAACGGCCCCATAATGTTGTTAGCTCTGGCGGATATGAGATGCAGTCACCTGCATCTTCTGAACCATCCGAGCGGCCCAAATTAAAGTTGCTACCAAGATCCAAACCATTGGAGAATCTTGAGCAGTCCATAGATTATAAGCAGGTTTGTGACATTGCTCTCTGTGGAGGGTTTTTCTATTTACAAGAATCTCATTTTATTCTCTTACTGTAGGTCAACCAGCATCCTAGTAATCCTTTTCGTATTGAGAAATCGGCCGATGCATACCCCAGCGTAGATCCCATGAAGACTGGGATTGTCGAACCTGAAAGAAGCAATCAAGCAATTGAACGCCCAAAATTGAACTTGAAGCCTCGGTCACAGCTTCTTGAACAATCGGAGGGAAACACTGAAAATAAAAGGTATACCTAATATTTTTGCTCTCCCCCTTCATCTGTTAATTGCTTCAATTCCATGGCTTGGGTCTATCTTTGTTAACTTGGAAAGTATTATGAAAAGATAAAATTTGCTTACCAGGACCTTTTTGTGGAGATGGTTAGTAGTGTTAGAATATTGTTCTATTTCAGGAATGAAGTTGTAAAGATATGTCAAGCATTTCCTCCCTGCTGCAAAACCAACTTACCAAGAGGTTCTGTATTGTGAGGGTTCATTAGAAATGGAGCAATATGGTCAGTGAGAATTCCGACAGCAATCCAAACTAGCTTGGTATTGAGGCATAGTAGTAGTTGTATTACCAAGTGAATTGTCTGTGCAAACCCTCTGTGACTTCACTTTTTTGTTCCATCTGCATCTTCCTCGATAAGTGTATTAGAAGGTTTGTCTGAACAACAGTATAAATAAACTATGCTGACTGTTATAATGCCTTCGGGAGTTGTTGATTGTGGTGATCTAGAGGAAGAATAATAAGAGTTGGTGGACTAGGCTTGGGGAAATGATGAGAGCCGAGTCAGAAGAAGTTAATTCCTTTTGATTATTATAGTTCCTATTATGGTACAATGGGAAGCTCTTTTTTCCAAAAAAAAAAAATTAAAAATCTCAACTTAGTATGGCTTTCCTTTTTAAATAGCAAACTGGCCGCTGTTTTGTTTTCAGTTCCTTTTTCCTGTTGGGGAGAAGTGTGGGACTAGTAGTTGATTCACGGATCTAAGCAATAACTCAGCTTTGATAACTAAATAATGATGATATTTGGGGCATCTTTCCTTAGAAAATTTCAGAATACCTAAAGACCCCCCTAAACTTGGTGTGTTTTATTCAGAGCCCCTAAGCTGTAAGCAGTCTTAATTATTCCCTCTTAAACTTAGCTATTTGATAGCCTTTAACCCCCAACACCATCTCATCCTAAGAGAGTGAGATACACCTGGTGGCACATGGCATTTTTAAAATTTTACTTTTTACTTTCAATTAATTATATTTTATATCTTTTTCCAGGTAAAATTAGTAAAAAACTTAGCTAGAACTCCACTTTTAGGCAAAAAAAAAAAAAATCTTTGGTAAAAGTAATGAAATATTAGCCAATTTTGTTTCCTACAGATTTTTCCCGAAAAGAAAAAAATTACACTTTTGAAATATATTTGTTACATCTAAATAAGATGTAATAAGAATTATGTAGTTGAAACTTCATTATTCAGCTCAAACCTTTTATTTTACAAAAATAAAGGAGTTCTAACCAAGTTTTTTGTTTTTTTAAAATATATTTGGCTGAAAAATTAAAAAGTAACAGTTGAAATAAATAGTCATTGCATCTAAACAAGAAATAAAAAAGTGCACAATTGCAACTCCATTATTTTGGTTTAATCTTTCTTTATGTGACTAATAAATCTATTTAGTTGATTTTGGCCTGAAAAGAAAAGACATTATTAAAATAAATAGTTATTGCATCTAAAGAAGAAAAACACAATTGTTACTTCATTATTTTTAATAAAATTAGTTTTATTTGGCTAAAACGATGGAGTTCAAGCCAAGTTTTTTTTCTTCTTTATATTGACCTGAAAAAAAAAAAGAAAAAAGAAATATACAATTGAGACAAATAGTTAGAAGTTGATTTTTTCAAATTTTTTCATCCCCACATGCCTAAAAGAGAGTGTAGCCAGTCTCGTTGCGGCATCAGCATCTAGGGGGTAAGGCTACCAAATAGCCAAGTTCAGGGGAATAATTAAGACTAATAAGAGTTTAGAGAGATCTAAATAAAACGTGTCAATTTTAAGGTGGTCTTTAGTTATTCTGCTTAGAAAATTAGAAGTTTTACCTGTCTTTTCTCTGTGTGAGATCTCACAATTAATATTTGGTCCTCTTCTCTATTTTCATTGTAATCTCCATCTTTTCGAAGCAGATTTTACTGATATGCAAACTAAGTCAGTTTTATGATGTACAATGGATTGCTCATGTTTGATCAAGTAAAATGCTAGATATTTCCTTTATTTCTTTGGCTAGAATAGGAAATTGTGAAGCATACTTGCAAGCATTACTCTTCCTGAATAATTGTTGGATCATTTTGTGATCAAGTTGCCATATGAAAAATTGATTCACTCGGTAGATGAATGAACTGTCCAAGACCACTCATGCATCAATCAGTAGCATGCTATCTCTTTCTTTTCTCATGATATATTGAAGTAGATAGATATTCATAGGATGATGATCTGCTTTGGCATGACTTAGAAGTAATGTACTCAAGACTTTTATGTTCTTTAAGCTTCTCAAATTTGAAGGAAAATCGGCAGCTTGTTATCTCCAGTTTGCGGTTTATAAATGTTATCATCTGTTTTTTGCTGTGAATCAGCGGTTAGTCTTTCTTTGTGATTATCTAGCTTAATAAAAGACCTGTCTGTGTCACTTTGCCTCTACTTTATCTTCTGCTCTTCTTTCCATTCCTTGGCAGTATCTGCTGGCCTTGCTTTATGATGTGATAGAGGACATCTGTTCTAGGTAAAGCTGACATTGTTTTGTGCTTACGGTTTGTTGACACAGGAAACCATTATTTGGTGGTGCTCGTCCACGTGAAATGGTAAGTTATTAATCTTGTATATGCAGAAGAAAGTTATATTTGCCAAAATTTATTGTTTCTTCTTTTTTTGTTGAAAAGAAACATAATTTGTTCATTTTGCACCTCAAATGTCTTTTGGACTTGCTTATGAGAATCACCTTTAAAAAAAATTAAAGATTGTACTGCCCTCTTTCAATTTCTCGTTCCCTAATGTGTGAAGTTCTCTCTCTTCTGTTAACCCTACTGTTCAATTATTGGTGGTCGCCACCAGGTTCTGCAGAATCGCGGGATTGATGATGTTACACATAATCATGACCTTCATCAACCTCATCCAAGGTAGTAAATGAGTTGATTTTGCAATCTCTTTCTATGACTCACAAGTTTCCTCGTTTGACAAACTAAGTGGTAATTGTCTGAAGGAGCAAACAATATGCTGGCAAAGCAGAGACAGTTATGCATGCGACCAGGCACAATGAGAAAGCAGAGAGTATTCCCATTGACCACAGGATGGCGAAGAACGCAGATAGGCGAGATCACAGGATAGATGTCGAGAAAGGAGATGGCCAGAGGAGGAATTGGAGAAGTGAGAACTGGAGGAACAACAAGGAGACTGAAAGGCACCACCACCACCATCAACCGCAGCAACATGCACAGGAGAGGCCGCCCTCACCAGAAACATGGCGCAAGCCTGTTGAACCACCAAGACCTGCTTCTGCTGATGCTCCTGGTGTGCGATATGGAAAAGCAGCCTCTGCTGTTGAGCTGGCTGCAGCCTTCTCAAAATCGGTCTCTGATCCAGCAACAACTGATCGTTTTTCTGGTCAGAAAAGCCTTCCTAATCGGGGTCAAATCCCTTTTTCTCGATTGACAGGCCCTCCACAGAGGCCTCAGATTAACGGGTACTAAGCTCCAGGGGATTAGCAAATGAAAAATGTCTTCTCATTGCTAATTGCTTGCTTAATCGGCTGCAACAGAGTTTTGTTTGCAGAAGGAACACCAAGATGGGAGTAGTAATTGTTATCCGTGCTATAGGCTAGCGACAAAATTTTATGATCTTGCTGCTGAAAATCTAGAACCTGATTCTTCACCATTTAGACCTAACACCTTCAACCTTGAGAAATCCGGTCATCTTTTTTTTTTTCTTTTATATCTTTTTAGTTTGATAATAATTATCGGGGATGATGTTTGTTCCCTTTATAGATGATTGGTTGCTCAGAATGAATTTCTGATTGAAGCCTGATGGCAAAACAAAATGATGTATACTTTGGAGGTGTTTGACATTTCATGGCGAATGCTGTCTGTTATCCGATTGATGGTCTAGTTTAGAAACACTCTGTGAAATGAGCTTCCGCCAATGTTTCTAGCAGTATAACCATCACTCAAATCACATTCTCATGATGTTTAAAGACTATGAAATTAGCTACTGTATAATTTGCCTTTAGGTTCTTGTGGTTACAAATGCACACAGTACATGCAGTATGTACTTGTTCGTTTTAGTGATAAGATGACAACATTGTTGGTCCATTATTTACTGAATTTTAGATTAAAAAAATAGTACGAACTACGAACTTGTGTTACTGTCGATGTTCATATTGCCCTGGTAAATGGACGAAGCCTTCGACAGCATGCCATATCTAAGTGATACTTATTATCACTATGCATGCATTAGGGAGCATTTGATTGACATCAACTCATAATTTTGTTGGCTTTCGACTAAATCTCCTCATGAATGGCTGATCTTGCATTATGTTGGAACTCTGGTTATGTAATTGCTCCTCTGGTTTTATATCAGATAACTACAATAATAATAGTAGTAATAATTGTTCCATCATAAACTGAAGGACAATTAAATAGATGGTTCATTCATTGATGCATGATGATATGGTTCCACACGAACTTGTCAAAAGACATGAATAGAGCAACTAAAAAACGAAGGTTACTGCCGATAGTGTCATCATACTTGCCTGAAACTGAGCTTGTACCCTACAACGACACAAAATAAGAACCATTAATTTCATTAAAGTTTAGAATCAGCGGTACTGAATAATTGTGATCTTATAATATGTACGTGTGTGTGTGTATATATAAATTATTTTTTCACATAATTTGAGTCATAAGCAATGAGTTCAATTGAACTCATAAAACTCGCCCCTAGATTCGCCTTTGATTTCAAGCATTGGAAAATTCTTGTTAACGTAAAATCATTTCTTACCTCAGATCATTGTAATAACCATAAGCTTGAGAATTGGTTTTTGGTCGTCTATAAATTTTCATCTTCTTGGTGCTGGCTTTGATCCCTTCTTGTGCTTTGATTGTATCATTTTCAGAGATGGTGTATAGAGATGGCTGCCATAATCCCTTTGATGATGAATTTCTACGAGCTAATTTTCGAGCCCTGGTGGTATCTACCTCTAGGCATGTTACTTGAACAAGAGAACATACCTCAGTTTTGGGACTATTACTATCTCTAACAGAACCACCATAACAGGCCAGAAAATCAGCTAAGAACTTCATAGTTCTTAAAACTTAAATTTCTAGTCCTATGTTGAGTGCTTATAACAATTTAGTAGAAAACTATTGAGGTCAATTTGGTCACTTTAGGGAGGCTGCAAGTGAGGTATGGTGATAGTGAAAGGGCACCTTTTTGGTAATATGGATGATGAATAATTGGTGTTAAAATAAAGACATGGTGGATCGCATTTAATGATAAGATTATCAAAATCTAAATGCATGTCAAATGCGTGAGGCTATCACTTTCTTTTTTCCCCTTATATATAATAATCATGTGCGAAGTTCTACTTTTGAATATATATTACCTTTCTTTATCATAAATATCATGATTAAACAAATACAAAAAAATCACTCTTGTTTGTGAATCCCAATCTTCATGAATGACGGTTGGGTGCAAATTGTTTTTTCGAGTATGTGACTTTGGTATTAAATAATTTATATACTAATTTAGCTCACCTGCCCTATCTACTACTTTTGTTTTTCTAATTGAGCTCAAAAGGTTCAGGAAAATCATGGAATCTCTTATTTTCTCAGATGTCAAGATTCAAAAATAGTTGGTGAATTATTTTTGGTTTAATCAAAGCTTTTCCAGGGTGCTTGTATTTAATTGGCTCGTGGACATGCCGACTTTAGCATTTAATAGTTAATAGTATTAAGTATTAACTTAATACTTGAAAAATGGGATATATTATTGCAAATTGCAACGAGATTCAGATCTTGTAAAATCTATGACTGATCAAAAGTTTCTAACTTTTCTTGTAAATTTTCCACTTTTTAAAAAAGTGTGCATGCTTTTCACCCCTTAAAATTTGCTTTTATCATCCGTGTTCTTTCTTGACTCTTTTCTTTTTCCATTTTCTTGGGTGACCTTTTGATATCACAATAAATACTTTGTAGTTGTTAATTTATTTATTTTTTGGTATTATCCTACAATATTCAACAATTATTGACTCCGTTAATTCAAATTTTTCTGTAAGAAATTTCTTTATTTTCTGGATTTAAACTTAAAATATCTAATTAAAAATTCAAAAATCGAATCCATTCCATTCCATCACATTTCTCGACTGCAGTTATTAATTGCGTACATTAGCTTTTCCTTTTTTTTAGTTGATATGATTTAAGAGGTGAGAGGCCTGGGTAGAGTAGAGAGAGAGAGAGCGCAGCTGGAAAGTCTCATGAGAACCGAACCTTGAATTTTTAAGACGCAAAGTTATGCAATCCTCGAAGAGACGAAGACAATTCTGTTACTAAAATAAGTATCTTTTCTATAAAAAAAAAGAACTCTTTACTTCCAAATATTTTCTCAAGAATCATTTTTACCTAAATATTTGTACTCGTACCAAATAAATATGAATGTATCTTGTGTAATTTCAGAAATAAGAAAATATAAGTTTGTTATTTTGGGACATAAACATCATGTATTATGGACCTATTATAGATTGTTCACAATAGGCAATCCGCAGTTCAGCATAAATATTCGGATAGCAGTATGTTTTTCCCTCACTTTGAGTCTTGGGTGCGGTCAAGGCTGCAAAAGTTTAACACTAGCTGCCTGTGTATGAATAACAGCAACACCAACACTAATATTTGGAATTTGCAGGTACATTCCCTGCAAGTGAAACAAGTCATGTTATAGTGGGATCTAGTTTGCAATTTATCTCAAAGTCAGCTTATCCCACTATCCAAAATTGACGGCAGAAAGTAGAAAAATCATCAACTACTACTGTAAATTGTGGAGGATCTGGATGACAACAATTCTTGAGAATATTAACTTACTTCCTCGTTTAAAAAACAATGATTGGGGGCACGAAAGACTTTGATAATCCAAGATTCATATTAGAAGAAGAAAAGTGCGGAGAAGATTGGGCAGTCCTCGGCCTTATCATTCAATTCCCTCCAATAGACAACCATGATTCCATAGTCAAAGTAAATTTATCACTTCTGTTTGCTCATCTACCAGCCACCCTTTTAGAAGTTCATTGGGGACCGATTCACTGTAAATCAATAATTTTCAGTGTTATTTTCAAAAAATTTGAAAAAAATATAACTAAAGAAAAATTTTAGTCTTTTTAACTTTTCAAATAGTAATAATATCATTATTCTTTATAGAAGTAGATAGTAACATAAAGGAAAAGAAGTAAAGACTCCCATTTTTGGATGCGTCTAAGTCCTAGAATTTTTTATGCTGCCATTGACAATGCAAAGTTCGCAAATGTCGAGAAACCTGCTCAATAAACTACTACTACTACATGGTTTTAAAACTCGAAATAGAAATCAGTGTTGGAACTTCTTTTATCTTCCATCTCTCAGCATTTTGTTTGTTCCTTGTGAATATTATTCTAGAGCTTTAACATCTCACAGTTGATGGTTTCTTTTAACATTCATTTCCCTGTCTTTTAGCTCTTGGAACCATCCTTTGACTATGGAAAATTTCTGTCTTCTTGAGGTTGATGTCAATGGCCAAGAAATATTTTTGGTGGACAAGGTACATACTTTTTACTATGATGTCCTCTTTCCTATTGTCAATTCTTGGTCATTATGGCTAAGTTTTATCAAATCCAAGTTCTTTGTATTGAGTATATTTTTAGGGACTAAAATGCAGCCTTTTGAAAATCTTGACTTACCATCTTATATCTGTGCTTTTTATATTCTGCAGACTATTCTTGCATCTTTTTCGGGGAGATTAAGAAAACTATTCAGTAAGTTGACAGGGAAAACAAGAAGGCTGAAATTAATTTTCGACAAATTTCCAGGAGGTGCTGAGTGTTTTGAACTCATTGTTAAGTTTTGCTATAATGGAGGTAGGATAAAGGTAACTCCTTTTAACATGTTTCAACTGCATTGTGCTGCCAATTACCTTGAAATGAATCAAGAAATGCAGGGGAAACCAAATTTGGTCGAGCAAACCATTTCTTTTTTCCAAAAGATTCATTACATGACATGGTCTGAGCTGATAATTGGCCTGGGAAATTGTCAAGAAATGATCTTTTTCATACCATCTTCATCTTTAATTAAAGATTTCTTGGATTGTGTTGTTGGAAGGCTTGAATTTCATTACATTTCTAGCCCATGTGCATCTTCTTCGGACAATTCGTCCATGCAGTTTTCAGGGGACATTAGTACAGAAAGCAGGGGAATTTACACTTCTCAAGCAACCTGGTGGTTTGCAGATCTTGGATTCTTGAACCTTAATATGTTCAAGAAGATTATAGACACGATGATTTGTAAGAAATTGGATCATCATGTGATCTCTTCATTCCTGTTTTATTACAAAAGACTGAAGTGTCCAAGTGCTTCATTATCTCAGAAATGCAGAATCATTGAGACAGTAATCAAGTACCTTTATTCTCTTGATGGGAGCTTCATGTCTATCAGAGGCCTATTTGACATTCTTCAGGTGTCCTTGACCTTTAATATGAGCAAATGTTCAATTGGAAAGTTAGAAAATTTAATTGGTTCCCAGCTAGATAGAGCTAAACTGGATGATTTGCTGGTTCCTTCTCCAGCTGGTGAAAAAATTTCTTACAACATCAATCTAATTCTGAGGTTGCTGGACATATTCCTCTCCAGTAGCAGCGAAAAATTACTGATGTATCAACTGAAGAAAGTTTCTGAGTTAATAGATCTCTATATCATGGAAGTGGCCCCTGATCCTTGTCTTAAACCTTCCAAGTTTTTGGCATTGGCCATGGCAATGCCGGATATTTCAAGAGAATCATATGACACAATATATTTTGCCTTGGATATGTACCTCAAGGTAAGACCTATTTCCTCAAAAGGCAATCGATCTATTCATTATGTTCCCTAGAGTTTCCAATCTCCAGCTGGATTGATGTTGTTACTGTGCATAGATATTAAATTCTTGATTTTACAACAGGTACATATTAATGGTTTGTCTGAAGAAGAAAAGATAAAGATATGCTCTGTGCTGAACTATGACAAGCTCTCGGAAGAAACTCTCAAGGACCTAGCTCAAAATGGAAGCTTTCCAGCTTGTGCATTAGTCACTCTGCAGAACAGGCTCAGATATTCAGTCACAAGGACTTGAATTTTTCCTTAAAATGTTTGGTGATCAGATGAATCAATGTAGTCTTTGAAAAGCAAGCAGTGCAGTGTATATATTAGTCTTTGAAGAGTTAATGTAATCAGCTTGCTTGGAAAATCAAAATCTTTAACAAAATGCCAACTTTTTTGACTTTCAGCAAGCTAAGGTGCTTGTCATTTTCATTTTATCTTCCAGGTGAAAAAGAACAATACAACCAAAGTTTCTTACCTTCTCCTTCCGTCCCAAACAATTTATGTAAGTTGTTTGACTAAATATAAAATAAAAGAAAGATATTTGAAACTTCTCATTTAGAATAAGTCATAAAAGTTATTAATCATCTTATTGACTGTAAAAATAGAAAGTTTAAAAGTAAAATGTTTCTAACAAGTAAAATAGTATAACATTCTTTTTCAACTGACTTAAAAGGAAAAACACACAAATTTGGTACGGAGGGAATACTAAATAATCCATTGTTCATACTAATATCCAAACATTTCGAGAGGAAAAATGAGTGAAGGGTGAAAAATGTTGGGACAACGGAATAACAACAATAAACACACACACACACAAATTAACTGCGAGAAAATAGAGAAAAACGGAACACAAACGACACACAAGAATTTACGTGGTTCGGTCTCACGACCTAGTCCACAACTGCAACTAGGAGGAATTTTATTACTCTCTCTCTTGTGGTGTATAGATTACAAGTACAAGCTATCTATTTATAGAAATAGATTAGGGTTATTAGGGTTTCTAACGGGCCTAATTAATCAGGCCTCCACAAGCCCAACAATTTCCCACTTGGAGGCATGATAATCTTCAACTGTCATCCACTGTGAGCACTTGTACGTCTAGTAATCTCCTCTTCATCTTCCTGGTTGCAGCGGCCTTTTCATCAGTTAACCTGAAGGCCCGTTGAAGCTTCCCCAAGCTCCAACATCAGTCACGGCTAAAACTGCCCCTGACTCGTCCTCTGTCCCTACCGACTCCCACTTGCACGAACTGCCGAATCCTGGGATACTTTGAGAACAAACAACACTCTCCATAGTTAGCAGGTAATCATCCGGAGAGACTTTGACAGCTGGAACACTGGTTCTCTTAACCCACTGTCTGGTAACTCTGGCTGAAGTTTTAACTGGCTGACTGCCGATGCTCCCACTGCCACGAGAACCCCTGACTGGTTTACCTGAACCTTTCCAAGCACGTTCAACCTGAATCTGACCTGTGGCTCTGGGTTTATCTCCTGCAAAACGAACCTTCTTATGCCCACGAGACTCTGTGAACCGGATTTTGTTTCTCTTCTGATCTGGGACAGTCACTCCCTCAGATGGTAAATAGACCATATACAGCGAACTCCGTTTCTTTCCTCGAGCTATGACCAAGTTCCCCTTCATCACCTTCCACTGCCCGTTTCCGTACTTAACATCGTGTCCCTCATCATCCAACTGCCCAACAGAAATCAACCGTTTCTTCAAGCTTGGAATCACTCGGACATCCTTTAAAGTCCACGGACCGACTGAAGTTTTCAGAATCATGTCACCCATGCCCGTTACATCAAGAACTTTATTGTTTGCTAGTCTTACCTTTCCAAAATCCCCTTCTTTCAGATTCTGCAATGCTTCACTGCTGTGGGTAGCATGAAATGAAGCACCAGAATCCATGACCCAGGAATCCACACTGCTCTCCACGCTACATATCAAGAGATCATTATGAGCATAGTCTCCTGCAATGTTAACTTGTTTATTATTCGGGCATTGATTCCTGAAATGCCCCACCTCCTTGCACGTCCAACACGTTACATCTGAGCGATCCTGAGTCTTCGACTGACTCCTTCTTCTGTTCCTGCTCCCACTACCTCTGCTATTTCTCCTTCCTCTGCTGACATTTAGCAATTCACTCGATGATTCCCCAGAACTCCTTCTTCTGACATCCTCGCCTAGAATGAGATCACGAATCTTCTCAAAAGTGAATCCATCGGGTCCCGCTGAACTGGTAACTGCTGTAACCGTTCCGGACCAACTGTCAGGTAATGACGATAGCAGTAGTAAGGTTTGAACTTCATCATCGAACTTAATGCCCACTGACGTAAGTCTGGCTAAGATTGAATTCATTGTATTTATGTGCTCGGTAACTAAACTGTCTTCCTTCATTTTTGTGTTCACCAATTCTCTAATCAGAAAGACCTTGTTTGCTGCAGATGGCTTCTCGTACATGTTAGACAGCGCTTCCATGACACCTTTCGCTGTCTTCTCCTTCAGAATGTTAAACGCAACATTCTTGGTCAACGAGAGTCGGATAACCGCCATGGCTTTCCGATCCAAACCTGCCCACTCTGCATCAGACATTTTTTCTGCCTTGTCACCCAATACCATGTCTAACTCCTTCTGAACCAGCAAATCCTCAATTTGCATTTTCCACCAACTGAAATCTGCACCATCAAACTTTTCAACTCGATACTTCCCATCTTCTGCCATCTCAAACGACTAGATGAGGTACCCGGTACAACTGATCTCAGATCGTGGTAACTTCGTCAGAAATTCAATGACAAAACCAATACGCACCACAAAGCAACTCGGACCAACAACAACAAAAAAAAAACAATTGAAAAACTTTCTGCCGGTGAACAGTACCTGCCGGCGACTGCGAGTTTCTCTTTCTCCGGTGCTGCGCGCTCGAGGCTGTTCAGATCTGCTGCTCGTGACGGCGACGGTGCGACTGAACGGCTGAACGGAGACCTGCACGACTGGTTTCTGTTTTTTTTTTCTTGCTCGATCTGAAAAAAAACTGGTTTTTTTTTCTTTATGTCGGACTGGTTCGCAACTGGCAGCAGCGACGGCTGCTTGATCTGGGTTGCGCTGCTGCTGCTCTCTCCCTTTCTCCAAAAAATTTCTTTTTTTTTTTGGGTCTTCTCGCTAATTTTTTTTGTGTGTATAACCTCGCTCTGATACCACTTGTTGGGACAACGGAATAACAACAATAAACACACACACACAAATTAACTGCGAGAAAATAGAGAAAAACGGAACACAAACGACACACAAGAATTTACGTGGTTCGGTCTCACGACCTAGTCCACAACTGCAACTAGGAGGAATTTTATTATTCTCTCTCTTGTGGTGTATAGATTACAAGTACAAGCTATCTATTTATAGAAATAGATTAGGGTTATTAGGGTTTCTAACGGGCCTAATTAATCAGGTCTCCACAAGCCCAACAAAAAATACACTTGGAAGTATTACGGTTTTTTCAGTTTCATATCTGAACTATTAGGTGTTCACTTTTTCTATCTGAACTATCATTAACTATTTATCAGAACACGCCTCAACTATCAGTTGTTTCTTTTTCATACCTGAACAATGGTGATATTTCAGGTAGGAAAAGAGAACAACTGATAGTTGAGGTGTGTTTCGACAAACATTTTTGATGATAGTTCAAGTAAAAAACTCACACCTAATAGTTCAACTGTGAAACTCGAAAAAACAGAATACTTTAGATATATTTTTTTATCCTCATTCAGAAAAAGAAAAAAAAAACAGAAGAAAAGTGTCTTTATCAAGGTTTCATGAAGCTTTTCTTTGACAGTCGGACCCTACTACTTCTTTTCGTTCCTTTTTACTTAATAAAATTTTTTAAGAAAAAATTAATAGAGGCTATAATTTAATTAATATAATATTATTAATTATAGGTATTTTTTGAAAACATATAATAATTGTTATTTTCACATTTTATAGCGTCTTAAGTGCTGAGAATAAAGTTAAAAAAAATGACAATTATTTTTTGAATTTGTATATTAGCAATTATTTTACAATAAATATCTTTAATATACCTACGCAACGCAGAGGATCGGAGTAACTAGAGACCAGCTGAAGAAAAAAAATACTACTGAAAGAAAAACAGTTATTTAAGTGTATAAGATTTTTGTCATTTTGTCATTGTCTTTGTCTAACGTTGGAGCAAGAGACGGGGTTGATTAATATTATATTAAATGGATGTTTCTAAAGAATAATTACACAGAGTAGTGAGCCAAGACTTTTTCTAATACAGAATCTCCCAGCGACTAATGCGGCCTGTTACAAGCACATTTAATTTAATTATTTTGTGGGGCTCGTTAGCTAGCTAGCTAAGCTAACACAATGCTTTCAATATTGTTATACATGTGTTACAGTTTCTACGTGTATGCAAAGTTCCATTTTTATAGTCTGGGACATAATTTTCTTTTGAGCGACGTTTACTTGTTGTACTCGAATTTGCATCAAGTTTCTTCATAATAAGCAACTCGTGAAAAAAATTTCACAAGAACTCTTCATCATCTCCCCATTGTACGTAGTTGTAAGTGGTAAGATTATCAAGATGCACATTGGAGAAAGGAATTATAAGTTATGGCTACAGATTTTATTATTAGGAGCAAAACTCGACTTTTCTAATGTGAAACGATCGAGTTGCTTCGTGTGTTGTATTATGTGACTTACTTTGAATTAACATCAAATTTAAGAAGAAAATAAAAAAATTTATCTCTTAAATATGTCATAGCATTTGCACAACTATAAAACTTTTTGAAACTTGTAACCTTAAATATATTATAACATTTGTGTAATTATAAAAGTTTCTCATCAGGGTATATCAAAAACTGACCTAAAGAGAATCTAAGATAGTGCAAGTGAAAAATCATTGATTAGGCAACAAAAATCTAAAACATTGAAGTGTCACATTGTTGAAACTAAGAGCTTCAGTCGAGTCAAGAAGCTGCAGCTGGGTCAAACAAAACAAGTTGCTATGTTAAAGAAGCAAATACAAACATGAAATAGAAGATAATAATGATTGATATCCAAAAGGGTTTCGATCTTTGAGAAAAGAAAAAAAAATGAAAGAAGTGGTTACGTTTTCAATAGGACATGCATGTTTTGTTGGAGAAGGGAGGCTATTAAATGAGAAGGGAACTTCAAAAATCAAACCCTGGGAGGACCAAACATCCTTGAAATTAATCAAAGAATGCATCTTGGTTTTTGCTTTGGAAGTTTCCAACGACAAACATCTTTGTTAATTGTGATTATGTTGTCTTTTTAGGCTTCCCAGGTTATCGGACTCGGTGTGCATTTATGATTCAACAAAGTGAATAGCCTTTTGGTATCATCGATCAAGTATAGAGCTATTGGGTTAAATTAAGGAAAAATTACGTGAGATATCAAATTTAGGCCTTATTTATTTGAAATGGCGATGGTTTAAAAAATATTACATAATATAATGATAATTTGATGTCTTATGCTCTTCCTCCGTTTTAAAATAACTGGTGTGTTTAACTAGGCACACCTCTTAAGAAAATTATTCGTTCATAAAAAGAAAAAAATATTTTTACCCACTTACCCCTAATAAATATTTTGAAAAAGATGTAGCTCTTTAATATTTTCTTGATTATGTAAAACTCTCTCCATTTTGATTATGTAAAACTCTCTCCATTTAAATAAAGGTAAATTGGAAGAACGTCATTAATATCTTCTTGATTATGTAAAACATCACTTATTTTGTAACAAAATCAAATGGCTAAAATGCCACTTATTTTGAAATGAAGGGAGTATGTAGCAGATATGTATGAATATATTTATTATACACACAGATACAACTAGATAGAGAGATTGTTTAGGCAGGTGAATACAACATATTACACTATTAATACGCGTGCGGATACAGTTTATTTCACTACAAAAATATACATATGTATATATTTGTTATGCGCGTGGATATAATGTAGTTCACTTTTATTATGCGCAGAAAAAATGTGTTTTACTATATTTTAAATAAAATATTGTTATATTTTATAATTAAGCAAAATCTTAATATTTTTCATAAATTTGAATGCAAATATCAGTATTTACAGAATTTTTTCATGGATTATTTATATTGATTTTAAAGAAAAAAAAGATCTAACAGTTATTTCAACTCGTTTATAATAGGAGCAATTTGACATCCCTCCTCTTCCTCTCTCTTGAAAAAAGGAGCAAAAAAAATAAAAAAAAGGGATTCCAGGATTTATTTTTTACTTATTACTTAACCCTCTCTATATATATTAAAATAAACCATATTTTTATTTGAACTGTTTTGTAGTTGATAAAATAAGAGATTGCCGATGGTAAAAACTCAATTTAAATGACGTAACTTAACATTAACTATATAATAGAACTTTCAAGCAAAAAGTAAAATAAAATAATAATAAATTTAATAAAATATTTTATTTTTGATAGAAAAGTCAAAGATATTTATATTAATACAAAAGGATTTGTCATGCAAGGATCGAGCTTTTACGAAGCTTATCATTATAAAGAGTAGTTATACTATTACAGTTGTGCATATCAATCTAAAACATAATATGAAAATAAAGAAGGATAATCAGATTATAATGAGTCATATTACAAGGAGATAGATCATGTGTGTGCATGGCTGTTAAAATTATACAATACTATATTTATTTGATTTAAATTTTTTAATTTAAAATATTAACTGCGTCATACCTATAAAGTATCTTAAGTAATAAGATATAGAAAAAAATTAATTACACCAATTTAATTAAAGAAATATAAAAGTATAAAATAATTATAATAAATAATAATTATTGAATTGAAATTTTACTAACTTAATTAATAAGAGTGAATGAATTTTAATTTTAAAAGTAATGATTACATGGTCAAAACGAGCCAACTCATCGAGCCTGAGTTTTGACGGAGCTTTAACCTAGTTGAGCCGAGCGTCCAGGCTTATGTGGCTTTATAAATGATAGTATTAAATTAAATATTTAAGATACATATTATCTCTTGAAAGTATAATAATTAATAAATATATAATTTGAACTAATATAATAAAAAATAATTGATATATATATATATATATATATATATATATATATATATATATATATTTTAAAATTAATAATATTTTAATTCAATAAACTATAAAAATTAAAGTACACATTTTCAAGAGCATTATAGAATGCATGTTGGCAAAAAGATTAATATTATAAATATAATGTAATAACAAGTCAATATTACTATAAAAAAGTAAATTAAAACAAAAATTATAACATAAATTCAAAATTCAATAAAAAAGATTAACATAATACTGTTAATGTCAAATTCCAATATAACATAAAATAAGTTTTAATATAACTTGAATAAATATAATTCGGAAGAAAAGAAAAACATAACTTCATTCAACAACAAAATTTTATTTTAATTCAAAAATTAGAATAATAATGCATTTATGCTAAATGAAGAAAATAAAAAGAATAAAAAATTTAAGACATAAGAAGGGGGAAAAAAAAGATATATAATGTAAAATAAAAAAATATTTTAAAAATTAAAAAAAGTTAAAATAATAAAAATTTAAAAAATAAATTAAATTTAAAAAGAAAAAATGAAAGAATTAAAAAGTAATATTATAATTACACCACGTAATTACCAGCAATTCTTATTTTCTCTAAAAAAAAATTCAATTTTAATTACCCCTCCCATTTATACATAATTTTCTGCGAATTATGTAATTACTAATTATCCAATTAAATAAATAAATCAAACTGTATAATTACATCTAATTATACTCAGGTCCATTTTTTTTATATATAATTTTTGTATCATATGTAATTCTTATAGAATTTTCCAAACCAAATTCCTGCACTATTATAATAAACTAGGGAAAAAACATAACAATTTTACATTATAATCCATTCATAATCAGTACTTGAGGAAAAAGTTCATTTGATATATCAATAAATAAATTTAGTAGAGATTATTAAAATTCACGATCGAAAGAAAGTGTATTAATAATTTTATCACTTTACATCATTTGGAACTATCCCCCACCCCGTATTATCAGATAATGGAAAAGTGGAAAAGAAGAGAAAAGGAAAAAAGAAACAAACGATTTGGGTTTGCAGATGACTGGGCCAAGGCCCTTACTACCAAATTGGGTCAGATGTCAATGTTACGAGATTTTAGCCCTCATTTGAAAAGTAATAAAAGAATAGTCACGTTTTAATATGAAAATAAAATTCCGATAAAAATAATTCTACTTAAAATATAAAAGAATTTATAATGATTTAAACTTCATGGTACGTTTCTTTGTTTTTAATTTCATGAATCTTTTTTTTTTTAATTTTAAAATTTCAATAAATTTTTTAATCCCGTGATATGTTTCTTGATTTTGAACTTATAAAGGTTTAAATTTCATGAATCCTTTATTGATTTTGAAACTTCGGTAATTTTTTAAACCCCGTGAAACGTTCACTAATTTTGAATCTATAAAAGTTTAAACTCCGTGATTCCTTCTTTAGTTTTGAAATTCAACCAAATTTTTTAACACCATAATTTATTCCTCGATTTTGAACTTATAAAGGATTAAAACTCCCGAATTCTTCCTTGGTTTTGAAACTCCAACAAATTTTTAGACTTCATGAATTATTTCTTGATTTTAAACTTATAAACTTAAACCTCATGAATCCTTTCTTAATTTTGATCCCCAGGAAGCTTTTCCGAATTTCACTTGTTAATCATTCGAATTCAAAGTAGTATTTTGATGGAGTTATCCTGTGTCAAGAGAGTGGCTAAATATTAATAACTTTTAAAATAGTGATTAAAATTTGACAATAGAAGTTAAAAGTAACTAATTATCTATTTTCGTATGTTTTTCTTTCACATTATTACTGGTAATTATGTGCAACTATATCATGGGAAACTGCTTCCCGGGGTCAAATAAAGACAAAAAAAGATATGTCAGCGACCTAGCACGATAAAGCACTCTCTGAGGGTTTGGAATCGGTAAACGTCCAAGATCATCTGATGTCAAGAAGCTGAGGATAGTCTTTCAGTCAATCCGTAATTTTTTGAATAATAGCAGTCGGTTGAATATGGTTCGCGAAGCATCTGGCTTACCGGTAATCTCTTAGAGTATGCCAGAAATGAAGAGTTAAGGTGGTTATACCTACCCCGAAAATGTTCCCAGCATAGGAGTCTATGGTTCCATTCTTGTTGTGTTGGATTTTTTCAAATCAAGCAAAGAGGAATCAATTTAGTAATACATACCAAGTGGATTTAGGAGGAATCGAACATCCCCTAAAACCATTAGACTTTCAGAGTGGAGGAGTCTCGTTGCCATTAAATCTCTTCTCGAAAATCGAAGAAATATCTAATCCAATTTTAATACAGGGAAGGATTCACCAGCTACTAGACATAGCACATAGGCCAACAATAGTATGAATGGGATAGGTCGAAGGCTGGCTTTATCTTCGGTGGGAAAGCTCTTTTCTTTTCTCTCAGAGGGTTGGGCATCAAACCATTTTAGGGGTGATCGGCACCATTGGTTATATTATAGTTGATTGATGCAAATTCTAATCCATTCTATTTTGTTATTATCTCTTGCCCGTTTAACTACTTCTCGAGATATTTCTGCTGATGGCCCTTGAATTATAACAGGAGCAACCTTAGTAAAACTTGTTATAAATACCCTAATAATTATGTGCAGACAATGATACTTTATTTCTCTTAAGTAATTATAGTTCAAATTGAAGAATGCTACTGGTTTTGAAAAAAAAATATTATTTTACTAAATAAAGATTTAATACAAAATACAGTTTCATTATTCAGACCAGTGTCTCTTCAACTAGCAAATTTTCTTATTTTTTATTACTAATTTTAGTGTACAAATAACAAATACTACAAAAATAAAATTAGATATGAACTTCATCATAAATCCGTCACTAAGAAAAATTTTGACAACTAATATTTTAAGCAATTAAAGAATTTTTACAAAGTTTCATTAGTCGCAATGCGCAAAGCTTTGGATATACATAAGGTAATGAAGAAAAAATGATGCAGAATTTTGAAATAAGTTAAAACGCGCGAGAAGAATGAAGAAACTAAAGTGAAGAACCAAGAACAAACTCAAAAGTTATAATGTCACACTATTGAGTAAGCTCCCTTTTCTCATTTATAATTTTAATTTTATTAAAACTAGAATTTTAATGCATCTTAGATACGAGCAAATGAATAATATTTAATAATAAAGGTAAAATAATTATAAAAAAATAAATTATTATTTAATTTTTTAAATTTAATAAATAATTATATAGTAGATAAGATAAATAAAAGGATTTACTTCTCAGGCAATGTGACAAGTTATATGGACACGTAAAACTAACTGAGTAATAAATTAAAAAAAAGATTTGACTGTTTGCCTTGAGTATTTGATTTCTTTTCTTTTTCTCTTTTGACGATACATCACTTAGACGTCGTCGTTTGGTCAGCTGCACTCGGTATCCTTCGCTTTTAACAAGATGAAAGATAGAAAAAGCGAGTCAGCGAACCCTCTGAGGATTCTTCTTCCTATTCGGGTTTTCTTTTTCTTTATTTTCAAAGGAACAGACTGAAGAAAATGTTGGAGAAGATCGGATTACCTCCAAAACCATCACTCAGAGGGAATAATTGGGTAGTTGATGCTTCTCATTGCCAAGGATGTTCTTCTCAGTTCACTTTCATCAATCGCAAGGTTTGATTTTTATTATTTCTTGAACTTTCTGTACTTTTTTCTTGACGCCCTTTGTGATAAATGTGATTTTTCCCGATTTCCATTAGGCAAATTCGCGAGGTTTTCAGTTTTGATCAATACGGTGTTTGATTGTTGAATAATAACATGTTAGATCCTAAATATATCGTCAATATAAGTTTTTAATTAAATTTATATGTGATTCCCTTTTATTTTCCCATTTACTTTATTGAAATATGTTGTCAAGTAGTATTTGTGGTACTCTATAGCGGAGTTATAGCAAAAATCTCACCTTTATATTATAGCATTGGTGGTGATTCATATACTCTTGTGGGTCCATTAGTATACATTGATCCTTTAATATTTTCAACCCTTTTATGTTGCTTTAAAATTCTGTTGGCAGGTAAAGCCACGTTCAATTCATAGATGTGTATTCTGTTTGAAATCTTTGTCATCAAGTGCAACTGGTTATCATTGAATATGATGTGTAGAACTAAGTATCATCCATCATTTGACATTTCTTTCAAAAACTTTGGTCTTGGACTTCTTGGATGCACGTTTTGATTCAGAAGATAAGACTGAGACTGCAAGAGTTTGGTTGATAAGCATTATTACCTAGAAATGAAACCTGATTGTACTCTTCGGGCTAACTTTGACGTAGAGTCCATTTAAGTAACAGTTTATCCATTCCTATCGGGCATCTTAAAACATCACCAAGCTCTAAATCAACTAACTGCAGAATACCTAAGAAGAACTTTAATTTTGACGTGGCATGCTTTTGAGATATGCTAAAATCAGCTCCTAAACTTCACATCCATATCTGACATAATAGTTCTGATTGCCATATGTGTTTCATTTATGCATCGCATGTTCATACTAGTGGGAATAACATGTGCAATCTCAGCAGTTGATTTACCCAGCAGCAATTTTTGATCATGTTTCTTATTGGTCTAATGACCCAATGGAAATGCTTATCTCTCCAAGGTTTCAGTCGTGCAGCAGAATGTCTCTAATTTTTTTACCTTACTTCAGTATGTTCAAGGTGTTTCATATTGCTGAAGAACTCTTGTAAACATTATTCTCGACGAAATGATCTTATGTTGAATTCGAAGTATATAGCTGATCCTCCCAAACTTATTCCTGAATAGTGTGGCAATTGAAGTACTTTTGCCAAAAACATGCTTAGTGAGAGAAAGAGAGGTAATTGGAAAGACGCGGCGAAATTTATTTATTTGGCTTAGTGGCAAGACTGAAGTGCTTGCCTACCCTAGATTTCTGAATCCTCTCACTTGGACTTGTGTAGAACTTTGGATGTGAACAAGCTTGCTCAGTACATCTTTATCTTTGTTCCAGCTCCATCAATTCTCAAGAAGAAGACAATAGTACGTGCAGTATGCTACTGCTTTAATTGTATTCCACCTGTCCACCATCTATTCAGGATGCATTATACAAGAAATCTAGCTCGAAAAAAAATCTGAGATCTTCAGAGGTAGTAAAGTCACCCAAGAGAAAGAACAAGGCAAACCCAATAGCTCATTGTTCTCCTATTTCAAAGGAGTATGAACCTCTTTCTGCAAACTGAACAGGTCCAACATACAACTTAGGCCTTGGCCCTGGAAGCAAATATGGAAAACCAAGATCCCATACAGGGTAAATTGTTTTGTCTGGTTGGTGGTCAAGCAAGCATGTCTGACACAGGACAAGTTACAAAGAAGGGGAATACAACTTAATCCATCTGCTCATTTTGTGGTGAAACTGCAGAAACAAATAGTCACCAGTTTTTGCACTGCAGCATGGTTACTCAATTATGGAAAATATTTCTTAATGGGAGTGGTGTGAACTGGTCTATGCCCCAGTCAACTGTACAACTGCTTTCTAGTTGGAACAGAAGGGGAGGCACCAAAACTCAAAAAAGAAGCTGGATTCTGATGACAGCTTGTATTTGGTGGACTATTGGGAAGGAAAGAAATTTAAGATGCTTTGAAGGAAAGAGTAATCCAATACAGCAGATAAAGCTTAATTGTATTCACCTTTTTTATTTTTGGTGTAAACAGGAGTACATAGAGGATACAGAGACTATAAGTCAGTTGTTAGAGTCTCTATAGAGTTTAGAATAGTCAAGCTTGCTACTTCCCCTGTTATGGCTTAACAGCCTTTTTGTGATGAATACACCTTGTTACCTTATCAAAAAAAAAAATAATCTGAGACCTTCAGAGGTAGTAAAGTCACCCAAGAGAAAGAACAAGGCAAACCCAATAGCTCATTGTTCTCCTATTTCAAGGAGTATGAACCTCTTTCTGCAACAAATTGCGAGCAAGAAATTACATTTTCTTTAATATTTGATTGCACTTTAACTACAGTTGGGGATATCTTTAGTAGATTAGATATCCTTTAGACCAGCTCAATTAGCTGATAATATTGAACTTTCTCGCCCCTCATCTAGGCAATGCATATCCTTTTGACTCAAGTGCTTAGTGGCGCATCTTGTTGAGAAGTCTATTGTATTCTAAGTATAGAGGAATCACCTGATTTGCCACATTAGTGGGTGCTATTTCACGCTAGTGCTCCTTCAGTAGAAAAGCCAATTTTCTGGAGTTGAATGGCGTGCCAACTGCCATATAGGCGATAAATTCATCAGAAAATCGATCTATTTCATCCTGGTTGCAAACAGTTTATGCATTTCTGTTTCATTGTTACGTAAATTGGAACAAGTGTTTGGACAAGAATAGTTGCAATCAATCTTCTGTAATGTTACAAAAGAGTAAGCAATGTGGGTGTTAAGATGGGAATTTATGGTTCTTTACCCCCCAATGTCTTCCTTCATTATCTGGAATATACAACATTCATTCACTTGTGCTCTTATCCGCGACTTTAGTTATTGGAGAACAAGAGGTTCTTCATTTGCTTCTCTAGTGAATTTCTTGACCATGAAGATGCTAGTATATATTTGGTTATCTCCACAGTAGTAGTTGGTTTTAAAGTGTTCATAACAAGTTGGGTTTAAATTGTTTATAATTTTCTCATAGCTAGTAATCCAAAAATATAGACCACATTTATGTGCTATTCATAGTCCAAACCATTTGCCAAGTAGAGCTGCAACTGAATTGAGGCATTTATCAATCCTGTTTGAAAAGCTGGAGTCAAAATTCCATTTGCTGAATTGTTTCTTGTTATTTTTGCTGATAGATCGATGCTAGCAGGCGTTGTTTCTTGTGAGAACAATGAACCTTCTCCGTTTTGATACAATTAGAGATCAAATTATGGTCATTATAGTCCAGATATTGAATGCTTTTTCCCCAGTTTCCTTCTTGCGAATATCCGAGTTATGATTTTCTCAAACTATTTGGTAGTGGTTCAGCTCGAGGATAATCTCTCTTCAAACCACATTCACATCTGTGGCCTGGAATTTTCGTTGACCTGTAAATTTTCTTGCTGCTTCCAAACAAGTGTTTGTGGATTCCTTGTCTAGGAATCTAGCTTTTTGCTGTGAAGCTTCTGAACTTTTTGCATATTGCTGCCTAAAAACTAAACCTCTTCAGTAGCAGGCTATAGGCATTCTTTGGGTTGTGAGAATAGGTTGCAATGCATTAGGTAGTAGTTGAAGGGAGTAGTTAAGGAACATGCTTTTTTAGCTTGTCTAAAATGGTTCCTTTTTTTTCCAAGACACAGCATGTTGAAGTTTCTAGATATCATTATTAGGCGCGGCTGCGACTTTTCTTTTATGTCCTAGAGTTGTTCTTTTAATAATGTTTTTTTTTTCATTAGTGTTGTTGAAATACCAATATCATCTTTTATCTCTTACTACCACGCTATGTATATGATTTTATTCTCCCTCTCCTGTCTCCTTGCTGCTTGTTTGAATGGAAATATGAATACATAGGTGTTTGGTTTTCTTTCACTTATGTTGTGATTCACACCTATGAAATTTCAGCATCATTGCCGGAGGTGCGGGGGCATTTTTTGCAGTAGCTGTACCCAGCAAAGAATGGTGCTACGCGGACAAGGTGATTCACCGGTGCGTATATGTGAACCGTGCAAAAGATTAGAAGAGGCTGCACGTTTTGAAATACGATATGGTCACAAAAACAGAGCATCGAGAGGTACCGAATAAATAACTGGTTATACTCACATTCATAGTTGCTGTGCTAATAGATAGAAATGAACTAGTTCTTGTTTTAAAATACAAGCATTGTCTCTCATAGGGAGCTCAAGACTTGCATCGAAGAGTGAGGATGAAGTTTTAAATCAGCTTCTGGGTAAAGAAAGGACCTCAGATGTTCTTTCCCATGATCAACAGTCAACAAGCACTGCATCAGGTCCAAATCTTCTAGTTTTCTCTGGTAAAGATGAGGCTGGAGATGGAAGCAGTAACCAGATGGAGCAGCAGGCTGAGATGGGTTCCACTACTCCTGAAGAATTACGTCAGCAAGCCATGGAAGAAAAACAGAATCATCGAACTCTAAAAGCTGCAGGTAAACCTGAAGAAGCTCTAAGGGCTTTTAAAAGGGGTAAAGAACTTGAAAGGCAGGCTGCTGCTTTGGAGATTTCCTTGAGGAAAAATCGTAAAAGAGCATTGTCTTCCAGTAATGTCACTGAGATCCAGCAAGATACTGATGATGGCAAAGTGTCTGGTAGGAAAAATAAGCTCTCTCCTCAAATTACCGAAGAGAAGGATGATATTGCTTCTGAACTCAGAGAACTGGGATGGTCAGATATGGATCTTCGTAATGCTGACAAAAGGCCAGCAACCATGAGCCTTGAGGGTGAACTTTCTGCGCTTCTTGGAGAAGTTTCTGGAAAGACCATTCCTGAAAAGAAAATTCATGGAACTGACAAGTCACAGGTCATTGCTCATAAGAGAAAAGCACTCCAGCTGAAGCGGGAAGGGAAACTTGCTGAAGCCAAAGAAGAATTGAAGAAGGCAAAAATTCTTGAAAAGCAAATAGAAGAGCAGGAACTGTTGGGTGATGATGAAGATTCTGATGATGAGCTTTCTTCTTTAATACGTGGCCTGGATACTGATAAATTTGATGATTTATCTACTGGATATAAACCAGATTCTAGTTATGATTTTGACAACATTCTCGGACTTGCTGATGATATTGGTACAGATGGTAAGTTTGAAGTAACTGATGATGACATGTATGACCCAGAAATAGCAGCTGCCTTGAAGTCAATGGGCTGGACTGAAGATGCTGCTGAATCTGAGCTTTCAGAAAAGCAATTCCTGCCTGTTGATAGGGAAGTGTTACTAAGTGACATTCAGTCTCTGAAAAGAGAAGCTCTTAGCCAGAAAAGGGCCGGTAATACTAAGGAAGCAATGCAACTGCTAAAGAGGGCAAAAACACTGGAGAGCGAGCTTGGAGAACAACTAAATAATGGTGAAGAAGATGTTAGAAAGCACATCGATGGGAAGGATAAAGAGCACAAAGTAGCACCAAAGAGTAAGTCAGTGATCCAGAGAGAGCTTCTTAGTATTAAAAAGAAGGCTCTTGCTTTAAGAAGGGAAGGAAGGTTAGATGAGGCTGAAGAAGAATTGGAAAAAGGCAAGATTCTTGAGAAGCAACTCGAAGATATTGATAATCCACCAAAATTCGTGGAGCCCATTGCTGGGAATAAGCTAGATGAAAGTATTGCAGATATTGATGCTGGAGATGAAGAGGCAGAGGTTACAGATCAAGACCTGCATGACCCAACTTATCTTTCACTGCTTACTAATTTGGGCTGGCAGGATGATGAAAAAGCTAATGTTCCATCTGCGTCATTTCAAGGGAAAAATAATGTTTCTCATCTTAGCGAGTCCCTAACTAAGGAAGCTACGAGTAACATCCAAGCTCGAGCTTCTAAGAAAAGTAAAGGTGAAATCCAGAGGGAACTTCTGGGCTTGAAACGAAAGGCTCTCACATTGAGACGCCAAGGAGAGACTGAGGAGGCAGAGGAAGTGATGGAAGCGGCTAAAATGTTAGAAGAGCAATTGGCTGAAATTGAAGAATCTATATCTAACGGAGTTCCAACTGATTCAAATAAGCAGAAAGAGCGTAAAGCTATTAATTCTCCCCTTGAGAGCCCACCGTTTCCTACATCTGATTCACGGAAGAGTCCAATTGAGGATATGGAAAGCAAAGTTACTCATACTTCGGAGAAACCAGAAGAGGTCGCTCAATCAGATGAAAAACAATGCATCTCTGAGTCAAAAACTTCCCAAGAAGCTAATTCTCAGCTTGATCAAAATTCCCTTCGCCAAGATATACTGGCTCGCAAGAGGAAAGCAGTTGCCTTGAAGCGAGAAGGGAAAGTGGCAGAAGCCAAGGAGGAACTTCGACAGGCAAAACTTTTAGAGAAGCGCCTTGAGGAGGAAAAGACTCTGGGTACTAGTAGTTCCACAGTCTCCGCAGGTCCTAATACCTCGCATGTTGGACAAAATGAAGTTAGTCCGAACAAAGTTCCTAATACATCTCAAATGGGACAGAAAGAAAGTCCAAGCTCAGGTCCAAAGCCATTGTCTGGACGTGATCGGTTTAAATTGCAGCAGGAGTCTCTCAGCCACAAACGACAAGCACTTAAGTTGCGAAGGGAAGGTAGGACTGAAGAAGCCGATGCTGAATTTGAATTGGCAAAAGCTATTGAGAGCCAGTTGGAAGAAGTGTCTTCGCAAGATACAATGAAGTCTTCTGACCCCGCAGCTGAATCAGCAGAGGATGTCAGTGTTGAGGATTTTCTTGATCCTCAGCTTTTCTCTGCTTTAAAAGCAATTGGAATTGCAGATACCACTATCGTATCCCGTGGCCCTGAAAGGCAGGAAACAAGAAAACCTATAACTGGCAATACTGATAAAGCTGGCACTATTGCCTCTCAAATCCTTGAAAGACCAGAGCCAAAACTATCTGAAGCACGTGTATCTGACGAATCTTCCAATGAGAAAAAGCACTTGGAAGAGCGGGTAAAGGCAGAGAAATTAAAGGCGTTGAACTTGAAACGTTCTGGAAAGCAGGCCGAGGCCTTGGATGCCCTTCGACGGGCTAAGATGTTTGAAAAGAAGTTGAACGCTTTAGCTTCATAACAATGAAGCTGGTATAGTGTTCGTGTGTGGGGACAGGTTTTTTCACATGGTATAAACCAACAATAAGCGTGACAGGAGTTGGGATAATGGACTTGGTACTTCCCTCATGTATGCTGGTTAAGTCATTCCAATTGATGAGCTCAATGAGTGAATGATCAGAACACCGGAAACATTATAAATAGCATTTGCTTGCCCTGATGATGTGTTTTGTATGGTGACATGTATAATTGTTCGTTCTTAACTATTTTCTTGAGAATGAGATTATAATACTTTATCCCCAACTTGAAATTGGCTGGGGATCCTTGTATTCTACTTGATTGTTCTTATAGGTTTTTTCATCTTTTATTGTTATGTAATGTTGGAAATTCATGACAATGTTGTTAACTATTTCGAAAACAGATATTCTTTTATATTTTATTTCTTTTACATTGAGCTTCATGCATAAACAGGCATAATGAAGCATGACATTTCAGGAAAGAGGAATGGATTCAAAGAACAAGGAGAGTATCCGATCCTTTGTCTCACGATCTGGAATACCAAATCCATCTCCATGCTGGTATATACATTGGGCAATCCTAGCAAGATTCATTGCAGTTCTTCTAAAATCCTTTGAGAAGGATCGGTCCCTTAGTATGTCTCTGTTCATCTTCTTCCAGGTCTGATCAATTAAGCTCTTTATGTAGTTTCGTGCATTTTCTTCAGAACTCTTGGACTCATGCATGTAACATTGGATCGATTTAAGATAATCTCCTTTCTTGATTTCATCCTGAACAAAGGTAAAAAACGAAACAGACTTTTAACTCATAGTATCAGAGATCATTAAGGAACTTACTGATCAGGCGCAGAACTTTTTTGTAAGCATAACTTACAGGTGAAGTTGCCAAGTCATTTACAAGTCGAAGAATTAACGAAGGCGAGTAAATGATGGAAGGATAATGGTTTAAGCATTCCAATTCCTCCTCCTTTATGGGGTTTGTCATGCAAAAATAAGCATGCATTATTAGTACAGGACCAGTGTTCGTTATCCAGGCATTTCTCAGGAACTCATTCAAGCTTGGTGTATATCTCCTCTGATACCATTTCACTTCCAATAGGTAAGCTTTACACAGGTTAGCCCACTGAAATATTTGGTACAGACCATGTCAATGTACAATTAGATGAGAAACAAAAAGAGGAGGGCGGAAATTCAAGATCAAATTAGATTGATGGAAGGAAAAAAATTACTACCTCCTTTCTTATATGTGAAATTATGCTGAACCCTTGTTCTTTGAGAACATCATAAGCCAGTTCATTCATGGAGTTGAAGAGAGCTAGGAAGCAGATTTTCATGTATTCAGGTAGTTGCTCTATTGCATTGATGTCCCATCTTCAGAACATGTAACCACAATAAGTATATGCTGCTCTCATAAATAATGAATTTTGAGATTCTATTTAACCCACCCAGATCACCATCCAAATAAAGGAAAACGGAAAAGATTTAACTTATTTACACAGATAGTGTAAAAAATTGTTACCTTTTGTAATAGGTAAACTATCTTATTTTTCAGATTATTAGTTTTACTTATTATGGACAGCTGCGTGAAGTTATCTTTTAGGTGATATGATAGTATAAAAATTGGGAGACAGGAAAAGATCTAAAGCATGTGGACAAACCTGTCAACAATATCAGTAAAGAGTTCAAGTTCATCCAAGGTACCATAAACATCATAGATGTCATCAATTGTTGTGAGAAGAACAGAAAGCTTTGTTGAAAGCTTTCTGCAGTATCCAAACTGAGGATTAGGAGTGAAACCAACAGCCCAGAAGAAGCCCTCCACCAGTCTGTCCCTAACAAAGTTCATCTTTTTAACAAGTTTAATGTTCTTGTCCCACCTGCATTTTAACCAGATCAATAAAACATATCCTCAAGTGAAATTCTCAGTATCGAAAGGACATTATAAATAAAATATGTGTTTAGTAATGGGAAATTGTATTTTATGAGAAAGTCATTTTCTGACATTCAATTAGCTGAAAATGTCTTCCATCAAAAGTGGGAAAATGACTTTCCATATTATGTGGGCAAATTCATTTTTATTTACAACTATCTTAACTTTTAACTTCATACTACTTGATCCAAATAACAGTTAAGACGCTATTCATTTTTCCTTAGTACTTACTCGAAAATTTCATCAACATTTTCAGATTTGACAATATTATAAATAATCTTGAATATATATTTTTTTAAGTTTTGTTTTCCACTTACCCACCAGACATTGAAACACTAAACTTTCAAATGTGATAGAGAAATCACCCCTCACCTTGACATTTGTTTTAGTTCCTCCAAGTATGTAGCTTGTACCATGTTGTAGTCCAACTTTGCAAGCTCAAGTAGGACAGGATTCATGTTGGTAACTTTTTTGTGATAAACTTGTATAAACCATCTTTGTTCTAATCTCTCCATCCTCCAATGCAGTGGCATTTCTAAAGCATGGCTTACTTGTTCAGCAAGATTCTGATCCATCTTCTTCCTGAGGCTTTCCATGAGACAATGAGTGGTGAAATCTCGAGCTTTTTCCATAATGTTTTCACCTTCCACAGAAAGATAGGAAGCTTCATACAAACTCAACAGCCCTTTAGTATCCTCAACAAGGCTTGTTTTGAACTTCCCTTCCTCATTCATGAAACTGCAAAATATCTCTGCAAAAAAAAAAAAAAAAAAGGGAAACTACATAAGAATAACCATTAAAACATGAATTTAACTATTAGCTGACCTGTAAGATAACTACATGTAACAGTTCATAATAGTGGGATTAACAACTTGGAAATATAAAGTGGTAATTAACCTGCTACAACATATCAGTAAAAAAGATTGGAATTCTTTATACTATCGGTGTATATAAATTAAATCTTTAAAACTTGAACTTTTTTTTTCCCTATCGCTATCCGGTATCAATTTTGTGGTCCGACTAACCCAGATTTGTATCTGGAAGTCCCATTTTGGAATATAATGCTCCCTATCAAAGACGACTACTTTTTCAGATCTTGGACCTGAGATTTCTGGTTAAGTATGAAGGGTACTTACTAGTGGAGGCTCTACTTGAACTAGCTTCTATGTGTTATAAAAACTTTAGATTTACAACAACAACAACCTAGTTTAATCCGACAAAGTGAGGTCTGGAGAGGGTGGAATATACGTAGACTATACATACCCCTACCAAAGCAGAGAGGCTTCCGATAGACCCTGCGCTTCTAAAAATACAAGTCGAGGAGCGGAAATGAAAATCTCAGGTACCTTGAGGAGCATGATAGCCATGTTGTCTAAGCAGTCGAAATTCTAAAGCTGTAGCATACAACTCCTCATTCTTCAGCCCATTATGATGATCAGTTTTATTATAATTAACGTATATTTGCTTCAATACTCTATCAATTTCTTCCTCAAAGTGATAGTATATTCCAAGTCTTTGTAAAATGTCAATAAACTGAAGTTGTTCCAATGAGTGTGTCATTGTTTTCTCCAAAATCCTCCTCACTTCTTGTTTTAGTTCTTCAGCTCGTTCACAATATTTCTCTTCCTGCATTATAAGGATGTTTGTCACCTTCCCAAAAGGGCATACAAAAAATTAAAGTAAAAGAAGAAGAACAGAGGGACAAAATTAGCGCTTTATAATAAAAGAAAAGGTTATCAACGACGGTACTCAATTCAATATTTACTATAGTTGAAAAAAAAGATTGATATCTATCATATCATATCATGATGTAAATTAAGTTTGGAAGGTCGAAAATGAAAGAAATCTTAATTTTCGCCAGTACACTATTTGCACGTGTTTTTTTTTGTTGTTGTTGGACTTACAGCGTACAAATTAGCTCGTGATTGGACATATCCATCCTCCCAAATGCTAGGTTTGTAATTTCCTGACCTCCGAACATCCATTGTTAATATGTCTACAGTTAATTAAGAAAAGTGAGCTACATATTCTGCTTTTATAGAGCAAGAAAAGCCAAGTAACTCTTCGATCGGACGAGATTACATATTTCATTACTTGGTCTCGACTGATAACTAAATACTCTAGTTTTTATTCACATTATGCCTCGTAGATACCAGACGCTGACATGACATATTATTTTTGGAGGTATTTGACTGATTATTTTGTAAGTTGGAGTTCTCAACTGACACAATGAAGATGAATTAAAATGTCTAGAGATGTGCATACTCAAAGAATCAAAGTTGTCAACTGAGATCAAATTTGAATGCTATTTATGTATTATGCCTATTTGATATATAGAATTCGAAATCAACTGTTTATACTTATTTAGTGAAATTTTAAGCACATATGGAATCTAAGCAAAAACTAGCTAGTTCTGATGAATCCGTATTCATAACTCTATATCCATCTCTGTATCATTTAACGTTCGTTAATAAAAGTGTATATGCAGCGTACATGTCAATTGTCATGCATACCTATAAATCTTTTTCCCTACTTTCTGTATTGATCAACTCTAAATGCTATAGCCTATACTCCCTCCCTATCCATATTTCACATGATGCTTCTTCTATTTTGGACTCTAAATATTTGACATCATTCTAATACTACCAATATACTCATTTCTTTTTAGTTATTTAGTTATTAGGTATACTAAAAATAGTCATTTCAAAATAGATGTTAGTTTCAAAATTCAACAAATAATTGATCATCTTTTTCCAACTTTACCTTTAGTACTTAAGTCATTTTAGAATATGAAAAGAATAATTATTATATGTTTCAGAAAGTACCTGTCAATTAATAAAGTAATATTAATCATATTGCAGTTCCTATTAATATTTCTTAATGAGTGTGCAAATCTTATTCTAACAATTGAAAAGGAACAAAGGAAATATAGCTTTTTATATAACATTCACAAAAACTTGTGAAAATTTAAACTCATATCGGAGTATTCAAATTTCAAAATTTGATGTGATGGTTTTCTCTATATTAACTACTCAATTTCACCAATCTTCGGTCCAAGTCAAATGTCATGCCAATAATAATAATAATAATATTATTTTTTTTAAAAAAAAACCTGTTATTATTATTAGTTTTTACGAAGAGCTTGAACATGGTGAAGGGTGAGAAGAATCAGCTGAGAATCTTCCATGATAGTCGAAAGTTGATACGAGTGTCCGGTACTAGTAGGATTTTTGTTAATTAATGCTATATATTACTATATTAATACAATTCAACCGACAGAGAGAATTAATTGGTACTTGAGCACAAATACAATATTACCATGTACTCCTTTTGTTTCATTTTACTTCTGGCTTTAATTTTTTTCAAGTCCATTAAAAAAAATATAAAGTATAATTTATTAAATATTTTTGAAAATTAAATATTATTAAAAAATAATTACTTAATATAAGAATATACTTTAGTTGAAAATAATTACTCTCTTCATTCTATCTGGTAATAAAATAGAATGGAGAGAGTAATTATTTTCAACTAAAGTATATTCCTATATTTTTCTCAAAACAATTTTTGAAAACAACTAAATATTTTTTCAAGTCCTTGATCTCAAATCTAAAATTGTTTGTTTTCCTATCTACTTTAAACAAAAATGTTATTCTTATATTTTTTTAATTTATTATTGTAGTTGCATTACTTAAGTCTGAAATTCAATTTTATCAAATATTTTCATTTTTTTATCTTCCCCTCCTTATTTCAAGTCCCTAAAGATATGAAAAATAAATATAGGTAAAGAATAAATAAGAGTATAATAGAATACTCTTTATGTTCCTTGATTAGAGAAAAATTACAAACTTACGAGTGTAATCATCATACTACCAAACATATAAAAATAATTAAAAAAACAAATGCTACATTAGTAGAAGAACATTTATAATTTTTAATTGGTATGTATTTGTACCATAAATAAAAGAGCAAATAAACAGAAAACATTTTCCAATCAAAATAAAAGCCGAGAGAAGAAACAGTAACAAAAAGAAAAGAGGCCTAATATAGATCAGAAAGAAAGGACCAATGCAAGTTGTTCAATGAAACTCCAAGTTGTTCTGAATCTCTAGATTCCCATCTAAAAAAATAATTAAGAAAGAGACCTAATTACCACTCTTAATTAGACAATATTCAATAGAGTTAAAGAGTTGGTATAGAAATAATAAAAACTCAATAATACAAAAGATAAGACATGAGAGAGGACGGACACCTTTTCCTTACGTTATACATAAAAATTTTATAATTCTTGTCATATTGTCACCTATTTCAGATTCTACGTACTTAACGAATTTTGCTTAACGGCCTTCATTCTTCGGTCATCCGACTACAACGAATTCATTCTGTTCCCTTTGTGACCAACGTCTAAAAGTTTTGATGGCTTGGACTATGTTTTTCAAATTTCAACTCCTAAAAAAATTTAAAAATAAAAAATTCTATTAATTTCTGTTCAAATAACAAACCAGAGATTCATCAAATACAGAAAGTAGACACAAACAAACCTTGAGAGAAGCCGGTGGAATATAGAGCTAGAGAAACTTTCTCAGGGACTTGATCTAAATTAGGAATATCGAAAACATGAAGCATTGTTATACAATAGCAAAAAATTAAAACAAAAATTAGATAAATGAAGGAGGAGAATACAATATACAGAATTGAACTCTCATCAACAAAGTAAAGTTCAGATAATTAACCAAACTATCAAAATTTATGACCAAACGCTAACTAAAAGTAGCATTGATTAGTAAAGTAGGATGGTTCATCAAGAGAATAAAATTCTTATTGTCCTATTTGAGTGAACAATGTTTACAATCTCTAAAGCCCATTGTAAGATAGTAAAATTCTTATTTTCCCTTTGTTGACAGTCATCCCTTTGTGTTACTCTAAGTCTAAATTGACCAACATGAGGGGAATCATTTGATTAGCTTTGTGAAATGATCTTTGGTTTGTTTAAGTTCCCTAAGATCGTTAGTTGTGTGTAAAAAGCAGTTTGATTCCATTGAGTTTCAAATCTGGAGACAAAGTTTTCTCAATTTCAAAACTCCTCATCATTATTGACCCAAAAAAGAACTAAACAATTAGTAGAGATAACGTGTAAATGTAAGAAAATCATTTTTTTAAATTACTGCAACGGTGTTATGCGCTTTGATATTATTGCAATTTAATTATATTAATTGTAAAAGGAGGAGAAAAGATGAGTTAGTAACTGACATGAACGAGAAATGTTTTTAGCTTAATAAATGGGTTAAAAAAATAAAATAATTTAAATGACAAAAATGTTCAAAAAATAAGAAAAAAAGATAAATGAGCATGGTGACTTTAGAAGCATGTCAGATCAGCATGCCCATAGCCTTCTTTTATTTATATAAATAGATTGAATAATAAATTCTAGAAATATCATTCAAGATTTTATATTAATTAAAATTATTGGACAAAAAAAAATTTGTTAAAATTTAAACTCAGAATGTATAATTTATAATCATAGTAAATAAGATTGATGAGATGATTAATTCCCTGGACAATATTTTAAAAATAAAAATTGAAGTAAAGATAATCCTTAATTTTATCCCTGATAATAATGTTAAAAGTTTTTAAAAATAAATGAAAGGAGAAAATGAAAACTCTCACCCATCATTAGATTAAATGAATTGAGCATTAAAATTACTCCTACATTTATATTATTTTTACCAAAAAATATGATTTAAAATTACTTTTTTGTACATTAACGAAGAATAGTTAATTTTGTTTCTCGAAGGGTAAAATGATCATTTAATATTAAATGATATTTTAGTGATTCAACTTTTCAACTTAGGGTGTTCCCACTTTTAGAATAGTATAAATATGATATTTAATAGGAGGTTATTACTAATTAATATTTAATCAATTAGGTATTTTATAACCGGGGCGGATTTAGCAAGGCCCGAGGGGTGTCACCTACACTGCTTCATCGAAATCTTTTACTAAATATGTATGTATAATTAAAAGGCAAAAGCAAATATAGAGAATATATTGTATAAAATGACACTCCTAAACATAAATGGTGTGTACTCAATTGGTTACGTATTTCAAATTTTTAACAGAGGTTGTGTGTTCTAATCTTCATAGCTTCTTTTTCTATTTCTCTTTGTAAAGATGACACTACTGACCAAAACTCCTGCGTACTGTTTTATAATATTTTGATTTATAATAGGGGAAAAATCGTAATTGCACTTTTTCACTTTTTGGCTTCTCACTTATATATTAATATGATATGATATTTAATAAGAGATTATTATTAATTAATATTTAATTAATTAGATGATTTATAATATTTTAATTTAAATAAGGGCAAAATCGTAATTCAATTTTTTACTTTTTGGCTTCACACTTATATAATAATATGATTTTTATTGATAATCAATTTAATTAGTACCAAAAATTAATTCAAAAAATGCAAAAAAGAGAAAGGGAGAAAAATGCCAAAAAACCACAAAAAAGAAAAATATAAATGGAGCTCACAGAGGCATATCACATCAGCATGTCTATAAGTCTCCTTTATATATATATACACATACATATATACACAGACACACACACACATACTGATTAGGATAAAGTTTGCACAATTCTCAAGAAAAAAATAATTAAAAATATAGTTTAACTAATATATCCCTTATTAATTTTTAATCTTTATCTATTTACGTGCATCTTAATTTTGCTAAGGATAAGTTAAAGAAAGCACAATTAATTTTCTCTTAATTTTTTAAATTAACAACTATTTTAAAACTACTATCCCTTCATTTGTGGGTGGTTTTTAGGTAAAACACGCACTCCTAGAAAGAAAAAGGCTCTCTCCATTTTTTATTTTGGTATTCCAACTTAAACTTATGTTATTTTAACTCTCCAATTCTATTTTCATGTTTCATTTAAACATAAAGTACTAATTTTTATATTTTTATAAATTTTATTTATACTCTTCAACTTAATTTCATATTTAAAAAATTGACAGACGTCTGTTAGTTTTGTAAAATTAAAATAAAAAATTAAATATAAATATTAAATATTATTCATGTAAGACATTCAACGCATAAAAATAAATATCTTTTAAAAATACAAAATATCTTTAAAATATTTTATTTTAAAACGGAGAAAATAATTATTTTATTAAACTAAATACATATATTTTGAAAAATTTGACGGATTTTTTTTTCAAGAAAACAATGTTAACTTCCCCGAAAAAAATGGGTTTGTGACACCTCATCGCAGATAAGGCATAATACGAGGTTAAGCAATTAAGAAAATTTCTCTCATAGCCCAAAGTGTAACTATAAAATACTCCCCTCCCCTCGATCCCTTCACTTTTATTTACAGATTTCCTCTCACGAGAATTAATGTAATTAACTTTAAAACTTAAATTAAATTAATATTTTAAATTTAAATATTTCAAAACATATGAAAAATATTATAAATTAAAATTCTTTTATATTAATATAATAAAAAAATACTTTTTTAAATATTAATTGAAATTTATATAATTTTTTTCAAATATTCTTTAGTATTAGTTACGCAGAACTAGCTATACTAGTCGAGGTGTCCAAGACTCAGAGAACAGAGTAATAAAGGCAGCAGATTGGTTTACAAGTTCCCAAAGTAATACCTAATCCGAGAAAGATACATGAATAGATCCGAAATGTATCACTTTCCATATACCCCTTTCTTATGGAATACGCAAGAGGATCCGAAATGTCTCATTCCATCATGGGAACATTCATTTAACGTTGATTTCTAAAACGAAAAAGAAAAAAAGATACTTCTGTCGCTTCAAAATAATTGGTGTTTTTAATTTATGCACATTTTTAAAAAAATTATTCATTTTTAAGAAGTAAAATATAATTTTACCAATTTACTTTTAATAAATACCTTAAAAAGAATATAACTCTTTAATATTTTTTCACTACGTAAAACTTACCGTACTGGTCAAGGTGCCCAAGACTCAAAGCACGAGCAATAAAGCCAGCAGGTTGGTTTACAAGTTCCGAAAGTAATAGCTAACCCAAGAAAGATACATGAATAGATCCGAAATGTTGAGTATCACTTTCCATATATCCCTTTCTTATGGAATAAGCAAAAGGATCCGAAATGTCCCATTCCATCACGGGACATGAGAACATTCATTTCAAAATAATTGGTGTTTTTAATTTATGCATATTATTTTAAAAAATTATTTATTTTTAAAAAGTAAAATATATTTTTATCAATTTATCCTTAATAAATATCTTGAAAATGATATAACCTTTTAATATTTTCTTGATTATATAAAACTCTCTCCATTTAAACAAGGATAAAATTGAAAAGCATCATTAATATCATCTTGATTAGGTAAAACACCACTTATTTTAAAACAAAATCAAAAGATCAAAACATCACTTATTCTGAAACGCAGAGAGTATTGAGATTATATTTTTAATTAGGAAAAAATCAAATATATTTTTAGATTATGTGAAATTGAATAAAAATATCCTTTATAATAGTTTGATTCAAAAATATCTCTGTCGTCAATATTTTGATTAAAAAATGGCTTATTGTTAATAGTTTGGTCCAAAAAACTATCTCTATTGTTACTTTTAGATTAAAAATGCCTTTTTTTTTTCATTTTAATATTTTTTCAAAAATAAAATATTATTTTATATTTCTTATTTCTTTTATTTTAAAATTTCTTTAACCAATAAAAAAATGCTTTTTTTCTTAATCTCGTTTTATCAATTAAAATAAAATAACGATGTGCAGTTTTTAAACTTAGAGCATAGTAACTCATCATTAATTTTTATTTAAATAATAAAAAAAATATTTCTATTTTTTAATCTTTTTCAAATTGAAGTAAGATAATCATTTGCTAATATAACTCTTGATTTTAAAGTTAAAATGAAAGATAACACCATCAAACAATATTTTAAAAGATATTTTATGATTTAAAATAATGAAATATATTTTTGTGTTTTATGATTGTTATATCTTAACTTTAAAATCAAGGATTATATTAGCAAATGTTTATCTTTATTCAATTCAGAAAAAATTAAGAAATAAAAATATTATTTATTTTATTAAAATTTTTAAAAATTATTATCTAAATAAAAATTAATGATGAATTATTGTAATTATATATACAATATTTCTATTAGAAAAATAATGTGTTTTAGAAAAAATATGTTTATTGGGAAAAAAAATTTTGATCGAAAAATAATAACAGAAATATTTTGTACCAAACTATTACCAATAATGACATTTTTGAATCAAAATATTAACGATAGAGGCATTTTAAATCAAACTCAATTTCACATGATTTAAAAACATTTTGACGTTTTTTTCCTTTTAGCTATGATTAACGAAGGTATATTTCGTAAACAACAATTATTATAACCTTCTCAAAAATTTGTTGTACTTGTACGTTTTTATGTACAGTCGTCTAATTATTAAAATATTCTCTAATGCACTGACCTCAAATGTTTAATAAATTTCCTGGTTTTAAAAAAGTATGTTTAAGGGGAGAAATGAGAATTTTCAGATTGAGTCTCAGTGGTCATGATTAACATCCTAGTATGGACGAAATCATCCAAAATTTTCTATTATAGCTTATTTTTGTGTAATAATTATTTACTACGTCTTGAAAGTTTTGCACACTTAACTTTAAGTTCCATTACTGAGACCAGCCTCAGTTACAGGCTTGGATAATACATATACTATAATATAGAGGGTTTAATATTATCTAAAATAAATTTTAAAAAAATCAATCTAAGAATATATTCGAATATGTTCAACTTGGATATTTATTTGAGATGTATTTTAAGAGTTCAAGTAGTAAGTGTCTATTGTCTATCAAGAAGTATGATGCATTTCATTAGTAATTGGTCGAATTTTCATGGTATATTCTTCTACCGCGACATGGTTCTTTGTTTCAAATTATGAAATACAATAAAAATATTTTGTCTATATTGATCAGGAAATACGAGATACTTAAGAGGACCAAGTTGAGGGGTCAAAGTGAAAATATTAAAAATGGAAGAGGGCTAATAGAAATATGAAAATTAAAGGAGTAAAAGTGACGAGATTAGAAATTTAAGGAAAGGACTGGAAAAACAGATAAGTAGTGTGACACAAACATAACTATGAAAAGCAAAAGTGTTAAAAAATAATTACAAAAACTAAAGAGATGAAGATAGAAATATAAAAAAGCTAAAGGCAAAAACTAAAGTGTTAGATAATCAACCAAACTATCAAAATCTATGGCCAAACGCTAACTAAAAGTAGCATTGATTAGTAAAGTAGGATGGTTCATCAAGAAAATAAAATTCTTACTGTCCTATGTGGGTGAACAATGTTTACAATATCTAAAGTCCATTGTAAGATAGTAAAATTCTTATTGTCCCATTGTTGACAGTCATCCCTTTGTGTTACTCTAAGTATAAATTGACCAGAATGAGGGGAATTATTTGATTAGCTTTGTGAAATGATCTTTGGTTTGTTTAAGTTCCCTAAAATCGTTAGTTATGTGTGCAACGCAGTTTGATAATGTAAAACGTATGGTGACTTTCTAAGAGAGAAAAAAGAAGAAGCAAATAATTAAAGCACAACACTTCTTTTAGAAAATGTTTATAACTCAGATAAAGATGACTGGTATTAAGGCGTCAAGCTTATATAGGCAACCAAAATTTAATAGCCTGTTAAATTTGATCATATTTTTAAAAGGTGAAATTAAAAATACTTATTTAATTTGTTGCAATACCTAATTAAGTTGAGCCGAGTCGAGTCAAACTACAACAGTAACCAAAGGTCAGCACAACAAACAAACTATTGTAGATTTCCCTTGAAGTGTTTAAGTTTTATACATATATATATATATATATATATATCAGTACAATTAGGTTAGTTATAATCGATTATTTCTCTATTTTTTAAGCCATCATATCAGGTTTAACATGAAAAGTTGAATTCTATAGTAGGTCAAGTAAACTTGATATGTAAAGTTAGTCTGTTATGTGTGTAGAGATTGTGGGTCCTCAAAGTGTTTATAATAGAAAATCAGTTTTATTTGAATTTAATTTTCATGAAATATATAGACAATGCATCTGCTTGTGAAATAAAGTGTGTATTTGAAATAAGTGTATAAATTATTTTCCCAATAGATTAACACGAGTTCCCTGCGAAGTGGTTAAGAAAAATCTGCAAGTATAAATGCTAGCTTTAAACATGTACATACACCGGTTATTTGACCATGTGACAGAGGTGTTTAAGCCAAGATTTGAAGGCATTGATGGTCTTGCATGAAGCCGCTCATCTCAGTATTAAAGGAGAAAGCATACTAGATGAAGCTGCTCAATTTAAATGATGAGTGTCTCACAAGAAATATGGTGCATTTAGATGATAAACAATCCAATATTGCAACATCCAATCCACAAAAACATGCCAACCTATTCAACAAGGGGGAGATTAATGGGAACCTATACTCAAACATCTTCCATTATAAACTGCAATCCATTTACAGCGAAGAAATACGTCAAGTTCTGAGGTAAGTTTAATGTTTTTTTTCCCCTTTCGCACCAATCATTTTATACAAGAGTAGCTGATATTAAATGTCACAAAAGGTTTCATCTTATATGTGTAAATAATACTTTCTAAAATGTGTATATATAAAATATAAATTTGATATGGCGAGTAAATCCTTCAAACTATCATGTACAATTTCAGACCTAATAATTTTTTTAAAATCAAGTTGTAATAATGGAACATTGCTGGTAATAAAATCCTGCCTGGGCGGTATATTATCCCATGTAATAATCAGGTGGAGCAATCCTTATCCAAGTTGAATCAATTGACAATCCATGGAAAAATTATACTGTGTAAATGTGTCAGATTTTTTTTTTAAGGAAAAAAAGTCAAATATATGATATATCCCTCATACTTTGTTTTATTGGTTAGTTTTACCCTTAATTATGCTACCCCAATATTTTTACCTCCACATAAATATAGCCTTCATTTTTACCCAATTTCACTCGACAAATATAGCCTTTCATTTAACGTTTCCCCAACCAGTGGTTCCGTCGTCTTCTTATTCAAGAACCAACTTTAATTATTGGAATAAACATCTTGCAACGGATAATTAATTTAGGTAACATAATTGGTATTGTTTTTAAGTACTTTATCATAGCTCAACGCCTTTGTCAGAGGATATTTTTATACAAGAACAAACTTTCTGAGTTAATTTCAGTTGGTGGGTTATTGATAAGAGTGTTTATTGCTAATTTCTAGCTACTTGTGGTGTTCTTGCTTGCAATTTAGCCAAAGAAAACTGAATACGAAGGAGTATATTTAATAGCAACAACTTGTGAAGATAACTAAAAATTGCAGCTTTTTAATTCCTTGGACAGATTCAAAGTGCAGAAATTGTTTGGAGATTAAGAATAAAAAATGGGAATTGCTGAGGAAGTTTAATTTCCTTTCCTAATGATTTTGTCGGAAGCATTACAAAAGGAAGAGGAAAGATGAAGTTGGTGTTTGAGATATTTTATCCAGTTTCTTTTTTAATGAAATTGAGGATATCTTATGGTTATGATTTTGGAGAAAATGAAATCGTAATGAAATTGGGTGGGTTGCCGGTCGGGTGGCCATTTGATCAAAATGGATAATTTTTATTGAAATCGGATAATCGTGGCTGATTTGGGGGAACCGTCAAACGAAGGATATATTTGTTGTCTCCAATTGACCACTTGAGAAAAGTTGCAAGTTTTTTACACTTGTAGTACGGAACTAATTGTGTTGAAAGTTCAATTTATACAGTGATATTGTAAAAAAACAAAAATAAAAGTACAATCAAGGCATCAAAAAGATAATACATGAGCCCATCAAGGCAAATAACGTTTAAAAAAAAATTACAGTGTCAATGTTTATAAGTTAAATCTAGAGAATTCCACTTGATTTATTTATTCTGGCAGTGGGCAGATTTGTGCAATGCATTTATGGAGGAAGCAAAAAGGTTTATTTGTGGAGATATGCAAGTGGCAGAGGAGTACTTGAAGAATGGGATAGTAAGTTCAGGGGTGCCTATGGTGCTTATCAACCTTTACTTTCTCTTAGGCCGTGGAGCAAATAGAGATTCTTCATCATCAGATGTCTCGGCTAATATAAGGGCATTATTTCTTCCATTGCCCAAATAATCTGCCTTTTGGACGACCTCGGGGATGCTAAGGTGAAAAGACCGTAATGGTTTCCGAAAAGATTGTTTTTCTCTTTGCCCACCCCGCTCCAAAGAGATCAACAATCAACAATCGGGTTCTTCACCTACTTGATACCTCCATGTAACTTGAATTTGGATCGTCTGCCGATATTAAGTAGAGTGGCTTAAACGGATTTTATGTCACTGGTGTTGGCCTATATTATCACAATTCGCGAGTTCTGAGTCCTCAATAATGATAATATTAGTTTGAGCCTTTACATCCCGTCACAAATTTAAACTGTGTTGTCCCTATTGTATATTTGCATGTTGTTTTCTATAAAAAATATTATTTATATCCACATGCATAAGGAAAATCTTTAGCAAAGGGGAGTCATCCAACTCCCCTGTCTAAAAGGTGTCTCTGCCACTGATTAAGTGGAGGTGATAGGTCTACTATCCAATAGCGTTCTCTAACTTTTGTTCTAACACCTAATTTTAATTTTGGTAGGACGAGCAGCAAGAAGGGTGGGATGGATTGTATGTAGAGTACTTGATGAAAGAGCAACATAGCTTAACTAATGAAGATGCAAGGCAACAACTTATGGCATGGTTTCAAACACTCGAAAGATATCAATAAATAATGCCTCTCAAGAAGTGCAATTCCATTGTCCTTTCAAAAGGCTTGTCTCAATGTGGCGAGACCGGTTCTTATAATGTACATTTCGTAGAATAGCATATCAAGTCAATATTTTGCAACATAAATGGAGACTCATGATTGGGCACGTCATTGAGTTCTATATTCCTACGGCTCCATGAAAAATCTTATCAATAGGAGTATCTATTCACCTCAAGTATAGCACAAATAGTAGACAATACCATTTGGTTTTCACTTAAGTTGGTTTTGTTCATATCAATAGCGCTTAGCGCATATGTACTCTTCAACATTCTAATATGATTTGCAGAGGTATTGATCAAGCTCCCTTCCACTCTATGTATTTCCCTTTACTGTATAATTTTCGACAACCTTTAGGTGATTGTTTTAAAAAAAGTAGTTGAATTCTTAAGTTCTGAATGTATTAAATCAATAAATTTCTCATATATGTTCATGATGAAAATGTGAATTGACGAGAGGAATCCTCAGAAATTTTTCATGACAAATTAAAAAGTATTACTCCCACCATTTCATTTTTAAGATATTAATTAAGAATAAAAGGGATATTACTTCAGGTATTTATATAAAGGATCATTTCTATGAGGTCCTTCTCCACCACTGGAAAGTTTTAAAAAAGAACATAAACAAAACGATCAGAAGTTAGATCTAAAATGAGATTTGATTTTGATATTTACTGAAAATAGTATGGCCAACCCGTCAACCTACCTGCAGGTTTGACCTATTGTACTTTAATGACCCATTTTGGATCAATGAGTGGCAACAGAAAGCTTAATTATTCTGCCTAATATGAATTTAAACGAAGTATTAACAACTGGTGATTATTTGGAGCAGGCAATTTTATGAAATGCATATTAACTAGACGAAGCAAACAGGTCTACTTCTGGAAATTGCTAGATACTTTGAAGAATGAATCTCTAAGTTCAAGGGCACACGTTGGGCTATAACCAAACAATTTGTAGTTAATAATGTTACTTCCAGGGATGCTAACAATTCTGAGCTCATCTGGAAGCTCTCATGATATTGGCATACCTAAAGCCTAGAATGAGATTCTTCAAATAGCTTAATTTCATAAGACTAGAAAATTCATTATGATATAATTTTGTCGTTAACAAGTAAGTAACAATGGAACTCAATTGCTATAAGCAAAATATTTATAGTTCGACTGAAGCATTTCTCAGGCCTAAAATTCTTCAATCTTTAAGGGCAATTCATAAAACTCACTAATAAATCTTTAAAATATAGTTTAAGCAGAAACAGCAGGGCAAGTAAACTACCACATAAAACGCATAACTATTGAAGCGAAGGCAACAAAAGTTTATACCAGAATCGCTTGTATGATTTGGCCAAGTTCACCAGCTCCTTCGCTTCTTCAAGCTTAGAATGCTCAGCCAAGATATTGACTACCCTCTGCATTGTTGCATTATGTATAGTGACTTTTGAATCAATAGATTTCTTACACAATGCAAGTGCAAAATCGAGATTATCCTTGTCACAAGCGAAATGAATGACCATCACAAATGTTGCACTATCCGGATAACGTCCATTTTCCACCATTTTCACATACCATCTTTTTGCCTCCTCCCAGTTCCTATCATCCACATACATTTTGATCATCAGATTATAACTGAAAGCATTTGGGATGATCTCTTTTTTCCCCATCTCCTCAAACAGCTCAATCGCCTCGTTAACCTGGTTATTTGCAACCAATCCTCGTAATCTAACGCTGTAACTCCCCATGTCAGCAGCAACGTTCTTCTTTTGCATCAATACCCACAAATCTTCAGCTTCAGAAAACTTTTTACTTTCATGATAAGTGTTCAAAAGCGTACTGAAAGTCACTTTATCAGGTTTAATCCCCTGATTTTCCATCTCATCCATTACACTGACAGCAGAATCCAAAGAACCAGCTTTACATAATGCCTTAATCAGAGTATTATAGGACACTACATCAGGCTCTATCGATAGCTCCTCAGGTAATTCCCGAAACAATTCTCTGATTATATCGTACTTCTCTGCCCTTATGCAGGCCTCCAAAAGGGCATTGAAAGAAAAAACTGTTCGTTTACATTTTAGGTTTGGCATTTCGTCGAACAGTTTACGGGCATGTTCATGCATTTTTGCTGTACCGTACAAGAGTATGAGACGGCAGACAAAGAGCTCATTGCTAATTTCTGGGTATTGTTTTTGGTGCTCAAAAATGTCTTGGATAGCGGAAGAATTATTTTTAAGGCGGCGAATGGCGGTCCGATAGTTGGTGATGCGGTTTCGGAATTTAGGGGATTCAGATGATTTTTTGAAGTTGTCAATAATGGTTTGAAGTTCTTGTTCATCGGAAAGTTTGGATGTGGGTTTGATGGATATTAAGGAGGTTGTTTTGGGCTTGTCAGTGTTAAGCTTGACGGTAACTTTGTGATTCTGGGCGAAGAGGCCGTGAAGCCGGCGATAAAGGGAAGAAGATGAAGACATGTAAAGCGGCGTTTCATTTGAATTGGGTAATGGAGGTTAAAACCATTTTGGAAACTGGGCCTTGCTCCGCGTGAAGCCCGGTCCAGAATATGTTCTAAATGATCCTTCTTAGTCTCTCCATCTACATATTGTGATAACTTAAAAACAAAGTGCACCGGGGTTCAGACAGTGTAATGTAAATAGTCTAATTATAATGCATGCACATAAGATTATAAATCACACACATATAATTTTCCTTTATATTGTAATAACTTTTACCAAGAGGATGTGAGTTGACTGCTCTTTCGTGATAGGGAAACTATCTGAAATAATAATTTATTTATTTTTTGTTATAGAAGAAAATGAACACTTAAAAACTGAGTGGTCATTTGAAATTACAACACTTTGTACGTCCCAAACTTGTTATTTCAAACTATGGGTTAAGGGGTGATTTCTTGTTCTTCTTTTTTTTTCCCTTAAATTTAATAGTTTAGTATACTGGCGCATTGCATGTGTGTTTCACTTTAATATATATAAAAGAAAAATAAAATTATTAAAAAATAACAATAGACGTTAAAATAAATATGATAATTATTTAAATAATATAAATAAATATTATATCTCAAATATATTATTGTTTGTTATATTTCACTTGATATATAATTCTTTATAAAATATTATTAGTTTATGTTATATTTGTCGTTTTGACTGCTTAACATCAATATTATAATCAACTAAAGGAAACAACTTAAGTTAAATTATTAAACAAATTGAGCTGGCGTAACAATTACTTTTGCATTCTTCAAATCAACAACATAAAACAAAAAAAAAAAATAGATTTTAAGATAAAGAAAACTTGAAAACATACCATGTTGGAGATTGAATAAAGTTACGACCTTTGATGAAGAAGACTTTGAGAATAAATTGTTGATGAAGAAGAATAAAAATTATGCAATAGTAGATCTTTTTATAGAAGAGTGGAAGGATACATAAATGAAAAAGAATTTGAAAGTGTGAGAATATTAAAATATGTCATAAACCAAAAAAAAATTAAAATTTACCGAGAAACTTTTAGGTTAAGTTTTTTTAGGATTTACGGAAGGAAAATTTCAGCGGAAAAATTTTAGGCTAATTTTTTAGGGGCAGTTTTTTTTATGGCAACTCTTAAGCAATTTTTTTAGGCACATCAAATAATAATTTTTTAGCACAAAGTTTAGGCAATTTTTTATTTTATATTTAGGAAAAATTTTGGATACTTTTAGGCAAATTAAATAATAATTTTTTTAAAGAAAATTACTCCCGTCGTTTCAAAATAAGTGATTTTTTGATATTTTTATTTTGTTTCAAAATAAGTGGTGTTTTACATTATCAAGAAGACATTAATGATGTTCTTCCAATTTTACCCTCGTTTAAATGAAGAGAGATTTATAAACTATTGAGGAGCTACATCTTTTCAAAGTATTTATTAAAATTAAGTTAGTAAAAATGCATTTTACTTTCTAGAAGTGAGTAGTTTTTAAGGGACGTGTACAAGCTAAAAACACCACTTATTTTTAAACGGAGGGAGTAGCAAATGACAATTTTGTCTATTATAGAATCTTTTAATGAAGGTCAAAAGAATTCAATCAACATGTCTAAGGGTCTTCATACTTTTAATATAGTATAGATAATCATGATATCCGTGGATGTTCGGGCATACTAGGAGTGATAGGATAGAAATGTCGATATTCGGGCCAAGGTGGGAGTGACTGGGGTGGAGGACAAGATGTGTGAGGCAAGACTGAGGTGGTTTGAGCATGTGAAAAGGAGGTGTCCAAGTGCCCCAGTGCGGAGGTGCGAGCGATTGTCGATGGATGATTTTAGGAGAGGTAGGGATAGACCGAAGAAGCAATAGGTTGAGGTTATTAGAAAGGACATGGCATAGCCGCAGCTTACCGAGAACTTGACCTTAAATAGGAAGGTAATGGGTACACGAATTAGGGTAGCAGGGTAGTAGGGAGCTGTGTGTAACATGACTTTTTCATTCTCAGGGGTAGGCCTAGTATTGCACTTATAGTTCCTCGTCCTTTGTTGTCTGTTCCTATCTGATGCTACTTGTTTATCGTTTAGTGCATTGTTATTGTGTGTTTGGTGCGAGCACTAGTTGTTGTTGATATTATATATTGTATCCTGTGCTGTTATTATGTTGTTGGGTCTGTTTCTCTTAAAGCCGAGGTCTACCGGAAATAGCCTCTTTACCTCTAAGGCGGTGATAAGGTCTGCGTACATTCTACCTTCTCTAGACCCCACTTGGTGGAATTACACTGAATTGTTGTTGTTGTTATTGTGTCAATTTATGCACACCTAAACTAATTTCAGTAGGGTGAATCATTTGAATTCTGGGTAGACCAAGAATCAAAAATACCTTTTCCCTTCTAAATGGCCTGAACAAAATTCTTGCAACTGCTTCTCACAAACTTGGCATTATCATTATGAGACTCTGTAGTCTGTAGTGTATGCAAAATTTTGTGCAAATAAGTTCATTATTGAGGCAGAACCACAACAAATAGCACTGTGATCGGCATTAAAAATGGGACAAACACGGCAAACGAGTATTCTTGTTGTTGTTTAGTAATGATATAGTCTCAAATAATGTCGTTCTGAAGCTGCATTATTTTATTTAAACATTGGAAAGAAACGATATCAATTGCTACATAAATTAAAAATTAGATTAGTCTAAGTAACTAAACATTAATAAACTCTAGATACATGGATGCGAGGATATCAAACATCTAATTTATGCAAGTCTAGACCAGCATCTTTTAAAAATGCTTCTCTCAATGCTGGTAGTATGTTTCCTTTGACAAATAGGAACCAAAAGAATCTTGACATCCAAGCTATTTGTTACTATTTCGAGAGAATTATATATAGGAAACACAACAGATGTTTAGATCATCCAATTTGATTGAATGTTAACAGTCAAAATGTAACATACTTCACCGAAATGCAACAAGCTAAAATTTTTTATAGAGCATCCGAGCATTCCTCAAACCTGTCATCACATCATCTTCAAGGCCAGATCAAGTTTGTCACAAGCTCAAGTAAATAATCAAAAGATTTAAACATAGCTGAAAGAACTAGTTATGCACAGGCAAGGAAAGCTCATAGCAGAAGCTCTTATAAGACTCAGCCAACTTAACCAGCTCTCTTGCATTTTCAATCTTAGAATGCTCAACCAAGCCATCGACAACCTTCTGCATTATACTATAATGAATAGCTTGGCATGACTCCATTGCTTTCTTGCACAATTGCAGTGCAAAATCAAAATTTTTGGCGTCACAAGCAAAGATGATGAGCATCCTAAAGGTTGAATTATCTGGAAGGCATCCATTTTGTATCATCTTCTCATACCACGCGTTAACCTCCTCCATGTTCCTCTCAGTTACAAACATTTTTATCATAGTATTGTAGCTGAATGTGTCCGGTTTGAAACCCTTGTTAACAATCTCATCGAAGAACTGAATCGCCTTTGAAACCTCATTATCTTTAACCAAACTAATTAATTTAATATTATAACTGCAAAGATCAGGGATAATATTTCTCTTCTCCATCATAACCCACAAACTTTCAGCTTCAGAATACCTTTTACTTTGATGAAATGCATTTAATATCGTGTTACAAGTGACAATATCAGGCTTAATCCCATGATTTTCAATCTCATCCATCAAATACACAGCAGAATCCAACGAACCAGACCTGCACAACGCCTTAATTGCAGTGTTATACGACACCAAATCAGGTTCAATTGACAATTTTGGGGGCAATTCGAGAAACAAGCCCCTAATTTTATCATATCGCTCTGACTTAAGACATGCTTCCAGAAGGGCATTGAAGGAAAAGACAGTGCGCGGGCAATTTAGTTGAGGCATTTCGTCAAACAGCTTACGTGCATGATCATACATTTTGGCTTTACCATAGAGAAGAATAAGACGGACAACAAAGGGTTCTTTGCGAATATCAGGATATTTCTTTTGATGTTCGATAATATCTATAATGCCAGAGAAGTATTTTGCTTCGGAAAGTTGGCGAACGGCGGTTTCATAGTGGAAGAGTTTCTGCCGGAATTTGGGGGATTCCGATGATTCTTTGATGGAGTCTACAATTGCTTGGAGTGAGCGGACGGTGGGTGTTGAAGAAGTAACGAGTTTACTTATTGCTCTTTGATTTGAGGCGAAGATGCCTTTCAGATGGCGAAGAGGTGAAGAAGACATTTGATTGCTTATTCTGGCGCTGAGTACTAGTTTGCCAGTTTATCTGCTGGCACAATTCATTTCTTACCTTAGATGGCTGAGCATGGGCTTATGTCTCATTTCATTATTTAAAAGATAGTGATCTCTTTAAAAAGAAAAAAGATATTTTATATTTGTTTTAACTATTCAATAAAATTCAAAGAAGAAATGGAAAAAAAAAACCATTTCACAATTAAAAACACAACAATAAGTAAATTTAGTTTTTGCTAAGTATTATTATTGCTCAACAATCATCTTGAATGTTGAATGAAGCGAGTTTAATTGTTTTAATTTTAAAATAATTTATAAATGTTTTGACTATTAATGTAGTTGTTATTAATATTAATATAAATTGTTTGACGACATACATTTTTCTCCTTTTTTTTTTAATTATAATTTTTTAAATCTTATTCAACGGATCCCATTTTTTTTTAAAAAAATTGCATATTACTCAATTATTTGTGTTCAGAGTGAAAAGGCACAAAAATAAATACTTAATGCGCCATAACACTAAAGTATTCTATTCATTATAAATTTTGAAAATCTTTTTTTCGCTTAAAGATCTCACATTTTTAAAAGAAAAATTTACATATTGCCCTATTATTTTTGGTTCAAATGAAAACATTATAAACATAAAATTTTAAAGTACAATAACATCAAAATATGAATTATAAAAAATATCAAAATTTATCATTATATAAACAAATATAAATTCTTAAAGTGCAATAATAACAAAATATAAAATATACAAACTATCAAAATTATCCTATCAATATATGAAAAGGATATTTGCAGGTACTGTATGATAAAGGATTATTTCGAAATAATATTATTATTATTATTACTATTATTATTATTATTATTATTATTATTTCTGCAACTGTGGGAACTTTATCAGATTACATTTATAATTTTTCAACCGAATTTTATCCAAAATTTTAATCTTAAAAAAGGATTGAAACATATGCATTACTAGAAAACAGAGTAAAGCACAAAGAAGGTGCACACATTTGCCTCTGCTCTTAATAGTGAGAAATTGAAAAGTTACTAAAGATGTCCAAAATTTTCCCTCAGTTTCTTTTTTCAAGTTTCAGTTTAGAGTACTTCTTCTTCAAATAATGAGTGAAAAAAAAAAACATGTCTCTATGGTCTGTATTTGTTTTTAAGAATTTGGCAGTACCAACCAAAATCACAGTAACAAATACATCATAGATTAAAAAAAAAAAAAAAATAGCAATGCAATTATCTTGGCAGAAGCAAAACACACTCAAAGAAAACCGCCTTAAACCAGCAGAAACAATAATTAACCCTCTATTAGTTCGATTGAGATTGCAGAAATGAAAAGATGAGATCGTGCGAAAATCAAAAGGAAAACCGAAAACAGAGAGAAACAAAGTAAATAGATTAGGCAGAGAATCATGCGGTAAAGCATAGTAATACGATGAATGACCAAAACGTCCTTCTTAGGCAAGTAGGCATGTCAATGGAAGGGATACAGTAGGTACATAAAACATAGAAATTCTTATAACACGAAATAAATTAAAAACAGTGTCCATACTCAGAGCTCTAAGAGGTACTAAAAGATAGAAACAAAGAGAAAGAGATGACTGAAATTAGAAAATGAGGTAAAAGATAGAAATAAACATATCTCCAATTGTAAATTTTCTCTAACCCTCTTCAAATTGCTGGCCATTCAACTTCAGTAAACACTTCTTACCACTCCCTGATAGAGAGAACGATAGAGATTGTACACAATTTCATATCCCCTGTTATAACACACCTACACATTATTGATGACTCCTGAAAAGGAAAAAAATCAAACTTATCAATCCGCTCATAATATTAACTGCAGACAATAGACAACACAGGTATAGTCCTTTCATGAATGTGAAAATCTTTTTTTAGCGCCTTTTTTAAGTATCAACTGATGGTGTAACTAAAAATCTTTTTACTCTAGCATACTGAAATGCATCAAAATGATCTCTGACATAGAAGAAGAAAGTATCATACGGCTAATTTTGTTGGTAGATATACTTCTCGTACAAGATTTGTTGACTTCGACGTAATCTAAATTTCAAGCTTGGTATCACTGTTTCAATGTGGAACATATACTAACTATTCAATTTTGATATATAAACAGAAGAAATAAATTATACACATCTCATATTGCAACTCTCTTAGGAACACATTATGCCTCTTTAGATAATTAATGTATTGTATAATTTTATTTTTTTCACCTCCATTTATTTCATTCTATCATCATATCATAGAAAATAACATTACCAAAAAGAATCAAACACGGGATAGTCAAACAAAGGCAACATATTTCAGACAAAACATTAGGATGTTTATAATTACACATAAATAAGAATTTTCATTTATAAATAGAGGATTTAAGTTATTATAACCTACTGATCTGTCATTTGTAGTAATCTAAAGTAAGAAAAGTTACCTCAAGTAATGCCTCTGAGAAAGAAAAGTTACCTCAAGTAATGTCTTCCGAGACATTATACATAATTGCACATTACACCATAAAACTGGACATTTTGTTAAATTTTTGACAAATCTTGCTATAATTCTCCTCGTGTAAGGTACAATCTTTTCGATCCTATTCAACACTCTCTTTTCCACCACTTAAACCTGACACTTGCAATCTTCGCCACCTCCAAGTGAGGCCTTGTGCTCTTTCTTCCGCAGAATCAAGAAGGTGGAGTTTGAGATTACCGAGGAGAGTTAAGAGTACCTTTTCAATTATAATCATTGTGTCCTACCACTATAAGATGGTAGTTTAGACTATTAAGGCAGCTCCAAAAATAAGAAACTATTGGTAAGGATACCTTTTCAATCATAATCGTTGTGTGCAAATTAACGGTTAAATCAATAATTCGAATCGATAATTGAGTTATTGGATTCATGATTTGGGTTATTGGTTTAGCGGTTTGATTATCGGTTTACTATCCTAAGTTATTGGGTTATTGGTTCGGTTTATCGATCTGACCACTTTTTTAATGGGTTAACCGATAACCCGATAATAATTTATTAAATTATAATTTTAGCCTTTAATATATGAAGTATCCAAACAAGAAGATGAAAAGGGTGTAGATAAAAGGATGATGTTTTAATTTAAATTAAAGTTGATTGTTTTAGTTGAGCTAGTTCTATATGTTTTTTCTCTTTTCATCCACTTTTTTCTAGCTAAACATATTTATGACCTATGGGATTTTTCATGTGATATCTTACTGGTTAACCCGATAACCGAACCGATGACGATCAATAATCGATTAATCGATATCTTAACGGTTCTTTAACGGTTTAGCATGTCTACAAATCAATAACCGATAACATTCAAAACCGAAACGAACATAATCGATATGAAGCCCTAAATATTGGGGTTAATTATAGAGAAGATTATTGCCTTATAATCTATTTGCCCAAAAATTATCAAACTAATTTTTTGAACTAATAAATCATCAACTTTCACCAAATATTTTAGATTATCATTTTAGCCAAAGTCAGTAAAGGTTGGTCGGGACTCATCCAAACACATAGCGGAAAAATTAATCGAAAAAAAGGAAATATCCACCACTTGCAAGGAAGACGTCAAGAGCACGTACATAAATACTAAATGGAAGCTACCCATTAGCTTGGGATATAAGTAGTGGATAGCAATGGTCCCACGACAAGTTATTTCTCTAAGTTATTGGTCTTGCAAAGGGAAAGTCAGTTATAGTACTAATGACATACCTTCAACAGCTTTGAGTTTCAGTTTATTTATCTGTTGGTCATTGATATGACCGGTGGTTCCGTTGCTAGCATTAGGATTGAGTTTCACAATAAAGCTCATGTTTGAAATCACAATTTTGTCAGATTTTCTCCTTACTGTTAAATAAGAAGCCAAAGTTGCGTTAGTATTTTTACTTGCTAATAGGAATTACAAGAAATAATTAGTTTAATTCAATAAATTTACCTTTCTCCAGAGTTTAGATTCCTGGTCAGTTGTCACAACAATAACTTCCAGATTCGATCAACTTTTGAGGGAGTAAAGGGCACCCAAAGAGTTTCGCCATCTCATCGGGCTCCAAGAAAAATTCATTGACAACCAGGGGCTATGGTGATAGCTGTTAGCAACACTTTATTTTTCTGCTTTATTCATTTGCTTAAGTTTCAATGGACTAAGAAAAGACATAATAATTTTATTGATTGTTTACCAAGTCTAAACCTCTTTGACTCATCAATTGGCTCACAAGTGCAGCTTACACATATACGCCCACAGGCATTAAAAATTAAAATATTCAGTAACACTACAATTATACACAATTAATTAACGTGAACAACAAATAAAAGGAAAAGTTCACATCTTGAGGGGGGGCTCTCTCCTTAGATTTTACTCTTTCTATGTATTGTTACCTCCTTTATTCCTTCATCGAATATCACCAAGAATATTATCAAACACGCTCGACGGATTACCTCAACAACAACATATCCAGCATAATCCCACAAGTGGTGATCTGAGGAGACTGGTGCAAGGATCCTCAAGCAAAATGATTTTTCATCCTAGTAGGAAAAAACCTAGGCTTGAGGAATCACTAAATATTAGAAGTTGACACATACCAACGATTAGTAAAAGAACTTTGACTTTATATTTTCTCTAAGATGAGACCAATTTAGAATACTGACAAAACGCCATTAAGAAATTTTGGTCAGTGATTTTCTGAAGCAAAAGCTATTAGAAAGTTAATGAGATGAGATATCAAATTACCCAAATTCTTATACAATCTTACCAAATAAGTAAAAATTTATTATAAATATAATACACTATCGCAATGCCATTCTAAAAAAAAAATACAACTTAAGAATCGAACTTTAGTTCAATAAAAAATAAAATTAAACATGAATTGTAGTGTACTACTCTTTAATATAACCCTTCCACATAGTACATACAAAGGTTAGCAAACTATTTATGTCCAATATATTAATTGGCGAAGGTTGTTTATATCTATTAATTAAATGGTTGGTAAATATAGTTGGTATATATAAAATGGTGGACCTTTTTTTTACAAAATATAAACTTGTGGGTTAAATTTTGCATTTGAAAATCCACATCTCATAATTTGAAATCTCAAATCAAGTTTTTTGGAGAATTTAGGATTTCATCTCATGATTTGAAACTATGAGATGAAATCGCATGTCCAAACGCTAATTTCATCTCATAATTTCAAATCACGACATGAAATCGTATGTTCAAATGCCTACTAAATATTTAGTTAATTCGTTAAATTTGATAGGTTTTTTAAGATAGTCTCTTAAATGTAGTCAATAATCGTATAGATATTTTAATTTGATAAAAATATATTTTATGAATACCTCGTGATGACACGATGAATTATGTGGTATTTCACACAAATTTGAGAGAGTGACAGTCTCAAATTTGCTTGTTTTCTCTTTATTATTCTTTTTCTTTTAAATTTATTTAAAAAAAAATTAATGAACCCAACAATCATTTATAAAAAGTCTTTTCTTTTTGGGTAGAAAAGAAGATGCTTATATATTAAATCTTTGATCTTCACCGTTGAGAGAAACTTGTACAACATTTAGGTACAGAGAAATCAATAAGCTTTTTTTTTATTTTTTATCAATGCTTAATTTATAAAAGTAAACATAAGCTTATATTAAAAATCAAAATTTAAATAAATGAAATTCATATGAAAAAGACCAACTAATTCATTACAACAAAAATGATTCTAAACTCTATTCATTGACAAACTAAAAAGATAATTTTAAAACATGTTATAGATATGATCTTTTATCATAAAAATTCATTAATTATGAGTAAAAGTGAGTCGTTTATTTCTAGATTACCCTTTCAAGTAACTAAAAATTTCAAAATTTCTTATATTTTCAACACATCCAAATCAAACTTTTTAAATATGCCCAACAATCTTCATATCAATAATTATTTAAGAAAAAATAATATTCTAGATATAGAAAGAAATCTCAATAATATGTAAGTATATATGTATGTATGTATGTATTGTGTATATATATGTGTGTTAATTTTTTAAAAAGAATTTACATGTGTCATATAATAATTGGTTTGCTAATACATCATAAGAAGGTGTATTTCACTCTCTTGATCTTACATACAAGGGTATTTAAAAGATATACTTTTACTAAGTTCAAATGTTTATGTGATTATTGGCTAAGTTTAAATGACTATTTTACAAAACTTGCCAAGTTTAAAGGACTACTAGGTACTTGATCTTTTCCAAAATTTATTCTTTTAATTATGGTTTAGATATGTATTAAATTAATGTATTTTAAACTTTTTAGTAAATAAATAGGATAAGTGTCTCTCATCCAACGAGATAATACCTCAAGTCATTTAATTAGTCATTTAAATTTATTTTATAACTTTAAAAAATCACTTAATTAAGGGTATTTTTTTTAGAAAGTTACTCAAGTTTGTTTTATAACTCAAAAATCATTCAACTATTAATATTTCACCTAGAAATCACCTAATTAATTTAAATAAATTTTCCCTTAAATTTAGTTAAATAGAATTTTTATTTTAAGCTGAATTTTTAAAATATAAAAAATACCTATTTTTTACTATTTTATTAATCTTTCCTACTTGATTCGATCCGTTCAAATTATATATTATTCAAATTTATATAGGTAAGAAATTATCTATATTTCGTTAATTATTTGAATAAAAGACATATTACAGCAAGAAATTATGTATATTTGGGGAGGGTATTATGAACCCAAATTCAGAAAACTCTTGATCAATCTTCTCCATGGGCTATTATTTTTCATCTCAGCTGTATTCCTGCCACTAAATCCATCGATTTAAATATGTCTCAGGGTCTTTTGCCATAATTGATACCAGTCAAACTAAAACATTAGGGATAATTTATTTAAACACTTTTTTATTTTATTTTAAATTGAAGTGCAATTGTATTCTTTAAAATTGATTTTTGGTATGCGGGATAGAATATGTAAGGATATTTTATAAGTTAGCAAATCTCATGAAATTATTTTATCTCATCTTTTATATGAAATAGTAATCTTATTATTTAATAAAAATGATATAAAAAAAATCTCAAAATTAGGTAATATCTTAAGCTAAATATGAGATAAAAATAATTTCAAAATTTATTTAGTAATTATTATTTTTTATCACACGTATCAAATAATCTAAATTGATTAGACGAGTTATAAATATAAGTTTTGTCACAAAGGACTTATGTGATACTTCCTGAGAAGTAAAGGGCTCCGATGGTATTTTCTCATAACTGATACCAGCCAGTTATAACTTATAAGTTGTTGCATCATACTTTTTGCAATAGTGTTATGCACTTGTATTTAATTTCTCTTTTTTAGACAATACGGATAGTGTGCACTTACACGTGCTGCTACTTTTATTTGGATATAACCATAGAGAAATTATTTGTACAATCAAAATAATTTATGTGTTTTCTCCAGTTATTTTATTTTTTTGGTAAAAGGTAACTTGGCAAATTGAAATTCGTTTAGACTAATAGTGCGCATAAATTAAATTTTAAATTTGAACTCCCTTTGTCTTTAGACTTGCTAATAAATGAAAGGTGAAAAGAAATGAAAATGGAAAAGCAGGATTTATTTACTACATTTGGAACAAATTAAGCTGAAATTTTATGGATAAAGAGTGACAATGAGGGCTAAAAATCCCTCATTTTCTTGGTTAACCCAAAAAATTGCGAATCTTGATTAACAAGTGTAACATGACAGGTAAATATTCTGAAAATTCAAAGATAATTTTCGAAGTCACTATATTAACAAGTGGAACATGACATGTAAACCTTGATTATTTGATATGTTTTATTTGAGCCGGTGATTTATGGGAGATAGCCTCTCTACCTTAACAAGATAGACATGAGGCGACATACACACCATCTTCCTCAAATCTCATTTGTGGTACTACATACACATTGTGTATGTTATTAGCGTTGTATTTTGATTTGTGACTGGTTAAAGTACAAAACACATGCTTGGAATACCATAAACTCTTCCTAATGCTTTACAAAATCAAGTTGTACTTAAAAAGAAATTATTCCTGTCAGGTGTAAAAAAGTTAAAGGAGAACAAAATTCCTGCTTAAAGCAGCTCTGGTCACTCATTTGTACTTTCTAATGCCAGTAATACTAGTAACAACCACAGAATAGTCACAAACGTAGCTAACAAGAACATTCCCCCCTTTCATTCTTCCTTCTTCTTATTTTTTTTTTCCTGCTGGCTGTCACTTTTTCACCCTATAGCCTACTATGATTTATGAGTCCTCATAACGGAGGAGGGTTGTAGTAAGTTGACAATGAGACATAAATAATCAGCCTCTGAGGATAATCGGTTCTAACTATTCGGGATTGATAGTTGGTTGGCACTATATATGTCGCCTTTCCTATTCAATCATTGTTATATGCATACTAGTTAGTCTGTCAAGATAACAACAATTACTTGCCTTAGTGTCAAACAAGTTGAAGCCTGGCATATGATATATTCACTGACCATATTCCCCATTTAAATTCATCCCTTTCTGCATAACTGCAAAGGTGAATTAATGTATGAGTTTCCTTCGTTAGTTGAGCAATATTGAAAAGTGTAAGACCAAAACTGAAAAGGGTTGTAGTGCCTGAACCTATAAACTCTACACACACACTCTCTCTCTCTCTTTCTCATGCCAAAAATGAGTCCTTTGAGAACACCCCAAGTACATTGTGATCAATTAGGAAATGCCCAACAAACTGCAACAAGAAGATTCCCACAACCAAGAAATGTTTCTGTTGTGAGAAGCACCTATATAAACCTATTACCTGCCAGCACAAAAGCCAGTGCAGTGCCTCTTTTTTTTTTTAACTGCACTCAACATTAATCATTAGCACCTATACATACACACACACACTCTCCCTCTTTATTTAGATTCCTTTCTAATATAGGAATCTAATTTTAACATACTATACTAATCCTGTTTTCACTTTGCATTAAATGGTCGTAATTAAGTGTGCTAAAATGGAATTTCCCAACACCTCATTTGATGATTCACACAAATCTGAAGAAAGGGAAGTAGGAGGGAGAAAAGATAAAAGGAAGCAAATTGATGGTGAAGTTAAAGAATACAAATCCAAGAACCTTAAGGCTGAGAGAAATAGGCGTCAAAAACTTAGTGAAAGGCTTCTTCAATTGCGCTCATTGGTCCCAAACATTACAAATGCAATGAATCAAAACCCTTCATTAATTTCTTTATATAATTTCAAGTCACAGTTTTCTAAAGAGTGAATCTTTAACCATTTCTTTTCTTAAAAATCTTCAAAATCTTGTCTAATTTCAGATGACAAAAGAAACCATAATCACTGATGCCATCACTTACATTAGGGAGCTACAAACGAATGTGGACAACCTAAGTGAGCAGCTTCTTGAAATGGAGGCAACTCATGGAGAACAGTTGGAGACCAAAAATGAAGAGATTATTGACACTGCAGAGGAGATGGGTAAATGGGGCATAGAGGTAGGTAACTTTATGTATAAAATCAAAGTTACAATCTTTGATATTCTTGAGTTAAGAGGGTAATTTCCTAATCCACTACTAAACAGTAAAAACTACTTTTTCTTTTCTTTTTTAAAACAGCCGGAAGTTCAAGTGGCTCACATTGGTCCAACTAAGCTTTGGATAAAAATAGTCTGCCAGAAGAAAAGAGGTGGATTTACTAAACTGATGGAGGCAATGAATGTTCTTGGATTTGATCTTAATGACACCAGTGTCACTGCCTCTAAAGGAGCTCTTCTTATTACTTCATCTGTGGAGGTAGGAGAAACAATATCCTTAAAAAGAAATAAGCTTGTTTAGTAGCGATTGATACCAAGATTTGTAATAGTACAAAAAGGAGATCTTGCTTAGCATTTTGCACTGTGTGTGTTGCAATATAAGAACATGAATACTCTGTCTATCTATCTATGTATTTCAGGTGGTTTGTGGTGGAATAACTGAAGCTGATCAAATCAGAGAGATCTTGCTGGAGATCATCCGTGGAATCTAGAGAAACTAGCACCAGCATCAGTCCCTAATTAATCTAGTAGATTTTGAAATCCCCTAGTAGTACTAGTCTCATTCTAGTGCCTATTACCTATATTATATCCTCCTGACATGAATTCAAAACAATTTCGAGAAATTTCAGAGTGCCTTTATAGTTTATGAATGTCAAAAGGATTGAATCATGTTCTCCATATTGGAAGATGAAAATCTATTTTGTATCCAAATTGTTATTTGCTGAAGTAACATATCATATGTTACTAATCACTTTCTCCATTCTTAAAACTATATCTTTTCATGCAGTCAAGTTTGACTTTATTCAACTGAGGCAAACTTTGAAATATAAATATACGATATGCTTTTAACTTGAATCTTCCATGGTGGGATCCAGACACCAAAACTTTTTGGCTTCTATATATGGAACATTGAATAAGTAACACTTTTGGTCACTTCCAGCCAAAGAAACAGCTAAATAATAAAGCCAGCACATTAAGTGTCCTTTGGGTTTGAATAACATATTGAACAAACACCAATATTAGACCTGTGAAGAGTGAAATTTATGGCAAACCTTCTACCTATAAATATAATACAGCAAGGCATTTGTTTCACTGTCTTTCTTGTTTTCTTCTTCTGTTCTTTGACCATTGTCGTCCTCAAAGAATTGCCAAAAATAGACCTGCCTCAAGCATCACCTGCCCTTGTTAAAACTTTCTCCAACAAGTCCAAGAATTAAAAAAGAAGAAAAAAATGAAAAACCCAATCAGACGTCAAAAAATTTCAAAATTTAAGACCATGGAAAGTGTACCTACCCTTAGAATATAAACATGAAAAAGACTCTCTCAAGTCTATAATAATAGGATTAAAGTCGTGCACAATTGGAGCAAAATTCATATTTTCTATGGCTAGGCGTAGGTTTCTCCTCATTTGCCTAGTTATAGCTCAGTTAGTTTTGCCGATGCAAAATGCTAACGCGGTTAGAAGATTAGACACCTTGACATTAGTCCCAAGTCCAGCGCCGACTGTAAAAGCAATAGGCAGAGGAAGAGGTGATCAAACTCCAGCAGTCACACATATACGGACTCATCATTCTTTCAACAAGGCCATGGCTGGTGGAGACTTGATCCTTGGCGGCTTTGCCACTGCTCTTATTGCTTCCATTTTTTGTTACATTCGAGTCACACGAAGAAGAAACCAACATACTCAGGGTTGAGGCAGATCATTTTTTATTATGTGCTCATTTTTCTTTCCAATTCAAATATATATACAAAGTGCAATGTGCATCTATTCACATATATGACACGTTTATGCTCATTTTAGATTGCTTGATAATATAATTATATACATCCAGCTAGAAGAATTTAAATCTGGTAAAACAGTATAAGGTCAAAATAGAACCGTCTTTTGCATCATGTCATGCTATTTATATATGGTTGCCGATTGGTTTATTACTTTGATCTATTTTGTTCCTCGGGCTTTTTTTTTTTTTTTTTTTTTTTGCACCTGTTCTTCTACCAGTGCATACTTTTTATATAAAAACCTAGTATTTATATTTGCATTTTTTCACACTTTGACAAAGTTATAGTAGCGTCTTTGCTTCTTCACACTTCAGCAGTAAAACTTAAGTCTCTGCTTCGTGAAATACAGAGAGAACCAGCATAATATCTTGCACCCTTTTTCATTGTTTTGAGTACTTTTAAGATCATTTCCGAACGAGGGGTATTAAATTAAATATATATTCCATCTTCATAAGATCTAAAACTTCAAAATTGGAAATTGTATAATAATGCATATAAACAAAACAAAGAAGTCCTTAAACACCAGCAAAGGATTCACCTATACACAAATCCAAAACTTCAATAATGGGAACTGCATATTTGTAGATAGAAGACAAAAATAGGAAGCTGAAAGGAGAGTGCAGAACAAACTTGACACCATTCTAACCACCTAAATTATTATCAATCAATAGCATAAATCTGATTTGGGTCAGGATTTTTTCTCTTTTTTCTTCAACAAGCTTTTTATAATGTAATCCATTGTGATAATTACTGGAGTACAATCTTCCTTGACAAAATTAATTACCTGACCAAACCTGTGGACCCAAGTCAAGTTGCTGGAAAGTCTAAATTTGATATTAACACATGGATCTACAGTCCACCCTGGTCTTTTCAAGCTTAAACATCACAAATCTTTGTGGCCTACATAATAATTGATATAATAAGGTCATGCAATTACAGCAATGCAAAAATAAACCTCATCATTCACATTGCTGCAGAAATGGATACAAATTAAATTGGTGGTACAGATTTTATTTCGTTTCATTTTTTTTCCTGTGTACAAAACATTAGTGTGACCTGGCCTACCCCACCTAAAATTCATATTATGTCTAACTCACTAAAAGTGCCTCATCTCTCTAGCCGCGCACAATAACCATGAGTCAGAGTTACCACTTAATTAACATGTAATTCTGTCTTTGACCATGCCTTGCTTGGACCGTGAATCAATTTAGTTTGACCATCGTATTCCGATTCCTGATATATAAAAAGAAAGCTGGAGTATATCTTTGATATGATCAAAGGTAAATTTAAGATTTACAATTTTTTTTGCGGCAACAACAAAAATAATAACTACACTTCAATTGACAATATAATATTCCACTTCTCCACTTAAAGTGTTAATTTTGATATAAATATGTTCTTTTTGAATTTTCCATCACATGTCTTTTTAATTCGAATAAAATACAGTGGGTTGATGCCAATGACAGAGCAACAAGCAACTACGGGGACTTAGTTGGATCTGTTTCATTGGATGATCATACTGCACAAATAGGGTAAAAAAAAATTAAAACTGTAATATCCTCTCCGCAGGTCGAAAGCTACATCCAACCTTTGTTCACATGGCACGTTATGCTATTCATTTTTAACTACATATAACCGAATTAGTTTGAGTTTGGTCATTCGAGAAATGACATGAATGTCATTCTTTCATTATTCTGGTTATAGTAGTGTGTTATTTTAGAGTCAGAATAGGCCAGCATTTAATAATGTTTGTGGCAGACAGAGTCAGGTAATAATTTGAATAGCAAGTATATTTATATTAGGACGGGTGGAAATACTAATATATGCTCACACGATATTTCTGCTTTTGGTAATTCAAAACTCATGTAGTAGTATCAATTTCAACAGGCAAAAGGATTATTGGAAAAGAAGAATTCAAATTTTTTTTCTCAGGTTCTCTTTCCAAAACTTTATACTGTTAGTTTCCACTTTATACACAACCCTACAAGCACCTAATTGAGAATCTCAATGCACTTCTCTTTTTTGATTTGAAGCTTCAAGCCTTCATCAACCAAAGCCAAAATGAAACAACACATCCAGCAAAACTGAAAGCTTTTTTTTAATATCAGATTCCACTGACTGGAAGTTTCTTATATCTTTCAATCTGAAATACAGACTCCTCCATTCCTTTCTTCTCCATTAACACACCTGCATTTCCTATATATCATGAAATTAAATTAAGCTATAGAACACATCAATTTAATTTTTTTCATCTTCTGTTAGGTGCAGAACATAACAAATTTCAGATCCAATAACAAAAAGATGCTCAAAAATCCAATACAATTAGCAACACTACTAGCTCCATTTTTGTATAGCCAAAAATAATACTCCATTTCTTCTAATTTATGTGACTGTGTTTGTCTATATAAAGTCCTTTAAAACTTGTGATCAGTGGCGAAGCTAGAGGGGCGGCAAATTACACAGCATAACTAAGATAACTTTTCTTTTGAACCTAAATATATTAGATGATTAGCTACCTTGCTGAAAATCCTGCTTCCCCATTAAATTATTTGTAAATATAAAAAAGTGATATTCTTGGAACAAACTAGAATTAAACAGGAAAGTGAAAAACAGAGAATTGAGTGATAAAAGGTGAGATGACAAACTAATCAAGAATGGAAGAAAATTAAAGAGGGTACCTTGAGGACTACAAATAGGGGGCTCTTCAAAGAGAGAAAGGGACATTTGCTTATGAGCAAGACCAATATCAAACAAGATGAGACCAGAAGAAGGATCATAAACTATGATGTCTTTCACTGGCAACCAAAGAAAAAGCTCTTCTTGAGAAAGACCCTCCACTCCAATTAGCCCACCATAGCTAAGGTTAGCTTTTACAACACTGTCAAAGAAAACCCTTGTCTCAAATTTTGCAACACATGGGCTGTCCAAGTAGACTTGGAGGTGACCATTTTCATCAAGATCATATGATTTTACAGCATTTTTTGGGAATAACCCAGCTGGGAGTCCCCTGCTTCTCAGAAGATCATGGATTGAAGTTGAGGAAATTGTGAAAGAGAAGATGAGGATGGAAAGAACAAGTGTATATATCTTGAAGAGGATGTGAAGGTCGGCCATGGATATTAGGGCTATTTGGTGAAAATTGGTTCAAAGAGGGGAAGGAAAAAGGGACGATTTTAACAAGGTTTATGGTGTTAGAAGGTGGGGGCCATAAAACTCAATTATGTATGGCTAATTTCCCATATTGCCCCTGTTAATAATTCAAGATTTTGTCCGTCCCTACATATGTTTTTGTGTTTTTATTAAAAGGATTTAAAACTCAATCATTTACCAAAATATCTTCTTGGTCACAATGCTTCGGGCATTCGTTAGCAACAATGCACTTCAAAGGATGAATTGGTCTTTCTATGGTGTTTAGTGAATTAAGCATCCGGTTAATGAGATGTGCATTTTTTTTAATGCATTGATAGATAGACAAATTGGTATCAATTATTAATATTATCTTTATTAGGCAATATATTATAAATGAATAGTTGAGCATTCATTATTGGTGTTATCTTTACACTACAATAGTCAAGTTAGAAATCCCAATACAACAAGTTTTCATCTATCCAAATAAGGTTCGCAAATATATTGAGTTGTGTCAAACAAATTGATGTTCTTTCAAAAGAGTCATGTATTTGAGGGAAAAAATATAAGTATGAAGTATTATTTTTTTCCTTTCAATCAATTTGTTTGTTTTATTTATTTATTTTAGTTCATTTCAAAAGAAATATCTTTTTTAATTTAATTTTAACGTTATGCGTAATATATTTAAAATCATAAAATTAAAATATATTTTAATACATTATACGTATCTTTAATTTAAAATTTAAAAATTTTCTCTACTTCTTTAAAATCCAACGAGCAACTTAAGAGGGACGAAGTATATCATAATCACCCTTTAGAGGTAATTTTGATGGATAATGCAAGTGGAGTAAACATTTAGATGAAAATGAGATGGGGGCAATGTACATAAGGAGAAGGGCAGAAAAGGAAACATGTAAACTAATAAGAAGTATAGGAGACACCAGACAGAAAATTGGCTTAGGGTTAAAGGTTGGTAATGCTTCACAGTGATAGCCAATCATGTCAGAAAGAGAAGGCAGCCAAAGCCACGGCCACTGACACAGTAGTAAGTTAGAAACTGCTCTTTTCATCAAAATCTCTTTTGACGGAAACTACGAGGTTTCACCAACTTTCAACAATTCCTCTCTCTCTAATGTTTCACTTCCTATTTTCCTATCAAATTTAAAACTACTCCCTATCCTTATTGAAGTTGCTTGTGAATCAAAGAAAATGAAATTACTATGCCTCAAGAATTTTTTTACGAAAAAACATAGGGGGATTTTCATTTCATTGGCTAAAAAGAAATTGGATCAATGACCTTTTTCTCTACAAGTTAAATTAAATTGATAGTTAAAATTCTTTAGAGTACCCATTTTTTTCCTTTACTAGGTATGATATCTGCTTTAGAGTGCTATCCATCGCAATGTTTGGTGGTTTTTACATTGCCAATGAAATAAGTTAACTCTTATCCACCTTTTAAGTGACTGATAATGTAAATACCTTTTAAATACTTGTACGGAAAAAAAGATCAAAGATATTTTAAAGCTATTTTCAATAGAATAAAAATGCCCTCTATTTGAGCTTTAGTTAACAAATGTCCCTGAACTATTAAGAATTAGGAAAAAATTATCCGCATTGTTAACAAATGAGCCCCCCAGTTATACCCTTATCCTGTTACCGGACCTTTAGTTCCGATGTATCTTCTTTTAAAACTTATTTCTTCGTTGAGACGGACACTGAAAAAAAAAAAGTTTGTCCAACTTCTCTCTTATATATAGTGTTTTCTCCCTTCAATGGAAAGATGTATTTTTGTTTTTTTGTTCATAGAAAATCAAAACATATATGTGTGATCTAATTGTTACTCCTAATTAATAAAGTGTAATAAAAACTCATTTGAAAACCCGAATTCAAATTTCAATAGAGAAAAATAAATAAGGTAATTTATTTCATGTAGTCATTTTTAATAATTCTTTTATTAGCATATTGAAGGTAAACTCCTCAAAGAAAAAGTCAAGGTTGTAATAGTGATTTTTGACGTTTTTATCCTTGTTTTGTTGGGAAGAGTGAGAATTTTAGCCACAAAGTGCCCCAAATCGCGGGGCATTAAGACAAAGCATGGGACAGAGAAGAAATGCCGTGGGTATAAAAAAAAATAGCATTTTGAATGGGCTACTAATCTTAATTAACAAAAAAGATATGATTTGTAATGATATTCTAGGCAACCACTTTATGACTTTTTATGCCTCGCCGAATTATTTTTCGTGCATGTTGTGATTGGAATGTTTTTGTGCTTGTCTTAAACCTCACTTTGCTTTCCATCATTTATTTATTACAAAATTATTACTTATATCTTTCTAATAATCTATTCGATTAAATTTTTGAGAGGTTAAAATTATTTATTTTTAAAAAATAAAGATATTTGATAAAATACTTGATAAAAAACCAATGTTTCTGAGAAATAATAAAAATTATTTTATAGAATTTAAAAAAAAAATTATCCAAACATACTTTTTTAAAAAACTCTTTTGAAAAAAATACATTTAGAAACATTATTTAAAATTTTAACTAAATAATAATTGTTACTTAAATCAAAAATATTTTTTCAATTAATTAATCAAACACAAATTATTTCTCTCAAAAATATCTTTTTTAAATAAATTAATTTTGAAAATTTGAACAGAAAAGCTATAAGCTTGCTACCATATTTATATTTACTATGATTTTATTTAGATCCTTACAAATCTTTATGTCTCTTATAAGGTTGCCCAAGAACTTTACATTCAAAGAATATTAATGTGTGAAGAAAACTTGGTGAATTTTATTGTTCTTTTATTATTTATTTTTCAGAAATAACCACTTCATGTAGTATTATATTAGTCGATTCATTTAATTTATTCGGAAATCTCTTTTTCCTATCAACGTTAAGTGGCAATGTAATTGGCAAGTCTGCGAACCAACAACAATAATAATAACAAATTTAATATAGTTTTATAAATAAAATTTTTTAAAAATAAAGTATATATAAATCTTATTTTTATTTTTATACAATAAAAACGTTATTTTGAATAAATCATCAACAAACAATGCATTGCAATTATGAAAAGAAAACAGGATATGTGAAATAAAATAAATAAAAAAGAAAGCTTAACAGCTCTTGATCTTGGAAGAAAAAACAAATTAAGGTCGATTACAGCTATATATTTGGCCCCGTATTAATTAAACAATACATACTACTCAACACCTAATATAATTAATTAACACTAACAAATTACAGTTATATAGTTGGCTCCATATTAATTAAACAATAAACATAAGAAAAATAACTGAGTACTATTTATTTACTACCAGTAAAAAAAAAAAGACGAACAGTACATTTAATTTTCGATTTCTAATTATTATTACATAGATCAGAGAATACCTCACATGGTTCTAAGAATTTGTGCTCCAATTTTGGGAAGTCAGATATTGACCAAGAACAAAAGTATCTCCACACGAAAAATCCATCCATAAATCCCTCCGGTGCTTCAATTTTTGGTTACAATTACGTACTTCCCTTCGAAATTATTGCACCAAAAAAAAAAATTAACTCTCAAGACAATAATTAGTATTTAATCTCTTCGCCATCCCAATTTACGTAACATGCTAATTTTCTATTTTATCATTAATAAGGAGGGGTAATTTTAGACTTTAATTTTAAAAAATTATATATTCCACATTAATTTCGGTTAAAAAGAGGAATAGTTTTATACTTAAATTTAACATTAAGGATATTTTTTCCGACTATTTTAACCATATATTATCCAACCCCATACTATATTTTCTTTTAACTGTTTAAGTATATATATATATATATATATATATTAGCATGACAATGAATTATAATTTCATTTTACCTTTATTTGGTTAGAGAACTACACGTAGCTCCACGAATTTTGAATTATGTAAAGCTGTGAGCTTATGAGCTCCAGCTCTCAAACCACTAACTATAAAATATCTTACTATATTTTTGTCCAGTTAACGTCTCACTCTCTTCTTGTTTCGCTATATTTGATTTTATATTGATTTGATATAATTTTTGAAATTTTTTTATTAAAAATATTTTTTATTAAATTAATTATGTTAATGATATTTTAAAATATTTTTAAATTAATTATTATTATCTTATATAATTATTTAATATTAAAAGTAGTATGAAGAATAGTGAGTAATAAAATTTTCTTAATTTGTTAAAGTAAATAAGTCAGAAAAAAAATCTATATAAAATGAAACGGGAAAAGTATTAGTTATTCTCTTTTCTGCTCAGAGGTTTCCTCAAAAGATCTCTTCTTTTAGTTAAGAGTTTAAGGTATCTAGACAAATAAAAGGAAGGAAATTTGTGCTCTTTTTCCCTGAAAATATTCGACAAAATTTAAGTTTGATCCTTGCGATTCTGATTAAGCATATTTAATTTTAAATTTGAAATGTGCACTTTTAATCTTCCTATTTGCAAATCTTCTCAAACTCAATGATTAGTGCTTGTTAATTCATTTAATTAACCATGCTAAATATACCACATTTTCTATACAAAGGGAATTAAGGGACTAAAAATGCTATAAAAAAGCTTAAAGGTCAATGCTGTTTAGCCAGATATATCAAGGACCAAAATTAGACGGTATTAATAATTAAGGGATCAAAAGTATAATTACATTAAAAAAAAAAAAGAATTGGCAATAATGATGATGACCCAAAAAAGAAAAAGGGAAAAGCTTCACAGCCTAACTATTACAAGATTCATACATTAACCAAGTATGTTAAAAATCATCTTATTCATTTGAAGGAGAGAAAGAGAGGGAAATTTCTAGATATATTCTATGAACCTAATTGTTATGACTGGTCCTTGAGTTACATTAACTTGAGGTTTATGTTTCAAACAACACAGAATCAAAAGAACTATTACTATATTGTAAGTAAATGAAGTATAACCTTCTTACTCCATTTATTCTTGAATGGATTGGATATAAGGTATTTCTTTATCAATCCTTCATAAATATTTAAGGTTGTTGATAGTAGTAACTTTGATTGCTATAAACAGAATCCCAATGTCTCTCATCTCTTCCATCACCAGTACCCTCATATCCATAGGGATTCCCAAAAAGATAATCTGCAGTACATTTCCATTGTTTATTGCTGCTATCTTCAGCACAATTTACCTGGTTCCAATTTCTCTGGTTTTCCTTAGCTAAGCAGGGCCAGTAACCAAATAAGCTCTCACATATATCCATAGCTTCCAAACCTGAACCATATGGAATTTGTTGCAATTGCTTCCCATAATTATATCCATATTCCCCTATAGCCACATTTCCAACTGCAAAATCTTGATTTTGTTGAGGAGCTGCTTCTGTTGGTTTTTCAAGAATATCATCCTCGACTGTGGTTTTCCCCCCTATAGTTCCATTTCCAACTACAAAATCTTGATCTTGTTGAGGAGCTGCTTCTGTTGGTTTTTCAAGAATGGGTTTTTCTTTCACATCAGATAAAGATTTTTGCTCATCTTTAACATCCATCTCTTTGCTTTTATCCGTAGGTTCTTCTAGCTGATCGTCGTGGCTAACATAGGGGGAACGATTTGATCCATAGTCGAAACCGTCTAAGGGAAGTCCATTAGACTCAGGAATCGAACGAGGATAACATATGTCATTGGAGGGAAGAAGGGGTTTGCCATAGGTTTGAGCAATGTCATAGCCACCACCATAAGGGGTTGGATCATATTCTTCAAACAGAGTGTCATCCTGTTCTTTGGTCGAACAAGAAATTATGGTTCTCGTCTCCAATGGATTTGCATCCTTTTCATATTGGATAGATTTTGTCTCAGCAGAATTGTGAACAGAGTAACTCAACTCTGGATGTGTTTGAGTAGTATAGTAGTAATTGTAATTAGTACTCTGCTCATAGGAAGAATATGATGGTGAAGACTGAATTGGAAAAGCATCATAATCATAAGGGACACTGAAATTAGGATACCAGTAGCGCTCACCATTGTAGCCATAGAAAGCCATCTATTGTACCTTCAAATTCTGAGAACAATCATATGTGAAATTCATTCATGCTGCTAGGAAGACTGAAAATTTTTAATAGTTTTATCCACTGTATATGTGATGAATATGGTTGCAAATTCAGCTATATGCTAAATGGATACTGATATAGAAGGAAGGAACATGGGACTGTGTACTGGTTGGTTGGGATGATGCTATAATAGTGCAAGCAGATAAGAACGTAGAAAGGAGAAGTGTGTGATTGTTGTGCACTTAGTCTATGAACAAAGACAAGTATGTCAAATTCACATGATTGATGAATTGATGGCTCACCTCACCTTCCAGAAAGAGTTGGGCAATGCTACTGGCCGAGTGGAATAATATTTAGTGCCACGTTGTGTTGCACCGATTTCTTTACGGGTACGTATTGAGTATGTGTGTAAGCAAGCAGCTGAGACGTGTATATCAATTTTATTTGTTACTTTTTAAAGTAATTTGTTGAAGGATCTGTACAAAATACCAACAACTTTATCACTCCTGACACAAATGAAAAGTATTAATGATAGCGGTGGAATCGAAAGTAAACTCACGTAATTTAATATTTACTATATATACATAAAAATAAAAAAAATTAATCTCGTATATATATATATGTACAGTTTAACTTTCTAAAGGAGGTGCAGATGAAGTCTCTTGCCCTTAGCTTCGCCCCGCATGTGCTACGCAAGTGGGAGGGGTTGTTGAGGAAAAAAATATCTTAAGTTTTTCTGCTGCGGAAGCATGGTGGATCGCATGATCAAGAGTCTATAAGAAATCGCTATCCTGTCTGTGATCTCTTAGAACCTATGCAAAATGGATGTTGCATAACTAACATGGGTCTATATGTATGTTCTCCAAAAGAATAGTTGTAGCTATTTTTTTTGCTAATTTTTAGCTATTTTGAAGAACTTTTCCAAGGTATCTAACACTTGTATCACACATGTTCAACATGAGTACTTCAAGATATCGTACTCGAGACTTTGATCCGGTAGAAAGAGCACATCGTGTGATATGTTGGTTAAACACGCTTTACAAGTTTAAATTTTGTCACATACAAAAGTCTGGTATATAAGTTGAGAAGGATAAAGGAACGGACACATTATCTACTGAATTTTCGAACCATAAATCAATGTGAATTATTCATATAACATAAGATTAGAACGTGAATCCCCATTTCAAGTTGTCCAGGTTTCATTACCATTTGAATCACAGGTAAGCTCCAGGTTCCGGCCTCACCTAGCTAAATCCTCCCAACAGGAAATGCATTTAGAAGTAGCGACATACAATAATTTTAAAGGGAGAGGTTGAAAGTAAATAGGTCAACCAAACTATTTATATTAGAAGCAGCAGAAGAGGACAATTTCACAAACTTCCTCTTCAGCAAATATCTTTCCTTGACTGGATCATATTAGATCACTTATTGCAGACCAAGGCACATATCATGACACATCTAGCTTCAAGCCCTGCCTCACTGACAAGGTTTTCTGCACAACCATATTTCCATTACTAGAATTATACCATTAGTCAATTAACCATCCAATTTGGAGAGTTCAGTATAAAAGATGGAACTTCATACAGTGCCTTGTCAGCCTACCTTGGTGGGAAGAGTACTCTGTGTTATGACATTTAGTATAATTAACTTGTATTGACAGCAAAAGGACTTCAAAGCCAGTTCCACTCAACACATAGGGCCCAAAATTAGCTTTGAGAACCAAGCAATTTTGTGGGGCAACTCAATAGGAAGAACATTTTGCTGCTCCTTTTTTCATTCCTGTGAAACATTGTGCAGTTCACTAGCGAGTGACAATGCAAATAAACAGAACTTTTTAGGTTTCAGCTGCATTTCCTTCCATTTTAAGTTTCTTCATTCAGCATTTACATAAAACGAGTATTACTTTTCACTTATGAAGCAAATTTCCTTTCAAGAAGGTGCATCTCCGTATCATTCTGCATCATCTAATTTGTAAGCATAGCAAATGTCAAGATATAGAACCAGCAGAAAAGCGTAATGAGTCATCACGTACATTTCAAGCTTTGAACATAGAATAACCTGGTCAGGATCAAAATTACATACCGACACAGCTTTCTTTGATGCAACCAGAAAGCTAGTCTAGAGGAAAGATAAAACAATAAATGCAGTCGACCAAACTCCTAGACTAGCAGTGTATTCCCATCTACCTTTAAGCACCAACATATTTTTGTTAAATCGCCCACCAATATCTGACTATGAATGATATACTGGCATTTCCAAATGGCAAATCAACTCTAAGATCAGATAAACCCCTGCAAAAAAAGATAGAGGAATAGCAACAGAATGAACTTATTAGGCTCAACTAAATTAACAGTGGAATGGGGGAATAGATTTCCTACAGAATAAATTTCAATACTTTCAGCCGCATGAGAAGGACTATATGGTTAACTGCATGCTAACCATAACAAATGGGGTAAAACTGTGAGTTCTCTTTTTTTTTTTAGTGGGTCTCAACAAAGAGACAAAGGCACTTACAACGAACTGTTATAATTTTAGGAGGAAGACTCAGGAGCTGCTGCTTGTCTTGTTCGTTCAGGAGGAGGACCATCTCTTCTTCTTACATATGCTTTACTCTTGCTTCTTGTTCTGTTAGACTGCTTGGGTTGGTAAGTAGGATACTGACAAGGAATTATCTCTCCGTTGATGTACTTATCTCCTGAAAGAAGAAAACTTATAGAAGTTATCTCACTGTAGAATCACTAGTGAATGAACTCAAAAGGAAGAAACCTCTTAAGAAATTTAACCTCCATAGTCCTTGTTCTTCACATCTATGTAAGAATCAGGCAGAACCCACAGAACTCCAGGTAGACCTACAAAACGAATATCCAAATAGAAAAAAAATGAGGCGGTGCCCAGAAAATCTGGAGTTCAGCATCTCATAACTTGAAATAATTAAAGTTGTGCCCTCACCCTTAAACTTTTCTGATGTTTCTTCAGATACAGTGCACTGGAATCCAGTGTAAGTGGTAGTACTAAAGGCATACATGTTCTTCTTTGCCTCTTCCATACTGATAAGAAAATTTTGATTAATATGCAAAAAAAAGGGGCAAAAGAAAAATGCTGATTTATAAGAAAATAATATATCCTGATACAACAGAATAGTCATAAATCCCTAGCAATTTTCATCAGTAACAACTTTATCAATGTCCACAAATCCGATACCCTCTTAATAAACACAACTTTTACAGGAGTAACCCAAGCTTCCATGTACCAAGTAAAGTTGATATATTGATTAGCACAAGATTAATATTATACCTCATAATCAAGTTGCAACCCATAGCCCCAACCAAAAAAAAAAAAAAAGAGGGGGGTTGTTGAACATGCTTCAAGTGTTTAGCGAGGGGTAATTTTTGTTGTCCATAATTTGGATCATCTAGTATTAAAGATATCATCTTTGTTCACAATTAACAAGTAAATAATGAATTGTTTCTTGTAATTGATTTTCTCTACAAAGAACAGAACATAGAATATACACCAATGAAGAATTACCAGAAACATTCAGAATCAAATCATACATCTTCAATAACTAATACTCAAGCTAAACTTTCACTGCAATATTCAAATAACTGATGCTAGTATTCAACAAATTTAACCACATAGTCATCGACCCATTTAAACAAATTATTTTTTAAAAAAGAAACAATTAAAGCCCATCCAACCTAGAGATATTATCCGAATAACAAAATACTCCTACTTACAAACTAACCTGCCAAGAACAGTGGCAAGGGTGTTGAGATAAGTGTCAATCATCTGCTCTCTAGTGGGAGCAGGGTCCTTAGGGAACTCCATGACGATAAGCCAGTGGTTATAATCACATCCAGGTAACATGATAGTCTCCCTTTCATCACTACTAGTGCTCCTCTTAGAAGAGTATTCCCCATCGGAAATGGCTCTTACAAGCGGGAATCTTGAACTTTTTGAAGGGGGAATTGATGAGCGAGCGGTTGTGAGGAAAGGATAGGAAAGAGAGAGAAGAAAAGTTGGGGCTTTAGGGAGATTTTGGAATTGAGAGTTAGGGTTAAGGGTTTTGGATAAAGAAGGAATATTGAGAGCTGCCATGGCACTGCGCGTGTGTGAGAGGGAAAATGAAGTGATAAGGGGGGAGCTTGGATTTCAATAGCCTTTCTTGGATCCCATTTGCTCTTTCAAAATATCTTTTCCACTGGAAGCCTTTATTTTTGGCAAACAAAAAAAAACATATTTGGGCATAATTTTATAATTAAATTTTAATTTTTAAATTAAAAAAAAATATTCAAAAAAAAAAGTGACTAATTTTCATAACTAAAATAAATTTTTATTATTACTAATTTTTTATGTTTGTTCCCATAGAGATATTTTGTGCAAAAATAGTCTTGGGCATAATTTTACATAATTTTGTCAAGTACATAACTTGCGTGGTGTATAATTTATGTTGAATGGAGTATAATTTATTCATAAAATTTGACATAATCGCAAAAATTTATCTTGTTCACAAGTTATTTCTCCTTTATTATTTGAACTTTTGAATGAAATTTTAAAAACAGATTAAGATATCACAGAATTAATATAATTATTTTTCGTGAATTTATTTAAATTGAACTCAAGTACATAATAAGAAGGGCAAAAGGCACATTTATTGGAGTAAGAGTTATTTGCTAAAAGTTCATATTTGAAGTTGCATTATTCTAATATGAATATTTCTTCCAAAATGTAGTGTGAAAAGGAGAAACTCTGCTAGATTTCTCATGTTGGATCTACATTTGCATTAGTAAACTTAAAAGGTACACCTGGTGAAATTTGAACCTGCAAATTTCTGGTTTGTGGTGACTTTTCATCAGCAGACCAGCTTCTTAGCCTACTAAGCTTTGGACGTTCTCCGTTGGGTTTTGAAAAATAGGCCCATAATATTCACTTTAGGCCCACTACTGGACCTGTAAACCAGGCCTGCACATCCTACATACACAAAAAATCGAATGGAAAATGAAGAATTAACACGAATAGATGTCTGCATAAATTTAAAATAATCAACAGATGTATAATTCATATATAATAAATATACCCCCCACACACACACACGAAATCATGTATAATTAGTATATAATTTATATATACTGATTAAAAAAAATAAACAGCAAAGCCGAGGGCTATTTGCGTAAAAATCTCAATAAAAATTGCAAGTCTGTCCAGGTTTTGTTTGTCTCACTTTTATGCAACCAACAAGCTCCTTTTGCACTAATTCATTAATAGAAAAAACAAAAATAAAAAGAAATTAAAAATGAAAAAGAAAGAATTTGACATGGTGGAAAGGAGGGTTTATAGTTCATTTTAGATTTTCTCTCTTTCTATATCATTTTATAGTATTCATTCGATTTAATGGAGAAAATTAATTGAAATGGCACAAAGAATGATCTAGAGATCGTTACGAAAAAAGCAGAAACTTTCGACATTTGTTAAGGAGGATCACATAAATGTCCAATATAATCCAATCCTTTTTCAACCTCATATATAGCAAAAGTTTAACGCATTGAATATTGAAGAATGAAAGAATCACATATTAGTTAGAGAATTTTTTATATATATAGCAAAATAATAATTTGTGTATACAAAATGTAGCAATAGATACATTGTATGTGTCCATTCGCACGCATAATAATAGTGAACTATATTATATTTGTATGCATCAAAAGTGTATTCGCGCGTATATGGATGTCTCTATAGAAAAATACAAAATATTCGTCTGCATAATAATTGTGAAGTACATTGTATCTACAAAATTAATAAGTATATCCGCAAGTATACAATCTCTCTGCCTAACTATATTCACGCGAATAATAAATATATACATATCCATCTGCTATAAAAACCCCAAACTATCGTATATTATATATTTTTTTAAAACTATCGGTATTTTAAATAAATATAAGGTCTTATTTTGTTGGGTAACGTAATTATTTGCCATCACTTGTATAGAAGAATTTGCTAGATTTTGTAATGTAGATCAATTCTAACAAATGGCAAACCAGAATTTTCAAATTTGGGCTCAATCTTTCCAAGGCTCGTGGACCACAATAACATCATGCGTTGACAATGGACATTGTTAATCAAGAATTACTATTTAAATTAAGATGAGATTTGGTAAAAATCCAGCATAATTGTATCAGGAATTAAATAAACTTACTTCTTCAACCCTTTATATCTCAATTGATTTGTACCCAGCTTTACTAATAATAGATTATTATTGCTTATAATTTGTTTAATCGCTTAATCAGATCGAATCTTATTTTCTTTTAACTTGGTAGTTTAACAGAAATTCCTTTCTTGATTCGATTCAATCAATAAGTGGACAAAATAATTTAACATTAAAAAATTATGTTAAGTCACATAAACAAATCCTTTTATCTTTTCATGGGCCTAGCTTGTTCTATCTTTAGTTAATTAATTGATACTTAAATTCCTAAAGATAAGAGTTGTTCAATTTTGAGTAGTATAATTGTTTATTCAAAAAAACCTGCTGCCCTAATCTATGGAAATTAATTGTCACACCAATTTGGTCTCAATAAAGTTCCTGAAAAAAAAAATATATTAAAGCATTTCTCATTTGATTTGGCCCTTGGTTTAGTAGAGAGTTGGGAACTTATAGTTTTAAAGTATTTTTCCAGGTGTAATTATTCATAAGGAGTGCTAACTAATTTGGCTTTTTTGGCGGAGCCAACAATTTAATAAAGGGTATGCAAAATTAAGTATATATTTATAATAATTAATATTTAATTTTTGTATATCATGTAATTTTTCGATGAAGAATATGCATTGAATCACCCTAAGTTATTTATGATATTTTTCCGATCTAAGTTTTGTTCTATTGTGGTTGCTAGAAACTTTGAACAAATTAAAATTCACAAGAGCAGTTTAACAATTCCCTTGGGAGTTAATTGGCATGTAGTTCTTGGAGCTTGATAGCATTGACATTTTTTTTTTCTTTTGAGATAAGGGATTTGATCACCTTATTATTTGACTAAAGGCAGTTAAGGATATACTACATATTTGCATATATAATGAATATATTAGTAAGACTAGCTAGCTTAAATGATAATCTTTAATAAGTAGGCAAAATATTTTAAGAATTAATCAATCCTATAAACTAAAAATAATTAATACATATAAAATATATATAATTTATATATGATATGTGTATAACTATATATAATTAGTGAAATATATTATTAAGACTAGCTAGCTTTAATGACAATCTTTAATTATGTAGGTGAAATGTTTTAGAAGAATTAATTTGAATAGTTATTTATTCAATCGGATAAAGTTAAAATAGTTGATAGATATAATATATATATACATAACTTGTTAATAAAAATAAATAATGAATCCGACCGATTATTTATCCCAATACTTTAATCATACATCAAGTTCCTGGGAAGATATATGAATTAGTCATACTTTAGTTCCTTTTTAACAAAATCATCCTTAGAGAAGCTAGGGACAAAAGGTAAAGTAACTAAACATGTATCATGTGTGTGTTCATCCACAAATATAAAACTTTTAAACTTGGAGACAATTGTTTCTTTAGCAATAATAACGAGCAATTGAGACTCTCTTTTTGTTTTAAAAAAAAGGGTTGGGGGGTTTGTTGGGGGGGGGGAGGGAGGGGGGGAGAGTAGGTCTTACCTTTTTTGTCAACTCCATCATATTCTCAAGGAACCAAAAACAATAAAGTCCTCTTGTAATCTATCTATTTATCTCAACAATTGTGTTCCCCACACAGACACACACACACACACACACCTTCATTCATTGTGATGTCATGGCAAGGGAAAAAATAAAACAAAAGCGCGTTGAAGGATTTTAATTATCACGTTATATAATTTTTTTTCTTGAGAAAAGAATGAATTATTGCAACCAAATGAATATAATATTTCTTTCAAAATATTTTCGTAAATGAGCTCAAATTATTTTTTGAATGAACTTATGAGCCAGTCTATTATGAATGAGAATCTTAGTAATTCAGTTGGTTGACTATTTAAATTTTTATCTTGTTGGTTAGGATTCGCTTCCCCAACTTATAAATTCTGCAGTGAAATCAGAAATTTCATAAAGGTTGTTCAAAATTTATCATACTCGTATGAAAAATAATTTCTAATATGTATCCTTCGTATAAATTTCAATATATATATCTAGACAAAAGCGTTCGACTGATTACTTTATACTACATTTAATTATGCCACTGCTTGTAATCCCCTCCATCATTCACCTTCCCCTAAAGGAAAAAAAAAAATCTATCAAGAGTCGATGGTTAACTTTTATGGCGAAAGCAATAAGACTAATAACAAAAATTGCGTTAATTAATTACAAGTTTTACCACGCACTTACATTACAACAAAGCATATATATAATTACATTAGGAAGCTTTTCACTCATAATATGAATAACCTTTCGTATCCAAATCCTTGTAGCAAAAAATAAAAATGATAGACAAATTCAGGTGGAGAAAGAATTGTGGAATGTGAAAATTAAAACGGTGGGATTATTGGAATTAACCGAAGTGCCAATGTGAACACCATATAGGAAGAAATTTCATCAAAACAAATTAATGATTTGTCCATTGAGGTGCAGAATGGGATGACTCTAAAGAAAGAAGGTTCTATACTTGGTATCTACGAGTAAACCCCACTATATAAAAAGGGTACCCTAGTTTGGCCACAATTTATAAGTCCACAGGTCAAATAATTAGTGGACTTATCATTCTCTATACTTCTTTTTAATAATTAAAAATTCCTAGTTGGTGGAAATCGTGTTTAAAAATTCAAATCATAGAAAAAAGGTCAATCTTTTTGAAAGAGGATAAAGGGGCTAATTCCATAATTACATATGGCTAAGGGGCTAGCTACACATATATACAATTTGTTTGCATAATTTAAAGGTAGTGTGTGTTTAATTAAGAGAGTAGGTAAGGATTAAAAGGATTTAAACTTGTTTTCCTTTGATAATGACCTAAAAACTATATAATAAAAGATCTCCAAACGCAAAAGTGACGATTCAAAGTCAAATAAGTGAGGGATTATGTTTAGACAACATTAGAAAAACATTACTTAATCTTCTTTGTGACACAAGAATTTATGAGGTTAAGAGAGTGATACATCTTATATCGTTCGGTCGAATAATTATTTCTTAATTTTGTTAATAGAAAAAAAGTTGCAATCATCCGATTCATTTCCTCTTACTGCGATTTACCTTTTTTTTTAAAAAAAATCTTTAATAAAATCTTTAACTTATCAAAGGTAATAATAAATGATGGAATAATAATTTAAAGTTGCAGGAAGTCAAATTTGTTTAGGATTTGATACTTATTTAATTCATGTCTAGTTAGGATAAATTTTCCTGTTTTGAGTTAAAGTAGTTTTCTAGTATTATAAATAGGAGTGCTCTATCACATATTTTTTTGAAGTGTGAAATAATGAAAGAATTATTGAGATTACAAAAAATATTTAAAAATTTATTAATTTATAAATAAAATATTTTCCTCCGATAAATTGATAAGAATTCATCAGTATTTAATATTTTCACTAACTAAATGAATACCTGGCAATGCATTCATTCTCACAATAATATTATACATTCTCACAATAATGTCATGCTCCACAATGATTTTGCCTACAATTAAGGAAATATTTACACTCGATGTTGACATCAAATTAATCACACTGATACGTTACTTCTTAAATGATAAATAAAAGCAAGAGTATGCATTAAGTAATTGTAAATAATATAAGTGTATACGAAAAATAGATGTGATGTATTAATCTTGGGGTAAGCACTAAGTAAAAATTTTTCCTATATATCTAATTCAGAGATCATCTTACTAAAAAGATTCAAGTGATAACAATAACAATAATTATAAGGGGCCTTTTATGTATTTGGCCTAAATACGTAAAGAATCCCTTGAATTTGCTATATATTTTTTTATTTTGACATCTTAATTGAGGCGTGTTTTAATTAAACACTTAAATTAAGTTTAAAATGTACGTATGAAGCACCTGATAATCACCTACAAAAATCAAGTGTGTGTCATTCACACTTGGTTGACATGGATAAGTAACGAATAAAATGAAGACACATGGTATTTGAACTCATATATTATTAAAACATATATATATATATATATATATTTGTATGTATGTATACCAGTTATATATTTTCTTCACAGTTCTCAATTGTTATATCAGTTTTCTTCAACTCCAACCTCTTCCATCGTTTCCTGCCCCCATCACTAAAGCCTCCCCCCCCCCCCCCCCCCCCATATTTTTATCAATTTCAAATCCCAATTATTATACCAGTTATATATTAAAGGGAATAATATCGGTATTGTGCTTTAAGTCATGTTTTATTAATGCTATAATTTATTTTCATTATCTGTTCTTTTTTTTCTCTAGATAATTATGTTAATTGTATGTCTATAGTACACACCTTTTTATTTTTTAGTAACCAGACCAATGGTTATTATAGTAGATGTGAAATATCGATTATTTAATTTTATCATTATTTTATATCATTAAAATTTTGATAGTTATTTTATTATTAGATTGATTTATATAATATTTTATGATTCGGCATTTCAGATGACAACAAAATAAAAGCAATTGAACTTGAAAACGCAAATTGTGATTTTTATCAGCCTGTTATTTAGTTTTATAATTCCATCTTAATTACTCTACTAAATTCTCTAGGATTCAATCGATGAAGGGAAGGAGAAGGGTGGTGGTGATAGTAATAACATGTGAAGAGTAATAATATTAATGGTGGCAAGAGATAAAAGGAGAAAGAAAATAGGAAGAAAAAAAAGAAAAAAACTAAAAGAATATCTGTTTTTGGGCTTTTCATGCTATTAGAAAAGGTGTATTGCACACACTATGCTCCATCACTTATTCAGTTATTTGTGTTTAATAGGTACACTTTCAAGCATGTTGGAGTATCTAATTAAAACAAGCCTCAATTAATGTACTAAAATAAAAAAATTATGACAAATTTAAAGAGCCCTTTATATATTTGGACTAATTATAATATATTTAATATAATTATATAAATGAAATCATATAAATATAGTGTATATGCAATTTTATCACTCCAAGCAAGGAAATGGCCTAACTTGACCCTTTATACTTCATTCTCCTAAAAAGCACACCTGAATTAATGACTTGCACCAAGCTTTGCTATATGACTCTTTCCAGAAGGGACACAAGTATAACTCTATTGTTTAACATAACTTTCTTTATATATATATATTCTCTTAATATGGACAAACTAATTAACATTAGCAAACAGAAAAGTCCCATATTTAACCACTTCTTTTAATATATGTTGAAACGAAGGACTTATTCAATCAACTAATTTATTAATACCTAATTTCATAAAGATAGTACTTGTTGAGATTTTTAATGGTGCCGGTGTTTCCTCTTTGTATATTCAAGACAGCCTGCAACTTGCCTTAATATCATGCATGAAAATTATTTTTATAAAAAACACCTTAGTTTTTCTTTGAATACGTAACTGAAATATTAATTAAAAGAAACATCTCATTGGATTTTAGCCCTTGGTTTAATAGTGAGATGGGATCTTACTATTAATTTTTTTTTTAATACTTAGCTATACTACGTAATTCATAATTAACTTTGGCAGATCAATATGAGTTATGGTGGAATGGTTGGGGTCCCTCCACCCTTAATAAGAGGTTTTAGATTTGAGCCTGATTATGGAGAAAATTCTGATTGAGAGCGATGCTGCCATAATAGATCTTGCAATGCGCGATTTGAATTAGTTAAGACTCCAATTCAAATATCATACACCAAATGGGAAACCATAAAAATAATAATTAACTTTGGGCTTCTTACACTATTGTCCTTGTGCATGGTTACATAGGGTCATAAAGCATGACACAATATATATATATATATATATAGGTTCAATTTAATTAATGAATTATTTATATCTATTCCTTGAACCCTATTTGTTCTTTTTATTTATTATGCCGTCATTAGAAATGTTGAACCAAATCCCTAAGAGCAGTTAATTAATTTTCTCTACTATATTAGTTGCTTGGCATTTAGTTCTTGGAGATGACTATATTTGACATTTCATTTGGATAAGAGATTTGATCACCTTATTGTTTGACTAAATACAGAACAACGATAATAATATATTAGTGTAATCTCATAAGTGGAATTAGAGATAGTATAATATATGCAGATTTTACCTTTATCTTGAGACATAAAGAGATTGTTTTCAATAGACCCTCGATTCAAGACAACATAGTAATTCGACGAATATGTTATTGCATAATCTTATATATCTTAACACTCTGCTTGTATGACAATCCTTAACAATTAGTCTGTCATTAAATTCTTGAATATAGCATGATTATCAAATTTGCCCTTTTTACGTACATAGCAATTGTTATATATTTACTTATTTCTTATAAAAAAAATTTCCTTTTTTAATTATCATTACACTCTTTTGAACATAACTATCAAAGATTAAAACTATCACAACTAGTTCTACCTTTTTTATTTTGGAGTTGCTTGGCATGTCATAGTATTGACCCTTATAATTCCATAGTCCCAAGGGATTTGATCACCTTATTTTTTGACTAAAGGTACAAATATATATACATTACATAATCTGGACAAGACTAGCCTACGCCAACAATCTTTGGACACTGTAAAATATTTTAATCTGACATAATATTCTTGGGAAGATGTTTCTCATAATTTCACATACATGCTACAATGTTACTGTATTTCTGTGTCTTTCTTTTTGTTTCTTCCTATCGATTTTAGGGTTAATCACCTACTCACTTATTAATTTACTTTATTTTATCTAAAAGATGAGTTGATTTGGATTAAATATGAAGGAATTTTTATATAAATATCCAATCAAATTTATTTGTTTTACTTTTTCTAGTTAGTATACATAGATATATCTTGATTATACATGATTATACACATATTAGGAATGGTTTATATATCTGCAGGCTATTTTTAATTTAATTGATTGTATGAACGACTTTTTAGATTAAGTCTTCAAGTATTATGTAACCCAAATTGACTCATGAGAAATCTCACCAAAATATTTTTAAAATACTCTTTGTTATATGTTAGATGTAGCAAAAAAATTATTAAGTAAATAAACAAATTATTGGGAAACAAACAAAAAAAGCACTTGGTAATAGTGGGGCAGCTTAAATTATGATTTTATTGTTTAGCTCATCTTGTCTCAGTACATCTTATCGTCTAAATGATCTTTGACAGGAAATTACATTCACCCAATGAGCCTAAAAATGAGTTGTCTTGAATTTCTTATCCCTCCTTGCGTCTTTGGTAAACCTTCAAGATCAAAAGTTAAAACTTGTTAAACTTGAAATTTAGCCCATAGAGCGCAAGTGAGATCAAGAGTTCATTATATATAACCTGATCTTTAAGCACGTTAATGACACACATAATTTTTCAAACTCATCCCATTTTAATTCGTTCAAATTCAATTTAATTTGTTCAAATTGACGCTCCAACAAATCATTGCCTCATGGATCAATGATCGCGCTGCAATTGTAGGCAATTTTTTCCTGCTATTACTAGTGTGATCAGCTCCAGTGACCCTGCATATACATATATATAATTTCGATGGAGACCAACGTTTTGAGCCCATTTTTTACGTTTAATTTTTGTGTGGTCGGAATAGTGTGACTAAATCTCTCGACCCAATCCTTATCAAACTTTAAATAAAGTAAGAAGAGGACAAAGTCACATGAGAGAAGGGACAAAATGGTAAAGGAAACATGTGTCATGTGTATTTGTCGACAAATGCAAAAAAAGATTGTGATTTGAAATTTTGAGACTTAAGAGACTTGTTCCGTTAGCCATAATGACCAATGGAAAATAAAAAAGCTAGAGAGGGAAATTAAAGAGTAGGTCCAACAATCCATCATATTCTTATGGAACCTAAAACAGTAACGTCTCTCTTGTATTTATTTAACTTTTTATTTATTTTTGTCTCTTTGAGTACACCTCTGTTGTTTCATTTCATCCATTAAATTAAATTTGACCTCATCTCTCAATCTTCTTCCCTTTGTGATGTAATACATATGTCATGTCCATGTTAAAAATAAAGTTTCAAATAAGGTAAAAATATAATAAGACTACGTCCAAGCATTTTATTCTACCCCTTCTGTTTTAATTTATTATAATTACTTTGTCACTTTCAAATTTATATTCTATTAATACTTGCTTTGCTATTTTGCTCAAGTTTAATTAAAAAAAATTATAGAATGTAAGACAAAAAGAATTCATCATATATGCTTGTTATTAAATAATTTAATCATCATAACGAATTATCTCACATGAAATGAGCGGCGAGGTTATGATAAAGTTTGATTGAATATATTGTTTAAAAAAGAAACGATTCATTTTTTAACTTGTAATATCAATTATTTAATATTTTTTTAATTTATTTTAAAAAATATTTTTTTCTGCTTGACAATATTTTAATTTTAATTTTTTAAATGATATATTTAAGAATATAAGATTAAAATATATTTTAATATATTTTATATATATTTAATTTAAGATTATAAAATTTAAAAATCTGTTTTACTCCCTTAAATTATATGTCAAGTAAAAAATAGATAAATAAATTTAAACGAAAAAAGGAAGAAATAACATTTTTATCACTATAAACTTCTGTAACGATAAAAATAATATAAAAAATTAGTGCAATAAAAAGCTTGTCACTAAAAATAAAGTAATAAATTCAGAAGAATTATTCTTTTCGCATTAAAATAAATAATATTTTTAATTTAAACACATCTTTTATGAAAATTATTTATTTTTAAAAGTAAAATGTATTTTTATCTATTTATAAATATTTTAAAAAAGATATAACTCTTTAGTATTTTTTTGATTATGTAAAATTTTCTTTATTTAAATAAAAACAAAATTAAAAAAACATCATTAATATCTTCTTGATTATATAAATATTTTTTATTTTAAAATAAAATAAAAAATTTAAAACAATCACTTATTTAAAATATAGGGAGTACTACGCATATGAATTTGTCATTTAGCAGTGGGTGGCGACCTATACCTTTGATGGCGTTTGGATTTCAAAGCAATGAGCAAATGTGAACATCAATACTTTCTTCGTTCTCTTTCTCCTTCGTAGAATATGGTTTTTATATATATAATTTTAAAATTAATAAAAATTATAATTTAATTAATATAATTTTATTAATTTATAAATATTTTTAAATATATAAAATAATTTTTTTATATTTTAAAATAATTCAAATACTTAACTAATTATTTTTTAAAATTTTAAATTATTAATTATTTTAAAATAAATATTCTTATTATACCTGTCAGGTAAAAAGAAATCGACAAAGCATGAGACAAAGAGAGTTACACTTCATTAAATTCTTTCAAATGCAATTATTGGAAATTTGAGGTGGGGATTAGGATGACCACAAAGAGAAGGTTCTTTCAACACAGAGTCAACTCCACTACCACTATCAAGGGGGTAACACTAAATTTTGGTCACATTTCACAAGTCCATCAGTCAACTAATTAATGGATTTATAATTCTAAAAAGTCATTTCTTTGTTTTTTTCAAAATAACATTTAGTAATTCCCTAGTGGGTGCGTTACAAATTTCAACTCATTTTTAACCAAAAATAAAAAAAAATAAAAAAGTTTACGCAAGATAGGGAGATAGGTGGGGAGTGGACACCTAGATCCTAACTTTAGGGGGTACATATCGAATTTGTTGAAGTAATTTAAGTTATTAGTGTGTGCTTAATTAGAGAGAGTAGGTGTGAGATATAAGAATATAAACACGTTTTTGCATTGATAATGACTAAAAACAACAACCAAACCTCCTAAACCGGAAAGTGAAGTAGGGGCGGCAAAAAAGGAAACAAAAAAATAATAATTATCTGATATTCAAAAATTTATTAGCTTGAACAATTCAAATTCTACCCCAGGTAAAACCCAATAAAAAGAATAATTTTTTTATCAGATTATTTTTGAGATTTGTAGATAAAAGCGTAAATTTTTTAATTATTTATACATAAAAAAAAAAGATTTCAAATATCAGAAGTTTTCGTTTTGTATGTAACATGAATGATACGCGCTATAAGGATATAATTGAACTGTTTTTGTATGAGAAAGAGAAAATGTAATCGTCACTCTTTGGGGTGGTTCATCTTTAACTTCTATAAACAGGAAGTGTCAAATTACTTGCAACATAACTACACATAATCACTCATAATAAATAGAATAATAATTTAAAAAATAAAATAAATAACTTGCTATACTAAATTGAATTCACTTATAATGCAAATTCGTGCATACAAGTTAAATAATTCCTGAATTTTCTTTTCTTACAATACAATTAATTTACTTGATAAAGAACATTGATTAATACCCTCGCATTATCTGTTTATTATTATTAATAATATTATTTAAATGCGTTTGCATAACGCTTTATCTAGAAGAATTATTGGTTTTAAATATTTCTTCTTATGAATTATTTGGCTAATGATTTGCACGATGAATTCTTATGCCTTCTTTCACTTTTTTCTTTCCTTACGTTGAATTATTCTATCCCTTGGAGCTTCAACTTCACTTGAAATAATATTTGCTCATTTCATTCATAAAAAGAAAAAATAAATTGTTTTTAGAAAAGTAGTGTGAAAAAAAGAAATACACGTGGAAGAAGAATGGGGATATTGGGCGGCGCCTCCTGTACATTCTGTATTGTCCTGCATTTTTTTAAATAATAATAAAAGAAATTACCACTTTTTTCCACTAAATTTTATAATTAGTCATTTACAACCATTCGTTTCTACTTTTTTATTTTCCTTTTTTTGTTCTTTCATTAAATTAATGGGGTCCATCCCACGTGTCTTTTCGCATCTTGACTGCCACGTGATCCCACACGTTATTTTTCTACCTGTCTTTCAGTGTCGGTCCAAGAAGCCCAGCCCAAGCCCAACCTTTTGTCTTTACAAATCCTTTTTGTCTACTTGTATGCTACGCAATGATCATGTCATTGTAATGTCATAATTCCAGTTTCTTAAACTTCACAAATTATACCACGTGTGTCAATATATCACAAATTGCAATCGAGTGTTAACGCGAGTTGTTATTTTTTTAATCAATTTTTATCAGAGTTCTCTTATATTACATTAGGAGGAGGAAGCGATAAAATTAGTGGCGTACGCACAATATTTAATAGTAATTAATAAAATTAGTTATAGAGATTAGAATTTATAATTTTGATAAAAAATATAAAGTATTTCATTAATTGAGTTACATAATTATTTATGTTTAGGAGTGTTATTTTATATAATATATTCTCTATATTTGTTTTTGTCTTTTAATTATATATATATATATATATATATATATATATATATATATATATATATATATATATATATATATATATATATATATATATATTTAGTAAAAAAATTTAACAAAGCAGTGTTACGTGACACCCTCATGCCTTACTAAATTCACCCTTGGATAAAACTTAAATGCACTCATAAATTACATTAAGATATATATATATATATATATATATATATTTATTTATTTATTTATTTATTATGATTAAGTAATTTAGTAAGGCAAAAATATATATATATATTAATTAATTATGATTAAGTATTAAAAACTTATATTAAAATGAATAAGTATATATTTAGATTGAGATGGAGATATTTCACTTTCTTTAAAGAGATTTAAGTTCACAATGGTATAATCTTTGCCGATTCAATAGTATAACTAAACATAAAAAAAAATTATATGTTTTCACTATGTAAATTAACTAGCAAAATTTAAAAAATAAATATCAAATATTATTGTCATTTCTAGTATCGAAATTATTTATGTTGTTAGCATTAATATTGATTTGGTTTTGATTTAGGCGTTATTTGAGTTAATAACATGCATGTATGAGCTATAAAATTTATTGGATCATTCAAAATTCTATGTCCAAATTTGAAATAACATACGTTAAAAGACAAAAGTTATGAAAAGTTTAAAAAGTATTTATAAATTATATAAAATATTAATAAAAATTATATACATATAATGTCAGGTTAATTTGATTTTATTTAATTTTTCTTTTTGTTAAAATCAAATTAAATCAATTACGATCAACTTTATTTTTTACAAAACCAAATCAAATCAAATCAAACCATCAGTTAAATTAATTTTTTGCTATTTAACTCAAATTATCAAATTAATGCGATTTATTAGTTTTCTTTATACACCCCTATATTTCACTTACTGAGATCCAAATATTTATTCTCTTTCTTCATTTTAGTTTGAGAGAAATTATACTTGTAATTAATAGTTTTTTTTAAATAATTAAAAGAATAACTTGACTGGTCATATTAATTCCAAGTTGATTGTGAAATGTTTCAAATCAACACAAGTTAGTGCATCGCTTGTCTTATTTGGCACAACAGAGAAACTGCTCAAAAACCATTTATATTTATACAAATAAGAAAAGACATGAAATAATTGTTTATTACTGGATAGGCCTAAGCCAACGAATAGGATGGATGATCAGCAGAATGATTAAAGGATTAATCAAATCATGTAATCTTAGTTAGGAACAAACGTAATCCAAATATTCCAAGTTGGATAGTTGAGACAAGCGTGGGGGTTTAGGATCAGTTGATGTTTTGGTGAATGTCTGGTCATCCCTATAATTGTGTTTTTAAAATTAATTAAAGTCCAAAGGGGGTCAAGTATCATTAATGACTTTTTTAAACAAGAAAATTTGGTAGTTGAAAGAGTCATAAACCATGACATTAGCGTTAAAGTTTTAACGGGCCGCGGGTAATCTTCATCAATCTGTATCGTGGGCAGCTATATTGTGAAAAAAAACATAATATATTTACATCAAATTAAACTAATATAAACACACAACGTGTCTTTTCATATATGATATAGGCTCGATTATTTGGGCCGATCTTATAGAATATGTCTTACTGTCTTTCATATCTTCTTTATTACTTATTATGATTAATTAATATTTGTATTATTATTTCAATTTGTCGCTAAAAAAGAGATATAGTTTAATACTTTTTTTAAAAATAAATGGTGATTTTAGTTTAGACACACTTTTTAATAAAACTAGTTATTCCTAGAAAGAAAAAATATATCTTTTCCTCCACTTACCTTAATAAATATCTTGAAAAAGATTTAACTCATTAATATTTTCTTGATTATGTAAACTTTTTCTATTTAAATAAGAGTAAAATAAAAAGAACATCATTGATGTCCTTTTGATTGTGATAAATACCATTTATTTTGAAATAAAATCAAATGATTAAAACATCACTTATTTTGAAACGGAGGTAGTATAAAAAGGATAAGTTATTTTTAGCTGCACTATATGGTATTATTTTTGAGTATTTATGTGTTAGTCTAAAATCCTTAAAAGATTTAAAATGTTTTATATAAGTTCAGACGACATGACAGAATATAAATAGTACATATATGCATAACTTATAATCAAAATAATAAAATTCGCCTATACTTTGCATATATGCTTTTGGTTTAAAATAAATTTAATAGATTCTGTTTGTAATAAAATATTCTTTTATAGGAATAATAAGAAATGGGGTCATTTTGTTATTTGAGGAAGAGAAGAGAATAATGTACAGTAAACAAGAGGACAAGAAGAAAATCCAAAGATTGGATGGGCGTCGCCTAATTCCGTTTTGCATCAAACGGAAAGCGACTCTGCTCAATATCTTGTTCCTTCTTTACCTTATTTAAGACCCACCTACAAATAATTCACTTTGATTATGAATTGGCCATTTCTACAACAGTTTAAAATTTTGATAAAAAGTAGTAATAAAGTTAAAGGGTGAAAAAAAACTTAAAAGTGGTAATATATGAGTACATTGGTAAAAAACTTTATTATATCAAGGAAAGTAGGAAGTGAAATAAAGTCAAATTTGACGAACATTTGTAAAAGTAAAAGTATAAGTCAAACCGCTACTTTGATAGTGAAATAAATAAAAAGACGCAATTTTAAGACAAACTCAAAATGATACATATAAAAAGTAGAAAAGCAAAGTTCACCATAAACTCTATTCTTGGTAATGGTCCCACGTATACTTTGGTACTCGCCCACAAGTTTTTAAATATTCTCTTATTCATTTTTACTGATTCAATAATAATGAAAATAACATATTAATTGAAATTTTATAAGTAGAATTTAAAAAATATAAAATATAATAATTATTTTTTTTATAGAATAAAAAGTTTATTTTGATAATTTCATAAAAAAATATATATTAATTAATATAAATATAATAATAAAATATATAGTTTATTTACAATTTTTTTAAAAGTGTACAAAATCCAACAAATAAAAATAATGAGAGGGTGTACGTCACTATGCACATTACATTTCCATCCAATCAAAAGAAGGAATAATTGAAAGATTTAATTGTCGTGTGAAAACAGAAGAAAGATAAGTTTAGAGGGTGAGATAAAGATTAACTGATTAATAAAGTAGAGAAGATGAAGAAAGGCAGTGGGAGAAAAATAGAAGTGACAAGATGTTTTATTGACTCGTCTGGAGGGAGCTATTTTAGATGAAAAATAATCTCTAATGTATATTTTTCGCCTTAAATTATATGATATATAAATATTAATTATTAATTATTATAAATATATATTTTATTTTATAAATTTATTATTAAATTTTTGACTCGACCACTTCATTGACCCAAGTGTTGTGCTAGTTTATTTTTTAAAGTGGGGAGTTGAATTTTGTGATGAAGTCAGTCAGGACCAACTCTTTGACTCGGTGCCCGCTAACCCTGTAGAACGAGTCCAAGGGCGGACCCCATTTGGTCGAATCATGCGCGCGTGCTGTGTTGGACCCACTCTCTTTTCTAAATTTCCAAATTTATTTTGTCTATCACATGATCCATCAGTTCTATACATGACATTTAATTTTTTAAAATTTTATTTTATTATTAATTTATTTTATACTGACAAAAATATATAACATATCGCGTTATAAGTTTAATTTAATTTTTAATTAAATAATATAATATAAATTAAAATGAATAAAATATTAAGTACATTCTTAATTTCATTTTATAAGTCTGTATTTGACTAGCTGGAGAGTTTAAAAATATTAATTGACATTAAAAAAAAAATACATTAATGATTAAAAGGAGAAAAAACATCTCTAACATTATCGCGATGTGAATAACTCAGTGAATTTAAACTTTTAAAAATTGAAAAAGTTAATAGATAAATAGTATAGTGTCCCACATGCTTTTTTTTACCCTTTCTTTTAAATTTTTCCGATAAGGTGAGAAGGTAAACAGTAGGTGATTTTTGTGGATACGTATTACGTAGGAACCACCACTTGAGTGTTGCAAGGTGGAGTTATAACCATCATTATACAACTTGAAGTATTTATTCTACGCAAGTGTAGTCAATTTTGTAATATATATTTTATACCAAATTGTTCAGAAGCAAACAGTAGGTGTGTTAGACCAAGTTAATATATATTGGTAACTTGAGAACGATAGTAAATTATTTATTGGTGTATGTTCATCAAATTATATAATACTGATCGTGTAAAAAGGTTTTACATTTTAAGTAATTCTTAAATATTAAAATTTTTAAAAAAATTATATGGAACTATTGATTAACGTGAAAAATATCTTATCCTGATATGATTAAAAATGTTTTTCACTTCCATTATTATAGTCTAGCAACTTAAATGGATCGAGTAACATGACGTGATATTATTAATTTTTGATTAAATTAACTTTTTCAGAAAATCTTACGCGATTATGAATATTCAATACTTTATATGTAATTAGTTAATTCACCTTAATAGTCTTTAATAAATAAGATCCAACCTAACTTTCTTGCTTCTTTCTCTCTATACACTTTTTAGGTAAAAACAATATAATTCATGGAACTTGTTGGTAATAAGTCAACACAAAATGTAATTCATGGAATTGATCTAACTATACCTTTTGAAGACCAATAGAACTAAAGATAATAAAACAGTAGTCAATCAAATATTTCTATTTTACGTCTAAGTACGACTAAATACATCATATTGAACAATTATGATTAGTTCGTTTTTTTTTAATCATGGAAAATAGTGTTTAATTCTAAATCCACTTGATGGTGCATATCAATTTTGGTCCTAACTAGCTAAGTCAAATGATAAGAGATACTGTGACAACGTTTGAGATCACAAATTCCTAGATATTTGGACATGTATCCAAAACTTCAGCTGACTTTGAGTGCATAGATCATTAGGTCAACTGCCACAATATTCTTTTCTGCTCCATCAAGTACACCAAATATGTGTAATTTTTTTTTACAAAAAAAATAGGGAAAATGTTTGACTTTCTCAATGTCATATCAAGATTGCCTATTTATGACAAATACGTAAATAGATTTGAGAGGAAAAAAAATTCATGGATTTAAGAATTTAAAAAAAAAAAAAGTAGAAATATCTACTCTCACAAAAATTAGAACATTAATAGATTTAATTGGAAAGTATGATGGCAACATTACTAGCTACATTAAAAGCAAATGATTGGAAACAAACATACTTAGTATTTGCGTGAAATATCACAATTCTCTACTTGGAGAAATTATCAGGAAAAGGTTACTAGCTCCATTGAAAACTGAAATTAAAGTCAGAAGAATTCAGCATTAGTTTATACTCAAGATTCGAATCCAACAGATATTTTGCAATGAACATACTACTTTCTTAGTTTCTTTTTAGTTGTTAAAATAAGATTTATATATATTTTTTTAAAAATTAATAAGAGTTGTAATTAATTTAGCTAGTATAATTTTATTAATTGATAGATATTTTTTAAAAATATAGAATAATTAATTTTTTCATATTATAAAGTGACTTAAGTACTAATGGTAGAATTAAAAAAATAATTAATTATTTTTTAAATTTTAAAATTAATAATTATTTTAAAATAAATATTTTTAATATATCTATTAAGTAAAAAAAGTGAAACGGAGAAAGTACTATTGAATATCTAATTAATGTTGCATTTTCATTGATACTGTCTTTTTTCCTTTTTCTTTTTCGCTTCTCTTGTGATAGGCTTTTAATCTTTTAAAAGAGAAAAATTAAAGACATCCCCTTTTACCTATCCATATTTTTATATTCAGATGTCCTTTGTTTGGCCAAATATAAATATTATACGGTCCTTAAAAATGATAGTTCCTATCATAATATCATTAGCATCACTATATAGGGGATTTAAATTTTGATGATTCCATCATAATCTGCAATTGCAGCATGTAGGAAAAATTTCGATTCTGAAACAGTAATAAAAAATATAAACAAAACTCGAAATAACATAATATGTATCATGCATTTTGTTAGTGTTAATATTTTGATTCTTTTTCTAAAATTAGATTAATTAAAAAAAATTAAATCACACCTGCAACTCTTTTTATTAAGGCCTTTTATAAAAGTAACAATTTTAGTGCACCAATTATAATGTATTACGAGTGGCAAAATCAGCTCATGAAATTATGATTTATCTAATTCGTATATGTTTGAGGGGGTTAATAATTCGTTTATTTTATTAACTCATTTTATTTTGATCCGCTTAATTCAATTTTATTTTATAACTAGACTGATATGCAGTCTAAATTCACTCATAAAAAATTTTGTCTAAATATTTTTTTACAAAAAAGGCATAATTTTTATTTAATATGGTAGATATAGTCATAATATAAGAGCTTCTTTTTAAATTAGGTACTCAAATAAATTATAAGAAAACAAACAAAAAATTTAAAACTTAATAAGAATTGAACTGAGTGAGTTGTGACTCGATTTTCTATCATTTCTGTCCAATCCATTTCACACTAAGTAATTTTTAAGCAAAATAATAATCTGCTAATTTATCAACTCAACTCATTTTAACATTACACAATTCAGTCCAACTCGCCTATTTAACAAACTTGAATATATCAAATTCCCAGGGCTATCATGTTCACTTTCTACCACGTGGCTACAAGGAATTGGAAGAGGAAAAAAAAACCTCGTATGGTTAAATATCCAATACTAGAAGTAAAAGTAATGATGCAAACTATTAATCTGGAAAACAAATTGGGCTAGTGTTAGGTGAAGTAATAATAACCTTTCACACCGCCAAGGCGCTAAGTATATATCCACTCCCTCTCCTCCCAATATAAATTAGACTTTTAAATTATATATATTATTGGGTAAGTACCATTTTTTTTACGGTATCAGTCCTTCAAAGTATATCTATAAATAAATATACTTGAAATATTAAATTTTTTAATTTTAAAAACAGCACCTCCTAAAATTATATTTTTTCTCCTCTTTTATTTTCATCCTTCCCCTTTTTAATTATTCATCACAGACCTCGTAAATAAAAGTTGGAATTAAATTTTGTGCATTGATAACACATAATTATATTAAATCATCGAATTAAATTATTTAAAATAATATGCAGATATAGTATGATAATGTAAAAAAGGAAGCAAACAATTAACATAACAAGTTGAAGTATATTGATAATATAAAATATTTTAAGCTAAATTCGTTAACAAATAAAATAAAAAAGTCCCTCCTCTCCCCCTCAAAAGAAAAGAGAAAGACATCACAATCATAGTGAACCTTGAAAGCGAAGGATGAAAAATATAAATGGTCCAGAAATTCTTCGCGAAGTATAAAAAATTAGAGCCGTAGAATTTTTAACAAGACTAAAAGGTACATTATTCGTGCCTGACGTGTCAGCCAATCAAACTTCACCATCATTTCCTATTAATCCCATCACCCTTTATTAATAAGCAACCATATATAGTCCATGGAAAAATTAACAATTCTTTCATTAATAATTATTATAACACGACCCCAGATAACCTTTTCTTTAAATATATATATAAATACTATTAATTTAAAGTAGGAGCTAGTAATTATATGTAAAAAGTAGCAAAATAAAATAATAGTAAGACAATTCGATCCAAAATTCCTTTTTATCTTTTATTGTCATATTTTAATATGCCCCTCTTTCCTTTGCTTTGTCTAATCATCTTCTCTCTTTTTACAATGTCAACCAGATTCCGGTAGTTTCTCCTCCCACCTCCCCACCCCCATATACTGTTCATATACCCCAATATATGCGTGTGTATATAAATACAGCCCTCAGTTCATAAGTTCAGTTTCATGTAATACCAAAAACAAGTACCACTATTACTACTCAAGCTTTTCAAGTTGATCAATCAAACAAGAGATACAGTTTTTGCTATTTAAACAAAAAAGTAATTATAGTCAACTATGGCTGATGAATTTCAAGCAGGAGTTTGTGGAGGAAACTGGTGGAATTCAAGTAGAAGTATATTTGGTTCATCACTATGTGCATCTTCAGTCCCTATAGGAAACTCCAACTTTGCATGGACAAATGATCACTTGTTGGATATGAAATCCTCCTGCAGGTCTAATGATGAATCTGGTAATTCTGATGAATCTGTTGTTCTTCAAGAATTACCCAAACATGATTCCACTCTACAAATCTTGGGTATTGCCCTTAATTCTTCATCAACATCAGATAATTGGAATCATACCTCGATGTAAGCTTTTTTATTTTTTTATTTTTTTCATTTTTGCCCTATTTAGTCTTATTTTGCATTATATTTGTACAAGATGAGCCGTGCCTATATGAAGTGAGAATTTATACAGACGACCCCAAATTGATTGAAACTAAAGGCATACTACTTGTTGTTGTTGTAAGATGGAGAAAAAAGAAAGGGAATAAAGGAGAGATACTTTTCCTTCATTTCTATGGGGAAAAAATGGGGTTTCTCTATAAAGGCTCAAACAAGTCAATTTTGTTGTTTTAATTTGAAAAAAAAAGTTTGTAGTAACTTTTTATCTGCTTCTTGAAATTATGTAGGCATGGAAATGAGAGGGGAGATAGCAGCTACCCTTCAATACTACAAGAAGACCTAAATTCAAGCCTGAATTACCAACAAGAAAGTGTGGTTCATTGTTCAAGCAACTCATTTGAACAAGATTTCACTCTAGGCATGAATCATCCAATCACTAGCTCAACTAATACTACTGATCAATCTACTGCTATGATTTCTTCGACCTTTCCAATGAATTCTTCCTTCTCTAATTACCCTTCAGCTTTACTTCAAACTTTATTTGATAATGATCCTCCTCCTCCTCCTCCTCAACAACAACAATTACAACAATCTTTGTTTGCTGCTAATAACAACAACCAGCTGCCAATGAATTTCCAACCATCATCCTTAAACTATAGGCCTGATTTGAATGATTTTTCACCACCTTTGCCTAAATTCCCTAATTCCTTGTTGAGGCCTTCTTCATCAGCTTTACAAAAACAAACACCTTCTGATTTTCCAAATTACTCTATTAATGCTACCTCTCTCTACAATACTTCATCACCCACATCCTTAAACAATATGAATATTCGCGGCACTGTCTTGCCTTCAATGCATCCACAATTGCTGCAATCACCAACATTTAACGAGAAATCCAGTGCTCCTAAAGTTACTGCCAAGGTAATTATTTTTTTCGCACACCATTAGTATATATAATTTAACTTGTTACAGTTCATGTTTACCTATAGTTTAAGTTGTATGTACTGTTAGTGGTCTATGACATGTTTACATTCAGCCAGGTAAATTTTTGAGATAAATTTTAATTGGTAACCTGATAAAAATGGTAGCTTATAACTTGTTACAACATGTTAAATTAGATGAGCGAATTTGTAATTAATTTCTTAGTAAGTTCATAAAACTTAAACTCGATACAAAGTGGTTGGACATGATGATGTTGCTAGGGTTTTTTTTTTTTGGGATTAAATGATTAAATACTTGTTCGACAAATATTTCAGTCTAATGCTGAAGAATTAAGAGAGTCGAGGTCGAGCTCATCAATGGCTAAGAAAAGTGGGAATAATGAGCCAACAATGAAGAGGGCAAGAATAGAGACACCATCACCATTGCCAACTTTTAAGGTAAAGGACATATCTATCTAATCCAACTTTAGACTAAAGGGAGACGCTTTTAAGCTTTTTCTTTTGGTAAGTAAAATGATTGCTTTGTCCAAAGAAATGGATGAGAATTTTCAGCTTTTTTGTTATCATCAGGTCAGAAAAGAGAAGTTGGGGGACCGGATTACTGCTCTCCAGCAATTGGTTTCACCTTTCGGAAAGGTAAATATTTGGATTTTTTCCAAATATTTTATATTGACTAATTTTCGTAGCTCAATTGGTTGAGCACATATACTTTCACCTTGTTGGTGAGGATTCGACCACCCACCTTATAATTTCCTCCTCCATTTTTTTTATCACACTTTTTTTAAAGAAAAAGACTATCATTGTTTTAATTAATTCTTCTAAATTTTATTAATTCATTTAATTTGTTGTTTCAGACTGATACTGCTTCAGTTCTCCATGAAGCTATTGAGTACATCAAATTTCTCCATGATCAAGTCAATGTACGTTAATTACATTAATTAATTAACACATTAAATGATGAATCAAGAAACTCAAACTGACATTTTTTTCGTTTCACTTGATTTCAGGTTCTTAGTACTCCTTATTTGAAAAATGGATCAACCCCTCAAAACCAACAGGTAAAAGATCTGTATATAAACGTGCTACATCCTACTTATTAAATGAAGTGCACTATATATCCTTTTTTTTTTTTTTTTAATAAGCCATGATAAAGAAGGATACTATAATATAAGGAAACTAACATCAGGTGTAACGACTTTTTATGCTATATGGCTTGTTTAATCCATTGTAATAGTAATTTGTCCTATTTATCAGGTTACTAATATAATGTCTTATAAACATCAGCTACGCCTACTATAGTTTTCTTTTAGGTGACTCGATACTATAATTTTGTTCTTCTTTTACTGTGTATAAAAATTAAAGAGTGAATATAACAATGAATAGTATTTGCAGATTGTTGTTAAGGTTAAGGATCAAGAAGGATCAAAACAAGATTTGAGGAGCCGAGGATTGTGCCTCGTACCGATATCGAGTACTTTCCCAGTAGCAACTGAAAGTAGTACAGATTTTTGGACTCCAAATTTCGGTGGTACATTCAGGTAGAGAGACTTCAAATTCAGTAAGCAGAAGCTGGAGTCATTTAATTTTAGCTAATTTGATAAAGAGAAAAAAGAAGAGCAAGAGAAAAGGGAAAGTGAGTATCAAAGGAAGACAGCCAATGCTGGGCCATATCTACAGGCAAAATGATTTGTTTGGGTAGGCTAAGTACATGATTATAGAGGATCCATCGGATAATTAATGTAGACCTGTAATAACATTAATTAATTAATTAATAATCTGCAGGGATTAGGAACAGGAACAGGTGCTAAATTTAGCTGAAACTACTTTGAGATTAGTTTATTTAACATTTGTGTTTTATGTTTAATGTACGTTGTTGTTGTTGTTGGTTGGGGGCTGAATTTAGCACATCATAAGGAACTTTTTGTTCCTGTTTCTATATTTATTTATATTAAAATGTTCGTATGAGTTATCATGGCTTCTCTCTTTTTTCTTTTTGTTGTTTTTTACCTGCTAATTAAGACAAATAGATCGGGTGTGCATCAGTGATTAATAAAACGGAAAATGAATTATGAATTTTCATAATTAAATTTAAGTAAAAATAAAAATACAAAGTGATTTCTTTTTATTTATTTATATCTTATGAATAAAATTATTTAGTACTTATTGCTCTAGCGAGAGGCAAGCAGATTAATATTTTATAAATAAAAACTAATAAATATGTTGTCAAATTAATTGAACTGAGCACGCAAATTCACGGGGACATCAGGATTATAGAAAGAAATTAAGACAAATAGGAATGATGAGAAATACAGGAATGTTTTGGTGATTTTAAAGAAAATGTATAGCTTTTGATTTGTTTAGAGCATGGAAAGTGTGTAGTGGAAGTCAGAGGGGAGTCCCACTAATCATAATTTTAGCTATATCTGAGAATTCATGTTTTTCCAGCTAGTGGCTATTTATAACCATTTTAAACCATATTTATGTGATTCAAATTGTCTTGGCGGCCATACCTACACAACCCCACTCCAAAATCCCAGCCCTACACCAAACCAAAAACCTACTTCCACCGTTTTAAAATACGTGCTATTTTAGTCTTTTGATTTTGTTTCAAAATAAATGGTGTTTTACATAATCAAGAAGATATTAATGACATTCTTTCAATTTTATTCTTATTTAAATGGAGAGAGTTTATATAATCAAGAAAATATTAAAGAGTTACATCTTTTTCAAGATATTTATTAGGTGTAAGCGGACAAAACACATTTCTCATTCTAGGAATGAGTAGTTTTCCTAAAGGGTATGCTCAAGCACCATTTATTTTGAAACAGAGGGATTAGTTCGTCCGTCTATTTTTTCTTATTCAGTATTAATTTAGTATATTTTTTAAATATAATAATTTTACTATATTATTATTTAAATATAATAAATTTTATATTTTAAGATATAATTTATAATTAAAAATAAAAAATTATTTTTAAAGTAAATAAGTGAAAATAGACTAAAGTTTGATTAATTTAATCTATTTATTATTATTTGGTGCACTAATTCTGTTCTTTTAGCTAGATTAGGTTTAGCTTTAAGGTTTTCTTGTCATATGTAAAACACATTTCATCTTTAAATACTATCTCGTTTATTTTACTTGTCATATTTTTTTAATATTTTTTAAAAAATAATATTAATTAAAAAAATAATTTAATTATTTATTCATAGTCTCAATTTAATATTATTTTCTTTTCTAAAAATCATATTTATTGAGTAAGAACAAAGATAAAAATTAATAATTAATTATATCATAATATTTTAAATCAATTATTTTTATGGTAAGGATGAAAACTAAAATTGATCGGGGGAATATTAGAAGCTATTTTCCTACTCCAGCCTATCCTGAAGGATTAAACGTCTTCTCTTTATAAATTTTGCCGTGATTCGAAACTCTAACGTTAGAGATATTTAATTAAAATTAAAGCAAATCTCACTCGCAATATTAATTTGGTTTTCTTCTAATTTAGTTAATCATATATTTAAAGAATTATCTTCCTCTTGAAAAAAAAAAAATTGGGGTGGAGGTGTGAGCAAAAGTACATACACGATAGACCAATTTTTTGGTTCTTAATTTTTCTTTTTTTAAACTTTTTAGTTTTTATTATTATGGTTATTGTTGTTATTTTTGTGTGTGTGGTTTTCAATTTGGTAGGGAAAAGATTAAAGTGGTTTACCTCACATAAGGAAACTGAATGTTATTATTATTCTTATGGTATTGATGATCAGTGACGATTTAGTTGGTCCTACTGAAAGATTTTCTATTATTTGAATGTTGATAGAATATATTAATTACAATTAGGATTTAGACATAATGCATATTAAGCAAAGTAATTGACGTGTTGAAATTTAGTTGATCTATTTCTGCTTTTACATCTCAATTCTCAAGTAGTACAAGATAAGATACATAGTTAATAATGTGGAGAAATGGTTGTTTAGCTCTCTTTATATATATAAATAAATAAATATATATATATATATATATATATATATATATATATATGTATATATATTAGTTTTATGGTTTTTATATAAGAGATTTTCATTTTTACACATGAAAAATCTGAAAAAATTATTTTTTTCTATTTAAATTATAAAAATACAAGAGATCTTATTTTGTCACTTATGTTGTTGAAGACAAATAATGATTTATCAACCGAACTAACTAATCAGTGGAATCAGAGAAAATGATATCTCTTTGTCTCTTACAATATAAATAGAAAAAATAATTTGTTCGAATCTTTATGTGTAAATATAAAAAAAAATTATTAAAAAAAATCTTAATATTAAAAAAATATATATATTATAAGTGACATAGTCCCACAATTCTCCAGTAAAATTAAATAAATGACTTAAAAGAATAATTGTAATCAAGTTAAATAAGTTGACCGAGTAAAAATGAGATTTCAGGAAAGTGAGGAGTAAACGTTTTCTAGAAGTTTAAAAGGCCTAAAATAATAATATGCGTCATAATTTATGCACACTATTTGAATTTAGAAAATCAAATAAATTATTTTTAATCATAATTTTTATAATTTTTAAATATTTTAAATTATTAATTATTATAATTTATAGTACCTTTTATATAGAGTTCAAATATATAAATTTTATTTTAAAAAATTAAAAGATTAAATATATAATTAAAATTGAAAAGTTTGAATCTCAAAAAATAAAAAGAGTCACATAAATTTAGACATACGAAATACTATCTTCATCTCAAGTTATCTGTTGTGGAATATCTCTTTTTTGCACGTTCCTTAAAGGAAATGTTTATCAAGAAGGATTTAATTTCAATTACTTTAGCTTCATTTATGTTTTAAGATATAATCTATTTTTGTTAAATATCTATTCAATAGAAATGTTTGTAATCGTCAAGAACAATTATTATAAAATTTATTCTTGAACTTTAAATTTTTAAAATTAGAATAAATACTTTGAGACAGAATAAAAATATTTGATTTTTAGCTCTATTTTATGCATGCGTATCTTTAATTGAGAAGCTTAAACTTGAAGAGTCCTTATGACAAGCGACTCATCAACAAAACCCGAAAAAAAAAAAAAAAAAAAAAAAAGCCTTTAGTTGATTAGTATCTCAAGCAATCAGCTTTTTATGACAATTGAATTGATACCAAAACTTAGAGCAGCAGGATCTGTACCTTTGATCTTCACTTATCCATCCACGAACTAAAATCTTATAATTTCTTTGGACATATATATGGGGGTTTATTTCTTATTGATTGTGATTCAACCCTCATTGACCAGGCCACTATTTTTTCATCTTTTTTTTTTAAAATTATTATGAGTTGCCAATAATAGTATCTTTAATCTAGTTTCTAACTATTTCGATTTTATTTCAGTAAAACTCAGAGTTCGAAGTATTTTATATCTATGGAGAAAAAGAAAAAAAAGCTACACAAAAAATATAACACATAAGCTTAATGATTTGAGACTTTTTGAGAAAAAATGTACTAGCTTGACTGAAGCAGAAATATCACACTATGTTAAGATACCAACTGATACGTAGATAATAGTTTGGCGATACGATTATGTCAGTTTACTACCAATCTACCGTCGGTTTACTACCTCTACACGTCGCTTGGTAATAAATATCCAAAAGGAAGCCAGTCGGCTTTGTTGACCATAAATACTCGGATGACGGGAATGGCACAAACCCGTAGTTGGAGACGTATGTACAAAAGAAGTTTGTGGGCTTTAATTGGTGGTCATTAAAATTCGAATGAGGTAGGAAGCACACAATGAATCTCCATATAATTAGCCCGTGAATCATGAGGAAGAAATTGTTGAGTGAACGAACAAAGTCTCACATTAATAGCTGAATATTTTCTTTTTAAAAAAACCTGTATAATATAAGAATATCTTTAATATACGGACTAGATCCAAAATAAACTATGTTAAATATATTTTTGAATTGATATAGCCCAACACCTTTTGGTAAAGGTGAGGTGGGCTTGTGAAGAGAACAGAAGAACATGACTAGGCTGGTGGATTATCACAAGTGAGATCCCCCTACAATCTCCAAGATATTACTCCTATAACATAGAAGAATAATTTGTAAAAACAGAAAAAGAAGGAATAGTATACAGGGAAAAAAAGAAGAAAAAGCATGGTAGCATCATTTGATGTTAATAAAGTGTGTATATATATAGATCTTCGAGTAGTCTAACTTTAGTAGGCATAGATATTATGTTAACTTTTTTTCTTGTTTTGGCTAATCATTGCAAGTTTCTTAGACTGTCTTCAAGCATAAGTTTTTCTTACTAAAAAGTTCATTTGCTTTCTTCAACTATGAATCTCATCTTCAAGTACTTTCCCACTGAGACTTGGAATATATAGCCATCAATCAACATTCATCAATATAAACTTGCCCTACTTAGCTACCTTTTAACTGTTCCACCATGTTAAAGACTAGCTGATGAGTGAGGTTTGGAAAATCATACGGCACAGAATGGGTGATAACTGCGGGATTGAGTTCAATTTGAGCGGGTTAAAATAAGTTAGAATCAACAAATGAATATTACCCAATCTTGCCTAAAGTTTACATGAGCAAAAACAGGCTAAAATAATTGATTCACAGTCCAATTCACTCAATTTAACCCATAATTTTTTGTAATTCCAAATATAAATTCCATGACTCCAATAATAGTATAAGAGACGTATTACATAAATAAATTGTTGATGCGAATGCATTGTTTGATAAATATGAAGACCAAATGGACAGTACAATAATCAAATAGATATTTTTATGGGTAAAGATGGAACATTTTCATAGGTCAAAGTTGGTATCGCCGTGGGTTTATTTGGGTTGCTGATTTTCGATGGGTTAATTTGGGTATAAACAAAATTCAGCCCATCATCAACGTTACTTTAGTTCAAACCCATTAAAATTTGAGCCAGTTGTGCGGATTATACGAGTTTGGGTCAATTTTATCATTCGTATGGGCCTGCCCAATCTTCAAACAGAGAAAATGAATTTTATCCATTCCACATATTTTGCTATAAATTATTCATTCTGGTTGAATGGAGGATTTCGCCACCTAATGACAAATTTAAGAATTTTTTTCGCTCATATTCATCAGATAGCTCAATAACATATAATAATCGTTTATGTTTCTCATTAGCTATAAGTTTTAATTACAGTATCTGAATACGGTAATTTTTGTCTATAAAATAGGAGATCAAGATATTTTGAAAAGTGACAGGACAGTGTAAATAATGTAATATTTTGTCGATTGGATAAGAGTTACAGTCATATTCACCGAACAAGAGTTACAGTCATATTAATTTGTGAACAATTGAACAATACAATCAATTTTTTTAAACAGGGAAAAATAATAATTAAGAGTACCACCTTATGGGTCATTCTTGCAGACGCCCAAAACTATTTGTAGCTCAGTAGCAGGCCAACAATTAAAGCCCAAATCAGTTTTGGACTTGCTCCAGTTGATGAAAACTGAGAACTACCAAACAACATAAAGCTCATTAGTACTGCTCTAATGTATGTGAACTGTCTCATTGTTGACAAGTGACACTGAGACTTGAATCTCTAACTTATAGTCCTTCCTTTTCAAAATAAGTAGTGTTTTTAGCTTGAGCATACTCCTTAAGAAAATATTTATTTCTAGAAAGTAAAATGTATTTTTACTAACTTACTCTTGATAAATATTTTGAAAAAAATATAACTTTTAAGTAGTTTATAAATCTCTCTTCATTTAAACAAGGGTAAAATTGGAAGAACATCGTTAATGTCTTTTCTTGATAGCGTGAAATATCACTTATTTTGAAACAAAATAAAAAAGCTAAAATAAGGACCACTTGGGATTTTATTACTTTTAGCAGAGATCACAAGGACCACTTCTATCTTGGATATGTTCTCTGGATTGGCTCTCAATTTAAAGATGATTTTGTGGCTCTGTTTATGTTTGGGAAATGGTTTTGTTGTATCATCTTCAATATATAATGCTAAATTGCTCACGGTTGCTTTTTAAGCAAACAATGTAGCAACATATGTTTCATTAACACAAATCTGTAGTTTGGGCCAACTTTTAGGGATTGGACCACTAAAAACCTTATTAAGAGTTCAAATGGCCTTTGGACAACCAAACAGTTATTATTAAGTTGAGGATGGGAGATGGGGGCTGTTGCAGTAGCCAATGTCTAAGAAAGGGGAAAAATATTAAGTATGATTCATTAAACATGTAAAAACCAACCTCTGTAAACTGTAACAGACACTGACCAATGACCCTATAAATATGCTGATACAATAGGAAATAATCACTTATTGTTTAATTCAGTAGAAATGAAACTTAAAAGGACTCAAACATGTGTATTAGACATAGGGGAAAAAATGAACAGTAGAATGCAATACTACAATTGTAGTGAAACAATCAGGCAGAGCCTTTGAGCTTCTTTGTGATGGTGGCAATGTATTTTCCCTGGTGGAAAGCTTGCTCCAGTTCAAGCTCTGTTGGCTGTCTAGAGCCATCTCCAGCATAAGTTCCAGCACCATAGGGACTTCCACCTTTAATCTTCTCCATCTCGAACATGCCAGCTCCAAATGTGTAACCAATTGGAACAAAGATCATTCCATGGTGAACAAGCTGTGTAATTGCTGTCAACCTGCAGATTTATCAAGATTAGGTAAAAACTTTCACTTAAAATCTTCAAATCATTATTCAAGGTCAAAATTTGGAAGTCTTTGAGTAGGGACTAACGCGGTAGTCTCTTGGCCACCTCCTTGAGAGCCAGTGCTGTAGAAAAGGCCTGCTGGCTTGCCTGCAAGCTGCTGAGTTCTCCAAAGACCTCCAGTGGCATCAAGGAATGCCTTGAACTGAGCAGCCATCATCCCAAATCTTGTTGGGAATCCGAACACAAAGCCGTCAGATTCAGCAAGGTCATTGGGTGTGATAATTGGTGCATCGCCTTTGGCTGGTGCACCCATCTTTCCAAGAATCTCTTCGGAAAGAGTTTCTGGTACCTATGCCATTCACAAATCAACAATAAACACAGAAGCGATATACATTCATTAGTTTTTTCTCCTTTCATATCCAAAGCCCTCTAAAGGGGCACTGTTCAGAATATGGAATCAATCATAGAAATCAAGAAATTAAGGAAAAGTTAGTCACAAGTGAATTGAGAAAGACAATTCAACTATATGGATTATCCATTGAATGGTTTTCTTTGTCTAACTGCATTTACTCAATTGTAATTTCAATTAGTAGTCAAACTAGGAATAACTACATCAAATGTCAAGACAATAATTTTTCAGCAGGATTTTAAGGAAAGGACTAGGACTCTAGAGATTCCACACTGTCAATGATTAATGTAAACACTTTAGGAGACATTTTGGATTGCAAAGTCAAAATCACATGCTTTCTTCAATTCTCAGGGATAAAAAATTCTCTAACTCACACTCACATAAACAACATCTTTAAAGTAAAATGTAAACAGACCTGCCATAGTTTGGCTTCTACACCTTCAACTGATGCAGCTCCTTTCTTTATTTCTTGTGCTAGCTTCTCAACATGTCCATACATGGAGTAGTAACTGCATAAATTTATATTTCTCACCATTAGCCTTACAAGCCCCAAACATGACAATCAAACAGATCATACAAACCATCCCCTACTTTTGGAAACAACTTTTTTGGGGTTTATAAGACTTCACAGTATCAGAAATGTGTATGAGACACAAGAAGGTTGATTTTAAAATGAATAAGAATCACAGATCAGATTGGAATAGTTGCAAGAAATCCAGTTAAATAACACCAAATAGATTCCAGATGACGACATCGGGTACTAGAATCCAACTTCACAATAGTCTTCTTCCAGAGATAAAACAGGAACAGAAGATGAAACAAACCAGAAATTAGCACCCAATAATCACAAATCATCCAATGAAACATGTTCTTGAAATTTGTAGGGGAACTTCATTACCAATAGGAATCTTGAAAGGGCTATGGAGTTCAGGAAATAAATTTATACGATAGTTGAATCTAATCAGCAAAATTATTTATCAAAGATAATATCAACAACTCCATCTTGGATCTTCAAGTTGATAAGTATTTTTCAATTTCAAGAATGTCATCTGATAAAGACTAGTAAAGAGTACCTAAACAACTCCTGTAAATTAGTTGGTAAATCATTTTCCTAGGAACCTTCTAGTAAGCAGAGATTTTCCTACCCTTAGATCAGGACAAGAAACACTTGTAAAAGTGGATAGGGTGATATTATTTTTTAATTTCAAGAATGTCATTTCATAAAAAGACTAAAAAGAATACCTAATCAACTCCTGCAACAATTAATTGGCTATGTCATTTTCATAACACTCTTCCAATAAACTACAAATTTTCTACCTTAGATCAAGACAACAAACAATGGAAACAGATGGTAGTCGTCCCACACAATCTCTTCAAGAAAGGCGCTCAATTGATCATTGGAAAACAAATCTTGCAAAGCCTTAGATCATTACCATAAAAGGAAAATTCCCATAGATATAATAAGAGTAGAACATAAAGACAGAGTCTTTACCAGCAGACAGACATGGGAAAAATGATGAACCAAAACAAGAACAAAGAATCTATCAGCCCAGATCAAATTAACAAAAGATAAATCATGCCCACAATTCATCCACTCTAAATATCAAAACAGAGAACCCAAAACTCAAAAATATATTTTTTTTTAAAAGAAAAGCATGCACAAGAACAAGAACAGATATAAATGTAGAGAAAGAAAGAGTGCTTACACAATGTAGACTTTGGTAGCCATTGAAGGGATGTTTTGAGGAAGTGGTAGGTGAATGAATGAGGTGTTGGAATACAAAAGAAAGAGGATGGTGATGGAATGGAAGAGAGTGGGGAGGCCATTGCTGCTTATATAGTGGGGAAACCCAATTAATAGTTGACCATTTTCAATTTTGGTTTATCTCCGGTTTCTGTGGATTAATTAGGGGTAATTACGTCATTTGGTCCCTCATTTTTTATTCATCCTCTGTATAAGTTGTTGATGTCACGCTCATCATCATCATCGCAATAATTATACTCTTTTTTTAAAAAAGAAAAATCTTTATTTTTACATATATTATAATTCAATTTCTTATTCCTCATTATTGAGGGGGGAAAGAAAGAGAAGTGTAAAGGAAAATTTGACCCCAAAATAGAATTAAATACAAGAAAAAAAGAAATAGGATAACAGAAAATACAGCTGGTGTTAGTGCACTTTTGCTCTTTTATTTAGAAAGGAAATACTAAAATTGTTTGGATTACTTGTCAACAAAGTAAATATAAATGCCACGCTATAGATAGATAATTTGTAACCAATTGCTTATTGCTCTGTTTTGGTTCAATTTATGTGACACATTTCCGTTTTGGTTCAATTTATGTAACATATTTTTTTTTAGTTAATTTTAAAAAGAATAATATATTTTTATATTTAATAATAATTTAATTTTAAAATATTTATTTCGTCATGAATATATCTATAACTTATTTTATACCATAAATTTCAAAAATATTTTTACATATTTTAAATTTCGTGTCTAATTAAACTATATCACACAAATTAGGACAGAAGAAATATATATTTTAGGTTACTAACCATCCTAATTTGTGGATAGTTAGCTCATATGGAATTGACTTTTGATAGTGTGATTTGATTAAAAAAAAAAGAAGTTTTATATTGTTGTATAAAAGTTACGTTAGATCCAATAAATATTTAGATGCTAGCATATATTTCTTGCTTATGAGGGCCTTTTACTTCTTTTTTATTATTATTATTATTATTTTTATTAAAAAAAATAAATTATTTTCATGCTTAGTGCTCATTTAAGTTTTTAGCTTGTTAGACCTTATTAAAGAAAACACCTCTTTTGTCCGAAAAAGATTGTTATTATAGTTTGGAGTAGAATGAGGGGCACATTTAGTTGTCAATGTCAAATCAAAAATTGCTGAAATAAAATATAAACATTCCCTGAAATTACTATTAGTTGTTAAAATATTGAAAAGACTATTTGAAAATAATCATAAATAAAGAGAAAATATTTAATTCATCGAATAATATAGCATCATTCGTTTTTAAACGGAGAAACATATACATATGAAACCAAGCAAAAGGGTAAACTTTTAATTTTAGTTTCGTTCAATATACAATTAATTAATGATGACATATATAGTTCACCTTTTATGACTGAAGATTAACAATTATATTACGAATTAAAAAAGAAAAGAAAAAACAAACGAAGTTGCATCAAATTGAAGAGAGTTTCATGGTATTAATATTTATTTATAAATGTGGATGCCAGCACATACTGGTAAATCAATCTGGAACAATATTCCTAAGTGGTCATACCCTTTTTAAAATTCTTCTATGGACCATTTGTGAATTCTCGTCATTTTTCATACTTCATATGTTTTTTTCTGGGGATTAAATGAATTTTTTAAATAAAAAAAAAGAAGAAGAAGAAGATGATAATTTACATTTTACCTTAATAGATAATGTACTTCCACCAATATCAATATCAAACATCAGCATCTATTCTGTTTCATTGGATGGGAAAATTGTTTTACGAGTAAAAATGTTTAATTCAATACCCTTTTTGATAATTAAATTGAGGTTGAAGGAATAATATATTCATAGTATTTACAATATGTAATTTCAAAAAGATCAAACCATTATATACATGATTTAAATTAATTATATGCAGTTTCTGAATATTTGGTATGATATCTTTTTAATGGAGTAATGATTTATCTTCTACAAATGGTAAATCAAAAGGTCATCAATCTCAATCAGCTAGACAATAAAACAGAAACTAATTTAAAATAATCTCTTAAATTTACTTTTATCCTTTAAATTTGTCAAAAATAATAGATTTAATCTTGATTAAATATTTAATAAAGAAAAAAAATTATAATAAAAAATATATTTAAGAGATTAAAATTGAATTAGGCCTAACAAACATCCCTCGCGCAGAGAGGGGAAAAATACTCTAATTTTGCTTTCTCGCCATTTCTAGCAAACCTCAAAGGAAGATTTCAGCTTCGATTTTTCATAGTGCTTTTTTTTTAAAATATGTTGCAGCTTGCAGTTGTTGCCACCAATAAATTTCATCGTCTCTTCAATCATGCAAAAATTAATATTACAGAAAATGACATACATGATTGAGAAGTTTTTCATTAAAAAAAAAAAAATCAACATCCACGGATTTATCAACTTGGAGATATCCATTCATAGTTTTGGTGAAAATCTTTTCTTTTGTTCCTTTTTTTGTGAAACAAATTAAAATCAGGTCTTTTTCTGCTTTTATATTTTGCTTTCGCGATTTGATTTGAATGATTTTTTCATAAAAAAAATTAAATTAAAGTTAAGTCGATGTTAATATCAAATCAAACTAATTAAGTCGATTTTTTTATCTCTTCATCAGTTTTATCGGGTTTTTCGATTTTTGTCAAATATGAACCAAGAGTGCAACAATAAAATTGTAAAAATTTTATATTAAATATACATGTATATATATGTACATATAATTTTCAAATAAATATTTATATAATTGATTTGATTCGATTTATTTCAATTATTAAATTGTTTTTCTATAATTTGATTTAATTTTTCAGCTTTTCGTGAACACTGTTACTTCTATTCCATTTTCCCCTAACTAATCCTTTTGTTTTTTTGTCTATCTCGTGGAAGCTAGAACTGATTCATCTTATTAAATTTTATAAATTTTATCCGTATGACGAGAAAACAATTGTTCGTATTCAGTTGTCAAATTATTTTTTCCAATATTTTTTTACAGGATATTATATATCAACATAATGATCATTTGAGTATCTTATACATTTTCTCAGCCTAGCTAGATTTTTAAAATATATATAACGTCAAACTAGGTATTTATATCAAATCAAACAATTTAATTTTTATAGTTAAAAAAATTATAAATTAATATATATAACTCAATCATAATTAAATAATAAATATGCGTATGAATTACACATATGCCTTGTATATATAAATCTTTACTGCAAAAGTGTGTGGGTGGGTGGGAGTTACCAAAAAGGGAATTTATACACGTATATTAAAACATAACCAGTCATTACAAAAACAGTAGATGTCAAACCTCAAGTTAATTAACGTTAAGTTTAATTGACAAAATTTGACGTGTTCTAGATATATGTATGGAGGAGGGATATCAGAATCCTCATATGTGTACCTAAAACAAATATTTTAGCAATTAGTCATATGTTCAAAGGCTTTCCTATATAGACTGGATACATTGCAGGCGGCTTTTGAAAGTTTAATTAATTCTCTATTTTTTTTTTTTTTTTTTTTGGTCTTCAACTGTTCATGTGTTAGTTCGAAGACTATTGTTAATTAATTAACCCCATCAAGTGTTCTCTCTCCCTCTCTCAATTAACCTAGTTTCGTACGAGCAAATTTTAAAATTGGATTCCTTTGATACAACTGTCAAATCTCCGAAAGTATTTGTCTCAAAGTTTTATGACTACTATAGTGAGCAGAGGTGAATTTATGTGTAATATTTGGGGCACGTGAATTTGTAGTTTTTCTCTAAAATTTGATATTTTATGTATGTATTTTCTACAATTGGTATAATATGACATGCTGACATTCATGGTACAAGAAGTTTGAGTGGTGCATTTGGTTAAAGGTTAAATTATTTACTTTGAGCACTTTGGTTCAACTCCCACTAGATATATCATTTTTTATTTTTTTTGGTGCACCCGTGTTCAAAAAATCCTAGATTCGCCTATGATAATGAGGTGTTGTTATATATATATACACACACACACACACTGACATTTGACATTTAGATCTCATTTAACTGTTATAAATAAAAGTATGTAAAAATCTAGTTTAACGATTTATGCACAAAGAAGAAGGAAAATATTTGTTAACCAATTTAATCTAAAAAATTGAAACACTATGAATATAAAAAAAAGCAAACACCAGTAGTTTTTTCTCGTGAAGTTACGATCTTAATTGGAGGACACTATTTTAATATAATTTTTTTTTCTTTTAGGTATTCGTGTTTGAAATATACTATGTGCATGACATTAATGATGATTATCATAAATAAATATTTATTTTTATACATAATATTTTTTTACAAAATATTATGTAATATGACTGTTATAAAGGGACAATTTTTATATAGAATGTGTTGTTTTATTGAACTACATTACTGTTATAGAGAAGTAAAATATAAAATGAGATATCATTTCTAAAGAAAATCAAGTCGTTATGGTCTAAAAAAAATTAAAATATTGTGACAAGATTTCTCACAAATTAAAATTCAATTAGATATCGATTAAATTTTAATAATAATCTAAAATAAACTGAACTACTAAATAAACTAAAGGAAATGGTATTCTAACCCTCTACAATTTTTTAAAAATATTTTTTTATGATTTTTTACAAGAAATCTTCAATTTTACACATAAGAGATGTTCATTTTTACACAAGAGAGATCTAAAAAGGTTATTTTCTTCTATTTAAATTGTTAAAAGATTAAGAAATCTTAGGAAAAAAATGAATTTTTAGTCCCTTTTACAATTTTTAAATTTTTTTTTGACTTTTTTATAAGAAATCCTCACTTTTACAGTTAAGAAGTCATTATTTTTACAAATAAAAATTTTTAAAATATTATTTTCTCGTATTCAAATTATAAAAGAAATTCTTATTTCTTGGACAAACAATAAATCCTCCAAATTAAAAGAAATTCTCAAAGTTGTATAGTCATCTGGGGTATGAGTGACGAAATTATTACTCATATGTGATGTCTCTGTATGTATATTTTGTTTATTCCTAAGCGAATATAAGTGTCGAGAAGAAGTCGCAAGTAAATGAATTTCCATAAAGAAGAGGAGAGACGTAAACATGCATGCAAGTTTATAAAGGATTGACCCCGGACGACTTCATACCCTTTTTTTCATTTTTGTCAGATTACTATATTCTTAGTTTTAGTCCATTTTTTGTCACATGACATATTATTGACGTGTGACTACCTAAGAATTGAAATACACTTTCCGTTTTAATTTTGTTATATTACTTGTTGAAAAAAAATATTTTAAATTTTTTTTTTAAATTTTTCACATGACATGTTTAAAATTAAAAAATTAAAAAATATTTTGATATATTTTTAATTTAAAATTATAAAATTTAAATAATTTTTTATTTATTTTATTTTATAAGCTCATATTTTAAATCAAAACAAAATAAATAAATTAAAATGAAGTGCAATATAGGTCTTTCCTTTCTCTGCATATATGCTAAGCAAATTCAATTATAAGCCTATTCAATTCATTATTAGAAGTTAATATATTGAATATTACCGTAACTTAAATTCTTCGTTCTCAGAGCATTACTTGATAATTACTCTCTTTACCTCAAAATGAATTACAAGGTGCAGCACATCAAGTGAAGTACATCAAAAGATGATGTTGATAAAGTGCTGATGAAAGAGGTCTCATTAGACAAAGATGGAAAATATATCTTCATAAATTATCCAACGAAGGAGACAAAAATATCGTGTTGAGTGATCTTGGAGCATTCTGAGAGATGTCGAGATTTTGAAAACTATATGTGTATTGAGATTGATGAAGTTAAAGAGTGTTATTTGCAGAATGAGCAGGGAAAGAACGACCCGTCCAAATGAGATTCGGTAGAGTTTTTGGAAGAGCACAAACAAAGAAAGTATAGACTATAGAGTGGGTAACTAGATTGTTTAATGCTATTTTTAAGATAGACACCAATGCTTGAAGATTGAAACTGGAGTATAATGATTTTATTATACAAGAATAAGGGTGATATTCAAAACTGTAAAAATTATAAGGGAATCAAGCTGCTAAGCCACACTATGAAAGTTTAGGAGAGAGTGGTGAAGATGAGGGGCGAGGAGGGGTGTGTCCATTTCTGAGAACCAGTTCGGATTCCTTTTAGTGCGATCAACTACATAAGTCATTTATCTTGTACAGAAACTGGTGGAGAAATATAGGAAAAGGGAGAGAGACTTATATATGATGTCATTGACCTAGAAAAGACATACGACAAAGTCCTAAGAGATGTCCCGTGGTCTGTGGAGATGCTTGGAGGCTAGAGATGTATAGGTGACTTGCATAAGGGTGATGAAGAACATATATGATGGAGTCAAGACTTGAGTAAGAACAACGGAGACGCCTTAGAGCACTTTTCAGTTAAGATGGGGTTGCACTAGGGTTTGAGCTTAGCTTGTTTCTATTTGCCTTGGAGATGGATGAATTAACACAACATATTCAAGGTGATTGCCATGGTGTATGTTATTCACAAAGAGTTAATACTAGGTTGGGGTTGTGGAGATAAACCCTCAAGTTTAAAGGGCTCAACTTTAGCATGATCAAAATAAAATATTCAGAGTGCAGATTCAGTGATGCGACGCATGAGGCAGACGTGGCAATGAGGCTTAGTACATAGGCTATCCCCAAGAGAGAAAGTTTTAAATATCATGGGCCTTTAATTTAAGAAAATGGAAAGATTAATAATGATATCACATATCGTATTCGTATGACATGAATGAAATAAAGGCTTGCCTCCGGTGTCTTGTGTGATAGAAAGGTACCACCAAGACTTAAAGATAAGTTCTACATAGTAGTGGTTAGAGCGACTTTATTACATAGGTTGAGTGCTCGCCAGTCAAGAAATCTCATGTTCAAAATATGCAAGTTGTGGAAATGAAGATACTAAGATGGATGTGCGGGCATACTAAAAGAGATAAGATTAAGAATGAGGATATTCAAAATAAGGTAGGAGCTGACCCCATGGGGATAAGATGAGAGAAGTGAGATGAAGACGGTTTGGGCATATGCAGAGGAGGTGCACGAATGCCACTGTGAGCAGGTGAAAATAGGTTGGATATAGCAGGTACGAGAAAAGGTAAATATAGTTCAAAAAAGTATTGGAGAGAAGACATAAAATGATACAACTTCAGCTTATCAAGGACATAACCTTAGATAAGAGGGTATAGGAGTAACAAATTAGATAGAACGTAATAAGGTATTCGAGCGTTGTCTTACTTTTCATTGGGATTAGGCTTGATAATAGTCTAGAAAAATGTGTCTATCATAGTACTAGCCTTATTCATGTAGTCTCTTGCTTTTTGATATCTGCTACCATCTTTGGTCCCTTGTGTTTTGGTTGTCGTGTTAATTTATTGTTGTTATTGTTTCTTTTCAAGATGTTTTGTACTTTTTCTCTTATTAGTTGTCATGTTTTCTTTACTATCATTATTTTTTCATAACTACTTGATTTGCTGCACTTAAATTGAGAATCTTTTGAAAACAACATTTTTACCTTCACGAAGTAGAATACGATATCCGTATACTTATTATCTTCATACTTCAATTGTGAGATTTTACCGAATTTGTGTTATTGTTACAGTGCAAATAGTTTAATATTTGTGTTCATTTAAATGCAATGCAAACTTTTTTTTATGTAAAAAAGGAAGATTGTTGACTTAAAAGGCCTATAAAATGGACATCTGCTAGGCACGTGACTTCTTTCCACCCAAAAATTAACGTCGCTAAGATGCAATTACTTTTTCTAAGTAAATTTTAAATTAAACTATTAAACAGAATATATACATACATACATACAAAGATTTTATATATAGAGAGAAAGAGGGGTCTCTTACCCATATTCTATCTATCTTGTAGGTTGGTTTGTAAAATTCATTGCACGTATTTATAAAGCTAATATAAATTTTATTTATATAATATTGATATATATTATGAGTTCCATTCATTTGCATTGCTGCAATTGGTCTGTCTAACGTCTTTACTAGATTTGGTGGTATTATTTTTTATATTTATTGTATATTCGGTACATCTTGGGTTTACTAACGCTAGTGTCTCTATCTCTATATCTTCTATTTTAATTCTAGCAAGTATTTTATTGTGGTGAATTTTTTTTCTTCGTTACATACTAGAATTTCATAATTTTCTATCTTCATTAGTTCTTCCTCTTGTATTGTTTCTATTATTTCATCTTCTTTCAATTTCCTTTTTCCTCTGTCTAGTGCTCGTATTCGTTGCAATCGAGCTCATTCATTCATGTTCCTGATTTTCTTCTTGTTTATTTTGTGATAATATTCTTGTTATAAGGTTATTTTCTACTCTATTATTTAAAAACTTACTGTTGATCTTTCTATTGTCCTACCTGAAAAAAGGTTCATTTTTACAACTTTCTAACTAGCTTTGATTTCTATTTATGCGGAATTATTTCTACCTTTTTTAATTGTTGTATTAATTTCGTCTACTTAATTGTTCCTTAGTTGTTTTACTACAGTTGTTTTCGTATCTCGAGTCTCGACCCTATCCACTTTTTCAAAGTAAGGGAGGGAGAGATTATATATGTCTCTCTTTTCTTCCAATTAATGAATAACTTTCATGATTATTGTAGTGTTTATTTCTTTTGTTTTCTCGTGAAGTTTGTTTATTAATGATTATCTTTGTAAGTCGGTCGTCCTTCGATCAGTAAAGTTTCCTAAAACCTTGTAATTAAGTGTGTTAATTAAGCAAGAAATTAAAGGAGAAGATCTACAAAATCATGATCATCACAAATCTTACAATGAAGGGGTTGGAGAACAAAGGAAAAACAGGACATGACATTATATTGACAACTTTGTTGTTTTTTTGTAGGACAACTTAAAAATACGTACATGTCTACAACTGATCATCTAAATCATAAGTTGATTTCCACGTATAATTTTTGCAAATCTATTTGTTGAATCTAGTTGTACAATGCATGGGTCATTTTCAATTATTACAACCAGTAAGGTCCAATTTATGGTACATGGTTAAGAATTTCAAACATGAATGCTTGTAGTCGGACTAAACATAGCTAAGACTTAAAAGAGTAAAATTTATCCTTATAGTTCCGTAAGAGGGCTGATTTTACCCCCTATAATATTTTTTCCTGTACCCTTAACTCTGTCAGGATAAAGGCTATATTTGAACAAACATGTAACAGCGGAGGCCAATTTATTTTGAAAAGTATAATAGAATTAAAAGTAAAGCGATAAATATGATCTTTTCTACTGCCTTACCAATTCGATTAACGGTTTAATTGATAACAAAATAAAATTAGTTAAATTTACCCTTTTTCCCCAATAAGTTACTACATTTTTTATCACCTCTTTCACACTAGAATCATAGAAATTTTGTTGGTCTACTCGCAGTGCGAAATCAAAAATTTTATTAAGAGTATTCAAGATTTAATATATATATATAAAAAATAATTTTTAATTTATATACTTTTAATAATCATTTGACGGGCCACCATCAGTAAGTGTGGCTATGCCACCCATCAGTAGGTGTGGCTATGCCACTGTCTACTCGAATAGATTATTTAGTACTGTGTTAATTAAGGATCTTCTTTTGGTTCCAGTTCTCGACTACTGTGTACAATATTAGCTGACAATCCATTTCAGTTAAATCATTAATTAAATCGTTAACAATATGTTAACCAATTAAACAGTAATCTGCAATTGATATTTAATCATTTGATTATATCGATTTATAAATATACTAAATTTATTTTAACCACATCGATCAACCGATAAGCAACTCGATCTAGATTCGATATGTCGTTCGCACGTCACATTACTTCTCCTCATTAATTTCCGATACTAATTTTAAAACTCCTCGAGCAATAGAATGTTAATTAAGATTCGTCATGGATATAATATTAACGAATGGTCCCACTTGTGCTCCTCACAACATGAGAGCATTATACTTTACTGAAGTCCTGCCATGCATGTAGTCTTCTACATTGTTACATTTTAAATATATATTTAACTTATCTAACCTTTTTTCCCCGTATTTATTGATACGCATCATCATCTTGCCGCTCTGAGGGCGGGACAAATTATATAGAAAAAAGAGATGTATTTTAAAAGAGAAATTTTCGTGTGGTCACGTCTAGTACTTCATATCCGATTTGGCTACGGTACTGAACTCAAAGCTATGAATAAATTTGAATGATTTTGGTCATGGACACACCCAATCCCTGAACTTCATTAGAAGTTAGAGCGATTGGGAAGGAGTGGAATTAATAACACAACAAATTTTCATCAAATATTAGAAAAGAATTCGATTATTTTCATGTTCATGGTTCTGCCTATGAAAGAATTGACGTCCACATTGGTCGCACTTAACAGTAATAAGTTTATATATATATACATGGACATGATTTCGAAGGGTCCCAAACAATTATATATATATATAGTGAACAAAATACTTTCTCTTTGAAGCGTGATCATCTTTGCTTAATTTAGTTCATTCTCTTTCTCACAGTTTTCATGATATCACAATAGAATAGAATGTGTACTTAGTAAAACATGCATCATTATATTGCAAATCAATCATTATACTCGATCAGGATTAAATAATCTCCTGTTAATATATGGACACGTCTCTTTCTTTTTGGTCGGCCCTTAGGCCTAAATTTTCATTACATATGTTCCTATTTCCTTTAACATATTTAATTTGCTGAATTTCAATTAGGTGTTTGAACTGCTTTAGTCACAATTACGACTATCAATTCACAGCTATAACGTTTAGTCCAAAAAATTAATCATCTTATATGTCAATCATGTATATTTATTCTTATTGTATTTCAACTACTGTCTCATCGAATAGCCCTATATATAAAATGAACCTTGCAAGCGTATTAGATTATCGTCAGAGAAAACAATCTGCCTCCTTAATTAGTTAAGGGTACGTATCTACATATGGTTTATGATGACCCTGAGCTAAAACTTACAAATTACTCCTTGAATAGCCTTGTCATTTCTTGTTATTTTATACATACAAACACACACACACACATATATATATATATTATTTCTCGGCCTATGGAGTTTTACTCATTCTATCAAATTTTTCGATATATACTGAATTCTATAAAATCCGCAAATATGTGATTGGATCAACGATAGCATGGGGAACAGTGTATTGTGGTTGAAGGATGTTGTGGAGGAGGCATGAGGTTCAAATCATTTGGTCCGTACGTAATAGCATTGCTTGTCTCTGAAGTAGTAATATATACTATACAATATAGTATAGCACAAGAATGTCTGATTTGTAAATTAAATATATTTGATTGAAAAGAAGGTGGTTGAAGAGAATCATGATATTCGTCCCACCTTTTAGTTGAATGTTGGCTTTTACTAGGGTTACATCATGTCAGCTTCCTCCTCCTTTTGAATCCACCACTACACCCTTGTTACTAAGTAGTACTATTTCTATATAATATAATATAACATATCCAGCCTATTTATTCATAATTTCATTAAGTTCATCATCTAAGTCAATTTTTTTGGCTGAAAGTATAGGAGATGAGTCATCACTTATAAAAGGTCACTTTTGCTAGCTTAGTATTTTCTTGGATGTTCATTATTTTAATGATCATTAATTTCCCAAAGCATTTAATTTTAATGATGACCATCACACTAGTAACCTTAGAATGATTTCTATTTCCCATAACATAGAAGGTACTATATATAGTTGCTTTCCTTAGAGACGATAAATAGGTAAAATTTACTTTCTACTTGAAATTTATCCCAAAATTATATCTTATTTATCATTATTAAGGTAATTTTATAAATGCGGTATGATGAAATTAATATGAGTACATGTATTAATTAATTATAACAACATAATCTCACTAGACATGTATTATTAATTAATAAATTATACTTTAGAAATAGTAGTATATGTAAAAATACATATTATGCATTGAGTAAGTATAAATATATCACGAGAGATATTATTGGAATGTCCATAACAAATATTTATCTCAAGTTGATAGCTGATCCAAATGTCGATTATCATGCTGGACTGGTTCATAGGCCTGCAAACTTGTCAAGCCCACAATAAAAAGTCCAGGCCCATGAGATGGTGATCCCCCTTAAACGGGTCGTTTGCATTTTTGCCTAATTTTCTCTCTGAAAAAAATAACTTATGCTTGTTGTTCTTAAATTTATATTTTCACATCATAATATTTTATCAGTGATGTCCTTACTATTAAAGAACTTATGATTTGCTAGATATAAGTTTGATTTCTAAATCAGCCCATTGAAATAACAAGTCGTGCAATTAGATGCTCTTAAACGGATGTTACCTAATAGCTTCTTAATTTTGTTTTTAAGAGGATGACGACGACTGACGAGAGAAAAGAAGTAAAAACATACAGGCTTGGCACCTTCCCAGGAAAGATCAGGAAGGAATCTAAAACCACCTCTCGTACGTTGAATTGAAACTTCGCATTGGGAAATGAAATTGCCTTCAAAGAAATAATTTTACTTTTTTATTTTAATTGCCAGATATATTAAAAGCAATTATTTTAAAATATATTTAATAATTTTAATTTAAGAGATAATTAATTGTATATTTTTAATTTTATTTTTAGTATTTAAAAATTATTTTAAAATATGAAATAAATTATTATTATATATTTTTAAAAAAATAATAAAGTTATATTAGTCAAATTATCATTTTTATTAATTATTTTTTAATAGGTGTACAAATCTTATCCTATCAATTAAAATGGAAATCTTATCCTATCAATTAAAATGGAGTGGGAGTATTGAAGAAGAGCTTCACAATTGAATGCAAAGTTTGATTATTTTTTTTAAAAAAGAGGAAAATGAACCGTTTGAATCAAAAAAAAAAAAAAGGAAAAGGAAAAAGAACCGTCTTTGTGAACAAAAATTAATAATAATAATTAAAAGAAAAAATATGCAGGTAGTTTTGTCAAAAATACTTAGATCCACCAACCAGGTACTTTGATCCTGAAATAATAAATTAAAGTAAATGCTTCTTCACCAAAATTAAATGATATAAAATTTAAACATCACATTTAAATAGTGGACGAACAAATATTTTTGGCAATGACATTGTGGCTTGTTTGGTTGAGGCTGGTGAAAGATTGAGTATTTAATTCAACAGGTAGAGAGGAATTAAATGCAAAGCGTGCGGGGATGGTCACCTAAGATTTTCCCACTTTGTTTTTAATTTATATTCAAACCCTGAAATAAGATTCTTACCTAACAAATTTAATTATTAACAAGGACTAGGTATGTATGGGTTCATCCTCTCTATTCTCCAATCCATAATGAATGTCATCCAAATGGATTAAAAACTATTTGGTCCCCATTCAACACACCCTTCTATATAATTCCATCACCTCACACCCCTAAAAAAAGATTCACTACCAACTATAAACAGATTAAGGAGAAAAAAATCATATCTGTAAATTAAGACGAAAGGAGTAGATAATTTCACCATAACCCCCTCCCCCAATTAAAAAAAAAAAAAAAGGTACCACCTTGGCAAATCCGTCTACAGATATTTTGCTCTCCCGAGAGAATATACGGTGGCAAATCCATATTCTGCAAATCAGTATCAGACATATTTCAGTCCGTTTGTGCCACACTTTCGTAAAAGGATAATTTATACTATATGTTATGTTCTAATTTATTAGATAACCATACAACTGCAAAGCCTATCTAACGAAAAATATCTTGCCCAAAATTTTGTTACGTCTGGTCTGGAGTCGTCAAATGCCCAGTTCCCCAAATTGTATTACCAACGGCACACAAAGCATGTGACAATTAGTGCCTCCAACACAACTAACTTCATTTGACAATTCACATAGCTTTTGCACACAACCAAGTTCGTCCTTAAATGCACGTTTTTGCGAAATCGTAGGGATAAAAAAAGATACACAGTAAACAATATCAAACATGTAGAAAAAAATTATTACAATAAAGAATATTAATAGCAAACAATAATCAATTTGAATATTGAAGGAAAGTAAATCTTTTAGCAAGTGTACCAATGTGCACATAATGTTGCACATAAAAACAGCTTGAGCGAATATCTTTCTTTATTCAGCACCCTTTTCTCAGTATCAGTGCTTTAATTACTTGGACTTTACCAGCACTACATATCTTCGACAATATTGTATTTGTATACTGTTATGAGCAGCTATATAGGCTCTCATTCATCATTCTTACTACTGACTATTAGGAAAAACTGTAAAACATCTCTATAAAAACATTTAGCCGGAAGATTTGATTTTTAAATTTTACACTAACAGATGTGAGTAGAATATAAGAGAGACAATAGGAGAACCATTGGTTTTTCTTTTTTCATCTTTATATTGCAAATATAAAACCCAAAAAATAATAATAAAAGAGAGCGATACACTTTTTTTTTCCCCTAAAAGTTCTAATCTTTTTGTACAAAGAAAAACTATTCAACAAGTCCAAAAATAATTTTTGAGGAAACCCAGCTCACCTTCTTCACCCTCCAAAGCTTCCATGATCCATCAAAATCAACAAGTACCAAATTCACATCTTTTGCTAACCAATCAAAGATTTAATCTTTTCCCTTGCAAAACCTGAATCAAGCTATTAGCATTCCTTCTCACCTTCTCGTTATCGTCTTCCAATAAGCCAACACAAATTTCAAACACACCTTCTCTTACAGCCAAGATACGCATCCTTTCACTATAACTACACAACAAACTGATGGTCAATAGAGCGTATTGCACAGCTCTTGAAGACCCATTTCTCAAGAATTTTATCAAAACATCCAATAGCCCACCAAATTTAATCATTTCTTGACGGCCCTCTTTACATTTTGCTAACAATCCCAATACCTCAACAGCTCTTTCTAGGCCCGAATTAGCATTCTGAATCAGGATTGGAACGGCCCTGTTTTCCACGACACGAACCCGATTATCGGGAAAAGAACACAGCGTGTAGAGAGCAGTAGCAGCTTCCTTTCTCTCTCTACCGTTTCCACCCCAAAGAAGCGAAATTAACCCCAGAATTGCATCTGGGTATGCCCCAATTGTTGCCTTATTCACTTCCACCACCGCTAAACTCGTCAAAACCGTGGCGGCGACCGCCCTCGAATCTCCAGAGCCTCTCCGTAACGCGGAGACCACTTTCCCCACAACCCCTTCTGCCACCAACCCCACTTTGTTATCATCATCCAAGCTCAAATTCAACAACAAATGAAGTGCTTTCTCCTGCAAACCACCCGAGTCATCATCCGAGTTAACACAGTTGAGAACAGCAGAAACAGCGCCTGACTCAGTGAGTTTCCTTCGGATCGACGAGTCACGCTTGGAAAGCTTACCGAGTTGGTCAAGAGAGTTGAGCTTAGAATCCAAAGGCGAAGAAGAAGAAGCAATAAGGGTTTGAATAAGGGACTGTGGGTCAGGGTGAGATAGTGGTTTCGGGAAAGAGACGAGGGTATAATTGGAAATGAGGCTACGAAGGGCATGATTAGGGATAAGAGAAACCGGGTCGGAAATGGGGAGCTTGGTAATCGGGCAAGTCCGGTGACCGGAGTCAAGCCACCGTTGGATTGAAGAGCGGTCGAAGGTGTGACCCGAGGAGAGAATAACCGGGTCGGACATAATCTCAAGGGAAATCGGGCACCGAAAGTCGTCCGGGAACTGGGTTGAAGTTGCCATTTCAAATTTTGTTCTTTCTGGGAACTGGGGTTTCTGCTTTCTCTCTCTAGATTCTCTCTCACTTTCTCTTTCTTCTTTCTCTTTCTATATGTATCTAATCAATAGATATAGAAGAGTGTTTGTGTGTGTGGAGCTAAGAGAGGGTTTATGAGGTTTAGGTCAAGGAGAGGGTGTACACTTGTGAGGTGAGGAGCTCAGCTTGTGACATGCATCACTATGTGAAATGACATTATACTCCTTGAATGCGACATTAATAATATATTATTACTTCACATTCACATAATAATATCTTGAATAATTTAAAAAAAGGTTAATAAGAAAAGAAGCTCTTTCTCCCTTGTAGATAAAATTTCAAATTCCACTACATACTACCAATTATCTGAAGTAAATATTTCAGTCAAACACTGACAAAGAATGGAAAGGTGAGAACAGTAATTAGGAAAACATATAATTTGCTGGATAATGACAAGTTTGATATTTGCCGTTTGGGACTCCAAGCTAAAATGATTCAAAAGGATTTGTCGGTCACTTCTTCCCTTAAAAAAGGGCAAATGAATCTTATCCTTTTAACTCAATTTCCTAAATCTTTTCCATTAATCAAAAAATTACGAAAACTTCCAGTTTGATTGAAAGGGGTATTTTTGGAAGTAAAATTTAGTACGGTCCCCTGATTAATACTATATCGCTCTGTAGTCACGAGAAAGTGTAACCATTATGAAAACTATATGAATTTACTGATTTACCCTAGTCGTGGAACTGTTATAAGTCAACTCCACATAAAATATATTCAAATAAAATAAAAAGTATTAAAGTCCAATACCACAAAAACACGTCAATAAAGAGTTGATGTTTCTTGACCACGTGAATTTCGTGATCCTGCGGTGAAAAGGATAATACTTTCAATACGTCCCAAATTAATTAACTTGATTAATAGGTTGGTTACGGAGACACATAGGTAAGGTGGTGGAAATATTAGAGAGACGTGATTAGATAGAATGTGATATATTTATAGTTTATATATGATTTTAGATAAGAAGATATAAATTTAAAGATTATTGTATTTTTTTTTCTACATGTTTTTTAAAATATTTTACTTGAGGTGAAAGGGTCTATCAGAAATAATAGGAATAAAATTGCGTACACAATATTCTTTTTAAATTTTATTTGTGAGATTACACTAAATACGTTGTTTTATTGTTGTTATAATCTTATTTAACACAACATTCCTTGGACGGAATTTTAAGGTTTGTAGGGAAACAACTTATTTTGAAATAATTAAATTTTGGATTGAGATAATCCGAGATTGTTATTCCACCCTCAATGAGAAATAATAGCCTGTTTGGCCAAACTTTTGGGAGGCCAAAATTGCTTATTTTTTTATAAAAAGCACTTATTTTTTAAAAATGAGGTGTTTGGCCAAGTTTTTGAGAGAAAATATGTGTTTTTAGGGAGTAGCAGAAACTGTTTTTAAGAAACTAAAAAAAGTAGCTTCTCCCTAAAAGCACTTATTTGAAAAACACTTTTGTGAAAAATACACTTAGAAGCACTTTTCAAAAGTTTGGCTAAACAATAGTTGTTGCTCAAAAACGTTTTTTAAATTTATTGGTCAAACACAAACTGCTTCTAACCCAAAGTTCTTTTTTGATAAGCACTTTTAAAAAAATCACTTCTCAAAATAAGCTGATTTGAAAAGTTTGGCCAAATAGGCTATAAGAAATAAATAAACCCAGCAATAATTATCCCGCATCAAAAGCGGAATAAAATAACACTACAATCTCGGGATAAGTTATTCCAAAATTTTATTCCAACCAAACATCCAAAAAAAATCAAATTTTTTAAAAAAACTTAACCAAACATCTTAATTTTTAATTTTTTTTTAAATAGTATTCTGAAACATGAAAAAAAATCATTGGCTTATCAAATTATCTATCGAGCCGTGAAAAAGATTCAACAAAAGATAAAAACAAATCCACTATCCGTTTTACGTTAAATTATTTTGGAGATATATAATTCTTCCATTTTATTGGATGGAATTTCATGAATTAAATTTATAAGAAGGGGAGGTTACATAAATACAATTTTTTAAATGATAATTACAAAAGTTACAACTATTTTCTTAATTACATAATATACAATATATACTTTATACATAATTAAAGTATAAAGTATGTATTTTTTTGAAGGATTTTTAAAATTTTAGCCAAAAAAAAGAAAAAGAAAAAGAGAGTATTTTATATTATTTTGTGTATTTAAATTATTATATTAGGTATATAATATTTTTATTATATTTAATTAGAATAGATATTTTAGGAAAGTAAAAGTAGTACAAAATAAAATTAAAAAGTTAAAATTTTAAATACTTGTATTTATGTAATTTTATTAAAGAAGTTATAATTTTTGTAATTATGATTTTAAAAAATGGTATTTATGCAAGAAATCCTTATAAGAACCGCAAAGTCCTACGAAACCAAGGCCGGGCTGCTTCTTTGTTCTATCATGATTGGACGAACCTTGATTTCATAGGAGCAAGTCAGAAAGATCGAGAAATAGAATCATCTGATTTAATTCGTTCTCAATAGCCACGAGATGATCATCTTAGGGTGATTCTTTTGTCGACGACGTATTTTTAACGTCCCATAAGTTTAACCAAACAAGTTAGTAGTCCAATTCTTTATCCTTTGAAATGGTGGCAAATGAAATATGCAGTCATTGAATTTATTTGAATTCAATATTTTTAATGCAAAACATAAATAAATAAATAAATAAATATATATATATATATATATATATATATATATATATATATATATTAGAATTTTAACAAATAGTAAGTTTGAATTCATAATTTTAGAAATATAATAAATTCAATATTAAAAATTTAAAAAATTATAAATTTAAAAAATTTAAATTCTAAATCTATCTATGCTTTGAGACTGCGAGCAACCATCCCAAATAATTATCACTATGAAAATTGGGAAGAATATCGTTGATCTAAAGTTGGATAATGTGTTTAATTTTTAAACAAAATTAGAAGGGGAATGATTGTCATTTCTCACCCAATTTTATGGATGTAAATATAATCTCTTTTTTGTTAATGGGTAAAACAAATGGAAATTATAGTTGAGGTTATAAGTTTGAAGACGTAAGTTAGAAAAATGAAAATTGGAGTCAAATCCGATGGGATATCCATCAATTCATTTACTTCTTTGCTTAATTTTTTTTCTTTTATAAAAGGAGGCTCTTAATTCACCAAAACTTGGACTAATAATGGTCAATTGAATTTCTAAAAATAGGTACTATTTTCATTCTTCACTTGATAAAATTGATGCTGACTTTGCATGCCTACATTTTTCCAAATATATAAAAGGGTAGCATATCCCTTTTACTATGGCTATGGAAACATAAAAGAAAAGGACAAGAAATGAATGAAAGCGAAATAAAATATTTTATCATATAATAATATTTTAATACATAATATATTAATTTTATATAATATACATAAATATAAATTAAATGCGTAAATATTTTCAAACATAGAGGATAATTTCTTGGATGGATGTTGGAAGAAAATCGAAAATGACATAGGTTGGAAAATGGGACCCTTTTAAATTGTAATTGTCGTGTTATGAAGCCTTCGTGACAACCTCAGATAGTTGCCAAATGTTTGGATCGTTTTGCATTATAGTCCTGTCGGACTATTCTTCCAATAGATTTAAAAATCAGATATTAATTACTCCCACTTCAACGTGTATTTTGAGTTTTCAAAAAAGTAGGAAGAGTTTCTTTTTACAAAAAGAATATATAATCCGATTAAAACATAAACTTACATATCATTTGCATATAAAATTCTTGTTATATACCATCTGATTAAAATATATAATTTGCATATGTATTTTATATGCTATTATATAAAATTCACTTTATGTCTGTTTTCTTTGTTCATCCTCTAGAAAATGTTCTTTGGAAGAGCATGAAACTTATTCTTAATAACATTGACGATTAAGCCAGTTTCGTGCCTTATTTCATTGAATGTTTAATATTGGGTTGTGCATAGTATGAATTGGTTCGATTTAAATAGTAAAGTAAACTAATTATACCGAATTTTTTAATTTGTAAATTAAATTAAATTAATAATAGTTAGATTTTTCAACTTCGAGTTTTTTCAGATTTTCAAATTTTTTCAATAAATTCTGTATACAAAAAAAATATAACTTATACTTGAATTTTTTTTTTTTTAAATTCTAGTAACATAATTATGTATAGTGTTTCCTAAGTAAGAAAAATAACATAAAATATGAGACAAGTGTTGTTATTGCATCTAAAAAATGTAAGTTCGGCACAATTGAGATTCTTTGAGAAATTGGATTATTAAATCATTCAAAATTCTAATTTCAAGCTTGAAACAATATGGTAAAAGACAAAAACTACGAAAAAAGTTTAAAAAGTATTTATAAATTACATAAAAACATTTATATATATATGATGTCGGGTTGGTTTGATTCAATTTGACTTTTTTTAATTAAAATCAAACCAAATCAATTACAATTGATTTTTTTTTTTAAAATTTGATTCAAATTATCAAATTGGTGCGATTTATCCATTTACTTAATAGACGCCAAATCTACTATCTCCCTCTGAGATACAAAGAGACTTTACCCACCAAGAGTAAAATAGATGAAAGAAGATCGCCCAGCGTTTTTTTTTTGTAAACCCCGATCTCTCATAATTTTCAGTAATTTAATTGACCAGTAACTGCAAGGTACACGTCGGGAGCAAGAAACGCAGTTCAATTTTGTAACTCAAGTCGTCTCTTTATAAAATCATATTTCGCTTGTGAATTGTGAGGCCCTGGCATCCAATATTTTACACTAGTTTGATTCTGGTTACTTCACACCTAAAAAGAGTAGGTAATAAAAAAAGTTTTAAGAGATTATTTAGGTGAAAGTTTGTTAGTTGAGTCTATTCGGAGTTCAGGTTTTGTTAAACTGTATTATCTGCAAATACTCCTAGTTAGGTTTGATGTTGAGTGATTTAATATTTCTTTAATCAGGGCATATTCCTGATAAAGTGATATCCCAAACTTTTCAAAAGAAAGCACTTTAGTATCTCAATGTAACCTAACAGATAAAAGCAGACATAGTTAACCCATCCAAGGAACATACTGTCTTTCCTATCTTAGGATGGAGTAAAGCAAGGTACCAATACATTATATCTATTTATCTCTCTGTGTTAGTATTAATGGAAAGGTTCCATATACCTAAAGTGACAAATGTCTCCTTAAAAAGATAACTCGAATTTAGTTGTAGCTAGCAAGGTCAAGAAAGAGTACCTGCAAGTAGCAGAAGATGCATTAACTTTTCTAATTAATTTTTAAAATATTTTATTTGATATCTTACGCTAGTATGACATGTAAACAATACTAAGGTAAGATCATGGCAACTGGGAGTTCTCTTTCCAACTATCCGATAGTATGAAGCATACACCATTTTAAGCTCTTCATAGAGTAGAACCTTTTTCTTCAACTTTCCACTTGCTAATTACATAAGCAGCTGAAGGCATCATGCGGAAAGTAGCATCATCTCATTTCAACGGGTCATTCTTCTAAGGCTCTGTCTGCAATTGTATATTCAGAATTCCGAGTGAACAAAATGACCAATTGTTTCCAGTTACACGGGGATCCATGCTCCATTGCCTCTTTGACTATCCTTCTGCCGACTTAATCTGAGATGTGCATAGAAGTTCAGATGTTTTTAGTGACATTGTTCTAACGAAAGCCAAAACAAGTCAGCATCAGTACCTCCATTGACTAAGACCGTTAAGATAAAGATGCGTCATTAATGCATGAAGGTTTTTTTGCATTGTAGTAAAAATATGCTATCATTTGAACCAAGTCATCAGCCGTACGAAGGTCTGCAAGTATTTATCCAAAGTTGCAAAATAAGCAATCGTCCAACATAACAATGATTTTAGCTGAAAAGATTACAATTACTTTATCAAACTAGTGAGGGGATATATAAGAAGTACCTTTTTCCCTGTACAATATCCTGTTTCCTCGTAAGAACAATATCTGTGGACATTCTTTAACTTTAAGCGCGTAGGCTAGATCCCTCTCAATATTTATGTCAATCTTCACAGTCTACACCAAGTAATTAGGGTAAAGGTAAAATAAGAGGGTTTACTAATGGACAATGTAACGAGAAGTGATTTATGTTACACAAACCCGAGGAGGCAACTGCTCTTTGGCACTCCAATACACCTTGGCTGCTTTCTCTAGCTCCTTAAGAGCTTTCCAGTTGTCACTAGCCCTGTGCAATTATGAAATTGTCTCAGAAACCATAAAAGTATTTGCATATTGCCTTATAGAACATCCTCTAGGAACTTCAATTAGTAAATGAAACAAGATTCACTTGCCGATTGTATCTCTCGAAAACAAGAACAATGAGGGGACTGGGATGAAAAGCGAAGCTCTCCCACTCAAGACAATTGATTTCTTTCACCCAACAATCATCAATCTCCCCCTCCCAGTCGATCTCAACTCCATCTTCTCCTACTACATTTCTTATTGGATGCTTGTCAAAATACTCTGATGCTCTAATTCCCCATCCAACATCTGCATCTAAAGGCCAATCTGGATCCTCCTCCTCAACAATCATTTTCTTTTCTTTCATATCCTTGCGGCTGTCATCTTCATCATCACTACTTTGATCAGAATCAGTGTCATCATCAACCCTATCTTTGAGGATATTCTCAGTATCTTTCATTATTTCAGAGTTCTGCTCCCTGATAGAGGCAAATGTCTTTTCTAGTGAATCGCGGACAAAATCCTCAACTGCAGCTGCTTCGCTCCTACGACCACGCCTTGGCTTTTTAGGGATTGTTGTTGGGAAGATCTTGGCAGAATCTTTGTCTTCATTATGAGTAACTTTACTTTCCCCTGACCTTGTAGCTTTCTTAGGCCTTGAACCAGAGTTATGCTTAGGATCAGACACATGTTCCTCTTCCGACTTTCTTTTAGTGGCAAAGCAAGTCAGACGTTTCAAAGGAGGCGGCAATAAGAAGTTAGGAAAAGAGCAAGAACTACACTGCTGCCCTGCTTTGAGTGCAGAGAATGATGAAAGTGCACAAAAGTTAAGATTTACTGCAGAATGGATGACCATATTCCCTTGCTTAAATACTTCGCCGGAAGGATTAAAATCTCTATGAGGGATAACTCCTAATATAAAAAACCTGTTGATAACACCAATCAAAATTAAGAACAAGAATTTCATCAAACTCTTTTAGTCTACAAAAACACAAAATTGAAAACCTACCCATAGTAGCAGATAAGAGTAAACATCAAACGTCCACACCACAGTCTTATGCACATACTAAATACTAAAAGATAAACAGAAAAAGAAGAATGACTAACATTGCATCCAAAATGTATTTAAACAAAGTCAAATCTAGAAGCCACAATATTGATGTTGAATTATTGAGCACAGTAGTAACTCTGTTCTAAGTTTCATTTAACAAAAAATGTATTAAAACTAAGTCAACATTGTCATCCACTGACACGAAGAAGTAGCGCAGACGGTGGTACTCCACATGGACAGGCTCAAAATCTTACATCTGCTTCTGGCTACAGTTAAAGACTATATTTTTGAAGCACCAGACATTAAAAGTCTAATAAGCAAAGAATCAAACATATGGTGTGCATAGGTCCATCATGCTATCCATAGAGTACTACAATCAACAGTACATTAATTATGTACATAACTTGATGACTGCAACAATGGCAAGCAGAAGAAGCAGCTAAAGCACAACGAATCGTAGGATCAAAGATTGTAATAATACTTGGCAAATACTTTGTTACCTTCTCAAAAGTACTGCTAAAACAAGTCTGAAGATTCGTTTGTCCAGTCGCTACTTGTTCTAATCCTATAAGAACTAGATATATTCACTTCTTATCGAAAATCACACGTATGATTTTGACGGATGGGAGGGGAGAGCAAATGAATTAAAAGAAGAGCCAATATTTATTTAGCCACTTTATAGTCTTTTGTTTTAAACTACTCAGATATAAAGATGAAATACCGCCCACTGGCCACGTTATGTCTTTGAAAACTACAATATCCCAAAGTATCATATGTGGAATTTAAAACTCAATTATAGTAAATATTTTCAGTTACACGATGGGGAAATAGCTATTTCTAAATTTTATCCAAATGTATTAGAATTATGGTGTTAATTGTATGGTGTTAGTTGAGGTAGTTAATGATGGTTAACAGATTAGTTAGAATTAGTTAGTTAACCACCTTAGTTAGTTAGAGTTAGTTAACTGATTTTCCTTTTTTCTTTTTTCTTATTTTTCATATCATGTATGTGTATATATACAGATCAAACACTACAATTAAATCAAGTTTTTCATTTCCACAAAATACATATGTTGTAGCCTCCTTATTTCTCTGCAATGGAGGTTAAACTGTAACCTCCTCCTCTTCTTCTTCTTCCTTCTCTGCTTCTGCTTCTGTTTCTGATCTCTGTTTCGACATGGTATCAGAGTCACGCGGCTCGATTCGAATTCGATTCAATTCAATCTCGATTTGTCTCCAGTATTCACTCTGTTTCTCTGGTTTTTGTTCTGCGATTGTTGATCATCGAATTCTCCTAAATTTCTGATCGACCTGATCATCTTCTCTCTTTTAATTTTCTGATCAATTCACAAATCTGAGCTAATCGTCAAAGCTCAACAATGGCAAATTCATAAGGAGCTTCGAATTCAAGCTCAGGCAGTCAAAGCTTTCTAGATATGTTGAGTCCGATGTACATACATCCATCGGAAAGTGCAGCATCTGCCCTGATTCCGGTAAAGTTCGATGGAACAGGGTATAGATCATGAAGGCGAGGTATACTTAGGGCATTGTCAGTGAAGAATAAGCTAGGTTTTATAGACGGAAAATGTAAGAAACCAGATCCAAAGCAGAAGGTTATGCAATGTGGGAGAGGTGCGATGATATGGTTACTTCATGGATGCTAAATTCCCTATCGCCGGAGCTAATGGATAGTTTACAGTATGTTAACAATGCAAAAGAGCTTTGAGATGAACTTGAGGAGAGGTATGACCAAACTAATGGAGCTAAGCTTTATCAATTGCAAAGAGGCATAAATGAGTTTGTTCAAGGTAATCTGGACATCACTGCTTATTACACGAGGATGAGAAAGCTTTGGGAGGAATTGAGTGCACTGGATCTAAATTTGCACTGCACATATTTGTGTAATTGTGGAGGAAAGGCTTCTCTGCAGAAATCTGAACAAGATAGGAGATTGATCCAATTCCTAATGGGGCTAAATGAAGTGTATACTGTGGTCAGAGGTAGAATTCTAATGATGAATCCACTACCTAGCATGACATAAGCCTTTGCAATTCTAGCACAAGAGGAGAAGCAAAGAGAAGTTAAGCCTCAAGGTTGACTTGGTTTTGAATCTACTTCACTAAATGCAGGCAGGTTTGGAAACATGAACTTTAGGACAAACTATAAACAACAACAATACAATCAATCGAAAAATGCTGGAGGGAACAATGCAAGTGGATCTGGAAAAGCTGGAGGAAACAATGCAAGCGGATCTGGATATTCATTCAACAAATCCAGCCTTTTCTGTGAGTATTGTAAGAAATCTGGCCATACTAAAGACAAGTGCTACAGGCTACATGGTTTTCCACCAACTTTTAAGTTCACAAAGGGAAGGAGTGCAGGAGGAAGTGCATCAAATATTTATGGAAATTGTACAACTGATGTTCAAGGATCAAGCCAGATCAGTCACAATCTGTCCAAGGATCAATATGAGCATTTGGTAAGTCTTCTAACAAGGATGCAACATGATCAGCCAGAGGATAATGTAAACAACACTGCTTGTGGAGCTGTAAACCTTGCAGGTATCTTAGCTTGCTACTCTTCCATAACTGAAATAGGTAATTTGTCATGTACTTGTTTGAAATTGTCTGCTGATTCCTGGATAATTGATTCTGGTGCTACACACCGCATGACCTTTAATAAAACATTACTATCACAGATTAGAATATTGCCATATCCTTTTCTTGTAACTTTGCCAAATGGATATAAAGTGAAAGTAACTGAGGTTGGTGATGCTGTTATTGGACCAAATCTAATTCTACATAGAGTCCTATTTGTCCCTAGTTTCAAATTCAATCTAGTTTCTGTCCATAGTTTGGCTTCACGTCTTAGAGGTATTGTTAGTTTCAATGATGCTTTCTGTCTAATACAGGGCCCTTCAATGAAGAGACCAATGGAGATTGGTAAAGCTAGAGATGGACTATACTTCCTTTGTTCAAAATGCCACACTGGAAATTCTGCTTCTTTCAGTACCTGAAACTCATCAATTTCTAGTATGTTTTTTCCTGTTTTGAATGGCTGCAATTCAAGTAAATGCTCCTAGTTTGTCTTGTAAAAGGTTGAATAAAAAACCTTCAGTACTGTCCATCAACTCATCTGTAATATCTTCTCATTCACCATCAATATTAACTAGCAGTTCATCTGTAATGTCTTCTCATTCAATGAAAACTGTTGGTTCTTTGAATTCTACATTCTGTGAAAATAATGTTGATTACTTGTGGCACAATAGGTTAGGACATGTACCTTTTGTAAAAATGAGGTGTATCTCAACTATCCCTGTCAGATTTGCACCCAAACAACCCTTCTTATGCTCAGTCTGTCCCATGGCTAGACAAACCAGAATGCCTTTCACCCAAAGTACCATTAAAACCATCAAAATTTTTGATGTTCTTCATGTGGACATCTGGGGACCATATCATACACCTACACATGATAATCACAGATATTTTCTCACCTTGGTGGATGATTATAGCAGAGCTACATGGATACAATTGCTGCTTTGTAAAAGTGGTGCCATTCAAAGCATCAAAACTTTTGTGTCCCTCATTGAAAATCAGTTTCAAACTACACTCAAAACCATTAGGACTGATAATGGTTCAGAGTTTACCAGCAATGAGGCTCTCTCTTTCTTCCAGTGTAAGGGAATCATACATCAAAAGACTTGTCCATACACACCCCAACAGAATGGAGTAGTGGAAAGAAAACATAAACACCTTTTGGAAACAACCAGAGCTTTGCTTTACCAATCCAAATTACCTTTGATGTACCGGGGAGAATGCCTTAAAATAGCAGTGGATATCATAAATAGGCTGCCATCCACAGTTCTTAATAACAAAACTCCTTTTGAACTCCTCTATCACAAGAAACCTACTTATTCTCATCTAAAAGCCTTTGGATGTTTGTGTTTCCCAACTACACTTAAGACACATAAAGACAAATTTGAGCCAAGAGCAACACCTCATGTTTTTGTTGGATATCCTTATGCTACAAAAGGGTACAGAGTACTAGACTTAGTTACCAAGAAGATACATGTTTCTAGAGATGTAGTGTTTCATGAAACTGTCTTTCCTTTTGTTCTTACTTCTGCTGGTTCTAGTTTTGATTCTGTGTCAAAGTTCTTTACACAAGGTCCTACTGCTACATTTCCTATAGTAACAAATCATGTTAGTCTTGTTGAGGATCATTTGTCTAAGCATTGCACACCAACTGTGGTTACTGATGAACTTCCACCTAGACAACTTTTTCTTTCCATATCAGAAACTGACCAACCTTTATCTCAGTCAAGCACAAGTGCTGATACTAACCAAAACTCTTCCATTTCTCCTGAAATTTGTCCAGAATCCTTGCCTACAAATCACTCACTTTCACATTCCACACCACCACCACCAGTGATGCCTGCTAGGAGGTCTTCCAGGTATCATAATGTGCCTGGATACTTGAAGGAATATGCCTATACTTTGCCCAACTTACACACTTCCCCACTGTCAACCATACCATCCAATCACCAAGCAACTTTAACCACTTCATATCCAGACAATGAGCAGATAATTGACATGGTACTGCATGATAGAGAACCTTTTTCTTATGAAGAAGCATCTTTGAATCCTGCCTGGCAGAAAGCTATGAAGCAAGAATTTGATGCTCTATATGCTAATGATACATGGGATTTAGTACAATTTCCAGCAGGGAAGAAAGCCATAGGGTGCAAATGGGTATACAAAATCAAGCATAAGGCTGATGAAAGTGTGGAGAGGTTTAAAGCTAGACTTGTAGTAAAGGGATACACTCAAAAGGCTGGCATTGATTATATAGAAACCTTCTCACCAGTTGTTAAGATGACCATTGTGAGAGTTTTGGTGAGTCTGGCAGTGAAGAAAGGCTGGAGTTTATACCAACTTGATGTCAACAACGCATTCCTTCATGGTGATCTTCATGAAGAATTTTATATGGAAGTTCCACAAGGATTGCCCGTTGAAAGCAGCGCATGGTTTGCAAGCTTAAAAAATCCTTATATGGTTTAAACCAAGCAAGTAGGCAGTGGTATGACAAACTATCCACTTCTCTCTGTTCAAGAGGTTATGTCCACTCAGCCAGTGATTATTCACTCTTTTATAGGAAATCTGAAAGTTCAATTGTCTTTGTTGCAGTATATATTGATGATGTTATTCTCACAGGAATAGATTCCAGTGAGATTTAGTCCCTCAAGTCTTTTCTTCATGACAGATTCAAGATTAAAGATTTGGGCAGACTACATTACTTATTAGGTTTAGAATTCATATATAATGAGAATGGTGTGGTGATCACTCAGAAGAAGTTCACTACTGATCTGCTACAAGAATTTGATTGCTCAAATTGTATAGCAGTCACTTCTCCACTTGATTGTAATACAAAGCTTCAAATGGATGGTGAATCTCTTACTGTTCATGCTTCTCAATACAGAGACTGGTTGGTAAGCTGAATTTTCTCACTCATACCAGGATGGATATTACATATAGTGTGCAGTATCTCAGTCAATTCATGCAGTCACCTAAAGAGTCTCATTTCAAGGCTGCATTGGATGTTTTACATTACCTCAAGGCAGATCCTGAACTTGGAATTTTCTTGTCCAACAAACCAGATTATACTATGTCTGCATACTGTGATTCAGATTGGGCAACCTGTCCAATTACCAAAAAATCTGTTAGTGGATATCTTGTGTTTTTAGGTGATTGTCCAATCAGTTGGAAGTCCAAGAAGCAAAGTACTATCTCATTGTCTTCAGCTGAGGCAGAATACAGAGCCATCAGAAAGGTTGTGGGAGAGCTAGTTTGGCCGAACAAATTGCTTAATGAATTGGCTGTGCCAATTACCTTGCCTGTACCTATATTTTGTGATAGTCAAGCTGCTGTTCACATAGAAAAGAACCCTGTATTTCATGAACGAACCAAGCATATCGAAGTAGATTGTCACTTTGTTAGAGAAAAGCTGCATGATGGACTTATTAGCCTACACCATGTTTCGACAACTGATCAACTTGCAGATCTACTGACCAAGGCATTTCCTGGAAGCAAATACTCACGCATTTTGAGCAAGTTGGCAGTGAATCACTCACCTCCAACTTGAGGGGGGGGGGGTATTAGAATTATGGTGTTAGTTGTATGGTGTTAGTTGTATGGTGTTAGTTGAGGTAGTTAATGATGGTTAACAGATTAGTTAGAATTAGTTAGTTAACCACCTTAGTTAGTTAGAGTTAGTTAACTGATTTTCCCTCTCTCTTTTTTCTTATTTTTCATATCATGTATGTGTATATATACAGATCAAACACTACAATTAAATCAAGTTTTTCATTTCCACAAAATACATATGCTGTAGCCTCCTTATTTCTCTGCAATGGAGGTTAAACTGTAATCTCCTCTTCTTCTTCTTTTTCTTCTTCTTCTTCCTTCTCTGCTTCTGCTTCTGTTTCTGATTTCTATTTCGACAAAATGAATACCATAATTCAAAACTCCACTTATAAAAAACCCAACACTGCTCCAAACTTCAGGTTTATTTATTTTAAAAAATAAATTTGAGGAAAAGAAAAAATAGAATTGGATGATTTCCAGCCAAGCCTTTACGAGTCTTTAGGCCTAAATGATATTTTTGGATATTCAGTGAAAGACTGAAAGTTCGAGTGATTAATTTTATTGTTAGCAAACTTTATTTGATGAATTTTTGACAATTACACTATGAGTTGAGTAACTTTACGTGTAACTAATCCAAGTCTATCACATTGTTCCATATGTCCAACATATACATAATATAATTTTAATTTTTTTTTGGTTTTTTTTGCTCTTTTGGTGGCTCAAACCCACAACCTCAAGATTGGAGGTGGAGGGTGCTTATCATCAGAGCAACCCTCTTTTATCTATACATAATATAATTTGTTTGGTTGTTTTAATATTGGTGAGCTTGGTTCATATTGCATACTGCATCACAGGTTATCTTTTTTCCATGAATTAGTAATTGATTCACATTTACATGAACTTTGGCGTCGAATTGATTCCCTCGGGGGCTATCATCAGATAAGGGACTTGTTCGAGTTCATGTTGCAGATCAAGTTTAACATTCACCCGGAGATTGTGGTCACTAGGTGTATCAAGAGGGTTTAGAATCATGAGGTTTCGGGTAACAAAAACAGTAGGCATGTTGAATGACATGTAACAAGTGAGGACTCAATCTAAACATCAAAATACAAAATTCAATCTGATCAAGATTCTTCAACTCTTCTTCACTGAAATCATGCAACCCCATCAGCACAGATTTCTTCTTTAGGCTGTCATCCATTAACATCCGATAACCTTTGCATAGCTCGTTGATCAGTCCGTCTCCTCCTAGCTTTCTCGCCATAATTGGCAGCAAATCTTGAAAATTCAAATGTACCAACTTTGCTGGAAGCTGTTGCTTGTTTGAAAAATCAGTTGCAATAATCTTCTGTTCTTTTTCTCTTTTCTTTCAGATTGGGGCATTGTTCACTCAAAGTTTTTCTGATCAACAACCGAACTAGATTCACGCTGTCTTTCATTTTTGAATTTCTTATTTTCTCTTTTACTCCTCTAATTGGTTTGATGTCAGGGGAAAGTAGATTGACAGTGAAATAGAAAAAGTCTGATTATGATGATGTTTAGTATATTACAAGGAATGGATATAACGCAATACCAACTAATTAAGATTAAGACATACTAATTAATGATCACATTGAAATCATCAGGGGAATTGAATTTGCGGCGAGCATGTATTCTTGGTTGAATCTTGTTAAATTCTTCTATTATTCTTCTTATTTATCTATTTTGATATTGTGCTTGTTAATCCAGATCTTTCGCAACAACATCCATCATTTTGAGGTATATTTAGTTTTATGCGAAAAGCTTCGAGAGTAAGGAGCCTTTTCACATTATTTAGTTTTCTCCAGCAACATTCTTTTAGATGCAGATATGAACCCCAAGATATCAGATTTTTGGTACAGCAAGAATATTTAGCGGAAACCAAGATGAAGCAAATACTCTTCGAATAGTTGGAACATAGTAAGCAAGCAAATACTGAAAGGGCCTTTTCCGTCATGTCCTTACCATCATTATAGCTCCTTTCGTATGCAGTGGCTATATGTCACCTGAATATGCTCTTGCTGGTCTCTTCTCAGTAAAATCTGATGTCTTTAGCTTTGGCGTCATATTAGTGGAGGTCATTAGTGGTGAAAATTAAAGAACAGAGTCTCTTATAATAGTGATTCCCCTCCAAATTTGATACGACAAGTGAGTTTTAGAAGCAAGATGTTGAAACTATCTTCGACTAAAAATCAAATTTATTCATTTCAATGAACTGTTGCTTCAGGCCTGGGATCTGTGGAATGACGGCAAGGGCTTTGAGCTTATAGATCCATCAATAGTTGATTCATGTCCCAGAGAGGTAGCAATACGCTGTATTCAAGTAGGACTATTGTGTTTGCAAGTGAATGCAGCAGACAGACCAACCATGTCATCAGTTCTGTTCATGCTAAGTAATGAAGCAACGGTTCCCTCCCCTAAGCAGCCCTCGATTACCCCTAACTCAGACTTTGGTACTACAGAAACAACATCTTCGATCAACGAGGTGACTATTACAGCACCTGATGTTCGTTAGTTGTCTCGTGTATTCATGTGTTTCTGTTGATTGAATGTATCAAGTTTTTGTCACTACTTCCTAAAGTATGAGGGAATCTTCTATGATTCAATGTCATTAAATTATAATAGGATTTGATAAACTAGCTAGTTGATCTTACTTTGACATTGTCTCCTCAAAGAATGATCGGCACATTACTTTGATAAACATTACTGTTTATAGTTGATAAATATCTATATCATAATCTTACTACGAAACTAAAGTAAAATCTTAAAGCAAACACTTCAAAAATGAAAACCATTACCCCATAAAATTGAATGTTCCCGTATAACCAATAGAATGTTCTTTTAATTGTTAATATTTATGATGCTCTGGTTGGTTTCGAGCACCGATTGCTGAGTTGAGCAGTTCTACTCCACCTTCTCTTGAACAGTTAAACTAATCAAGCTGCAGACTACTCACTCAGATTACTCAAATTCTGATGTTGTCTCACATAAACTCTTCAATAATCTGAGTTTAAGCACGACCCTGCTTAATATTGGCGAACCTGAACCACAGAACTTGGACTAGATATAACTTTTCTTATTGCACAAGCACGATGGACTTTCTATGTTCATTATATTAAATATTGGTGAACCTGGTGCATACATCAATGCGCGTGGGGGTTAATATTTTTCCAGTGAATATGTAATTGATTCACATTACTTGAACTTTGGAGTCGAACTGATTTCTCATGGGCTATCAGAAAAGATACTCGTTCAAGTTCATGTTACAAATCAAGCGTCACATTGTATAAAACAAAGTGAAATAGTACTTGTGGATCAGCATTAATTTCAAGATCAGTAAATATGGTTACAGGAGCGGTGCAGTATCACTTAAGGTGGACAGTATTTTGTTGTTGAGCTTTATGTAACAATTGTTGAGCGACATGTAACAAGTCAGGACTCAATCTAAACATCAAAATACAAAATTCAATCTGATCAAGAGCTCCATCACCATCCGTATCGCCTTCCCTAATCATGTTCTTCAACTCTTCTTCACTGAAATCTTGCAACCCCATCAGTACAGAGTTCTTCTTTAGGCTATCAATTGTAATTACTCCTTTCTCACCATCCATTAACATCTGATACCCTTTGCATAGCTCGTAGATCAGTCCATCTCCTCCTAGCTTTATCGCTATAATTGGTAGCAAATCTTGAAATTCTAAATGGACCATCTTTATTTTGCTAGAAGCTGTTGCTGCTTGCTAATGAGGCAAATAAAGTGTGGATATTTATAGCATCAAGGCAATATCTTATTAAGGAAGTTTTAGTTTCTTGGAAAGGCCATGTCCCATTTCTAGACAAGTCAGATGAGGGGACTATTTTCTAAGAACTTGCATGCCTTGCTTGTTGGAAAATTTATTTCAGACCAAGTCAGTCCTTTCATCCGTCAAAATGCCTTACAATGGATTTTCAAGGAAACCAATGATGTGCGTCTGCTGCGGAGGAAGTCATCTTTCAAATTGCAGAATGTTTTAGTACTAAAAGTTACCAATAATGTCTATATATTATTTTAAGTAACTATATATATGAAGTTAAAAGTTAGTACAAAATTTTTTTAAATGAGGAGAAATGAGATCTTTTGTCTTTTACAACATGAATAGAATGAATGATTTTTTCCCATCTCTTACGTGTAAAACTGAATATCGTCTAAAAATAAAAATTTCTTGTAAAAAGACCGTAAAACTAAAAAAAAAAAAGGTGAAGATCTCTTGAAAAGTCAGAGAATTTTTTTTTGATAACCAAATATCAAAAATTGACTTATTCATGAAGCATATTTTCTTAAAAAATAATTTTCTGACTTACTAAACACACGCAACAACAAAAGTAAGCATGGTCAGATTTTTAAAATTTTTTTTTAGCATAGGTTTTAATATTCTAATTGTTTTCTAGTAAATTTGATAGCCAAGGTGGACCGTCACTATGATAAAGTCTCTTTTCTCCCGGCGTCCCTTATTTGGAAAGTCAATTCCATCCAATAATCTTCTGTTCTCGCAAAAAGCAATAGGGGCATTGGAGGAACTGGTCACCCAAAGTTTTTCTCATTGTAAAATTTTAACAACCCCCCAATCAAAATAAAAGGGTATTTAACTAAGCTTATAAATATGTTTTGACTTCTCATGTGTTTGATAAAATACCCAAGTGCTTATAAGTTCAAATTAACTAAAAGTCATTAATTGATCACCATTAAGTTATGCTTTTGCCGTTTATAAATTAAATTTTTTATACTATTTTATCTCTAATATATTTTGTAATTTTTGAAATATTTTTTCTAAAACTTATCTCGTAATTTTATCTTTATTCTATTTTTATCGTTGTTCTTTTTATATAAAAATACTTTTTACTCATTTATATGATCATTTCAAAACTTAAGATCTGTCAGCTATTTTTAATTAATCATCTCAGGCTATGAGGATTGAGTTAGGCTGTGCCATATTGTAGCAATTTTCTATTTATATATCTATCTAGCCAACCACAGTCACTAAGAGAGTGAAGTAGAGGTTTTCCTTAGATTTAATATAATTTAGAAATAAGTTGTACCTGCAGTTTTGATCAATTGTTGGGTCTATGGAGGAAGTTATGGTGTATTAGTCTATATTGGTTTTCAGTGATGGAGAAAAGGAGCGAATTTGCTTTCCAAGGAAGAAGGAGGCACCAGGGAGCGAATTTGAACCATGTTGAAGTGTATAAAAGGTACAATGCTAAGTTGATATGTCAAAATGAAAATTATCGTCTATGTATTTGACCTTTTCAAAATTACAAAGAATTGATATAATCCAACACCAACTAATTGAGATTAAGACATATTAGTTGATTAAATTGATTGATCACATTGAAATAATGGGGAATGGAATTAGAGATCCGATATTTCCTTGTCAACTAACATGTTTCAATGTTTAATTAAACTAAGGATTGTGCTATTCCACCATGTAATAAATGGCTTGTAGTAGCACGGTATTCATCCCTTTTACGTATCCGGTTTTTGATGACTTGAATTGGATGTTTCACATTGATGCAAAGAGCTTCGACAGTAAGTCAATCATTTTAGATCTTCCCCTTCATGTTTACTAATCTCCAAAGAATTAAACGTTGAGGTTTAGGTCTTTGAATTTAAGAATTAGCAGAAAGTGTAAAGTTCAGGACGAATATCATGTATATGGATTTCATTGACAGGGAAAATTGCTCCATTAACGATTAGCAGCTGCTGGAAAAAGCTTTCTTGAACGGTCTGGTTTAAGACATGAGTTAGATATGAAACAAAACCAATAGAAAAGGAACTCCTTTGTCATTTTATCAGATAGAGTAAAGCAGAAGTTCAACAAATCACTCTGTGCAGGAAATTCGGTACCAAGAGCTCCATCCATTTGTTGGACTTTTATTAAAGCAAGTATCAGGAAGTGGGCGTCCAGTGGGAACGACTGGAATTTTATTAGTTCGTCAACGTTTCTATATTTTAGTGGAATTGTTGCAATACTACCAGTTTCATGTCATTTTCATCAATTGGGTAATTTCTTTTTGTAGAATTTTCAAATATTTGGACTTCTGATTAGTTGGGGAACTTTGAAACTACTGATTTGGTAGAATTTTTCAAAGACTAGTTTTCTTTGTTCTTCTTTTTCTTTTCTGAGATGATCAGATAAGGACATTGATAAACACTTGAATGTTTGTTTGAGTGTTCATCTCTTCCCTTGACTTGTCAATACTTTTCCAAAACAGGTATTTGGGAATGAAAACATTGTTGATTGATTTAGTTCTCTTGCTTTCTTGTTTCCATTTAGTTAGCTGCAATAATACACGATCAGACACCTTGTTGCCTGGCCAATTCCTTTCCTTTTCTGCAGGAGATACTTTAGTATCCAAACAAGGGAAATTTGAATTGGGTTTCTTCAGTCCTGATGCTTCTGATAAGCTCTTTATTGGTATATGGTATTCAAACATAAAGACCAAAACCGTAGTTTGGATAGCAAATAGGAACAACCCCATTCACCCTCCATTCAATAATTCTCACCTAGAGGTATCCGATGGAAATCTACAACTCTTGGATCCACTTCAGCGAAGAGTTTGGGGCACTAATTTATCCACAGCTTCATCATATGTCAATAGGGCAGTACTTCTTGATTCTGGAAATTTCATTTTGACAAATGGCATTGAAATACAGTGGCAGAGCTTCGATTATCCTACAGATACATGGCTACCTGGTTCAAGGATTGGGTTTGATAAGACCAAGAACACACTCCAGAAACTTACTTCTTGGAGGAGTCTGAATGATCCGGCTACAGGAAATTACTCTTTTCAATTAGACCCGAATCAAAATGGTGAAACGGTCCTACTAAACAACCTCCTGGAACAAAGGAGGTCCGGGCCTTTGTACGAGGGACAGTTCATTGATTCTGCAGATCAAGGAAATTATTCCAAGGGTTTATTCAACTACAGCTATGATTCAACTAAACATAGTGAATATATTACTTACAATGTCTTTGGTGAATCTGATATTTCTCGAATTGTCCTAGAATTTGATGGGTCGATGAAGGGATGGTTCTGGTTTAAAGGCCATCAGAATTGGCAGTTAGTGTGGTCTGCACCTACTGATAACTGTGACAGAATACATTTCTGTGGCGCATTTGGAATTTGTGACATTAACGCAAGTCCACCCTGTGAATGTTTACCAGGTTATGTACCAAATTTTAAATTAGATGGCAATATTAGTGACTATTCTGGTGGGTGTGTGAGAAAAACTCCACCGCAGTGTGGCAGCAAAAATGAAGGTTTTGTCCGTATACAAAATGTGAAACTTCCTGCATCATCCGAATCAATGCAAGTAGGGAATGATCAGATCTGTGAATATATATGTTTATCAAATTGCTCATGCAATGCTTTTGCTTATACCAGTGATGGACAGTGCTTATTATGGAAGGATGATCTGATCGATCTGAAAAGATTACCTAATAACTCACCTCAAGTAGAGTTCAGCATTAAAATTTTTGAGCGCTCCAACGAAGGTTAGTTTCTTCTACCCTGCATCTTTTTCTAATTGTGCTTACTTAAAAACTGACATGATGTTCTTTTTCTCCGCTCCGGCTCTCCCCATCTATCTTATTGCTTAGGAAATAAAAAGTCACTGCTTGTAGCGCTAGCAACATCCATCACTTCAATTTTTGTCTGTGCTACATGTTGTTACTTTCTATGGAGAAGAAAGCTCAAGAAAAAAGGTACTTCATTTTATTTCCAACAGCTATCTCTGCACTTTATGAATATTAAAGTGTCCGATATTGGTTGAGAGAATGAGTTGTTGTCTTATATGTTTTTAGACAATTCTTACCTCGTGAGCTAGCTTTTGCGATTGTAATTTCCTTAAAAATAATGGATGTCTTTTAAGGAATTCCAACTAGAAATTAACAGGAACAGAGTTAAAAACTAGTTAGAGCACTTACAAAAGAAATAGCAGCAAATAACATGCCCTCCTAAAAATCATAGAAGAGAATGAATAATTATTTTTCAAAACTGGAGTTTTAAGTTAACTTGATTAATCCTATTCCAAATTGATTTTCAAGTAATTTTTGTCTAAGCTATTATGTAAATGGGTTCTATATTGATTGGTATATTCGATCTTTTCCAAGGGGTCGGCAGATTAAGCACCACCCTCAACATGTTCTTTGGCAGATAAGGTGGTGAGGTTAACTAAAAATGAGTGAATAGGTTTAAAATCCCCTAAATTATCATTTGTGAGTTTCATAACTAAATTATTTGGGGTCCACAGAATCCTCCTGAACTACCATGAACTTGTAATAAAATACTGGAGGGATATGACATGTTGCGTAATATCACGGTCCAAAATTCTTCCAAAGAGTTTCAAGTGGCAGTACATGTGGAATTTTTTCCGGAATGAATAGATTAACCCCCCAAACTATCTCCATTTTGCGAGTTTTATACCTAAATTATTCGGTGTTCACAAACAACCCTGGACTACCATGAACTGGACTCATTATCAATCTCCCACAGGCCTCTCAGCAAGTTATCTCAAATAGATTTCCACATATTTAACAGGGTTTTTTTTAATCTAAAGAGAGTTATAATCTAGGATAATAGTAATACCTAATAGTTTAGGTATGAAACTTGCAAAATGGTGATAGTTCGTGGAGGGTGTTAACCTTTCCACTCATTAAAATTTTAAAAAAGCACGCATCCGCCTACTGAGATTCAAACTCTAGACTCATCGTTGACAAGTGAAGTGCTTCACTATCAAGACAAGAAGTGGTTCATGTCGGATGACACAGCTTGGCATAAGGATTAGACAATAAGTTAAAATTGCCAATGTTCAGCCTCTTCTAAACTCATCTATAAACCTCCTATTTGTATTGCCTTGTTTCAGGGATTTTGAGAAAGAAAAAGTTCAGGGAAATGTTACTTTGTGAGTCAGCAACTAACTTGCCAAAACCTGGAACTTCCGCTAAAAAAAGGCAAGAGAAGAAAGGTGACATTGAACTAAAGTTCTTTGAATTACATGACCTGAAAGCTGCGACAGACAATTTTTCCCCTGACAAAAAGATTGGAGAAGGAGGTTTTGGGCCTGTTTTTAAGGTATTGTTGCTGCATCAGAAGATAAATTGACAACATGAACACCTGCAACACTAAAATGTTCTAACGCTTAAAGAAAATGGACAAAAGTCCCTCCGGAAATGGCCAGATGGTATCCTGATTCTAATTAATACCTTTGCTGTACTTGTGTATTGAAGGTTTGAAAAATTAGTAGTAATTTGCAATTTGCAGGGTCAATTGCCAGATGGACAGCAAATAGCTGTGAAAAGGCTATCAACTCAATCAAGGCAAGGTATAGGTGAATTCAAAACTGAGGCCCTTCTCATTGCAAAACTCCAACACAGAAATCTTGTTAGGTTCCTAGGCTGCTGTGTAGAAGACAAGGAGAAAATGTTGATCTACGAATATATGCCAAACAAAAGTCTAGACTATTTCATATTCGGTATGATCATAACTTATTGATCAGTTTTTGTGTTAACCCTTTCCTCCTGTCAAATGTGTGCTTACTGGATAAATTTGTTATGAACAACTTAGACGAGAGCAGGAAGTCATTGCTTCAATGGAAAAAGCGGCATGAAATCATTATTGGGATAGTTAAAGGGATACTCTATCTGCATCAGGACTCGAGATTAAGAGTAATCCACCGTGATCTGAAAGCCAGCAACATTCTTTTAGATGCGGATATGAACCCCAAGATATCGGATTTTGGTACTGCTAGAATATTTAATGGAAATCAAAATGAAGCTAAAACTCTTCGAGTTGTTGGAACATAGTAAGCAAGCAAATGCTAAAAGGGCTTTCTACATCATATCTTTACCATTTACCAATACTTTGCGTACTCATTACAGTCCCTTTTCTATGCAGTGCCTATATGTCACCTGAATATGCTCTAGCTGGTCTCTTCTCGGTAAAATCTGATGTCTTTAGCTTTGGTGTTATATTATTGGAGGTCATTAGTGGCCAAAAGAACACAGTCTCTTATAATAGTGATTCCCCTCCAAATTTGATACAACGGGTAAGTTTTAAGATGCAAGCATTTGAATCTATCTTTGAATAATAATTAAATTTATTCATTGCAATGAACTGCTACTACAGGCCTGGAAGTTATGGAATGATGGTAAGGCGTTTGATCTGGTAGATCCATCAATAGTTGATTCTTGTCCCAGTGAGGAAGCAGTACGCTTCATTCAAGTAGGACTGCTGTGTTTGCAAATCGATGCAGGGGAAAGACCAACCATGTCATCGGTTCTTTTCATGCTAAGTAATGAGGCAATGGTTCCCTCTCCAAAGCAGCCCTTGATTACCCTCAACTCAGATTTGAGTACTACAGAAATAGGATCATCTTCGATCAACGAGGTGACAATTACAGCACCTGATGTTCGTTAATTACAGCAACAGTATCTCAAGATCAGTAAATAAGGTTACAGGAGTGATGCAGTATCACTAAAGGTGGACAGTATTTTGTTGCTGAGCTTATGTAACAATTGTTGAGCGACATGTAACAAGTCAGGACTCAATCTAAACATCAACATACAAAATTCACTCTGATAAAGAGCTCCATCACCATTTGTATCGCCTCCCTAATCATGTTCTTCAACTCTTCTTCACTGAAATCCTGCAACCCCATCAGCACAGAGTTCTTCTTTAGGCTATCAATTGTAATTACTCCTTTCTCACCATCCATTAACATCTGATACCCTTTGCATAGCTCGTTGATCAGTCCATCTCCTCCTAGCTTTATCACTATAATTGGTAGCAAATCTTGAAATTTTAAATGGACCATCTTTGTTTTCCTGCTTCCATTTTAGCTCATCAATCACAAATATTTGCTAGAAGCTGTTGCTTGTTAATGAGGCAAATTAAGTGCGGATATTTGTAGCATGCATTAATGCAATGTCTTATTAAGGAAGTTGTCTGGAAATCTTTTAGATTCTTGGAATGCCAAGCTATTGTCCCATTTCATGAAAAGTATGTTTACAAAAAAAAAATTTTATACTAAAAAACGTTTCTGGTATTTGATTGGTTAGTGTTTTTTGAAGAAAAAAAATATTAACAAATAGCTGAGTGTTTTAATAATAAAAATTTAAAATAATGTCCTAAGTGTTATTTGAAGCAAGTAACGTTAAAAGTTAGTAAAAAGAAAAACTCGGTCCAAAAGTGAGAAAAGTCATTCTCTTGTTTTTCTTCTGAAAAAAAATGAGTGAAAAGGCTATCAACTCCATAAAAGGCAAGGTTTAAGTGAATTCAAAACTGGGGCCATTCTTTTCATTGCAAAACTCCTTCACATCCCCTCCCTCATGAGATCATGGTATCAATAGAAGTATAAGAAATCTTTCTTTTTTGACTAGGATATTGTCATGATATTTCACTGTTCATATCAATTTTCATTGGGTTTTATTTGTGTGTAAATATAGTTACTAATTGCTAACGTGGGAGACACGTGTATCCTATAAAATATTGCGAGGGGTTAGGGGAATTTCGAAGAATAATCAATATAAATCTTAAAAACACGTGAAATACAATATAGTCAAGAAATAAATGTGAAAATTACATTCCCATCAGGTAGGGACTTGACTTTCTTCTTATTGTCCTCATTTCACACATACCATATGTTGATATGCAAAACCAAAATCATTCTATCACACGGAAAATCCTCATTTCACACATACCATAAACTGATATGCAAAACCAAAATCATTCTATCACACGGAAAATCACAATACTCCTAATTAATGTATGTACAGGCTACTAGCCACGTGTCAACAATTGACTGTCTTAAGCTTAACTAATCCAACCGACAATACCACATCTAAAATCAAAGTGAATCTAGCTTGTGCATGAATTTATTAAATATTTATAAGCACTATTTGAATGTGAATTTAACTATTATTATCTGAAATTACTATAAAAACCTATGAATTTTAAATGTTGAATACATCTTTGACTTACTACAAGAGCAACCCGAAATAAATAATCTACCTACACGTTGGTGCGTGAAGAAATGAGCAAAAGTCAATGCACTACCCTGTGGCTTCTGCGGCCAGCTGCAAAAGATGGATTTGTCAAGACCCATATGCCTTTTTTTCCTAATAAAAAAAAAATTTCCCTAAAGACTAAGATATCCGAATTGGATAACCTTTAAATTTGTATATTTTATTTTTACTTACAATTAATAAATATAAAAATTTACTCTAAATAATAGCTGAATGGTTTTACTAACCTAGTACCTGAAGGTACCTGTTAAATTTTGATTCTCAGATCTTTTACTCATTTTGTATTGATTGAAAAACTTAACTTCCAACTATTACACTGACTCTTATATAGGTATTGAAGGCAACAACTAACCGCCTAACTAATTCCCTTGCTAACAACTCATAACTGAATCCTAACAGAATGAAATGACTAACTAATCAGTTAATCAAATCAGTAATCAATGTATTGCTAACTGCTATCAATATCTTCAAGCTATATCTCCAATACTCCCCCTCAAGCTGGAGGGTGAAGAATATTGAGCACTCCCACCTTGCCCAACAAATAAGCATGTTGCCCTCTACCAAGACCCTTGGTGAGTATATCAGCCAACCGATCATGAGTCCCAATATGATGAGTCTGGATAAGACCAGCTTTGATTTTATCTCGAATAAAGTGGTAGTCAATTTCGATATGTTTAGTACGCTCATGAAAACAAGGATTCTCTACAATCTAAAGAGCAGCCTTACTGTCACAAAAAACATTAACAGGCTGTTTAAGAGGAACTCCAAGCTCAGCAAACAATCCAAGTAACCAAATAATCTCAGAAGCAGTAGCAGCTAGGCTACGATATTCTGCCTCAGCAGAGCTGCGAGACACAATGTGCTGCTTCTTAGAATTTCATGATATTAAGGAGGAACCAAACTTGACAAAGAAGCCAGTAACAGATCTTCGAGTATTGGGGCAGTCCAATCTGCATCACAGAAACAAGTGAGAGAATCATCCTTAACACTACTCAATAAAATGCCCATTACAGGCTCTTTCTTAATGTATCTAACCATACGAATAGCTGCATCCTGATGAGATCTCTTTGGAGCCTGCAAGAACTGACTTAAAGTTTGCACAACAAAACAAATGCCAGGTCTTGTAATTGTGAGGTATAAGAGTCTGCCAATCAACCTTTGAAAAGCAATAATGTCTAAAAATGGAGCATCATCTGAACAACCAGAGTGAGTGTCATATTCCAAAGAAGTAAATTTCTGATTAGGATCCATCGGAGTAGAAGAGGACTTAGCACTCCCAAGGCCTAAATCAGAAATGATCTGGAAAGCGTATTTCCTTTGGTTCAGCAAAATGCCTTTGCTGGATCTCATCACCTCAATTCCAAGAAAGTATTTCAACATTCCTAGATCCTTGACTTTGAACTTGTGGTGGAAAACTTATTTAGTATCCTGAATTAAGCTGTCGCAATTGCCTGTAATCAACAAGTCATCCACATAAACCAACACTATGACAAAAACATCTCCTTTTCTCTTGGTGAGCATAGAGTAATCATACAAACTTTGGCAATATCCTGCAGTCAATAAAGCCTCTGAAAGCTTAATATTCCATTGTCTTGATGCTTGTTTGAGCCCATATAATGACTTCAACAATCGACAAACTTTAGTCTCCCCCTTGCTTCTAAAACCATGTGGTAATTCCATATACACCTCTTCATACAAGTCCCCTTGTAAAAATGCATTATAGACATCCATTTGGCATAGAGGTCAATCTCTAGAAGCGGTCAGAGCAATAATGGTCCTCACAGTGACCATTTTTGTCACTGGAGAAAATGTCTCATGATAATCTAGATCTTCCTTTTGACTATAGCCTTTAGCAACAAGCCTTGCCTTAAATTGTTCTACCTTAATGCCTTATACTTGATTTTGTACACCCATTTAGAGCCCACTGCATTCTTTCCTTTAGGTAAGTCTACTACCTCCCATATGCCATTGTCTTCCAAAGCCTTAACTTCTTGTTGCATTGCATCAACCCATCTAACATCCTTAACAACTTCCTTGGAATTTTGTGGTTCTGTGAGAGCTGAAATATTAGCAACAAAATGCCTACAGGTGGCAGATAATCTGTGATAAGAGAGGGAGTTAGAAATAGGATAATGAATGGACATGTTGGCCTTCTTAGTGTCCATGGTGATATAATCTTCATGCCAAATGGGTGCCTTGGTCACTCTAGCAGATTTTCTCTTTTGTGGTACATCCTCTAAAATAACAGGATAAACAACAATGACTGCAGGTTGAAGTGCATTAGAATCTTCATCAGCAGTAGCTGAAGGCTGAAGTGCATCAGGATCAAGTACAGGAATATCAACAACTTGATCCTGGGAAACAAGCTTAGCATCTGGACCCTCAGAACTACAAGGGACTTCCTCATTAACAAAATCCCTAGCAACTAAAGGATTATCATGAAGAGTAGATGAAACTCCTCCATCAATACCAAAAACTAAAGAAGGCTCAGTGTAAATACCATATCTATTTCCATCAGAATGCAAGCTAGAAAGGGGATCAAAAGTGGAAGAAGAATGAATAAAAGGAAAAAGATGTTCTTTAAATACTACATCTCTACTAATAAGGAACTGGTTAGAGTTAAGATCAAGCCCTTTTGAGTAGATGCATACCCAAGGAAAACAACTGCTTTGGCCCTAGCTCCAAACTTATCAGTCTTGATAAGATTGGTTGCATAGCACAAACATCCAAACACCTTTAAATGACCAAATAATGGGAGTTTTCGATGCAACAGTTCATAAGGAGATTTGCCCTGCAGAACATCACTTGGTAGTCTGTTTATTAAATAAACAGCCCCTTCCACACATTTTCCCCAATATTTGGCTAGAATATTGACTTGAAGTTTCAAAGCCCTAGCAACATTAAGTATGTGTCTATGCTTCCTCTCAACTATTCCATTCTATTGAGGAGTATGCACACAACTACTTTGATGAATAATGCCATAACTTTCAAACAGGGCAGAACAATTTTTGTTAAAAAACTGTGCCATTATCTGACTCAATCACCTTGATAACAACTGCAAATTGAGTTTTATGAGCAATAAAGGTTCTAACTACAACTACAACATCACTTTTGAAGCTCAGTAAATGAATCCATGTAAATCTAGTGTGATCATCAACAATAGTCAAAAAATAATGTTTGCCATCATGAGTGGGAGTCTTGTAAGGACCCCAGACATCCATATGAAGCAATTCAAAAGACTGTATACTTCTACTAGTACTAATAGGAAAGACTAGTCTACTTTGTTTTGCCAATGCACATACTGTACAATCATTACACACACTAAAACCTTTATTCTGCAAGAAATTTAAACTCCTCATAGTATTGATAGAGGCATGTCTTAGCCTTTTATGCCACAGACTGCAATCAGTGCACTCTTTCTCCACAACTGCATTGGCTATTGCTTCAACATTAGCTTCATGGTTCAAGATATACAATCCTCCTTCTTCCTTACCAATCCCCCTCATTCTGCCACTGTAAAGGTCCTAAAATACATAGAATTCAGGGAAAAAACGGATAGAGCAGGAAAGGCTCTTGGTTAGTTTAGATTCTGACAACAAGTTATACTTGAAGTCTGGGGCATAGAGCACATTGTCTACATGCATCTGCTTAAGAAATTCTGCAATCCCAATATGTGTCACATTGGATTTTCCTCCATTAGGCAGATTCACTTGTTGTTCGTTACTAATTTCAAATCTACTCTTTAGCATTTGAGGGTTGGAAGTAATATGATGTGTTGCTCCTGAGTCTACAATCCGCTCCTTAGAGAAATAATCTGTCATTAGGGAGATAGGAATCCCTGCTAAAGTAGTCCGATCTGCATTAATCCTTCCGGCATTTTGCAGTCCCAGAAATTGTTTGTGTTGTTCATCTGTGATATAATGTCCCCCTCTGTAGTTATTTCCATGAGATCTATCATCTAAGGGTTGATTCCTTCTATCAATTTCTGTATTTCTATCATTAATATTTGCTATGTATTTATTCTTCCCTTTGAAATCGGATGGATATCCAATCAGTTGATAACACTTCTCCTTCACATGTCCTTTTAACGCACAGTGATCACACTGAAATTGCTGAGGATAATCTCCCTTAGATGCCCTTTCACTCCGCAATAATCACACTGTATGAAGGGCTTTTTCCTTTAGAAGGCTGTCCACCGACTAGCTTGCATAATCATAGGTTCACATTTGCCTCCTAAGGCACCAAATAAACCAGATCTGTGACCTTCATCTTCACTAATCATTGCATACGCTTGATTCAATATTGGCTCAATAGTTTTCAATAAAAGTTGCCTTCGTGCTTGCTCATATGAATCATTCAGACCAGATAAGAATTGGAGTAATCTTTGCTGCTGAAAATACTCAATATAGTCCTTTAATTTTGCACAATCACATCCAGGTGAAGGTACCAGAGCATCAAATTCAGCCCATAATACTCTGAGCTTAGAGAAATATGCAGCAACAGTGTCTGTTCTCTGTGAGATTGTAGCAATTTCGCGATACAACTGGAAAACTCGAACTCGATTTACCTTGTCAAATCATTCCTTGAGATCTTCACATACTTGATGTGCATCAGATGCATACACAATTCCACTAATGAGATTCCTTGATACTATGTTCATAATCCAGGAAAGTACAATCGCATTACAAGTGTCCCAATCTTCATGCAATTCTTTCACGAACTTATCCTTTTTGTCAGCTCCAGTCACAAATCCGAGCTTCCTCTTAGCTTGTAAAGCAATACACATTGATCTCCGCCATAAACCATAATTTTCTGACCCTACCAATTGTGTAGGAATAAGGATTAAATCTTGAGTATCTGAAGGATGAACATACAATGGATGAGTGTGAGTGATCTCCTCTACTGCCATTTGACGAGCTTGCATTACTTCATCTGCTGGCATTCCTGCTTCTAACTGAATGAAGAATTAGGTGCGCAATCCCAGCCACACCTGCTCTAAACCATGTTAAATTTTGATTCTCAGATCTACTTTTGAAGAAAACTCATTTTGTATTGATTGAAAAACATAACTTCCAACTATTACAATGACTCTTATATAGGTATTGAAGGCAACAACTAACCGCCTAACTAATTCCCTTACTAATAGCTCATAACTGAATCCTAACAGAATGAAATGACTAACTAATCAGTTAATCAAATCAGTAATCAATGTATTGCTAACTGCTATCTACATCCTCAAGCTATACCTCCAATACCATCTTTTTGTTTACACAAATTTGCCCAGCCACTTCTAAAGTCCAACCATATGTCAAAACATAATGTAACTCAGACATATCAGACTATGAAATAATTTTCCTATAGATAAATTTCGAACTAGGAATGCATTACCACCCGATGCGTTCATTTAGTTTCTTCCTGTTGCAAATACTATTTATTGAAAAGCTATACAAATTAGAAATGGTATGTTGCCATCAGTTCAGTTTCAGAGTTAATATCTTAAATGATCACTCAACTATGAAAATATATCTCGTAAAGTCACTGAACTTTAGTTTGTATCAGTAAAATCACTCAACTTATAGTTTTGTTCGCACAAAATCATTCAACTAAATTTATCATTAAAAAACATAATCTAACATGACAAAATAATTTAATTTTTTATGCCATGTAAATAAGAATTCCACAAAAAACTAAAAAAATAAAAAAAAATCTTATACCCAACTCGCCCACCCACCTACACATCAAAATAGCTTTCGTCTTAAACCCATATTTCCCTGATCAGTTGCTTAAACATCATCCATAATTCAAACCTAGGCACATTCTTATGTTGACCTTCATCATATTTTTCATAGATATTATTTTCTTGACCCTTGTCTTCTTCTTTATCAGATTGAACATCAACATCGGGCAACTCATCTGAACTTGCATAATTAGATTCAACATCAGCATTTTGTAGAGGTACTAAAATGCCAGAGCTAGATGACACATTAGCACTTGCATTTTTAGGTCTACCTCTAATCTTCCTAACTTGTTGATCATCAATAACATCCTGAAAATCATCATCTTCGTCAGATAAATTATAGTCTGGATCATTAAACTCCCCCTCCACTCCATCAACAGTTACAACACCTTAACCACCTTGTAAAACAGCCCCTGTGGTCGGCATTAGAGTCTTTTTGGGGGCTGGGGGACCATTTCACAACATTATTCCTTGAACAAATGAAGAAATTCATTGTTTAAGAAGAATATCATCATAAAAAGGTTTTAAAGAATCTTTCAAGAGCCTTTTTTGTGAGAATTTTTGGATAAATAAAGAAAGAAGGAGGAAAAGTGAAGAGGCGCAGAGGTGATTCCATTTTGATGGATATAAGAAATGTCTTTTTTTAATTTAATTTTTTTGTGAAGTCCTTATTTGCACGGAATAAAAAATTAAATTATTTTGTCATGCTCGATTATTTTTTTAATGATTTTGTGAGAAGAAAACTGTAAGTTGAGTGATTTTACTAATACAAACTAAAATTTAGTGACTTTACAAGATATATTTTCATAATTGAGTGATTATTAAGATATTAACTCTTCAGTTCCACTGATAGTGACAAAATCATAAGTTTCATTTTAGCTTTGTTTCCCTAGGGAGGATGGAGAAAAAGAAAATTATGTTTGGTTATTTGAGTGAAAAGATAAAAAAAGCCTCTTTCATCATTCTTATATATTGTGCTAAAATTAAGGAATATTTTAAGAAATTAAAAGAATTGGAAGAAAATGCTAATCTACTACTTACCTTTTACCCATACTTAAATATAATTCCATTCGTTTCAAAATAAATAGTATTTTATTTTTTGATTTTGTTTTAAAATAAGTGGTATTTATATAATCAATAAGACATTAATGATGTTCTTTCAATTTTACCCTTATTTAAATAGAGGGAGAGAGTTTTACACAATCAAAAAATTAATACTAATTAAGAGTCACATAATTTTTTTAAGATACTTATTAAGGGTAAGTGGGTAAAATATACATTTGTCTTTTTAGGAATGAGTAATTTTCTTAAGGGGTATGTTCAAGCTAAAAATACCATTTATTTTGAAACGAAAGGAGTAGAATATATCTTTTTCATGTTAGAGAATATTGTCACTTGGATCAAAAGGCTGTGGGTTCAAGTTACTGTGGTGTGACTTCGAAAAGCAACTTTATTTTAGGATTTGTTTGGTACAAAAGGAGAATATTTTATTTTGATTGGTTAAAATATTTTGAAAATTATTATTTTTAAAAAAATAAATTCTCTAAAATTGAGAAAAATGATTATTCTAATGAAAATAGTGAAAACAAATTTCGTAAGTGATATTTTAAAACCATTGTCTTCTTCCCTTTTTCCATCCACTCAAGGGCCATAACTCTCACCTCTAGCGGCTGAGACAGAATTTTCATTACGGAAATAGATTCTCAAGTTATATTAAGGTGGTTCAATATGTAATATATACACATATTTAATCTTAAATATATAATGTAATTTTTCGAAGAAAGAGGTTCAGATAAACCCCTTTCGCTACCTTGACTCCGCTCTGCCCAGCTCCCACCACACAGAACTCATATTCCATATCTCATTCTATTCCCATAATATTTTGCTAGATTACAATGTATTTTTATTTATTTATAAATACTAAAAATAAAAAATTCACTTATTTTGCAAAAAGTATATGCTCTGAAAAACCCCATGCACCCGGAAAAAACGTAGAAGTCTCCTCTCCCTCGCAGTGTCAATGGATGTATTCGGAAAATCAAACTCCAATATAAGCCTACTCTCACAAAGCTTAACTAGATGGGGACAGGGAAATTGGTCACTCAACGCTTTTGTCATCGTAAAATTATAACAACCTTGTCTAGATTCGGCGCTGTGTTTCTGGAATTCTCTCTTTCTTCTTCTTTTTTCCCTTTTCCATTTTATCACCACTGATATAGTAATTGGTTTGATGTATGTGGAAAGGAAGATGACTGCAATAGATTGATAGTCAACTAAGAATAATCTGATTATGATGAATCTTATGAATATTTTTATAACAAAGAATCGGTATAACCCTATTTCTAACTAATTGCGATTAAAGCATACTCCAGTAGTTGATTAAATTGATTGATCACATTGAAACTTAAGATGTCTTAGATGATTTGGATTGGATGTATCACATTTATGGGAAGAGTAAGTCATCTTCAAAAAAAAGTAGAGATTGAAGTAGTTAGAGATGTTTCAAATTAAGAATCAGTAAAATTTAGGACTAATATCATGTGTTTGATTCACTGGGAGAAGTGTTCCATTGGCGTAGCAATGTTTAGAAATAGCAAACTTGTTACCAAGATTTCCAATCGTTTTTGGACTTTATTGAAGCAAGTACCTGGAAGGGGCATCTAGTGGGAATGCCTGGAATTATTAGTTGGTCAAAAGGTATTTTTTTAGTGGATGGATTGCAATACTAGCAATTTGATGTCTTTTTCATCAATTGGATATTTTCCTTTCTTAGAAAGTTCAAAGATCTGAACTAAGGTATATGAAACTTTGGTTGTGTTTACTGGTTATTATTGTTAGTCCTCTGTCAGCTGCCCCAAAAGTCTCATTGCCCATCAGCTAGGAACTTTCTTCTCCTCTTTGGTTTTTGCCTAGTTGTGAGAAAATGATCTTTCAAAACTGGTATTTGGGAATGAAGATAATGTTACTTCTCTTCCTTTCTTACTTTTATTTAGCTAGCTGCAAGAACACTCGTTCAGATAGCTTGTTGCCTGCACAGACTCTTTCCTTTTCTGCAGGAGATACTTTAGTATCCAAACAAGGGAAGTTTGAACTAGGTTTCTTCTGTCCAGGTAATTGTGAAGAGCTTTTTATTGGTATATGGTATGCAAACATAAAGCCCAAAACCGTGGTTTGGATAGCAAACAGGGACAACCCCCTTCGTCCTCCCTTCAATAATTCTCATCTAGAGCTGTCTGATGGAAATCTACAACTCTTGGATGCACGTACACAGAGAGTTTGTGTTGAGTTATATGGGTCGACCACCTTACTCAGGACCAGGTCCCTCTATCAGGTTACACAGAGGCAGAGACACATGTACACGAAAATACAACAGTAAGAAGAAGACACACGAAGTTTTACGTGGAAAACTTCCTTGCTCACTGGAAGTAAAAAACCACGACCTACCTCGTAGGATTTCTCAAACTCCACTACTAGATCTGAGCAACAAAAGTTACAAAACCTAGTACACAACTAAGAGGTTAACCTCCTAACCTCCCACTTGTAATACCTCTATTACAAGACTTCAATATTCTCTACTTCAGCTAAAACTCAACTGAAATACAAGGCTAACTCTAGCCAAAATGTCTACTAGCTCTAGCAGACCAGAACGAGAAAAACAACTCATGAAAAACAAGAAAATAAAACTTGTACGAAATACAAGGTTTCTGTTTTGCAGTGCACTTCTTCTCCTTCAATGGCAGCCTCAAAACTTGAGTTATTTTTCTTTGATTCTTGCTGTGAAACAAGGAAACAATGGCTGCCTTTTGAGAGAAGAATAAGCTTATTTTTTAGATCAATTTTTCTGAATGATTTCTCTTGATGGAAAGAGTTGTTGGGTTCTATCCTTTATATCTTTTCAGCTTCCTTTCATCCACATGGGTAGAAGGAGAGTGTATTGATGATACCCACTAGCCACATGGATAAAAGGAGAGAGTAGTAATGATACCCACTAGAAAGCTCTCTTTTTGGTCAAGCACATGTGACCAACTTGGCCTAGGTGCTGCTATGATTCCATGCTGCTCTGTTGCACACTATTGTCTTCACCAACTGACAGCCAAAAAGCAAACTTTCCAACTGTAAAGTCTTTTCCCTTCCAGCTCAAAATTGAGTCACACCAGCACAAGGGATCAGGTCCCTGTATGAGGTTGACAGCATCAAAACCAGTAATCTAACAATATCTAAAGCTTGAGATTGAATAGGATTGGTATAAGCAGAAGTCTAAAACCCACGATTTTGAGACAGTTGGAATCCTTGATTGGAGGAGCGTCCACGACCTCGACCTCCTCGACCCCTACCACGTCGACGGGTGGTAGAAAAATAACTCTGAGTATATTGCGTTGTAGGTGCAATGACAATAAGGGCCTCATCCCTTTTTAACCGTCGTTCTTCATTCAACAATAATTCATACAATGCATCAAAAGTAATTTCCTCTTAACGTGATTCAAATGACCTGGTAAAAGGACGATAGGAAGGTTCTAGTCCAGCAAGAACAAATTCTACCAGATCATCATTGTGAACTGGGTGCTGCAATGCAGCCAATTTATCTGCTATTCCCTTTGCCTTTTGTACATACGACTCAATAGTGGTATTATCACGACGCAAAGTGTGGAACTGCATCTTGAGTTCACGAATGTACGGCCTTGATCCTGAAGCATATGCAGCAATAAGTTTGTCCCACGCTGCACGAGCAGTCGCGGCTCCGACCAACTGACAGCCAAAAAGCAAACTTTCCAACTGTAAAGTCTTTTCCCTTCCAGCTCAAAATTGAGTCACACCAGCACAAGGGATCAGGTCCCTGTATGAGGTTGACAGCATCAAAACCAGTAATCTAACAATTTCCCCCTTTTTGATGATGACAACCTTGACAACCTTCTTTGCACATTTTATCTAACACACTTCACAGTCTTCCCCCTGTCAGCATAATTCCCCACGTCTTAGTATCCGCGTCTTCCCCCTGTCTTAGTATCCCCTGTCTTAGTATCTTCCCCCTTTGGCATCATAAAAAAGAAGAGAACAGTAAACCAAGACAAGAATGCATAGATGAGTTAACTCATGGCCACTGGGGCAACACTGACACTAATGGAAATAAGAAAGGCAGAAAAACAAATAGACAATAAGAACAATGCAACAGCCAACCCCTGCAATCAGAAAAGTATTACATTATCACTTAGCATAACAAAAGAGAATCATACAAGAACTGTCCATAATCGTGGGAAAGAGAGTAAAGCAGGAAGGAGATAAGAGAGCAGGAAAATCATTTATAGTCGGGTAGTCTGGGTAAGAGGGCTGAGAGGCGATCATTGAAGGTTTCATGGGTAAGCAATTTCTTAGTCAAGTCCTTGACCTCAACCTTCAGGGCTTCATTTTCTGCTTTGAGAGGATCACTGACAGTAAGCAGTTTTTGGTTTAAATCTTTAACCTCAGCCTTTAAAGCTTCATTCTCTTCCTTGAGGGAGGAGATGGTGCCAGGGTCCTCTACTGGGTGCGCCTTCAGACAAACTATTTCAGCCTCATTGGACTTCTCTTGCGAGGCAATCAAGTCCTCTTCTCTGCCCTTGGTAGAAGTACTTTATTTACAAACTCAAACAGCAGTTGATACACACCCTTCATTTGTTTCTTGAGAACTCTCTCCCTTGTGACTCTGTCAAGCTTGGCAATCATGGAAATAAAACGCCTTTGCGCACATTCTCCATCGACAGACCTGATCCCTCTATTAGGAACCTTAAGGATGGAACTTAGAACCTGCTCATTTATCATGAAGGTGACTCCACTCACCTTACTGTAGATCTTGGTACCATTATCAGCAAATTCCAGCTCATGATAAAATTTCCTGACCTCATTCTCATGTAAAACAGGAACTGGAGGAACAAATAAGTGTCGCCAACTTTGGTAATTGACCATTTCCACCAGCTCAGCCATGCCTTCCATGTCACAAATTTCAGGATCAAATACCCTGCCCCGTAACACCTTTTGGTTCTGCAAGATAAGCTGCCTGGCTTCCTTGGACAGCTCAGTAGACTCATTGGTCCTATATCTGGAAGAAATCTGGTGAGTAAGAGATGGAGGAATAGGAAGTTTGAAGAGGTTATTTGCAGAGAGCAGTTTAAAGAGATGAGAGGAAAGATGGAAGGTGGAAAGGGTTTTAAGAGGGGTTATGACACGTCTAATCAGAGAGACTTTTGAACTGGATGTAGATACAACACTTACTTTATGACCGGATACCGGAAGAAACAAGCGGTAAGGGCAGTTCTTACAATATTCTCAAGTTATGTTTATAAGTGACAAAGTAATACTAACCTGATAGGACCTGGTCCCCTTATGAGGTTGAACAGGCAGTCCAAAGTCCCTGACTTGTCTAAGTCCAGCCTTCCTTACATCCACCATGCGTGTATACCTAGGGAGGTATAGAACTGAGTTAGACGCATCCACAGCAAACTAGCAAGGATACCTGCATTCAGATCATAGCCAAAAACGAGAGTCAACACTTAGATAGAGAAGAGGGAGAATTTAATTCATTTTGATTAAGCCTAGCCTTAATCTGTTTTTATCAAACTGGTCCCTATTCAAGGCTTTGGTAAAGATATCTGCAATCTGATCTTCTGTCCTGCAAAATTCCACACGAATATTTCCCTTCTCAACATGGTCTCTAAGAAAATGATGTCTGATGTCAATATGCTTAGTCCGCTTGTGTTGTACTGGATTCTTAGCCATATTCAGAGCACTGGTGTTGTCACACATCAAAGGGACACACTCGGTCAGGACTCCAAAGTCTTCCAGTTGCTGCTTAATCCACAGTAATTGAGCACAACATGAAGCAGCAGCCACATATTCTGCTTCAGCTGTTGAGAGTGCCACTGAATTTTGTTTTCTTGATCCCCAAGAGACCAGTGAAGAACCCAGAAAATGAGCCATGCCTGAGGTACTTTTCCTATCAACCAGGTACCCAGCATAGTCAGCATCAGAATAGCCAATAAGTTCAAAGGAACCTCCAAATGGATAGAAAAGGACTAAATCAGAGGTCCCCTTAAGATATCTGAGAATTCTCTTAGCAGCCTTCAGATGAGATTCCTTAGGACAAGCTTGGAATCGAGCACACATACCCACACTAAACACAATATCTGGCCTGCTGGCTGTTAAGTAAAGCAGGGAGCCAATAATGCCTCTGTACATAGTTTCATTTACTGGAGGACCGGGTTCATCATTATCCAGTTTTGAAGCAGTCCCAATGGGAGTGTCAATTGGTTTGGCACTTTCCATATGAAATTTTGTGAGCAGGTCCTTGATATACTTCTGCTGACTGATGGCTGTTCCAGCTTTGTCCTGCTTGACCTGTAACCCCAGAAAGAACATAAGTTCTCCCATCATACTCATCTCGAATTCACTTCCCATGAGCGTTGCAAAATCCTCGCAGAGTGAATCAAGAGTGGCTCCAAATATAATGTCATCAACATAGACTTGAACAATAAGCAGATTTCTTCCTCTTGTTTTGAGAAAAAGAGTGTTGTCAATTCTTCCTCTCTTAAAACCATTATCAAGAAGAAATTTTGATAGTCTTTCATACCAATCCCTTGGAGCCTGTTTCAGTCCATACAGTGCCTTGTCCAGCTTGTATACATGATGAGGTCTATCAATATCCTCAAAACCAGGGGGTTGTTTCACATACACTTCTTCCTTCAAGTACCCATTTAGGAAGGCACTTTTGACGTCCATTTGAAACAATTTAAATTCCATGAAAGAGGCAAAGGCAATCAGCATGCGAATGGCTTCCATTCTGGCTACTGGAGCGAATGTTTCATCATAATCAATCCCTTCCTCCTGGTTGTACCCTTGAACAACCAGTCGAGCCTTGTTTTTGACGGTGACCCCTTGCTCATTTAGTTTGTTCCTGAAGACCCACCTGGTTCCTATAACAGTTCTATTAGATGGTTTTGGAACCAGGTGCCAGACTTTGCTTCTTTCAAATTGATGCAGCTCCTCCTGCATAGCATTCACCCATTCCACATCCTTCAGTGCCTCCTTGATGTTCTTGGGCTCAATCTGTGATATGAAGGCTGATGAGGCAAATGTGTTTCGAGTTTTGGATCGGGTCTGCATTCCTGAGTCCAATGGAGACATTAAGTTGTCAAGAGGATGAGAAGATTTGTGTTTCCAGTTAGATCCCTTTACAACAGATTCTCCAAAATTGGAACCAGTTCCAGCAGATTCTCCAGAATTGGAACCAGGTCCCTCTTCTGGGTTGCCTTCTGCATCATCTTCCTTCTCTGCCTCCTCTTCTCTGATGTGTTCTGTTGCTTCATCATGAGTGGTTTGATCTCCATTCTGCAGGGAGTTCTTTGTGATGTCAGGTTTTTCAGATGAATCATGATTGACATCATCTCTTTGGAACAACCACAATTCCTCAAATTCATCCGTACCCAGTGCTTCTGTGCTCTTCAGCTTCCCATTTTCATCAAATACGACATGGATGCTTTCTTCAACACACTGAGTCCGTTTATTATAGACTCGATATGCTTTGCTATTTAATGAGTATCCTAGAAAAATTCCCTCATCACTTTTGGGATCAAATTTCCCTAGATGGTCCTTGCCGTTGTTTAGCACAAAACACTTGCATCCAAAGACTCTGAGGTAGTTCAGCATCGGCTTCCTTTTATTCAGCAGCTCATAGGGAGTTTTTCCAAGTAATGGCCGAATTAGACACCGATTGACCACATAGCAGGCCGTGTTGACAGCTTCTGCCCAAAATGACATTGCCACACCTCCATCTATGAGCAATGTTCTAGCAATATCTGCAAGAGTTCGATTCTTCCTTTCAACTACTCCATTCTGTTGTGGAGTCCTGGGAGCAGAAAAGTTGTGACTGATTCCTTTGGCAGCACAGAAAGCTTCAAATTTGGCATTTTCAAATTCAGTTCCATGATCGGACCTGATCCCTGCAATGTTGCAGTTCAGCTTTACCTGAATTTGGTTTGCAAATGACTCAAAGGTGGGGAATGTTTCATCTTTAGTGCGAAGAAACATCACCCAGGTATATCTTGAATAGTCATCAACAATTACAAGGATCAGCTTCTTTCCTCCACGACTTGCAACCTTTACAGGTCCACACAGATCCATGTGTAGTAGCTCCAGGGGTCTGGAGGTGCTCACTTCCTTTTTGTTCTTGAATGAAGACCTGGTGTGTTTCCCTTGAACACAAGCATCACAGATCTGACTCTGAGCAAATTTCACCTTTGGGAGTCCTCGAACCAGGTCCTTGGATACTAGCTTGTTGAGAAGAACAGAACTTACATGTCCCAACCTTCTGTGCCACAAGGTAGCTTCATCCTCCACCACGCTTAAGCAGTTAAGCCCATTTCTAGCAGCTGAATCAAGATCAGCAACATACATGCTCTTGCATCTGTTTGCGGTCAAAACAACTCTTCCTGATTGAAGATCTGTCACTGTACACTGGTCTGAAACGAATTTGACTTCATTTCCTTTGTCGCAGATTTGTGAGACACTCAGGAGGCTGTACTTCAGTCCATTTACATAGAAGACATTTTCTATGGCATGGGCAAGTGTCTTTCCAATCTTCCCAACACCAAGAATGTGTCCCTTTTTGCCATCCCCAAAAGATACTGAGCCTCCCTGATATGCCTTGAGTGAGAGAAAATTATCAACATTTCCAGTCATGTGCTTTGAGCAGCCGCTATCCATATACCATTTCCGACTGCTTTCTCTCACTCCTTCCTTCACATATAGATTATAGATTAGACTTGGGAACCCATTTCAGCTTGAGTTCCCAGTACCGAGACAGAGGATAAATCAATTTTCTTTTGGACCACTCAGGCAGCCAGATCTGAGACATTTTGGAACCAGATCCCCTTATGGTCCCTAATTCTCCTTTACTAATCACCGTCTTTCTTAAGGCTGCTTGCCTCGATACACAGTTAGACTTAAGGTGCCCATTCCTAGCACAGTGTGTGCACAACAAATTATCAGGATTAGATCCATATTTACTGTGAGGATTATAAGGAGGACTACTTTTCTTATAACCTAACCCTTCACCGGAGTTAGATCTTTGTCCGGTTAATTTTTGTAAGATCTGTGAAGAAGCATTCCATTTAAGCGATCTCTCAAGCTCAGCATTCAGTTGGATCACATTTTTCTCAAGCTCAGTGTTTCTTTTCATTATTACAGTGAGCTCATCTTGTGACCTTTTCAGTTCAGCTTCGAATTCTTTTTGAGCATTTTTCATGTCATTAGTCCCTCCCTTTTTAATAAAGGCATTTTGCTCATTGACTAGCTCTTGACATTTCTCTTCTAGTTCTGCCAAACTTGAGATCAAGTTCACCTTTTCTAGCTCAAGTTTATCTATATATTGATTCAGACTTTCCTTTTCTTTGGTAAGATCATAAAAAGAGTCAATTAACACACAAGCTAGCGACCTCAATTCTTTCCCATTATAGTCTTTTAGATTCTTTTTAATGTCAAGGAAAGTTACCTCTTCATCTTCATCTCCATCCGAATTTGCCATGAAGGCAAACATTGAGTCAAAGGGTGAGTCATCATCCTCCACAGCCATCATAGAAGCATCTTTCACAGCATCCTCCTTATCAGATTCATCTGAGGAGTTCCCCCAAGCAGCTAGAGCTTGCTTGACTATATTGTCGGCTGCAGCTCTTCTTCTGAACTTGTCAGGGACTCGGTCCTTCTTCTGGGCCTTTTCGGCAGTGGTTCTCAGATACTCCTTGTAATCCATCTTATGCATCGGACAGTCCTTGATAAAGTGACCTGGTTTGCCGCATTTGTGACACAGATCATTGTAACCAGGTCCCTTGTTCGAGCTTGTCCTCCTAGGAAGGCTGCCACTTCGCCTAATCATTTTCTGAAACCTTCTTGTTAGGTAGGCCATATCTTCATCTTCTTCGCTGGAGCTTGCTTGAGCTCCTTTAAGAGCTAATCCTTTGTCCTTCTTCAGCTCACTCCTGCTCTGGTCCTGCTGCCTCTTGAGCTCATAGGTTTTTAAATTGCCTATGAGTTCATCCATCGTGAGGACTTCCAGATTTCTAGCTTCAGTGATCGCATCAACTTTACTCTCCCAAGACTTAGGGAGGACACTGAGTACCTTCCTGACCAGCCTGCTTGGCTTGATCACTTCTCCCAAACAATAGAGCTCGTTAGTGATGGACGTGAGTCTGGTATGCATCTCTTGAATAGATTCACCTTCCCTCATGGAGAACATTTCGTATTGAGTGGTAAGCATATCCACTTTGGACTGCTTGACCTGACTGGTCCCTTCATGAGCGGTTCTGAGACAGTCCCATATTTCCTTTGCAGTTTCACAAGCAGAGATTCGATTATATTCATCCGGACCAATACCGCAAACAAGAAGCTTCTTAGATTTGTAATTCTTTTCTATGAGTTTTCTGTCATGATCATCAAACTCCTTTCGGGTTTTGGGAATAGAGATGGTTGTCTCTCCTTCCTTTACGGTTTTCATTGGCACATAAGGTCCATCCAGTACCACATCCCACAGCTCACAATCTTCAGCCATGATGAAATCATGCATTCTTGTTTTCCACCATCCGTAATATTGGCCATTAAACCTGGGAGGTCTGGTAGTAGACTGTCCTTCTTCTAAATTTGGCGGTGCTGCCATATTTTACAGGAGTCTTTCTAGGTGTTAACCTTTTAGAAAGCACCTGCTCTGATACCAATTGTTGAGTTATATGGGTCGACCACCTTACTCAGGACCAGGTCCCTCTATCAGGTTACACAGAGGCAGAGACACATGTACACGAAAATACAACAGTAAGAAGAAGACACACGAAGTTTTACGTGGAAAACTTCCTTGCTCACTGGAAGTAAAAAACCACGACCTACCTCGTAGGATTTTTCAAACTCCACTACTAGATCTGAGCAACAAAAGTTACAAAACCTAGTACACAACTAAGAGGTTAACCTCCTAACCTCCCACTTGTAATACCTCTATTACAAGACTTCAATATTCTCTACTTCAGCTAAAACTCAACTGAAATACAAGGCTAACTCTAGCCAAAATGTCTACTAGCTCTAGCAGACCAGAACGAGAAAAATAACTCATGAAAAACAAGAAAATAAAACTTGTACGAAATACAAGGTTTCTGTTTTGCAGTGCACTTCTTCTCCTTCAATGGCAGCCTCAAAACTTGAGTTATTTTTCTTTGATTCTTGCTGTGAAACAAGGAAACAATGGCTGCCTTTTGAGAGAAGAATAAGCTTATTTTTTAGATCAATTTTTCTGAATGATTTCTCTTGATGGAAAGAGTTGTTGGGTTCTATCCTTTATATCTTTTCAGCTTCCTTTCATCCACATGGGTAGAAGGAGAGTGTATTGATGATACCCACTAGCCACATGGATAAAAGGAGAGAGTAGTAATGATACCCACTAGAAAGCTCTCTTTTTGGTCAAGCACATGTGACCAACTTGGCCTAGGTGCTGCTATGATTCCATGCTGCTCTGTTGCACACTATTGTCTTCACCAACTGACAGCCAAAAAGCAAACTTTCCAACTGTAAAGTCTTTTCCCTTCCAGCTCAAAATTGAGTCACACCAGCACAAGGGATCAGGTCCCTGTATGAGGTTGACAGCATCAAAACCAGTAATCTAACAGTTTGGAATTCTAATTTATCAACAGCTTCAGCATATGCCAATAGGGCAGTACTTCTCGACTCTGGAAATCTCATTTTGACAAATGGCATTGAAAGACAGTGGCAGAGCTTTGATTATCCTACAGATACATGGCTGCCTGGTGCGATGATTGGATTTGATAAGACCATGAACTCACTCCAGAAACTTACTTCATGGAGGAATCGGAATGATCCGGCTTCAGGAAGCTACTCTTTGCAATTAGGCCCGAATCAAAATGGTGAGTTAGTTGTACTATGTAACAACCTCCTGGAAAAATGGAGGTCTGGGCCTTGGAATGAAGGAGGGTTTGCTATTCTGGCACAAAAAAATTATTACAAGGATTTATTCGACTTCAGTTATAATCCAACTGAATATAGTAAATATATTACTTACAATGTCTTTGGTGAATCTGATATTTCTCGAATTGTCCTAGAATTTAATGGGTCGATGAAGCAATGGTTCTGGTCTAAAGACCATCAGAATTGGCAGTTAGTGTGGTCTGGACCTTCTGATAATTGTGACCAAATAAATTTCTGTGGTGCTTTTGGAATTTGTAACATGAATGCCAGTCCACCCTGTGAATGTTTACCAGGTTATGAACCTGTTAAACTAGACTGGGATATTGGAGACTATTCTGGTGGGTGTGTGAGAAAAACTCCGCTGCAGTGTGACAGCAATAACATACGTTTTGTCCGTATGCAAAATGTAAAACTCCCTGCTTCATCTGAATCAATGCAAGTAGGGAAAAATCAGATCTGTGAATATATATGTTCATCCAATTGCTCATGCAATGCTTATGCTTACAGCAATAGCGGAGAGTGCTTATTATGGAATGGCAATCTGTTCGATCTGTCAAGATTACCTAGTAATTCACGTCAAGTAGAGTTCAGCATTAAGCTTTATGAGCGCTCCAGCAAAGGTTAGGTGCTTCCAAGCTGCATCTTATTTCTAATGTGCTCCCTTTCAACTGAAAATATGTTATTTCCTCCTTTCTTGATATTCCTTAATGTTTAGGAAAGAAGAAACCGCTGTTGGTAGCACTAGCAGCATCCATCACTTCTGCAATTTTTGTCTGTGGTACATGTTGTTACTTTCTATGGAGAACAAAGTTCAAGGAAAAAGGTACATTCTTTTCTTTCTAGCAGCTATCTCTGTGCTTTATGCACATAGTCTATGCCCATTAACAATCCTAATCCTTCTCGATTCATTAATTTTCTGCTGGAACCTGGGTTATTTTCGTGTTACATTCTGATTCCAGCTAGTAGCAGGTTGAATAACTTAAAGTTTCACTTCTACCTGGCATAACTGAAAGAGGTCAATCAAAATGTAACCTTTTGATTTAGTTGGTCATGGAAAGGCAAATATATTCTCACAATCATGCCTAGATAAAAGTTAAAATTGCCATGTTCAGCTTCTTCTAAACTCATCTATCGACTTCCTTCTATACTGCTTTGCTTCAGGGATTTTGGGAAAGAAAAAGTTCAGGGAAATGTTCCTTTCTGAGTCAGCAACTGACTTGTCAAATCCTGGAACTTCCAGTAATAAGGGACAAGAAAAGAAATGTGCCATCGAACTGAAGTTCTTTGAATTACGTGAGTTGAAAGCTGTGACAGACAATTTTTCCCCTGACAATAAGCTTGGAGAAGGAGGTTTTGGGCCTGTTTTTAAGGTATTGTTACTAGATAAGAAAATACATTCACAACCTGAATAACTGCAACACTAAAATACGCTCACGACCAAAGAAAATGGGAAAAAGTCCCTCTTGAGGTGACCAGGTAGCGTACTGGTTTAAATTAAAATACTTTCCATACTTGTGTTTTAAAGTTGTGATTCAATTTCTAGGGTCAGTTTCCAGATGGGCAGATAATAGCTGTAAAAAGGCTATCAACTCAATCACAGCAAGGTATTAGTGAATTCAAAACTGAGGCCCTTCTCATTGCTAAACTTCAACACAGAAATCTTGTTAGGTTCCTTGGCTGCTGTGTAGAAGAAGAGGAGAAAATGTTGATCTACGAATATATGCCAAACAAAAGTCTAGATTATTTCATATTCGGTATGATAACTTCTTATCTGATGTTGTGTTAATCCTTTCCTCCTAAATAGTGCTTACTGGATAAATTTGATATGAACAACTTAGATGAGAGCAGGAAGTCGTTGCTTGATTGGAAAAAGCGGTATGATATCATTATTGGAATAGCTAGAGGGATACTCTATCTTCATCAGGACTCAAGATTAAGAATAATACACCGTGATCTGAAAGCCAGCAACATTCTTTTAGATGAAGATATGAACCCCAAGATATCAGATTTTGGTACTGCTAGAATATTTAGTGGAAACCAAAATGAAGCTAAGACTCTTCGAGTTGTCGGAACATAGTAAGCAAGCAAGTACCAAAAGGGATTTTTCCATCACATCCTTACCATAGTAAGCAAGCATACTCATTACTTCCCCTTTTCTTTGCAGTGCCTATATGTCACCTGAATATGCTCGAGCTGGTCTCTTCTCAGTAAAATCTGATGTCTTTAGCTTTGGTGTTATATTATTGGAGGTCATTAGTGGAAAAAAGAATACGGTCTCTTATAATAGCGAATCCCCTCCAAATTTGATACGACAGGTAAGTTTTAAGATACAAACATTTGAATATTTTGATTTAATAATAAAATCTATTTGTTAAATGAACTGCTGCTTCAGGCCTGGGAGTTGTGGAATGATGGTAAGGCGTTTGAGCTGGTAGATCCATCAATAGTTGATTCTTGTCCCAGTGAGGAAGCACTACGCTGCATTCTAGTAGGACTATTGTGTTTGCAACTCAATGCAGCGGACAGACCAACCATGTCAACAGTTCTGTTCATGCTAAGTTTTGAAGCAATGGTTCCCTCCCCAAAGCAGCCCTTCATTACCCCTAACTCAGACTTGATTACTAGAGAAACCGCATCTTCTTCGTTCAACGAGGTGACAATTACAGCACCACATGTTCGTTAGTTGTCGATGTGTTTGTACATTTCTGTTATTTGTTGCTCAAATGTATCAAGTCGTCATTACTTCCCAAAGTATGAGGCGATCTTCTATGACTCAATGCATTATATTTTAATAGATTTCAATAGACTAGTTGATCTTACTTTGACAGCTACTCATCACAGAAAGATTGAGTCAACAGTGCTCTATCTCATGATGATCTTATTATGAATCAAAAGTTAAAATCTTTCGAAAGATTACTTACATGTTTGTATTTTTGTATCCATAATTTTTTGAAAAGCAACAAACAGACTAATAATAATTAAATACCTCATTAATTGACAAAACTCCACAACCAATTTACTATCCTCTAAATCAATAAAAAATTGAAAATTTGTTTGTTGTAGCTAGCAGGTTAGCCTTGTTGCTTTAAGAGTATTGATGAACACAGAGTGCGCTGTTAAAGAAAACCTGAACTGTGGCAAATATCAAACACTTCTGAATGCGCAATGAGCTTCCACTAACTGCTCTAACACAGCTTGAAAGATTTCTAGCACATATCTAGAAATTTTTTCACCCACCATTGTTGAATTATTCATTCAACACCTACCCAAGCCACCATTGTTGAAGAAGAAAGTTTCCCCTTTCACACCTCCATTCACACCACCTCAACCCTCTATAAAAGGAGGGTTAATCTTCATTGTAAATCATCCACCAAAGAGTGAATACATCTCTAAGAGAGTAGTTCCTAGTGAGTGGAGTGAGTTTGAGAGTTTTTTTTGTGAGTTTGAAAATCTCTTTGTAAATTCTATTCTTGAGTAATAGAGTTCTATTTTTCTCTCAAATTATTCCTTACAACTCCATAATGATCCTGTGATAACAAGTGGTATCAGAGCCTCGTCGGAAGTGCTCATCAGAATTGTGTAAGGCTGAAAATTTTGAGATTTTCAAAAGTGCTCAAAACTTATTTCTGAGTACACCATTGCATTCCTCTCGTCGACACGAGTTCATACATATTTTCGGAACTAAAATCCGATGTCGTATCAAGTCGTAAGAGCTCCCAAAAGAAATTGAGGAGGAAGACGATTTACAGTACTCCATTGCAGTAATTTCTGCAGAATTTTTTCAGAAATTACATTTCAGTCCCAAATTCGGTGAATTAATCACTGAAAGGTGATAATGACCACAGAAGAGTCAACATCATCTTCCGGAGCCATGATTATGCTCACTGCCACCAACTACACGCTGTGGAAACCTCGAATGGAAGATCTTCTCAGTTGTAAAGATTTGTTCGACCCTATAGAAATAAAAGGTGTAAATCCTAATCCCGACAAGTTGTCGGAATGGAAGAAATTAAACCGAAAAACTATTGATCAAATCCGACAATGGATGACCATAGTGTCTTCCACCATGTTGCACAGGAGACAGATGCATATGCCCTCTGGAAGAAGTTGGAGGATATGTACCAGGCCAAGACCGCTCGGAATAAGGCTTTGTTGATGAGACGCTTAGTCAACATGAAGCTGAAAAGTGGAATTTCAGTTGCCGAGCATACCAGTGAGTTCCAGAGCCTGGTGAACCAGTTATCATGTGTAGAGATGTCGCTTGGTGATGAAGTTCAGGCACTTCTACTTCTCAGTTCTCTCCCCGACAGTTGGGAAACGCTGGTGGTTTCTCTCAGCAACTCGGCCCTAGATGGAAAACTTACCATGTCTATGGTTAAAGATGCCCTGTTCAATGAAGAGGCATGGAGAAAGGACATGGGCACAGATCAGACCCATGCCCTTATTACAGAAAATCGTGGGAGACAACAAGGGAAACAACGAAGGAGTAGTAAAGGCAAATGGAGAGGCAGGAGCAAGAGCAGGGGTAGATTCACAGATGGCAGAAAACCAGCATTCAAGTGCCATTATTGTGGAATAGAGGGTCATATGAAGAAGAATTGCTATAAATGGCTAGAAGAGCAAGGCCAGAGCAGTTCGCAATCGAAGAATAAGGGTGGAGAAACACTAGTTACTATCCCTGGAGATGTAGCTTTCTGTTCAACACATTATGAGACATGTCTTCACGTGTCAAAAGAGGACACGGAATGGGTGGTAGATACTGCAGCATCTTACCACGCAACTCCTCATAAGGAATACTTCACAACATACAAAGCCGGTGACTTTGGAACTGTGAAAATGGGAAATTCCAGTTTCTCTGGGGTTGTAGGAATTGGTGATGTACAAATAAAGACAAGTTCCGGGAGTACAATTACTCTGAAGGATGTCCGTCATGTGCCTGACCTTCGGCTGAATTTACTTTCAGGTATAGCTCTTGACAAACAGGGCTATGATAATCACTTCAGTAAAGGCACATGGAAGTTATCTAGAGGCGCTATGACAGTCGCTCGAGGTCATATTTGTGGCACGTTGTACAAGACTCATGTGAAGATATGTACAGACAGCCTCAATGTAGCAGAAAAAGAGGCTTCACAGAATTTGTGGCACCAAAGACTTGGCCACATGAGTGAGAAAGGGTTGTCTACCCTATTAAACAAGAAGCTTATCAATATTGACAAAGATGTTGCACTAGATCCTTGCAATCATTGTCTATTTGGTAAACAACATAGAGTCTCGTTCAAATCCTCTTCAACGAGAAGATCAGAGTTGCTCAGTCTAGTATACTCCGATGTTTGCGGTCCCTTAGAGATTGAATCACTCGGCGGAAACAAATATTTTCTGACATTCATTGATGATGCTTCTCGAAAGGTATGGGTGTATTTCCTGAAGACAAAGGACCAGGTGTTCGAGTACTTCAAATTGTTTCATGTCATGGTAGAGCGTGAAACAGGAAAGAAATTAAAGTGTCTACGGTCGGACAATGGAGGCGAATACTCTTCCAAGGTCTTCGACGTGTATTGCAAAACATATGGTATTCGATATGAGAAAACGGTCCCACGCACCCCTCAACACAATGGTGTAGCCGAAAGAATGAACCGGACAATCATGGAACGTGTTCGAAGCATGATCAGTATGGCTAAGCTGCCAAAGCCATTCTGGGGAGAAGCAGTCAGAGTCGCTTGTTACCTGATCAATAGATCACCATCAGTACCACTGAATTTTGAAGTTCCGGAGAAATTGTGGTCTGGGAAGAATCCATCATACTCACACTTGAGAGTATTTGGATGTTTAACATATGCACATGTATCCAAGGAGCTCAGACAAAAACTCGATGCAAGGACCACTCCATGTATTTTCATTGGCTATGGAGATGAAAAATTTGGATACAGATTATGGGATCCAAAGGAGAAAAAGCTGATCAGAAGTAGGGACGTGGTGTTCCATGAAAACCAGACAATAGAAGACATTGAAAAACCCACAATGTCTCAAAAGTCAAATGTTGCTGCTCAGATGCCAGAAGTAGTAACAAAATCATTTGTGAGAATTAATGCTGAAGTACCAGAAGCAGAAGAAGAGGAAGAAGAGGGTGTTGAGCAGGGGGAGCCTCAAACCCCTCCACCAGAAGCTTCAGGTCCATCACAAGGCTCAGATGATGGTGAATATCCTCAGATTGTTAATCCAGAAGTTCGTAGATCTGAACGAGGTCGGATTCAATCCAGAAGATATACAGAATCCGAGTATCTTCTGCTTACTGAAGATAGAGAACCAGAGAGTTTTCATGAAGTTGTATCTCATAAGGAAAAAGAAAAATGGTTGCTTGCAATGCAGGATGAAATGGAATCTCTACAGAAAAATCACACTTATGAGATCGTAAAACTTCCAAAAGGGAAGAAGGCACTGAAAAATAAATGGGTGTTCAAGCTAAAGAAAGATGGTAGCGGAAAAGTGGTGAAATACAAAGCAAGGTTGGTAGTCAAAGGATTCCAACAGAAGAAAGGAATCGACTTTGATGAGATCTTTTCACCAGTAGTCAAGATGACTTCAATCAAAGTTATACTTGGATTGGTCGCAAGTATGAATTTGGAGCTTGAACAAATGGATGCGAAGACAACTTTTCTTCATGGAGATTTGAAAGAAGAAATCTATATGGAGCAGCCAGAAGGTTTTGAGGTTTCAGGTGATAACCTCGTATGCAAGCTAAAGAAAAGCTTGTATGGTCTGAAGCAGGCACCAAGACAGTGGTACAAGAAGTTTGACTCTTGTATGGTAAGTCAAGGATACAAGAAAACTGTAACAGATGAGTGCGTCTACATTCAAAAATTTTCAGACGGAAATTTTGTTGCTCTTCTACTATACGTAGACGATATTCTAATCGTGGGAAAGGATGCAACAAAGATCTGCCAGCTGAAGAAAGAATTGTCTAAAGTTTTTGACATGAAAGACTTAGGACCAGCTCAACAGATATTGGGAATGCAAATAGCTAGAGACAGGAAGAACTGTAGATTATGGATTTCTCAAGAAAAGTATATTGAACGTGTGCTTGAAAGGTTCAATATGAACAACGCCAAACCAGTCAGCATTCCACTAGCCAATCACTTCAAATTGAGCAAGAGTTCATGTCCCTCATCTAAGGAAGAGATCAGGGAAATGTCATCAGTACCGTACTCTTCAGCAGTTGGAAGTCTGATGTATGCAATGGTGTGTACGAGGCCAGATATTGCTCATGCAGTGGGTACAGTGAGTCGTTTTCTCTCTAATCCCGGGAAGGAGCATTGGGAGGTAGTAAAGTGGATTCTCAGATACCTTAAGGATACAACTAATATATGTCTTTGTTACGGGGAAGTTTATCCAATCTTGGAAGGCTATACAAATTCAGATATGGCAGGAGATCTTGATAGTAGAAAATCTACTTCAGGATTCATCTACAGTTTTGCAGGAGGAGCTATTTCATGGCAGTCAAGATTACAGAAGTGCGTTGCTTTATCTACAACAGAAGCAGAATATATTGCAGCAGCTGAAGCTGGAAAGGAAATGTTGTGGCTGAAGCGGTTTCTCCAAGAATTTGAAATCAAGCAAAAAGAGTACAAGGTACACTGTGACAGTCAGAGTGCTATAGATTTGAGCAAAAATTCCATGTACCATTCCCGTACAAAGCACATTGATATTCGGTATCATTGGATACGCGAGGTGATGGATCGACAACTGTTGAGACTAGTAAAGATCCATACGAAGGAGAATCCAGCAGATATGTTGACAAAGGTGGTTACTCGAGAAAAATTGGAGTTGTGCAGAGACATAGCCGGGATGGTTGTTCCAGATATGGCTAGAGGGGGAGAATTGAAAGATTTCTAGCACATATCTAGAAATTTTTTCACCCACCATTGTTGAATTGTTCATTCAACACCTACCCAAACCACCATTGTTGAAGAAGAAAGTTTCCCCTTTCACACCTCCATTCACACCACCTCAACCCTCTATAAAAGGAGGGTTAATCTTCATTGTAAATCATCCACCAAAGAGTGAATACATCTCTAAGAGAGTAGTTCCTAGTGAGTGGAGTGAGTTTGAGAGTTTTTTTTGTGAGTTTGAAAATCTCTTTGTAAATTCTATTCTTGAGTAATAGAGTTTTATTTTTCTCTCAAATTATTCCTTACAACTCCGTAATGATCCTGTGATAACACAGCTGACAACACTATAGTTTCTAAATGCATAGCTGCATGAACTTATGTCTCCACATTTCTGGAATGTTCCGTGCACTCTTTATGTTGCTCGGACTCTTTAAAATTGTCATTGGGTGCGTGTTGAATCCTCCAAAAATAGGGCATTTTTTGAGGATTAGATATGAGTACGCAGTTTTTTGGAGCACAGTACACCTTAGTCTGTCTGTTTTATACATCATTTCCTTAATTTTTTTCAAGTATTCAGTTATAAGATACACCCTTCGTTGCAATTTGTTTATCTTACTTTCCTTTTTAGTCCGTTTCAAAAGGAATGTCTCTTTTCTTTTTTGGCAACTCTTTAATTTCAACTTTCCACGTAACATGTTTAAGACTACAAGATTAAAGGACCTTTTTAAGACCACAAGATTCAAAAGTTTTTTTATTTTCTTAAACTCTAAGCCAAGTCAAAACCAGACAAATAAATTAAAACGGAGGGAGTATACAATAAGTTGTTATTCTAAAACTTCAGGTAACATAAAATAGTATTATGTACGTATATTATATTTTGCAATCTATTATTGCACGGACGAAGTAGAAACCCTCTGCATTTATGGTTCTTTCCTACCGATCCGTTTGCTACCCACCTACCTTTAAGTCTGTAATATCAGAAGTCAAATTATTTGGTCCAGTGCCACTGGAATGGACTAACACTTTAAATGTTGTGTATAATTCACCAATGAATCTCTGGTAATTGTAAATATGAAAATCAAAAAGAAAAGCATAGTACAGAAAAAGGAATACTTTATTTCTTTCAAAATAGGCTTTAGCATAAGCTCTAGCGACCATAAACTGTTGAAATAGACATGTCGTTAACAGATGTTCCTACACTTGCTGATGAAGAGTGTTTAACTGAACTATGATTCTCTGATCTGAATACAAGCCCAGGTTCTTTAGGGAAAGGAAGATTTGTTTCGTTGCACAGCATGAAGACCACTTCTGACATAGTCGGTCTGTCGTTTGTAAACGATTGTACACACAAAAGGCCAATGTGGATGCATCTCAAAACTTCACAAGCTTCATATGAGTCTCCTATCAATGGATCAACAACATCTAAAGCTTTTTCATCCTTCCAAGAATCCCAAACCTGAAAGAGAAACACCACAGTGCACGAAAATCATCATTTCCAGAAATTCCTGCTCCATAAGAGGAATTATAACACCAAAAGTAGAAACTCTGAATTACAAAATCTTTGGTCTATTCAGCACTTTAAGAACCAAAAAGGGAATTTTTTTGAAATTATTATTTGCAGTACTTCCATCCGTGACACAGCTTATGTCTAAGGCAACTTCAGATAATAAAGGTGACTTCTCGATTTTAACAGCATATAGAAATGTTTGTACTTACATATCCAACTAGATGTTGAGATCGTCCCTGATCATTATGACTGTTGTTCTTTCTGCCAGTGATAATCTCCAAACACAAAACCCCGAAACTGAAAACATCAGACTTTGCTGAAAATTGCCCTACCATTGCATATTCAGGTGACATATAACCACTGCAATAGAAAAGCAATATCAAGATTTATCATTTTCAAGATCACATGCACTTATATCTAACAGAACTCATATATGTTTATAAACAAAACTTGACACACTTACTATGTTCCAACAACTCGATTTGTTTTTGCTTCAATTTGGTCGCCTCCAAAAATTCTGGCCATTCCAAAGTCTGATATTTTTGGTTGCATGGAGGCATCGAGTAAAACATTGCTTGCTTTTAGATCCCTGTGAATAATTCTTAATCTAGAGTCTTGGTGAAGGTATAATATTCCTCGTGCAATCCCATGGATGATATCAAACCGTTTTTGCCAATCCAACAAAGACCCTTTTGTTTTATCTGGAACACAGTTTGAAAGTTCATGCATAAGAAATCTTTTAGGAACACACACACGCTAAAACACTACTCATTAATCATATTCATCAGTAAGCATGTAAAGACTGGAGGTCAATGAAAGAAATTCCAGTCCTGGAAATGTTGTTTACCAAAAAGAAAACTGTCCAAGGATTTGTTTGGCAAATATTCATAAACCAACATCTTCTCTCCTCGTTGTACGCAACATCCTATAAGCCTCACCAAGTTTCTGTGCTGAAGTCTTGCAATTAGTGTGACTTCATTCTTGAACTCCTCCGTCCCTTGCCCTGAAGTTACTGAAAGTCTTTTGACAGCTATTACTTGTCCATCTGTCAGGTGACCCTGATATTGAATCCAGATTATTATTTGGTAACTTAGCTTCTTCTTTTTTTTTTTTTTTTGGTGAACAGCTTGGTATATAACAATTATTATTAAACCTATTTTCGGCCTCCTATAAAGATAATGTTGATCGCAAGGAATTCAATTGTGTTTGGGAGTTGTTACCTTGTATACGCTACCAAATCCTCCTTCACCAAGTTTGTTAGCGTCGGAGAACTTATCAGTAGCATTAGTTATTGTGCTTAGATCAAAGATTGATATTTCTGCATGTTTACTTTCATCCATGCCCTCAAAAGATGCTAAACTTTTACTTCTCTTCCTATCTGTACATGAGCAAAACCCGATTAGGATGGAATGAAATTTGCAGTTATGTCATAGTTTTTTCTGCGGGATATAGAAAGGTAGTAAAGAGATCTAAGTTTCTATAGGTGCTTCACCAGTATTTCTGTTGTCCAGATACTGAAAATATCGACCAAAGCATGATACAGAATAATATCCTTACCACTTCTCCTTTTACTGATCACCAAACAACATGCCGATAAGAGTGCAAGAATTATTGCTGCAGCAGACCCTACTAGAATCTTTATCATTCTTTGCCTATTATGGCTATTTGAATTCTTGGAGAGTTGAGCTGAACAGATCAAAAAATGAGAACTTAAAGTGAACACCAGGGTTAGATACTGTTTACTACTACTGCTACTTTTATACAAAAATGATCAACCTGCACATTTCTTCTCCACATAATACTGATATACCTAAATCCTCACACAATGTGTTAAGTCGACTCCTTACCTAAATAAGATGCAGAGACTCTGATATAGAAATCTTGTCCCCCATCTGTAAACTGCTTTATGTCTCTTAACTCACCATACCAAGTGATGCATCCACTTCCTGCTGCACTAATATTAGCGCTTGCATAGGCTATGCAGGAGCAGTTCTTCAGACAGAACTCTTCACATTCCTTCAATCCCATGCTCTTGTTCATCTGAGCTGCACCTGTGTCGGGGATCTTCACATGACTCAACGTGAAAAACCCCTCACCACTGTTGCACACCTTTTCATCTTTCTTCCTCAAGCATCCATGGGAGCCATCTCTCAAGTACCATTGTCGGCTTAGCTTTGGCTCGTATCCTGGAAGACAACTGCATTCAAATTCACCCAAATTGAACAGATTGCAGTTGCTAAATGCTCCACAATGTTCATAATTGTCACAAGGGTCCTTAGGGGCATAAAAAAATTGCACCCACTTCTGCTCACTCTCTTGCCAAGTTACCCGGCTCAAGATCCCAGATTCATTCAGGACCATTCTTGAGATTATTGAAGGGTCATGTATGGCATATGTCAAGGAAACCTCGCTATCATTGTCCACATAACTGAGGCTGAAGATAAATCTTGGGCTCATTTCTGGTATACCACTCCAACCATGACCGGTCCAGGATCCTGTCCGCCATATCCTGCTAGAGCTCTTGTACAAGAAAACTTGAGGTGTCCCATTGAGCTCCATAGTGTAACGATACTCTCCAGTGCCTGGATCATTCAGCGATTTCCATGATGTTAGAAACCGGTTCAAACCCGTTCTCTTGTCTATCCCATATTTCATTGAAGGAAGCAGAGTATTGGTAGGATAATCAAAGCTCTGCCACTCCATTTTTGAGTCTTGAAACAACACGAAATTCCCTGAATCCCACAGCTTAGCAGTGTAAGAGTCTGCTCGTTTCCTAGCTGAAGAAACATTTGTTCTCCAGGCTGAAACTTGTGTTTCCGCGTCAACGAGTATCACAAGATTTCCAGTTGAGTCGATGGTGAGAACCCCAGATGTGCCATTAATTGGGTTGTCTCTGTTGGCAACCCAAACAACAGTTAGTTCAGGAACATTGTTGTACCAAATTCCGACGTAACGTTTTCCAGGGGAATTCCCAAAGAAACCCAAAACAAAGGATTTCCCAGAAGAGATTAACAAATCACCATCTTTGAGAGATTGGTTGAAGGAGATGGTATCTATGGAACTGCAAAATGGGACAAGAAATGAAACAAATATTATCAACAACTCTTTCTTCTGACACATGATTTCTAACAGGTAATCTTCTCTGTTTAGATTGTTCAAAGTTTAAACTCTGGACCAAAATGAAAGACATTAAATTTTTCCATACGCAGTTAGGTGGATAGGGGACCCCATACACTTAAATCAAGATTATCACTACTCTCTTGAGTTCATTGTCCTACTGACTTGTTGGACTTTGTTTAATTGCTAATGTGGGAGAATGGAGATACGTTAATCCAAGTAGATACTTCCGTCGTTCCGTTTTAGTTGGTAGTTATATTAAAAAATATGTGTTTTAAAATAATTGTTAATTTCAAACTCAAAAAATAATTTATTATATTTTTTCAACTCTACCCATATTATATGCTCTCAAAAAGAATCTATCTATTAATAGAGTTATATTAGTTAAATTGCAACACTTCTTAATTTTTTTTTAAAAGATGTGCAAACTTTCCTATCAAGTGAAAAACAGAAGAAGTATATTACAATTTACATTTACATGGTTATTTGAAGTTTCAAGTATAATCAAGGGAGAATAATGAGTTTCGATCCCGTGTTATTGCATTATTATTCTAGTTTTGGTTGTGTGTCATTAATTAGAGTTAATTTCTAAGACGGTTACTCAACTAATCATTTTTATCTTATAAATTAAAAGTCACTCAATTAATAGTTTTTATCTCAAAAGATAAAAGTCATTCAACTAATGACATAATTAACTCAAAAAGTCGTTCGACTTTGTTGTGTAACAGAAATATCACTCAACCAATTCAAGAGATGCAGTTTTTGGTAGATATTACTGACATGAAATTTTTTTAAGCCAAATTTTAAAAAAGTAAAAAGTTATTCATTTCGATAAAATAAAAAGCGGATCAATTTAATTGTTAATTAGTAAATATTCTCTCCTTTCTAATTTACGCAGTATAGTTTGATGGTGCATGAAGTCTAAAAAATTTTGCAAAGACTCTGCAATATTCCAAACTGCCTTTAAAGAAATGAACTTTTAGCTAGAAAAATACACTTTTGTGAAATTTTTAAAAAAGAAAAATATATTATATAAATTAGAACCAAAAAATAATTTTTTATATTAATTAAATGACCAGTCTTGAAAATTAATTCTAATTAGTGAAATTGCAAAAATGCGCGTTCAAATGTGATCCCATTATCTTTTATTTTCGCAGTTTTTATCAAATCTAACTATCAGAGTTATTAATTAATTGATGAAAGATAAAAAAAACCTAAGTTGCTCAGGACTTAGGATTATTATACTCATTTTATTTCAAAATAAGTGTATTTTTATTTTTTCATTTCATTTTATATTAAATGATATTTCACATAATTAATAAGAAATTAATAATGTTTTTTAATTTTATCCTTATTTAAATAGAGTTTTATATAATAAAAAAACTATTAAAAATTATATCCTTCTCAAAATATTTACTAAAAATAAATTAATAAAAATATATCTTAATTTTTATAAATAAATAATTTTAAAAAAAATATGTTCAGATTAAAAATATCATTTAATTTGAAATTGAAAGAAATATTTTAGAGGAGAATTATAGACCAGCCAAACATAAGATACAATTTGTATCATTTTCTTTGATATTTACTGATCATATCAATATCTGTGTGGTCTTCGATTACAAGCATTATTTTCTGAACCTAACAAAATTGTCATAAATTAAAATATAATTAATATATGGATGAAGAGATGTATTGAATCAGGGGTAATGTGATTGTGTCGTGAAGCATGTGAAATTGAAAGTTCAAATCTTTTGATTACTTTCATCATTTTAAAATAAATGATATTTTTATTTTTTAATTTTATTTAAAAATAAATAGTGTTTATATAATTAAAAAGATATTTATAATATTTTTTTAATTTTTTTAAAAGAGGAGGGTGTCACGTCAATACGGATCAAGTAAATTCAAATAAAGAGAATATATGATATCTTTCGAATTTCGAAAATCAAAAAAGTTTTTTCCTAACTGTAATTTTTTTATATACCGTTTAATATTTTAGACTTATAATATATTGTATAGTTCTTAAATATATAAATTTTACTTTAAAAATTTCAGCACATTTAATCCTCAAATTTATTTAATTGGGAGCTTTGCATATAGTTCCAAACATATATTTAAAGGACAAATAAAGGCTAATTTAGTATTAACATAGTTAAAGTTTTAACCCAATTATTAATGCAGGACAAAAATAGATAATTTCACATGTTCAGGATCAAATTTAAAACTTTTTCCTTTTAAAAAATAAAATCAATATGTGAATTCATACTTAAGATTAAACGTGTTGATGATATATCTTGTATTTTAAACCTAATAATTCTCTTTGAGATGGAGGAAGTTTATTAATTGGTAAATAGAATGGAGTTTTATAAAATCGTAAGCTATAAAAAGAAATCCCAGGCTTCAACTAGCGGTGGCCGGTGACAAATAGGTGGATTGGAACATATTTGGCGGGTTGAAAATAAGTTGAACAAAAATAAGTTAAAATCCAACACATTCATATTTTATGTGGGTTAATCAATAAATTTAAAATACACTTTTGAGTAACAATTAGTGTTTGACCAAACTTTTGAAAAGTGTTTCTAAGCGTATTTTTCTCAAAAATGCTTTTGGGGGAAACCGAAAAACTACTTTTTTTAGCTTATGAAAAACAGCTTCTGCTATTCCCTAAAAATATTTTTTTCCCCAAAAGGTTCGCCCAAATCTCATCTTTTAAAAATAAATATTTTTGACCTCTAAAATATTTGATCAAACAAGCTATGAATCGAGTTTTGTTATATTTCTTTCTTTAAGATTTTTTTTTTCTATAAAGTATTTAAAACCCACATGAAATGGATTCATAGTGAATTTAAAAATGAGTAAAGTGAATTTATGAGTGATTTAGTCAACTTTCTTTTACGTAATCAGATTAGTACAATATTTGGTTTTATCCTGTTTAATGAACTGATTATCTCATTCTTTACAGTTTCACTTCATTTAATTGGGGCACAACTGCAAATGACCAATAGATCCTTAACCAACATCTGATTGTCCCGGACCCTTATTCGATCCGTTTTCAATCCATTGTATTACAATTGAAAATGAATTGACTCATATATGCTCTCAACAAATTTGATCCTTTTAAGTTAAAGATTTTTTTTATCTTCATAGAATATTTAACGAATTCTATTTGTTGGATTTCACAAAAACTGTGAAAAGAATTAATAAAAACTTTCAAGAAAATCTTATGAAATTCTAAAAGCTGCAACGTAAAATATTGTATTAGACACCAAAATATAGTTCAAAACTAAAATAATCGAAAGTTACACCAAACAAATTATTTTCTCCGATTCATTTTATTTGCCATGATTATTAAAAATAATTGATTCAAAATAATCGGTCAAGATAACATTAATTATTTGTTTCACCTTCATCCTTACTCTAATAAAAGTGGAGAGAGATCAATGTGAAAATAAATAAGGATAATGTAACCTTCCAAAAATTTCAATTACGCTCGTATCATTACCATAGGAATTGGGTTCAAGCTTTCCTAACCCCTTCTCATCAATGTACTGTTTGTCAAATTATCCTTTTAGGTAATGTTTCTCAAGGGGCATGCAAAAAGAAAAATGCGAAAAGTAAAATGAATCGGAGGGAGTACACTAGACTCTCGAAAAAGATAAAAAATAGCATAAGCTACAAAAATTATATCTCCAAATGTGAGTTCCCATTAAATTCTATTTTTTTTTTGGTTGTACAGTTGCTGTCAAATCTAACAAATAGAGTTTGTTTAATATTTGAAAGGAGACCAGAAAATGTTAACTTTAGATAAACTTTAAGGACCAAAACTATTCAAAACATACTTTAGGGACTATTTCAAACTTATTTTCAATTAACATAGGGGATATTTTTGTCATTTTCTCATTTTGGAGCGGCGTTGGAATAAGAAAACACAACACCAGTAGCCTCCTTTTTGTTTGGAATGATTTAATTAAGGGCCTGTTTGGAAAACAACCCGATAATTGAATTTGAATGTAATTGAGTGTAATTATATGGTTTGAACTATTTGTTTGGCTAAATAATTACATGGTTAGCAGGAAATTAGATGTAATTGGGAGGAAGCAATTACACTCTCCAATTCACAGGGGAGGTGAGAATTGCAAGTAATTACTATATGGTGTAATTACAAGGTCACTTTTTAATTTTTTAATTTTTATTTTTATATTAATTTATTTTCTTTTTAAATTATTTTAATTTCTTTTTAATTTTTAAAATATTTTTTTATTTTACATTATTTATCTTTTATTTCCATTTTTATCATTTTCCAGTCTTTACTTCTTGTGATTAATCTATGTAATTGTTCGTATTTTTTTTCTTCATTTAAAATAAATACATTATTATTCTAATTTTTGAATTAAAGTATAATTTCATTGTTAAATGATGTTATAGACATATGTTTTCCTTTTCTTTTGAATTGTATTTACTTAAATTATATTGCAATTTACTTTAAGTTATGTTTGAATTTGACATAAGAGTATTATGTTAACTCTTTTTTTCTTAATTTTGAATTTATGTTATATTTTCGGTTCTAATTTATTTACTTTAGTATGTATTGACTTGTTATTTCATATTGCATGCTATTTATTTTTTAGTTAAATTGAAAGATTATTTTTGTCAAATATGTGAATAACTTTATCGCATTATATTTATAATATTAATATTTTTGTCAAATATGCATTTCATGATGTTCTTAATAAATATGACTTTCAGTTTTTTTAATTAATTAAATTAAAAATATATATCAATTATTTTTTATAATATTAGTTAAAAATATATATTTATTAATTAATATATTTTTTTCGAGACAATATGTATCTTAAATACCTAATTTAATATCATCAATAAATACACATATTTTTCAAATATTAATTTTTGATAATTAACTTTTATTTTAAAATTTTAATTTAACAATGCAATTATACTTGTGCAACCAAATAGTACGCTTGTAATTACAGTGGTCATAATAATTTATCATACTACGTAATTAGTAGGTTGTATAATTACAACCCTAATAATTACACCAATTTCAATTATACAGTCGCTTTTCAAACAAACCCTAACCCTTTATTTGGATGGTGCTTATCCATGGTATAGTATGATATTGTTACTAGGAGTACCATATTTGTTTTGATGGTTCCTTAAAATATATGGTATGATATGGTTTGATTCCATGGTTAGGTAACCATGGAAAACCTCACTTTATTAAACCACCAATTTGGTTTAATCCCATTGTTTCCTAATTTTTCTTTTCAATTATGTCTTTACTTAATATTACATAGTCCTATTTTACCCTTTTATCTTATATTATTTAACTCCACCCAAAAATTTCAGTCTTATGGGATCAGTTCTCTTCTGTGTTCGGTCTTTTCTTTTTCTAGGTTTGATTTCTTAAACTTCTTATAAGTTTGCTTGCTTTTTTGTTGAAATCCATGTATATTTATTTGACCCGTTTCTTTTTTATTAATTTTATTAGAATTTGCATGAACTTAACAACGTAATATATTTATAAGAAATAATTTGGGACAAATTAGCAGAAAAAATTATTTTAAATTATTTTATTAATAATTATTGATGAATTTAATATATATAATAATTTAGGGCATTTTAGTAAACTTACCAGTTATGATACAATATGATACAATCAAACCAAACAATAAAAATGTTATTAAACAACAGCACACGATATAGTCTATCCTAACAATGTATTTACATTACAATACAATACAATACCATATAATTATGAAACCACGAGTAACCATAATCCAAACAAAGTGTAAGATTTTATTGAAGTTGGAATATATCCTGATCCTTCAATTCAGGCTTCGTGGGGCTAAATAAGAAACTGTATATACGATTAACTAATTAAGTCTGGATTGCAGTTGAGAAAATAAGGTAATATAACATCTCTATAGATTCCTAGTTTAGGTTAAATTTATACATCTTGTTCCTAATATTACCACCAGATTGATTGATTGTTTAGTATGCTTTAATGTGCTGACACAATGTTTACAAATATAAAAACAGATGCCCTTTAATTTCACTGTGTTTTATACTTCAATTGAAGTGGATTTTAGCCCCAATCTCTCCAGGCGTGATATTATCGATCAAATTTAATGATGTTATAGTTTGTGCTGATATCAACCCATATTTATAACCAAGAAAATCAAGATCCTGTTTGATATTGTATCATTTCAAGCAAAAGAAAAGGCCATATTTGGTGTCGACGGAATATAAATAGAAAAAGTACTTTAATGTATTACATGAAGCCACACAAAATTCAACAAGATAACATAAACTCTAAATTAGAAACAGGCCTCATCAGTGCCTTTATAAAGGGTGAGAAATGATCCACTTCCTAGCAACACCAGTTGCCCTTAAATTCCCAAAATAGGCTGCCAACAGGAATTGCCATGTTTATAATTTCAAGTTAAACTAACTAGTAAAAGCGGAAAAGACTTCAGAAACTGCTTTTGATTTACTGAGTTGTAAATTTGTCTCTTGATAATTTGCTAGGTCATCATGATCTTCCGGTTAATTCAGTAATAGTTAGCCCATTCACACTCTCGCGACTGTTGCTACTGCGACTCCAGTCCTTAGGGAAGTAAGGTTCCAGGGGAACACAATTTAACTTTGACATTTCATCCTCCTCCAGCAAGGAAACTACCTGAACCATTGAAGGTCTGTCTTGGGCACAGCGTTGACAACACAAGAGCCCAACAAGGATGCATCCTAAAACTTCATTCACATCACCTGGTTTTTCTATCAATGGATCCAGTAGTTCTACGGCCTTCCCTTCATTCCAAATTTTCCAAGCCTGACAATCAAAATGTCATACATGTACAATGTTTTAGCACAAGGTGAAACTTCTATGTAACAAATTTAGGTGAAGTAGTGACCAAAACCAGGGGATGATTTACGCACATAGCCTACTAGACCAATATCATAGATTGGGTGCCGATAGCTCCAATTCCTTTGGCCACTCACTATCTCCAATGCCAAAATTCCAAAACTGAACACATCTGATTTGGTTGAATAATGTCCAGTTTCTATGTATTCAGGAGGCATATAACCACTGCAGCCACAACATAAAACTATCTCAGTAAAAATTCTAAAATATACATAAACATGTACTGGTAATAATAGTGAGTCTTAATCTACTTACTGCGTTCCAGCTACATAGTCAGTCCTTTCTTCAATATCCTCTTCGAATTCCCTTGCTAACCCAAAGTCAGATATCTTTGGTGTCATCTCACTGTCTAGCAAGACATTGCTAGCTTTTAAGTCCCGGTGGATTATTGTCAACCTTGAGTCATGATGCATGTAAACTAGTCCTTTTGCGATTCCTTTGATAATGTTAAAGCGCATTGGCCATGTTACTGTACCCCTTCTTTCAGGATCTGGACATGTACAGAAAAGAGTTACACTATTTCACTCGGATAGTTCCAAATTTCCATATTTTGTGGTTTTTCCAATATCAAAATAACACATACAATTGAAAAACAAAGTTGTTATTTAAGATGTCATACCAAATATGACCTTGTCTAGGCTATGATTCGCCATGAACTCATAGACTAGGAAATTTTCTATTCCATGAATGCAGTATCCCAACAACTTGGTTAGGTTACGATGCTGTAGCTTTGCTATTAATTTGACTTCGTTCTCAAACTCCTTAACTCCTTGCCGCAAAGTCACGTCCTGCTTCTTCACTGCTATTTCTACTCCAGTCTCTAGTACACCCTACAGATTTAAGTATGTATCATTTGGCTATTGATTCTGCTGTCTGAGTTACTGTAAATATGCATGTTCATGCTTGTTGCAAAGAAACAATAACCTTATAAACATTGCCAAAGCCACCGTGCCCTATCTTATTAGCCAGCGAGAAATTGTTAGTGGCTGCAGCTAGAACACTGGAATCATATGCAATGACATCCGTGCCCTGCAGCAAAGCTCCTAGAGAATTTCCCTGCTGATTTATTTCTGGTTCATCTGCCAAAATAAAGATATTCTTTTGAGAAAACAAATTAATCAGACAATAATGGAAGTGAACCATACCTTAATATAAGTAGCACGCAAGCTAGCTTACAGGGTCATGTGTTTACTGATGCAAAAGGAGCTACTCTAGTCGGCAGATTGGGGGTAAGGAACATTTTTTTCATTGCAGACTAAAGGGTATTGGCAGAACAAGATGCATTTTGAACAATGTCGGTTGATTCTTGCCGTCTCCAGAGTTAAAGGATTTTTTTCGCAAGAATAGTGTTTGAGTGAAACTAAGCTTGGGCTGTAATGAAGAACTATGCAAATAACATATAAGCAGCACAAGGTGATTCTTTTTACCTAGCACCTCCGTTCTCCATGCTCGACGTAGAAATATAATACATGCAAGCAAGGAAAGTAGTAACAGCACTGAGACTAAAGGAACAAATTCTATCAATTCCCTTCTCCGTTTCCTTCTCCCATTGGAAACAGGTGCATCTGTTCATAAGAAAGTCACAAGTGTTAGTTGTTTCTTGCTCATAAAATTAGACTTCAGCTTTGGCCATTTAAGCAATACTTTGTGGGAATTTCTAGAGTTGTTTGCTTATTCTGTTAATACAAAGTTAAAGATTTTGTAATGAAAACGATTATAAGCATGCAGGTTGTAAAGATTTTGTAATGAGAACAACTAGATGCATGCAGGTTGGTTTCATCTTTTGCTAGATCGTGTAGCAGTTATGTGACAACATTCAGTAAAATGCTTCAAATGCATCTAATGTTTCGATATCATGGAGATGCATATGCATCTTGAGAAGTTAGATTGAAAATAGCTAAAATATAGAACCATTTCCCTCTGACAGAGATGAGGGATGAGTGATTCATGTATGAAGTATGACAAATCTGCATGAAGCACTTAATCAGGCACTAATATGGGAATTCTATTTATTGATGTTTATGCACCAATAATTAACTTGCACAACAATTAACTACTTCACCCTTCAAATGTCATTCATGCACACATTATTTTGCACCATGCTTAAAATAATAAAGGCATTGAATCAGTTATCGTGTCACAAGCAAGCATCATAGAAATTGTCAATCACTTTTACCTAGTTGTCCGTGTGTCATCCGTATAAAAATGTCATTCCCAGCATTCTGACAGTGTGTCATATCAAGTAAATCTCCCATCCAGACGAGACACTTGCTGCCGTTTCCGTTGATATTGATGTTAGCATAAGCCATACAAGATCTTTCATTGAGGCACTTGTCTCCACACTCCTCGGGGTACAGCATTCCCCAGGAAGTTGCCTTATCAGGCAACTTCAGTCCAGCATTCTTCACAAACACGTCTTTGTCAGTATAGTTAAGTGGGGTGATTCTCCTACATCCTTTGGTAAAATCCATCTTGTCCCAGTCATCTGGTGATGCAGCTGTGAAACCATCAAGACACTGGCAGGGTGGATCTTCAACAATACAAACTCCATTAGGCCCACAAGTATCATACTGGTCACATGTGTCCTTATTCAGTATCTTCACTCTATCCCAGTGATTGGTAGCATTATTCCATCTCAGGAACTGTAACTTGCCCTCTGGATTCAGTGACAGTTTCAAACTCCAGTCGTTCTTGGCTTCAAATGTGAAATAAAATGCGTCAGTATTGGAGTTGAATATTGGTCTGAAGTCGTTGTTGTCCATGAGGGCATTACTGCCACTGAATTTTTGTCCATCCCAAGGACCCCACCTTGAATTTCTTCCCTGGTTTTTCTCAAGAACTAGTTGGGGTGACTGACCTGACTCTAACCAGAACGAATACTCACCTGGATATGGATCAATATTTGTCCTCCAGGAACTCATGGATCGGTTAATACCAGTTTTCTGGTCCCAACCAAGCTTCATTCCTGGTAACAATGTGTCAACAGGGTGATCAAAGCTTTGCCAGAGGTACTCTCCAGCTGTCAGATTGCTAGAATCTCCCAACACAAGATTACCTGAATCCAGGAGCCGCAGGACTGGTCTGGGAACAATCTGTTTTGGCGTATAAATTGATATGGTTGTTCCTAGAAAATCTTGGAGAAAAAGTCGTCCTTCTTTGTCAAATAAAAGCCTTGCCCCACATTCAAGTGGATATCTATTGCCAACCCATACAACACTGGGCCCTATATTCTTGTACCACAATCCCAGGTACCTCCTGCATCCAAATATTGTAGGAGAACCAAAAAATCCTATTTCAAATCTTTGGTTGGATGAAACTAAAGTCTCGCCGTCGTAGAGGACTTGATTTGGGAACAAAGTATCATTAGCAGCACCATAAATTGCATATGAGGTTAAGGAGAAAAGAAATAGACAAGAAAGCATGGCAGCCATTTCTTTCTTGCCTAGACTGGAGAGAGTTGAGGAAATCAAATTTTTTTTGTTCAAGCTAGTTTAGAAGGGGTGAGATTTCAGTGTTAAGTAGGCCTCTTCAAGAGAAAGGTGGTTAAGTTTTCAGCCATGTCGCATGTGTTTCATATTTTTGATAGCCAGGTGTAGAATAAACGCAAATTGAGATGCATTTTCTTGTTTTCTCAACCTTTTCACTAACGAGATCGGACAAAAAAAGAGTAATTAAGGATTGTGTCAGCATTAACTGAACATCAGATTACAATTTAATGTGCAAATAATCCACTCTCCATCTTAAATAAAACATCCAGATGCTTCCTCTATTACTTGATTATATTTTCACACAATATGCTTCTCAAGTATTATTAAGAGAATACCGGAATAACCTTCATGGTTTAATTTCATTAAAGTTGATCGTTTTGCTTTTGTCCAAAAAAAGTCAATTTTTGAAGGATTAGAAGCTATGAATTCATAGATTTTCTTTAGTTCTAAATTCAAAATTTTATTTTTTTTAATTGATTATATTGCTAAATTGAACCACAAAATTTGTCAATTTTGCAATAAAAACAAATGAAAATTAGTATTTAAAATTTGAATTAAAAAATTTTGATAATAGACCGGGATGAAACTCATTTTGATTCGCGGGCGAGTGAGTCAAGTATAAGAAATGGATTTTCTTTAATTTTATTTATTTGTGAATCCATTATTACATGACATAAAAAAATAATTTATTTTTTTATGTCAATCTTTTTTTTAATGATAAGTTTGATTGAATGATTTTGTAAGAGAAATATCTTAAATTGAGTGATTTTATTAATACAGAAAAAAGTTGAATGATATTATTACATAAATTTCGATTATAATTAAATGACTTCTTCAAATATTAACTCAAAGAAAAGAGTTGAATATCATCTGGTTCAGTTTACTCCAGTCTCCAGACACATCTTCAAATAGGAACCTCTTTCGAGAAAACATAGTTTCATCCAAGGTTTCTGTAATCTTTTCTGAAATCTTGGTTTGAAGATTTATTTGAGAGTTAACCGTCTTTACTGTATGTCACATAAGAAACGTAACTGACACTACTGGTTTTGGCCTACGTAATTTATGAGTCTTTGCCTTATATAATTAAGAAAATATTAGTGATAATCTTTCAATTTTACGTTTATTTAAATAAAAAGTGTTTTATATAACTAATAAAATACTTTCTCCATTTTAAAATAAGTGATGCTTTTAGTCTGGGCATACTCGTTAAGAAAATTACTCATTTCTATACAGAAAAATATATTTTTATTCACTTACCCCTAATAAATATCTTGAAAAAGATGTAACTTTTTAATATTTTTCTGATTATGTAAAACTCTCTCTACTTAAATTTGGAAGAACATCATTAATGTCTTCTTGATTATGTAAAACACCACTTATTTTGAAACAAAATCAAAAGGCTAAAACACCACTTATTTTGAAATGGAGGGAGTATACTAAAAATAGTTGTTTCAAATACTTGCTAGTTTCAAAATTCAAGAGATAATTGACTATGTTTTTCCTATTCTATCCTTAATACTTAAAGTCGTTATAAAATGTGAAAAGAATTATTATTGTATGTTTCCAAAAAATTAATAGGGTTATATTAGTCAAATTGTCATCCCTATATATTAATTTTTTTTTAATGCGAGTCAAATCTTATCCTAGCAATTAAAATGGAATAGAGAGAATATTAAAGAATTAATATATCCTTTTCAAGGTATTTATTAAGAGTAAATTAGTAAAAAAATTTTTTTACTTTTTAAGAATGAGTAATTTTCTTAAGGAATGTGTTCAAACTGAAAACACCACTTATTTTGAAATGAATGAAGTACCTGTGTAGGTGTAGGCAGATCATGCATAATCTTAAAAATTGTCAAAAAGGCAATATATTAAGGAGATAAGTTATCACATTTTCGATTGAACATGTTCTCAATATATGTTTAGTGGGTCATATTTATCCTTATACTTTTACAAATAAGTTATATTTGTCTTTCGTTATATTTTTTCAGTATATCTGCCTTTTTCATCCAACTTTAGAGTCATATTTGCCCTTATACTCTAAAAAAAAATCATATTTATCCTACGACATTAAATCACTATGTCTTCAACATATTTGACATTTTCATCTAACTTTAGTGTCATATTTTCTCTTGTACCTTAAAAAAAGTCATATTTATCCCTATGATATTAAATCACTGTGTCTTCTAACATATTTTTCCTTTTCATCCAACTTTAGGGTTATATTTTCCCTTGTACCCTAAAAAAAAGTCATATTTATCTCTACGACATTAAATCACTGTGTCTTCTAATATATTTTTCCTTTTCATCCAACTTTAGGGTTATATTTTCCCTTGTACCCTAAAAAATCATAATTACTTTTACTGCATTAAATCTCCATGTTTGACCTTAATTTTTCTATTTGTTGGCTATGTTGCATATTTTTTTCAATGAAATCTACTAACTCATTTAAATTTTTTTAACCTGCCCGACTCACTAAAAAATTAAAATCTAAAAACTTCATTGTTCATACATGTTGGATATAGTTTTACTAGTCAAATTTCGTCCAAATTAAATTTTAACTTTTGTTATTGCAATAAGATAATAGTTTTTTCAACATTCTTATTTGTTGCACTAATTTTCTTATCAACTAGATGTAATAATTAAATCTCATGACTGAGCCGCTCAAAAATTAAAACTGTTGTAGCAAATAAAAATTAATGCAACAATTATTACCCTATTGCAATAACAAAAGTTAGATTTTAATTTGGATGAAATTTGAGTAGTGAAATTTATCCACCATGGATGAACAATGAATTTGTTGGTTTTAATATTTTAATGAGCCGGACAGGTTAAAAGAGTTTAAATGAGTTAGTAGATTTCATTGAAAAAAAAAATTAAGATCGAACCTGGTGATGTAATACAATAGGGTAGTATAATTATGGAGTCCGGCATCAAAACGGACAAAAATATTTTTAAAAAATTTCAAAATGAACACTCAATTTTGAAACTTACCAAAACGGACACCTCATTGCTGAGGCAACAAGGTTTTAATAATTTTTTTTAAAAAAAATATTGAGTTGAATCTTATTAGCTATTTTTTTTTTAAAAAAAAAAATAAGGACCTCGTTGGATTAAATTAATAAGATTAGTTCATCAGTTTAATTCCTTGCTTCTTATATCTATACCAATAAATCCGTTACACTTTTTGAAATTATGAATTCTGTTCTAATATTTGTTGTGATTTTAGTACTAATTTTTATGGGTAATATAAATAGTTACTACTTGTTTCTACTATGGGAAATTTTATTTTTTACATTCTAATTAAATGAAATTGAAAACTTAAAGTCTCTCATAGTAACATTTATTTTAAATCATTTATCTATTTAAATAATATTAATTGTAGAGTAAGTCTTTATATATACAAATATACATACATATACGTTCAAAATAACTTTTTAAAAAGTTGATCAAATTAAAATTACTTTCTTAACAATATTATCAAAAATTATTCTCAAACAATATGACCAAACACAAACGATTATTTTCTTTTTGAAATTTTATTTAACAAAAGTTTACTTTTTTAATAAGTAGATTTTAAAATTCAAATCTTTTTATTTATTATGTGGTAGAAAGATATTATATTATTTATAAAGCTAATAAGATTGTGCTTTTTCTTTGTAGGAGAGGAAGTCTTACAAACTTCAATTAATAAAGAGTTCTTCCCTTTGGAAGAGAGGCATTAAGAGAATGTGTGATTAATAATTAAAGTGTGAATTTCTTTTTCCTTCTTTGAGATATTGTATAGAAAATTATTGCTTATTCTTTCTTATTTACTATTATTATCACTTTTACTTGACATTTGAAATTAAGATGTGTATGATTTCTATGGAGAAATTTGAGTAATTGTGTTATCTGTTTATTGTTATTATTATTACTTGAAATTAGATTATTTGTAATGTTCATATCATTCATGTAAACAAAAGGGCACTACATATTGCCAATTTAAAGAGGACCTCCTTTATTTTTTGTTAAAATTTTTTTAATGAACCTCGTAGATTGGCCAACGAGGTTCAACTCAATTTTTTTTAAAAAAAATTATTAGAACCTCGTTGCCTCAGCAACGAGGTGTCCATTTTGGTAAGTCCCAAAATTGAGTTTTCTTTTCGGAATTTTTGAAATTTTTTTTATCTGTTTTGGTGCTGAACTCAATAATTATGATATTTTTTAGCATACAAGGGCAAATATAATTCTAAAGTTGGAATAAATATAATTTTTTTTGAAATATAACGACAAATATAACCCTAAAATTGAATAAAACAAAATAAAATATTTAAAAAATATAACAAAAAACAAACATAATTAATTTGTAAAAATATAAGGAGAAATATAACTTTTTTGGAGCAAATAACTTTAACTCACTACTCCAAAAAATATTTCTTTTTATTCTTTAATATTATTTTTATTTCTTTTATTATATTTTTTTACTTTATAAAATAAATTTTTCTTTTTTTTCTATATTATCACCCTATATAATTCATATTTTTTCTTATATAATCATTTAATATAAAATTATAATAAAAATTAACTTACATTTTAAATATAAATATTATATATGGAAATTAATTTATAAAAATTATATATTAATTTAAATTTAAATTAATATAATAAAAATATTACATAAATAAATAATTACGAATATTAGAGACTTAATTAATGACATTATAATTTATAGTATATTAAATTAAAAGTGTTATATATTATAAATAATAATGTAATATTCAAACCGAAAATGAAATTGATGAATAGTGCAACTCCAAATTTAAAGTTGCACTGTTAAAACTCTAGCTTTGGAGCCAAAATGAAGTGGAATTGGAGTGCACAACTCCATTTTTTGCAAACAAAGTAGAGTTGGAGATGCCCTAATCCAGAACTAATTTAAACATGAAGCATGGATTATTGCACGTCCCACATGGACAATAATAACATCCTTCTTGTTACATATATAGTAGAAGTCCTTTATAATGGATAGCACCTGCTTCGTTAGTGGAATTCTAAGCATTATTAGACTACCTAGGCATGCACCAGAGAATGGTAATAATTGATGTTGCTTAGCATAATATGATATAGGATCAAATGAAATGTAACTTTTTAACTAAAATGAAATCTTTCCTTACTGAGCTAGTGTGTTCAAGAAATGTGTTCTATTCATATATATTTGGTATAAACTATACGAGGATCTATTCATCTTATGATCCTGCATATATAATTTTAATAATTTCATTTGCAGTATAGAAAATGCTAATCAGTAAATGCCGAATATATCTTTAAGGTTGAAGCCTTATTGCCTGTCTATCATCTACGCACAGTTGAAATCATTATGGACGGGTGGATCTAGAGGGCGTTCTCCCTAATCCCTTAGGCAAAAAATTACACTATATGTATAAGGTAATCTTTTATGTATATATATAAATTTTGAATCTCCAGAACCTAAGAGTATAGACTTAGTAGTTTAGGGGGTTCAAAATTCACTTTGACATTTCAAGTTCAAATTTCTAATTCCTTAGTGAAAATTCTGGATCTGCCACTATATATATATATATATATTGTCTACTTATATATCCAATAAGGTTGTAGTAATACTCGGTGATGAAAGCTGCATTCTTGTGCGCAGTTATTTATCTCCAATACTATGACACCAAAGCTAAACCCAGACCGAAAAATAACCACATTTGAAATTTCAAGGGGACATATGACCTCATTGAAATCAAAAATCAGAAGACTAAAGGAATAGAGTAACTATGTCACAAGGACTCTCATTGTCTTCTGCTCTTTTAAAAGAACTTTGAATTAAGTGAGAGGTCGTATGCTGCAAATTGCTTCTCTCTCAAAAACTATCCAAGGTTTACTAATAGACCACAACTCTCTCTTCACCTTCAATTCAACGTCCCAAGGTTTATCATATGAAGATGATTTACCTTCTTTTGGTTTTACAACTATTTTATCAGGTCTTTTAATAATAATTTAAAGGAGCTTTCATGAAAATTACCTTAATAACAGAGTCCAAAACCACAGAAAAAACGGTTGGTAGATCAACAGTAGGCAACACCAAGTCCTGCTACTCTATTCTTAAAGGATTTTTCTCTCGGCCTTTTCCTGCTGGACCGACAAAATAAGTATATCAGTCCAAATCAATAGAAGAACTTGACAAATTTCTAGCATTCTCATAAGCAAAGGTTCCTTAAAAAGTATTCTTTTTCTTCCCTAAAACTTGACCTATTAAAGAAGTAACTGCAAATATTGAGGTTACTTGGGAAGGTTTTGAAAAGATTATACTAATTAACTGCGTTCATACATGATTTAGCTTCTGCATTTTCTTCTTCTCCTTACTTATGAATCGGCATAGTAGAACCATCAAAAACAGTATAGACATGCCAATGGTGCGTAATATTATAATAAGCTTTCTCCGTCTGGCCTTTTCACTTGAATTAATGTAGCTACATCAGCAGGCGAAGCAAATATAGAAATGAGATCTCAAGTAATATATTGTTGTTATTAAGTTTAACCTAATGTGAAAATTTAAAAGTAGCAGTAATTAATATGTTGTTCATAACATGCAGAAGAAATTCCATTTCACAACTAGCAAGTACTTATCCAGAGACTAGTTTTCAGACCATTAAAGAGATCATATGATAGAAGAAATAATGCTTCATCAATCAATAGGAAATACTAGCAGTTTGGAATCAATATCAACTAAGGAATAGGACTCCCAAGTACGTTATTCTTCAAGTCATTCATAAGATCAAACGATTTGCCAAGGCACACTGCATACTAATGATATAAATATCCTTCATACAGTGTCATGTATATAATTTACCTCTCCCTTTAGAACGTGTTCCATGCCAGAGAAACCTAAGCTACGGTTACCAGCCAGCTGTGGCCACTCCTACCGGACTCCCCCAGTGTCAGCGGGTACCTCCAGACATTGCTACAAACTGAAAAGTATTGTTAAGTTGGATAATTATATTGTATGAAAGTGTCCATAAAAATGTAGATAATGCTCCTACATCGTCATGTGGTGTAAATTTCTTTATAATTTCTGAGAAAGATATTGGAGTTGATTTAAATTGATAATTTGGAGTCAAAATTCATAGATGAAAAGTATCACAACGATGTTCTATGTCACTCATATATCATATTTATGTCACGTATATTTCATGTAGTATATAGTAGTAATGCACATGACATACATAAAATCAATACAAAATATTCACATGACATGCAGAGACATACACCTACACATATAGATAAAAGGAAGACACAACCCTTTATGCCACAAAAACTCATTTTCCCTCAGCTTTCACACATTCTCCGTTACACCACCAGAAACAAGTACCATAACCATCCGTCATTCCACCATAACAATGCAAAATCGTTTCTTTTTAAAAAGGTGTAATACATGCACAACTTTCAAAAATTGAAAACTATTTTAGATACTGTTTGGAATTAATGTATTCATCTGGATACTATCCTCGACTTTTATATTTTTTAGGAGTCATCTATTATTTCAAGAATAACATCTAGTCTTTTAATATTTCTTCTTAGTTTTTCAAGAAATTTTTATAGGAGTTTGTGATACATGTATCTAGTTATTTGTACAAGACTTTTGAATTAATTACTTTTAAGTAGTATAAATAGAGATGTAATTGATGATTGTAATCATATCAAGTGGCCTTAAGTAGCTTAATACAACTTGAGCATTCTTTAATAAAAATATTCTCTTCCTATTTTTTTCCTATAAATTGAGATCAAAACAGTTTTTGTTCTTAATCTGGGGTTAGGTGAGGAAAAAAATTATGGCATCTAAAATAAATGAAGGTGTTGATTCTTCAGTTGTTCTTACTCCATTTTTTGATGGAAATGACTTTGAATACTGGAAAATAAGAATGACAACTTATCTGAAAGTTGAAGGTTTGTGGACTATTTTGCAAATGGCTATGAAGAGCGTGGTGAACTTTGATCAATAGCAGAGATAAAAAATTAAGTCAAGAAGAGGATGAGGAAGACGAAGATGTCTACCAAGGGGGAGAAATCTCAGATCCAGAAGATGAAGAACCACCTCCAAGAAAGATGCAACTTTGCCTATATTGAGCCAGAAAATACGAGAAGGCAATAAAGCATGATGTTTGGAAGAAAGTCATGATAGAAGAAATTGGATGATTGGGAAAAGTAATACATGGGAGCTTGAGGATGTACCCAAAGAAAGAGAAGTTGTAAGTCTAAAATGAATTTACAAAATCAAACTCAATCAAGAAGGAGAAATTCAAAAGCACAAAGCAAGGTTGGTTGCTAGAAGTTTCACACAAAAGCCAGCTATTGATTTCTATGAGACTTTCTCTCCAGTTGCATGTCTTGAGACAATTAGAATCTTGATTGTTGTTGCTGCATAAAAGAAATGGAAGATTTTTCAACTTGATATTAAGTCTGCATTTCTTAATAGAAAACTTGATGAAGAAATTTATATTGAGCAACCTCAATGATTTTTTGTTCAAGGGGGAGAAGAAAAGATGTATAGGCTAAAAAAGGCTCTTTATGGACTAAAACAAGCACCAAAAGCCTGGTACAATGAAATTGATACATACTTTTCGAAAAATAATTTTCAGAGAAGTAAAAGCGAAACCACTTTGCATGTGAAGTAAGAACATATATGGCGACATTGTCATTGTTTGTCTCTATGTGGATGATATGATCTTTACAGGAAATAATCTGAAGATGATGCAGAAATTCAAGCAAGATATGATGCAAACTTATGAAATGAGTGATTTTGGGTTGCTACATTATTTCTTGGGCATTGAAGTTTCTCAAGTGAAAGAATGAATTATTATTTCTCAAAAGAAGTATACTAAAATATTCTTCAAAAATTTAAAATGATGGATTGCAAGTCTGTGGCCATATAATTAACAATAAATGAGAAGTTCAGAAAAGATGATGGAGCAAAGAAAGTTAGTAGCTCACTTTATAGAAGCTTGATTGGAAGCCTGCTATATCTTAATTCAATAAGATCTGACATTATGTTTGCTGCTAGTTTATTATCCAAATTCGTGCAAGAAACAAGTCAAGTGCATTTTGGAGATGCAAAGTGTATTCAACACTACTTGCAAGGAACAATGAATTATGGAATAATGTACAAATTTGATGGATATTTGGACTTAATTAGCTATTCTAATAGTGACTAGGCTGGAACTATAGATGACATGTTCTGGTTATGCTTTCTTATTTAGTTCAAGCTTTAGTTCTTGGTTGAGAAAAAAGTAAAGTGTTGTTGGTCAATCCACTACCGAAGCAGAATATGTCTCAGCAGCTAAAGCTACTTCTCAAGCTATTTGGCTTAGGAGAATTCTTAAAGATATTGGTGAAAAACAAAAAGGAGGGATTGTTTTGTATTGCGATAACAAATCAGCGATTGCCATTGCCAAAACTCCGATCAACCATGAACGATAGAAGCATATTTCCATCAAGTACCATTTTATCTGAGAAGCACAAGAGAAAGGTAAAATTCAGTTACAGGAGAACGAACTTGTTGACATTTTCACTAAAGCACTTCCTAAAGAAAAGTTTTGTTATCTTTGAGAATGCACTGGAGTTGTCAAGCAAATGCATTAAGGGGTAGTGTTGGAATTAATGCATTCACAAGGATACTATCTTTGATTTTTATATTTTGTAGGAGTCCTTTATTGTTTCAAGAATATCACTGAGTCTTTCAATATTTTCTCTTAGTTTTTCAAGAAATCTTTTAAGAGTTTGTGATACATGTATCTAGTTATTTGTGCAAGATTTTTGAATTGATTTTTTTAAGTAGTATAAATAAAGATGTAATTGATGATTGTAATCATATCAAATGACCTCTATAAGTAGTTTAATATAATTTGAGCATTCTCTAAGAAAAATATTCTTTTCCTATTCTTTTCTATGAATACTTCAGCCTAGCTCAATACGTGATTATTAAATAAATAAATAAAATTTTAAAAAAAACTGATATGATAAAAAAAAAAATGTCTCACCTGTCTTAGGCGGCTGAGAATTTCAAAAATCTCTTCTTCTTTTTTTTTTTCAAAGAACATTTTTGAGAAAATACCACAAACATTGATGCCCTAGCGGTGGGCATTTCGTCGCGACTTTAGCTGCTGTTGATGCTCACTTGCTTTCATCTGCTGTGTCTGGATCGGAGTTCGAGCAAACCAAACAAAACAAAGTGGTTCAAGCCTGGGTTTAATTAATTAATATGCCGCAACTTCTTCTAATGTTATTTAGGGTGTGGAATAATATGTCACACAAACCTCTCATGTACGCTGCTGCTGCTTCACAATGTTTTTCATTCTCTCTGCAAAACACACACCACCTCCAGCTAAGAGGTTTTCCTTTTTTTTTTGGGGGGGGGGGGGGGCTGAATTTTGCTTTCGGGATAAATTTAAGTCAAAAGGCACAGGGTTTTTTCTTTAACGGAAAAGGAATTTTAGTTTCGTTCTCTTTTTGCTAAAAATATCCCTCTTGTTGATTTGTTTATTCCCTTTGACTAATGGTAGACACTGAATAAAAGAAAATTAAATTCTATGTGAAATTTAATTATTATTTTTATCTAATTTAAAACTTTGACCCCAATTAGTAAATTTATCCATCTGATTTTCTGACTTACCGACCGCTCCATGCTCTTACTAGACTTTTATTTATACTCTTTAAATTTATTTATTTTTGTGAAAAATCTCCACCTCCGAAGAATAATTTGTGCAAAAAGAATATATAAAACATAAAAGCCAACTTTCAAAGGTTGGTTTCATGAAATTTCTTTTTAGCGCAAAAAAGGGGGAAAATGCAAGTAGACCTCAAGAAAATCGGTTTCTACAAAAAGAAAAATTGCAAAATACGGAACTGTTGGCTTTAATTTTTCCTTTTGGCAGAAATAAGTCTATCTTTTCACGAAAATAAATATGAAACTAAAGATTATATATACATAATATATATAAAAAAGACTAATAAGAACATGTGTCGGGTAAGTCAGAAAACCGAATGAGTGTATTTATTTTGTTGGGGTCTTTCTTCTTTTGTTTTTCTTGTTGGGGTCAAAATTTAAAACTGGACCAATAATAAATGTCATGTGAATTTTAAATAATTATTTTTAATTCAATATTAACAGTTAGTCAAAGGGCATAAATGAGTCAAAAATATAATCACAGGATATTTTTAGCAAAATAAATGATGAAGGGCATATTTAAATCTTTTGCGATAAATCAGAGGCAATTTTTTGCCCCTTTTCATTTTTTAATTGTTAATATCCGGTATGTGAAGCGTGTGAAATACACATTATATTTCTTTTGTTGATCAGCTCTTTGTGTTTAATAGACACATATTAAGTAAGATTGGAGTATCAAATAATTTAGTTGAGGTGACTAAATGAATATCATTGTCAATTTTATGAAGCCATCTATTTATTTGCAAAAAAAATAACATATTTTACTTTCATAAATAGGGAGGAAGAGATATTTAATAGGTGCTCTCCGTGTGAATCCGAATCAGTTGGACTTTAATAGGGATATAGAAGATGGAAAAATAAAAAAATAAAAATTGTTAATGCTACCATCACTTCATGTTCTTCCTCTGAGATTTTCTTGTCATCCAAAATCCATCATCTCGATTTTCGAGCAGATATCATTAACTGATCAATTCAAAATCCCTCCGCTGTGGAATTGGAATCAATCCCCTTTGCTGCAGGAATTTTTTCCATCTGGTAAAGCTTCTTTTACTTCCTTTCCCGACATCAACTGTGACCTCAATTTCTCAAGTGCCGTCGATTTTCCGACAGTCTTCTCTGATTGCCTAAAACCATTTTTAGATCTAGAACCTATCTTTAAATAAACAGAGAACTAAATGGCAAGTAAATGAAAGAGAGGATTAAATAAATGAAATATAATTCTTTTACTTTCCTGGTGTTTGGATTGATTTTGATAGAATTGCCTTTTACTTTGATTTAAAATTGTTAAGCATTTGTGCACATGTTTGTTTGGTTTTAAAATCCATGGTTGGTGAAGGAATGCATTTTCTTGCGCCCAAATAAAATAAGGGTGTAGTATGTAGTGTCTGTTGTTTTTGGCTCAAAGTCCCACATTGGAAGATGAGTATACATAGGGAGGCAACCTTAGACTATAAAAGGAAGCCTCCCCCTTTTGGTTTTATCACACCAAACTTGAAGCCTTCTAACTCTTTTAGAGGCTTAGTTTATTTTCTCTCTTGTAATCTTCTTGGAGAAATATATTTGTAGTGGTGTCCGGGGATTTAGGCATAATTGGCCGAACCTCGTCAAATCTTGGTATTCTCTTTATTTTCTTTTATGCTTCTTATTTATCATTGTTAGCCATTATTAGTTTTGCTATTGGTGGAAAATAGCTCGAATTTCCACAACAATTGGTATCAGAGCCAGGTTGCGATTTCTCTTGAAATTTTAGTATGCTTTGTGGTTGCGGTTTTAACTGATCCTCCACATCAGAAAAAATTTCTTGAGATTATTTTTTTGTAAATTTGTGTTAAAATTGCTAAGTAATATATTGTCTAATTAAGTGCATGTCTAGGGAAGTTATGTCTAAGGAAACTGGTTTTTAAGTGGACTGTGTGACCCCTCCAGTTTTTCCTGGAAATTTTCCTGGTGCATTTTTTTTTGGCTAAATTATTACTGGTAATTTTTCACTTTAGAGCAAAAATGGCTAATAATAATGAGCAGACTTCGAGAGCCACAGTTTTCATTACATCAACTTCGGCAGCATCTTCGTCGTCAATTTTGACGAGATTTGCGGTGCCAAATGCAAGATTCGCGGTGGAGATTTTTGACGGTACGGGTCATTTCGGGATGTGGCAAGGTGAAGTTCTAGACGCGCTTTTCCAGCAAGGTCTAGACATTGCTATTGAAGAAGAGAAACCAGAAGAAATTGAAGAAAAAGAATGGAAGACCATCAATCGGTTGGCGTGTGGTACTATTCGCTCATGCCTTTCAAGAGAGCAGAAATATTCATTCTCAAAGGAAACTTCTGCAAGTAAGCTATGGAAGGCATTGGAGGAGAAATTCTTGAAGAAGAGCGGTCACAATAAGCACTTCATGAAGAAGAAGTTATTCCGGTTTAGTTATCAACCGGGTACCACCATGAATGATCATATTACTGCTTTTAACAAGGCAGTAGCTGATTTGAGGAACCTTGATGAAACTTTCAAAGATGGAGATCTGGCATTGATGTTGCTGTTTTCACTTCCTGAAGAGTATGAATTTATAGAAGCTATGTTACTTCATGGGAAAGACCAAGTTTCCCTCAGTGAAGTATGTAGTACTCTATATAGTTATGAATTGAGGAAAAAAGACAGGGAGGAAAGCAAGCATGCAGAGGTGGTTGCAGAAGCACTGGTAGCAAGAGGCAGACCACAAAACCAGAAGAAAGGAAGAAGAGGGAAATCTCAGTCAAGAAGCAGACCGAGTAAAGATGAATGTGCCTTTTGTAGAGAGAAGGGGCACTGGAAGAAAGATTGCCCGAAATTGAAAAATAAGGGCAAAGTTGAAAAACGCAAAGCTGTTGCAGAGTCATGTGCTGTTGAATACAGTGATGAAGATTCAGATCTTTTACTGGTTGTTACAACCTCCACAAGGCGATCTGACAAGTGGTTGTTTGACTCAGCATGCAACCAACATATTTGTCATATCCGGGAGTGGTTCTTTGAGTTTAAAGAGATAGACGGTGGAGTTGTCCATATGGGCAACGACACATTTTGTGAAACAATAGGAATTGGTTCAGTCAACTTAAAGAATCATGATGGAACAACTAGAGTTTTGACAGAGGTCAGGTATGTACCTGACATGAAGAAGAATCTCATCTCTTTGGGAGTCCTAGAATCCAAAGGATTGACGGTGACAATGCGAGATGGAGTCTTGAAAATAGTCTCTGGAGCTCTAGTGATGTTTAAAGGCACCCGGAAGAATAATTTGTATTACTATGATGGTAATACAATTGTTGGGACAGCTGCAGTTGCAACTCTTGATGATGAAGGGTCAGATGCAACTAAGTTGTGGCATATGCGATTGGGGCATGCAAGTGAAAAATCCTTGCAACTTCTAGCAAAGCAAGGATTATTGAAAGATGCAAAAACTTATAAGCTGAATTTCTGCGAGCATTGCGTGATGGGAAAGCAGAAGAGAGTGAAATTTGGCACTGCAATCCATGATACTAAAGGTATTCTGGATTATGTTCACTCTGATGTGTGGGGTCCTTCCAAGACAACTTCTTTGGGAGGAAAACACTATTATGTTACTTTTGTTGATGACTTCTCTCGAAGAGTGTGGGTGTACACTATGAAGTCAAAAGATGAAGTGTTAAATTGTTTCCTTAAGTGGAAAAAGATGATTGAAACTCAGACTGACAAAAGGATCAAACGCCTCAGAACAGACAACGGAGGTGAATATCGAAGTGATCCGTTTGACAAAGTTTGTCAAGATGAAGGTATTGTGAGACACTTCACAGTTAGACATACACCACAACAGAATGGGGTGGCCAAACGGATGAACCGAACATTGCTGGAGAAAGTTCGGTATATGCTGTCTAATGCTGGGTTGGACAGACAATTTTGGGCTGAGGCTGTGAGATATGCAAGCCATCTTGTTAATCGTTTACCATCAACTGCTATTGGTGGTAAAACTCCTTTAGAGGTTTGGTCTGGAAAACCTGTTAATGATTATGATTCCTTACGTGTGTTTGGTTCCACTGCATACTATCATGTGAAGGGATCGAAGTTGGATCCGAGAGCCAAGAAAGCGCTCTTTATGGGGATCACTACTGGTGTTAAAGGATACCGTCTCTGGTGTCTTGAAACAAAGAAGATAATCCTTAGCAGAGATGTTACCTTTGATGAATCTTCCATGTTGAAGAAGGATGACATTCAACAGATCAATAGTGCTCCGCAACAGGTGGAGTTTGAAAGGAGAATCAATCCAGTTCTGTACAAAGATGGAGAGAATCCTATGGCAGAAGGGGAGTCAAATGAAAAAGAGGTTCCAACCCAAGGACCTCACCAGCAAGAAGAACCTATTGCATTAAGGAAGCCACAACGGGTAAAACACAAACCTGCTCGATTTAGTGATATGGTGGCTCATGCATCTATAATAGTGAATGACGGAATTCCTACCACTTATCAAGAAGCAATTCAAAGTTCCGAAGATGAAGAGTGGAAGAATGCTATGAATGAAGAGATGCAGTCTCTTCATAAGAGTCAGACTTGGAAGCTAGCAAGTCTACCGAAGGGAAAGAAGGCTATTAGATGCAAATGGATATATACAAAGAAAGAAGGATTTCCTGACAAGAAAAGCATTAGCTACAAGGCGAGATTGGTAGCTAAAGGCTATGCTCAGATGGAGGGAATTGACTATAATGAAGTTTTTTCTCCAGTAGTGAAACATTCCTCTATCAGAATCTTATTGGCCTTGGTAGCTCAGCTGGATTTGGAACTAGTTCAACTTGATGTAAAAACTGCATTTTTACATGGAGACTTGGAGGAGGAAATCTATATGACTCAGCCAGAAGGGTTCAAGGTTGCTGGGAAAGAAAATATGGTATGCAAACTTGAAAAATCATTGTACGGATTGAAGCAATCTCCAAGACAGTGGTACAAGCGATTTGACAAGTTTATGTTGGGGCAGATGTACACAAGAAGCAAATACGATCAGTGTGTGTATTTGCGCAAGCTACAAGATGGATCTTTCATCTATCTTCTTCTTTATGTTGATGATATGTTGATAGCTTCAAGGAATTCTGGAGAAATTGACAAGCTGAAAGCTAAACTAAAGCAAGAATTTGAGATGAAAGATTTAGGGGAAGCTAAGAAGATTGTCGGCATGGAGATAAATAGAGACAGACAATTGGGGCAACTTCGTCTAACTCAGAAGCAATATCTGAGAAAGGTGCTGCAACGTTTTGGCATGAATGACAAGTCAAAATCTGTGAGTACCCCACTTGCTCCTCATATGAAACTTAGGGCTGATTTATCTCCGAAGAATGATGCTGAACGAGAATATATGGCAAAAATTCCTTATGCAAATGTTGTTGGTAGCTTGATGTATGCTATGGTGTGTACAAGACCTGACATTTCACAAGCAGTTGGGGTTGTGAGCAGGTATATGCATGATCCTGGTAAAGGACATTGGCAAGCTGTTAAATGGATTCTACGGTATATTCGGAACACCGTGGATGTTGGGTTATTATTTGAGCAGGATAAAAAGATTGGTCAATATGTAGTTGGATATTGTGATTCCGACTATGCCGGTGATTTGGACAAACGAAGATCAACTACCGGTTATGTGTTTACACTTACAAAGGCACCGGTTAGTTGGAAGTCTACTTTGCAGTCAACAGTCGCTTTGTCTACTACAGAGGCAGAGTATATGGCTGTTACCGAAGCTGTTAAGGAGGCTATTTGGCTTCAAGGGTTGCTGAAGGATTTGGGAGTTGGTCAAAAGCACGTCAAGGTGCATTGTGACAGTCAGAGTGCTATTTGTTTAGCAAAGAACCAAGTCTATCACGCACGAACGAAGCATATAGATGTTCGACATCACTTTGTAGGGAGATTCTGGAAGAAGGTAAAATACAACTTCAGAAGATCCAGACAGCTGAAAATCCTGCAGATATGATGACCAAGATAGTGACATCGATCAAATTTCAACATTGTATGAATTTGATCAATATTGTGAAGATTGCACATGGGTAGCCCCATAGGTGCATTTGAAGACACTACTAGAGATAGTTGTGAGAGAAGATTTTGTAACTTTTGGGACTTTTTGCCAAGGTGGAGATTTGTTATTTTTGGCTCAAAGTCCCACATTGGAAGATGAGTAGACATAGGGAGGCAACCTTAGACTATAAAAGGAAGCCTCCCCCTTTTGGTTTTATCACACCAAACTTGAAGCCTTCTAACTCTTTTAGAGGCTTAGTTTATTTTCTCTCTTGTAATCTTCTTGGAGAAATATATTTGTAGTGGTGTCCGGGGACTTAGGCATAATTGGCCGAACCTCGTCAAATCTTGGTATTCTCTTTATTTTCTTTTATGCTTCTTATTTATCATTGTTAGCCATTATTAGTTTTGCTATTGGTGGAAAATAGCTCGAATTTCCACAACAGTGCCAACCCCAACAAGCTTTAAAATATGAAGATAATAGTTGACAGTTCAAAGAATTTGTTGACTTTGTACATCTGGGCCACATGTATCTTCGCGCATGGAGCTAGAGTTCTAGTTGCAGATTATAAAGTGTTAAATATATGTAAATATATTTAGGCATATATCATGTTAATTGTATCCCTTAGAATTAGGCACATATCATGCTTGTATCCCTTAGAATTAGGCACATATCATGCTAACTGTATCCCTTAGAATTAGGCACATATCATGCTTCGATTTTGTATATATACGTTGATCTTAATGAGAATCATTGAGGAATTATTTCTAATATGGTATCAGCTATCTAGGGAAAAATGATCCTTTTTTTTCTTCCTTCCGCAAAGCTCCCTAGCCTCCTTCTTCTTCTCCATTACTCTTCTTTTCTATTCTTCTTTTGTCCACCATGTCGGATAACAAGAGCACTTTTCATCCTGCATTTGCGATTTCAAACATTCGGAACCATATCTCCATCACTCTAGAAATGGAGAATGTCCAATACTCCACATGGGCAGAACTCTTCAAAATCACCGCACGCTCTCATAAGGTCCTTCATCATATTATTCCTCCTGTCAGGGGCAAAGAGAAGGTTCCTTCGACCGAGGATGAAAAGGAATTATGGTCGACTCTTGATGCTATGGTTCTTTCATGGATTTATGCTACAATCTCTAATGATCTGTTGCATAATATTATCGAACCCGATGCTACGACCATGGAAGCTTGGAATCGACTCCGTGATATTTTCCAAGATAACAAAAATTCCCGTGTGGTAACTCTTAAAGCCGAATTTTCCAATACAAAGATGGAGAATTTTCCGAACGTTTCGGCATATTGTCAGCGTCTCAAGTCTCTTGCTGATCAATTAAAGAATGTCAGAGCACCGGTATCGGATAGTCGGCTTGTTATTCAACTCGTTTCGGGTCTCACGAGAGCATATCGGGGTGTTGGTACCTTGATTCGACAAAGTGACCCTTTACCTCCATTCTATCAAGCCCGGTCGATGTTGACTTTAGAAGAGGTCGGCTTGGCGAAGGAGGCTGCCGCAGGCTCGGAGTCCGCTATGGTGGTTGCCTCGGGATTGGAGTATGAGGATTCAGGTTATCCATCCTCTCTTTCGAATCATTTTAATCATCGTGGGAAGCAATATGGCAACCGCAAGAATTCTGGGCGTAAGGGTTCCGGTGGCGGCAAAGGTCCTGGTGGGGGACGCCAGGGTCAGTCTCACGGTGGTGGTGCTCAGGTTGGACAGCAGCAACAATCCGGCTCTGGGCAGCAGCCTTACGGACAACAGCAGTGGGGGTCACAACCGTGGCCTAATTTTCCTCCTTGGGGTTGGATGCCACAATGGGCCACTCCACCTTGCCCATATCCAACACAAGGGTGGGCTCAGCGTCCAATGAGTAACAAGGGGCAGCAGCAGCCTGGTCTTTTTGGGCCACGACCACAGCAGGCCTTTATGGGTTCAACCAGTGGGCAGTCCGCTACATATGCACCAACTGATATAGCTTCTGCGATGCATACTATGTCGTTAAATTCCCCCGATCAGACATGGTACATAGACACCAGAGCTACTTCTCATATGACTTTCTCCAATGGTAATCTCTCGTCTTATTTTAATTTGAGTAATCATAATAGTGGTATTACTATGGGCAATAGTCATATTATTCCAATTCATGGTTATGGTCACATGTCTTTGACTAATCATAATCCTCCTTTGTCCCTACACAATGTTCTTCATGCTCCCAAAATCATTAAAAACCTCATTTCTTGTCCGTAAGTTTACTACTGATAATTATGTGACAGTTGAGTTTGATCCTTTTGGTTTTTCTGTGAAGGATTTTCAGACGGGGAAGCCAATAATGAGATGTGATAGTCGGGGCGACCTTTATCCTCTTACCTCTTCCATCAACGATCAAGCCCTCCACTCAACCTTTGCAGCCATTTCACCTACTCTTTGGCATGATCGTTTGGGTCATCCGGGTGCTTCCGTTTTAGATTCTCTTAGGCTAAATAAAAGCAATGATTGTAATCGTCATTCAAGTTCTAGCATTTGTCGATCTTGTGTCTTTGGCAAACATATTAAGTTGCCATTTGTTTCTTCAAAATCAAGTACTATTATGCCATTTGATATTATTCATAGTGATCTTTGGACATCTCCTATTTTGAGTTCTATGGGGCATAAATATTATGTTGTTTTCTTAGATAATTATTCTAATTATCTGTGGACTTTTCCCATAAATAAGAAATCTGATGTGTTTGACAAATTCTTAGCTTTTAAAGCTCATATTCTCACCCAATTTGAACGTAATATTAAGAATGTGCAATGTGATAATGGGAGGGAGTTTGACAATGGCCCTTTTTGGGAGTTTTGTAAAACAAATGGCATGTCTTTCCGTCTTTCTTGTCCTCATACCTCGTCTCAAAATGGTAAAGCCGAACGAAAAATTCGGTCTATAAATAATATTACTCGTACTCTTTTGGCCAAAGTTTTATATTTATATTACGAAATTCATGTTGGGCTTGTGGAGGCCTGATTAATTAGGCCCGTTAGAAACCCTAATAACCCTAATCTATTTCTATAAATAGATAGCTTGTACTTGTAATCTATACACCACAAGAGAGAGAGTAATAAAATTCCTCCTAGTTGCAGTTGTGGACTAGGTCGTGAGACCGAACCACGTAAATTCTTGTGTGTCGTTCGTGTTCCGTTTTTCTCTATTTTCTCACAGCTAATTTGTGTGTGTGTGTTTATTGTTGTTATTCCGTTGTCCCAACAATTGGTATCAGAGCGAGGTTATACACACGAGAAAAAAAAATTAGCGAGAATCACCTAAAATTTTTGGAAAAAAAACTAAAAACTGCCGACCGGAGCAGCAGCAGCGCCGCCCCCGATCCATAGAGAGAAAGCAGTCGCCGCTGCCTCAATTGCGAGCTGCTGCCACCGCGACCAGCCGACGCCGGAAAAAGAAAAAAAAAGGAGCAGCCGACGCCTGGAGAAGAACCGAAAGCAGCAGCTACCTGCTGTGCAGCCAACCGGAGAAGCGGAGCGAGCAACAACAGATCGAGCAGGAGGTCGAGTCGCCGGAGAAATTTCTTTTTACCGGCAGTTACCAAGATCTAAGATCAGTTGTACCGGGTACCTCATCTAGTCATTTGAGATGGCAGAAGATGGGAAGTATCGAGTTGAAAAGTTCGATGGTGCAGATTTCAGTTGGTGGAAAATGCAAATTGAGGATTTGCTGGTTCAGAAGGAGTTAGACATGGTATTGGGTGACAAGCCAGAAAAGATGTCTGATGCAGAGTGGGCAGGTTTGGATCGGAAAGCCATGGCGGTTATCCGACTCTCGTTGACCAAGAATGTTGCGTTTAACATTCTGAAGGAGAAGACAACGAAAGGTGTCATGGAAGCGCTGTCTAACATGTACGAGAAGCCATCTGCAGCAAACAAGGTCTTTCTGATTAGAGAATTGGTGAACACAAAAATGAAGGAAGGCAGTTTAGTTACCGAGCACATAAATACAATGAATTCAATCTTAGCCAGACTTACGTCAGTGGGCATTAAGTTCGATGATGAAGTTCAAGCCTTACTACTGCTATCGTCATTACCTGACAGTTGGTCCGGAACGGTTACAGCAGTTACTAGTTCAGCGGGACCCGATGGACTCACTTTTGAGAAGATTCGTGATCTCATTCTAGGCGAGGATGTCAGAAGAAGGAGTTCTGGGGAATCATCGAGTGAATTGCTAAATGTCAGCAGAGGAAGGAGAAATAGCAGAGGTAGTGGGAGCAGGAACAGAAGAAGGAGTCAGACGAAGACTCAGGATCGCTCAGATGTAACGTGTTGGACGTGAAAGGAGGTGGGGCATTTCAGGAATCAATGCCCGAATAATAAACAAGTTAACATTGCAGGAGACTATGCTCATAATGATCTCTTGATATGTAGCGTGGAGAGCAGTGTGGATTCCTGGGTCATGGATTCTGGTGCTTCATTTCATGCTATCCACAGCAGTGAAGCATTGCAGAATCTGAAAGAAGGGGATTTTGGAAAGGTAAGACTAGCAAACAATAAAGTTCTTGATGTAACGGGCATGGGTGACATGATTCTGAAAACTTCAGTCGGTTCGTGGACTTTAAAGGATGTCCGAGTGATTCCAAGCTTGAAGAAACGGTTGATTTCTGTTGGGCAGTTGGATGATGAGGGACACGATGTTAAGTTCAGAAACGGGCAGTGGAAGGTGATGAAGGGGAACTTGGTCATAGCTCGAGGAAAGAAACGGAGTTCGCTGTATATGGTCTATTTACCATCTGAGGGAGTGATTGTCCCAGATCAGAAGAGAAACAAAATCCGGTTCACAGAGTCTCGTGGGCATAAGAAGGTTCGTTTTGCAGGAGATAAACCCAGAGCCACAGGTCAGATTCAGGTTGAACGTGCTTGGAAAGGTTCAGGTAAACCAGTCAGGGGTTCTCGTGGCAGTGGGAGCATCGGCAGTCAGCCAGTTAAAACTTCAGCCAGAGTTACCAGACAGTGGGTTAAGAGAACCAGTGTTCTAGCTGTCAAAGCCTCTCCGGATGATTACCTGCTAACTATGGAGAGTGTTGTTTGTTCTCAGAGTATCCCAGGATTCGGCAGTTCGTGCAAGTGGGAGTCGGTAGGGACAGAGGACGAGTCAGGGGCAGTTTTAGCCGTAACTGATGTTGGAGCTTGGGGAAGCTTCAACGGGCCTTCAGGTTAACTGATGAAAAGGCCGCTGCAACCAGGAAGATGAGGAGGAGATTACTAGACGTACAAGTGCTCACAGTGGATGGCAGTTGAAGATTATCATGCCTCCAAGTGGGAGATTCTTGGGCTTGTGGAGGCCTGATTAATTAGGCCCGTTAGAAAACCTAATAACCCTAATCTATTTCTATAAATAGATAGCTTGTACTTGTAATCTATACACCACAAGAGAGAGAGTAATAAAATTCCTCCTAGTTGCAGTTGTGGACTAGGTCGTGAGACCGAACCATGTAAATTCTTGTGTGTCGTTTGTGTTCCGTTTTTCTCTATTTTCTCGCAGTTAATTTGTGTGTGTGTGTTTATTGTTGTTATTCCGTTGTCCCAACAATTCACTTAATAAATAATTTATTCACGATCAGTACCTATATAGATCCACCTCACTAAGTACAGTTCACAAGACTAGTTGGAAAGAGTTCTTCTGATTCATTGATCTTCGTATAAAACCGTCATTTATACTCGTTAGAATCCTCGGAAAGCTCATAAATAATTATGTGTTTTTTTTTTAAAAGGTTAAAAGCAATGATCAACTATTTTCAAGTTGTGAACAGAGGAATCATTTGGAGTTCCCTTCATAAGAATGCGCTACATATTCCATAACATTTTTAGATGCAACAGATATTCATGATTTATTTTGCAAATTAAGATGTGATGAAGTTGACATAGTGATAACATTTATTGAATTCGAGAGAGGAAAAAAGAGGAATGATCTTTATAAAACTTCAAGCAACTTGATGCAATCCAGTATGCCCCTGTGTGCAATCCGGTCTACTTAAGCTATCAGTATGATAAGGTGGAATACTTTGTTCATTTGTGATCCACCTTACTCTTCACTTTAGCCAACCTCTCAAAATTTCCTTTGAAATACTTTTCACCCCATATTTTGGCCTTGGAATAGCTATAGTCCTCTTGATTTGTTCCAAAATAAAGGTCCCTGTAATTCAGATAAGCACTTCTTCGAGAGTTTGCTATGTATGGTTCCATTTCCTTGTAAAGTTTCCTTATCCATACTATCTTCTTGCTTGATATGCTCTCACTGTTATCACGCCAGTTCACCAAGTACTGAATATTACACAAATTTTCCCTTTCTATGAGGGAATGGAATTTCAGATTATGATATTTCATCCAATTTCCTACTTAATGGTTCCATTATCATCTGGGGTCTTTCTTTTTCCAATAACGGTTTCTCTACCATTTTCCAACCTTTTTCTGGAACTCGAGTCTTCACAAAATCAGATGTGGCTTTGAAATAATTCTTTTGTGAGTACTCTTTTCTAGTAGAACTTCAAGAGACTCATTTGTTCTACCGCCATAGAAATAGAGAACTGATCCAATCCAGGAAGATCCGTGACATTCTTTAAGGCATGGCCTATTACTACAGTCCCAAACAGGCTCTTGGAAGCAATCTTCTCTCCAGATCAAAGTCAGGGAACTTTTCTTGGAGCAATGGAATTAACTCATCAACTGGTCGTAGATAAAGTGCTTGAGAAAATATTAAAAGATACTTGCCATTCCCTGTTCCATCATTTTGGATAACTGCTCTGATGAACAAATCATCAGGTAGTTGATGTGATGTGTTTTGCCATTTTTGGAGGAGATTTTGATTACTCTCTAACTTCTTGTAAACAGTGAAAACAGTAACCTTCTCCGGAATACGAACAAGTTGGAGTTTCCATGCTAAAATAACAACAAAACTTGCTCCTCCACCTCCTCTTATTTCCCAAAACAAATCTTCTTTCATTTTCTTATCAAGAATTTTTTCATTAACATCCATTACGCAAGCGTCTACAACATTATCAGCTGCAAGCCGAAATTTTCTCATCATAGTGCCAAGACCTCCACCACTAATAAGCCCTCCAGTGCCAATACTAAAATAGACACCTCCTGCAAAACCATGCACGCTACTTTTCTTGACAATTGCATAGTAAAGTTGACCTAAGGTGGCCCCTGCTTAAACCCAAACTGTTTCCTTCTTTTAAATCAATCTTGATATCATCAATATTGCTTAAATCAAGCATGACAAATGAGGATTCAGAGCGAAAAGATATGCCTTCATATTCGTGGCCACCACTTTTGATCTTGATTTGCAAGCCTAGTTTTTTAGCACAAAGAATAACAGGCTTGATTTCTGATTTTTTCCTAGGGGAGGCAATGAAGAGGGGATGTGAAGAATTCAACTATCTGGGGTTATTTTGAGCATATTCTAAGATGGATGAGTAAGTTGGAGAATTTGGAGTGTAAAAGTTTTTGGTAATGTTGGCTTCAGAGCATTTGGAAAGACAGTGGAGAAAGTTTTCATGGGAGTAACATTTTGCTACAAAGAATGAAAAGAGTAAAAGAGAGAGAATTTTAAGGCTACCCATTCCTTTTCTTTGGAATAGAAGAAACATAAGAGATTTCATGCAAGAAACTGCAAGCTAAGATAATAGAATGGATTTGCTATAATGAGAATGAGCCATCATGTTACGAGGGGAAAGAAGATGAATTTGATCATGAGTACCCTTTCAAATGATCCATATTTATAGAATTTTTAGTGTAAATCTATTTAATTATCTGTGTTTATTCAAAAGTTTAGGAATCAACAGCTTGACTTTGAGCCTAGGCACATGAAAGTACAGACTAATCCGGATTTTCAGCTGGCAAGATTAGCAAGTATTTTTTTATTTTTATTTTTACAGATGCTTCTCCCACTTGGGCTTTATAATATTTAAGTAGATTTTTGCTAGTTGCCATGGTTTCCATGTGTTGAAATATTTATGACAACAAAAAGCATCAGTACCTCCTAGATTTTCACGGATTTGCATCTACACACATAAATTTGCAGGAGTTCTATTTTTACAGTTCATAACTTGCAGAAATATCAAGAAGACAACTACGAGTCAGCACGCTTCACACGGGGATTTTCTTTTCCTTGTGGTAGTTATTTTTTGTACTTTCAATCAACACTATTGACAGCCATTTTACGTTAAAAATATTATGTAAATGTCAAATAGTTATTTGATATAGTATGCTTAACAGCTACTGAAGTAAGGATATTGGACGTGAAAACTTAACTTAATCGCTCCTTAAAAGTGATACAAAGTAATGAATGTTCTTTCAAAGTTACTTTCAACATAGTTTGCTAATATCAACCACATTAATAACCAAATCCTATTTGATAGGGTGCCTGTTATTCATTAAGTATATTGAATCATTTCAAGCAAAAGAAAAAGCATAAATTATAGAGACACTGCCATATATGGTGTCTCTTGACTTCATTATATATCATTCTAGTGTCGTTTCAAGAGAAGGAATATAAATAGAAAAACTTCAATGTCTTGTATTGGATGAAGCCTAGCGAATGTGAGCTAGATACGGAGCTAAAGTTGCAATCTAGGATGAATGAGCTAAATATGGATAATATGATGTCAAAAATGGACAGGTTTTATATAATCCTTAAATATTTCGAATTAGCAAACCAATGTCTCATTGCATAAATATATAGATTCCAAACATTGGATAACGAGTCGAATATATGACTATTCCTGGGTATATTAGTGAACACCCAGACTCAACAACATACATAAATGCTAAGTTAGAAAAAGCCATTAGTACTTTTATAAAGGATGATTGGTGATCCTTTCCTTCACAACACTAATTGCACTGGAATTCCCACTTGCAAGCTCCCGAAATAGGAAGCTCAACTTAAGCCTCTTGGGCTGTTTGCCAGCGGGAATTTCATGTTCATAGTTTCAAGTTATACTAGTAATCGGAAAAAGAAAAAGACCTTGCATTTATGGAGTTTGTTCTCTGTATGTTTGTCTTTTGAGATTAGGTCATTGATCTTCCGGTAAATTCAGTAATAGTTCCCCCATTGACGTTATCACGACTCAACTCCTTAGAGAAGTAAGGTTCCAGGGGCACACAATTTAACCTTGCCATTTCATCCTCCTCCAGTAAGGAAACCACCTGAACCATTGAAGGTCTGTCTTGGGCACGGCGTTGACAACACAAGAGCCCAACAAGGATGCATCCTAAAACTTCATTCCAATCACCTGGTTTTTCTATCAATGGATCTAGTAGTTCTATGGCCTTCCCTTCATTCCAAATTCTCCAAGCCTGACAATCAAAATGTCATACATGTACAACGTTTTAGCACAAGGTGAAACTTCTATGTAACCAATTTAAGTGAAGTACTGACCAAACCAGGGGATGATATACTTACATAGCTTGCTAGACCAATATCGTAGATTGGGTGCCGATAACTCCAATTCTTTTGCCCACTCACTATCTCCAATGCCAAGATTCCAAAACTAAACACATCTAATTTAGTTGAATAATGTCCATTTTCTATGTATTCAGGAGGCATATAACCCCTACAGCCACAACATAAAACTATCAGCAAAAATTGTAAAATATACATAAACATGTAGTCTTAATGATAATGTACTAACCGTGTTCCAACTATATACTGAGTCCTTTCTTCAACATCTTCTTCGAATACCCTTGACACCCCTAAGTCAGATATCTTGGGTGTCATCTCTCTGTCTAGCAAGACATTGCTAGCTTTTAAGTCCCGGTGAATTATTGTCAACCTTGAATTATGATGCATATAAACTAATCCTTTTGCGATTCCTTTGATAATGTTAAAGCGCATTGACCATGTTACTGTACCCCTTCTTGCAGGATCTGGACATGTACAAAAAAGGGTTACTCAATTTCACTTGGATAGTCCCAAATTTCTGTCTTTTGTGGCTTTTCCAATATAAAAATAACACAGACAATAGAAAAACAAAGTTGTTATTTAAGATGTCATACCAAATATAAACCTGTCTAGGCTATTATTCGCCATGAACTCATAGACTAGGAATTTTTCTATTCCATGAATGCAGTACCCCAACAACTTGGTCAGGTTACGATGCTGTAGCCTTGCTATTAATTTGACTTCATTCACAAACTCCTTAACTCCTTGACGTGAAGTCACATCCTGCTTCTTCACTGCTATTTCTACTCCAGTCTCTAGTACACCCTACAAATTTAAGTATGTATCAATTTGGTTTTAATTCTGCTGTCTGAGTTACTGTAAATATGCATGTTCATGCTTGTTGAAAAGAAATAATAACCTTATAAACATCGCCAAAGCCACCATGCCCTATCTTATTAGCCAGCGAGAAATTGTTAGTGGCTGCAGCTAGAACACTGTAATCATATGCAATGACATTCGTGCCCTGCAGCAAAGCTCCTTGAGAATTTCCCGGCTGATTGATTTCTGGTTCATCTGCTCAGATAAAGATATTCTTTTGAGAAAACAAATTAATCAAACAATAATAAGGAGCACGCGAGCTAGCTTACAGGGTCATGTGTTTGCTAATGCAAAATCAACTACTCTAGTTAGCAGATAGGGGGGATAAGGAACATTTTTTTCGTTGCAGACTAAAGGGTATTGGGAGAACAAGATGCATTTTGAACAATGTTTCGCCCAAGGGAATATGAAAGCTATCCCCGGATCTTGGAAACAAGAAACACAGGCCCCTGAGCTGAGCTACTTTCGCTTTGATTCATTAATCTTTCTATCCATTAATCTTTATCTTAATAAAAATGAATTCTCTTTTTCTCTTTATTAGTCTCAAGAGTTAAAAGGAGTTTTTGCTCAAGAATAGTGTTTGAGTGAAACTAAGCTTGGGCTGTAATGGAGAACAATGAAGGTAATATAAAAGCAGAAAAAGGTGATTCTTTTTACCTAGCACCTCTGTCCTGCTTGCTCGATGCAGAAACATAATATATGTAGACAAGATAAATAGTGTCAGCACTAAGGTTGAAACAAATACTATCCATTTCCTTCTCCGATGGGAATCAGGTGCATCTGTTCATAAGAAAGTCAAAAGTGTTAGTTGTTTCTTACTCATAAAATTGGGCTTCAACTTTGGCCATTTAAGCGATAAACTTTATAGGAAATTTCTAGAGGTATTTGTTTATTCTGTTAATACAAATTTAAAGATTTCGTAATGAGAACAACTAGATGCATGCAGGTCAGTTTCATCTTTTGCTAGATTGTGTAGCAATTACGCGACAACATTCAGTAAAATGCTTCAAACACATCTAATGTTTTGATATCATGGAGATGCATATGCATCTTGAAAAGTTAGATTGAAATAGAACCAATTTCCTATGATAGAGATGAGGGGTGAGTGATTCATATAAGAAGCAAGTTATGGGAACAGTGTAAAAAAAAAAAAAGAGAGACTGACAAATCTGCATGAACCGCTTAATCAAGTACTACTAATATGGGAATTCTATTGATATTAATGTTTATGCACCAATAATTAACTTATACAACAATTAACTACTTCACCCTTCAAATGTTATTCATGGACACATTGTTTTGCCCATTAACCTACAAATCCAGTATGGATTATTGCTTAGCTTCTGATTTTGGTAAAAAAAATCTAGTGTTCTATAAAATTATATGGTTATCTAAAATTTTAGGGTTCATTGTGGGACTGTATAAAATTCTATGATTATGTAAAATCTTAAGGTTCATTGTGGGGTAGTATAAAATTCTAGGGTTCATGGAGAAAGGAGAAGAAAATCTAAGAAATGAAGAAGAAGGAAGGGGAAGAAAATCCGAGAAATGATGGAAAAGTGAACAAGAAAGGGGAAGAAGAGAAGGCTTTAAAGGAAAATAGAAAAAAGGTCCCAATTTTTAAAATTATGGGCCTTCACGTGCCTGTTGTCCATTGATTTCAAACATTTCGCCAACTCAACATTGTGTTTTAACACAAAGAGAGTGATAGTTTAGGTAGATAAGGAAACAATGAATAGTTGAGGTATGAAACTCACAAAAGATTGACTGTTTAGATGTGTTTTTGATCATTAACTCTACAATTAAGCATCGACTCACAAGTAAACAATCATTTTTACCTAGATTTCCGTGTGCCATCCGTATAAAAATGTCGTTCCCCGCTTTCTGTGGACGTCTCATATCAAGTAAATCTCCCAACCAAACGAGACATTTGCTTCCATTTTTGTTGATATTGATGTTAGTATAAGCCATGCATGAGCTTTCATTCAAGCACTTCTCTTTACATTCCTCGGGGTACAACATTCCCCAGTAAGTTGCATTATCAGGCAACTTCAGGCCAGTATTCTTCACAAATACGTCTTTGTTAGTATAGTTAAGTGGGGCAATTCTCCTACATCCTTTGGTAAAATTCATCTTGTCCCAGTCATCTGGTGATGCAGCCGCGAAACCATCAGGACACCTGCAGGATGGATCCTCAACAAAACAAACTCCATAAGGCCCACAAGTCCTATACTGGTCACATATGTCCTTATTCAGTATCTTCACTCTATCCCAGCGATTGGTAGCATTATTCCATCTCAGGAACTCTATCTTTCCCTCTGGATTCAGTGACAGTTTCAAACTCCAGTCATTCTTGGCTTCAAATGTGAAATAAAATGCATCAGTAGTGGAGTTAAATATTGGTCTGAAGTCGTCGTTGTCCATGAGGGCATCACTGCCACTAAATTTTTGTCCATCCCAAGGGCCCCACCTTGAATCTCTTTTCTGGTTTTCCTCAAGAACTAGTTGGGGTGACTGACCTGAGTCACCTGAATCTAACCTGAACAAATACTCACCTGGATATGGATCATTACTTGTCCTCCAGGAACTCATGGATCGGTTAATACCAGTTTTCTGGTCCCAACCGAGCTTCATTCCTGGTAACAATGTGTCAATGGGGTGATCAAAGCTTTGCCAGAGGTACTCTCCAGCTATCAGATTGCTAGAATCTCCAAACACAAGATTACCTGAATCCAGGAGCTGCAGAACTGGTCTGGGAACAGTCTGGTTTGGATTATAAATCCATACGGCTGTTCCTGTGCAATCTGTGAGAAAAATGCGTCCTTCTTTGTCGAGTACAAGCATTGCACCACATCCAAGTGGATTCCATCTATTGCCAACCCATACTACACTGGACTCTATATTCTTGTACCACAATCCCAGGTACCTCTTGCATCCAAATATTGTAGCAGAACCAAAAAATCCTATTTCAAATATTTGGTTGGACGAAACTAGAGTCTCGCCATCGCTGAGAACTTGATTTGGGAACAAAGTATCACTAGCAGCACAGTAACTTGCACATGAGGTTATGGAGATAAGGAGATGACAGATAGTGAATAGCCAAGAAAGCATGACAGCCATTGGTGTAAATTAAAATGAAGATATAACAAAGAGCTAGAGAAAGTTTGAGTAGTAGAAAAGGTGGAACATTACCCTAACAAAGTGTAGCTAAAACAAGCATTCTGAAAATCAAAAGGGCAAGTTGAAATACATTTTTTTTTTAAGAAAAAAAAAAAGCAGAAGTTAAAAGGTGAGTTCTTGAGGACAAGTTGAAACACATTTTTTAGCCGGAAAAGGTGCAAAATAAGACCTTTATTGTTTTCTAAACCCTTTTAACTTAAGATGAAGGACAAAAAAGTAACTAGCATTGTGTCAGCATTAATTGAAAGGTCAGTTACGATTTAATTTGTGCAAATCCACTCTCCATATGAAATAAAACATTTAGAAGAGAACGCAGGAATATCTTCAAGGTTTGATTTCTTGTTAGCTCTAACATAAATAAAATTTTCCTCTAAGAAAAATGAATTCAATATCATCTTGTTCTGTTTTTTGAGGAAACATAGTTTCATCTAAGGCTTCTGTAATCTTTAGTGAAAATTTATTTGAAAGATAACCTTGTCTTTAAGAGGCCAAAGTCATGTCCTGCCCCTCTAGGAAAAGTCTATTGTATGTCACATAAGAAACGTAACTGACACTACGGGTTTTGGCTTTATTTAATTTATGAGTCTTTGCCTTGCAAAAGAAATGTAATCTATTATTTATCTGTTTAGACAGAGCATGCATAATGTTAAAAAATTGTCAAAAGAGCAATAAATCACAGAGATAAGTTACAATAATTGCTATTGAATAATACATACATAGACACTCAAACTTGGCCTCAACTGACAATTAAGCATTCAAACTTTGAGAATGCACATCTAGGCACCTCAACTTAATTTTACTGTGTAATTGAGCACTCCAACTTTCAAGATGATCATCTAGGCACCTCAAGTTGGTTTCCCTGTGTCATGTGTCACGTCAATATCGTGTGCCTACAAGACATAGTAGGGACTAGTTGGAGTGCTTAGTTGTCAGTTGAGACCAAGTTAAGGTGCCTAGATGTGCACTCTCAAAGTTTGAATGTTTAATTGTCAGTTGAGGCCAAGTTTAAGTGTCTATTTATGTATTATGCCTTGATAAAAACACCGTAAACTACAATTGAAAATAAAATAAACAAAAATGAACTAAAAAATTCAAGCGGAGGCGTGAATATCTCACTTTCTTTAACGAGATTCAATTCCACAGTAATATAATCTTCATTGATCCAGCAGTAATATTCATGACTTATCCTCTCCAGAATACAACAGCCCAACAACGTCGTATGACTCAAATAACTCCGGATTAATTAAAGAGTCTAAAGCTCCATCAAAAGAACATCTTCCTTCAATATAAAAGTATTTTCATTTGTATAGTGAATTAGTTGAAGACTTATAATATTTTTCTTTGTCTTGACTCTCTCTTTCACTGCTACTACAATATGTTTCCACATTTCCCATAATTCTGTTCTCTTTACATGCATCAAAACAAGAAAGAAACATCCTTTATATAGGTGTAGGATTTCTTTCACAAATGTCAAGAAGTGAATAGTCATAACGTAGGTAAATTATGGGAAAACTATGCCTTAGAATACATAAGTTACAAGGCATAATAAGGGAATAATGGCATAATGTTTATGGGAAAAGTAATAATTACATTCATCACAATGAATGTGAGAAATAAAATATTATTAAAATACTATAATATAACATTTTATAATATTAAAATGTCCACAAATTCGAAACACTATATTTTTTGTATTGAACTTCACGAAATTTCTAAATTAAACTAATTTAAACATGAAGCATGGATTTTTGCATGTCCCACTTGGACAATAACGTCCTTCTGGTTACATAGTAGAAGTCCTTTATAATGAACAACAATTTCTTCACCAAAGCTTTGTTAGTCGGATGATAAACATTATTAGCATCATGAAGGATCAAATGAAGGGTAACCTTTTAAGTTTTAACTAAAATGAAATATTTCCTTACCGAGTTAGTGTGTTTAATAAATCTGCTCTATTTCATGTTGAGTATAAACTATATTAGAATCTAGTCATCTTATCCTCCATAGGACAGCAATAGCTGAAATTGTCACTTCATAGAATTGTTTTACTTTCTCTGTATTCTCCAGAGGGGGAGATCCCCCAATCAGCGACACAGAAATGGTTTTATAGATAATTCTAATAATTTCAATATCTGTACAGAAATCCTGATAAGTGGATGCCGAATATACCTTCAAGGTTGAAGCCTCATTACAGACCTCTTCCTCAACTTTCTTTGACCGAAAGAAATGCAACTTAAATAAAATAAGTAAAACCAGAAAAAAGAAAGTTAAAACTGCAATCATATTGTCTACTTACATGTGCTGTAAGGTTGTAGTAATGCTCGGTGATGAGAACTGCATTCATCTCCCCAGTTATTATCTCCAATACTATGACACCAAAGCTAAACTCAGACCCGAAAATGACCACATCTAAAATCAAGGGGATATATAACCTCTGCATACCAACAGAAGCTGATCATATGTTGATATTGAAGAAAATTTAGAAGAAAAAGGAAAAGTAGTAACTTTGCAGACCAACAGAACCTCTGCTCTTTCTGTTTGTTCTCAGAAGTACTAGATACGCCAAATCTTAAATTATGGGTTTTGTCTCACTATTTAGTATAATATCGGTTGTCCTAAAATCCTCAATGTTTCAACCTTGAGTCTTGATGAAGTTAAGAAGCCCGCGTGCAATCTCCAAAACAACATAGAAATGTTTGTCCCATGACAGAAAAAGTTACCTTCTCCTTCATCTGCAAATTAAGAAAATTGCATTAAGTGATTCATCGTTTTCTGCAAGTTGTTACTTCTCTCAAAATCTATAAACTACGAATCTCGTGTCCTAAGAGAATATGAAATTTTCCAAGGCTTTATTGTGAGTATTCATAGACCAGCATTCCCTTTTTCCCTTCAATCAACAATCCATGATTCATGATATGACAAAGAGTTGCCTCCTTTTTTTTCTTTTACAACTATTTTATGAAGTCTTTTGATTGTAATCTAAAGGATCTTTCATGAAAATTACCTTATTAACAGAGCCCAAAACCACCTCGCAGAACTTTGTTTTCTGTAGAGAATTTATTAGTAGCAGCAAAAGAGTTGGTAGATCAACAACAGGTCCTGGCACTCTGTTCTTGAGGATATTTCTCTTTGACCATTTTGTGTTGAACTGAAAAGATTAGTATCAGTAAATGGACTTGGTGAATTTCTAGAATCTCAGCAAAGGCACAGAATGTTTTAAAGAAATGACACCTGAGCCTAACTCAACCTCAAAAACTAGTTCATGAAGCGAGAATTGTCCAAATTCATATATGCAAATGCAAATCACCAGTCTATTTTCCAACCAATATGGAACTCTTATCCATTCTAACACCCCCTTCACGCCAGGCCCAACTGAAGCGTGGACTGATAGTCCAAACATGGACGGACTTGGTCCAAACACCTTGTAAGATATTGCACTTGCAACTAACACAATCCTAAAAGAAAGATCATAAGGGGAGAATTGCTCAAATCGGTATATGCAAACCACTAGTCCATTTCCCAACCAATGTGGACCTCTAACACATATGAACCGGCATAGTCCGGTCAATAGTACCATAAAATAAACATAGACTTCCAATGGTGAGACTAGGATAATAAGCTTTCCCATTCTGGCCTTTTCACTTGAATCTAGCTGTGTCAACAGTCCAACCAAATATAGAAATGAGGTCTCAAGAATAAAATGGAAACCTAATATGAAAAAGTTGCAGTCATGAATAGTTTAAGGTGGATACTAACTGTTGGAAATTCAAATCTGAATGGGTCCCATTACCTTTCCACCACTCCTGAACCTGTTCATTTTAGGACTTAACTTTCATCCTAGCGTCATCCTAATCAGCAAAGTATCATACATATATCGGAGCTTCGCTAAACATAATTATTTTTCCTGATTAGCTTTCATCTCTTGGTACAAGATTTCCTGATCGCGACAGCTGCAAATTGATCTGATCCCTCCTGACTTTTATCATTTTGTTTTAAAATGGTAGTTTCTGAGCCAATTTGCTCCCAGATATCTGTTACCTTCCGCCGGTATAGGTATCTGTAACTCTAGGTACCAAGGCTCAGTAAGGTGTCACAAATTCATCTAGTGTCACCTCCACTGGGATTCAAACCTTGATTCCTGCTTTTGAAAATTCAATTCTTTGACCGGAAGGTCACCACCTTGGGGACCTCCTGTTTTTTGTTAGTCATACTAGATGACCGGACAAATCTGTATTGGGCTGTTTCTGATGTCCACCCTGACCACTACCATACTCCCGGATAATCTCAACTGGAACTTATCAAACTAAAGAACCCGCTTCAGATCTTCTGCTGGAGGATATTGAAGTCTCACCATAAAGTTTTGAGCGTGTGTTAAGGTGTTTGCTGAGATGGATATTTATAGAAATAGGGAAACCAAAATTATACAATATGTGAATGATAAATAAAGAGGTATAGTTTGCAAATATAGGAATTGGCATTAGACAAATTCTAGTACTCTCTGAGTATCAAAAAGGTCAGATTTGCTTCATTAAATCATCATGCTGTACTTTTAGCTGAGCACTTGAAGTCAACTGGCCTTTTGGATCTTGTTACTTCTTGAGGTCTTTTTCTTATATTGGAGGTTCGCGCGTTTTGGAAGAAAACATCACACTGTTATTATGAGGTGAATCATGTAGAAAATGTTGTTATCTTCGTAAAAACCGTATGGAAGGAAGAACCTCAAGTAGGGAATTGGCTCTGACATTTTTGGTCAAGAAGTATCAGCAAGGAGCCATTGTCATCTTCTCAAATAACAAAACATTTACACATTATGACGGATGTAACAGCAGGGCGATAAAACTTACAAAGATGAATGCACAAACTATTTCTTCTGAATCACATCAATGATGGCACAGTAATTTACAATAAATTTCAAGGATATGGAAAAGGAATGATTGGATTGGACTGTTACATTGATGATGAAAAAGGAACTGATTTTTGAACTCACAATTGTATGTAATGAGAAAAAAGACCTAATTATACTCTTTAGCTTTCACAAAACTTACCCAAACACAAAAACTGAGAAAGTATACAAGAGAAAATTGTGAACCTCTTGTAGTAATATACACTTTTGAGGGCGATACCATCATCTACCGGCCATCTATCATGGTAACTGTAACTTGATTGACTGTGCAAGTTTCTTCATAATTAGTTGAATATGAATCAGAATCAAGAGGTCTTCTTCCAACGCAAAATCCTGGGTTTTTAGGCTGAGGCAGTGATGCGCTTTCACTGCCTAACATCAACACCACATTGGACATGTTTGGTCTGTCTTCTGCTTGTTCCTGGACACACAACAGCCCGACCTGTATGCATCTCATTACTTCAGACGGAGAAAACAGTTCTCCCACAGATGGATCCAGTAGCTCCGAGCTGGTCCCTTCTTTCCATAGTCTCCACGCCTGCAGAACCAATTACTTTCTTAATCAGAAATGACAAATGTGTTGCCAATAATGAAGCTAACATATAATCGGTGAACTTACATGTCCAAGAAGGTTGAGTTGGTTATTTTGATAATAGAAACCCCTGTTCTTCTTCCCCGTTACTATTTCTAACACCAAAACTCCAAAGCTGAAAACATCGGATTTAACAGAGAAGAGGCCATCCATTGCATATTCTGGAGACATGTAACCACTGCAACAAAAGAAAAAAGGATTTAGAAACAGGTTTAAAGGGTCTATGAATGATGTGAGAAATTATGTTGTGTGCTTACTAGGTTCCAACTACTCTCTTTGTATTTCCTTCAGTCTCATCCCCGCCAAATATTCTTGCCATGCCAAAATCTGATATTTTGGGGGTCAAGTCTTTATCAAGGAGAATATTGCTTGCTTTAAGGTCTCTATGGATGATCCTAAATCTTGAATCTTGATGAAGGTATAGAAGGCCCCGAGCAATCCCACAAATGATACTGAACCGCTTTTGCCAGTCGAGCAGCGAGCTTGTCTGTTTATCTGAGGAGCACATTTGCATATAAGTTACCAATTACATAAGCAAGTGAATGATGTGAATCAACTACATGAGACGATATAACAAAAAAGACTTACTGAACAAAATTGAATCTAAACTTTTATTTTCCAGGTATTCATAGACCAGCATCTTCTCTTCCATATCAACACAGCAGCCAAGAAGCCGGACTAGATTTCTGTGCTGTAGCCTGGCAATCAATCTTAGCTCATTCTTAAATTCTTCGACTCCTTGGCCAGAATTCTTTGAGAGCCTTTTGACTGCTACTTCTTGACCTTCGACCAGCATTGCCTGATCAAAAGATTATCTTATTGAGTTATCCATCATTTTTTTCCCTTTATTGTACCAGTATGGTTTACATATAACTGAGATTGTTACCTTGTAAACACAACCAAAACCACCTTGGCCTAACTTAGTCGCATCAGAAAAATTTTCTGTTGCCATAGCTAGGGTGCTGAAATCAAATAATGGCAATTCAAACTCTTCTGTTGAAGTTTCACCAGAAAATTCTCTCTTACTTGGAATAATAGCTGCATTCATTAGAAGTTCTTGACTTCGTTCACTGATGCCTGGTTTGAAATCATAAGAAACATTCATTGGAAAATGAAGCATTTTATATTAGACAATCTTATTAATCATGATAGATTCATAAAATACCTCTGTTTTCAGACTTAGTCCGAATCGAACCTTGATATTTTCTTCTCTTTGATAAGAAGCAAAGGGTTACTCCAAATAGCACAAGAGCTATACCAACTGTAATCCCAGCAGCTATTGCAATTTTTTTTGTCTTGCCAGAACTATTTCCAGATCCCGCACCTCCACTTCGCACTGAAATTAGAACTCTTCAAGTTAATGTGACATCATGCTTAATTTTATTCAACAGTTTAGTGCTTAAATTTTTCGTCATTTTTTATTCTGTTTGAAAACCTATAACTTACCTTCATTAAAGTTACAGACACTGTTGTTAAAATTAAAAATCATTTTTGGTGACAATAGCAAAGTTTGAATTGAAAAGACTACAAGTCCAATGATGTCACTAAGAATTTAGAGTGTAGATAACAACAAAAAAGGTTTGTATAATCTTAAAAACATGATGTAATTCACCATAAAAAGTATTAACATCATCCATGACATTTTCTCGGTAAAAAAATAATTGGATTAATATAAATTAATCCCTTTATAATATTTCAATTTTTAACCTTTCTTTCAAACGTGTATGACATTTTCCCAAACGTGGTCAAAGGAATTGGTCAGTCATCCGAGTGAATCTCTAAGTAATTTGTACTCAGTAGGGTCCACGAATTATTGTCCTTTTTTTAAAAGTGATTTTCAAGTATTACATTAGAAATCATAATTTTATCTTTTTTAAATACTATCTAATTTTTACCTCTCAAATTTATAATTTATAATTTTTATTTTTTAACACTTTAACAAGTATTCCCTCCTTCTATTTAAGATCATCTGATTTAAGAATAAAAATCAAACAGGGGCAATTCATGCCAAAACTTAAAAGATATACTATTTTCTCTGAAAAGAAGAAAAACGGAAAAGCAACTGGGCTGGCCCAAGAAAAGGAACTAAATAAAGTCAAGATCGTCGGCCATGTAACGTTGGAGAATGGTGCCGAAACTATGGTAAACTTAAGGGTGGGCCCATCACACCGACCAGGAAATTGCTTCGTCACCGTTATGTGTGGGACCAATTAATAGAAAACAATTACAGCTAAATAAGCACTATTTCGAAAACTTTTATTTCCCACCATAATTGAAAGTTTCTTTCAATCCAAAAGGCAAAATGAAAGCAAAAAAATAAAAAGAAAAGGGAGGATAACATATTTCAGTATGTCATGCAGCCATTTATAAAAGACTTGAAAGAGGAAAGTACAAAATAAAAAAATGAAAATGAAAGGCAAATACACATTTTGATTACTCTGATACCTTTTTTTTTATTTTTCGTTAAACCTACTTGTTCACCCTCATTTTCTTAAAATCTTTCAAAACCATCCGGTCATTGAAGAAATCTTGTCTTGATATTTTACATGAAATTAAGTAAATGGCATAATAATTGAATTTGAACACACAAACTTCTCCAAAAAATTTAAGAGAACTTTTCCAGGTTATACTGTTTAAAGGGGCCAAAAGTTTTCTTCTTTTACACCTTCTACTATCTTTCTTTCATTAGTTTTATTTTTATATGTTAGTAAATCGTCCACCATAGTTTCAATGTCAAACGTATTTACGAATTGAATTGTGACAATAAATCGATAATATTTGTACAAATTTAGAAAGAAGGTGGAATTATTAGGTGGCTGGTGACTTCTAGAGCCTCAAGATACATGACTGAGCAACACATTTTCCAAATATTAACCATCCTATCTAATCAAATTGAGAAAAAGAAACTCTAAATAGTAGATAAATACAAATTACGTCCTTATTGAAAGCAATTTGTAGATAGGGTTGTTAGACATGGTTAGGTTTTTTTTAATTCTTTTCCATTTCAAAGTAAAATACGTAAAGCAAAAAAAGAAAAAAAAGAAAAGGCTGGAAAACGTGCATACCACAAAGAATATATTGGCAGAATAGCTTTGAAAAGTTGGTTGTTTCCGAGTCCTTTTCAGGATTTAATGCACTCAATGATCAATATACTAACTTCTTGTTTTTTTCATAGGTTGTATTGATAACTATCAATTATGAATTTAAAAACAGGCCTTTTCCTAAAGTAGGTGGTGACGTGAAAGGGAGTTTAAAAAGGGGGCCTAGGATATTAGAAGACAACTGTAGTTTCTATTTTTTAAAATTAAGAAAAATTAGGGGTAGAAAAAAGAAAATTTACAAAGTGAATAATCGATTCTTCACTAAACTATTAAGATTTCCCAATAATTATACTAAAAGGAGGCTGAGTATTTTCAAAATAAAATCTCAAATTTAATTTTTGCATGAGGTTCTTGGTTTTGGAGGGAGGGAGAGGGTTTAATATATTAGTAGAAAAATACCAACCAAACCAACCCCACAAATAAAATAAAAAAGAAAAGAAGAATCCATAAAAAGGTAATATATTTTTTTAACTTTCATATATTAGAGGCTAACTGCATTCAATTTCATTGCACATAGTTTTTCTTTGATTATGGGTTAAATTTGCCAAATTTCGGAACTCAATCGGATAACAATAAATAAAAACTACTACTATGGGGTGTAATATGCTTCTTATTAAAAAAAATGACAAAAATATACATTTAGAATATTTGGATTGGATCTGACACGCAAAACTGGCACTAACAATTTTGAGACAAATAGATGTTTCAACTTGTCATTCGACTTTTGAAATTATGGAAATAGATTCAACAGAAAGAGAATACAGTATAAAAATAGTGGAATAACGTAGAGAACAGCAAGTTTGCCAAATGAATAAAATAAATTTACTTTCGCGTGAAACCAGAATTTATCCGACAAAAATGTGCAAAAGACTATTTAAATTGTATATTTCAAATCATGGAAAATACTTTCCAAATTTTTCTCCTAAAATTCCATTGTTACCCTTTCTAACAAGTAAATTAAAAATTCCAACCAACTCCACTCGTGCAAACCGAGTCCGACTCAAATCGCACCGGTGACCCAAAATTTGATCCTACCATAGAATGGATTATCTAACAATCATTTTTCAACCCCAAATTACTTAAAATTGATTGTACAAATTCTTTTTGCTACGATTAAATTTGTTAAAAACACAATTTATTTATTTTTACATTCATCAAAATTCCATCTTTATGTGAGTTTTAAGATAACATAAAACTGCAAGCGAAGCTAGAAGCATCCAAATTAGTAAAGGTTGTGGAAAAATAGGATGTTACCTGCGTCAGAAGAAGCCACCCTAACGTAGAGAATTTGGCCACCTTCCGCCGCCGCATACTGCCGCATATCAAGAAGTTCGGTGCTCCAAATCACACAACCCGACCCACTTCCGGTAATATTCGAATTGGTATACGCGGTGCACGAACAATTCTTCCGACACATGGCTTCACATTCGTCCAAGTTCATATTTTTATCCACAAACGAGCTCGTTGTATCTGGCAACTTCATGTTTCTCAATATGTTAAAATCATCAGTTTCACAATCCAATTTATGAAACCGAACACATCCATCAGACCCATCTCGCAAATCCCAAGCCACTTGATTTTTAGGCTTGAATCCCACCATACATTTACATATCGGTGAAAGGTTTGAATCGCAAATTCCAGATACCCCACACTCTGTATAACCATCACATTGATCTTTTGGAGCGTACCAGAATCGATTCCATATGCTGTTTGTTGGAATCCAAGTGTATCTTTCAAGAAGACCATTATGATTCACCAACAACCTCGAGTACAATGTTTTGTTGTGTAACTCAAACATGTAATAAACTTCATCTGATTTGAACTGAAATTCGAATGTGATAATCTCAGTTGGCTTCATTTCGGGTACCCCACTGAATCTAATTCCATTCCAAGCGCCGCTCCGATAGATAATTTCTTGTTTATCCGTTAAGAAAACTTCCGGTAACCCATTGGTGTTGATCTTGAAGGTGAAATCTCCAGGAGCCGGATCAATTGTTGTTTTCCATGATGTAATATTCCTATTCAACCCAGTTTTTGCATCCCACCCAAGTTTCATCCCAGGTAACAAAGTGTCTGTCGGATAATCAAAGCTCTGCCACAGGTAACTCTGTTCTCTGTCATCGTTTTCCGGTCGAACGACGAAGTTCCCGGAGTCCAGGAGTTGCGCTACTACGTTGGTCGCAGGAGATTGGTCGGAAGACCAGACAGAATTCCCCGTTTGGCCATCGACGAGAAGAAGGATGCCATCTTCGGTGATTTTTAGGACTGATGTTGATGAGCTTGAAAGGGGTTTGGCTCTGTTTGCAACCCACACAATAGTCCTGTCCTCTATTTCTTTGTACCAAATACCGACATACCATTTGTCTGAATTTGCACCGCCTGGAGAGAAAAAGCCCAATTCAAAGAGTTGTCCGGAAGATACCAAGGTTTGATCTTTGGTTAAAGGCTGTGTTGGGATGATTGTATCAGTGGGTATAGCAAGAATTGGATGAAGAAATTGAGAAATCAGAAGCAAGAAGCAGAATTGGTGAAAGTAATATTCTTTGGTGGTGGTGTTTCTCATTGTGGAATTTAAGAAAGGAGTATTTTGTTTTGCTGGTTTTTAGAAGACCAGTGGGAGAAGTTGGGCAGTCTTGGCGTTTGAGACATTTGTTGGTGTACTTGTTCTTGTTTTGATAGGAAGGGCCGAAGCAGGAAGGAAGATGGTATTTTGGTACACATCCCCCTCTCATATATATGATTCTTTTGCTGGTCTTCTAAAGTCTTCCCTTGAAAATGAAATGTCACAAAAGCGTTTCAAATTCACGTTATAAAGCTATAAACAATGTAAAATTATAGTTGGGATGATTATCGATCCGGTAAAAATATTACTCCATTCTATTTTAATTTATATGATAATATTTAATTATATTAAATTAATTCAAAATAATATTATCTAAAGTATTAAAACAAGTCATAAAACAAAATTTTTGAAATGTTTTGGGTTACCAGCTATAATTCAAATTTCATATCATGGGCATATTCTATTAAATTCAGATTCCCTAAGTACGAAGATTGGGCGGACATATATGAGTTGGATGTTAATTTTAAAAAGTAACTTTTAAAAAAATAATTACAGTGAGAACAAATTGTATTTGATCAGTAAATTTAAAAAATTGTTTTTGAGTAATAATTAATGTTTGATTAAATTTTTAAAAATTATTTTTAAATGTATCTTTTTCAAAAAATTATTTTTTAAATTTTTAAAAAATAATTTCTCCTACTTCCCAAAAACACTTATTTTCTTCTAAAATTTTAATCAATTATCTTACTTTTTTTTAAATAAACACTTTTAATCTTTTAAAAATTTCATAATGTAAACACTTTTAATCTCCTAAAAATTTCGTGAAACATGCTTATAAGTTTTAAACTAAACACACCTTGATCCTTGGTCTGATAAGGGACACATCATTGAACCTATCAATCTATTACTATCAAATGTTTGTGGTTCAATCAAAGGATTCAATTTGACGTCTCAAATTACTTCATACAAATTAAGAAATTGTTACATGTATAATAAAAATTATTAATATGTTAAAGATTCAACTAGTATGATCAGCTTTTCTCAGAGTGAGGACCGAATAACGTCAGTTGAACAGTATGTATATCACAATCAACCGACATGCAACATGACTCAACCTAATATGCGATAATGCGACACACTATACCACTTCGATGGATCGTGTCATGTCTTTGGTTTAGAATTTCTGGTCCAATTTCTCCTTGCATGGATAGCACATATTATACAGTGATGTAATTAATATAATCGTCACACATTAATTTACTTCAGTTCAATTGCCTTTCTATTATCCTTTAAATATCATTCCATCTTTGCTTTACCCCCTTGATTTACAACAACTCTTCACAACTTTGTTAATACTTGTTGCCGGAGAAATCACAGAGAAAAGCAATGTGACATTAGAGTGTTTATTGAAAGATAGTGTATTCTTTCATCTTGGACCACTTGGACAGGTGTCTAAAAATAGATCCAGCCAGCTGTGAGGGATATTATTCTTTTCTAGGATAGTGTATTAAGGGCAGAATAGTATTTGTAACTTGTATATATTTTCTTTCTGTATTTGTATATTCAATTAGTTAGAGAGTTTGTTACAGAGTAAATTTCTTTCCAAGTTTCCCACTGTATAAACAGATGCTATTGTACAGAATATACATGAAAAAGAGAGTTTTATCTCTGCAAATTTATCTCTTCTTCACAGTTTTTCTCATGGTATCAGAGCAATAACTCTAAGCCAATACTCTAAAAATTCTTCTTTTAGTGGCATATCCGAAGGATGATCCCCGGACTCCTAATATTGTTCATGATCCAAAGACTTTTCAAGTCGAAATGTCTTCTTCTAAACTTGTTGCTTTCCAGCAGATTGACTCAAATCATCCCTATTTTCTTTCTACTTCTAACAACCTAGGCATAATTTTAATCAACATAACATTTGATGGTACTTGCTATGGAAACTGGAAAGGGGGTGTGTTGATTTCATTTTCTGCCAAGAATAAACTTGGCTTTATTAATGGATCATGTCAACGTCCACCTTTTGATTCACCTTTACTTCTCCAGTGGTAGAGGTGCAATGACATGATCATTGCCTGGCTTTTGAACTCTCTTAAAAGGAAAACTACAAAATGTGTGATCTATTCTCACATAGCAAGAGAATTATGGAGTGAACTTGAACAAAGATACAGGCAGGCAGATGGAATCAAGTTCTTTCAGTTGCAAAGAGAGTTGAACAACATTAGTCAGGGAAATATTGATGTAGCAGGTTATTTCACTAAACTAAAAAAAAGGTTTGGGATCAACTGAAATTAGTAAATACCTTCATGATTTGTAATTGTGAAGCCATAACTCGTAACATTAAAATGAAAGAAGCTCAACAACTTATTCAATTTTTAATGGGTCTTAATGATGTTTATATTGGGATAAGAGGAAACATCTTGATGATGAGATCTCTTCTTACCATTGCTCAAGCTTACTCCATCATTCTCCATGAAGAGTCACAAAGAGAGGTACACTATAGTTCTACTCTAACTTTTGATTCTTCTACATTCTTTTCCTCTGGACAAAGGTGGAATACACAGAGGAATCCTGGTGAGAACAAGCAGATTATTTTTAAATGTATCTTTTTCAAAAAATTATTTTTTAAATTTTTAAATAATAATTTCTGCTACTTCCCAAAAATACTTATTTTCTTCTAAAATTTTAATCAATTATCTTACTTTTTTTAAAATAAACATTTTTAATCTTTTAAAAATTTCATAATGTAAACACTTTTAATCTCCTAAAAATTTCGTGAAACATGCTTATAAGTTTTAAACTAAACACACCTTGATCCTTGGTCTATTAAGGGACACATCATTGAACCTTCCAATCTATTACTATCAAATGTTTGTGGTCCAATCAAAGAATTCAATTTGACGTCTCAAACTACTTCATACAAATTAAGAAATTGTTACATGTATTTAATTAAAATTATTAATATGTTAAAGTTTCAATTAGTGTAATCAACTTTTTACTCTATTAAAGATTCAATTAGTATGATCAGCTTTTCTTAGAGTGAGGACCGAATAGCGTCAGTTGAACAGTATGTACATCACAATCAACCGACATGCAATATGACTCAACCTAATATGCGATAATGCGACACACTATACCACTTCGATGGATCGTGTCATGTCTTTGGTTTAGAATTTCTGGTCCAACTTCTCCTTGCATGGATAACACATATTATACAGTGATGTAATTAATATAATCATCACACAATCAATTAATTTAGTTCATTTCAATTACCTTTCGGTTATCCTTTAATTATCATTCTATCTTTGCTTTACTCCCTTTATTTACAACATCTCTTCACAACTTTGTTAATACTTCTTGCTGGAGAAATCACAGAGAAAAGCAAGAAAGACATTTTCGGTGACGTTAGAGTGTTTATTGAAAGATAGTGTATTCTCTCATCTTGGACTACTTGGACAGGTGTCTAAAAATAGATCCAGCCAGTCGTTAGGAATACTATTCTTTTCTAGAATAGTGTATTAAAGGCAGAATAGTATTTGTAACTTGTATATATTTTCTTTCTATATTTTTATATTCAATTAGCTAGAGAGTTTGTTACAGAGTAAATTTCTTTCCAAGTTTTCCACTGTATAAACAGATGCTATTGTACAGAATATACATGAAAAAGAGAGTTTTATCTCTGCAAATTTATCTCTTTTTCACAGTTTTTTCTCATGGTATCAGAGCAATAACTCTAAGCCAATACTCTAAAAATTCTTCTTTTAATGACATATCTGAAGGATGATCCCCGGACTCCTAATATTGTTCATGGTCCAAAGACTTTTCAAGTCGAAATGTCTTCTTCTAAACTTGTTGCTTTCCAGCAGATTGACTCAAATCATCCCTATTTTCTTTCTACTTCTAACAACCTAGGCATGATTTCAATCAACATAACTTTGATGGTACTTGCTATGGAAACTGGAAAAGGGGTGTGTTGATTTCACTTTCTGCCAAGAATAAACTTGGCTTTATTAATGGATCATGTCAACTCTACCTTTTGATTCACCTTTACTTCTCCAGTGGTAGAGGTGCAATGACATGATCATTGCCTGGCTTTTGAACTCTCTTAATAGGAAATCTACAAAATGTGTGATCTATTCTCACATAGCAAGAGAATTATGGAGTGAACTTGAACAAAGATATAGGCAGGCAGATGGAATCAAGCTCTTTCAGCTTCAAAGAGAGTTGAACAACATTAGTCAGGGAAATAGTGATGTAGCAGGTTATTTTACTAAACTAAAAAAAGGTTTGGGATCAACTGAAACTAGTAAATATCTTCATGATTTGTAATTGTGAAGCCATAACTCGTAACATTAAAATGAAAGAAGCTCATCAACTTATTCAATTTTTAATGGGTCTTAATGATGTTTAATTAGGATAAGAGGAAACATCTTGATGATGAGATCTCTTCTTACCATTGCTCAAGCTTACTCCGTCATTCTCCATGAAGAGTCACAAAGAGAGGTACACTATAGTTCTACTCTAACTTTTGATTCTTCTACATTCTTTTCCTCTGGACAAAGGTGGAATACACAGAGGAATCCTGGTGAGAACAAGCAGATTATCGCTAATCATACAAGGAAGTCGGATCTATTGTGCAAGTATTATAAGAAATATGGACATCTCAGGGAGCAGTGTTACAAGTTAGTTGGTTATCCACCGCACTTCAAATTCAAATTAGTTAGAGAATCTGTTACAGAGTAGATTTCTTTTCAAGTTTCCCACTGTATAAATAGCTGAGCTCTTGTACAGAAATATACATGAAAAAGAGAGTTTTATCTCTGTAAATTTATGTCTTCTTCACAGTTTTTCTCAATACTCTTATATTAATCAAATTTCAAAAAAACCAATTTGTTAGCAACTCCTCTATTAATCAAATGTTAGTCTAAGTGCATATTAGGTCCATTTCGAATAGACGAAGCTTTTATCCTTGACTCGTATAATCAGGATGTTTTCTTGAATACTCTTGTAAATCTACATACAAGACGCAGAGTTTCCTTCTTTATAATAATCTTTTGATTGTATTCGGTAATCCTATGAATGTGCTACTTTCAAGTCCAGTATAATTTTTTTAAACCGCAACAATTTCTCGGCATATATATATAATATGTATACTATTTTCGTTCATTTTTACTAATCCAATTTAGACTTTACATGTTTTTTAAGAAATAATAATTAATATAAAATAATATTCATATTGATTAATATTTAGTGTTAGATTTTGAAAAATAATTTGAGAATTAAGTAATTAATGTTGACAATAAGACATAAAAAAAAATATTTTTCTCTTGATATGCTAAAATTGATAAATAAAAATAAAAATATGTTTTTAGTATAGTGAATAGGCAAAATAAACGGAGGGAGTATTACTTTTCATAAATTATTGTCCATTAACATTGATGAGATTACTAGCACCAAACACGTTAGCTATGTACCAACAAGTGTTAGTAGTTAGAGGTCATAAAGAGCTTAATAATTGACTGAGAGCAAAGTGAAGAAATTTAGTACTAATTGGTAGTTGGATGGCTTTAAATGCTATTTCCCATTTGATAGTTTATTTCGCAAAATGGCAAAGTTCCTCCAAAACAGGCCAGACTGGTAGGTTAAGTTTGATTTAGACGCTACTTGTAACTAATTATTAAGCTATCGTTCCAGTTACGAAGTGTTTACACATGATTAGACTTTATACTAATTTAATTATAGCCAGTAATTACAAACTCTATGCATAGTAGGACCTTTATAATTTGTCTATAATTGGTAGAAGATATATCAGATCCGGATTTTTAATCTTAATAATTTTAGTACTCTTGTAAATTTCGCTCGAGATTTTTTTTCTCAACCTTTTTGTTTCTTTAATTGACAAGTAGTCAAGCTAAGTGGATGATTTTCGAGAGAAAAATGACAAAAATACTCCTCTATATTTGAAGGTAAATTTTAAATAGTTCCTCAAAATAGATAATGAACAATTTGGTTCTTTAAATTTGTAAAAAGTTAATATTATTAATTTGTTCTAAATATTTATAGAATTATATATGTTAGATTTGATGAGAATTTAAAAAAAATAGTGGAAACTGGAAACTCACATTTAAAGGTACAATTTTGTAAGTTTTGCTATTTTTTATTTTTATTTATTCCTAAAGTTTAGTGCAACTTTTCTAAGTGTAATTTTTGCTATTTTTTAGTGTATAGTATAATTTTTTATGTTGTATATTTTAGAATTTAATGGGATTTTCTTGATATTTAAGGATAAATCTTTTTTTATCCACTATTTCCATCAAATGCAACTAACATAAATTATTATATATTTGGTGTAGACTAAAACTTTTGACAAATTTAAAAAATCTAAGTTATTTAATATATATTTAAAGAATTATTTTGAATCTATTTTTAAATATAAGAGATGTTTTTTTATCATTTTCTCGATTTTTAACCAACTAATAAGTACCCAAACAACATTATTTATGGAGATTGTTGTTTTATCACGCTATTCTCGTGAACTTGTTATTCTATATCTTGGTAATTGATATATAAGATATAACCTCCAAATTAAAGTAAACCTTAATTTAATCGTCTTTTGCCATAAACAATGAAACATTGTTTTAAAAACCGTACCACAAATTAACGTTAGACTTTAGCATAAAAATAAAACTGAAAAAATTATTCTATTTAACGACATATTACTATTTGAGTATTCAAATAAAATTTTATCGAAACTCTAGCTCAATATATATATATATATATATATATAAACAAAATAATGATTTGTAATAGATTTATAATTTTAAAAAATTGACATTGAACTTATCTTAACTCTTAAAAATTAATTCATAAAAATAAAATTTGTTAAAAATCATCATAAGAAATACGTAATAAAATTAGCATTAACACACACTTCTTTCCTTGCCGAATTTATTGCTCTAACTTTTTTTAAAAATAAATAAATAAATACAATTATATTTTATCGCTGTCTCATTTCAACAACAATAGCAGAAAACCTGTTTCTAGTATGCCAAAGCGTAATATCTCGGCCGAATTGAAGTGCACAAATATTTATTTTGCGATCACTATTTAAATTATATTTATAATATATAAAATTTACAAATTTATTTATTTTAAAATAATTTTAGATAAAATATTTGATTCAAGTATATGTGAATAAAGTATAATTATTTTTGTTTGAACTCATTTTATAGGATGCAACATGCAAGGGTGAGTGCTTTCGTACTGGATTCCAACTCAATTTGATGGTCTATTTCTCGTCTCGGTGGTAGATACATCACATATGTTGAGACAAAAAATACTTAAACTTTATAAGTTAAAATTTTGTCAAGTGTAACTTTAGACACTGCATGTCTAAAGTTATTTTGAAAAAAAAGATGTACAGATTCTTTAAAAAACTGAAAATATACATATATTAAATAGCGATATACAAATAAAATACCACGTGAAATTTTTACTAATAATTGTACGTGCTAGTAGTCGATTGCATACGTAAAACCCTTTAGAGTCGTTTGGTTATGGGTTAGAATTATGTAGGTATTAGTAATATATGAATTAGTTATGAGGAAATCTATGTATTACTTTATGCAGGGGTTGTTATGCAGGTTTTAGTTATTCATGTATTAGTTATACAAGTATTAGTTATGTAGGTATTATGTATATAGGGTTTAGTTATTGAAATTATAATACATAAATTATTAATCATTAAATATTTATTATTATTAATTATTGAATATTTAATTTATTATAAATTAATATATATAATTTGCAAATAAATAGTATATAAAAAAATTTCTTCACAAAACTGCTATAATTTTTTTTGTAATAAAAGGGTGGTACAGCTCGTTATTAAACAAATTAGGCAATAATTTTTAGTTTAAAAATTGTATACTCACATATAGCAAATTAAAAGAAAATTTTAAAAGTAAATTGATAGTGGTAAATGTGTAATTTTATCATTTTAATCTATGTATAATTAATATCCACATAACTTATTCCACCTTCTAGCCCGCATAAAATTATACATAAATTTTCTCATAATTTATGTGAGTATTAGTTATATAGAATTATTAAAACACAACCAAACACCGTATAAAATTAATACATTAAAAAAATTTTATACAACATTTGGAACCTACTAACCAAACATTGTATACAATTAATACATGAATAACTTTTATCCTATTTGAAAATCAAACATGATATAAAATTAATACATAAATAACCAAGTTATTTATGTATTAACTTGGACCTTATTCAATATCCAAATGGCCCTTTAAAACACATATAGTTGAAAATTAAATAGTTGAACCTACTGAGAAGCCGCGGCCATTTTAATTTGGACGGAGGAGTAATAACTCCATAATAATATTTCTTCTGTTTTAAAATAAGTGGTGTTTATTGAGTATCTTGAAAAGAATGTAATTCTTTAGTATTTTCTTCATTATGTAAAACTCTATCTATTTAAATAAAAATAAAATTGAAAGAACATTATTGATATCTTCTTAATTATATAAAATATCATTTATTTTAAAATAAAATAAAATAAAATTAAAATACAACTTATTTTATAAAGTGGGAACAAAGATTAAGAAGCCCCACGTAGCACGTCATTCACGAAAGATTGGCATCGATTTGTCTCTTTGTGTTTGTGCCTTGTGAAATGAAGAAAGTCACAACTCACCACCCATTATAATTTTTTCCTGTTTTGGTCCTCTCATGGGAGTTAGCCAGACACAGACAAAGAGAAATTGAAATTAAAAAAAAAAAAAAAGGCTTATTTGCTTTATCATTGCTTTCTGAGTCACTGAAAAGGGATTTTCAATCGTGGTTGGCATTACAATTCATATACAACTAGTAAATTCTTTAAGATTGAAGAAGCAGGTGCATGGTGTTTCTTTCTCACTCTTTTTCTTTTTATAGAAGAAAGAATATAATAGTATTGATGTTGATTCTTAGTTTAACAACCATTCCGATTTGGCCTGCTTTCTTTATTTTATTATATAGTATATATATTTTAGTGATGGTCCTTCCCAACTCTTCAAAAGGCTTTTCGATTGGTCAGTTACGCTCAATTCTATCTACTACTTTCACATTATATTCTTAGTGCAATTTAATCCTAGTCTTTGTAGACTTGAAAATGACTTTTTTTTACTTATAATCAGTTGAATATTATAATTCTGTATTTATTTTGGTAACAAGTGGAGTAACCAAAATTAATTACTGCTTAATTTATGGAAACCTGTCTCCAAGCCTGTCTAATTCACACATGCAGACATAAAATCTAGATATCCCACTGTTTGAGGTCAAATATTTTTAAAAAATTATAAGGGTGATAAGAAAACGGAATATAAAGAGGGACATATATAATTCTTTTGTATAAAAAATGATTTTTTGAATAATTAAAGATATTATCCATAATCTATGGCCATTATAGAATATACGCTGGTATGAAAAAATTAATAAAAATACACTGACATATATATAGTTTATACACAGAATATCAATGTATAATACTGTATTTGGATACTCTCTTCGTTTTAACTTATTTGTCTTACTTTTCTTTTTAACCCATTTAAAACAGAATGTCTCTTTCTTTTTTTTGGTAACACTTTATTTTTTATTTTTTTACATGACATGTTTAAGACCATAAGATTAAAAGATATTTTGATATATTTTACGTATTTTTAATTTAAAAACTTTCTTTATTTTTTAAAATTGTATGTCAAATTAAAATCAGATAAACAAATCGAAACAAAGAGAGTCTTTAAATAGGCCGAACGAAATTTAATAGAAGTCAGTAAATTTGCTTTTTAACAAATAAGTTCGAAAAATGATTCGTCCGTCTAAAGTGATTAGTATTAAATAAATCGCCTCCATAGGAATAAAATAATTAAGGAAACAGAGGCTTGCGACTTTGCATGTTCCAAATGATATAATTGGCAAAATTCGAAAATATCTACAAAAGGATAATGCATAAAGTTTTAGAGAAGTCTGAATATTTTAGGAAAAAGGAAAAATAGACATACAAATAACATAGATCTTAGGTCCATGCATATAATGAATTGAATACAACATCTATGTATTAGTCGGTGATTATAAGCTTACACGTATTAATCGTCATCTTTAATTATGGGTTGGCACTTTGGACTGAGCTGAGTATTATTTTATGAGTCTCTATCGAACTTTAAAAACAAAAAGGAACAGCTAACGAAATTGATTATCATTCATATTTAAGTTAGAGATATTTTTTTAAAAATAATAATTTTATTATATTATTTTTAATGATTATTTAAAATAATTATAACATTTAAGAATAAAAACAAAAAATTATTTTTAAATTTTTTAAATTGAATACATATCAACAACAGAGAATACGATCAGCTGAGCCTAGTTGGTTTTGTGCACTAAATATAGTTCCATGTGCTGTGGTTGTTGTCTTGCAGATGGACGGGGAATGAATGTATGTTGGATAAATCATAAATGTACTATGTCTATCCTGCCCTTTTTAATTTTTTTTTATTTTTTTTTTGGGTCGATCCATTGTTGCTTTTAAAAGTCAAGGTCAGGTCAGGTTTCTGTTGGACCAATAGTTCTATTTTAATGAATTGAAAACAATGTAATTAGCCCCGTGAAAATAATTTATTTAATTAAAAACATAAATTTTTAAAATTTTTTATATATAAAAATAAAAATCTCTTATAAATAGTCTATTAAGTAAAAAATAGCTTGTATATGTGGTAGAACAAAGGATGGATATATGGTAGTGACAAAGGGTGCTTGTAGAAATCAATTTAATGTTGAATTATTGAGTCCAGATTTGTGTTCGGTAAAGTTCGATCTCAACTTGTTATCGAGGTCACAAAATGACTATGATCGGAAAAAAATGTGGGAGCTCATGGCCCAAAGATACAGCAAAATTCGAGTCTCAATGTAGGATGCATTCACTGGGGTAGTACTTTAGGGCTCGAGTGGAGTCTTTCTATTGATCAATGTATTATCTTTGTTGCCTGTTAATAATAGTTTTAAGACAATGTAAGGGGATTGGATTCTGAACAATACAAAAGCAACATTTTAGTATTCTCGTGTTTCAAGCTTTCTAGATCTTATTAAGTTTTTACTTTCATAACTTTTTATTTAAGAAATGTCCTCGAATCTGAGACCGACAACACTTTAGCATCATCAGTTCCGATGCAAACAAACACTATTGGAACCCCACAACTTCATACAACTTTCTTTCTTTTCTTTACTGCTCTCATTTAAATACTTTAGTTTACTCACAAACATATTTAACTGCTAATAATTGAATCTAACGAGTAAAATAGAGATGCGTGTTTTTGACCTCATACAAATTCAACTGTACTATTTTCCTGGTTAACTAATAAGACATAAAACTAAAAATAATTTTTGTAAAAAAAGATAAAGAATCTTAGTAGCTCAGTTGGTAGGCTATTTGAACTTTCACGTGAGAGTTCAATTCTCCATCTTGTATTTTCCTTCATTTCCCCTATCCCTCCCTTCCCCCCTTCCCCTTTTTCTTTTTTTTTAAATAAGAAATATTATAAAAGACTACAAAATTAGATCTCTCGATTACCCTACTCCTTATTATGGTTAGAGAAAATGTGTGAGTTCCAATATAAAACATTTTTTATTTTTATAATATTAAGAATAATTTGGGAACATCCCTAATTTGTGTTACGTTGTAGAGTACTTAATAAAAAAAAAGAAATGTTTATCTTACCATATACAAATGAAATTCGTCGAATTTATTCCTTAGGGTAAAAGAACAGTAGAAACTCCAAAATGATTGAGGTTACGGAAATTACACATATCATTACTTTTACAGAAACTTTTGAAGTCCATCAGTATAAGAAAGCTAGAAATCATTTACAACACATGTACTGGTGTTTGCTCCAAATTGGAATAGATCGATGCATCATGCCATTTCTCATTTTAGGTAAGGCTTAATACATAATCAAAATTTTTAATTTTATTTAGATATTTGAATTAAACTCTGTTTCAATTGAAATATTTTAATTCTTAATAAATTATTTTAATTAAACACTTTTGGTTCAAATTTTAAAATATTCTAATAAATTTAAAGGTGTAATTAAACTTTTAGATAAACTTCATAATTCCGTTAAAAACTATACGACATTTGAGATGCTGCTACCATACTAATCTAGAAAACTAGAAGCATTTCCAAAATAATTTGAAATTATAGTAATAATAAATAAGGAAAGGAAAAAAGAATGTTAATTACTTCGTTTATTTTTATTTGACCATTATATTTAAAGTAAAATTTTATTTTTACTTGTCCATTTTAACCTAATCAAAAGAAAGACAATTTTTGTTTTTCTGTTTTACCCTTAGTCTTAATTACTCATTTCAAGTTATTTCTCAAATTCATTAAAGACTATGCACCAATTAATATAGACCTCATAATTATTTATTACTTATATATATATATATATATGTATATATTATGAATAAGTAAAAATGAATGGAAGAAATATTAAAAAATGTAAAATGATTAATGCATATGAGAAATTGAGATTTGTTCAATAATTTTTTGGACCAACCCTATGTGATGTTCAAGGGTCTAGTTTAAAGTGTTAGGTTGAGACGTGTGAGTATTCATTTAATTTTGGTTCACACTGTATTTATGTCATACTCGACCAACTAACGAAGTCGTACTCCCAAAAGTCATGCACACCTTTTTAGCATTAATATACCACGAGTGTACCTTATATGCCTTCTTTATTCATAAGGATCTTCTTTTCTTTTCTTTTCTTTTTGGTACGAATTATAGGAGGGTTAGAATTTAAAAGGTGCAGCAAGCTTACTTAATTCATCGTTGAGTAGGTCATTGTATAGGGGTTATGCAAATATATAGATGGAACTTCCCGTCCTACATAAAATAATATTGAGGTTGTAAGTAACCAAACAACTAAAATGTTATTTTATCCGTTTCATTTTAATTGTTAGATATATTAAAAATAGTTGTTTCAAAATATTTGCTAGTTTCAAAATTTAAGAGATTATTGATCATGTTTTTTCAATTCTACCCGTAGTACTTCAAGTCATTCTAAAATGTGAAAAGAATTGTTATTATATGTTTCTAAGAAATTAATAGGGTTCTATTAGTCAAATTATCATCTCTATTAATTTTTGCGAATCTTATTATAACAATTAAAATGGAACAGAGGGAGTAAAAAACATGGCAAGACCAGTTCTGCTAATTTTTATCGAATAATTCACTTCTTAATGGACAATCAAACAACCCTAATTAACTGTGTTTTTGAAACAAAACAAGAAAAAAGATCATTTCCTCTTGTTTAGTGGGAGGTTGGAACTGTATATTAGGAATCTTATTAACGCGGGTATAAATTAAAGCCCATGGATATTGGATTAATATAAAGGGGAAACATATATTTGTGTGATATTTAAGATAATTTTACAGAATCCTAACTGAATTAATTAATTAAGTAAAAAAACATGGCAGATAAAGATACACATTCCTCAACAGACACCTATACAGCTGGACGGGAATCATTCTAATAACAATCTCAAACGATTTTGGTCTCATTATTTTTTAAATCAGAAACATAATCCCTTAATTTGTGGGTTTGTTTTCTTTTCAAACAGCAACATAATCATTCAAATATGCTAAAATGGTAAAATAATGTGTTACTTTTTTAAATAAACAAAAGGTATATATTGTTATTTATGAGAATACTCTTTAAAAAGTGTGCAGAGTCGTGTAAAAATCCCTAATGTACGCTGAAGTTGACAATTTTGTTTTTATGATAAAGAGAAGACGAAAATAAGCATCTGGAATAATAAAAAAGGAAAGGTAAAATGAAGGGCATCTTTCACCTTGGATCTTAATTAACAAGTTAGACTACTTTGAAATTAATTTCGATTCTACTTTTTCGTATTATATTCAACTCAGTTAATTGACTAACTGAATTTTTATCTTATTAGACTACTTTAAAATTAAATTCTATTCTACTTTTTTGGTATTATGTTCAACTCATTTGATTGATTAACTGAACTTTTATCTTATTAAACTACTTTAAAATTAAGTTCCATTCTTCTTTTTGATATTATATTCAACTCAGTTGATTGACTAACTGAACTTTTATATCATCCATGAGGGTTCAATTTCACACCTTCACCATTCCCCCTTTAACAGAAAGTATTATATTCGGCATAATTACACAACATATGGTGCTGAAGAAATTGAGTACAAGTTTGTAAAAAAAATGGGGGTGAAAGGAATTAAATCTCCGAGGATGGTGCATTTACAAATGAAGAAAAGCTACTTCGTTATGACTTGATTTTTGTACTTGACTAAAAACTTTTAAGAATGTACATTAACTTGTTTTATCTTCCTTGAGACAACGATGCACTGAACTCATTCACAGAACATCTGTCGTTGTCTTTTGCTGATCCGCCAAGATCCAAGTATGTTTCAAACTTAAATGTAGGTTGCTTAGGACTTGAGCATTTCATTTCACTGTTTAGCATGAGAATTATGTCAGCCATGGTAGGACGGTCCCTAGGATGCTCTTGAACACAGAGAAGGCCAACGTGTAGGCATCGCGTTATCTCTTCTGGAGAAAATGAGTTGATCAATGTCCCATCCATAAAGTCTAATCCCCTTTGTTCACTCCACAATTTCCATGCCTGCAATAGTCATGCACTGTCATGAGATTCAAGACACAAATAGTAAGAGAGCATCAGACAAAGAGTGTTGTAGTGTACTGACATAATTGAGGAGGTTAAGATTCTCTTCAACGTAATGGAAACTTGAATTCTTCTTGCCACTTATGATTTCTAATAGCAAGACTCCGAAGCTGAAAACATCAGATTTCTCCGAGAATACTCCCCTCAAAGCATATTCAGGGGACATGTATCCACTGCATTTGTTGCCCAAAAAACATTTAGTTCTTTCAGAAAGTAAATCGATACGACAGATGTTTTTATGATTCGAAGTTGGACTGTACAGGGTAGAGGATGAGGCTACCAATAATTTCTACTTCTACATCTTGAATGCATATGAATAAGGTCGCTTACTATGTTCCAGCTACTCGGTGAGTATGCACTACTTGCTGCTGCTTTTGAAACGTTCTTGCTAAACCAAAGTCTGAAATTTTTGGATTCATCTCCACATCCAAAAGGATATTGCTTACCTTCAAATCCCGATGGATAATGTTCAAACAGGAATCTCGGTGTAGATATAATAGCCCTCTAGCAACACCTTGAATGATGTTGAACCTTTCAGGCCAATCTAGCAGTTCTTTTTGGGATGCATCTGATCATTAATGAACAAACAGTTAATAAAGTATCCCCTTTAAGAATCCCTTGGACAAGTTAAACATGATAGCATCTATATTTTATAGGTGCATCTAGAAGCAATGTTTTAGGAGTAATATAGCAACATGTTAGCTTTATTCTGACTCCAAGAGATGGAGAAAAGAATTATAGAAAAGAAAAACAAGAGCAGACATACCAAAGAGAAACTTATCCAAGCTTCTGTTTGGCATGTACTCATAAATTATAAGAAGTTCTTCCCCTTCAATGCAGCATCCGAGGAGTCGTACAAGATTCCTGTGCTGGAGTTTTGATATCAACACAATTTCATTCTTGAACTCCTCTATGCCTTGCCCCGTTCGGTTAGAAAGTCTTTTCACTGCTATTTCTGGTCCATCTTTTAGCTTTCCCTATTGCAGAGTCCGCAGATTAAAAGTCAAATTATCAGAACAATACATAATTTTAATAATCAAATCACATGTAGAGCAAGCTCCACGCTGAACTTGTGTGTATTTGATCACATATTAGGTTAAGTGCTTGAGGAAAAGTGTAGTTACCTTGAAAACAGGGCCAAATCCTCCTTCCCCGAGTTTGTTATCTACATTGAAGTTGTTTGTTGCTGTGGAAATTACCTCAAATTCAACCAGTGGAAGTTCAATTGGATCTTCTTTCTTTAAATTGCCAACCCAGAAACTTTCCATTGTGTAGTCTTTTGAAATATTGCATGAATCACCCAAACTAAAGCTTCTGGCTCCTTTCCTCTTATGTCCTGTTAAACAAAGTAAATAATCTAAAGATCAGGCTAGATATCCGTTAAGGTAGTTTGATTTGTCATAAGATTTTTTTCCCTTGTTAGCTTTTAGGGAGGAACATGTATCATTACCTGTTTGATAAATCTTGTGCTTGAGCAAACAAAATATAGCAAACCCAAAAAAGAGACAGGAAAATACTGCAGAACATATGATTAGTGCTCTTTTAAGCTTCCGCTTACCTGGAAAAACTGAAAAATATTTTAATAAACTACATCAGTAGATGGATTACATCGTAAAGTTAGTGTAAACCAAATTAATGTAGTAGTTACCTAACTCTGAGTAAGCAAGCCGAAGGAAAAGATCTTCCCCAGAATACGAGTAATCCTGCATATCTAAGAGATCACCAGACCACACCATACACCTAATTCCTGCCACATAAGCATAAGCAGTGCAAGAACAATTGTTTAAACACAATCTTTCACATTCACTTGCACTGTCAAGGTGAAAAATCGCAGCAAGATCAGGCAGTTTCAGTCCACTAAACTTCAAAAATCTGTCCTGCAGTCCAACCTCTGGAGATGAGCTATTTCCCTTTTGCTGACATAGTAATTCAGTTCGCCTCACACAACCACCTGTCCAGTTTCCTTTGTTCCATTCATCACTAGACTTTGGCACAAACCCTCTTAAGCAGCTGCAAATTGGGAATTTATTCTTGCTGCACACTGCTGAAGGTCCACATGTGTTGTATATATCACATGGTGCACGTACCATTGTAGCATAAACTTCCCAAGCTGGAGCTCCATTGTTCCACTGAACAACTTGAACAGACCCTGTAGACTGAAGTTCCACGAAAGTTAGGTACGAAGTATTTGGAAGAAAGGTGAAATATGTGGTTCCCTCTTGAAATTCTTGCTGAAAAACAAACTGAACTATATAGGCTGCTGAATCTATACAGGGCAATCCAATGAACTTCAGTCCATTCCACTCCCCGGTTCTGTAGTAGGGAGTAAATTTGTTCCATATGAAAAACTGAGGAGGAAGTTGCTCCGAGATCCCAATAGAAAAATTTCCCCGTGAGGGATCATTTTCCTTCTTCCAAGAAGACAAGAGCCATCTCTGCCCAGTTATCCTGTTAAAACCTATTTTCATTCCTGGCAAGAAAGTATCACAAGGATAATCGAAACTCTCCCAGAAGCATTGTCCTGAGACATTATCTTTAATCACCAAATTCCCACTGTCCAGGAGAACAACTGCAACTGTGTTATTAGTAGGGACAGACACATTACTTGACCACATAACATTCTGTGTACCATCAAGAAGCACCAAGTTCCCGTTTCCGCTAATTGATAGACTCGCAGCAGAATCAGAAACTTTAAGAGGACTCTCTCTGTTTGCAACCCACACAACTTTAATAGGAGGGATATTTTTAAACCATATCCCCAGGTACCTTTTATCGGAACCGGAAGGAGTAAAGAATCCTAATTCAAAAACCTGACTAACAGAGATTAATGTCTTCCCTACTAAGAGTTTTTGGGATTGCAGTATGGTGTCTGAGGCATTACAGTAATATGATTGAATGATGCAGTAAGAAAGAAGAGAGATCAAAAGTATTTTCCAAGCTGGTCTGGATCCCATTTTCTTAAATGGACTTCTGTCGTAATTAACAAACATCAAGGGACACTTCAAAGAGTCATAGCTTCAATTAATAGTTACTAAAAAGAGGAACTAGAAACAAGAATGAACATAGATGGAATTCTCCAAGTAATTCAAACTTGGTGACAAGTCCTTTTTTAAAAAAGTTTATCAAGTCTATCTGAATGTCCAAAAAACTATTCAGAAACATTTTTGGAAATGATTTGGTTTTTTGTTTTTTCCTTTTTCTAATATATGTTACTCTTCCGTCCACTTTTACTTGTCCAATTTAAGAGAAAATTTATCACTTAATTCCTAATTTGCCCTAATTATTAACTATAACATCTCTTAAGGCATCTCTAAAGCATTGAATTTATTATATTCAAAAAATTATTATTTTATTTATTATTTTTTAAAAAGCGTGTCAAGTCAATATAGGACAAGTGAAGATGGACGGAGGGAGTAGATAAGAATGACTATTTGAAGTCAAATTTAAACTTCCTCCTTGATACCCTATTTCTAAACATATGCACAGTGGGAAGTGAAGATACTATCCTTGATAACTTGTCTTACTTGATCTGAACTTATTTGGACGAGAGATTAAAGTCCAAATCTGGGAATAAAGATGTTATCTTTAAAACAACAATTTTGTATAATAGTGTATAACATCTCTTATAATTTTGTACATTTTTATATATTGAATATATAATATTGTATATGAAAATTTTTTATATTGTTGTAAAAGAAAAAAGTTGAAGTTTTGTATTATATAAAGTTGAAGTTTTGTATTATATTGTATACTGAATGTACAATATTGTATTTGAATGGTACATTTTCCCAATTAAAGTATCAATTTTTATGGGATTTGGTAAATAGAAGTATCAATATATATATATATATATATATATATATATATATATATATATTTCACTTCAAATATATATATTTTAAAAATGAAATTTATATATTTAGAATGAAAAGACAACAAATTAGTACAAGTTTTTATAGTGTAAGATAATAAGTATAAGGATAATGTCACGTAGGAGTACTTTGATTGAAAATCTATTTGTATATATTTGTTTATCGTTAGGAATTGACTTAAAGAAGTTGTGTAGTTGTTTTAAGATTAGGAGTCCTTAACAGTGACAATGTTGGAGTCTTGGAGTCTTATTATCCAATAAACTCATGTATCTATATATTGACGTATCAGTGTAATGAATTGTGTGTGGGTTTAGAATCATCTTTTACATGGTATCAGGAGCCATTAGAGGTTAAACCAACCCAATTTTTTTCTTTTCTGAAAAACAAAGAGATCGACAGTTTCGATGGGTGAAACCAACAACTCTTCTATGATGTCCAATCTATCTACCATCTCACCTTCTCCAAACTTGGCGCATCAATTGCCTGTGAAACTCACATCATCGAACTTTTTACTGTGGAAGACACAGTTTATCCCTATGATATATGCTTGTGGATGGTCTGAACCATCATATTGATGGTAGTACACAAATGCCAACACAATTTTTGGATGATACCAATACCAAACCTAACCCGGTGTATACGGTTTGGTTACGTGAAGACCAACTTGTTTTAAGCTGGATTGTTGCTTCTGTTTCAGAAAGTGTCCTGCCTCAGTTGGTCGGAGCCGCGACTGCTCGTGCAGCGTGGGACAAACTTATTGCTGCATATGCTTCAGGATCAAGGCCGTACATTCGTGAACTCAAGATGCAGTTCCACACTTTGCGTCGTGATAATACCACTATTGAGTCGTATGTACAAAAGGCAAAGGGAATAGCAGATAAATTGGCTGCATTGCAGCACCCAGTTCACAATGATGATCTGGTAGAATTTGTTCTTGCTGGACTAGAACCTTCCTATCGTCCTTTTACCAGGTCATTTGAATCACGTTAAGAGGAAATTACTTTTGATGCATTGTATGAATTATTGTTGAATGAAGAACGACGGTTAAAAAGGGATGAGGCCCTTATTGTCATTGCACCTACAACGCAATATACTCAGAGTTATTTTTCTACCACCCGTCGACGTGGTAGGGGTCGAGGAGGTCGAGGTCGTGGACGCTCCTCCAATCAAGGATTCCAACTGTCTCAAAATCGTGGGTTTCATACTTCTGCTTATACCAATCCTATTCAATCTCAAGCTTTAGATATTGTTAGATTACTGGTTTTGATGCTGTCAACCTCATACAGGGACCTGATCCCTTGTGCTGGTGTGACTCAATTTTGAGCTGGAAGGGAAAAGACTTTACAGTTGGAAAGTTTGCTTTTTGGCTGTCAGTTGGTGAAGACAATAGTGTGCAACAGAGCAGCATGGAATCATAGCAGCACCTAGGCCAAGTTGGTCACATGTGCTTGACCAAAAAGAGAGCTTTCTAGTGGGTATCATTACTACTCTCTCCTTTTATCCATGTGGCTAGTGGGTATCATCAATACACTCTCCTTCTACCCATGTGGATGAAAGGAAGCTGAAAAGATATAAAGGATAGAACCCAACAACTCTTTCCATCAAGAGAAATCATTCAGAAAAATTGATCTAAAAAATAAGCTTATTCTTCTCTCAAAAGGCAGCCATTGTTTCCTTGTTTCACAGCAAGAATCAAAGAAAAATAACTCAAGTTTTGAGGCTGCCATTGAAGGAGAAGAAGTGCACTGCAAAACAGAAACCTTGTATTTCGTACAAGTTTTATTTTCTTGTTTTTCATGAGTTGTTTTTCTCGTTCTGGTCTGCTAGAGCTAGTAGACATTTTGGCTAGAGTTAGCCTTGTATTTCAGTTGAGTTTTAGCTGAAGTAGAGAATATTGAAGTCTTGTAATAGAGGTATTACAAGTGGGAGGTTAGGAGGTTAACCTCTTAGTTGTGTACTAGGTTTTGTAACTTTTGTTGCTCAGATCTAGTAGTGGAGTTTGAGAAATCCTACGAGGTAGGTCGTGGTTTTTTACTTCCAGTGAGCAAGGAAGTTTTCCACGTAAAACTTCATGTGTCTTCTTCTTACTGTTGTATTTTCGTGTACATGTGTCTCTGCCTCTGTGTAACCTGATAGAGGGACCTGGTCCTGAGTAAGGTGGTCGACCCATATAACTCAACAATTGGTATCAGAGCAGGTGCTTTCTAAAAGGTTAACACCTAGAAAGACTCCTGTAAAATATGGCAGCACCACCAAATTTAGAAGAAGGACAGTATACTACCAGACCTCCCAGGTTTAATGGCCAATATTACGGATGGTGGAAAACAAGAATGCATGATTTCATCATGGCTGAAGATTGTGAGCTGTGGGATGTGGTACTGGATGGACCTTATGTGTCAATGAAAACCGTAAAGGAAGGAGAGACAACCATCTCTATTCCCAAAACCCGAAAGGAGTTTGATGATCATGACAGAAAACTCATAGAAAAGAATTACAAATCTAAGAAGCTTCTTGTTTGCGGTATTGGTCCGGATGAATATAATCGAATCTCTGCTTGTGAAACTGCAAAGGAAATATGGGACTGTCTCAGAACCGCTCATGAAGGGACCAGTCAGGTCAAGCAGTCCAAAGTGGATATGCTTACCACTCAATACGAAATGTTCTCCATGAGGGAAGGTGAATCTATTCAAGAGATGCATACCAGACTCACGTCCATCACTAACGAGCTCTATTGTTTGGGAGAAGTGATCAAGCCAAGCAGGCTGGTCAGGAAGGTACTCAGTGTCCTCCCTAAGTCTTGGGAGAGTAAAGTTGATGCGATCACTGAAGCTAGAAATCTGGAAGTCCTCACGATGGATGAACTCATAGGCAATTTAAAAACCTATGAGCTCAAGAGGCAGCAGGACCAGAGCAGGAGTGAGCTGAAGAAGGACAAAGGATTAGCTCTTAAAGGAGCTCAAGCAAGCTCCAGCGAAGAAGATGAAGATATGGCCTACCTAACAAGAAGGTTTCAGAAAATGATTAGGTGAAGTGGCAGCCTTCCTAGGAGGACAAGCTCGAACAAGGGACCTGGTTACAATGATCTGTGTCACAAATGCGGCAAACCAGGTCACTTTATCAAGGACTGTCCGATGCATAAGATGGATTACAAGGAGTATCTGAGAACCACTGCCGAAAAGGCCCAGAAGAAGGACCGAGTCCCTGACAAGTTCAGAAGAAGAGCTGCAGCCGACAATATAGTCAAGCAAGCTCTAGCTGCTTGGGGGAACTCCTCAGATGAATCTGATAAGGAGGATGCTGTGAAAGATGCTTCTATGATGGCTGTGGAGGATGATGACTCACCCTTTGACTCAATGTTTGCCTTCATGGCAAATTCGGATGGAGATGAAGATGAAGAGGTAACTTTCCTTGACATTAAAAAGAATCTAAAAGACTATAATGGGAAAGAATTGAGGTCGCTAGCTTGTGTGTTAATTGACTCTTTTTATGATCTTACCAAAGAAAAGGAAAGTCTGAATCAATATATAGATAAACTTGAGCTAGAAAAGGTGAACTTGATCTCAAGTTTGGCAGAACTAGAAGAGAAATGTCAAGAGCTAGTCAATGAGCAAAATGCCTTTATTAAAAAGGGAGGGACTAGTGACATGAAAAATGCTCAAAAAGAATTCGAAGCTGAACTGAAAAGGTCACAAGATGAGCTCACTGTAATAATGAAAAGAAACACTGAGCTTGAGAAAAATGTGATCCAACTGAATGCTGAGCTTGAGAGATCGCTTAAATGGAATGCTTCTTCACAGATCTTACAAAAATTAACCGGACAAAGATCTAACTCCGGTGAAGGGTTAGGTTATAAGAAAAGTAGTCCTCCTTATAATCCTCACAGTAAATATGGATCTAATCCTGATAATTTGTTGTGCACACACTGTGGTAGGAATGGGCACCTTAAGTCTAACTGTGTATCGAGGCAAGCAGCCTTAAGAAAGACGGTGATTAGTAAAGGAGAATTAGGGACCATAAGGGGATCTGGTTCCAAAATGTCTCAGATCTGGCTGCCTGAGTGGTCCAAAAGAAAATTGATTTATCCTCTGTCTCGGTACTGGGAACTCAAGCTGAAATGGGTTCCCAAGTCTAATCTATAATCTATATGTGCAGGAAGGAGTGAGAGAAAGCAGTCGGAAATGGTATATGGATAGCGGCTGCTCAAAGCACATGACTGGAAATGTTGATAATTTTCTCTCACTCAAGGCATATCAGGGAGGCTCAGTATCTTTTGGGGATGGCAAAAAGGGACACATTCTTGGTGTTGGGAAGATTGGAAAGACACTTGCCCATGCCATAGAAAATGTCTTCTATGTAAATGGACTGAAGTACAGCCTCCTGAGTGTCTCACAAATCTGCGACAAAGGAAATGAAGTCAAATTCATTTCAGACCAGTGTACAGTGACAGATCTTCAATCAGGAAGAGTTGTTTTGACCGCAAACAGATGCAAGAGCATGTATGTTGCTGATCTTGATTCAGCTGCTAGAAATGGGCTTAACTGCTTAAGCGTGGTGGAGGATGAAGCTACCTTGTGGCACAGAAGGTTGGGACATGTAAGTTCTGTTCTTCTCAACAAGCTAGTATCCAAGGACCTGGTTCGAGGACTCCCAAAGGTGAAATTTGCTCAGAGTCAGATCTGTGATGCTTGTGTTCAAGGGAAACACACCAGGTCTTCATTCAAGAACAAAAAGGAAGTGAGCACCTCCAGACCCCTGGAGCTACTACACATGGATCTGTGTGGACCTGTAAAGGTTGCAAGTCGTGGAGGAAAGAAGCTGATCCTTGTAATTGTTGATGACTATTCAAGATATACCTGGGTGATGTTTCTTCGCACTAAAGATGAAACATTCCCCACCTTTGAGTCATTTGCAAACCAAATTCAGGTAAAGCTGAACTGCAACATTGCAGGGATCAGGTCCGATCATGGAACTGAATTTGAAAATGCCAAATTTGAAGCTTTCTGTGCTGCCAAAGGAATCAGTCACAACTTTTCTGCTCCCAGGACTCCACAACAGAATGGAGTAGTTGAAAGGAAGAATCGAACTCTTGCAGATATTGCTAGAACATTGCTCATAGATGGAGGTGTGGCAATGTCATTCTGGGCAGAAGCTGTCAACACGGCCTGCTATGTGGTCAATCGGTGTCTAATTCGGCCATTACTTGGAAAAACTCCCTATGAGCTGCTGAATAAAAGGAAGCCGATGCTGAACTACCTCAGAGTCTTTGGATGCAAGTGTTTTGTGCTAAACAACGGCAAGGACCATCTAGGGAAATTTGATCCCAAAAGTGATGAGGGAATTTTTCTAGGATACTCATTAAATAGCAAAGCATACCGAGTCTATAATAAACGGACTCAGTGTGTTGAAGAAAGCATCCATGTCGTATTTGATGAAAATGGGAAGCTGAAGAGCACAGAAGCACTGGGTACGGATGAATTTGAGGAACTATGGCTGTTCCAAAGAGATGATGTCAATCATGATTCATCTGAAAAACCTGACATCACAAAGAACTCCCTGCAGAATGGAGATCAGACCACTCATGATGAAGCAACAGAACACATCAGAGAAGAGGAGGCAGAGAAGGAAGATGATGCAGAAGGCAACCCAGAAGAGGGACCTGGTTCCAATTCTGGAGAATCTGCTGGAACTGGTTCCAATTTTGGAGAATCTGTTGTAAAGGGATCTAACTGGAAACACAAATCTTCTCATCCTCTTGACAACTTAATGTCTCCATTGGACTCAGGAATGCAGACCCGATCCAAAACTCGAAACACATTTGCCTCATCAGCCTTCATATCACAGATTGAGCCCAAGAACATCAAGGAGGCACTGAAGGATGTGGAATGGGTGAATGCTATGCAGGAGGAGCTGCATCAATTTGAAAGAAGCAAAGTCTGGCACCTGGTTCCAAAACCATCTGATAGAACTGTTATAGGAACCAGGTGGGTCTTCAGGAACAAACTAAATGAGCAAGGGGTCACCGTCAAAAACAAGGCTCGACTGGTTGTTCAAGGGTACAACCAGGAGGAAGGGATTGATTATGATGAAACATTCGCTCCAGTAGCCAGAATGGAAGCCATTCGCATGCTGATTGCCTTTGCCTCTTTCATGGAATTTAAATTGTTTCAAATGGACGTCAAAAGTGCCTTCCTAAATGGGTACTTGAAGGAAGAAGTGTATGTGAAACAACCCCCTGGTTTTGAGGATATTGATAGACCTCATCATGTATACAAGCTGGACAAGGCACTGTATGGACTGAAACAGGCTCCAAGGGCTTGGTATGAAAGACTATCAAAATTTCTTCTTGATAATGGTTTTAAGAGAGGAAGAATTGACAACACTCTTTTTCTCAAAACAAGAGGAAGAAATCTGCTTATTGTTCAAGTCTATGTTGATGACATTATATTTGGAGCCACTCTTGATTCACTCTGCGAGGATTTTGCAACGCTCATGGGAAGTGAATTCGAGATGAGTATGATGGGAGAACTTATGTTCTTTCTGGGGTTACAGGTCAAGCAGGACAAAGCTGGAACAGCCATCAGTCAGCAGAAGTATATCAAGGACCTGCTCACAAAATTTCATATGGAAAGTGCCAAACCAATTGACACTCCCATTGGGACTGCTTCAAAACTGGATAATGATGAACCCGGTCCTCCAGTAAATGAAACTATGTACAGAGGCATTATTGGCTCCCTGCTTTACTTAACAGCCAGCAGGCCAGATATTGTGTTTAGTGTGGGTATGTGTGCTCGATTCTAAGCTTGTCCTAAGGAATCTCATCTGAAGGCTGCTAAGAGAATTCTCAGATATCTTAAGGGGACCTCTGATTTAGTCCTTTTCTATCCATTTGGAGGTTCCTTTGAACTTATTGGCTATTCTGATGCTGACTATGCTGGGTACCTGGTTGATAGGAAAAGTACCTCAGGCATGGCTCATTTTCTGGGTTCTTCACTGGTCTCTTGGGGATCAAGAAAACAAAATTCAGTGGCACTCTCAACAGCTGAAGCAGAATATGTGGCTGCTGCTTCATGTTGTGCTCAATTACTGTGGATTAAGCAGCAACTGGAAGACTTTGGAGTCCTGACCGAGTGTGTCCCTTTGATGTGTGACAACACCAGTGCTCTGAATATGGCTAAGAATCCAGTACAACACAAGCGGACTAAGCATATTGACATCAGACATCATTTTCTTAGAGACCATGTTGAGAAGGGAAATATTCGTGTGGAATTTTGCAGGACAGAAGATCAGATTGCAGATATCTTTACCAAAGCCTTGAATAGGGACCAGTTTGATAAAAACAGATTAAGGCTGGGCTTAATCAAAATGAATTAAATTCTCCCTCTTCTCTATCTAAGTGTTGACTCTCGTTTTTGGCTATGATCTGAATGCAGGTATCCTTGCTAGTTTGCTGTGGATGCGTCTAACTCAGTTCTATACCTCCCTAGGTATACACGCATGGTGGATGTAAGGAAGGCTGGACTTAGACAAGTCAGGGACTTTGGACTGCCTGTTCAACCTCATAAGGGGACCAGGTCCTATCAGGTCAGTATTACTTTGTCACTTATAAACATAACTTGAGAATATTGTAAGAACTGCCCTTACCGCTTGTTTCTTCCGGTATCCGGTCATAAAGTAAGTGTTGTATCTACATCCAGTTCAAAAGTCTCTCTGATTAGACGTGTCATAACCCCTCTTAAAACCCTTTCCACCTTCCATCTTTCCTCTCATCTCTTTAAACTGCTCTCTGCAAATAACCTCTTCAAACTTCCTATTCCTCCATCTCTTACTCACCAGATTTCTTCCAGATATAGGACCAATGAGTCTACTGAGCTGTCCAAGGAAGCCAGGCAGCTTATCTTGCAGAACCAAAAGGTGTTACGGGGCAGGGTATTTGATCCTGAAATTTGTGACATGGAAGGCATGGCTGAGCTGGTGGAAATGGTCAATTACCAAAGTTGGCGACACTTATTTGTTCCTCCAGTTCCTGTTTTACATGAGAATGAGGTCAGGAAATTTTATCATGAGCTGGAATTTGCTGATAATGGTACCAAGATCTACAGTAAGGTGAGTGGAGTCACCTTCATGATAAATGAGCAGGTTCTAAGTTCCATCCTTAAGGTTCCTAATAGAGGGATCAGGTCTGTCGATGGAGAATGTGCGCAAAGGCGTTTTATTTCCATGATTGCCAAGCTTGACAGAGTCACAGGGGAGAGAGTTCTCAAGAAACAAATGAAGGGTGTGTATCAACTGCTGTTTGAGTTTGTAAATAAAGTACTTCTACCAAGGGCAGAGAAGAGGACTTGATTGCCTCGCAAGAGAAGTCCAATGAGGCTGAAATAGTTTGTCTGAAGGCGCACCCAGTAGAGGACCCTGGCACCATCTCCTCCCTCAAGGAAGAGAATGAAGCTTTAAAGGCTGAGGTTGAAGATTTAAACCAAAAACTGCTTACTGTCAGTGATCCTCTCAAAGTAGAAAATGAAGCCCTGAAGGTTGAGGTCAAGGACTTGACTAAGAAATTGCTTACCCATGAAACCTTCAATGATTGCCTCTCAGCCCTCTTACCCAGACTACCCGACTCTAAATGATTTTCCTGCTCTCTTATCTCCTTCCTGCTTTACTCTCTTTCCCACGATTATGGACAGTTCTTGTATGATTCTCTTTTGTTATGCTAAGTGATAATGTAATACTTTTCTGATTGCAGGGGTTGGCTGTTGCATTGTTCTTATTATCTATTTGTTTTTCTGCCTTTCTTATTTCCATTAGTGTCAGTGTTGCCCCAGTGGCCATGAGTTAACTCATCTATGCATTCTTGTCTTGGTTTACTGTTCTCTTCTTTTTTATGATGCCAAAGGGGGAAGATACTAAGACAGGGGATACTAAGACAGGGGGAAGACGCGGATACTAAGACGTGGGGAATTATGCTGACAGGGGGAAGACTGTGAAGTGTGTTAGATAAAATGTGCAAAGAAGGTTGTCAATGTTGTCATCATCAAAAAGGGGGAAATTGTTAGATTACTGGTTTTGATGCTGTCAACCTCATACAGGGACCTGATCCCTTGTGCTGGTGTGACTCAATTTTGAGCTGGAAGGGAAAAGACTTTACAGTTGGAAAGTTTGCTTTTTGGCTGTCAGTTGGTGAAGACAATAGTGTGCAACAGAGCAGCATGGAATCATAGCAGCACCTAGGCCAAGTTGGTCACATGTGCTTGACCAAAAAGAGAGCTTTCTAGTGGGTATCATTACTACTCTCTCCTTTTATCCATGTGGCTAGTGGGTATCATCAATACACTCTCCTTCTACCCATGTGGATGAAAGGAAGCTGAAAAGATATAAAGGATAGAACCCAACAACTCTTTCCATCAAGAGAAATCATTCAGAAAAATTGATCTAAAAAATAAGCTTATTCTTCTCTCAAAAGGCAGCCATTGTTTCCTTGTTTCACAGCAAGAATCAAAGAAAAATAACTCAAGTTTTGAGGCTGCCATTGAAGGAGAAGAAGTGCACTGCAAAACAGAAACCTTGTATTTCGTACAAGTTTTATTTTCTTGTTTTTCATGAGTTGTTTTTCTCGTTCTGGTCTGCTAGAGCTAGTAGACATTTTGGCTAGAGTTAGCCTTGTATTTCAGTTGAGTTTTAGCTGAAGTAGAGAATATTGAAGTCTTGTAATAGAGGTATTACAAGTGGGAGGTTAGGAGGTTAACCTCTTAGTTGTGTACTAGGTTTTGTAACTTTTGTTGCTCAGATCTAGTAGTGGAGTTTGAGAAATCCTACGAGGTAGGTCGTGGTTTTTTACTTCCAGTGAGCAAGGAAGTTTTCCACGTAAAACTTCGTGTGTCTTCTTCTTACTGTTGTATTTTCGTGTACATGTGTCTCTGCCTCTGTGTAACCTGATAGAGGGACCTGGTCCTGAGTAAGGTGGTCGACCCATATAACTCAACAGATATGCATGGTATTATTTGTCATAACTGTGAAGGTAAAAGTCATATTGCATGTGTGTGTCCATCTCCTAGGATTAACAATGGCAACAAAGTTTCTGGGCCACCTATTTCCAATTTAGCAAGAATTCCATTTCCACAAAATTGGTTTATGGATAGTGGCACCACATATCATCTTACAGCTAATCTTGATAACTTGGATATTCATTCTGAATGCCAAGGTCCGGAGGAAGTTACAATAGGTAATGGTTCCAAACTTTCTATTTCCCACATTGGTAAAGCTCAGTTGTTATATTTGACAAAAAATTCAATCTTGATGACATCCTACATATTCTAACTGCTACCCAAAATTTATTGTCTATTAGTTCTTTTGCTAAGTCTAACCAAGTTTCAGTTAAATTCTTTCCATATCATTTTTTAATTAAGGACTTGGCGACGAGGGACATACTGCACACAGGCCCAAGTGAAGATGGATTATATTCTCTTCCTGCACTGAAGTCATCTGCACCTGCTTCTTATGCTGCATCCCTTGGGGTTTGGCATGCTCGTTTGGCTCATACATCTTTTCCTACTGTTAGTCAAGCTTTGTTGTCTAGCGTCGTCGTTCCTTCATTTAAATCTTTTAGTTTATGTTCTACATGTGCTGTTAGTAAGAGTCACAAAATTTCTTTTCGTGAGTCTAGTTTTCAGGCCTCCAGGACTTTAGATTTAGTTTGTTCAGATGTTTGGGGTTCTGCTCCAATTGTTTCTAATGAAGGGTATAGAATTGTGCAGCGTTCCTCGTGTCCATATACCCCTAAACAAAATGGTTGTGCCGAAAGAAAACATAGGCATATTGTTGAAACTGGTCGAGCATTGCTACATCATGCCAATGTCCCACATCAATTTTGGACAAATGCATTTGATACCGCTGTGTATACTATAAATCTTTTACCAACACCCACGCTTAAAAAATAAAACCCCATTTCATGTGTTATTTAACACTGATCTCGATTACTCTTTGTTGTGTATTTTTGGTTGTCTTTATTTTCCATGGCTTCGTCCTTATACAAAGGATAAATTATCTCCTCGATCTAAACCGTGTGTGTTTTTGGGCTACAGTAAGGTACACAAAGGCTACAAATGCTTTGACCCAGTTTCCTCAAAATTTTACGTTTCTCGTCATGTTATCTTTGATGAAAATGTTTTTCCTTTTATTTCACAAGATGTCGTGGTGCCTCCATCTATAACCAATGCTAAATCAGAACCTCAATGTTACATTGCCATTCCATACTTCTGTTTCCCCTTCCAGCAGTCCACAAACACTGCCACAACCTTCAATACCAGCGCGCACATTGAATCAATCTCCATCCTCTCCATCTGTAGTATCCTTGCCAAATCGTACATCCTCATCATCTCTTGATCGTATTCTTGGATACACACCTGCTACTGATCCGCCTTCACAAGGTGGAGTTTCACCTAGTATAGACTTGATTTCACCAACTATAATTGAAAAAAATCCTCAATCGTCTAATACGAGTCACTCTACTGATCTTAGACAAACTTCAACAACGGGTACACTCTGTCCAGCAACCCTTCCTTCTCAAAAGATGGTCACACGATCACAAACAGGCTTATCGAAGCCAAAGAAACCATTCTCGTCATCTGTCGTGACACCAACATCAACAATAGTTGAACCTTCTTGCCATTCACAAGCTATTAAGAATGTTCACTGGCGCCGCCCCATGTCAGAGGAGTATAATGCACTTCTTCAAGATGGTACTTGGGAATTGGTTCCACCATCCCCATCTCAAAATATAATTAGTTGTAAATGGGTGTTTAAGACAAAGTTAAAATCGGATGGTTCATTGGATCGTTATAAAGCAAGGCTTGTGACTAAAGGATATCATAAACGACCAGGTCTTGATTTTGCTGATACATCTAGTCCCGTGGTTAAGCCAGCTACCATACAGTTGTTGTTATCCTTGGCAGTGTCTCATCAGTGGCACATCAATCAGCTAGATGTATCCAATGCATTTCTTCATGGGAACTTGGATGAGATTGTATACATGTCTCAACCTCCCGGGTTTGTTGATCCTACTTGTCCGAATCATGTTTGTTTACTTCAACGATCTCTCTACAACCTCAAACAAGCTTCGCGTATGTGGAATAAACGTCCAGCTGATGTACTGCTTTCCTTAGGCTTTGTGGGATCCAAAACTGATAACTCTGTGTTCTATATGCCGAACACCGACGATAAGTTATTCTGTTTAATCTATGTTGATGACATTCTGGTTGTGGGCTCTAATTATGCTCATATTGCAGCTCTTGTTACTAAATTGCAAACTCATTTTGCTGTTAGAGACTTGGGGAAATTGTCATATTTCTTGGGCATTCAAGCCAACTGGACAATTGAAGGATTACATTTATCACAAGGTAAGTATGTCACAGACCTCCTTAATTGTGTGCAAATGGGATCGTGTGCTCCTATCTCTACACCAGCTTCATCTTCATTCAAGCTCTCCAATACTAGTGGATGTCCATTTCATGATCAAACTCTCTATAGGAGTACTGTTGGAGCTCTACAATATTTGACGTTTACTAGATCTGATATAGCTTATGCGGTGAACAAAGTATCACAATATATGCATTGTCCTATGGATTCTCACTGGGTTGCCATCAAACATATTCTCCATTATGTCAAGGCTACAGCTTCTCATGGTTTATCTTTTTCTCGTGGGTCATCCACCTTACTTCATGGTTATAGTGATTCGGATTGGGGAGGTGATGTTGATGATCACAAGTCTACTACTGGATTCACTATTTTCCTTGGCTCACATTTGATTTCATGGGCTTCTCAAAAGCAACAAGCTATATCACGGTCGAGCACAGAGGCAGAATATCATGCATTAGCTGCTGCTACCTCTGAAATGACGTGGGTCGAGCTCCTCCTTCGAGAGATTGGATGCTTTACTACCTCTCTTCCAGTTCTCCGGTGTGATAATCTTAGTGCCTACTACTTAACTGCTAATCCTACTTTTCATTCCCGAATGAAACATATGAAAATCGATTTTCATTTTGTTCGTGACAAAGTTCGTGCGAAAGACCTTATCAGTCCAATATGTGAGTTCCCATGATCAAGTGGCCGATGCTCTTACCAAGCCTTTGTCCAAGATCCGATCTCTGAATTTGAAGCACAAGTTGACAGTTGTTCCACACCTGCTCAACTTGAGGGGATGTGTAAGGATAATGTCACATAGGAGTACTTTGAGTGAAAGTCTATTTGTATATATTTGTTTATTGTTAGGAATTGACTTAAAGAAGTTGTGTAGTTGTTTTAAGATTAGGAGTCCTTAACAGTGACAACTTTGGAGTCTTGGAGTCTTCTTATCCAATAAACTCATGTATCTATATATTAACGTATCAAATGTAATAAATTGTGCGTGGATTTAGAATCATCTTTTAAAATAAGAAGTGTAAACATTTGAAAAGAATTGTTCGATTCTCTTAAATACGTACTGTCATACTTTTTGGAAAGGGGGGAAAATTTATTGATCTTTTAATCAATCTCACCAAAGTCCCAGAGGTACTACAGAAAACACGCAATTGAGCCGTATTCTGCCGGGCAACGGAGGAGAAGAGGAGAATCGAGCAGTAAGAGGAAAAGGGTTCTCTGGGTTTTAGGGAAAGATTGAGTTGAAGTTGGGGTTTTTCCCTTCTGAACAAAGCAGAAGCTTTGACCGCCACATTATTTGAAGCAGCCATTCATGTAAAGGGACAAGCTATGTGAGTGCTAATACTCGTTTTCACTGAAGCTGTTGAACCTCTTTGCCAAAAATATTGTTAAATTGGTTAATAGTGTTCTGATACTGCCTCGAGTAAAGATGCCTGATATCAAATATTTGACCAAGCTGCCCCGGGGCTTAGGTCCAGTGGTAAGAGCACAGTAATAGTGGTGTGTGGATTAAGTGAAGGCAAACAATCTGGTATTTTAGTGAAGAAGCATAGAGGGACGATGGCCCATTATCCACTGAGTTTCCAAGATAAGGTTCTGGTTGATGGATACTTGTTCCGATGGGGTTAAGGTATCATTTGCATCACAAAGTTTTGATATAAGGTCTCCGTTTTCGTCCATGCCTTAAACTTTTATTGCTTGCTTTTTCTCTTTTCCTTTTTGCCAACCTTATAGCAGCCAGAGCAGCTCCATTAATTCAACTATTTAGGTTTCTATTCTCTTTTGACAAAACTTCCCATGTATATCAGGTATGTCCTGCAATTAATTCCTTTTCTTTAGAGGAGTTGATGAAATGTATGTCCTTTGAATTGTAGAATGTTAACCTTATCTCTGTGTGATATATTATAAGAAAGGCTACCTTTAGATCTTGTTTATTGTTCAAGGAACATAAAGTTGTTTGGAACCTCCAAGCAAAAAGCTTGGGAGATCACCAGTAGATTAAATTTGGAATCTAACAAAAGTACTAATTTAGATTAGTTAAAATCCAAATCTCCATATTTAATGTTCTTTTTTGAGAAATGGGAGAGTGGATTACTAGATTGCGAACCTAACTCCTACCTACGGGGTGAAGGTTTGAGCAGCCCCCTTGTTTGATGGTGAAGTTTGAATTTGACAAAGTTCACCTCTGTATGGATCTGCAAGAGGGTATAAGGTAGAATAGGTCATTCCCGTTGGATATATAAAAAAATAATTTACGAACACTCATAGAGTTGAAGATTTCTTCCATATTTGAGTTTCACGCAACAACCACAAAATTGACACTGATTAACTATAATGGTACTAAATAATTCCATTTCCCCTTCTGTCTCAAATGGATCACAAGCTGATCTCCCTACACATAGTTCGATTTATGCAGAATCAGGTAATAACTATTGCTTGTGTTTCAACGAATGAATATTAGTTCTCAAGCTTTAGAAAAACTGCAAAAAGGTTTCTTTAAGTGATTGGAGATAGCAAGCATGTAATTGTGCCCCTTGATTATGTAATTATGTCCCTTGATTATGCAGTGATATATACTGCCCGATTGAAATTCTTCATTCTAACTAGATATGACAAGTGGGACTTGCTCGATTGGTGGAGCATCTCCATCTACAAACAGCAAAGAAAAAAACTTCAGCCATACTGATTGAACAAGTTGTGACATATCTCTCTTTCAGCTTGCAGAGCTGAATTTTACCTAGCTAACAAAAATATGAACATAGTTCCAAGTATAACTTGAACATAGTTACATTAATTGATCCCATTCTCTTCAAATGAAGCAGGTATGTAAGAAGAAACATTCGTTAACTAATCATCTACCTATTAGCACACTAACTGTGACATTGTTGGAAGATGGCAAATCCTGATTCCCATGCCATATATCTTCATCCACAGTTCTCATTGAGGTATAATTAGGTTGCCTAGGCAAGGGCAACCTTACATTGTCAGTTTCCAACATCAAAACCACAGAAGACATGTTTGGTCTGTGAACGGCCAAATCTTGAACACAAAGCAATGCCAAGTGTATACATCTCAATGCTTCATCGTGTTGACAACCATCCCAAATCGAACGATCCACTAGGTCCATTGGTCTACCTTCATCCCACTTCTCCCATGCCTGAAATATTTCCCACCAGAAAAATATGAGAAAGATGACCACTCTGTCATTGCTCATCACACAAGAAAATTAGCCCCATTGTTCGGACAGCTTGTTCTGGACTTAAGATTGAAAAAGTGGAGAAAATTATTCAGACTTACGTATCCAATGATGCCCGAATGCTCATCCGTCCGCAAGCTTGTATTTCTTCGCCCACATATAATTTCAAGTAATAGTATGCCGAAGCTGTAGACATCAGACTTGCCAGAGAACAGGCCTTCCATAGCATACTCAGGAGCCATATATCCACTGTGTTTAGCAACAAGGTACAAAATGAAATGGATTTAGCTTCAAGAACAAGAAATTCGAAATTAGAGTCTCTTAAAAGATTTAAAGTCAAATGATACTTACTATGTTCCTACGACCCTATTTGTATTTGCTTCATTTTGGTTTCCTCCAAATATTCTGGCCATGCCGAAGTCTGAAATTTTTGGGTTCATCTCTTCATCCAACAGAATGTTACTAGCCTTTAGATCCCTATGGATTATTCTAAGTCTTGAATCTCGATGGAGATACAGTAATCCTCGGGCAATTCCTTCGATAATGTTGAACCGTTTTCTCCAGTCTAACTGGGATTTCCTAGCAGTATCTGTCAAAGTTTAACAGCCAATACAATTTTTAGTGTCTATCTCAATGAGATGTGTTGCAGCAGAAATTATTTTGATAGACTTTCCTGAACTTACCAAATAGAAATGTATCTAAGCTTTTGTTGGGCATGTACTCATAAATCAGCATTTTTTCTTCTCCTTCAACGCAGCAACCCAAAAGTCTAACAAGATTTCTGTGTTGTAATTTTGCTATTAGAGTGATCTCGTTCTTGAACTCCTCATCACCTTGTCCAGACTTTTGCGAAAGCCTTTTTACTGCAACTTCTTGACCACAAGGTAGCCTTCCCTAAAGATTTAAAAAACATCAACTTTACTCAAAAACATGGCTATATACTTCCTAAAGGAAACAGAATAATCCAACAAGATTGAAAATTTACCTTGTAAACGGGGCCAAATCCCCCTTGCCCAAGCTTGTTTGCAAGAGAGAAGTCGTCAGTAGCTGTGGCCACCATGCTGAAGCTGAAGCTGACAAACGCTAATTCTGAACCATTTCCTTGATGCCCTTCAGCATTGAGGTCGCCTGGTCCAGAGAATTCCGAGGAGAATTCTCCACTCCTAACTATATGGTTTTTGGGAATTTCATTGGTACTCTTGGGTTCTGAAAATGGGAAGTCGGAAGTTATAAGTACAACATGGAACACATAATAAATGCAACTAGCCAAGTTAGGAAAATTTACCTCGTTTTCTGGCCCTGTACCTACATACTAACCAAACAGCCACCGTAACAACGAAAGCTAGAGCTACTAGAATTGATAGTACAACAATTTTGATCGTCTTGTTTCTCTTACCTGTTTCAAGAGATATTCAAATGAGAAAATCAAGAAATTAGAAAGGCTAATTGTTCGTCAAACACGAGAAAAGAAAAAGATATATCCTCTTAAAAACTTTGAGCTTGCTACTGATAAAAACAAACAGAAAAAGTCTTTGTTCTAAAACACAACATTTTTGGATTTAAATTTGTATAATTGCAAGAATAGGGAGAAAATTAGTTAGAGGTTTACAAATTCAGCAGAAACTAATGTCCTTACCAAATTCAGAAGGATCAAGGCGAACATACAGAGTGTTCCCACCTTCCTGAAAATGCTCTATATCAACTAAATCTTCACGCCATATCATACAATTGATTCCTCTGACAAAAGCATAAGCATTGCAGGAACAATCATTCAAGCACCTGATTTTGCACTCGTCTATGTTTATATCTGCAATATCTGCATAATCAGGCAATTTAACTCTCTGAAGAGCCGAGAACCGGTCATCTTTTGCACTATCATTCCTCGAAACACTGCTATTGCTCCTGCATTCCAATTCTGTCCTCCTAACACATCCTCCAGTCCGGTCTCCAGCATGCCACTGCACCGGAACACGCGGTACAAATCCTTCTAAACAAAAGCATACTTCTCTATCACATTTCGCGAAATTCCCACAAAAGTTATACAAGTCACAACCACCTTCTGGTCTAGACTGTAACGTGGTCCATTGCCCCTTGTCTTCGTCCCACCTCTGTTGCAGCTCACTTCCAGTCACAGTAAGCTGGAATCTCACCAAAGAAGATGTGTTTGAGGCAGTGTAAGTGATTACCAATCTACCGTCATTGTCTTTTTGAATTCTGAAACCAGAGAAAAAAGTTGATCTAGTCACATTTGGAACACCAGTGAATTCCACTCCATCAAAATGTCCACTCCTCCATCGTCTGTTCGGTCCATCCCAGATAACAATCTGAGGTGCCCCACGAGGATCAACCCCCATTGAGTACCTTCCAGGTGAAGGGTCACTCTCATTTGTCCAAGAACTGAAAACTTTGCGCTCTTTGCCTTGTCTTTCTATGAAAACTTCCATTCCAGGCAAAAAGGTGTCTGTAGGATGCAAGAAGCTCTCCCACAAGGGAGAATTTAACCTCCCAGCATCCCTGTCATTGTTAAGGATGACAAGATTGCCATCGTCAATTAGACAAGCCGTAGAATTTCTGGTTTCGACAGAAACATTAGACGACCAGAGTAAATTCCCATGTCCATTTTTAACTACCAAATTCCCAATTTTGTCAATTGAAAAGGTACCCTTTTTATCATGGACAGGCTTGTGCCTGTTGGCAACCCAAATAACTGTCTTTACTCTTATATCAGCGTACCATATACCAAGATACCTTTTACTAGAACCTGTAGGACTAAAGAACCCCAAAACAAAATCCCCTCCTTTAGAAGTGATGTTATCACCATCTTTTAGAATCTCTCCTAGTGTAACTCTGTCAGCAGCAGAAGAGAATGAGGAGAAACAAGAAAGAATGAAAAGAAACAGGAACCAAACGGGAAATCTGAAGTCAGTGGCCATTCAAGAATTTGGAAATGGTGATGCCAGAATTGAAGAACGGAGAATTCGAATGAATTCTAGAAGAAGAGGATGAAGAAATGAGGGTTAAACAAAAGAGAAAAGAGGGTTTACAAAACAAATGGGAGAAGAAGGTTCTGATGAGCCGCGGATTAGTTGGCCAAGTAAGAAATAATATTAGGAGCTGAGAAAGATTGACCTTGTTTCTATATGCAGTTGAAGATTCTTTGGCTGACCAGCCACCTTCCCTCTGCCCCACAAGCGAAATTGTACTTTAGAATATGTACAACACTAGGACTACTACTAGTTTGGAAACGTGCGTAGAGACAAAAGTACTACTCACGGTAAATCCCAAATATTACTCCCCCAATTTAATTTAAGTTTGACTATCAAAAAGTTTTTTTTTTTTAATTTAGAAAAAGTAAAACGTTTAAATAAAAAATAAAAAAAAAAAGGAATTGTAAGCCAAACAATTTTATTATTATTTTTTTTAACAAAAAGTTGGAATGAATTACATTTTACTATGTTTGGTTGCAACAGAATAGCTCTACATTCTACAACTTTTGGTACCATTATGATAATTTTTCCATTTTGAAACTGATAATTTGATTACATTAATCTGCTATTTCCTTTGCTGTAATTTATGCCGTGTCCCTTTCGGCTTTCACTATAGGTCAAATGAGATTTTCTTTTAGGAATAATAATTGCACTTTTGATCCTTCTATTACTGAAGTTTGATTTTGATTTTTATAATGTTTGACTAAATATGTATAACTTTTAATTAATTAAATATATGTATTTTGGTCTATTTATATAAGAAATATAGAATATTTAAAATTATTTCTAAAATTCTATTAGTCTTAAATATGAAGTAATAGTACCCTCTCCGTTTCTTTTTACTTGATAGAACAAGATTTACACATCAGTTATTCTTTTGGAAACATATAATAATCATTATTTTCATATTCTAAAGTGATTTAAGTATTAAGGATAGAATTGACAAAATATGACTGATTATTTCTTGAGATTCTACATTAATCATAACTACTCCCTCCATTCATTTTTAGTTGTTAGGATAAGATTTCGATACTATTAAAAAAAATTAATAGGGATTGTAATTTGACTAATATAACCCTATTAATTGATAGGTACTTTTTGAAAATATACCATAATCATTCTTTTTACGTTCTAAAATGACTTAAGTATTTAGGGTAAAGTTGAAAAAAAAATAGTCAATTATTTCTTGAATTTTCAAACTAGCAACTATTTTGGAACAACTATTTTAAATATACCTGACAATTAAAAAGGAACAGAGAGAGTATTTTGGAACAAGTATTTTAGTGTACCTATCAAATACAAAAAAGAATAGAGGGAGTATAAACTTAACATAATATCCCATCCGTTTCAATTTTTCATTTTGTTTCAAAATAAGTAGTGTTTCATATTATCAAGAAGACATTAATATGTTCTTCTAATTTTATCCTTAGAGAGATTTATAAACTATTAAAGAGTTATATTTTTTTCAAAATATTTATTAAGGTGTAAGTTAGTAAAAATGTATTTTACTTTCTGAGTAAATTCTTAAGGCATGTGCCCAAACTAAAAAAATCACTTATTTAAAAATGGAGGAAATAAATAAAAAATTAAATGCTTCAGCACATACTCCCTCCGTTTCAAAATAAGTGGTGCTTTTATCTCATGCACACCCTTTAAGAAAACTATTCATTCCTAAAAAGCAAAATGTATCTTTACCCACTTATTCCAAATAAGTATTTTAGAAAAGATGTAACTCTTTAAAATATTTTCTTGATTATATAAGACTCTCTCTATTTAAATAAGGGTAAAATTGGAAGAACATCATTAATATATTCTTGATTATGTGAAACACCACTTATTTTAATAGTTAAAATGTAATTTCTCTTCTTTTTAAGTACGATAATTAAAATCTCTCCTAATTAATATTTTTTTAAAGAACGTGGAAAAAAATGCACAAATAATTTGAGACAGAGAGAGTTTTAAATAATCAAGAAATATTAAAGAGTTACATCTTTTTCAAGATATTTATTTGGAATAAGTGGGTAAAAATATATTTTTCTATCTAGGAATAAGTAGTTTTCTTAAGGGTGTGCCCAAACTAAATGCACCACTTATTTTAAAACGGAGGAAATATTATATAGTGCTTTTAATTTGGATGTACCTCTTAAAAACTTCACTCACCTTTAAAAGGTCAAAAATATTCACTAAATTATTCTTAACTATATAATATTTATTTAATATAATTTTCTGATTATATAAAAATTTATTTCTCTAAATAAGGGTAAAATATAAAAAAAACTTAGTACTTTTCTGATTATATATAAAAAAAAATTATGACTAAATATAAAAATTTAAAATATTATATAATATGAACGTAAGAAAATGTTCTTTTGAGGTGAAGAGTCAATTTTGCTTAGACAAAAAAGAAGTGCTATTAAAAAGTAAATAATTTTTCTGAATTCCAACCACACGTGGTTTGTTATGTAACAAACAGCCTTAAGTTAAGATAATCAGATTTTGTGGATCTGCTGCTCAGATTATGAATTACTGTTTTCTTATTGTTTGTTACTTACTGGTCGCAAACGATTTTTTTTTATTTTTTTTTTGACAAAAGTATTTTGCAATTGGTCTCACGTGGCATAGAAATCGGTGAAATTTGTGGTTGGTTTTATAAGTTATCTATATATATTTTTTAACGAGAAAAATTTAAATAAATTTTCTAAAATTCAATTTATAATGAGATCTCATTTCTTGGTTTATTTACTTGTGTCCTAGTCAATAATAATTACAAATATCCTTCAAAATAGTAATAAACATATACTTTCTTTTTCTTCCTTTCTTTGTGCTCAAATGTCCACAATATCTGCATCAACAAACCCTTGTATTGATATCGATTAATTTCCAACTTGCTAAGTCCTTTAGGTGGTTTGCAAATTCCTCCTTTCATTTTATAAGACATTATTTAACTTAGTATGAAATTAAAAATATATTAAAAAATTATTTATATAACTTAAATTTATATAACATATCATGACTGTATTTTTATAATCTTATATTAACATGTTATCTCTACATAGCATATAATTAGTGATTTAACGTTGTAGGGATATATATGACCTTTTATTTTTAGAGAATATAAAGATAAATATGATTGTAAAATTGAATGAAAATGACAAATATATTAAAAAAGTATAACGAAATATAAAATATAATTTGTTTGTGAAAATATAAATACAAATATGACATTTTTTCTATTTAATAATAACGACACTAAAATGACTTGGTTGATCCCTATCCCCTTCTCTTTTCTCTATTAATGGAGTGGGGGAAGTCCCATTACCCTTTCGGTCTTTCCTTATTTCTGGTAAAACTACCGAAGGAGAGGATGTATTCAATTTAAACTTTTAGATAAAAAATAAACAGTTCCACCGCGAAGCTGACTTTTTAACAATAAAAAGGTTTGGTACTAGAACACAAACAATTTTTTTTTTAAAAGCACTCAAAAATTAAAGGAGAAAAGGAGTAGGAGAATTCATATTATTTTTCTCATCCTCTTTGTGTTTTTTTTTTAAAAAAAGTTAAAACTGGACTTATCATAAGAAAAATATATGGCAAAGAATTTTAAGTGTCAAATTACCGGGAAAAAAAAGAAGTGGTGCATGTCTTAATCATAAAAAAAAAAAGACAATTACAGTAGTGTTCCAAATTAAGGAATATTATCATATCGGGAACCATCTCATGTTAGATGTTGTTGTTAGGTTGTTCCAATAGATTTTTATTATGTTTCTTTTTAAATAACAACTGCTTTCTTTAATTATGCTCGTGATGTTTATATTATAAAAATTCAGATTTGCACACTGGATACTGAATTTACTATTTATTTCTTTGATGAATATTATAAATTCAGATCTGCTAAGTGGATTTTAAATTAATTAATTAATTACTTCATTGTGAGTGCATGTTACTTAACAGCAAATGGTCTCACTAAGTATTAGATTTAAAAATAACACGTACATTCTTACGAGTATGAGTCTCAGTTGTTCTCTCCTCCTAATCATTTTTTCAATTTAAACAATATTCCTATATACATTATCTATTCCTTTTGTAGTCTCTTCAACCTTCGACGTGTGTCAACAACTAACCTCTTATGCATGTTTACATATATATACACACACACACACACATGAAACAAAAGTCATAAACTATAACTAATATCACTTACAGGACCATACTATGAAAAATAGCATCTCTTTTTTTCTCTCATTTCACTTTGCTTGAAGTTGACAGGGGTCATGAAACTGTTAATGTAAATGCATTTAACTTTTGGCCCACGTAATTTTGTGTTTCTCGAAGTATTTGTAAGTCATAAAGTTATATTTAAGAAACAAGAGAGGAAGGAAGGACAGAGTGCCAGAAACTCTTTTTTTTTTTTTTTTGTCTTTTAATTGGTCATGTGAGATTGTTGACTTTCAATTTAAAAGAGTAAAATACCTTGTTTGCTCGAAAATATTTATTTTAATGATGTTTGACTAAATTTTTTATGAAAAAAATAGGTATTATTGAATTGTAGTTGAAATCTCCGAAAAAGTAGCTTTTCTAAAAAAACTGTGTGTTTTAAATTTTTGAGCAAGAATCTAGGGATAGTTGTTCAATTGTGGCATGTAATCACCTAATTTAGGTACCAAACTTGCTTGAAAATACACCTCATGAATGATGAGTCTATTAATGCCCTAAACTGTCCTCCTCCTGTATTGGAAAATTATTACATCCCTTTCCGCCCAAACATGATAAATAACAACAATTATAGACATTCTAAACATGATAAACCCTTTTCACTACTGTACTTTCTGAAAATCACCTAAGAACATTTAGTACACCTTAATAGAGAAATGACTTGTGTGCTAATAACAACCCAGTGTACTTCCATCAAATGGGGTTTGGGGAGGATAAAATGTATGGAAAACCTTACCACCTTAGGAAATGAATATTATAAGCAGCATCTATCAAATCAAAGTGCCTTCTGTGTCGCCCATGATGAAGTAGCAGCATTAGTATCCCAGATTGATTTTCTTTTTATATAATAGATTACCCATATAAAAATCAATATTCACTTAATTAAAATTAATAATAATTTTTTTTCTTTTTTTGTGATTTGACACTTAAAATATTTGTACAAATACTAACCAAATACGAATAACGACTAACGGAGATACTTTTAAAATGATTTAGTCAAACACGAATTACTTTCTTTGATAAAAAGTACCCAAGTCAAATTACAAATAAGTTAATTTTGACAGCGTGACCAAACAAAAGAATAAGCTCACCTTGAATTTAATTTAAGCAGTTAAAACAGAAAAAAGTGGGAGAGAAGTGCAAAACGAATTTAATAATGCAGTGAACATGCATGGTACGATACCTCTTTAAGTAAGACAAACATATTTTTTTGAGGGGGAGCAAAACTGATCAGTTTATATAAAGAAAAAAGATTTCAATTGCATGTAACTAGAAGGAATTAGCTTTATTAGAAATAAAAAGTAATTGGCCCATGATTAGCTTAACGATTCCACCTTAATCATTCATAAATAATATACAAAAAGGCGCCAAAGTGAACTCACAACTTTGAAATTTTTTATTTGACTTGCATTTTCAGAAAATGTAATTGTGTAGTAGCTAATTATGACTGCATTATATTTGCTGAAGAAGATACGACATCTATCTTTCTGCTAGTCTTTGTCAAACTTCTTTAAGTCAAAATTGGATAATTCTGAATAAATCTATCTTTTTTTGTAGGGTCGTGAAAAACGTGTCCATAATATAATAAAGATTATAATTAATATGTGGTTTTGCCTTAACATTCCCTTCTAATAAGTTGAGACTTATTTTAGCTGCCTAATAATTAACTGGCCCACCTGTAGCACATTAATCTTATCTCTAACTACAATGATACTATAACAATAATCTCTCAATTATTATATTAGTTCAATAATTTACACTAAGAATTAGCTATATTTTCTATTGATATCGAAATCTCTTGCACCTAAAGTAAGTATGTACCAACATGACTAAACTAGATCTCAGCTAACATTAACTAATATCTTTTTCTTGTATCGATCGTACTCAATATATTATTCAAAGATGCTTCACATGCACTATATATTATCATTCCTTTCGATCTTCACCTATCACCTATGAGATTGTCTTGTGTTCATAAACGTTCTTATTCGATTTCTCATTTCAAAATAAAGTTCCTAAAACATAATAAGAAACTGTAAAGTCAATTTATCTTTACATAATGCATGATCAACTTGTTAAATTTATGAGGATATTTCATTTGGACACTCAAATTGAGTCATGTTTCAATTAAACACCTCAACTTTTAGTAAAGTATTCCAATTAGACACTTCGATTCATATTATGAATTTTTTTTCGCGTGTGTTCTCATTCGTCTATTAAGTAGGTAAGTTAATCGTATAAAATATGTCATTTTCTTTAATTATAAAAATTAGCCTCAATAAGGCATAAAATCCCAAACATTTCCTACTTGAGTTTGATGCATATAATTAGGGTCTATTTGAAAAATCACCTGGTAATTTGGAATTGGTGTAATTACTAGGGTAGTAATTACGATGACCTATTCGTTTGTCGTAATGTAATTATAGTGTAATTACAAGTGTACTGTTTGGTTTCACGAGTGCAATTATATAGTTAGATTAAATTTTTTAAAATAAAAGTTAATTATACAAAATTTAAAACTAAATTTAAGAAATATGTGCCTTTATAAATGATATTAAATTAGGTATTTAAAATATATATTGTCTCTAAAAAAATATACTAATTAATAAATATATATTTTAAACTAATATTATAAAAGATAACTGATATATATTTTCAAAAATATTTTAATTTAATTAATTATAAAAACTAAAAGTCATGTTTATTAAAAACATCATGGAATGCATGCAGTTTCACAAAAATATTAATATTATAATAATGTCATAAAATTATTTAAATATTTGTCAAAAAATAATCTATCAATTCTAACTAAAAAAATGAATGACATGCCACGTGAAATAACAAGTCAATAGTACAAAAGCAGATAACTTAGAACCGAAAATATAACATAAAATCAAGATTAAGAAAAAAGTTAACATAATACTCTTATGTCAAATTCCAACATAACTTAATATAAGTTGTGATATAACTTAATATAATTCAAAAGAAAAGAAAAAGACATAAGTATGTACATCATTCAGCAATGAAATTATACTTTTAATTCAAAAATTAGAACAATAATGTATTTTTATGTTAAATAAAAAATAAAAAAATAAAAAATAAGAGCAATTACATGGGATCATAAGAAGTAAAGATTGAAAAATGAAAAGAAAGGAAATAAAAGATAAATAGTGTAAAATAAAAAATATTTTAAAATTAAAAAGATTAAAATAATAAAAATAAAAAAGAAATTAAAATGATAGAAATAAAAAATTAAAATTAAAAAAAAATGAAGAAATTAAAAATAACCTTGTGATTACACCATATAATTACCTGCAATTCTCACATTTTCTTTGGGAATCGGAGAGTGTAATTACTCCCTCCCAATTACATTCAATTTTTGCTAACCATGTAATTATATGGTCAAACAAATAGGCCAAACTATATAATTATATCGAATTACATCCAAATATAATTATCAGGTGGCTTCCCAACAAGCTCTTAAAAGAGATGACATATTTTAATTTATGTGATTAACTTAACTGTTTAATAGATGAATGAAAGCACACGCAACATTTTTTTCAAAATTTGGATAAAAAATATTTAATTGAAACACTTTATAAATATTTAATTAGGACAAAACCTAATCCGAATGCTTAAATAGAATATCCTGTCAAGGTTAAATAACTGGCTACCTATGTATTAAGCCATTTATTTTGTTGACTGGCTGAAGCCTGATACTGACTAAATTAGGTTCTTCCTCTCAAGTAGCCAATAGTTGCATAGGGTTGCTTTTTCTGATCCTGTTCCCTCTGCTTAATTAAGTTATTACCCATAATAATATTAGGGAAAGAAATTGTATGATTTAGCTCAATTAAGTGTCTGTTAACCTAATTAGTTCAAGCAGACATCATTGTTGGGTGCATATAACTGGAACATATGCACTCCAAAGGGGCCGTTTACTTACAGGTTAGAGTTATACTGATATTAATAAAATATGAATTAGTTATGAGAAAATTTATATATTATTTTATGTAGGAATTAGTTATGCAGGTTTTAGTTATTCATGTATTAGTTATATATGTATTAGTTATGCAAATATTAATTATGTAAGTATTAGTTATGTAGGGTTTAGTTGTGTAGAGATTACAATACATGAATTATTGATTATTGAATGTATAATTTATTGTAAATTAATATATACTATTTATAAATAAATAAGTAAACAAATAGTATAAAATTATTGTATAATTAATTTTTTTAAAAGAAAAAAATGGAAGTGTAAATGTACACCGAATAGTAAAAAAGTTGATCAATAATGGTTTAATTATATATATTTACACACACATATATATAACATTCATATTATCCAAAAAAAAATACACTAAATAAAAAAAAACTAATTCAAGGTAAATATAAACAGAAGAAAGTATAATTTTAAAAATAGTACCGAATTAAAAAAGAATTTTAAAAGTAAATTTGTAGGGGTAAATCTGAGATTTTATTATTTTAATCCATGTATGACTAATATTCACATAACTTATTACACCTTCTACCCCACATAAAATTATACATAGATTTCCTCATAAGTTATAAGTTATGTAAGGGTTAATTATGTAAAAGTACTAAAAACACAATCAAACATTGTATAACATTTGAAACCTACCAACCAAACATTGTATAAAATTAATACATAAATAATTTTTATCCTATTTGATAACCAAACAATGTATAAAACTAATACATGAATAACCAAATTATTCATGTATTATTTTGGCCCTTATCCGGTAACCAAACGGCCCATAATTGCTTTATGCATTACGAATTGAGATTGACTAGTATCTAAACTAAAGCATACAAACACAAATTGTTCAACCCTTTGGTCCTTCATATGTATAATCTCTTTGAACATTACCTACTCAGATGCTACACATATGTATAATCTCTTCCGCCCATAAGTGAGGAAGTCATTTTCTGCCTTTTGACCTCATGGAAAACATTTTCACGGAAATCACTTCCCCTAATACCAAACACACCCTTCATCACACTCATAAGGAACATCTTTTGTAGAAAGATAACTCTTATATCTAATGTTGCTCCTTGTTTTAAGGAATCTCAGAATATTTCAGACCAAAACTCGAAGGCCAGAGGACATCACTAGGCCGATTGTCCAGGATGTACTGTAGAGGAGTATAGGTAGTTACTAGGCTGGGGGCTGGGGCTGTCCTGCTCTTATGTTTTTATCTGCTCTGTACATTGGCTCTTGGTAAATAAATCCGTTTAGTTACCAAAATAAAAGTGTAATATATGAAATATAGAAAAATTATATACATACCAAATATAATTTTATTAGGATTCTTGATAATGAATTTTAGTGGATGCATCAGAAAAACAAATAGATAACATACAATTTTAAGGGTAGAATACTACTGCCTTTATTTGAAATTAAACCGTGCATCCTATTGTGGTTCCCAACAGTTACGGAATTAGCACTGACAGAACCTATGCTTTGAATAACCATGTCCTGAGCATTGAGAGAACTGTAGAGACATTTGGCCTATCTTCTGCATATTCTTGAACACATAATAATCCAATTTGTACACATCTCACAGCCTCCTTTTCGAAGCATGGATCAAATATTTTGTGGTCTATTAGTTCCACAGTTTTTCATTCCAGAACGTCCATGCCTGAGGAGCAAAGGCGTTTATAAACATCGAAAAGATTTTTGTCAGAAGTTTCATGATTTTCTCTTTCAGTCTTTTTCTTTTTCCTTTTTCTATTTTCGATAAGGAAGCAAAAACATTAAAGTTTCATGTGTTGCATGAATGAACTTACATATACCAGTAGACTCTTTTCATCTTCATCATTCATAAACTCTTCTAGCCCCTGACTAGAAGATTGTGAAAGCCTTTTTACTGCAATATCTTGTCCATCTGGCAATTTTCCCTGCAGATAGGTTATCCAATTTATTATACTTTTCTCATTCGTCGAAACACTAGTGAGCTGCATCGAGAAGCATTATTTTGTACACTGGAGCAAAGCCGCCTTGCCCCAGCTTGCTAGCTGAGTGAAATTTGTCAGTTGCATTTGCTAACATGTCGAAGCTGTACAAGGTCATGTCTTCAATTTTGACTTGGTTGATGTCATCTTTAATCATGCCTTCTTGATAAAATTTTGGAGATGCTTCTCTTAAGAATGCTTCATTTTTCCTCTTCCTTTCTGGTTCAGAATGGACATTCAGAAATCAAACAATCTACAGACATAGAAGTTTGTTTCTCAAAAATCTCATTTGATTAATTACCTCTGTGATTAGCCAACAATTTTCAGAAAAGATATCCACATAAGATAACTGTTATTGAGCCTCTCGACAGTGTGACGGCAACGGCTACTACAGGAATGTATTTCTTGTCATTTGCAGCTGCAATACATGCATGGAAGTGAAAGCACTACTTGATACTTTTATTAGGAGTTTCTTGGTTATATTATTGAAAGAATAGAAGACTTTAAATTTCAACTCACTTTGTTGTTCCAATAAAATAAGCTAAACAATTGAAAGCTTTAGGTTGAAAAGAGGTATATTACCAAGATCAGAGTAGGCAAGGTGAGTGAACATATATCCATGGAGAATGCTTGAATATCAATTAAGCTTCTACTCCAATGCATACAACCAAGGCCTGTGTAGTATGAATATGACATGCAGGAACAGTTGCTCAAACAATCACTCTCACAGTCTGCTTTTCCAGAGGGTACCCAAATTGCTAAAATCTGGCACTCCCGATGTCTGCAGCTTCAAAGACCCATCCTGCTTGTCCTTCTCAACATCGTTTTATTTCTTTCTCAGTCTAGTGCAGACTGCAGTACTTCAGATGCATCCACCAGTCCAATCTCCTTTCTCCCATTCTCCTTCAATTTTTGGTTTAAACCCTAGTATACAAGAACTCTTTGGATTAGAGTTTCCAAATGTCCCGCATTTCGCATAAAAATCACACTCACTTCGGGAATTTTCCCATGTTACCTCCAACCCTTCTTACTTTTATACCAAGCCTTCTTCTGAAAGGACCCTGTTGAATCTGGGGAAAATAGTGTAGGACGAAGACTGATTATGTTGGGAAAAGTTTGATATTCAGTGCCATTTTCATCATCTACAAGGTCAACTCCAGAGTGATACACAAATTACTTTTCTGGTATTCCAATGAAGGTCTGTTTATTCCATGGGCCACTCCACCAGTAAGGAACACTGGTTTTCCATAAAAAGCCTGAGGAATGGGTTGAAGTTATCGGATACCAGTGGAGAAACTCCCTGCAGATGGATTTCTGCATGACTTCAGGCGTCTTAGTACTCCTATCAATCTTGTTGTTGCTTTTCATACTTGTGACTCGGGATCGAATCCCAATTGTCACTTTTACTTTGTTTCTTTTATTTAAATGGCTTAAAAAAGCAAGTTTTAATGAGCTATATCTCTCAATCGCCTCAATTATGTTAAAGTTTAATTATTATTAGCACAAAATCATATTTGATCTACATACTTATAAGTGAGCAGTGACCAGTCCAAGACTTTATTATTTCTCACTAGTTATTGAAAATTTTGTTGGCGTTTATGTTGAGATAATGGTGCCGTTGATATCTTCAAATGCTGGATCCTCCTTCGAGTATAACATGCGTGTGCAGCAACATTAGAAAAGCTTGCTTGCAAACTCGTCTAAATCTTCTTCCTTCAATGAAGAAGCAGCAGCAAGATTTCTTAGATCTGATAAGCTCCTTCCTAACTTCAAAGACAACTTCATTTCCGACACCACCATTTTCTCCTCTCCTTGCAACGCTGGAGGCAGAATTTTTATTAAGAGGGTTCAAAGTATGATGATGAGAATATGCAAAAATTGCAAGAAAAACGGAGCGGAGGAGGAAAAGAGAAAGACTAATTTTAACCTGCTAAATTTAACTTACCTTGTCATGCCCGTTTAACGTTTCTTCCTACTTTATCCTACTCCATCAAACCTTTTTTAAATCTCTTGTGCTTTACTTTTATTGTGTTTTACTTTATTTTAATTTTTTTAGTTTCGAATTAGTGTCCATACAATAATATATTATTTTAAAAATCGGCAAGATTTTTTAAAAGAGTATTGAGTTATTAATATTATATTTATAATACATTTTCATAAGATAAATAAATGGCATTGCCGATTTTTGAATTTATTTAATTCAATCTATTAGGTTATTCATTTGAAAGAAAAAAAAATGATGAACAAATCAAATAAGTTAAGTTTAGTTTTCTTTTTCCTCCCTGGACAATGCAATTGAAAAAAATAGAAAAGATATACCACGAAATCAAAGAAAGTAAATCAATTAAATAGATATCATTAAAAAGACCTTCACAACTTTTAAATATATCAATTCAATTAAATTTAATTTACCTTATTGTTTTTTAAAGAAAATTCTATCTCAATTTCAAGTTTAATAATAATGCATCATTTTCTTAAAAAGTTTCTTCGAGTTAGTACATGAAAAGAGAGTTAAGTAGAAACAAAATAAGCAACAGAGATAAAAAGAATAAAATGCAAAAATAAAAATGCATGTGCTTCATAAATATGTACAAAAGCTAAGACGGAGAAATATAATATTGAGAAAAGAAAAATAAAGCTACCAATTGAGCCTCAAAAGTAGTGAGATTTTTTCATTGGGTTTGATTCTAAGCCCAATTTGCACCTTTGCGATGGGAAAAACCAAAGTAATAAAAGAAAAAAAATGTTGTGAGTGAAAACTAAAACCTACAACCTTTAAAGAAAATTTAACCTCTTAACCACTAAGCTAAACTTTTCAATTGTTTCAAAGAGGTTCATTATAGAATATACATTCATAAATTCAAATTTAACCTTATATTTTCTGACTAAAGGGTTCGGGTGAACCTCTGACCTGCACAAAGCTTCGTCCCTATTTCCTTTGTCTGTTTCTATCAAGTTAGATTTATAAACAAACTACCAGTCCATTCCCCAACCAATGTGGGACTTTAACCCACTCTAACACTCTCCTTCACACCCAGGCCCGACTGGAGTGTGGACTGGGAGCCCAAACGGGAATGGACCTGGCTCTGATACCATGTAAAGATATGACACCTGGACCTAACTCAACCTCAAAAGCTAGCTCATGAGGGGAGGATTACCCAAGTTCATATAAATAAACTACCACTCCATTCCCCAACCAATGTGAGACTTTAACCCACTCTAACACTCCCCTTCACACCCAGGCTCGACTGGAGTGTGGACTGGGAGCCCAAACGGGAATGGACCTGGCTCTGATACCATGTAAAGATATGATACCTGGGCTGAGGATTATTTGAGCTAGCTTTTGAGGTTGAGTTAGGCCCAGGTGTCATATCTTTACATGATATCAGAGCCAGGTCCATTCCCGTTTGGGCTCCCATTCCACACTCCAGTCGGGCCTGGGTGTGAAGGGGAGTGTTAGAGTGGGTTAAAATCCCACATTGGTTGGGGAATGGAGTGATGGTTTGTTTATATGGACTTGGGCAATCCTTCCCTCATGAGCTAGCTTTTGAGGTTGAGTTAGGCCCAGGTGTCATATCTTTACAAGATTTGTTAAGTTATATGGGTCGACCACCTTACTCAAGACCAGGTCCCTCTATCAGGTTACACAGAGGCAGAGACACAAGCACACGAAAATACAACAGTAAGAAGAAGACACACGAAGTTTTACGTGGAAAACTTCCTTGCTCACTGGAAGTAAAAAACCACGACCTACCTCGTAGGATTTCTCAAACTCCACTACTAGATCTGAGCAACAAAAGTTACAAAACCTAGTACACAACTAAGAGGTTAACATCCTAACCTACCACTTGTAATACCTCTATTACAAGACTTCAATATTCTCTACTTCAGATAAAACTCAACTGAAATACAAGGCTAACTCTAGCCAAAATGTCTACTAGCTCTAGCAGACCAAAACGAGAAAAAAACAACTCTTGAAAAACAAGAAAGTAAAACTTGTACAAAAGACAAGGTTTCTGTTTTGCAGTGCACTTCTTCTCCTTCAATGGCAGCCTCAAAAACTTGAGTTCTTTTTCTTCAATTCTTGCTCTGGAACAAGGAAACAATGGCTGCCTTTTCAGAGAGAAGAATAAGCCTATTTTCCAGATCTATTTTTCTGAATGATTTTTTCTCAGTGGAAAGAGTTGTTGGGTTCTATCCTTTATATCTTTTCAGCTTGCTTTTTGTCCACATGGGTAAAAGGAGAAAGTGTTGTTTTTTACCCCAACAAGAAAACACACTCATTGGTCAAGCACATGTGACCTAGTTGGCCTAGGATGCTGCTATGATTCCATGCTGCGGTGCTGCGCACTACTGCTCTCACCAACTGACAGCCAAAAAGCAAACTTTCCAACTGTAAAGTCTTTTCCCGTCCATCTCAAAAGTGAGTCACACCAGCACAAGGGATCAGGTCCCTGTATGAGGTTAACATCATCAAAACCAGCAATCTAACAATTTCCCCCTTTTTGATGATGACAACCTTGACAACCTTCTTTGCACATTTTACCTAACACACTTCACAGTATTCCCCCTGTCAGCATAATTCCCCCTGTCTAGTATCTTCCGTGTAATTCCCCCTGTCTAGTATCTTCAGTGTAATTCCCCCTGTCTAGCATATCTTCGGTGTAATTCCCCCTGTCTAGCATCTTCCCCCTTTGGCATCATAAAAAAGAAAAGAAGCAGTAAACCAATACAAGAATGCATAGATGAGTTAACTCATGGCCACTGGGGCAACACTGACACGAATGGAAATAAGAAAGGCAGGAAAAAAATAGACAATAAGAACAATGCAACAGCCAACCCCTGCAGTCAGAAAAGCATTACATTATCACTTAGCATAACAAAAGAGAATCATACAAGAACTGTCTACAGGCGTGGGAAGGAGAGCAAAACAGGAAGGAGAGAAAAGAGCAGGAACATCATTTAGGGTCGGGTGGTCTGTGTAAGAGGGCTGAGAGGCGATCATTGAAGGTTTCATGGGCAGTAAGCAATTTCTTAGTCAAGTCCTTGACCTCAACCTTCAGGGCTTCATTTTCAGCTTTGAGGGGATCACTGGCAGTAAGCAGTTTTTGGTTTAAATCTTTAACCTCAGCCTTTAAAGCTTCATTCTCTTCCTTGAGGGAGGAGATGGTGCCAGGGTCCTCTACTGAGTGCGCCTTCAGACGAATTATTTCAGCCTCCTTTTGGACAAGTAGAGCAGTGAGCCGTTCTATCTCCACATTGGACTTCTCTTGCAAGGCAATCAAGTCCGACACTATTGACTGGCTCTGTGCCCCTCCACGACGCATCACACATTCACATTCTTCCAGCGTCGAGAGGGTAAACATCTGCTTCTTTGACCCTACTATCCCCAACCCGCATTCTACACCAAAAAATTCAAAGACTTTGTTCAGCAGGAATCCATAAGCTAGACCATGCTTTCCATCCTTGACATGCATTATCTTGTGTATGTGATTAATCATCACACCAGCCAGGCTTATGGGCTGAAATGTGCTGAGGGCTTCCATCAGGAATAGATCTGCAATTCCTGCCACAGTCCTCTTTTCTGCCCTTGGTAGAAGTACTTTATTAACAAATTCAAACAGCAACTGATACACACCCTTCATTTGTTTCTTGAGAGCCCTCTCCCCTGTGACTTTTTCAAGCTTGACAATCATGGAAATAAAATGCCTTTGCGCACATTCTCCATCGACAGACCGGATCCCTCTATTAGGAACCTTTAGGATGGAACTGAGCACCTGCTCATTTATCATGAAGGTGACTCCACTCACCTTACTGAAGATCTTGGTACCATTATCAGCAAATTCCAGCTCATGATAAAATTCCCTAACCTCATTCTCATGTACAACAGGGACTTGAGGGACAAACAAGTGTCGCCAACCTTGGTAATTGACCATTTCCACCAGCTCAGCCATGCCTTCCATGTCACAAATTTCTGGATCAAATACCCTGCCCCTTAACACCTTTTGGTTCTGCAAGATAAGCTGCCTGGCTTCCCTGGACAGCTCAGTAGACTCATTGGTCCTATCTCTGGAAGAAACACCTGCTTTCTTTGTACGAAAGGCCCTCTCTGAGGATGAAAAAGAAGACAGGTCAGCCGCGACCCTTGCTTCATCCTCAGAGACCACTGGAGAAGGCTTCCTTTTCTTGGTTGTATGTTTACGAGAGGGAACAACCTTCCTTTTTGCCTTTGGCTTGGTGCTAGATAGTGGAGCCTTTCCCTTGGCACTAGCATCCACCCGTACTTCTTCACTGCCCTCCTCACCGACCACAACACCGGGCTGCACACCCTCCTCATCAACTACCACATCGGGTTGCACATCCTCTTCATCCACTAACATTCGCCTTTTGAGTTTCCTCCTTTTGGCTGTCTTAACCTGGTTCTCCTTGAGGGCATCAGCCATAAGCTTTTGTGTAGAGGCCCTGGTGTGACGAACCTGGTCCCTGGACTGATTCAGAGAAGTACTGGAACTCTTCTTTTTCACTTTCCAGGAAAGTGGCTCATCATCTAGATCTTCTTCACTCTCCTGATCATCACCGAGGTTGGAGAGAATGTGAAGCTCTTGAGGGGATCCATCCCACTTTGGGGATGAGGCAACACACGGGGAAGAGGTAGGAGGAGAAGATACTGTGGGAACTGTATCAGCGGTATTTTTTAGGTAGGGGGTTTTGCTCCTGAGAAGGAGACAGAGGCGAGGGAGGAACAGGGGATGCTGGGTCTTGAGGTGCTTCAGTTCGTGGAGAACTTTCCTCGACTTGTTCAGAGGGTGGAGTCTGGGTTCGAAATATGGGAGCCGATACTTCATTTAATGGGGGAAGGATTGCAAGAGGAGTGGGTGAGAGAGGGTTTTCAAGGTCTGCTTCAGGTGGACTCTCAGAATGCCCTGATGGTTCAGAGCTCATGGAGAGGGCAATGTTAAGGTACACTATCGGGGAGGAAAGAGGAGTAGAGGAAGTGGAGAAGGGGTTCACAAAGGGTGGTGGGTTTGGTGAAGTTTCCACTGTCTTTGGTTTTACGGGTGAAGTTTCGGCCTGTTTCTGGGATGTTGACGAAGGTGAGAAGGAGTGAGACATTTTATGAAGGGGGAAAGGGTTTCTGATGAAGGAAACTGGTGAGTAAGAGATGGAGGAACAGGGAGTTTGAAGAGGTTATTTGCAGAGAGTAGTTTAAAGAGGTGAGAGGAAAGATGGTAGGTGAAAAGGGTTTTTAAGAGGGGTTATGACACGTCTAATCAGAGAAACTTTTGAACTGGATGTAGATATAAAAATTATTTTATGACCGGATACCGGAAGAAACGAGCGGGAAGGGCAGTTCTTACAATATTCTCAAGTTATGTTTATAAGTGACAAAGTAATACTGACCTGATAGGACCTGGTCCCCTTATGAGGTTGAACAGGCAGTCCAAAGTCCCTGACTTGTCTAAATCCAGCCTTCCTTACATCCACCATGCGTGTATACCTAGGGAGGTATGGAACTGAGTTAGACGCATCCACAGCAAACTAGAAAGGATACCTGCATTCAGATCATAGCCAAAACGAGAGTCAACACTTAGACAGAGAAGAGGGAGAATTTAATTCATTTTGATTAAGCCCAGCCTTAATCTGTTTTTATCAAACTGGTCCCTGTTCAAGGCTTTGGTAAAGATATCTGCAATCTGATCTTCTGTCCTGCAAAATTCCACACGAATATTTCCCTTCTCAACATGGTCTCTAAGAAAATGATGTCTGATGTCAATATGCTTAGTCCGCTTGTGTTGCACTGGATTCTTAGCCATATTCAGAGCACTGGTGTTGTCACACATCAAAGGGACACACTCGGTCAGGACTCCAAAATCTTCCAGTTGCTACTTAATCCACAGTAATTGAGCACAACATGAAGCAGCAGCCACATATTCTGCTTCAGCTGTTGAGAGTGCCACTGAATTTTGTTTTCTTGATCCCCAAGAGACCAGTGAAGAACCCAAAAAATGAGCCATGCCTGAGGTACTTTTCCTATCAACCAGGTATCCAGCATAGTCAGCATCAGAATAGCCAATAAGTTCAAAGGAACCTCCAGATGGATAGAAAAGGACTAAATCAGAGGTCCCCTTAAGGTATCTGAGAATTCTCTTAGCAGCCTTCAGATGAGATTCCTTAGGACAAGCTTGGAAGCGAGCACACATACCCACACTAAACACAATATCTGGCCTGCTAGCTGTTAAGTAAAGAAGTGAGCCAATAATTCCTCTGTACATAGTTTCATTTACTGGAGGACCGGGTTCATCATTATCCAGTTTTGAAGCAGTTCCTATGGGAGTGTTAATAGGTTTGGCACTTTCCATATGGAATTTTGAGAGCAGGTCCTTGATATACTTCTGCTGACTGATGGCTGTTCCAGCTTTGTCCTGCTTGACCTGCAACCCCAGAAAGAACATAAGTTCTCCCATCATACTCATCTCGAATTCACTTCCCATGAGCGCTGCAAAATCCTTACAGAGTGAATCAAGAGTGGCTCCAAATATAATGTCATCAACATAGACTCGAACAATAAGCAGATTTCTTCCTCTTGTTTTGAGAAAGAGAGTGTTGTCAATTCTTCCTCTCTTAAAACCATTATCAAGAAGAAATTTCGATAGTCTTTCATACCAAGCCCTTGGATCCTGTTTCAGTCCATACAATGCCTTGTCCAGCTTTTACACATGATGAGGTCTATCAATATCCTCAAAACCAGGGGGTTGTTTCACATAGACTTCTTCCTTCAAGTACCCATTTAGGAAGGCACTTTTGACGTCCATTTGAAACAATTTAAATTCCATGAAAGAGGCAAAGGCAATCAGCATGCGAATGGCTTCCATTCTGGCTATCGGAGCGAATGTTTCATCATAATCAATCCCTTCCTCCTGGTTGTACCCTTGAACAACCAGTCGAGCCTTGTTTTTGACGGTGACCCCTTGCTCATTTAATTTGTTCCTGAAGACCCACCTGGTCCCTATAACAGTTCTATCAGATGGTTTTGGAACCAGGTGCCAGACTTTGCTTCTTTCAAATTGATGCAGCTCCTCCTGCATAGCATTCACCCATTCCACATCCTTCAGTGCCTCCTTGATGTTCTTGGGCTCAATCTGTGATAAGAAGGCTGATGAGGCAAATGTGTTTAGAGTTTTGGATCGGGTCTGCATTCCTGAGTCCAATGGAGACATTAAGTTGTCAAGAGGATGAGAAGATTTATGTTTCCAGTTAGATCCCTTTACAGCAGATTCTCCAGAATTGGAACCAGGTCCCTCTTCTGGGTTACCTTCTGCATCATCTTCCTTCTCTGCCTCCTCTTCTCTGATGTGTTCTGTTGCTTCATCATAAGTGGTCTGGTCTCCATTCTGCAGGGAATTCTTTGTGATGTCGGGTTTTTCAGATGAATCATGATTGACATCATCTCTTTGGAACATCCACAGTTCCTCAAATTCATCCTTACCCAGTGCTTCTGTGCTCTTCAGCTTCCCATTTTCATCAAATACGACATGGATGCTTTCTTCAACACACTGAGTCCGTTTATTATAGACTCGGTATGCTTTGCTATTTAATGAGTATCCTAGAAAAATTCCTTCATCACTTTTGGGATCAAATTTTCCTAGATGGTCCTTGCCGTTGTTTAGCACAAAACACTTGCATCCAAAGACTCTGAGGTAGTTCAGCATCGGCTTCCTTTTATTCAGTAGCTCATAGGGAGTTTTTCCAAGTAATGGCCGAATTAGACACCGATTGACCACATAGCAGGCCGTGTTGACCGCTTCTGCCCAGAATGACATTGCCACACCTCCATCTATGAGCAACGTTCTAGCAATATCGGCAAGAGTTCGATTCTTCCTTTCAACTACTCCATTCTGTTGTGGAGTCCTAGGAGCAGAAAAGTTGTGACTGATTCCTTTGGCAGCACAGAAAGCTTCAAATTTGGCATTTTCAAATTCAGTTCCATGATCAGACCTGATCCCTGCAATGTTGCAGTTCAGCTTCACCTGAATTTGGTTTGCAAATGACTCAAAGGTGGGGAATGTTTCATCTTTAGTGCGAAGAAACATCACCCAGGTATATCTTGAATAGTCATCAACAATTACAAGGATCAGCTTCTTTCCTCCACGACTTGCAACCTTTACAGGTCCACACAGATCCATGTGTAGTAGCTCCAGGGGTCTGGAGGTGCTCACTTCCTTTTTGTTCTTGAATGAAGACCTGGTGTGTTTCCCTTGAACACAAGCATCACAGATCTGACTCTGAACAAATTTCACCTTTGGGAGTCCTCGAACCAGGTCCCTGGATACTAGCTTGCTGAGAAGAACAGAACTTACATGTCCCAACCTTCTGTGCCACAAGGTAGCTTCATCCTCCACCACGCTTAAGCAGTTAAGCCCATCTCTAGCAGCTGAATCAAGATCAGCAACATACATGCTCTTGCATCTGTTTGCGGTCAAAACAACTCTTCCTGATTGAAGATCTGTCACTGTACACTAGTCTGAAATGAATTTGACTTCATTTCCTTTGTCGCAGATTTGTGAGACGCTCAGGAGGCTGTACTTCAGTCCATTTACATAGAAGACATTTTCTATGGCATGGGCAAGTGTCTTTCCAATCTTCCCAACACCAAGAATGTGTCCCTTTTTGCCATCCCCAAAGGATACTGAGCCTCCCTGATATGCCTTGAGTGAGAGAAAATTATCAACATTTCCAGTCATGTGCTTTGAGCAGCCGCTATCCATATACCATTTCCAACTGCTTTCTCTCACTCCCTCCTGCACATATAAATTATAGATTAGACTTGGGAACCCATTTCAGCTTGAGTTCCCAGTACCGAGACAGAGGATAAATCAATTTTCTTTTGGACCACTCAGGCAGCCTGTTCTGAGACATTTTGGAACCAGGTCCCCTTATGGTCCCTAATTCTCCTTTACTAATCACCGTCTTTCTTAAGGCTGCTTGCCTAGATACACAGTTAGACTTGAGGTGCCCATTCCTTCCACAGTGTGTGCACAACAAATTATCAGGATTAGATCCATATTTACTGTGAGGATTATAAGGAGGACTACTTTTCTGATAACCTAACCCTTCACCGGAGTTAGATCTTTGTCCGGTTAATTTTTGTAAGATCTGTGAAGAAGCCTTCCATTTAAGCGATTTCTCAAGCTCAGCATTCAGTTGGATCACATTTTTCTCAAGCTCAGTGTTTCTTTTCATTATTACAGTGAGCTCATCTTGTGACCTTTTCAGTTCAGCTTCGAATTCTTTTTGAGCATTTTTCATATCACTAGTCCCTCCCTTTTTAATAAAAGCATTTTGCTCATTGACTAGCTCTTGACATTTCTCTTCTAGTTCTGCCAAACTTGAGATCAAGTTCCTCTTTTCTAGCTCAAGTTTATCTATACATTGATTCAGATTTTCTTTTTCTTTGGTAAGATCATAAAAAGAGTCAATTAACACACAAGCTAGCGACCTCAATTCTTTCCCATTATAGTCTTTTAGATTCTTTTTAATGTCAAGGAAAGTTACCTCTTCATCTTCATCTCCATCCGAATTTGCCATGAAGGCAAACATTGAGTCAAAGGGTGAGTCATCATCCTCCACAGCCATCATAGAAGCATCTTTCACAGCATCCTCCTTATCAGATTCATCTGAGGAGTTCCCCCAAGCAGCTAGAGCTTGCTTGACTATCTTGTCGGCTGCAGCTCTTCTTCTGAACTTGTCAGGTACTCGGTCCTTCTTTTGGGCCTTTTCGACAGTGGTTCTTAGATACTCCTTGTAATCCATCTTATGCATCGGACAGTCCTTGATAAAGTGACCTGGTTTGCCGCATTTGTGACACAAATCATTGTAACCAGGTCCCTTGTTCGAGCTTGTCCTCCTAGGAAGGCTGCCACTGCGCCTAATCATTTTCTGAAATCTTCTTGTTAGGTAGGCCATATCTTCATCTTCTTCACTGGAGCTTGCTTGAGCTCCTTTAAGAGCTAATCCCTTGTCCTTCTTCAGCTCACTCCTGCTCTGGTCCTGCTGCCTCTTGAGCTCATAGGTTTTCAAATTGCCTATGAGTTCATCCATCGTGAGGACTTCCAGATTTCTAGCTTCAGTGATCGCATCAACTTTGCTCTCCCAAGACTTGGGGAGGACACTGAGTACCTTCCTGACCAGCCTGCTTGGCTTGATCACTTCTCCCAAACAATAGAGCTCGTTAGTGATGGACGTGAGTCTGGTATGCATCTCTTGAATGGATTCACCTTCCCTCATGGAGAACATTTCGTATTGGGTGGTAAGCATATCCACTTTGGACTGCTTGACCTGACTGGTCCCTTTATGAGCGATTCTGAGACAGTCCCATATTTCCTTTGCAGTCTCACAAGCAGAGATTCGATTGTATTCATCCGGACCAATACCGCAAACAAGAAGCTTCTTCGCCTTGAAATTCTTTTCTATGAGTTTTCTGTCATGATCATCAAACTCCTTTCGGGTTTTGGGAATAGAGATGGTAGTCTCTCCTTCCTTTACGGTTTTCATTGGCACATAAGGTCCATCCAGTACCACATCCCACAGCTCACAATCTTCAGCCATGATGAAGTCATGCATTCTTGTTTTCCACCATCCGTAATATTGTCCATTAAACCTGGGAGGTCTGGTAGTAGACTGTTCTTCTTCTAAATTTGGTGGTGCTGCCATATTTTACAGGAGTCTTTCTAGGTGTTAACCTTTTAGAAAGCACCTGCTCTGATACCAATTGTTGAGTTATATGGGTCGACCACCTTACTCAGGACCAGGTCCCTCTATCAGGTTACACAGAGGCAGAGACACAAGCACACGAAAATACAACAGTAAGAAGAAGACACACGAAGTTTTACGTGGAAAACTTCCTTGCTCACTGGAAGTAAAAAACCACGACCTACCTCGTAGGATTTCTCAAACTCCACTACTAGATCTGAGCAACAAAAGTTACAAAACCTAGTACACAACTAAGAGGTTAACATCCTAACCTCCCACTTGTAATACCTCTATTACAAGACTTCAATATTCTCTACTTCAGATAAAACTCAACTGAAATACAAGGCTAACTCTAGCCAAAATGTCTACTAGCTCTAGCAGACCAAAACGAGAAAAACAACTCTTGAAAAAACAAGAAAATAAAACTTGTACAAAAGACAAGGTTTCTGTTTTTGCAGTGCACTTCTTCTCCTTCAATGGCAGCCTCAAAAACTTGAGTTCTTTTTCTTCGATTCTTGCTCTGGAACAAGGAAACAATGGCTGCCTTTTCAGAGAGAAGAATAAGCCTATTTTCCAGATCTATTTTTCTGAATGATTTTTTCTCAGTGGAAAGAGTTGTTGGGTTCTATCCTTTATATCTTTCCAGCTTGCTTTTTGTCCACATGGGTAAAAGGAGAAAGTGTTGTTTTTTACCCCAACAAGAAAACACACTCATTGGTCAAGCACATGTGACCTAGTTGGCCTAGGATGCTGCTATGATTCCATGCTGCGCTGCTGCGCACTACTGCTCTCACCAACTGACAGCCAAAAAGCAAACTTTCCAACTGTAAAGTCTTTTCCCGTCCAGCTCAAAAGTGAGTCACACCAGCACAAGGGATCAGGTCCCTGTATGAGGTTGACATCATCAAAACCAGCAATCTAACAAGATTCAATAGATTCTTGAATATACAGGAAGAAACCACCGTGTACATCTCGAATACTCCTTCCAACTTGTCCACCATGCTCTGTTGTGTAACTAAACTTGTCAATGCAAGCAACCTGAATAGAAGATATTTGCACTGGCTTGCCTTATCTGATCCTTTCCCTCCATTAATGGAGTAGTTCCTTTATTTAGCGAAAGAATTTCTATATATGATTTTGCACAATTGTCTGAATCTAATTTGTTTAACCACAAGATATGTGTCTATTCTGACTTGAACATCTAAGAAATCGTTGTCGATTCTGTGGATTTAATATTTTCATTTTGTTTTATTTGGGTTCATTTCATTCCAGTACTGAAATAATTTGTCATTGGAAACAAATTCAGGCTCAATAAATTTAGATTTGTCCTTACAGCGATATACAAATCCTTAACTAGACTAAAGACTCGTGATGAACACCGAATATAAGGCAGGTAAATGTCCCAAGAACAACTAAACCTTAATTCCGTGAAGTAAAAAAAAAAAGAAATGTTTTTTGAAACATTCCCAGAAATGGGAAACGGGGAAACCAAATGATAGCGGAAAAATATGACAAAGTTGAATGGAGGAATCTGTAGTTTCTATGTAATATGTGAATTACCAATATTTACAACCCCTCCACAAAGGGAATAACAAGCGATCGTGGAGTAGAGTTGGTAAGGGTAAAATCGTCATCGCACGGGGGAGTTGGTCCGAAAGTTAGTTAATTCCTTTCCGAATTGGTTGTTTATTATTACTCTCTATCCATCTTTACACCGATTATTAAATTTAATGCTTTGGGGAATAATTATAAGAATAAATTTAAAATTAAGTGATAAATTATATCTTAATTTTTTAAATTAAACAAGTAAAAATGAACATATATTTTTAATATAGGGAAAATGTAAAAGTGAACGGATGGAGTACTACTTAAGAATTAAAAAAAAAGTGTTCCCAAACAGAGATAACAAAAGAGAAAAAGAAAAAGAAAAAAGAAAAAAGAAAAAAGAAACAGAGAATTGAGCGAAGAATAGCTTATTTAATTCCCATCTTCACTTAATCACGCACAAGTATGTATTTAAGCAGTGACTCCTATAAAGATACTTCACTAATTTAAACTACAGAAAATGAAGATCCAAAATATTTAAACCGAATACAGAATTTTGTACGCTTGAATATTTATGTAATTATGTTTGAACACTTGAATATCTATGTATTTTGTATGCTTGAATATCTATTTATATCGAATACAGGTGTGTACATGCATTTTTTAATTTGATATCTATGTAATTATGTTTATGTAAGTATTTGCTCTCTTATTTTTTTTTTCTCCAAATCCGTCAATATTAACTTTTAACCCCTAATATTCAATTTTCTACTGCAAGTAATCTATAGTACAGGAGATATAAAAGGTAAAATGATTGAACTTTTGTGAGTAATGAAGTAAAAGAGATATAAAAGGTAAAATAATTGAACTTTTACCTAATAAATAAAGAATAGCTGGATATCACCGTCCAAAAAAGTCAAATTCTCTGATCATAATGATTCGAAAGTCAAAATACATTCTTCTATTTTGTAAGCATGTAGTCGGACAGTTACCATATAACTAAGACCAAGTAATTAAGATTTTTCTTAAGATACATTGAAATAATATGAAGAGAGTAATTTTGGATGGAGGGTAATTAGTAATTACTTCAAACATACATCAAATAGTAAAATATTGATTAAAACATTTCCTTTTTTCCCCTATTTTTCTTATATAAAAAATGGTCCTATATATTTATTACAAACAACACCAAATGTTCCTTTCTCCTGTAAATAAAACCTACAACACTTGTTATTAATCACTCCTCTTAATAATTGGTAAAAAGAAAAATGGCCCAAAAATTGAACTTTGTCCTCCTCACAAGTCTTTGTTTCCTAGTTATTGTTTCTACTTGCTCATCATCAAAGATAGTCCCCAATGAGGAACCCGTAAACCCAAATGATCCAAAGGTTGTGGAAATAGCAAAATTTGCAGTAGATGAGCACAACAAGGAGGCTCAAAGCGACTTTGCATTTGTAAACGTGTTGGAAGGAGGAACTGATTCAGTTACTGGTGGGGTTGTTTATCACTGAATCCGATGTTGCCACTACTCGTCTTGTGGCTGTTCTTGTGCATTCCGATGATTCCAAACAACTTCTTTCTTTTCAGTGATTATAATTTTTTTTTTGTTCTCTCTTATCATTTAATTAAGTGTACGGCCATCTACAAGTACAACTATATGAAATTAACTATTTGAATTAAACATTTTATCTTGTTTTTATGAGAGATTTGATGTTTTAGTTTTATGTCCTTTTAGAAGATATCTTTATTTATATTCCACCTAAGAGATTTGAAAAGATTATTTTTTTTATTTAATTTGTAAGTGGTCCTAAGAGATCATTTTCACTAATTTTTCACTTTGGATAAATCGTATATAAATCATATTGAAATTATATATAACTAAATTCCATCATGTCTCAATTAATTTTCTGTGTTGAGAGTTTCTAAGTCCCAAAAGCAAGAAGAATATATGTCATATGTTATTTTTCTATTGAATAGATTGAATTAACGTAGAATGCATAGATAGGTGTAAACTTCTTATGATTTTTTCAAATATGAATTTATGATAATCATGTTATGTTGATACGACACAAAACGTGAATCTCACCTTGATTAAGAAGTAAATTATTCATGTATTAAATTAACCTTATGTTTGATAACATCTTAGTACGTATGGTTTCTGAAGTCTTTGGACTGCCATCATTTAATTTGACGTTGTTAAATGCTACACGTAGATCTAATGTTAATGCGATTTCACCAGATTTTCGATTTTTTCTTTCTAAGGAGTTCCATAATGCAAAAATTGAAGATTCAATTTGAATCTTGGTTAAAGTTTTATAGCAAATCGAGTTGTGGGGAGAAGTTTTTTTATATTTTTTTGGAGAAAGATTCTGTTACACAATTGTCTAGCTAGGGTGAAACTTTTCTAGCTGGAAATTTATGAAATTCATTCTATCAACAAAATCCCCTAACGAAATTGATCAGAACTTTTCTTCCATGAATATTGAACTGGAGTTTGTATGACACGAAGAATTTGATTTTATTGCCCCAAAAGTAATTAAACAGTTAGAGTAGAAGGTAAATACTTACCCAAATCATTGAGTGTTCACGCCAAATCAATAATACAACTTATTATAGTTTAGTGATTTAACGAAATGAGAATATACATTGGTTGAGTAATAGTTATGTATATACCAACACATGTCATGCATTCATTGATTTGGTATAAGCATTCAATGAGGATAAATTTTATCCTAAGAGAATTATATCATCAGGAATAAGAGATGAGAGATTTTAGGACTGTTTCTAGCTTGGTAATTTTTAAGTCTTGAACAAGAGTAATATATCATACTGATAGTATAAAAGGTAGGGAGATAATAGATTGCCTTGTCTTGTACCTTCAGTAGTAATAAAAGAATTTGTAGCCGAACCATTAATCACTACAGATAGGCTACTAGAAGTGATGCAACACATAATGAGCTTTATAAGTTTAGGGGTAAAATTTAGAAAAAGTAGAGGTTTATAAGCATCAAGGATCTCTTCTTTTGTAATAGGAAGGTAAACATAGTATGGCCTTCTTCAGTTAAGATATTACTATTGGCTGTAACAATGTTTTTAGAAACATATACTTGCTCTGTGGTGTACAAAAATCATCTTCCTGTTTAAGGGTTTCCTTATACTCTCCAATTAAATTATCTTTTAAGCTTCTGAGGAAAGAGCAAGAGCCATAATTAAGTGCTTTTTGAATTCCATTAATTCTAGCTACAGAGTTATTTTCTTATGAAAAAGTATTACTCCACCAGATACTTCTTTGTTCCAATTCTCACATCATTAGTGATATCGTTAAGAGATTCGCTGAAATTAGATTCTTTGTTCCAGCTTTTAACTACATTAATAGAGCTGGCATGAGTAATCCGCATTGTTTCGAACCTAAAGACCTTATTAATTCGGGTGATATGCTTTAAAAAGTGTAGAGACATAGGCAATGGTCCGAATTAGTATGCGAAAGATGATTAACATACGGATCTTGAAACAAGATAATTCACTCTGGATAGGCAAAAATCTATTCAGGCGCTCCATTATAAAGGCTCCTACTATTTTTTTCTATTGTTAGTCTTGTGCAACGATTTCGTTTTGAAGCTTAAGTCTACCATATTCCAGTGGTTTAGGCATTTGAGAAATTTATGGATTCTATGATCATTTACCTTATTGCCACAAAATTTCTCTTTTGAATTAAGTATTTCATTGAAATCAACCCCTTTTAGCCAAGTTGATTGTAACTTGTAAGTGTCAGCTATTTTTTAAAGGTTATTCCATGCTATGAGTCAATAATGGAAGTTTGTACTAGCATAAATAACTGATAATACGAAACTTTTGTGTTTAGGACTCACCGTTAGCATCGTATGAATTTCTTGTTTTGTCAGGGTGATGTCGTCCCTATGATACTTGCATTGTTCCATAAGAGTGCTAGGTCCTGAATGAAGTTGGTAAATTCCAAAACCATCCAGAAGATAACAGTGATCTTCAAGGCGAGATTCCAGCAAAGTAACAAGTTTACATCCTATCGGGGTTACATTTTAAGGAAAGAAATGATTTTTGTTTGCCTGTTGAAAACTTTATATCCTATCGTGGCTCCACTACAGTTATGGGATCAGCATTCACGGAGCCTTGGGTTTTAGAAGATCCTTGCTTTGATGAACCATGTCCTCCGATGAATGCAGGTTGTTTAGGAGTAGCTAGTTCACCAATGTCACTTTTGAGCATTGATAGAACCATGGAGACATTTGGCCTATCCTCTGCATATTCTTGAACACATTATAATCCAATATGTACACATCTCACAACCTCTTTTATGAAGCTTGAATCAAATATTTTGGGGTCTATAAATTTTGTAATATTGTTTTCATTCCACAATTTCCAAGCCTGAAGAGCAAAGACATTGACAAACAGCTAAAGATTATTTTAAGTTTCATGATTTTCCTTCTTTATATATATAAAGGATAAGCAAGCGAAAACATTCAAACTTCATGAGTTGCAAGAATGAACTTACATATGCAAGTAGGGTCAGTTCGTGTTTATCGTTGTAAAATCTAGTGTTCTTCCTCCCACTGACAATTTCCAATATCAACACACCGAAGCTGTAGACATCTGATTTTTCTGAGAATCTTCCGTGCATTGCATATTCAGGGGCCATGTAACCACTGCATAACACATGTAGAAAGAGATTCAGTGACTAATGATAACAGTTCTCCATGAGAAAGTGAAGGGAGCAAGACAAACTTACTATGTGCCGACAACTCTATTAGTGTTGGCCTGATCTTGATTGCCTCCAAAAATCCTCGCCATGCCAAAATCTGAAATTTTTGGGATTAGGTATTCATCCAACAGGATGTTGCTTGCCTTCAGATCTCTATGAATAATTCGTAGTCTTGAGTCTCTGTGAAGATAAAGGAGTCCTCGACCAGTTCCTTCAATAATGATGGCTCGTTTACTCCAATCAAGGAATTTTTCCTGGTGTGAACCTGAAAAGGTATTACCAATGGATTTTGTCTCCTTAAGAAAATACTGTTTTTTCTCCTAGTCTGGTAGTCCTTAGGTAGCAAAACAGGCAAAACCAATGAAAGAAAGTTAAGCACTAACCAAAAAGATATGCATCTAAGCTTCTATTTGGCATGAAATCATAAACCAGCATCTTTTCCCCTCTCTCTGTGCAGAAGCCGATGAGTCTGACAAGATTACGATGTTGTAGTCTAGAAATCACAATGACCTCATTCATAAACTGTTATCACAGGATCATTACGGAGTTGTAAGGAATAATTTGAGAGAAAAATAAAACTCTATTACTCAAGAATAGAATTTACAAAGAGATTTTCAAACTCACAAAAAAACTCTCAAAACTCACTCCACTCACTAGGAACTACTCTCTTAGAGATGTATTCACTCTTTGGTGGATGATTTACAATGAAGATTAACCCTCCTTTTATAGAGGGTTGAGGTGGTGTGAATGGAGGTGTGAAAGGGGAAACTTTCTCTTCAACAATGGTGACTTGGGTAGGTGTTGAATGAATAATTCAACAATGGTGGGTGAAAAGAAAAAATTTCTCGATATGTGCTAGAAATCTTTCAATTCTCCCCCTCTAGCCATATCTGGAACAACCATCCCGGCTATGTCTCTGCACAGCTCCAATTTTTCTCGAGTAACCACCTTTGTCAACATATCTGCTGGATTCTCCTTCGTATGGATCTTTACTAGTCTCAACAGTTGTCGATCCATCACCTCGCGTATCCAATGATATCGAATATCAATGTGCTTTGTACGGGAATGGTACATGGAATTTTTGCTCAAATCTATAGCACTCTGACTATCACAGTGTACCTTGTACTCTTTTTGCTTGATTTCAAATTCTTGGAGAAACCGCTTCAGCCACAACATTTCCTTTCCAGCTTCAGCTGCTGCAATATATTCTGCTTCTGTTGTAGATAAAGCAACACACTTCTGTAATCTTGACTGCCATGAAACAGCTCCTCCTGCAAAACTGTAGACGAATCCTGAAGTAGATTTTCTACTATCAAGATCTCCTGCCATATCTGAATCTGTATAGCCTTCCAAGATTGGATAAACTCCCCCGTAACAAAGACATATATTAGTTGTACCCTTAAGGTATCTGAGAATCCACTTTACTGCCTCCCAATGCTCCTTCCCGGGATTAGAGAGAAAACGACTCACTGTACCCACTGCATGAGCAATATCTGGCCTCGTACACACTATTGCATACATTAAACTTCCAACTGCTGAAGAGTACGGTACTGATGACATTTCCCTGATCTCTTCCTTAGATGAGGGACATGAACTCTTGCTCAATTTGAAGTGATTGGCTAGTGGAATGCTGACTGGTTTAGCATTGTTCATATTGAACCTTTTAAGCACACGTTCAATATACCTTTCTTGAGAAATCCATAATCTGCGATTTTTCCTGTCTCTAGCTATTTGCATTCCCAATATCTATTGAGCTGGTCCTAAGTCTTTCATGTCAAAAACTTTAGACAATTCCTTCTTCAGCTGGCAGATCTTTGTTGCATCCTTTCCCACGATTAGAATATCGTCTACGTATAGTAAAAGAGCAACAAAATTCCCGTCTGAAAATTTTTGAATGTAGACGCACTCATCTGTTACAGTTTTCTTGTATCCTTGACTTACCATACAAGAGTCAAACTTCTTGTACCACTGTCTTGGTGCCTGCTTCAGACCATACAAGCTTTTCTTTAGCTTGCATACGAGGTTATCACCTGAAACCTCAAAACCTTCTGGCTGCTCCATATAGATTTCTTTTTTCAAATCTCCATGAAGAAAAGCTGTCTTCACATCCATTTGTTCAAGCTCCAAGTTCATAGTTGCGACCAATCCAAGTATAACTCTGATTGAAGTCATCTTGACTACTGGTGAAAAAATCTCATCAAAGTCGATTCCTTTCTTCTGTTGGAATCCTTTGACTACCAACCTTGCTTTGTATTTCACCACTCTTCCGCTACCATCTTTCTTTAGCTTGAACACCCATTTATTTTTCAGTGCCTTCTTCCCTTTTGGAAGTTTTACGATCTCATAAGTGTGATTTTTCTGTAGAGATTCCATTTCATCCTGCATTGCAAGCAACCATTTTTCTTTTTCCTTATGAGATATAGCCTCATGAAAACTCTCTGGTTCTCTATCTTCGGTAAGCAGAAGATACTCGGATTCTGTATATCTTCTGGATGGAATCCGACCTCGTTCAGATCTACGAACTTCTGGATTGACAATCTGAGGATATTCACCATCATCTGAGCCTTGTGATGGACCTGAAGCTTCTCGTGGAGGGGTTTGTGGCTCCCCCTGCTCAACACCCTCTTCTTCCTCTTCTTCTGCTTCTGGTACTTCATCATTAATTCTCACAAATAATTTTGTTACTACTTCTGGCATCTGAGCAGCAACATTTGACTTTTGAGACATTGTGGGTTTTTCAATGTCTTCTATTGTCTGGTTTTCATGGAACACCGCGTCCCTACTTCTGATCACCTTTTTCTCCTTTGGATCCCATAATCTGTATCTGTTGACACCCAATTTTGACCTACCTGCGCCTTAATATGCTGCTTATATATGTATATATTTATTTATTTATTTAACGCAAAAATTCGGCTTATTTTTGTATTTATAAAATAATTTATTATCATAATATTGCGAAAATCATTTCAAGTTATATATATATATGATTTATATTAATTTTAAATTTTGATACTAAATAATTACATCGGATATAATATATTTTGTATTAATATGCGCCCTTATTTTAAAATATATCCTTTACTAAATAAATTATTTACCTAGTTTACTAATTTTATAGATTTATCCGAATAATAAAATTTACTTGAATTTATAAATTATTTACGTTAATAATATGATTTTTATAATATTTGATGACTTGACTTTATATTTTAATCATTAATTTATTCGTAAAATATAATAGTTTAATTATATAATATTTACATAAGTATATTTAAATTTAGAATTTATTTATTAATAATAATATTTATATGTTTTCTTATAATTTAAATTACTTTATTATCTATTTTATTTAAAAGTGTAGCATAGTTATTAATTTAATAGCAGCTAAATTCAATTTCAATCAATTTATTTAAATTATAGCCACTTCTATTCAATTCCATCTTAATTCATTTCAAATCTGGCCACTTTCTATTAAATTCATTTCAATTTTAGCCACTTTTAATTCAAATTGGCTATTATTTAAATTCAATTCAATTGATTCCACACATTGACCGACCCGCGACCCGTTTGACCCATTAACCCGACCCATTAACTAAAACTTAATCCTAATCGTTCACTTAATTTGATCCTACGGTTGGGATTAAAACCCTACCCACTTCCCATATTTATCCCTCTACCCCCAAACCCTATTCATTTTTTTTCTTTCCCCTTTTCTTCCAAGCCGCACAGCCCCCCTCTCCCCTCTCTTCTTCTCTCAATCCAGCATCCTCCCTTTCCTTCACCTTCCACCATCGTTTCCGGCCACTGCTGGCCGGAAAACACACCGCCAGCAGCCGCTATCTCCTCTTTCCCTCTGCATCTCTCTTCCTCCCGCTGCTCCGTCCAAAACAGCAGCCTAGCCCACCTTCTTTCCCCCGTTGCACACCGCCGGAAAACCTCCATAACAGCCCAACAAATCGGCTCCGACATCTTTTCCCCTTCCCAACCACCAACACTGTCGGCAGCCTACCATCATCCCCTTCTCTTCTCCCTACTCCGTTGAAATGCTACAACCCCGTTCCCTTCTTTTCCTTTCCGCCGAACAGCCTGCCCAACAAACCCATTTAGTCGCCGGAAACCATCAGCCGCAATTCTCTCATTCTCCCTCATCTTTTCCGACAAACACCTAACCAGATCTTTGTTTTTCTCTCTTCTTCCTTGGACTAACATTTTTCTTATTATTTTTTGTTAATATTATGTGCTCTATTGTTAAAAATTATTAGTTAGTAATGTTTTGCCTAAATCGCTCATACTATCACGATTATTGTTATTGTGAAACAATTGATTATATTGTTGGAACCCTGTTGGTTGGTAGCACTCTAATAGGTTATGTTTCGCCTCTTTAGAATTCAAATTTCATTTAATTATGTTTCTTAGTCTCTTTTTTTTCTGAAACTGTGCTGCACTGGGTTACAAAATTTGTAAATGCAAATCTGTATTACTACTTGATGATGTTTTATTTGTCTAATAAGTATGAATGAGCATGAGAACCAGTCTAATTATTCTTGTTTATCCTACTTTAGGTACTTATATGTTTCAGCTCTGTTGTTTTATGATTAAAAAGTCCAAATGATAATGGTTGGATATTCTTCACTGTCATAATACTGTAAATTCTTTACCTTTGTATTTCTCTAATCACCTCCCATAGTTGTTTGTCCACCACAATCTGGTCATACATTGGCATATGAAATTTTGTGGTTATGCTTGCATAAACTGGTAAGCCGTAAGTCATCAGTATTAGAGAATATATATATGGTCATTTAAATAATTTCTTTAAAATTGTTGCCTTATTTAGTTATGTAATTGATTTGTATTTATTTAGAAAAAAAAAATCTTACTACAATGAGCCAAAAAATCATCTGGTTAATTTGTATTATTTGAAAATGCTACCTTATTTAGTTCTCCGATAGAATTGAACTTATTTAAGAAAATATCTTGTCTATTAACCAAGATTTCCTTTAGTAACCCGTACTTTATGGCAGCATATATATTCTTTTTGTTATCTTTTTCAATTTGTTTGGTAATCTTTTCTTTGCCTTATTTGAATAGATTCGTTACTTGGTTACTTTTCAGCCCTCTTAATGATGATAAAAGGGAGATTTCTTTGATTTCCTTTATTACTTTCTGTCAATTAAGAGAATTAATTAATTGAACAACTCATCATTTCCTTTATTACTCTTTAAATTGATTGATTCTTTCCTCTCTTTAAATATTTTGTGTTTATGGTAAGAAAATTTCCCTTTTGTAATTTATTCATTTACTTATTAAGTTGACTGATTTAATTATGTATGGTAAGCATTTATTTGGAGTTAATTTTAATATCCCTTTTCCCTTTTAAATTTTCTGACCGTGTGACTATAAAAAGAGGAGTCTTTTCCTCTTTAGTCAAGGGTTTTTTTTTTTAACAAGAAAAGACTCTTAACACTTGATTTCAAAAATATTAGTCTAGTTTCATATTTCTCTCCCACTTCGACACGAGCATTGCTCGGGATTCGAGAAATCCTTGTGATCTTGACGTGTCGAACTCGGGGTTTTTTCGAAAAGCCTTCTTTCAAAAATCATTGACCACTGCTTTACTTCTCGTATTAATTAACCGGTTAGTTCGTCTTTTATTTTAATTTCTGCTATGTGAACTTAATAATTGCATCAGATTCTGCAAGGCATAAAATTTTATATTTACATGCATATTTGCTATAATTTAAAATGTTCAAATAGAATATTTGTTTATAAATTGCAATCTATTATAGAGATTGGACAACTGTTTTTGCCGTTTAGTTCTGCTTAACAGGTTGGAATGAGGAGTCGGTCGGGACACAATGGACCATGGGTTTATGGATTTGTTTTATTTTAATGTTTGTATTTATTTGTTATGTATTTTATTATTATTATTATTATTATTCTGTAATAATTGTAAAAATAATGGTAAATAGTGAAAAGGGGTTTGGGGGTGGGGATTGTATGTTTATTTTGCTTTAACTATTAATCTCGCCTAGAAATCATGATTATAGGATTTTAATAACATGTGACGTTAGATATCATGCTTTATAGGGTTAACATAAACACATTTTATTTCGCTAGAAATCATGCCTATAGGGACTATAATAAATTAAGTAAAGCATCATTTACTAATTCTGCCTATGGAAATTTTCTTTCTAAGTGTTGGCATATTCAAAAAAATTCAAGGTTGGTTTTTTTTGCAAACAGATTTTTCTTGATATCTGAATTTGATAATCGTTAGACATCATGCTTATAGGATATAATTGTATGTATAATCTGGGCATTAAAGGACTTCGCTTTCATAAGAACAAATCAAATAGAATGGTTAGCTTCATCAATTTTTTTTATGTCTGAACGAACAACGTCTAGTATCGTAAATAAAATAGTTATTGTTTAATGGTTTTAGACAACTATAGGCTAATAAAATATGATAAGTCATGCTGATTTTTGATCAATTCGTAATTAACTTTCTATTCAACAATTCATGCTTCTTTGATCATATATTTAGCGCACCTCCTTGCAAATCACATAAGTGATAGTTATTAAAAACTGATATTTGGTTAGAAATCATAGGGTTTATTGACATCCTTTAGAAATCACGTTTACAACCTTAAGATTTTAGAACCAAGAATCCAATAATTGTCCAAAGCCTCTTGGACTTTAAGTTGGGTGCGGGTAGGCAAATAGTAGGACGTTAGTTTCATCACCTAATGCGTTTTAGGTTAATTGATCAGCTAGGTGGGTAGTCGGGAAATGATATTTGTGCTCGCTGAATAATATGAGCAATTCAAAAGATTGCGAATTATTATTTAAGTTGCACAAGTGATCCCATTAGGTCAAACATTTCTATTTGTAGAACTACGTTTGGCCTGATTCCCATAAGGGATACGTAGGCGCCTACCGAGGTTCGGCCCCATAATTAAAATAAATATTTATATGTTTGTTATTTGGATTTTAATTGTTCTGTTTTGTCATTATTATCATTACTATTATTATTATTATTATTATTATTATTTTTGTTTACTTGCTTTATTTGCCCAAATTTTGGTATTTATTGTTTAGACAAATTACTTTCAAATTTTAGTTTGCCCAAATTTTTATGTACTTGTCTAAAATTAATCATTTATTTAATTATCCTTTTGTCAATTTAGTTTAAAATACATAAGTTAAAATCAGTTTTAATTGGCCACTTAGTTAATATCCCATTTAATGAGTACGGCCGGGAACCACATTTGTGGACCTCGAAAGGTGCCTAACACCTTCCTTTCGAGGTAACTAAAGCCCTTACCCGACTCTGGTAACCTTAGGAAATAAAAGCTTAGAACGGTGCCCTAACGCACCTTAAATTCGTTAGGTGGCGACTCTTCTTTTCCAACCTTAAGAGTTGTCACATGTCGAATCCCGCTTTTCCGCGAGGGAAAAATGGGGCGCGACAGTATCCAAATTCTTCATCTCCATAACCAATGAAAATGCATGGAGTGGTCCTTGCATCGAGCTTTTGTCTGAGCTCCTTGGATACATGTGCATATGCTAAACATCCAAATACTCTCAAGTGTGAGTATGATGGATTCTTCCCAGACCACAATTTCTCCGGAACTTCAAAATTCAGTGGTACTGATGGTGATCTATTGATCAGGTAACAAGCGACTCTGACTGCTTCTCCCCAGAATGGCTTTGGCAACTTAGCCATACTGATCATGCTTCGAACACGTTCCATGATTGTCCGGTTCATTCTTTCGGCTACACCATTGTGTTGAGGGGTGCGTGGGACCGTTTTCTCGTGTCGAATACCATATGTTTTGCAATACACGTCGAAGACCTTGGAAGAGTATTCGCCTCTATTGTCTGACCTTAGACACTTTAATTTCTTTCCTATTTCACGCTCTATCATGACATGAAACAATTTGAAGTACTCGAACACCCGGTCCTTTGTCTTCAGGAAATACACCCATACCTTTCGAGAAGCATCATCAATGAATGTCAGAAAATATTTGTTTCCGACGAGTGATTCAATCTCTAAGGGACCGCAAACATCAGAGTGTACTAGACTGAGCAACTCTGATCTTCTCGTTGAAGAGGATTTGAACGAGACTCTATGTTGTTTACCAAATAGACAATGATTGCAAGGATCTAGTGCAACATCTTTGTCAACATTGATATCTCCTTATTTATTAGGGTAGACAACCCTTTCTCACTCATGTGGCCGAGTCTTTGGTGCCACAAATTTTGTGAAGCCTCCTTTTTTGCTACGTTGAGGCTATCTGTACATATCTTCACATGAGTCTTGTACAACGTGCCACAAATATGACCTCGAGCGACTGTCATAGCGCCTCTAGATAACTTCCATGTGCCTTTGCTGAAGTGATTATCATAGCCCTGTTTGTCAAGAGCTACACCTGAAAGTAAATTCAGCCGAAGGTCAGGCACATGGCGGACATCCTTCAGAGTAATTGTACTCCCGGAACTTGTCTTTATTTGTACATCACCAATTCCTACAATCCCAGAGAAACTGGAATTTCCCATTTTCACAACTCCAAAGTCACTGGCTTTGTATGTTGTGAAGTATTCCTTATGAGGAGTTACGTGGTAAGATGCTGCAGTATCTACCACCCATTCTGTGTCCTCTTTTGACACGTGAAGACATGTCTCATAATGTGGTGAACAGAAAGCTACATCTCCAGGGATAGTAACTAGTGTTTCTCCACCCTTATTCTTCGATTGCGAACTGCTCTGGCCTTGCTCTTCTAGCCATTTATAGCAATTCTTCTTCATATGACCCTCTATTCCACAATAATGGCACTTGAATGTTGGTTTTCTTCCATCTGTGGATCTACCCCTGCTCTTGCTCCTGCCTCTCCATTTGCCTCCACTACTCCTTCGTTGTTTCCCTTGTTGTCTCCCACGATTTTCTGTAATAAGGGCATGGGTCTGATCTGTGCCCATGTCCTTTCTCCTTGCCTCTTCATTGAATAGGGCATCTTTAACCATAGACATGGTAAGTTTTCCATCTGGGGCCGAGTTGCTGAGAGAAACCACCAGCGTTTCCCAACTGTCGGGGAGAGAACTGAGAAGTAGAAGTGCCTGAACTTCATCACCAAGCGGCATCTCTACACATGATAACTGGTTCACCAGGCTCTGGAACTCACTGGTATGCTCGGCAACTGAAATTCCACTTTTCAGCTTCATGTTGACTAAGCGTCTCATCAACAAAGCCTTATTCCGAGCGGTCTTGGCCTGGTACATATCTTCCAACTTCTTCCAGAGGGCATATGCGTCCGTCTCCTGTGCAACATGGTGGAAGACACTATGGTCAATCCATTGTCGGATTTGACTAATAGTTTTTCGGTTTAATTTATTCCATTCCGACAACTTGTCGGGATTAGGATTTACACCTTTTATTTCTATAAGGTCGAACAAATCTTTACAACTGAGAACATCTTCCATTCGAGGTTTCCACAGCGTGTAGTTGGTGGCAGTGAGCATAATCATGGCTCCGGAAGATGATGTTGACTCTTCTGTGGTCATTATCACCTTTCAGTGATTAATTCACCGAATTTGGGACTGAAATGTAATTTCTGAAAAATCTTGCAGAAATTACTGCAGTAGAGTACTGTAAATCGTCTTCCTCCTCAATTTATTTTGGGAGCTCTTACGACTTCATACGTGGATTTTAGTTCCGAAAATATGTACGAACTCGTGTTGACGAGAGGAATGCAATGGTGTACTCAAAATTGAGTTTTGAGCACTTTTGGAACTCTCAAAATTTTCAGCCTTACACAATTTTAATGAGCACTTTCGACGAGGCTCTGATACCACTTGTTATCACAAGATCATTACGGAGTTGTAAGGAATAATTTGAGAGAAAAATAAAACTCTATTACTCAAGAATAGAATTTACAAAGAGATTTTCAAACTCACAAAAAAACTCTCAAAACTCACTCCACTCACTAGGAACTACTCTCTTAGAGATGTATTCACTCTTTGGTGGATGATTTACAATGAAGATTAACCCTCCTTTTATAGAGGGTTGAGGTGGTGTGAATGGAGGTGTGAAAGGGGAAACTTTTTCTTCAACAATGGTGGCTTGGGTAGGTGTTGAATGAATAATTCAACAATGGTGGCTTGGGTAGGTGTTGAATGAATAATTCAACAATGGTGGGTGAAAAGAAAAAATTTCTAGATATGTGCTAGAAATCTTTCATAAACTCCTGTAGCCCCTGACCAGAAGACTGTGAGAGCCTTTTTACTGCAATTTCTTGTCCATCTGGCAATTTTCCCTGCAGATAATTGAGCTAATCTATTTTACTTTTTTTTTTTTAGTTTGTCAAACACTGCATAGGCGCATCAAGAAATATTACTTTGTAGACTGGACCAAAGCCTCCTTGCCCCAGCTTGCTAGCTGAGTGAAATTTGTCAGTTGCAGTTTCTAACATATCAAAGCTGTACAAGGTGATGTCTTCAATCTTGCCTTCCTGGTAATAGTTTGGAGATGATTCTCTTAAGAATGCTTCATTTTTCCTCTTCCTTTCTGGTTCAGAATGGACATTTCAGAAATCAAACAATCTGCAAATACAGAAGTTCTAGTTTGTGTTCTCGAAAATCTCATTTGATTAATTACCTCTGTGCTTAGCCAACAATTTCCAGAAAAGATATCCACAGAAGATAACTGTTATTGAGCCTATCGAGACTGTGATTGCAATAGCTACAACAGGGATGTCTTTCTTGTCATTTGCAACTGAAATACATGTATTGAAGTGAAAACTCTAGTTGAGAATTCGAGACTACTTTTATGGGATTGTAGAAATTATTAGGAGTTTCTTGGTTATATTCTTCATAGACTAGAAGACTTTAAATTTCAACTCTCCTTGTTGTTCCAAAAAAATATGATAAGCAGTTGAAAGCTGACGGTAGAAAAGAAGTATGTTACCAAGTTCAGAGTAGGCAAGGCGAATGAACAAATCAGCCGCCCCATCCATGGAGTATTCTTGAATATCAGTTAAGCATCTATTCCAATGCATACAACCTATGCCTGTGTAGTATGAATAAGCAGGGCAGGAACAGTTATTCAAACAGTCTCTCTCACAGTCTTCTTTCGGAGAGGATACCCAAATTACAAAATATGGAACTCCCATTGTCTGCAGCTTCATAAACCCGTCCTGCTTGCCCTTCTCAACATCAGTTCTGTTCCTTTCACAGTCTAATGCAGTCCTCCTGATACATCCACCAGACCAATCTCCTTTCTCCCATTCTCCTTCATTTTTTGGTCTAAAACCTTGTATACAACTGCATATTGGAGAACTCTTTGGATTACAGCTTCCAAATGTCCCGCACTTAGCATAAGAATCACATTCAGTTCGAGGATTTGCCCACATTACCACCCAATCCTTCTTAGTTGGATCCCAAACCTTCTCCTGATAAGACCCTGTTGAATTCAAGGAATAGTAGAGTATCCAAGACTGATTTCCGTTGGAATAAGTTTGGTATGCGGTGCCAGAATTATCAGCTACAAGGTTGACACCAGAGCGATAAGACGATTTCATTTCTGGTAATCCAATATAGATCTGTTTATCCCATGGACCACTACGCCAGTAAGGAGCGGTGTTATTCTAAATAAAAGCCTGGGGGATGTATTGAAGTTGAATTCCAGCTGAGAAACTCCCGACAGATGGATCATCAGGACTTTTCCATGATTTCAGGAGAGCTGTTGTGTTAGTACTCTTATCAACGCCCATTTTCATGAACTGTAAGAGAGAATCTGTAGGATATTGAAACCTTTCCCATAGAACTCTCCCATTTGAGCTGTCTTTCAAGACTAAGTTGCCTGTTTCCAAGAGCTGAGCAGTGTAATTCTTCATGGAGTTTGAAATACCAGATGACCAAATTATCTCCTTCTGTCCATTCAAGATTACAAGATTGCCATCTTCTGATATTGTGAGTATTCCGCTAGAATCATGTAAAGGCTCGTCTCTGTTAGCTACCCATACTACAGTTGGTGTTGGTGATGGTAGGTTAAACATAATACCTACATAGCGATTTGCAGAATTCCCAGGGCTGAAAAATCCCAGTTTAAATCTTTTGCCACTGGAAAATACAGTTTCCGAGTCTCTCAGGGGCTCACTACTAGTAATGGTGTCTGAAGCATTGGCACTGGAAAACACTAAATAAAAGAAATAGAGTAAAATAAGAAAATATCGATATAAGCTCATATCAAATTCTTCTCTGCCAAAAGGTTCAGTCTACTCTATCGTTTGAAATGTAATATGATAACTTCAACAATGACCCTTTTTTAGCCACGAAAATAAGTTTTTTTGAATGTTTCTCTTCAGTTTACTTTTCAATGAGGTATCAATCAATTCAGTCCACAACTTCTATGCCTGAAGACCAAAGGCATTGACAAAATAACACTTAGCCAATTGAGCTACGGAAAGTTGATGTTTCATTCTCCAAAAATGTTAACATCTGTTTTTTCTGAGAATCTTCCTTCAATTACGCGTTCAGGCACCATGTGACCACTGCAATCACATAATAATTTTGAATGACTAGTTGTTGTCTTCTTTTAGACCGCGAAACAGAGAGATGATACAAGAGCTTACTTGATCCAACAACCCCACTTCTTGTCTCCTTTTAAACCATGAAATAGAGAGAAAGATACACCTGATATTTGTTTTCAGCACAATCCTTCCCATGCCCAAAATATGAAAATTTTAGGTTCAGTTGTTCATCCAATAAAATGTTGCTTACATTTAAATCACTAATAATAATCTTTAGTCTGAATTTCTGTGAAGGTAAAGTTCCTTGATCAATTCTTTCAATGACGATCACATGTTGACTCCAATCATGTGATTCTTCCTCTTTAGGGTGTGAACTTGAGAATACATTAATAAATAGAAAAGAATGAAATTAATAATTTCAAATCAAATTTTCTAGTCAGAAACAATCAGTTAGAGAAGCATCCAATCTTCTTTTGGCATGTCTTCATAGACCCGCAGTTTCTTCCTTTCTTCAGAGTCAGCCGGAATGCAAAGCTAACTCCAAATCCCAATCTACAACAACTATGGCTCAGTCCCAAATAAGTTGGTGTCGGCTATATGAATTCTTGTTTCTTCATTTAAGCCCAAACCATATCATCATACTAAAATTTTGTGGAAACGCCAAAAAAAAATTTTCATGCTACTTGTTAACAACATAGTATGAACACTTTCCTTCTTCTTGCTTAGATACGGATTGTGTAACCACACAATGGAACCGTGTTTCGATTTTCTGTTATTTTTTTGGAGGGTCCTTTATGGTGGGGACTGAGCATGAAAGCAATTTGTATTTTGAACTCTAAATTCAGATATGGAATACCCTTTGTTAATGAAACTAACATGTTAATCTCATGACTGAAATTCTCACTGCTAAAAGACTCAGCTCCGTCAAAACTTGGATTCTAAATGTAAAATCAGGTACAAGAATCATTACAGGAAACAAATAAGATATATGTGTACATCAAAAATATAAGATCTCTATCGTCCTTCCATAATAGTAACGCTAACATCGTTTACAGAGCCTTGAATTCTAGAGGACTCTTTCTTGGAACAGGCCGGTCTTGTTGTAAATGCAGGTTGTTTAGGACATGGTAAGTCAGCAATTTCCCTGGTGAGCATAGACAAAACTGTGGAGACATTTGGCCTGTCTTCTGCATATTCTTGCACGCATAATAGTCCAACATGTACACATCTCTGAATTTCCTTTTTGAGCTGCAGGTCAATTATCTTGGGGTCAACCAATTCGACAATCTTGTTTTCGTTCCACAACTTCCATGCCTGAAGAGCAAGCGCATTGATAACAGAGTAGAAACTTGAATCATGAAAAGTTGACATTTCATAAAAACTAGGAGCTTAATTTTCATATGAACTTACATATGCTAGAAGGCTTAATGCACAGTCATCTTGGTGAAAGCTAGTGTTCCTCCTCCCACTTATAATTTCCAATAACAATACTCCAAAGCTGTAAACATCTGATTTTTCTGAGAATCGTCCTTCCATTGCATATTCAGGTGCCATATAACCACTGCATCACATTATAAATTTGATGGTTACTTGCTCTTCTCATTTAGACCATGAAAAAAGGGAGAGTGAGATTCACAAACTTACTAGGTTCCAACAACCCTAATTGTATTTGCCTGATCTTGGTTGCCTTCAAAAATCCTTGCCATGCCAAAATCTGAAATTTTGGGGTTCAGGTATTCATCCAACAAAATGTTGCTTGCCTTTAAATCCCTGTGGATAATCCTTAGTCTTGAATCCCTGTGGAGATATAGGAGGCCTCTACCGATTCCCTCAATGATGATCACACGTTTGCTCCAATCAAGGAAGTATTCCTCTTCAGAGTGTGCACCTGTAAGTACATTGAAAATATAAAAGTTCGAAAATATATATTTTTTTAGTTAAGACGATATGGAATATAAAGAAAAGTAAAAAAAATAAAAAGAAAGAAAAGAAAAACCAACCAAAGAGATAGGCATCCAAGCTTCTTTTTGGCATGAATTCATAAACCAGCATTTTCTCCCCTCTTTCTATGCAGCAGCCAAGGAGTCTAACAAGATTACGATGCTGAAGTTTGGAAATCACCACAACCTCATTCATAAACTCCTCTAACCCCTGAGCAGAAGACTGTGAAAGCCTTTTCACAGCAATATCTTGTCCCTCTGAAAGTTTTCCCTGCAGTTATATCACATGACTTCACTTTCTTTTCTGAAAAGGGATAATAAATAATCAATAAAAAAAACATTACTTTATAAACTGGACCAAAACCACCCTGCCCAAGCTTGCTAGACTGATGAAAATTGTCAGTTGCATTTGCTAGCATGTCAAAGTTGTATAAGGGAAGATCTTCAAATTTAACTTGGTTAATGTCATCTCTACCCAAGCTTAGCTTGTAATAGCTTGGCAGTGATTTGCTTGATAAGAGCTCACTCTTTCTCTTCCTTCCTGATTCAAAATGTACATTGAGTGATCAACTCGTTTGCCTGATTAGAGCTACTGTAATAAGCTTGTTACCTCTATGTTTGGCCCGCAGTTTGTAGGAAATGTATCCCAAAATGGCAATGACTATTGAGCAAATTACTGGGAGTACGATCCCAATGGCTAGTTTATTGTCCTTCTTTTGATCTGCATGTCAAAATAAGTACCCATTATCACACATACATTTTGGCATGCAAACTTAAGTGTAAAGAGGTACTACCTTGTTCAGTATATGCAAGGCGAATGAATAAATCAGCCCCACTCTTGGAGAATTTCTGAACATCAATTAAGCTTCTCTCCCAATGCATACACCCTATGCCTATGTAGTATGAATAAGCTATGCAGGAGAAATTCCTCAAGCAACCACTTTCACAATCCTCTTCTCCAAAAGATACCAACATAGCGGAATCCGGCACTTTCATTGACTGCAGCTTCAAAAACCAATCTGGCTTAACTTGCTCAATGTTAGAGTTGTTTCTTTCATTCTCTAACATAGTTTTTCTGATGCATCCATTTGTCCAGTTTCCTTTTCCCCATTCCTCTTGATTTTTTGGTTTAAATCCTTGCAAACAAGTGCAAATTGGTGAACCGTTAGCATCACAGCTTCCAAAAGGCCCACACTTTCCATAAAAATCACACTCATGTGCAGGTCCTGCCCATGTTACTTCCCACTCATTCTTCCCAGCATATAAATTTTTTTGCTGCAAAAATCCTGTTGAATTCAAGACTAAGTACACCATGCCATCACCTTGATCTGCATATGAATAAGAGAAGTAGGTGGTGCCCGTGTTGTCAGATACTAGCTCAAATCCACTGAAATAGAAAGAAGTCATTTCTGGTACTCCAATGAAAACCTGTTTATTCCACGGACCGCTACGCCAATGAGGTAACCCATTCTTCCATATGAAAATCTGGGGAATTGTTTCAGGTTTAGTACCAGCTGAGAAACTCCCATCAGAAGGATCTACAGGACTTCTCCATGATTTCAACAGATTTGTGGTGTTAGTACTCTTATCAATCCCAAGTTTCATATGCTGCAAGAAGGAATCTGAAAGGTCACTAAAACTTTCCCACAGAACTCTCCCACTAGAGTTGTCCTTCAAAACTAAGTTTCCAGTATCCAAGAGCTGGGCAGTAGAATTTCTCAGAGCTGGTGAAATATTGGATGACCATAGACTCTTGTTCTGTCCATTCATGATTACAAGATTTCCATCTTCTGATATTGTCAGTGTTCCACTAGATTCCTGTAAAGGCTTGTCTCTGTTGGCTACCCATATAACAGATGGTGATTGGACTGTAAACATAATACCAACATAAAGATTCGTCGAATTCTCAGGACTAAAAAACCCCAATTTGAATCTTTTGTTATTGGAAACTAAAGTTTCTGAATCTTGCAGGAACTGATTGATACTAATAGAGTCTGATGAAGCATTTGCTATATGAAAAAACAGAACAAGAATAGCGCACCAAAGAAATATCTTCTTACAACTTAATAGCTTCATCAAGTTTTCTTCTGCCAATGATTAAGCACGAGAACTGTGGTTATCATCTGAAATTAGTTTGCCTATAGTTGCAGTATTTGTTGATATTTTCTCACTGTTTGTTCAATAGTGTCATTTTCGTCTTCATTTGCCAACAACTGCCTTGATTGACCAGTCATGTATTTTTACTCTTGGTGATAATTAAAATATTTGATCACTATTCATTTAGGATGGTAAGGAAACCACATCAGCATAATGGAGACTTCCATGATAATTAGAAATGTCAACAAAATGATATTTTACAAGTCAAATTGTGTGAACATGTTAGTTCAAATATCAAATTATTAAGAAAGATTATGTTTATTGAACAGTGGATAGAGAGATCCTTCACCCCAGGAGAAGATTGGCAACATAATCTCTGCACCAGTTATATGACATAGGTTAGGAGTCTTCCTGGAATAAGTATAAAGACAGTTATTTTATTGGGTTATCTTTGAATAGACAGGCAATGGTTCAACACTATGTTTACAATAATCGCCTTCATTTTTGTTTCCTCTTTTTTTTTTCTCCCGTATTTGGTCAAAATCCTACAAAAAAAAAAAAGTGATGCGCAGCACAAATTAGATTACGGAAAATAGGACACTACGGTTCCTATTAAGTCAATTGTCATTTTTCAAATCAAGCTTCCAATCTAATTGGTAGAGATGCTGCAGGATCAACTGATACTAGATAAAAAAGAAAGAGGTTCAATTGAAGTTCTTCAACTTGAAGTCACTTTATGATTGGGTTTGTGATCTGCTTGATTCTCCATACATTAGTTGGCGAAATTTATGTAGATGGAGAACTTGCAAGAAATGTAGTTTGATATTAGTGTTGTTTGAATTCAGACAAATTGACTATAAAAAGAGGTTACAACATATCAACCAATTAAAGTGATAAGGATAAAACTGTGAACTTTTTTTTTTTTTTCTGAATTTGTTTGTTACAAAATTGCTGTCGTATAATTAGAAGAACCATGATAAAATCATTTTTGAGTATTGTGTGAATGCATTTTCCCAGTCCATGCTTAATTCTATCAGACTCGGAGCTTTGGTATTGATGGGCCTCATATGGGCTTTTGCCCGTCCGATTGCAAAATTATCTAATATGACAGTGAATACGGACCGTTTAGGCACAAGAACTTTTAACTATTTTCTTAGTTTTTTACTTTATTTTCATCAGCATTCTACTATGAAAATTCTCAATACAACTTAGAAAACACTCAAAATCATGTTTTCACTTTTACTATATTTTTTTTCCAAATTTTATCCTAATCTTTTTAAAAATAAAAATGACCCCCATTTAAATTATATTTTATGTTTTTTTATTTAGAAAAAGTACATCCAAACAACCAAATATTATTTGAAAAAACTGTAGCCAAACACAACTCCATCTTCGACTCCAACTTCAAAAATTTCAAATAAAGTGAAAAAATATGTGTAATAATATATAATAGCTGAATTACAAGAACAAAATGCCCTTCCCGGAGAGAAGAAAAGGTCAGTATTTTCCTCTTTTAATGTGCCTAATTTTGAAGATTCAATAGTAACATTAGCAAATCCGAGAGTACTGTAACAAAATTTTGTTCCTTAAAGTATGACTTTAGGCCATGGGAAGGAATCGCTCTGCAATCAAACAATAAAAATGTTGCTGCTCCTATCTTTTTTTAATTTTTTCCTTTTTGTTGTTCATGTTGCTGGGAATGGCTGGAAGCCAGAGAAATGTGGGCCTAAAAGTCCAAGCAGTGGCGAAGCCAGAAATTTTATTAAGGGTATTCGAAATTTAATATAATATATGTATAAAAAAATTTAATCTATATATTTCGAAAAATTTTCTATATACATAATATAATTTTTCGACGAAAAGTGTTGGATTGACCACCCTCTAATATATATAGCTACACCACTGAGTCCAAGTTTTGATCTTACTCATAAGAAATATACCTTTCCTTGGAAAGCTACTCTTGATCTAATGTTTTGCATCGAGTATATAAAATATTCACATTGGTATATGAAAGTATCTAGAGTATGTAAAAGGACTTAGATGCATCACCTAATACTCATTGCTTTAATGTTACTAGGTTGGAAGAGTAGATCATTTCACATATTATCACCAGTTTGTAGGATGCCTGTCTCATTCTCGTAAGTTTACAATCCCAAAAATCAGATTAGACATGCAAGAATATCACTAGGCTTCTTTCTTATAATATTTAGTAAAGGCATCAGCAGAAGAATATGTATAGTAACAATTCTAAGGAAAGGAGTAATCTTTGCCTGAATTTTGAAAATTTTACATGCTATATCAGAAGATTTCTTGTCGTTTGATGCCTGTGATAATGCAAATATTCTTGGGCTGACGTGACTTTAGTTCCAAGAATAGAAGTGGTGCAAGATTTCACATCATATCAGCAATCTCTGATATGAATTTTATGTGTGTTCCCCTTTCCTACAGGCTTCCCCCTTGATCCGGTGACCCTCCAACTACTCTGTAAGAATGCCTTTGCCTAGAAAAGTTGTTCAGCTTCAGAGTCAGCTGTAATACAAAACTAACTCTAAATGATCTCAATCCACAAGTGGATGAGCTTCTATAAATTTCTGCAAACACCTGTTTAGTCTACTTGTTGACAACTCTGAGTTTGAAGTCTAGATTTGCTTCTTCTTGCTTGGATATGGGTTCTGCTGTTAAGCATAAGTGACTTGCACGGTTTACACTTTTATCTTGGATTCTTAATGTACTGAGGTAATATTGAGTGGAACCATTACCAAAAGAATCAGAAACAGTAATAATTACAGAGAAGGGAATAATATACATGCCTTGATAAAAATCTTAAAATGTCTCATCGTCCTTCCATAATAGTAACAGTAACATTGTTCACAGAACCTTGAGATCTAGAAGTGCTTTTCTTGGAAAGGCTCGGTCTTGTTGTAAATGCAGGTTGTTTAGGACTTGGTAAATCATCAATTTCCCTGGTGAGCATAGACAAAATTGTGGAGACATTGGGTCTGTCTTCTGCATATTCTTGTACGCATAATAGTCCAACATGTACACATCTCATAATTTCCTTTTCGAGGTGCTGGTCAGTTATCTTGGGGTCAACCAATTCCACAATCTTATTTTCGTTCCAACACTTCCATGCCTGAAGGGCAAGCACATTAGCAAAACAATGGAAACTTGAATTATGAAAAGTTGACATTTCATAAAAACTAGGAGCTTAATTTTCATATGAACTTACATATGCTAGAAGACTTAATGCACAGTCATCTTGGCGAAAGCTAGTGTTCCTCCTTCCACTTATAACTTCCAATAACAATACTCCAAAGCTGTAAACATCTGATTTTTCTGAGAATCTTCCTTCCATTGCATATTCAGGTGCCATGTAACCACTGCGTCACATTATAATTTTGAATGTTTACTTGGTGTTTTCTTTCAATCATGAAAAGAGAAAGAGAAAGATACAAGAACTTACTATGTTCCAACAACTCTGCTTGTGTTGGCCTGATCTTGGTTGCCTGCAAAAATCCTTGCCATGCCAAAATCTGAAATTTTGGGGTTCAGTTGTTCATCCAACAAAATGTTGCTTGCCTTCAAATCCCTGTGAATAATCCTCAGTCTTGAATCCCTGTGAAGGTAAAGGAGGCCTCGACCAATTCCCTCAATGATGATTACACGTTTACTCCAATCAAGGAACTCCTCTTGTTGCTGTGACCCTGAAAGTACATTTCGAATTTGACAAGTTTAAATCAATGAAAAGTTTGTTTTAGTTAGATGCTTTGGAAAATAAAGAAAACTAATCATAACCAACCAAAGAGATAGGCATCCAAGCTTCTTCTTGGCATGTATTCATAAACCAGCATCTTTTCCCCTCTTTCTATGCAGCAACCAAAAAGTTTAACAAGATTGCGATGTTGAAGTTTTGAAATCACCACAACCTCATTCATGAACTCCTGTAGCCCCTGACCAGAAGACTGTGAAAGCCTTTTCACAGCAATTTCTTGTCCATCTGGCAATTTACCCTGCAATTATATCATATACTTGAATATCTTTTCTTAAAAACAATAATAAGACATTCAATCACACAAACCATTACTTTGTAAACTGGACCAAAACCTCCCTGTCCAAGCTTGCTGGACAGATGAAAATCCTCAGTTGCATTTGCTAAGATGTCAAAGTTGTATACTAGCACCTCTTCAAATTTAGCTTGATTGATGTCCTCTGTAATCATGTTTTCCTTGTAATAGTTTGGCAATGATTCTCTTAATAAGATCTCACTCTTTCTCTTCCATCCTGATTCAAGAGCACATTAGAGATGAAGTGATCTGTATGATTAAAGCAACTGCAGATTTTCTAATGTTTCAGATAAGCTTCTTACCTCTGCGCTTAGCTAAATATTTGCAGGAAATGTATCCGAAAATGGCAAGTATTATTGCGCCTACTGGGACTATGATGGCAATGGCTACTTTATGTTCTCTCTTTTGATCTGCATTATGAAATAAGCATCCATTATACATGTCTTTGTCAAGCAGAAGTTTATAGCTTACATTACAGTTCTGAAAAAGAGGTCTTACCAAGCTCTGAGTACGAAAGGCGAAGGAATAAATCTGCCCCACCCATGGAGAACTTCTGAACATCAAGTAAGCTTCCTTCCCAATGCATGCATCCTATGCCTATGTGGTTTGAATAAGCTATGCAGGAAAAATTACTCAAGCAACCCTTATGACAATCTTCATCTGCAAATGGTACCCAAATAGCAGAATCTGGCACTTTCACTGACTGCAGCTTCAGAAACCAATCTTGTTTCCCTTGCTCAAGGTTAGAGCTGTTTCTTTCGCTTTCTAACATGGTCTTTCTGATGCATCCACTAGTCCAGTTTCCTTTCCCCCATTCCTCTTCACTTTTCGGCTTAAATCCGTCTAAACAAGAACAGATTGGTGAGCTTTTAGGATCACAGCTTCCAAAAGGTCCACATTTTCCATAAAAATCACACTCAGTTACAGGAAATTCCCATGTTACTTCCCAATCGTTCTTACTAGGATCCAAATATTTCTGCTGCAAAAACCCTGTTGAGTTCAAGGTGAAAAAGGCCATCTCAACCTGATTTGCATATAAAAAGGACAGGTACGCAGTGCCCTTGTTGTCATTTACTAGATCAAATCCATTGAGATAGAAAGAAGTCATGTCTGGTACCCCAATGAAAATCTGTTTATTCCATGGACCGCTACGCCAATGAGGTTTGCCATTCTTCCATATGAAAATCTGGGGAATCGTATCAGGTTGAATACCAGCTGAGAAACTCCCAGAAGATGGATCTGAAGGACTTGTCCATGATGTCAGCAGATTCGTGGTGTTAGTATTTTTATCAATGCCAATTTTCATGGTCTGCAAGAAGGAATCTGAAGGATCTCGAAAACTTTCCCAAAGAACTCTCCCATTGGAGCTGTCCTTCAAAACTAAGTTACCAGCATCCAAGAGCTGGGCAGTAGAATTTCTCACAGCTGGTGAAATACTTGATGACCATATACTCTTATTCTGTGTATTCAAGATTACAAGATTTCCATCTTCTGATATTTTCACTCTTCCACTAGAATCCTGTAAAGGTTTCTCTCTGTTGGCTACCCATACAACAGTTGGTGACTGGATATTAAACATAATACCAACATAACGATTCGTCGAATTCTCAGGACTAAAGAACCCGAATATGAATCTTTTGTCGTTGGAGACTAAAATTTCTGAATCTCGCAGGGATTTACTGGTGCTAATGATATCTGAAGCAGTTGCTATAGAAAAAACCAAAACAAGAACAGCTGGAGATAGATGTATCTCTCTTGTACTTAATTTCATTGCTTATGAAAGTTTTGTTATGCCAATTTGCATGTGAATTAATTGTGTATAAGCTAAAATGTAAAGTACCTATAACTGCAGCCTACAGTATTTCCTTGATATTTTCTCACACTTTTCTCTACGGTTTGCTTGACTGTTATCATTTTGTCTTTGTCAGCTGTTGGTGTGGATCAAATGCATTGGCTGAGCCGTCATGTTGGAATTTCTGCACCTATTATATGGTACTTGCCCATTAGCTCACGAAGACTAACCAAACCACATCAACAGTTTGGAAACTTCCATACTAAATCATAAATGCCAATAAGTATAGTTTTTTTAAATAGGTATGAACATACAATGTCAACAAGTATAGTCTTCCCATTTGAATACAAATCACAAAAAATGTAAAAGTAAACAGCTATCTCTCTGTTCCAAGCAATTTGGTCCCAACTATATGAATCCTCACTGATCATGTTTTCCACCAAAATTCATCTCTAAGTCGACATTATACAAATACAAAAAATAAATCCTCACAAACAAATAAAAATAACTACACAAACAAAAACTATTTAAGGAAAACTAAAAGGGGGAGGGGGGGTGTTGAAGACGGTGTATTTGGACATCAGTGCTTTGTTTGAACGTGGTGGTTCAGATGTGACATGATTAAGAAAGGGAATATTGACTGGACATCCTTCACTAGAATAACATTGTCAACGTAATCTCTGTATCAGAACATAATCTGGGTAGGAAACTTCCTAGGAAAAGGTAGGTAAAAGTAAAAAATTTTAAGGGTCAGAAGAATTGACAAAAGGGGTGGTTGGCAGCTGATGATTAGAGATCTAAACTATAAAGGTGTGTTTAGTATGAAGGAAAATGTTTCAGGGTTTCTTACTTATTTTCTAATATTAGTTAGATAAACAAAAAAGTTATTATCCAAAGAATATTTATTAATAGTCAAGAAAAACACTATAGGAGTGGGGAGTGGGGGTTGGGGGACTGGGGTATTGGGTGTATGGGAAGGAGACAATATAATGAACTTGGGATTTACTTATGGAACTTGTTTTTTCTATTTTCATTAGGAAAGTTATTTTTTTCATTTTTTAAGAAATTTATTTTTTATAAAAATATTTTTACATTTTGACCTACCAAAAATTGAAAATGTTGGAAAACACAACCTAAAAGAGTAAAAATTACACTCAAGAGTTATTTTTGGGGAGTAAATTGCTAGACATTTAATTATCTTTAGGGAAATATTCAGGCAAAGTGAAAATTACTGCTCCTTTAGGAAATTACCAATACTAATAATGCATGTAAATCCGACCATTTTGGTGAATTAACCATCTTGGTTCATCAATTGTCAATTTTCCAAGTCTATTAGTTCAATTATCACATGAAGCTCGCCTTCTCATCTTTACCTTAACTCTCCGAGGGAAATCCACCTCTTAGATAAAGTCTTCAATTGTTTAAAGATGGCACAGAAAGACAAAAAGAGCAAAATCAATATAAGATAAGACAGGATGTCAAATTATCTAATTTACCTTACTCTTTCTGATGAAATTTTTCTTAGTCAATGAATTGAATTTTATCCCGATTTGATTAATAATGGTATTCTTGGCTGTCAAACTCAACTAATTTAGTTAGCTCATCTAGCAAATGATGAGATTCTTAATCGATCTCACTGAAATTCTTATAAGAACTTGTCTATAATCTTTCTATGGCCTAACGATTTTTCAACCGCTCTTTAACTCTTGCTAGGGAGTCCGCAACCTGACGGATATTTTTCAAGCAAATAAATTAAAAGGGCGGTGTGAAATTTTTGGCACTGAAACGGGGTATGTCTCGCAGCACATGTTACTTCCCTGATGGCCCACATCAAACGGCCGTTTGGCCTGTGAGCCCATCATTATTTTTTATATTTTTTTTACACGTCCCATTTTTTTTCAGCGACATGTAAAAACATTATTACATGTCGTTGGGACTTCTGACACGTGTAATATTGGGACTTCTGACACGTGTAATAGTTTATTTTCTATCCTAATTAGAATTCTCTATAAAAAAATTTAACATAATACATGAGTAATTAAATAATGAAACAATTAATACTTCTGGGATTTATTGATTATTCATAAACAAAAGAATCAAAAGTGCACATGGCAAGTAATATGATTCTCATTCCTGACTCAAGGGTTGAACGTTGACAGCATCCTTAACACGAGAAAAGGATAAATGTGTTGTCTTAAATTATAAGAATTACAATCAGAATCTACTAATGAATAAGGGACCAAAAATGCTATTAATCTTTATTTGTAATATAATACCGGCAAAGGGGATAATACAGCTACCAAACACTTTACGCATATATATCTAATTTAAATTGAAACTTTCTGATTATAATTATAACAATTCGGACTTTCTCAATCTATAGTATTCTCTTTTATATGGTGGATACTAATATATTAATTTCTCCGTGTATAGCATTTCTTGTAAATAATCGTTTTTTATAAGTTTTAAGTGTTGACAAAAATATTTAATTTATTGTGGAAAAAAACAGCTTTGTTCTCTTTACTTATTACCATCCCTACCCCATTATTTTTGTTTGAAATTCTTGAACTATTTGCTGCAATAATCTATAACATTCTCTTGATACTTCTCTCATTTTCTATACTAGTGGGAGACGTTACAAGAAAGCTTTTCAAGTTTGTAACTTTTTACCGTAGACTATGCAGAACAGACAACTATTTATAGCTATCCTAATTTAATAATTTAAAAATGTAGTACTAAATAATTACATGTTATAACAGATTGAAATATATTAATTGTGTAAAATAAAAATTTAACACCTGTCTTGCCACAAATTCAATCTGCCCTGTTCCGTCTCATAATAATTTTTCTGTTTTTCACCCTGCTCTGTTTAGCTCCTTTTTTTTCTTTCAAAAGCTTACAACTGTGGTTTATCCATGTTGTATATAGTAAGTAAGAAGAATTATTTAGAATTGCTATGTCATGTATTTTTATTGTTTACTTCATACTCTATTTTTCATTTGATAATGAACTGGTAAGACTTCGGCCACATTATTCTTTGCTGGACCTTTTTACCAACAATTTTTGTTCACCTCCAATGTGATGATTAATCAGTAAAAATGTCTTGTATAACAAATCATTGTTAGTAATAATTAAGTATGAGCATTTAACTTAGCTTTTAGAGAATTCTTAGTTTATCTTACGATACAAATTCATGAGTTTAGAATTGTGAGTTTTGTCGGAGCAGATGGATAAAGAGGATTTATATGGAGAGTTTGAGATTGACACATGAGGTAAAGATATGGCATCTGCACCTAGCTCAACTTCAAAATTAGTTCAAGATGGGAGTCCAAAGGGGGATGGACTTGGCTCTGATACCACGTAAAGATATGACGTCTGGGTCTAACTCAACCCCAAAAGCTAGCTGAAGATGAAGTATTGCCCAAGTGCAAAGGCGAATCTAGAATTTTAAAATGATGGGTGCACCACTAAAAAAATGAAAAAAAAAATGTATTAAGTGAAAATTGATCCCTAGTCCTCTAGATAAATAACTCAATACTCAACTAAGTACACCATTTACTGACTTGATCCCTCAACCTAGAGGCCTAAGACTAGGCTTCACACCAGTGAACCACTCAATGCCTTTTAACCTTAGGTTCCTTCAGATAATTATAAATATATTTTAAGAATTATACAAATAATATATCAAATTTAATCGGATGACCACGGATTCACGTGTCTCATTTTTTATATTTAAATTCGCCATTACCAAGTCCATATAAGTAAACTCCTAATTTATTTCCCAATTGATGTGGGTTTCTAACCCACTCTAACACATAATGATAGTTGCTTTATGTGGATATTGTATGTAGATATCTTAACTCATTCGATTGGTCTTTAAACACGTGTAGAGGAGGAGCCAACTTTATTTGAAAACAAAAAAAAAATAGAAATAAGAAACTCAATTTGTGGAAGAATGTTGTCGTTGTTATACTACAAAATATTTATGATAGAGATGAGTAAGCATTTAAGGTAGAATACCTAAAGATTCTTCTAAAGTTAATGCGTCTTTTTTTTCAAAAACCTCCTAAACTATCAGTAGTTTTAATTACCCTCCTGAACTTGTCTATTTGGTAGCCTTTAACCCGATGCACCATCTCATCCTGAGAGAGCGAGATACACTCTCCTGCCATCTAGACTTTTTATCCACGTGTCATTTTTAAAAAATATTTTTATATTTTAAAAATTTATTAATTTTTAAAATTTAATTTTGTTCAATTGGTAAAAATTTTTTTGCTAGAACTATACTTTTTAAGCAAACAAAGAAATTATTTGCTAACAATAATAAAATTATAATTTAACCTTCTTTTTTTTTTTACAGATTTTTCCCGAAAAATAAAATTCGTTGTTGCAACAATAGGCATTATATCTAAGTAAAATATAATAAGAATTATATTGTTGAAGTTTCATTATTCTGCTAAAACTTTTTATTTCATAATAAAGAAGCTCTAACAGAGTTTTTTTTTTAATTCTATATTTGGCTGAAAGAAAATAAATAATTATTGCATCTTACAAGAAATAAAAAATTACACAAATACAATTCATTATTAGGGTTAAATTATTTTTATGTGAATAAAAATGATGGAACTCAAAGTCTTTTTCATTGATTTAGGTTTGAAAAGAGAATATACAATTGAAATAAATAGTATTTCATCTTTTAAAAAAAATATAGAGTTGATATTTCATTATTTTTAAAAAAAATAATTTTATTTTGCCAACTGATAAGTTCGAGTCAATTCTTTTAAATTGGTCTAAAAATAGAAATACACCATTAAAATAAATAATTGAGAGATGAATTTTAATTTTTTTCATCCTCACATAATTCAACACTCTCTTTGCCACATCAGCACTTGGGGGGTTAAAAACAATCAAATAGACAAGTTTAGAGGTAATTAAGACTACTGATGATTTAGAAAAATCTGAAGAAAACGCGTCAAATTTAGGATGTCTTTAGGTAGTTTGCTAATCATTTAATGAATCCTCAAATGAAAAATATTTTTGAGTTTAAGCTAAACTTTGCCCAGACCCCGCCCTAACCGATGTATTATTCTCTGAAAATGTGCTTTGACCTATCTTGCTTCGCCAAAATTCTGCAATATCCTACCTGTTTAAGGTTTCGCCTTGTCCCAATGATATTCCTAACCAAGAGGCGCTTCAGGGCCAATTTGAAAGATAGAGGATTGGGAGGATATTGCTCGAACTGGAGCTCCACATCAATCAAATAAAGAATTTTTTAACTTGATCAAATATGAATCAGTGTTTTCAAAGATATTTTCGGGGCAAATCTCAGGGCGAATTTCGGGGAGTGTTAATAATGCACCAAGACGTAAATAAAAGGCATAGATTCATAGAGCGTAAGTTTCGAACGTAAAAGCGTATGTCTCGGGGTAAAAACATAAGTTCCAGAGGTAAAAACCTAAGTTTCGGGCATTAATTTAATTTAATATTTTTTTATAAATAATATTTTTATTACTGGTGTAATGATATTTATACTTTATGTTATCATGTTTTCATATTGTAGTCATTTTTTCTCAAATATATCAATAATAAAAACAACTCTCATAGAAAATGACTTTATAAATAGTTTTGTGATGATTTTGCCTAAAAATGATAGGATAGAGATTTCATAACCTATGCTCCTGAAAAATTTTATCTATATTTTTATATTGCTCTTACACTGTTTATTCTTATCCTTCTTTGAAATATATATAAACAATAATCAGTGTAAATATTAGTTGAGAGCGAGAAGAACTACGAGAGATCGATGATGAAGTAGATAATAATTTTATTTTAAACAACTATTATCATTTTTTGTTGGTTCTCAAATAATAATTATAATATTTTTTGCTATATTATTGAAATTTATTTGAATTTACTTGCAAAATTATTAAAAATATTATTTTTATTTATTTTATCATTATAAAATTAGAAATATATGAGATATATACCTCATTAATTTTTGAAGCTTACGTCCGTATCTCAAGACTTATATCCATATCTCGCTTACACTGCACTTTATGCTAAGTAAAATGTCTTGCCTCGCGTCTCTAGCTTTTAAAACACTGATCTAAACTAAAATTTTAGTAGTAAGAAGGGACAAGTGTGGTCTAATTTTGACGGCAAATGTAATAATGATGCCAAGAGATCGACATTGGGCAAAAGTGTTCAATCCGATAATTTTAAAGTATTTTTGATTTTCTTTTTTTTGCCAAAAAAAATTACCCACTAATTATAGTATGCTCTAAGGAGTATAAGGTGATTGGGTTGAGGTGTAAAGGGCGTCTCTTTGAAAAGAAATTTTTCCAAAAAATAATTATAGGATATGTGATGGGTACAAGGTGTGATGACATAGACTTACACTTTTGGAAGTTGCAACTTATTTTTAGGTAAAGAAAATTTATTTTGTTTCTCCACTCGGACAATAATATACGTAATAGTTAGTGTCTAGTTTAATATATTGACAATGTATATTTTAAAAGAATATTATTCAATCTCTTAAGATATAATTATAAATAACTATGCATGAAAAATGGGGTTAGTAATCTAAACTAAAACATGTAACCTAGTTATATAGGGAAAATTTAATACAATTTTTAATTAATTAATCATAAAATTAAAAGTATATAATTTTTAAAAATATCATGAAATACATGTTTGATAAAAAGATTAATTAATATTATAATATTTATTTAAATATTTAATAAAAGATAATCTATTAATTCTAATTGAAAAATGAATGACATATAATATAACATCACAAGTCAATACTATTAAAATAAATAAATTAAAATCAAAAATAATTAGTGCATAATATAGTAAATTAAACCCAAAATCTCCATTGATCTTCTCATTCATTTTACAGAAAAAGTAGCTCAAATCTTCTTTGGAATAATAAAAAACGTTGGCTGATGGAGAAGAGTCCAGCAATATTTAGTGGGTTGCTAGGAAAAGCCCAGCCATGTCCGAAAGCGTGAATTTCATAATAATGAGGTAATTGTTTCTTGACAAATCTTTTTATTGTTTTCTGCAAGAATCTATAGTTGTTCTGGTTCAATATTATGTGGACATTTTTGTATTTTATGAGATAGTCTCTGATGCCTTCTTTTATTTTATTTTTCTATTTTTACAGTCAAATCTACGAACTCATCTAAAGTTACATATGGTTATATCTCTAAAACATCAGCTATTTGTCTATTTAAACTATTAAGAAATCTAGCCATAGTAGCCTCTTCTTCTTCTATGCAATTAGCTTGGATCATAGCCATATCCATAATGTCAAAGTACTCATCAATAGTCATGATTCCTTGCTCCAATGATTGAAAACGCCGTTGTTGGTCTCTTTGAAAATGGGAGGCACAAACCTTTTCTTCATGACTCTCTTCATGTCACCCCAAGTAGCAATTGGTGGTTAACTGGTTATCCATCTTGTTGTCTATCCATTGTAAGATTTTTCCACCAAATAGAAGCATAGTCAGAAAATTCAACAACAACAAGCTTAACCTTGTTACCTTCCAAATAGTTGTGACAATATTCCGCTCCCAATCAAGGTATAAATATGAATCTCTTATACCCTTGAAAGATGGCATCTTCATCTATATGCTATTTATGTTGTCATCTTTCAATCTAGCTCGTTGTCCCCTCCTATCTCTCTCTATCCTGGCCTATCTAGATTTACATCAAATTATCAATCAAATCATATATAGGATTTCCTTGATTTACAATGGGGCAATGGGATACATTTCTCCTATTTTGAGGTCTAGGATTATTTTGGGTTGGTACAACAAGTTGATTTCCCCTCCTAAGTTCAACCATACTCTCATTTTTGTTCAGCAATGGCATCCTTTATCTTTTGGATTTGCAAGTTACATCTTTCAAATTGTTGGTGCATAGCTTGTAAAGTAAAATCATTTCTTGCTCGGAACTCCGCTTCTTGAATAGCCCTCCTTTCACCATCACTACCACCTGTATTAAACATCTCAAAGAAAATTGTGTATCACTCAAACTTTGGCTTTGTTCCCTCAATTGTTTTCACCCGCTCTTGCCTTTTTCCTCTCAAATGATCTTTGGAAAAAGACTTTGTGGATTTATAATTAACCCCACCAGTATCAAGTCCTTACTAGTAAAATAAGAAATTTACTAGACTTCTTTTCTTTATTTTTGATTGCTATGAGAACACCAAGTTGGAAAAAATGACATGAAAAAAAAACTAATGAAAAGCCTCTATCGTCCTAGAAAATTAATAACTTTCACATTCGATAAGGAAAAAGATAAAGACAACTACAACATACCCAATATAATCTTATAAAGTGTAAGCATACCTTATTCCTACCACCAGAAAAGCATAAAGATGAGCAAATGAATTCTCCCAATCATATGCACGGCTAATTGGAATCTACTGGGCTGTAAATAAACCACCGGACTTAATCAAATTACCCTTTGTCCGCTCATATGCTCTACTAAAATACAGAGATAGACTAGAAGTTTATCACCTTATCTTGCATTCTTGCTATAAATATAATTTTACAATATAATTCCAATAAAAAAAACTAAATTAGTAGAGTTAAAGCATACAATGCCTACTAGAGTTAAAAGTACTCCCTGCTTAGCAGAAATTACATATATTAACATTGCACATAAATTATTGTTAATCGTTATATGTCGTCACTAGGAGTAACGAACCTCTTATTTTAGCCCTTCCGTGGCACGGAATAGAGCAGCTTGCCCATTAGTGATGAGAGAATCATGAAAATCCAAATTCCTGCTACAAATCTTAGAAGCATTGCAGATGATTTGTCCCGTAAGGAAAAAGAAAGAAAAAGAAGCTAAGTTAAGAAGAGACAAAGAAGTTGAAGGAAAAAAAGAGAAGAGAAGATAAGAAATGAGAAGTCATTTATATGAATTTTTACCATTTGATTTTGTTTTGACTTTATGTCTGCGCAAAGAAAAGAAAAATTATTGTAAGAGATGAAATTACAAATGCAAATCGATTTTATCAAAATAAGTTGTTTTGGAAGCTAAAACCAAAACTAGAAAACAAGATGTTTTTGATTTAATCATGTTCTTTATTCTGGAAATCAATTAGTGTGTGACACTTTGCATAACTAATTCATAACAAATCACATAATAAGGATATATAAAAAGGATTTTAGATCACAGAGACTAGAAACGTTCCAGTGCCAACTCAGGCTAGCTGGGCCGGAAGAATCTTAAGTGCAAGACAAGAGTTATAACAGGCACAACTTAAGGCTACTAGCAAGAAAAGCTTCACTAGAAGGATGTACTACCAACTTTTGAGAGTGCCCAGCTCAATAAATTTGAAAATGCTTGATGTAAATATAACAAGATAAATAGAATAGCTAATCAACTACCTAACTTTCTCAAACCCATTAATAACAATCGAAATTCTGAAAATGCAAGGGGGGAGGTGGGGGGATGGATCTAGCAGATTTTTTAGCCTATCCTAAACTTGCTCTCTTATGTTATCCGATTATTTATATAAATTGATATAAGAAACTTGTTGAAATTTTTAGTATCAAATCCAGTCTTTTTCTCTCTTATTTTCTCTATCACTCTCTTGCTCTTCGTCTTATCTTAATGTTGGTACTTATATTGAAGTGAACATTGGGACGTTTAACAATTCAATTGACAACTTCTAACAATTGATCTCTGTTGAAATCTTTTTGGTCAATCCATGCTAAAAAAGTTATTTCATTCAGTCCTGGTGTTGCTTAACTAGCATAGCAGTTAATAGACAGCATAACAAGGTTCTGAAAATACAGTAAATAGCATCAACAATCCTTACAGTAGTTTGAAAGAGGATGTCGAAACATGAAAAACTTCTCCTAATATAATAGACAGACTATCATCAAACCACCAACCATGCCAAGTTAGCGTTGCAATTATAGAAGAAGAAAACCAATAGCTAACCAACTACCTAACTTTCTCAAACCCACCAATAACAACAGAAATTGTGAAAATGCAAGGGGGAGGGGGCGGATACTCTATCACCACTTTACCCCGACGACAATGACATAAAGTTTACACAAAATTTCACATAAAACCCATCCAATCCAGACTATCTTTCTCACGACTTCTCTTTCACTATTTTTCCTTGTCAATATTTTATCTCTGTGGTAAGACCACCACCCTCAATATTGTTGCATATGATTGAGAAGCTAAATGCTAGGTACTAGGAACGTCTTATCTAGAATTAGGGGTTGACGTAAAGCTTGGACATCACTATTGATGACTAGAGAGGTATTAATGATGGAGTTGGGTCAATAAAGTTTTGGTAGAAGATTTAACTTGATGGTGAAATTGTTCACTATTTTAGTTCCGCTTGAAATTATTTAACGCTTGAGAGTGATTAAATATGTATATGTATATTACCATTAAAGATTCTAGGTATTGGAAAAGCCATGTCACTGTCGTTGGAACAGTGACTCCTTCTTCAAAGTTTAGTAACAAATTTAAATCATTTCGCATAGTTTTAAGATAAATATGATCCTTCTTCCTTATGAAAGAGGTTCATTTCAAAGTTTTCGTCATTAATGAATAAAAATATATTTGGATTAATCTTTTAATGATAGGAATATGTTTGACCCAATTATTATTGAAAAACAAATTTAAACTGTCATAAATTTTAAGGTAAATATGAATCTTTTCCTTTTAGCAATTAGAAGTTCTCTCTATGTAAAAATCATACATCACAATTATTGCTGAAATTTTATTTAATGATTTTGAAAAGAGGTGATTTTAAACTGTTGATTATATTTGCCCCAAATAATTTTCAAGGTCAAATGGAAAAAATTGTTGTCCTTAAAATTTTGTCCATGAAATAAATAAGATAAAAAATTGGTATTCACATAAATACTCTTATTTTAGGGTGATATTTAATTTTTACTTTTCAAGTTAGTGATTTTTAATTTTTGTCTTTTGATATTTTAAGTAATAAAAAAATGGTCAGAAATATCCTTAACAACACAAAAAAAAAAATAGCTATTTATGTCCGCTAATCCAAACGAACACTATATGGCAGACAATTATATATATATATATATATATATATATATATATATATATATATATATATATATATATATATATATATATATATATATATATATATAGAGAGAGAGAGAGAGAGAGAGAGAGAGAGAGAGAAAGAGAGAGAGAGACGACAAACAATTATAAAGTAAACCCCTTTTTTTGGACAGACAATTACAACGTGAACTCCAAATGTAAGTGGAAGAGCTCCTTAATTTTTAGTTGGCAGAATACTCCAATTGCATATTTTCTATTGAAAAAAAAAAGAAAAAAATCGAAGAGCCAATAAGTCCAAATGAAATTCATGAAGAAAAAAGTAAAAAATAAATTATGTATGAGGCACAAGTTATGCCTCAAGGTTATAGTTTAGTGGTATAAGTTACGATCAAAAATAAATTTAGTGACACAAGTTAAGCTCCAAGACATAGGTTTAATGGCACAAACTATGCATCAAGGAAAAAGAAATTATGTCTCAATAAAAAAGAAATTTTGCCTCAATAAAAAAAATTATTCCTCAAGTAAAAAAAAATTATGCCTTAAAAAAAATTCTCAAGAAAAAAGAAATTATGCCTCGAGAAAAAAGAAATTATGCTTCAAGAAACAACTTATGTCCCAAGGCATGAGCTTAGTAACACAAGTTATGCCCTAAGACATAAGTTTAATGGCACAAGTTATGCCTCAAAAAAAAAAAGAAATTATGGCTCAAGGAAAAAGAGTTATGACTCAAGAAAAAAAAATTATGCATCAAAGAAAAAAAAATTATGTTTCAAGGAAAAAAGAAATTATGCCTCAAGAAAAGAAAATTATGTCTCAAAAAAATTATGCCTCAAGAAAAAAAGAGATTCGCCTTAAGGAAAAAAATTATGCCTCAAGAAAAAAAAAATTTATGCCTCAAAGAAAAAGAAATTATGCCGCAAGAAAAAAAAACTATGCCTCAAGAAAAAAATTATGCCTCAAGAAAAAGAAATTATGCCTTGAGAAGAAAAATTATGCCTCAAGAAAAAAAATTATGCCTCAAGGGAAAAAAAATTATGCCTCAAGGAAACAAAATTATGTCTCAAAAAAAATTATGCGTAGACACAACTTATGTCTCAAGGCATGAGCTTAGTAGCACAAGTTATGCCTCACGACATAAGTTTAATGGCTTACAAAGAAAAAGAAATTATGCCTCAAGGAAAAAAAAATAATCTTTGAGGAAAAAGAAATTATACCTAGAGATAAGTTATGTCTCAAGGTATGAGCTTAGTAATACAAGTTATGCCCCAAGACATAAGTCTAATGGCACAAGTTATGCCTCAAAAAAATAAAATTATGCGTCATAAAAAAAATGAAGGAAAAAAAAAATATGTCTCAAAGAAAAAGAAATTATGACTCAAGAAAAATAAATTACACCTCAAGAAAAAAGAAATTATGCCTCAAGGAAAAAACTATGCCTCATGAATAAAGAATTATTCCTCAATTAAAAAGAAATTATACTATAAGGCAAAACTTATGTCCCAAGACTTAAGTTTAATGGCACAAGTTATGTCTCAAGAAAAAAAAAATATGTCTCAACAAAAAAATTATGTCTCAAGAAAAAAAAATTATTTCTCAAGGAAAAAGAAATTATGCCTCAAGGTACAACTTATGTCCCAAGGCATAAGCTCATTAACATAAGTTATGGCCCAAGACATAAGTTTAATGACACCAATTATGCCTCAAGAAAATAGAAATTATGCCTAAAGAAAAAATAAATTATGCCTTAACAAAAAAATTATGGCTCAAGTAAAAAGAAATTATACCTGAAGGCACAACTTTTTTTTTTATCAGAAGCATAATTGAAAAAAATGAGAATATAAAGGTAATATTGTTCATATATTATCATTTAATGAACATTAATGACAAAAGTTAAAGACTACACGTATAAATGGTAAAAATTAAAGACCATTGTATTTCAGTGGCATTCCGCACAAACAATTGTAAAAAATTCACTCGCATAAGACCAATTCTAAGAAGTTAGAATTGTCCATCTTCTTCCTAACTACAAATTTTTGCACGGACTATCTCTATTTTGGGGTGATCTTTAGTTTTTTCCTCTTAAATTGGTGGTCTTTAATTTTTATCCTTACAACTTATTTAATGAAAATTTTATGTCCAAAATATCCTTAATATAATTTTCGCTAGGCAAACCTTTTTAGAAAGTATTTGTTTGAAGGCATAATTAAATTAAGTGTTATTTAATTCGCACAACATACCTTTACTCTTAATATTTTAAAAAATAATTCGTCAGACATAGATTAGGCCTAAAAGATACTAGTTAATACTGCTGAACTTATGTCCAAACCACAAATTCATAATTCATGCTGCTGAATTTATGCTTCAGGCACAAATTTACTCATACTTATTGGACTGATATTCATGAAAGTTTTATCGCCGTTGAAATTCAATTAAAAAATTAATTACTTTTTAATATTAAAATTAAAATTTTAAAAGAAATATTAACTAAACACAAAAAAATACTAAAGAACTTAGCTGAGTTTAAAATGTTCAAACTCCATGAGCTTTTCCTTAACTTTCATGGAGTTTTAAATTGTCACAGTTTAAACTCCGAGATTTTCTCAGAGTTTGAATTGTGGCAGTTCGAAACTCCCTAAAAATTTCTTAGAGTTCATTTTTGTGTTTTAGCTACGAATTATATTTTTATTCAAATTTTATTTCAGCAGTAAAATATGGTTAAAAGTTGTTTTTGAAAGAGCAGTTAAATATTAATTAGCGGGCAAAAAAATAGCGGATGTTTCTATTTCTTTCGAATTTGAATTAATCGGCGGACCATTGTGTACAGATTACCAAATGTTTTTAAAAAAATATATATATATATATTCCTTGTTATAAACAATTTAAAAATATTTGTAACGATTTGATGTAAACATTTGAATAATGATTGGGGGTGCGACTCTATCCATCCAAAGAAGCAAATTTGAAAAGAAATTCCTTAAGAAACATAGAGGAATGGGTGAAGGTGGCCACATACCAAATGGAGTATAGTAAATTGACGTTACATGAGTATTATTTTGTCCGTAGTGACAGTCATAGGAAATTGCCCTTGCAAATCTAAAAAGAGGCTATGGCTCATCATCATATGTATAATATGAATAGACTATTAATTGGGTACCTTCCCATGCAACTTCCACGAAACTAGTCCACTGTCTAATCACCCCACAACCCCCCCCCCCCTCCCATGAAATAACTCTGCTAATTTTTATCCTCATTCTGTTCCTTCCTTCGTCTGCTTCTCCCTTCCACTTTTTCCTCGAAAATTTCCTCCAATTTTCTTTTCTTTTTTTCTTTTCCTCTTCTTATATATATATATATATATATCCGATGTTGCGTCCTACATTCTTCTTCAATTCCATCCTCTACACTAACAAAACACCGATCTCTATTTTCGAATCCGCGTACTATAAATTAATGGCGGCATTGGGACGTGATGTGGTGTTTGAGGATTTCTTCCCGTCCATGGTGGAGAAACTGGGTTCTGAAGGGTTCCTGAAGGAGCTACGGAACGGGTTTCGGGTGCTGATGGATGAGGAGAGGGAAGTGATCACGTTCGAGAGCTTGAAGAGGAATTCGGCCTTGTTGGGTTTGGAAGGAATGAGCGATGATGAGCTAATGTGCATGTTGAGGGAAGGGGATTTGGACGGAGACGACTGCTTGAGTGAGAGGGAATTTTGTGTTCTGATGGTAAGGTTGAGCCCTGATTTGATGGACAAGTCGAGAATGTGGTTGGCTGAGAGCGTTGAAAATGTGTTTTAGTTTTAGATTAGGATTATTATTAGTCTCTGCTAGCTAGGCTTTATTAACTACTTTTTTCCGTTGTGTGTCATGTCTAGCTTATTCATAGCTATGACCATGCTTCTTTTTGGTTTTTGCCAATCATTAATGTGGTTTCTTCAAGACTCCATGAATTGTTGGTTGTTATTGTTGTTGTTTCGGGTTGAAACCAGTAAAATAGAAAATAATAACTAATATTTGAGATTATAGAATTTATTGTGTGTTTTTAAAGAATTTAATTTTTTTACTGTACTCGAGGTTTTAGATTATTTTCTCCCAGGATAAAATGAATATATCTGTTAATGGTGTAGCAGTATATCAAACACCAAAAACTTCGTCGAACTCTAAGTGCGGTAACAATCACACAACATACTCGATTTTTTTTATTCAAAAATATGCAGAATGTTCGAAAAATTATTATTTTAGAAATGAAGACAAAAGACCTTTATTTATAGCCAAAGATCTTAAGTGAAGACACGTGAAGACACCTGTTCAATTGGTTTCTTTTCAGAATGACAATCATTGGGAACTTTTCAACTTTCTCTTTCCTCCAAATTATTTCACTTCATTTTCCAATTCAAACCCAAAACTTAACTCCAATAACTATTACCCCTTTCCCATTTTATCTCAAGATATTTTAACTTTTAATTTTCAAAACAAATAAGCTTATCGGCACATAAGCTAAAGCATATACAAAATACCAAAATTCTCTACCATCAATCAGGGACAGAGCTATAGAATTTTATTTGCTAATTGTGCAAAATCAGCAGTTTAAATTTTATATTTATATAAAAGAATTCTACAATCGGTTGGTTGTTCAGTTTTCAATTTAGTATATCACGAAGAGTCCTATTCACAAATGCCACCTTTTTGTGATTATTGATAAAATTATTTTTGTTGCCATCCAACCCTTCGAACCCAGTCTAAAGACTCAATAATGAGTGGGGTAGGGTTGGATGGCAACAAAAATAATTTTATCAATAATCACAAAAAGGTGGCATTTGTGAATAGGACTCTTCGTGATATACTAAATTGAAAACTGAACAACCAACCGATTGTTGATGTGAAGCCTCTCAGATATTTACTGCGGAAATACATCAATGGACTCTAAATTTGATATCATTACCATATAATTGTAAGGGAAATTTCAATTATTTTAATGGTACTAGTTAATTTTATTGATGTGCGTTAATATGTAAATTGTTGAAGAGTTCCCTCTGTAAAGAATTTAATGTGTCTGTTAATGTAGTTTCAGATCATAGTGTAAAAAGAATCCAATGTATCAGCATGTGTTGGTTCTTCTAGATTGATCTTAAAAAAGAAATAAGGCACGCACTTTGGTTCATGTTGGTAAATATAATTATATAAATTAGAGTTAGAAGATAAAATGAACAAATATGAATATATAAATATTTAGGATAAGGCATGAATATTTTGCCTTTTTTAAGAAAATTATAACAGCACAATAATGTCGTATAACTCAAACAATTCGAATTAGTTGAAGAATTCAAAGTTTCACTTAAAAAAATATTTTCCTTCAATAAAAACTTACAATCTTTTATATAGTGAATTAGTTAAAAATTAGAATATTTTTCTTTGTTTTAACTATCTTTTCCACTGCTACTACAGCATCTTTTATCTACAACATGAAATTTCTGATCTCACAACTACTTCTTCTCTAATCAACACACAAGAAAGAAAACATTCTTTATATATATATATATATATATATAGAGAGAGAGAGAGAGAGAATATCTTCCATCTAGTAAAATTAGAGAGTTGTGGAATCTTAAGAGTCTATTTGGAAAGTCACCTGTTAATTGGATTAGAGTGTAATTACACAGTTACTCTCCAATTCCTAGAGTGGTGAGAATTGCAGGTAATTACATGGTGTAATTACAAGTTACTTTTTAATTTATTCATTTTTGTTATTATTTTAATTTATTTTCTTTATTTCTTCATTTTAATTTCTAGTTTATTTTTATTATTTTAATTTTTTATTTTATATTATTATCTTTTATTTCTTTTCTTCTCATTTCCCGACCTTTACTTCTTGTGATTCTATGTAATTGCTTGTATTTTTTATTTTTTATTTTTATTATTATTATAATTTTTGAATTAATATAGAATTTTATTATTTAATTATGTTATAGACTTGTTTTCATTTACTTTTGAATTATATCTACTTAAGTTATATTGGAACTTATTTTAAGTTATGTTAAACTTTGACACAAGAGTATCATGTTTATTTTTATTTTTTTGAATTTATATTATATTTTCGGTTCTAATTTGTTTGTTTTAGTAGTATTGACTTGTTATTTTACATGTCATTCATTTTTTAGTTAGAATTAATAGATTATTATTTGCCAAATATTTGAATAATTTTATGATATTATATTATAATATTAATATATTTTTTTGAACATGCATTCTATGACGTTCTTAAAAAATATGAATTTTAATTTTTATAATTAATTAAATTAAAATATTTTAATTAAAAAATATGTATCTATTGTTTTTTAGTCATATTAGTTAAAAATATATATTTATTAATTATTATATTTTTTTAGAGAAAATATGTATCTTAAATACCTAATTTAATATCATTTATAAAGACATATATTTGTCAAATATTAATTTTTAATAGTTAATTTTTATTTTTAAAAATTTATCTAACTATTATTATTTTAATCATATTCGTTAAAAATATATATTTATTAATTATTTTATTTTTTAAAGATAGTATGTATCTTAAATACCTAATTTAATATTATTTATAAAGATATATATTTGTCAAATATTAATTTTTGATAATTAACTTTTATTTTTAAAAATTAATCTAACTATTATATTTTTAATATCAGTTAAAAATATGTATTTATTAATTATTTTATTTTTTAGAGATAATATGTATCTTAAATACCTAATTTAATATCATTTATAAAGATATATATTTGTCAAATTAATTTTTGATAATTAACTTTTATTTTTAAAAATTAATCTAACTGTGTAATTACACTTGTGCAACCAAACAGTCACTTGTAATTACACTATAATTACATCATGGTAAACGAACAAGGTCATCATAATTATTAATATTGTGTAATTACTACCCTATTAATTACACCAATTTTAATTACACAGTGGTTTTCCAAACAGACTCTAAGTGAGGTCTAGTGGGGTAATTAATAAGAGATATGACATTAGTGATTACATGAATTACACCAAAAATAATTTATTACTTTCTTATTAATTTATACCCACTAAGATAATACACTTTAATATTAAATTATCATGCTTCAATAGTTCATAAATGTGATTTAGTACTTGTATTATAAGGTTTGTTAAATATAATTGAAATCTGAATCCTTGAAAATTATACTTTTAACATATGCAGAGATGGAGTTAGGCCTCATTTGTTTGTACTTAACGGAGGTCTAAATTAGAATGATTCAGAATTTAGATCATTAAATGTCCTTGTTTTCATTAAGATTTAAAAATTTATTTGGTCTGAATATGTCTTAATTATAGAATCCGGAACAAAGTCTTAATATCATTAACATGTATGTTTGTGGGATAACTTTCACCATCACTATGTCTACAACCATCGGTCAGTACTACTATTTACTACCTCTATCATCATAACCACCATCAACCACCACTGCCACTAACCACCTCTGCCACCATTGTCAACCACCATTACCGTCGCCAACCACCCCTGACATCACAACAAGCACTAGCAATCACCACTGCTGCGAACCACTACTTTCAGTTGTTACTTTACAACCATCTCCATTATTATCATTATATGCACTACCACTACGACCATTACCATCACCATTGTCACCACGCTACCACCTCTACCACTGCTATAATTCACTACCACCATTGTAACCAATCTCTACTACCAATCACCTTCACTGTTACAACTAGTACCGTCGCCAACTACTACCAACACATCGTCAACCACCACACATTCTTCTGCTACCGACATCAACACTGCCAACTACTAACATCAATCAACTTCACCATCACAACTATCACAATCACCACTACCAACTATCAACATCATGTTAGTCACTACAACACCAATCACCCCATCATCGTAACTATCACCACCATCTTACTAGTAACTATCACCAAAATTACTATTCACTATCACCAATCATTACCACGATTATCACTACAAACCATCTTCACCTTCATTAGTAAACATAAATAATTTATTTTTTTATCAGATAATAAATTTATTTTATTAAATTAATATTTTTTAAATATTTAATTAGTTTTTTACTTGAATTATATATTTAATATATTTATAACTAAATAAAGCATGCACATTGAGATGTTGAAAAAAAATAATTTTAATCATTCAAAATTTAAATTTTAAGACAACATTTTAATCATTCAAATTTAAATATCTTAATTTTAATAAAACCAAATAAGGTTTTAGTGTCATATATGAATCTTATGCCGAACATAAGGAGTCCTAGTGTTTTAGTCTACGCGCAAAAGAAAAAATTATTTCAAAGACAAAAAAAATAAAATAAAATAAAATAAAATTGGAAATTACATTAATAGTTGAACTTGCTAAAAGAGAAAACATTGTGTAGACGTTCAATTGCTATACTTTGGACATTACATTAAAAATCAATGCTAGAAAATTGCACAAAATGTTTTTTTTTTTGGGGTGTGATTTTTAATATTTTTTTCCTTAAATTTATGGTCTTTAATTTTTTTCTTTTATATACTTTAAGTGATAAAAAATATCCTTAACATCCCCAAAAAATAAACCACAAGGAAAAAATAAAATTCACAAGACATAATATAAGTTTTTGCTCAAAGTTATGTTTTAAGGCATAGATTAACACAGGTTATGTCTTATGCCTGGTAAGTATAAGTTAAGTAACATGATTTATGTCTAGTAAGAATTAATTCATGTTATTGAACTTATGCCTACTTTTGCTCATAGACTCAAGTTCAATAACATGAAATTATGTCTAACAAGAATAAGTTAACTAACGTGAATTTGTGCTCAAAGGGCAGAAGTTCATACAATTGAACTTCTGCCTACTAAACTTATGTCTTGGGGCAGAAGTTCAGTAGTATAAACTTCTGTCTTCTAGACTAACCTATGTCTTGCAATTTTTTTTTTTTTACTTGTGAATTTTGTTTGTTTTGATATTTTTGAAAAAAATATTAGAGGTATTTTTATCTTATTTTTATTACTTAAAACACTACAGAAAGACAATTAGAGATCACTAATTTAAAAAATAAAAACTAAAGACCAACGTAAAATAGGGGACATCAGCACAAAACTTACTTGAATTATGAGGTTACGTCGTTCTTGGATTTACCAAGCCTTTATTTGAAGGGAAAACCCAGTATTAGCCTGCCTAAAGCCCATCGTTCCAACAAGGCATATTGGGTTAGTATCCATTTATAATAAGGCTTTCGGTATGGGCCAGCCAATATTTTTTTTGACCGCAATTTGTACAGGATATTTTATGGCCACTATTTAAATTTTAACTCCATTAAGAAGAATTTTACAGCCAAATTTACCCATTCGATCTGGTTCAAAATTGGTTCAATCAACTCCAAATTCATTATACAATCTTCTTCCATTTATGCCAGTCAAATTATTATGGATAGATAATATAAGATCAGTAGAACATTACTCATTGAACTCCAACCACAAATAAAGAGGAAGAGGAGGCAAAAAGCATGGTTAAATTACATTTATTTTGACTCAATGCCTAATAGTAATTAAGGGAAAGAAGAGGAAATTCCGAAAGTGTCATTATAAGAAAGAGATTGTGCACCTTAATTGTGATATTTCGCTTTAGTCTAAAAAATAAAAAACCCACAATCACGTTGTTTGCTTTCTCAAATATTGTTTGAACTTCATAAAGATACCACAAATACGAAAAAAGCAAAGCATTCATTTAGAGAATGGTAACTTAATTTTTACTTTATTGCAAGCTAAAGTTATTAAATTATTATTTTTTTAAACAAAAATATCACTCAATTTTATTTAAGTATCACAAAAATTATTAAATTATTATTTTTCTCTATAACCAACTTAATTTTGTGTAAGTATATTACATAAAGTCATTAGGAAGAAACATTATAACTTGATTGAAAACTTTAAAAGATTGAATGACTTTTTGGTAATAAAAACAGCTCTTTAAGAATTTGTTACCTATAGTTACGCAAAATTGATTTCTTTTATTTTTTTTGTGAATTTTTATGTTGAGAAACATAGTTTATTGACTTTTTCCGATGTAAATAAATAAAATCTTTAAATCACATATGAAATAACAGTTTGATTGCTGGCGATGATCAGGTGAAGGTTGCAAAGTGGAGCTAAGAGAGGAGGTTCTATAGCTGGGTTAATTAATTGGGAAAATATAAATCATATATGACTTACGCATATAATAGAAATCAAAATGCGTGAAGAAATGTTTGGATGCTACAAATTGTCAAATATAATGGCAAGTGGCAACCACACGAAATTTGTCGGAAAGTCATCAGAAATAGCTTTCAGAGAAAGAGCTAATCTTTATCTTACGTACAACCTAATGACTTAAAGACTTTTACAAATATTTATGTGTTGACTAAACCATATATATATGATGATAAAAGTTAGACCTGAAATTTCAAGTTCAGAGGATCTACATAGTTAAATTAATTAAGGCTCTACAATAATAATGTAATAGTCAACAATAATATACCACGTTCATATGTTACTGATGAGATTATTCTAATTACTCATGCCTTGTCTCTTGACTTTCTTTATCACTCAATACCTCATATAGCTTCAACACCTTTACTTTGTAAAGTTTTACAAGCTATAGTATTATCTTTGAGCTAAAATTTCAAAGATTGTATTTATGTTTGACTTTCAAAAATATATTGACTAAACTACATTGCTTGTATTCAGTACTTAGTTGGATTAACGATTATAATTAGTCCTTTCATACTTGCAAAAAAATTGTTGAATATTATCAATCATCTAAAATATAGTCTACAAGACTCAAGAGACTGGGTTGCAACTCAATCTTGTAATACTTAGGTGCAAGGGTTCTAATTATTTATCTCATAATGACTTTCCCATTTTTGAAAAAAAAGAAAAAGGAATAGGCCTACAAGCTCTAAATATAACAAGTAACAATTATAATTTCATCTTAGCTTTTATCACTCAAGTGCAAGGTAAGGTTCTAATCAAAACAGTGAAAGGGGATTTCCTCTTAGAAAAAAGGACAAATGTAGTTAGAATTTAAACTATATTTTTATCCTATTTTTTCTTCTAAGGATCAATAAGATACGCAACCATGTGTCTATTCCAAATTCTAGAAACCAGACTACTTGTTCGACGAAAAATATGGTTTGGAAAATTGGGCCTTTGACATATTGATACTAAAATATTCATATTTATCTGATAGACAAACTGGCAATCCTATTTTCCGAGTTACTATCCCAAAAATGTAAAGAAATTGTAAGTCTAAGAAAGGGACCAAACACGAAGGATATGTTTGGCATGGAAGAAAATATATTTTAAAGAATAATTTTTTGAAAAAAGTAAGTTTTTAAAAAAAATGAGAAATGACTTTTTTAATGAAACATGAAAAATAAGTTTTATTACTGAGATTTTACATTGATGCTCTTCTTCTCACCTCCTACACACCTGTATCCACCCCCAAGCCTCACCCCCACAATGCATTTCTAGATTATATATAATTTTTTTGAAATAATAGTTTATATATATTAACCGAATATATATATATATATATATATATATATATATATATATATATATATATATATATATGTTGTTATTTTTCAAAAAAATATTATTCAAGAAATCATTTTTTGTGAAAAATATTTTTTCTGCGGTTATACACACTCAAAACAATAAAAGAGGAAGATCTTAATAGATTAATAAGTTGGCTATCTAAACTTTCACTTTAATGGTGATGTTCTACCCTTTCCTATTTTCCTTTCTCCCGCTCCCCTTATATATATAAAGGAAAAAAGAAGGACAAAGAATCAGAAAGATCGACCAAATTACATGACCCTATTCTCTCCCAAGGGTTTGCCGTTCGTGTTTCATCACGAAAATGTATCTGTCATCTACCTACCGAAAATGTTGTGAAAAAAATGTTTAAAATGCACGTGCCCTACCCCCCTCTACCCCCCCCCCCCAAAAGAAAAAAAAAAGGGTTGACTAGTATAAGCTTCCAGACAATAAATCGGTACTTTCACTAAAAAATATTTGACTAGTATAAGCATATGCTTAAGCCACGCTCATATGATAAAGATAGTAACTCAAAAAATGTTCTGCTTCCATAATATTAAAAATTTCAAGTTTACGACTTTAGTTTTTCTATAAACTTTTGCTAATATTTAACTTAGTCATTAAAAATGATTACGTAAGTTTCTTTAATTAGTTACAGTTTTATATTCAGCAAGTTCCAAATATTCATTTGTTGATTAACTACGCTTTTACTTTTCTATAATTTCGTATATACCCTTCTTGAATTTATGGAAGTTTTTATTAATCAAATAGAAGCAATATTAGTACTCTATTAATCTCATTTTAGGGACAATGTTTGGTTAAACCTAGAACTTAAGATTTTATTTTGGCACGTGTTCTGCATTTAAAATTTATTGAATCAACTAATTTAAATCGACACACCAAATAAGTTTACTAAAGAACAAAATGCTTTTTATAAAATTTCTATTATTTTCAAGACTTAAACTCAAAATTCATAATTAAGGATGGAGAATCTTAGTTCTTGATCTTTTAACGTCCACGGTGCATATATGGTCAGATTTGTAACCATACTAGTAAATTGTTGTGTGCTTCCATAATATTAAAAATAGAACTTTATTTTTTCTTTAAAAAATTGCTAATATTTAATTTGTCTTAGTCACTAATAATGATTTGTGTCATTTTCATTAGTTACAGTTTTATATATATTCAGTAAGTTCCACATATTCATTTGTTCATTAACTAAGCTTTTACTCTTTTTTTTATTTTATAATTTCATAACATTCGTGAATTTACGGAAATTATTTTCAAGCTAATAGAAGAAATATATTCAGGCATCATTTCAAGTTATCCCAAAGTTCAATTATTAAAGGGTAAAATGTATTTCTTAATTTTTGTGTGCCCTTTACCATTGGACTTTTTCTCTCACATATATACAAAGTCAGTTCTAGTTATGCTCACGACACAGCTACCACTTGTGCTTAAACTGTCTTTAATTCTTTTATATGATCAAACAACATGCCTAAATAACCAAAATATGCAGTATATATACATAAAAATATTCAATTATTGGAGAAAAATCAATATACTATAATTTCGAATCAGAATCTAACTGAAAATTTACTTCTTTGTTCTCTATTAAATGAAAACTAGTGTCTTGGCACAAAATGAGAAACAGAAAATCGAATATCGAATATTATAGTGATTGTGACTAGATGTTTTTTTTTTCTTTTTTCTTTTACAACATTTGATATAATCAGCCAAAGGAAGCATCACACGTAACACGGCTAGAACTATAGGAAAGAAGAAAAAACCTTCTACGTACTATATATTTTAATAATAAAAGTCAATTCCACACAGAACAACAACTTTCAGTTTGTAATTACACAATTATTTTAAAGCAGAATAATGACTAATTGTTAGTCTTCAGTTCCCTATAAATAGAAGCAAAAATAAAAGCAAAATTCATCCCCAAAGCCTTTGGTTATTAATTACTTTCTTTCAGTAAATTAAATCGATCTCATGGCTTTTCGTTTGAGTCATTTGAGCCTTGCCCTTAGCCTTGTGGCACTTGCACTTGCAGGTGTTGCTATTTATAGAAATACTTATGATGCCATGATGAATAAGGGACTCCTCCAAAATGTTTCCCCAGATTTTGGTTTGTTGGAATCAACAGCCAGTATTTTAACGTTAAATAAGAATGCAGAGAGAAATTCAGACAAGTTGAATCAGCAATTAACTCCGGAGCAATGCGTTTTCTCAGCAGTACGAGGAGTGGTGGACAGTGCCATTGATGCAGAAACACGCATGGGAGCTTCTCTCATTCGTCTCCATTTCCATGATTGCTTTGTTGATGTAAATATTTCCTTCACTCTTTCTCTACTGTTCTCATCTCATCCCCTTCTTTAATTTGAAAGATCTGACGCTACCAACTGCAAAAATTTACATTATGCATGCGCACCACCAACAAAAAATTTATTCCGGACGAGACACAACTATTGTTAGTTATATGAGAGATTAGTTAATTCATATTATAACGTGGAACTCATCATATCACCTGCTCTTTATTTTTTTGAATTTTGCTCCTCTCCCTTCCTCGTTCTCCTCTCTCTTTTTTTGTTATTTAATTTATGTTTTTCCATCAAATTTTAAAATCAATTCTATTATATGCAGATCATAAATTTTTTAAAATATTGTTGGGTAAATTTCATTAATAGTTTTTTAATTTTGAGTTTATCACATAAAATTTATTTTTAATTTTCTATTATATAAATGTCATTCAATCTTAAATTTTATAATACAACAGTCTTTTTTTTTTTTTTTTTAAAAAGTCATTTAACTTTAAAGCTTATCACATAAAAGTCTTTTTTTAATTTATTTTTTTCACGTAAAGATCATTCAATTTTGCATTAAAAATATGATATGCTCCAAATAAGCTAGTTACATTCGGAATAATTTTACAAACCTCTCACAATTTTTCACTTCATAACATTAAACTCGTTATGGTATACAATATTACATTTGCTTTTTTTGTTAAAAAAAATTGATTTCTTTATAATAACTTTTACTCACTATTGGTAATGTTAAAAGCATATAATTTGACTATTTAGCCTTTAGTAATATATTTATTTGTATAGTCAATTTCATAAGTATCTTTTAAAATATAAAAAAAAACTTCACGCGATGAGCTTTATTATATAACAAAAAAATAAAAAAATAATTTTATATAATAAACTCAAAATGGATGAACGCCAATGAAATTTATCCAAATATTCTTCCATTTCACTATTCAAACTGTCAATTCCTTTAAATTTTAAAATTTTCACCTATCTCAATTATTTTTTCGAATAAAGAAAGTATAGAAAAAAAAGTACAAATGATAAAATTAGGACTGATTACTCATTCAAAAACACCGGCTCAATTTCGTACAAAAAAGATTAAAGGTGGAGGAAAAATTAAGACAGACAATAAAGGACATGCGTCTTTGATTGCTTAGAGAGTAAGACCTACACTGGTCTATTTATCAATAAAAGAATGCTTCACATAAATATAAATATGACTTCCACATGTCTGAGATATAGTACCCTCCCGTTTTAAATTAGTTGTTACTTTTTGAAAAATAGTTATTTTAAATTATTTATTATTTTAAAAATTAAAAATAAAATTTATTATTAGTTTTTTATATTTTATTTTTAATAATAATTATTTTTTAAGATGATAAATACCTCGATTGTTGAAAAATAACACATATAATAATAACAAAAATATATCTAATACAAATTCAATAAATGAATTGAGAAATAACATATAAATAAAATAAATAAAAAATTATATTTAAGATATAAATAAAAATATAATAATTAAATATTTCTTTTAATAAATATATTTTTAAGAAATATAAAAAAGATACAACAATAATTTGAGACAAAGGAAATAGTAAATTTACAGTTGCCTAAAAGTCAAGCCCAGCCACCTACCTTTGAAAAGTCTATTCTGCCTTAATTCCAACCCTTGTTTGTCACTGTCAATTAATTATTTCTATTTTTCCCTGAAATAAAGCTTTTTAGATTTGAACGTAAACGTCATTTGCTTAATTTTTATTATTCTCATCCTGACTTTCTACGCTGATCAAGCTTAGACTTGTTCTTTTAATTTTATATATTTTAGTCGTAATCTATAGACGTTACGTTCATTTACCTGAAATGCTGATTGTGTGTGTACATTTATATATATGTATACTAGTTGACTAATTATAGCTATCTTCTGTTTAAAAAAAAAAAAAAAAGGGTTGCGATGGAGGTATTCTTCTAGACGATATTCCTGGATCATTTCAAGGGGAACAAACCTCACCACCCAACAACAACTCAGCCAGAGGTTATGAAGTCATAGCACAAGCTAAACAAAGTGTTAAAGATACATGCCCCAACATATCTGTATCTTGCGCTGACATCTTAGCCATTGCTGCCCGTGATTCTGTTGCTAAAGTGAGTCCGTTATATATATATATATTATTCACAACTTTACAACTTAGATTACCGTCAAAATTGCACTGTTCATTTTTATAATCATGTTATCTATTAATGTTTATCACAATAATTTACTTAAACTTTTAAACGACTCTGTTTACAGCTAGGAGGACAAACCTACAACGTTGCACTAGGGAGAAGCGATGCAAGAACGGCCAACTTCACTGGTGCTTTAACTCAACTGCCAGCTCCATTCGACAACCTAACTGTCCAAATACAGAAGTTCAGCGACAAAAACTTCACCGTCCGCGAAATGGTGGCGCTAGCCGGGGCACACACTGTGGGTTTCGCCAGGTGCTCCACCGTGTGCGTCAGCACCAACGTTAACCCTGCCGCACAACTCCAATGCAACTGCTCCGCCACGCTAACCGATTCTAATTTGCAACAATTGGACACAACTCCTACTGTGTTCGACAAAGTTTACTACGATGACCTAAACAGGAACCAGGGGATACTGTTCTCGGATCACGAGTTGACCGTGAATACCACAACTGCTGCTGTGGTAACGACTTATAGCAATGATCTTAACGTTTTCTTGGGAGATTTTGCTGCTGCCATGATCAAGATGGGGAACTTGCCTCCTTCGCCCGGCGTTCAGTTGGAAATTCGCGATGTTTGCAGCAGAGTCAATCCCACTTCTGTAGCTTCTATGTGAAACGGAAACAAAATTGAAATTGGGAAAAAGAAACTGAAGTACTCACTATAAGTTGTTTGATGGTATTTTTATTTCATAATAAAAGAACCAGTGGCCGCTCCAGAATGCGTATATTTGATTTGTTTTGTAATTTGTAATATTTCTTTTCAACCGTCTTGTACTATCAGATGATGCTCTGCATGAGTTCCAAAATATATGAATATTATCTAGTATTTCCAGTGTGCTAGTGTTGGTAAAATAATCTTTTGAGTAGATCTAGTTAAGGAGCTGATCAGACTACGTCATTCAATATTCGGTATAGTCGTTTTTAGAAATAGTACGTACCTAATCTATACCGGCATTCATAAGGTTCACCTAATTACGTTAATCAAGGGCCCCTGTTTATTTACGTTCTTTATATGTATCACTTGACCCCCACGGTCTACATTTCTAGTCAATGAAAGATATGAGGATTATTTTTAGTGTTTTCTTTTTCAAAGGATTGACTTGGTATTAAAGAAGCGTGAATTATAAGGAAAGCAGTAAATGAGAGTAGCTGAACATCAACTGACAAAATACATATTTATGTTGTTACTTTCCTGTCTCAAATGATCTCTTGTGTTTTATTTTACAGGCCTCTTAAAAGAAAAATATTACTTAAAGAAGAATTTTAAGTTTTGATAATTTTATTATTATTTATTTTTCAAAAACGTAATTTTTTTATTAAATATTTACTTTATTTTCATCCTATAATTGAGATGCTTGCGGTCAACACTCCCTAGTCACTTGACAGGGTAAAATAGAAAAAGAATTAACTTTATCTGAAACTCCTAAAATAATACTTTAAAATAATTAATTTTATCTTAAATTTTTAAAATAATATTTTTTATTTTAAATTATTTATTTAATTTTGACTTAATACGAAATTAAAAAAAAATAAATTTGAATCTATGTTAAATTAAAAAAATATAAAATGTGTCAAAATATCTTTTAACTTTTATAATCTTAAACATGTCATGTAAAAATTTAAAATTAAATATTATTTAAAAAATATTATTTAAATAAAATAAATTAATTAAAATAAAAAAATAAATAATCGAAGATAATTATTCTTTAAAAGCACCTCAAATAATTCGAGATGAGGCCCAGGGAGTACGATAAAAGTCTTTTACATAGGAATCTATCTTTAAATAGGGGACCCATATTATTTGAGGGCCTCATTGGTTCCATTACCACGATGTCTGTCTATCACTACTAATTTGTCGAGAAGTAGGTACTTGTCATCTCATCTGCCTTGGTCAAAAAGTAAATTTACTTCCACCATGACAACTTGAGTTTTACCGTACAAACTTTGGGTGAACATTTACCAAAGTAAATCAGGTACAAACTGTGTTTCAAAAGGCGTTTTTAAGAAAGTGGCTAAATATCTAGATAATCTATTAAATTTGATTCAAATTGGTAAGGTAAGACATTTTTATTTAAATAGTGATTCGATATACACTTTTAACTTGATATATATGTGTCATTTGAACACAAGTATATGATGTGACAAGTTTGTTTTTTTTTTTTTTGTGATAATCAACTTTGTGCTCGTGAGAGTTTATAAAATTAGTTACATGTTTAAAACGGGCTCTTTTTACTCTTATATATTTCATTTATATCATTATTTTAAGGGTAAGAAATATTTCTCACCTATGAAAAATGGCTCATAAATATTCTCATTTCACCTTTTGATTTAAAAACACCCTCAATTTTTATTTTTGGCTCAAGAATACCCCTCCTCTTCCACCTTTTGATCTAAAAATACCCTCAATCTTGAAAATGTAATATTAAAGGTTTGAAATTTTATTTTTCTTACTTTTTATTTTAAGAATAAATAAAATTGATATAATTTTCACATACAATCAAAAAATTTTAAAAAAAATTAGAAATTAAAAAAAGAAACATATTATAATGAGCACCTTTCTAAATCACCGTGATTAGAAATTAAGAATTTTTCTTTAATTTTGAATATTGATGTTGTCAAACTTAACAAATATAGGATATGCTTGCTCGTAAAATAAAAATTCATGATTGAATAATAAATTATTAATATATTAAATCTTCACATTTTAATATGCAGAACAACCTTTGAATTATATATTTTTTAATTGTACGTGTAAACTATATCGTTTTTATTAATTTCTAAAATAAAAAGTAAAAACAATAAAATTTCAAATATCTAAATATTAAAATTTTCAAGATTAAGCGTAAATTTCATTAAATTTGGACGTAATTTTTAAGTGTTGGATGAGTTTTAAGTCTAAAAGGGAGGCGTAGTAAAAATATATCGGGATAATTTATGGTGATAGAATTCTCCGCGGTATAAACTTTTGAAGTTAAATGACTCTAAAAGAAAACAGTGGTAGTGGTGAATCTCCACCATTGATCATCATCAACAGATTCTTCATCGTGATGATGAGATTGAGATGGTGATGATGAACCAAAGGACTCTAACATATCATCCAAATTAAGAGCACTATTACAGATGAAAACCCTATAAAGAGAGAATTAATAGGCGTATTAAATGAGAAAAACGGGTTTAAATTATTGAGTTTCAAAGAATAATACAGACATCCAAATGACAATTTAAAACAAGTAAAAAAGTATTTTAGACCATTTCGCCAACTTAAATATATATGTTGCAAATCTCATTCTTTGAGTATAAAATGATAAGTTCATTGGTTTAGATAGACAAAAATAAACGAATCTTCGCAACTTTGTTTCGAAATTGCAAATCAATTTTGTTTTGATTTATGGTGAGTGGTGACTTCTCATGGCTGGAGAGTTCCAAATGAATCCAAATTCTTCCCCTAATTAAGCCTATCACATTAGATTACGTATACATTTTGAATCTTATTTATCTGTGATTTAAGTACACATATATATGCTGCAAAATTTATTCTTTGGGTATAAAATGATAAGTTCATTAGGTTAGACAGGCAGAAACAAACGAAACTTCACACCTTTGTTTTGGAATCACAAATAGTTCTTTATGAATATGACGTACAATTTAATGCTATTCTTTATTATTGTTATTTTAATATTATATATATATGCGCAACGCAGGCATGTTTATATATTTGAATTTCAATTATTTCTTGATCTCTGTTATCTAAAAAGATAAATAATTTTGATTGTCTAATGGAATATATATAATTTTAAAATTTATTATAACATAATAGATAAGTTTTTAGGAATTTATTATATAATGTACTTCTATTGTTTAAATTAATTTTTTATTATCTATATTGTAATATGCTTATAAAGTTATCACTTTATGTTACTTTTGCACTTGCATAAATAGATATTAGAATTTTAATTATTGTTAATGAGATTAAAATTTCTTACTCTGCTCATTTATTTCATCGTAGAATGTCAGTATAATTTATATAATTAATTAGTATTTCTCACACTTTTTTTTTAATCTCAAAATTAATATTTATTTGTTTTATAGGAAATTTTGTTACATAATGTTTTTTCAAAGTAAAAAAATGACAAATATGAATAATGTAAAGATGAAGTAGGCATTTAGAAAAGTTAATTAGAATAAGGAAGAAGGTCTATTGTCTGGAGAGTTTAATTTAAAGTAAAATTAGAATATAAATAAATTTCACATTGATATTACTTCTCTTTTGACCGTATTACTTACTAATAAGAGGGAATAGGCCTAAGCATGTAAAATATGTCTGCTTAGGCCATTTCCAGTATCTTTTGTGCTTTGTAAAAAGGTGAATTCAGTAATTTATTAAAAATAAAAAATTTAAAGAAAAAAATTAAAGGAAAGGTAGGCTGAGCAAGGGTTTTTTTCATATAAATTTTTAAAATATTATTGTAAACACATGGGGCGCACTTAAATTTAGTTGTGGCTTTTAAAATAAGTTTTTTTATTTTTTTATTTAACTATTTATAATGGAGATATTTATAATCTTCAAAAATAATAATTATTAATTTTATTTTGAATTTTAAAGTTAAAAAATAATTTAAGATAATTGTTTTTAGTTTTTTGTTCTGTTTAAATTTAATTTTTTGACTAACTATTTAATTTTAATTTTTCACATGACATGTTTAAGACCACAACACTAAAGAACATTTTGGTGCACTCGATATATCTTTAGTTTATGATCACAAAATTCTAAAGTCTTCTTTATTTTTTAAAATTTCGTATCAAGTCAAAATCAGATAAACAAATTAAAACGGAGAGAATACCATTTAGTTTTTTTTCTTTCATAAGAATTCTGTGGCACTTAGTTATTGAAAACAATAATTTTAAAGTGAAATAACAAATAAGTTTATCTATTAGTCGTCGTTTGGTAGTGTGTATACGAATAATGTTGAATAAGATGTATTAGTAATGCTTGCATTGGTAATACTGGTATTAGTTATGTTTGCATTAGTTATGTTGAGGTTATTTCTTATGCAGTGTTTGGCTTAGTGTGTTAAAAATAATATTCACTAAATAATTTATTTTAAAAAATTATTTATTTATAAAAATATCCTCCACAAATAAGATAGAAAAGATGTGGAAAAGGTTTTGAGGGACAATTATGCCTTTAACCATGTTTATGCATGCATTAACAATCATTGCATTACTAATACCATGGTTGTTATTGCATTAGTTATATATAATTTAATACCAAATAGTGTATAACCGATGCTTGCATTAGTTATACATAGATTGAAAAAGTGTACCAAACAAAATATTAATAATACACAAAGTTAATACTTGCATTATTTTTTCTAATACACTCTACCAAACGACCACTTACACACAATATATAATAAATAATATAGTGTTGTTTATATTGGGCCCGGGCAACGACCAGATCAGTCGGACTAGTATATTAAGATGCATGGTATTCACTTTCTTGAAATGAAACTAATAATAAATTTATACTTGTAAATGTATAGGAGCAAGAGTGCATCTTTACTTACATGAATATTTGTTAAGACATACCAAATGAAAGAAGACAGACTTACTAGCATTAGGATGCCAATTTTCAAGGATTCATTATCGTACTATTTCAACCGAAAGCATTCATGATTTCTTTGTGTTTACTTTGCAATAGAAATTCGAAGTAATTAAGATTACTGATCATTTAGATGTGCAACTAATAATTTGTCTCAACTACATGTGAAATTTGGGGAAAGAGGTAATTAATCCTCAATTCTCTACTTCCAATCTTGATATAAATAAGGTACACAAGAATATTCTGTCTAGATATATATGTTTGTTAGAATTCTCAATTACATTGAGAATTCTCAGTTGCTGCAAAGTAAAAGAAGAACCGCAGGGAAGGAAGAAGAAGCAGAAGTAGGTCACATTTCAGAGAAAGCAGAGAAAAATATTACATTCTTTTTCACACTTACTTCTCTCAACCTTTTTACCCCTTATAAGTGCTTTACACCACCGAACTCTCTCTCCTCACGTGATTAGCACGTGTCTAACAAATTAACTAACTTGTAACCACCTCCTAACAACCTGATAACCACCTGTTAACCAATATACTTAATTTGTCCAGCTAACACTCCCCCTCAAGCTGTGGCTTGAATATGTCTAAGAATCCCAGTTTGTTTAACAGAAAATGATGCTGCCCTGTTCCCAATCCTTTTGTCAACAAGTCTGCAAGCTGCTCTTTGGTGTTGAGATACTGAGGTGTAATGAAACCAGCTTTCACTTTCTCTCTAATGAAATCACAATCTAATTCTATATGCTTTGTTCTTTCATGAAACATTGGATTGTTTGCTATCTGTATTGCTGCTTTACTGTCGCTAAATATTGTGATGGGAAGAACTGATTGAACATTAAGCTCCTTCAACAACCCTGCTAACCATACCAATTCTGCCACCAAAGCTGCCATGCTCCTATATTCTGCCTCTGCTGAGCTTCTACTCACAGTTGGCTGCTTCTTAGACTTCCATGAAATTACAGATTCTCCTAGTTTAACTACATATCCAGTCACTGACCTTCTTGTATTAGGACATGAAGCCCAGTCTGAGTCACAGAAACCAGAAAGCTGATTTGTATCTCCTCTTTTCAGCAGCAAACCCAGACCTGGGGACTGTTTGATATACCTTACCATTCGAAGTGTTGCTTCCCAGTGAGACAGTTTGGGATGTTGCATGAATTGACTCAACACCTGGACTCCAAAACATATATCTGGTCTAGTAATGGTGAGATAGAGCAGTTTTCCTACCAACCTTTGATAGGCAGTGACATCTGTGAATTCTGAATCATTCTTGTTCCCAACATGTAAGTCATATTCTAGGCTAGTGAATTTGTGATTTGGTTCTAGAGGAGTTGTTACTGGTTTGGCTCCACTAAGGCCACAATCTGAGATAAGCTGCAGGGCATACTTCCTTTGATTCAGCAGGATTCCTTCCTTAGATCTTAAAACTTCAATCCCCAGAAAGTATTTTAAGGCTCCTAAATCTTTCATCTTGAATCTCTGATTGAGTGTGTCTTTAGCTTCCAAAATTAGTTTTGAACAGGTTCCTGTAATAAGCAAGTCATCAACATAAATCAAGATGATAACTATGTCATTGCCTGTCTTCCTGGTGAATAAAGAGTGATCATATACACTCTGAGTATAGCCAGCCTGCAAGAGAGCATTAGTCAGCTTAATATTCCATTGTCTAGATGCCTGCTTTAGGCCATATAGAGACTTTCTTAACTTGCAAACTCTATACTCCCCCTGTCTATGGAACCCTTGTGGAAGTTCCATATAGACATCTTCATCCAAATCTCCCTGAAGGAAGGCATTATTAACATCCATGTGCCAAAGTCCCCAACCCTGAGAAGCTGCAAGACTTATAACAGTTCGAATAGTGACCATTTTTGCAACTGGAGAAAAAGTTTCATGGTAGTCAAGCCCTTCTCTTTGAGTGTAACCTTTAGCCACAAGTCTAGCTTTGAATCTATCCACCTCACCATTAGTTTTGTACTTGACTTTGTAAACCCATTTAGAGCCTATTGGATGCACACCAGTAGGTAAAGGAACAATGGACCAGGTGTGATTATCCTCAAGAGCAGCCACCTCCTGCTGCATAGCAAGTATCCATCTAGGATCTTTACAGGCCTCCTTGAATGAATGAGGTTCAACCACAGTGGAAAAACTACTGAGATAGGTTCTGTAGGTAGGAGAAACTTTATTATAACTAACATAATTGGAGATGGAATAAGCATTAGGTTTGATAGGTAACACATAATCTTTAGACCAAATAGGAGGCCTAGAGACTCTACTTGATCTCCTATAGACTGAGCTAGGGACAACTGGGACAGTGGAACCAACATCTGAATCTGGAATCTAATCAGGAGCAATTGGATAATCAGATATGAGGGTATCTACCTCAGCTGCAGCTTCCTCTAATGGAAAGGTAGGATTAACTGAAGAAACATCAAGTGAGCCAGCATGGGGCTGTGCAGGAAGATGTAATTCAGTTTGAAAAGGAAATGAAGGAAAAGAAAGAAGAGAACTATCAGGTGAAGCTGATATATCTCTAAAAGGAAAACAACTCTCTTTAAAAATGACATCTCTACTAACAAAGAACTTATGAGAGTCAAGGTCATATAACTTGTAGCCCTTCTGTGTGTCTGAAAAACCAATTAACACTGCTTTCCTTAATCTAGCAGCAAATTTGTCCTGTCTAGGGAGCATACTGGCAAACACCAAACATCCAAATACTTTCAAGTGATCAAGTCTAGGAGAGTGACCATACAACATTTCATAGGGAGATTTACCTCCCAAAGTAGCAGTGGGTAATCTATTAATGAGATAGACTGAAGTCTGTATGCAATGTCCCCAGAATGCAGCAGGAACTTGGGACTGCAATTTCAGTGCTCTACCTACATCAAGTATGTGTCTATGTTTCCTTTCAACTATACCATTCTGCTGAGGAGTGTAAGGACAACTACTTTGGTGCACTATACCATGTGTTTCCAGCAACTCAGCAATCTGATTATTGAAAAATTCTGTGCCATTGTCTGATCTTAAAACCTTCAGCTTTGTAGCAAATTGTGTATGTATTAAAGAAATAAAGCTTTTTAGCACCACAAAGACTTCTTTCTTAGATTGTAGAAGAGACACCCAAGTAAAGCGACTGTAATCATCCACAATTGTAACAAAATAGTGTTTCTTATCATATGTAGGATGTTTATGTGGTCCCCAAACATCAAGATGTACAAGTTGAAAAAGAACAGTTGAATGAGTATTACTAGAAGGAAATGCTGATCTACATTGTTTAGCTAAATGACAGATCATACAATCTTGATTCATGACTGCATTATCTTTATTTTTCAAACAAGAAATTTGTCTCATAACTCCTGAAGAAGGATGTCCAAGTCTCAAATGCCATAGGTTGTAATCTGCTTCCATTTTCAGATCACCTTCCTTTCTTATTACTGATCCAACCATAGGTGTAAAATAATCCTTCAATATGTATAGTCCATCTGCCTCCTTACCAATCCCAATCACCTTGCCATTGAAGAGGGCCTGCAGTAAACACAGACCAGGGTAGAAGGAAACAGAACATCTAAGGTCTCTTGTAAGCTTGGATACAGACAACAAACTGAACTTGAAGTCTGGCACATGAAGTACATCCTTCAATGTGTATTGTCCTAACAAAGTAGCTTCCCCTATATTTTTTATTTGTGTTCTATTCCCTGTTGGCATTTGAACTTGATTACTCTGTAAATCAGTGACCACCTTTATCTCTTTTAAACATTTTTCAGACTGTGTAATGTGATGAGTTGCCCCTGAATCTAAAATCCAATCAACATCATTTGTTGGTTTAGTTTGTGAAGAATACTTACCTGTTACTTCACTTCTGCAGCTGCCTGTTGATTCAGGTCTATCCACCTTGGCCATCAACTTTTCATATTGCTCTCTAGTTAAGTAACCACCTTGAAAAACTTTGCTCATTTGTGAACAATCATCTACTTCAGCTGCTGCACTGTTTACTTTAGGTGTAAAAACCTCATTCTGTGCTCTTCTCTTACTTTTAAAATCTGGTGGGAATCCTACCAATATGTAACAATTCTCTTTAGTGTGTCCTTTAAAACCACAATGCTCACATATTATCCCTATTTTCCTCCTGTTAGAACCTTGACCCTGGCTGGTGAATTCTCTGTGAACTGGATGGAATTGACTTCGCATAACCTGTTCCTTTTGTGAGATCTGGCACTGCTTTCCAACTGCCATCACCAATACTTCCTTTCCATTGTCAGAAGCACCTAATATTCTCTGACTTTCCTCTTGCATAGCTATAGCATAGGCTTGATTTACAGTAGGAATCGTAGCACTTAATAACAGATTGCTTCTTACTTGTGCATAACTCTCATTCAATCCAACCAGAAATTGCAATAATCTCTGCTGTTTCACATGATTCAAATGATGCCTGGACTCCTCACACTCACACGAAGGGGATGGAACCATGACATCCATTTCATCCCATATATCTCGCATCTTTGAGTAATATGTGGTCACAAAATCTGTCCCTTGTGTCATCATACTGATTTCCTTCCATAAATGGAAAATCCTAGTGAGATTTGACTTATCAAACCTCTCTTTGAAATCTGTCCAAATTTTTCTAGAGCTTGAAGCATAAACTATACTCGTTAACAATTCTGGTGCTACTGTTGCACTTATCCACGAAATCACAATAGCATCACATCTTTCCCACCTTGCTTCCAGATTCCCCTTATACAAATTCTTCGTACATGCACCATCAACAAAACCTAATTTGTTTTTGACCAGAAGGGCTAACCTCATCGATCTACTCCAGACGCCATAGTTTTCTGGTCCTGTGAGCTTCGTAGGGATTAGCGCAACTCCAGGTACGTCTGACGCTTGCAAATACAACGGATGATTGTGGTCAATTTGTTCTTCAGTGACTTCAACAGAACGCACTTCCGCCATTGTTATCCTGCTTGATTTTCAATTTTTTCTACCAGAAAATGCTATCGATCTCAATTCAATAATACTCCTGCTCTGATACCACGTTAGAATTCTCAATTACATTGAGAATTCTCAGTTGCTGCAAAGTAAAAGAAGAACAGCAGGGAAGGAAGAAGAAGCAGAAGTAGGTCACATTTCAGAGAAAGCAGAGAAAAATATTACATTCTTTTTCACACTTACTTCTCTCAACCTTTTTACCCCTTATAAGTGCTTTACACCACCGACCTCTCTCTCCTCACGTGATTAGCACGTGTCTAACAAATTAACTAACTTGTAACCACCTCCTAACAACCTGATAACCACCTGTTAACCAATATACTTAATTTGTCCAGCTAACAATGTTGAACGTTATAAATAATACTACAGTGCTATTGCTCACTAAAACACACACAACATTACAAATCCAAAGAGTCGTGACAAAACCTTCTTCCCCTCTTCAGTAATATTCTCTTCCCCAACAAAAAGAAGCAAAGAGAAAATATTAGAAATATAGATTAGATGGGTGCCAAAATTAGGGAGTTTAATGTGAAAGTGATCAACAGTGAGGTGGTGGTAGCAATGTTGCTAATGCAAGAACATTGGCTACCACAGTCCAATCTTGATTTGCTTTTGCCTCCAGTGGATGTTGGAGTTTACTTTTGTTATGAAAAACTAATTAAATTGTATTGGACATTTGGTTCAATGGTCAGACTTCTTAAGGTTTCTTTGGCTGAGACTTTGGTTTCTTACCATGCATTTGCTGGAGAGTTAGTTCAATGCCTTGCTGGAGAGCCCCAAATTTTTTGCAATAATGCTGGAGTCCGTTTCACAGAAGCTCTGACTGATGTAGAGCTTAAAGAGATCCACTTTAATAATCCAGATGAAAGCATAGAGGGAAAACTTGTACCAAAGAAGAAGCATGGTGTACTTGCTGTTCAGGTACTGATCCATTCTTTGACTGTGAAATTTCTCAGAATGTATAAATCATAAAACTCTCTCCGTTTTAATTTATTTGTCTGATTTTGACGTGACACCAATTTTTTTTAAAAAAAAGAAAAAATAAAAAAGACTTTTGAATGTTGTGGTCTTAAATTAAAAATATGTTTAATGTAACAAATTGTGGTCTGAATGCAGATTTCAGAACCCAAATGTGGAGGAGTTGTGGTTGGTTGTATATTTGATCATAGAATGCAGAGGCTTACTCAGCCAACATGTTTCTTGTATCATGGGCCGAGTTAGCTCAGTCCGAACCGCTCTCTCAGCTCCCATCCTTCCTTTTTCCGCGCTTGCGGCGTCCCTCTTACTACTACGATCCTTTAATTGATAGCATGTACTTACCTATCTCGGCCCTAAAACAAGAAACCACAAATATTAATCAAGTTATATTAAGTAGAATTTCTTATGTCAAGGCTGAGGAAACCAACCACCTTCAATCACTAGCCAACTTTAATAAAACAAATTTTACCAAACTTGTGTCGTTCAGCGCTTTCCTATGGAAAATTATAGCCAGTGCTGGTGCTACGGAAATTACAAACAATACTATTAATAACAAGAACTTCAAGTTGGGAATTGTGGTTAATGGTAGAACTAGATTGAGTAACGGAGATGAGAACCAAGCTAAGTTGCTAAAAGGGTATTTTGGGAATGTCCTTTCCATCCCATTTGGTGAAAATAGTGGAGGAACTAAAAAAAGAAATTCTTGAGTTGGGTGGCGCATGTTTCTTGAACGTGCAGTCACTAGAGAACATTTACTTGGGTTAATTGATTGGGTCTGAGAATCATCGTCCAGAGCCAGTTATAGCAAGAATTTACACCGATAACGAAGAGGGGCCCGCGGTGGTGGTGTCGTCGGGGCAGCGGTTTCCGGAGAGCAAGGTTGAGTTTGGATGGGGAGAGGCAGGGTTTGGTTCGTATCATTTTCCATGGACAGGGAAATCAGGATATGTGATGTGATGCCTATGCCGAGCCCACAAGGAAATGGAGATTGGATTGTCTACATGCATATGTTGAAAGGGCAAGTGGATTTGGTTGAGGCTATTGCGTCCGATGTGTTCAAGCCCATCACTACAGAATATGTCAACTTGAAGTAATTATTGGTTGTGTAGCAAAGCTGGAGATTTTATTAAGGGAATTCAACTTTTATAAAAATAAATTATATCAAGCTTGTATTTTATATCAAAGGAATTCAATTCTTATATTTATCACGGATTTTATTATTATTATTTTAATTTGTAATATAGAAATGTATCATTAATTTTTGAACAAACTAAGAAAGAAATATTGCATACAGTAAGAGAAGCTAAACTAATTAGTTAGGAGTTGGGTGTCTCAAGCACTAGCAGCTTGTAACAGAGATAACCAATATAGAGCTCCCATCTACACTTAAGCTAGAATTGTCCAGGTTGTAGGACTTCTATACACGTCCCTGCATGTGTACGTAGCAGCAGCCTGCATCTAGGCCTGGGCATCGAGCCGAGTGAGCTGAGCCCGAGTCGAGTCTAATCGAACAGAGTCCATATCGAATCGAGCATCAAAAGAATTGTTTGTTTTCATTCTTATTTTCTTCGCATATAAAATAGAACACAGAGAGTAGAAAAATGCTAAGGTGTACCTTGAAAATCAAACTATATAATTTGAGGAAAGAGCTTCGGAAAATACTTATCGTGTACTTGTTAATTTAATGCAAACGCCTACTGTGGATAAGTTTTTCCGAGTCTAAATCCCATATTGGAAACAAACTTCATATACGGCTTCTTTGACTTCAAGAACAAACTGGAGATAGGCCCAACAAGAAAAAAATCCAATCCCAAAGCTAAGCATCTTCCAAAGCCCAAAAACCGAACCTTATTTTCCAAGACAATAAGTAACCTTCAATGGTTGTGGGCCAACTAGTTGCATTTTACAAAATTTAAATAGAGAAAATTTTAGATATGATAACAATTTAAAAGAAAATAGGTTTAAGTAGCAACATTTACTTAGTTAGGTGAGTGATTTTAGGGATTATGTTTCACATAAATAATTATTTACCTTTTTTTACTCAGTAATTATTGAGTTCCTTAAATAAAAGGATTCTAATAACGGATAGAATTCTTATTTATCATAACAACTTGTAAAACAAAAACAGAAAAATATTATGAAAATATTTTATTTCTCGTTACATAATGGTAAATCAGAATAAAGAAATAATAAATGAATAGTTTGTTCATAAAATACTTATACATGTATTTATATATATATGTATATGTAAAATTCTAAAAAATTACGTAAAGGATTATGTATTTGAATTTATCAAAAAGTACTAAAATGTATTTATGTTAAAATAAATAGTTTCCACTGATAAATACATAACTATTCAACAAAACACATATACAAGTACTAAAATAAATATTGTCTTTTGGTGAACACATAACCATTCAAACCAAAAACATATATTTGTATTTATATGTATCTGCATAAGTAAAATTCTGAAAATGATATAAAGGACTATGTATTTGAATGTATCAAATACATATAATACACAAACTATAGACATACACGAATATGATTTTCAAAATCAGAAAATAACTTACCCCAATTAACGAAATTTTCTAAAATCTATTTGAGATTCCAAAATATCATAAAGATTTGATTACAAAAGAAACAATAATTTACACGGTTAAAGAATTTTATCTACAATATAAAAAATACATATTTTAAATTGAAAAATAAATGAAGGAGAGAGAGAAGATGGAAGGGGGGTTGGGGAGTTATTGGAGGATTTTTAGGCATTGAATATGGACACAGTAAAATAAATAAATACAAAATAAAAAAAAAGCACATTAAATGAAATAAAGCCACAATATATAATTTTTTAAAACTATAGCTATTATATATAAATAGTTTAATAATTATGCCATGTTATGTAATTTTTCCATTTAAATATTGTTTCAAAATTTTTGGGCAAGTTACATATTTAATGGATCAGTCAACTATAGTTACATCCCCCTAGCTAAATATATATAAAAAACGCTATTTTGTATTGTTGCCACAGTTGTTTTCCCGCAATTATATAGATATATAAATTAATAAATAAAAATATATATATTTGATGGCTATTGAGCGGCTATTTATATCAATTTTTAAAGGAAATTGAATCGGATCACCCATATGGATCAATCTATAATAAAGAGATAAATAATATATAATTTGTTATATATTTAAATTAAAAATAACAAAACTCAAGTTTTCGGTGAAGACGAAATAAGATTTCAATGAATAAAGAAAATTCTTTAGTAGTCTAGTTCAAGGTACACAATGGTAGGACTCTTCCCAACTGTTGCATCCATATTGTCTGATGATAGAAGTTGCTTCACAGAACTTCAGTACTTCTTTTCCCTTCTCAGTTGATAGAAAAATTTGAGTTTGGCATCGAAACGGATAAAATTTTCTTTAAAAGTTTTAAAACGAACACTGAGTTTTTGCTTCCACCAAAACGGATACCTTGTTGCCTCAACAACGAGGTTCTCACAATTTTTTTTAAAATAAAAATATATTTCACAAACCTCATTGAAAAGTCAATAAGGTTCATTAAAAAAAATTTTAAAAAAATTAAGAGACCTCATTATCTCAGCAACGAGATTCTCGTTTTTTTATAGAAAACCAATGTCTTTTTTCATCCCAACCAATTCTGAATTATTTTTGCTATTGAATATCTCCTTGTCTTTTCTTGTTATTTTCCAATATCCACTATTTGTTGCTCTATTTGTTCTTACTCGTGTTGGGTATTTTCTATCTCTTAAACTGAAGAAATACCATTCTTTTCCTCCCATTTTTGCCTTTCCTGTAAATTTTTTCACATGAAAAAAATATAGAGAGAGAGTTAAAAAATAAAACATGAAATGATGGATTTAAACTATTATTATTTTGTGAGTTTTATATCTGAATTATCCACTAATAAAAATAGAGATTTTTTTTGCTACAAATATATCATTAAAAAATTTGTGTTATAAAATATGATTTTTCCACTCCCACTGAACTAATTCGCTGAAATTTTTTTGTTTAATTCAAGATGAAAAAAAAGATTTTATTTATAGAAAAGAAAAAAAAAAGAAGAAGATGTCGCTTATTTATTCAAGAAGCAGAACTTAATCAAATTGAGTCCCTCATGCCTTTAATATTTATGAGGATCATGATAGTAGTATAAATAAATTTTTTTTTCTTCATCTTGAGTCAAACAAAATTAAGAAATAAAAATAAAAAAAAGAACAAAAATGAGCAAATTGTATCTGGCAGATGAGTAGAGCTATAAATCAAAGCTGTATTTGCACTTGGCAGCACCAAATAGTTGGCACTATAAACGAAATTTAAAAAAAAAAAAAAAAAAAAATGAGGAGCTCATTGCCTTAATTTTTTTAAAAAAAATTTAATAAACCTCGTCGGCTGTCCAACGAGGTTCGTGAAATATATATATATATTTTAAAATTTATGAGAATCTCGTTGCTGAGGCAATGAGGTGTCCGTTTTGGTAGAGCCAAAACTCCAATGTTTATTTTAGAACTTTTAAAAATTTTTTTATCTGTTTCGATGCCGGACTCAGAAAAATTCAATCCTATTTCTCTATAAGAATTCCTAAATTTTCTAGTGAAGAAATCTTCTTGGAATGCGAATATAATAAAATATAATTTAAAATTGTGATTTTATACGATATAATTCATCTTTATGTGATCGTAAAACGAGTTTAATAATGTTTTAAACTGTTAATTTGGGTTTGATTCTACAATTTTTATATTTAAAATCATATCATGGACATTGGACAAACGTGTTAGATCGTGATTCACGTGCATCAGGTTATACTTACTGTTTGACGAATGAAACAACATTATATTTTACTAAAAAAAGATTCAAGCATTTGCCAAATATTTTCAAAATTTAATGGATTGTTGTATTAAATTATTCGTACAACTTTTCATGTAGCTTTGATATAAATAAATTTATTTTAAAAATATAGATTATTAATATCGAAATTTATGTCAAACCTATATAATCGTCGTACTCCAAATGTCATCATTTTTTGAGACGTATGCTTGTAATTAAGAAATATATAAGTGAAACAAAAATTTTAACCAAACCAAGTTGGAGTTTCATAGTATGGCGTAAGGAGAGATCTAAGGGGTTTGATTTGACACGGTCTTTAAAAGATAATATACAAAATAATAATTTTTATCATATCATTTTTAATTATTTATAAGTCATTTAAATATTAAAAAATAAATAAATTATTTTTTAATTTTTTATATTATTCTCTCTGTTCAGTTTTACTTATTGAATTTGCACATTGCACATTGCATATTGCATATTCTTTAAGAAACAATACTTTCTCTATTTATCTTTATTTATTCAGTATTAACTTGACACACCTCTTAAGAAACAATAATAGAATGATGATTTTATTATATCATCTTTTGAATATAATAAATTTATGCTTTGAAAAATGTATTGAAAAATGATTATAGTAGTAATTAAAAAGTAATTATATCTTGATTTTTCAAATTGAATATATAAAAGTAGACATTTATTTTTTGTACAGGGAACAAGTAAAGCTGAATGAAGAAAGTACTTGATATGGATGTTTTATCAAAATTTTCATATTAATTGATATTTAATTTTAATATTTTAAAAAATAAAATTAATGTTACGAGTAAACTATGAATATTTTTTTATTGATATATTAAAAGTAACAAATAAAAAAAATCAAAACCCATAACTAAATAAATAAGTAAGATAAAATTTTATTTTTAATATATTCTACTCTACCATAAAAGTGGACAATTAGAAATTAAATACTGCCATGATTGCACTGAAAACAAATCTGAATCAATAATTGGAGTGTATTCTACTTGCCCCTCTTGTCCCTACTATATTTTTAATTCCATTAATTAGTTAGACATCGTGAATCCAACTAGTGTTAACTCAAACCTGACTAGTTGAAATTTGATTTTAATTTTATCTTTCTTAATAAAAGATTTAGGTTTACAAAATAAACACTTAGAAATAACACTCAAAATCTTCGTAAATCACTTTCTTCTGCTTAAATTATTGAAGCAAAAAAAAAAAGGAATTACATATTTCCTCTTGTGCAATCTCAATTATGGTCCTCATCTTTGCTGGGGGAGAACCTCTTCAACTTCACATGCTCCAATCATACTACCACACTCTCTTCGTTTCTTTTTAGTGATTAGGTATACTAAAATAAATTATTTTAAAATAATTGTTACTTTTAAAATTCAAAAAATGATTGATCATATTTTTTTCAATTTTACCCTCGTTACTTAAATATTTAAGTACACCGGAAGAGTCAAAAGAAATATTTAAAACCAAAAAAGTTTTAAAATGTTTGCTGGTGTTCAAGATTCTCGACTCTATTCAGGACAGTCTGTCACTTTGCCACAAAACTCCCTTTTATGTGTTCTACTTTTAGGTGTACTTTCTTGTTACCTCTTATTCTTCAGTTTATACTTGTCATTGCAAAGAAGGGGAATGAGGAATCTTGAACTTCTCTCTGTTCTGCTATTATCATTCTTGCTGTCAAAATGTTATGCCCAAACAACCTTTCTCCACTGTATCTCCAGTCAATTTTCCAAAAGTAACATCACAGGAGTACTTGTGTATGCTCCAAAATCATCGACATATTCATCTATTATTGAACATGCCCAGAAAAATCCCAGATGGTTGAATTCTTCATCTGCACATCCCCTTTTAATTATTGCCCCTCGTAAGGAAACTGAACTTAGACCTGTCATTCTTTGCTGCAAAAAGTTTGAGCTGCAAATCAGAGTGTTAGGTGGTGGTCATGATTATGAAGGTCTCTCTTTTCGTGCTGAATCGCCGTTTATCATGATTGATATGAGCAATCTTAGTGAAATCCACATTGATTTAGAGGAAGAAATGGCCTGGATTCAAGCAGGGGCAACACTGGGACACTTATACTATGAAATTGCCAAGAAAAGCAGGGTACATGCATTTCCAGGAGGCATATGCTATACTACTGGTAGTGGTGGGCTAATTAGTGGTGGAGGACTAGGTTCCTTGATGAGGAAATTCGGGCTTGCAGCAGATAATGTTGTCGACGCTCGTGTTATGGATGCGAAGGGCAGAATTCTTGACAGAAAATCAATGGGAGAAGACTTTTTTTGGGCCATAAGAGGAGGTGGAGGTTCAAGTTTTGGGATCATTCTAGCTTGGAAACTCAAGCTAGTTCATGTTCCTGAGAAGGTTTCTGTTTTCAGGGTTCATCGAATGCTCGGGGAAAATACTATAAATCTGCTCCAGCAATGGAAACATACAGCATATTTACTGCCTAGAGGGTTCTTTCTCAGAGTGATTATGCAAAATGATGGAGTAGGAAAAGAAAAGAAAGTCAAAGTCACATTTGAAGGACTATTTCTTGGGACAGTTAATGAGTTAATTCCAATTGTCAGCCAAAAATTTCCAGAGTTTAATTTGGAGCACAAAGATTTCTTCCAAGAACCAGTAATAAATTGCACTGAGAGACCTTGCTTGAAGAAAGAATGCCATGAAGTTCCCTGGATTGGATCTGTCTTATTTTTGTACAATAAAAGAGTGGATGAATCACTTGAGGTCCTTTTGGATAACAGTGTTCCTGTATATAAAAATTACTTCAAGGGAACATCTGATTTTGTGAAGACTTCAATTCCAGAAAAGGGGTGGAAAATGATTCAAAGATTGTTTCTTGAAGAGGAAAGGCCCATGATAATATTAGAGCCATTAGGTGGAAGGATAGATGAATTTTCAGAAACTGAACTTCCTTTCCCTCACAGAAAGGGAAACTTGTACAACATTCAGCACTTGGTGAATTGGGACGACAACAGTGAAAGCGTATCGAGCGAAAAGATAAAATGGATGAGAAAATTTTACAGGGAAATGGAGCCATTTGTTGCCAATTCTCCTAGGACTGCCTATATCAACTACAGGGATCTTGATTTTGGGACCAACCAAAAAGATTATAGCTATTCCAAGGCCAAAATGTGGGGTGAAAAGTATTTCAAGGGCAACTTTGAGAGGTTAGCTAAAGTGAAGAGTATGGTCGATCCAGAAAATTTTTTCAGATACCAACAAAGCATTCCACCTTTTGCTACTCCAGGACTGACGAATATAGTTGAAGAAGCATGGCCGAGCGCTTACATCCCACCCGAATTACAGTTATTCTGATATGAACTTTTCGCAAATGTATCCACAAAGGCAAAATTGAGTACACATCAACTCAGGATGAATAGAAGTTCTTAACGTTGAACCCATAGTACTTTTAAAATTATGGGTTCAAAATTTAATATTTGTTGAAATATTATTAATTCTTCACACGTATATTTATGTTCTGGTGTAAAAAATATTGAGCTAAGTCAAGCCAATCCATCCCCCTCTGGGGTCTGAATGTACTTTACAGTTTACATGAATGGTGATCAAAAAGCAAAACCACATCCTCATAACTACAACTTGTAATACAATGTGTGAACTTTATGTTGCTTCGTATGATCCAAAAGCAGGGTGCTTGGACCATAAGCTTCAACAAACATGTGTTAATCAAGTATATCGTGATCAGATTAGCAACAATAAGTATTGTGACTATTACTTAATATTTGCAGGGCATTGGTCCTAGAAAGATCTCCCCCCTATGTAAGCTGACAAACTCTTGATTATATCACATGCAGAAATAATTTTTTTTAGACAACAGTGGAAATATTAAAACGTCTGCTCTGTTTGACATCATATCAGTGTAACTAAAATGTTTATTAAGATACAAATGTCATGCTTGGCTCCTTAATTAGTTGCGCATAGGAAGCTAATTAATGATCATCTTAAAGAATATTGTGATTTTAATATTATAATTAATCTCAGGTCTTTGATTCCTCGACTGAATTTAAAAAAATAAACCAATAACGTAGAATTGTTCCTTATGAACTGTTGCCAGCCCAGAACACTCTATTATATGAGTATACAATTATAATCTTAATGACCTTAGCATTCAGCACATGAGAACACCCAAATATCAATTCGTTAAAGCGTATGTTTGGTGTTAACACCTGATGAGGGTTAAGTTGTTACTATTAGTAGAAAACAATGTTTGAACACTTTTAAACAATGAATTTATTTTAGATTCATTTTGAGTCCTTTTTAAATTTCCAAATGGTTTATGAATTAACATTGAATTGAAGTACATTGAATACAAAAACTAATACACATTCAATTACATTAACTCCTCTGGGTCAAAGTCATAACTGTTGAATTAATCCAGAAACTAATACACTACATTCAAATTCATCTCTATAAATTTGGATTATCTGAAGGGTATAGAGATGAGAAAATTCATCTTCTTTCCCCTCAAAGCATTCTTTATTTATAATTCTGAATATCCTTAATTCTTATAGATAGCAATTTCCTGCAAAAGAAATGGGTAGCCTTCAAATTCTCTCTGTTTTGCTCTTTTCACTCTTTTTAAAATTTCTTCGTTGTCTTTCTAAAAACTCTAAGCATAACGTTACCAAAATGGTTTACTCCCCAAATTCTCCAACTTATTCATCTATCTTAGAATATGCCTAGAAAAACCCCAGATGGTTGAATTCTTCACATTCCATTTTCATTGCCTCCCCTAGGAAAGAATCAGAAATCAGGTCTGTCATACGCTGTAGTAAAAAAATAGGCCTACAAATCAAGATCAAAAGCGGTGGCCACGGCTATGAAGGCATATCTTTCGCTCTGAATCCCCATTTGTTATGCTTGATTTAAGCACTCTTAACAAAATCAAGATTGATTTAAATGAAGAAACAGTTTGGGTTCAAGCAGGGGCCACCCTTGGCCAGCTTTACTATGCAATTGCCAAGAAAAGTAAAGTTCATGGATTTTCAGGCGGTGTCTGCTTCAGTGTTGGCACTGGTGGAATCATCAGTGATGGTGGCCTCGGTCCATTGATGAGGAAATTTGGTCTGGCAGCTGATAATGTTGTAGATGCTCGCGTGATGAATGTTAATGGAAAAATTCTTGAACAGAGAGGAACGAAAATTTATTTTGGGCGATAAGAGGAGGTGGAGGAGCAAGTTTCGGTGTTATTCTAGCATGGAAACTAAAATTAGTTCGTGTCCCTGAAAAGCTTACTGTTTTCCCGATTCGTAGGAAGTTAGAGGGCAACCGAAGTCTCCTCCAAAAATGGGAAAACATATCACATCAACTCCCTGAAGTTTTGTTCATCAGAGATATTGTTCATAATGGCAGATCAAAACAACAGGAAATGATACCAAAAGGCATATGGAATTCTATTTTCAGGGGCAATATATTAGGCCTGTTGATGAATTAATTCCTCTGCTCAAACAAGAATTCCCTGAGTTTAATTTGGAGCGAAAAGATTGCTTCCAAGAGACTACTGTTAATGCAGAGAAACAATGCCACAAAGTCCCCTAGATTGGATCAGTCTTATATTTCTTTTTCAAAAAACCAAATGATTCACCTAAAGTTTTGCTAGAAAAGCGTATCCCAACACGGAAATATTATAACAAAGGAACATCTAATTTTGTGATGGCTCCAATCCCGGAAAATGGTTGGAAAATGATAGACTGTTTTTGGAAGAAGAAGGACCCCAAATGGTAATGGAGCCAATGAAATATAGAATCTGAAATTCCATTCCCTCACGGAAAGGGAAATTTGTACAAGATACAGTACTTAGTGAACTGGCACGATAACAACGAAAGCATGTCAAGCCAAAAGATAGCATGGATGAGAAAACTATACAAGGAAATGGAGCCATATGTTGCAAACTCTCCAAGAACTGCTTATCTGAATTACAGGAACTTTAATTGGGAACAAATCAAGAGGACTACAACTATTCCGAGACCAAAATATGGGGTGAAAAGTATTTCAAGGACAACTTTGAGGGGTTGGCTAGAGTGAAGAGTAAGGTGGATCCCGAACATGTATACTGAACATGTATCTTCTATGTATTCTTAATTTAATTTTAATTACTAAAATTAAATTAATAAATTCAATATAAATTAAATATTTGTTTTTTTTTTACATTATGAAAATCTTACACTAATTATTACTTTAATAATAAAGGAGGTGTAAGTGTTTTACATTAGTATATAGTGGCTGTATTTGAAATTGAGGCGCATATTCCTCCTCCTCCTTGTCGTCTTCTTTTTCTTCATCGTCCTCCTTATTGTTATTCTTCTAATAAATTACGAGCACACTATTGAAATTGAAAAAGAATTGAGATATGTGTTATAAAAAATTGATGATTTGTTGCTATTTTGTAATTGAAATTGATGAATGTCAGTGGGTAATGTACGTTCCATTGAACTTATATTGTCTATCCCAAATTATTGATTTGGATTGATTTTGTTGAAGAACACCGTTATTGATTTTGTTGAGCTTGAATATTTATAAGACGTGAATTTGTTACTTTTTAAGGATTTGTGTTGAATCTAACCATTAAAACCATGACTTGATTGCCCAAAAGTGTGTTGAAAACCATGATTAAACCCCATTGACGTTGTAAAGAACACGTTCTTTTGCTCTCTGTATAAGGTAACAAGCTAGCATGGCCAAGTGCTTACGTACCACCTGAGTACAATTATTCTGATATGAGCTTTTTGCAAATTAATAAATGTTTCCTGTTGAGTTATATGGGTCGACCACCTTACTCAGGACCAGGTCCCTCTATCAGGTTACACGGAGGCAGAGACACAAGCACACGAAAATACAACAGTAAGAAGAAGACACACGAAGTTTTACGTGGAAAACTTCCTTGCTCACTGGAAGTAAAAAACCACGACCTACCTCGTAGGATTTCTCAAACTCCACTACTAGATCTGAGCAACAAAAGTTACAAAACCTAGTACACAACTAAGAGGTTAACCTCCTAACCTCCCACTTGTAATACCTCTATTACAAGACTTCAATATTCTCTACTTCAGATAAAACTCAACTGAAATACAAGGCTAACTCTAGCCAAAATGTCTACTAGCTCTAGCAGACCAAAACGAGAAAAACAACTCTTGAAAAAACAAGAAAATAAAACTTGTACAAAAGACAAGGTTTCTGTTTTTGCAGTGCACTTCTTCTCCTTCAATGGCAGCCTCAAAAACTTGAGTTCTTTTCTTCGATTCTAGCTCAGGAACAAAGAAACAATGGCTGCCTTTTTCAGAGAGAAGAATTAGCCTATTTTCAGATCTATGTTTTTTTGAATAATTTCTCTCAGTGGAAAGAGTTGTTGGGTTCTACCCTTTATATCTTTCCAGCTTGCTTTTGTCCACATGGGTAAAAGGTGAGAGTATTATGATACCCACTAGAATACCCACTTGAAAGCTCTCTTTTTGGTCAAGCACATGTGACCAACTTGACCTAGTTGCTGCTATGATTCCATGGCTGCGCTGTTGCGCACTACTGTCTTCACCAACTGACAGCCAAAAAGCAAACTTTCCAACTGTAAAGTCTTTTCCCGTCCAGCTCAAAAGTGAGTCACACCAGCACAAGGGATCAGGTCCCTGTATGAGGTTGACATCATCAAAACCAGCAATCTAACAATTTCCCCCTTTTTGATGATGACAACCTTGACAAGGATCAGGTCCCTGTATGAGGTTGACATCATCAAAACCAGCAATCTAACAATTTCCCCCTTTTTGATGATGACAACCTTGACAACCTTCTTTGCACATTTTACCTAACACACTTCACAGTATTCCCCCTGTCAGCATAATTCCCCCTGTCTAGTATCTTCCCCCTTTGGCATCATAAAAAAGAAAAGAAGCAGTAAACCAATACAAGAATGCATAGATGAGTTAACTCATGGCCACTGGGGCAACACTGACACGAATGGAAATAAGAAAGGCAGCAAAAAATAGACAATAAGAACAATGTAACAGCCAACCCCTGCAGTCAGAAAAGCATTACAATATCACTTAGCATAACAAAAGAGAATTATACAAGAATTGTCTATAATCGTGGGAAGGAGAGAAAAACAGGAAGGAGATAAAAGAGTAGGAACATCATTTAGGGTCGGGTGGTCTGTGTAAGAGGGCTGAGAGGCGATCATTGAAGGTTTCATGGGTAGTAAGCAATTTCTTAGTCAAGTCCTTGACCTTAACCTTCAGGGCTTCATTTTCAGCTTTGAGGGGATCACTGGCAGTAAGCAGTTTTTGGTTTAAATCTTTAACCTCAGCCTTTAAAGTTTCATTCTCTTCCTTGAGGGAGGAGATGGTGCCAGGGTCCTCTACTGAGTGCGCCTTCAGACGAATTATTTCAGCCTCCTTTTGGACAAGTAGCGCAGTGAGCCGTTCTATCTCCACATTGGACTTCTCTTGTGAGGCAATCAAGTCCGACACTATTGACTGGCTCTGTGCCCCTCCACGACGCATCACACATTCACATTCTTCCAGCGTCGAGAGGGTAAACATCTGCTTCTTTGACCCTACTATCCCCAACCCGCATTTTACACCAAAAAATTCAAAGACTTTGTTCAGCAGGAATCCATAAGCTAGACCATGCTTTCCATCCTTGACATGCATTATCTTGTGTATGTGATTAATCATCACACCAGCCAGGCTTATGGGCTGAAAAGTGTTGAGGGCTTCCATCAGGAATAGATCTGCAATTCCTGCCACAGTCCTCCTTTCAGCTCTTGGTAGAAGTACCTTATTAACAAACTCAAACAACAGCTGATACACACCCTTCATTTGTTTCTTGAGAGTCCTCTCTCCTGTGACTTTGTCAAGCTTGACAATCATGGAAATAAAACGCCTTTGCGCACATTTTCCATCGACAGACCGGATCCCTCTATTAGGAACCTTTAGGATGGAACTGAGCACCTGCTCATTTATCATGAAGGTGACTCCACTCACCTTACTGAAGATCTTGGTACCATTATCAGCAAATTCTAGCTCATGATAAAATTCCCTGACCTCATTCTTATGTAAAACAGGGACTGGAGGAACAAATAAGTGTCGCCAACCTTGGTAAGTGACCATTTCCACCAGCTCAGCCATGCCTTCCATGTCACAAATTTCAGGATCAAATACCCTGCCCCTTAACACCTTTTGGTTCTGTAAGATAAGCTGCCTGGCTTCCCTGGACAGCTCAGTAGACTCATTGGTCCTATCTCTGGAAGAAACACCTGCTTTCTTGGTACGAAATGCCCTCTCTGAGGATGAAGAAGAAGACAGGTCAGCCGCGACCCTTGCTTCATCCTCAGAGACCACTGGAGAAGGCTTCCTTTTCTTGGCTGTATGTTTACGAGAGGGAACAGCCTTCCTTTTTGCCTTTGGCTTGGTGCTAGACAGTGGTGCCTTTCCCTTGGCACTAGCAGCCACATGTATTTCTTCACTGCCCTCCTCATCGACCACAACCCCAGGCTGCACACCCTCCACATCAACTACCACATCGGGTTGCACATCCTCTTCATCAACTAACATTCGCCTTTTGAGTTTCCTCCTTTTTGCCGTCTTAACCTGGTTCTCCTTGAGGGCATCAGCCATAAGCTTTTGTGTAGAGGCCCTGGTATGACGAACTTGGTCCCTGAACTGGTTCAGAGATGTACTAGAACTCTTCTTTTTCACTTTCCAGGAGAGTGGCTCATCATCTAGATCTTCTTCACTCTCCTAATCATCAGCAAGGTTGGAGAGAATGTGAAGCTCTTAAAGGGAAGAGGTAGGAGGGGAAGACATTGAGGGAACAGTATCTGTGGTGTTTTTAGGAAGGGGGTTTTGCTCTTGAGACAGAGACAGAGGCGAGGGAGGAACAGGGGATGCATGTTCTAAATGTTCTTCAGTTCGTGGAGAACTTTCCTCGACGAGTTCAAGGGTTGGAATCTGTGTTCGAAAATTGGGAGCCCATACTTCATCCAATGGGGGAAGGGTTGCAAGAGGAGTGGGTGAGAGAGGGTTTTCAAGGTCGGCTTCAGGGGGAGTCTCAGAATGCCCTGAAGGCTCAGAGTTCATAGAGAAGGCAATGTTAAGGTCCACCATCGGGGAGGACAGAGGAGCAGAGAAAGTAGAGAAGGGGTTCACAAAGGGTAGAGGGTTTTGTGAAGTTTCCCCAGTCTTTGGTTTCATGGTTGAAATCTCGGTCTGATTCTGGGATGGTGACGAAGGTGAAGCGAAGTGAGACATTTTGTGAGTAGGAGAAAGGGTTTCTGATGAAGGAAACTGGTGAGTAAGAGATGAAGAAACAAGGATTTTAGGGAGGTTATTTGCAGTGAATAGTTTGAAGAGGTGAGAGGAAAGATGGTAGGTGAAAAGGGTTTTTAAGAGGGGTTATGACACGTCTAATCAGAGAAACTTTTGAACTGGATGTAGATATAAAAATTATTTTATGACCGGATACCGGAAGAAACGAGCGGGAAGGGCAGTTCTTACAATATTCTCAAGTTATGTTTATAAGTGACAAAGTAATACTGACCTGATAGGACCTGGTCCCCTTATGAGGTTGAACAGGCAGTCCAAAGTCCCTGACTTGTCTAAATCCAGCCTTCCTTACATCCATCATGCGTGTATACCTCGGGAGGTATGGAACTGAGTTAGACGCATCCACAGCAAACTAGCAAGGATACCTGCATTCAGATCATAGCCAAAATGAGAGTCAACACTTAGACAGAGAAGAAGGAGAATTTAATTCATTTTGATTAAGCCCAGCCTTAATCTGTTTTTATCAAACTGGTCCCTGTTCAAGGCTTTGGTAAAGATATCTGCAATCTGATCTTCTGTCCTGCAAAATTCCACACGAATATTTCCCTTCTCAACATGGTCTCTAAGAAAATGATGTCTGATGTCAATATGCTTAGTCCGCTTGTGTTGCACTGGATTCTTAGCCATATTCAGAGCACTGGTGTTGTCACACATCAAAGGGACACACTCGGTCAGGACTCCAAAATCTTCCAGTTGCTGCTTAATCCACAGTAATTGAGCACAACATGAAGCAGCAGCCACATATTCTGCTTCAGCTGTTGAGAGTGCCACTGAATTTTGTTTTCTTGATCCCCAAGAGACCAGTGAAGAACCCAGAAAATGAGCCATGCCTGAGGTACTTTTCCTATCAACCAGGTATCCAGCATAGTCAGCATCAGAATAGCCAATAAGTTCAAAGGAACCTCCAGATGGATAGAAAAGGACTAAATCAGAGGTCCCCCTAAGATATCTGAGAATTCTCTTAGCAGCCTTCAGATGAGATTCCTTAGGACAAGCTTGGAAGCGAGAACACATACCCACACTAAACACAATATCTGGCCTGCTAGCTGTTAAGTAAAGAAGTGAGCCAATAATGCCTCTGTACATAGTTTCATTTACTGGAGGACCGGGTTCATCATTATCCAGTTTTGAAGCAGTTCCTATGGGAGTGTCAATTGGTTTGGCACTTTCCATATGGAATTTTGAGAGCAGGTCCTTGATATACTTCTGCTGACTGATGGCTGTTCCAACTTTGTCCTGCTTGACCTGCAACCCCAGAAAGAACATAAGTTCTTCCATCATACTCATCTCGAATTCACTTCCCATGAGCGCTGCAAAATCCTCACAGAGTGAATCAAGAGTGGCTCCAAATATAATGTCATCAACATAGACTTGAACAATAAGCAGATTTCTTCCTCTTGTTTTGAGAAAGAGAGTGTTGTCAATTCTTCCTCTCTTAAAACTATTATCAAGAAGAAATTTCGATAGTCTTTCATACCAAGCCCTTGGAGCCTGTTTCAGTCCATACAATGCCTTGTCCAGCTTATACACATGATGAGGTCTGTCAATATCCTCAAAACCAGGGGGTTGTTTCACATACACTTCTTCCTTCAAGTACCCATTTAGGAAGGCACTTTTGACGTCCATTTGAAACAATTTAAATTCCATGAAAGATGCAAAGGCAATCAGCATGCGAATGGCTTCCATTCTGGCTACCGGAGCGAATGTTTCATCATAATCAATCCCTTCCTCCTAGTTGTACCCTTGAACAACCAGTCGAGCCTTGTTTTTGACGGTGACCCCTTGCTCATTTAATTTGTTCCTGAAGACCCACCTGGTCCCTATAACAGTTCTATCAGATGGTTTTGGAACCAGGTGCCAGACTTTGCTTCTTTCAAATTGATGCAGCTCCTCCTGCATAGCATTCACCCATTCCACATCCTTCAGTGCCTCCTTGATGTTCTTGGGCTCAATCTGTGATAAGAAGGCTGATGAGGCAAATGTGTTTCGAGTTTTGGATCGGGTCTGCATTCCTGAGTCCAATGGAGACATTAAGTTGTCAAGAGGATGAGAAGATTTGTGTTTCCAGTTAGATCCCTTTACAGCAGATTCTCCAGAATTGGAACCAGGTCCCTCTTCTGGGTTGCCTTCTGCATCATCTTCCTTCTCTGCCTCCTCTTCTCTGATGTGTTCTGTTGCTTCATCATAAGTGATCTGGTCTCCATTCTGCAGGGAATTCTTTGTGATGTTGGGTTTTTCAGATGAATCATGATTGACATCATCTCTTTGGAACAGCCACAGTTCCTCAAGTTCATCCTTACCCAGTGCTTCTGTGCTCTTCAGCTTCCCATTTTCATCAAATATGACATGGATGCTTTCTTCAACACACTGAGTCCGTTTATTATAGACTCGGTATGCTTTGCTATTTAATGAGTATCTTAGAAAAATTCCTTCATCACTTTTGGGATCAAATTTTCCTAGATGGTCCTTGCCGTTGTTTAGCACAAAACACTTGCATCCAAAGACTCTGAGGTAGTTCAGCATCGGCTTCCTTTTATTAAGCAGCTCATAGGGAGTTTTTCCAAGTAATGGCCGAATTAGACACCGATTGACCACATAGCAGGCCGTGTTGACCGCTTCTGCCCAGAATGACATTGCCACACCTCCATCTATGAGCAACGTTCTAGCAATATCGGCAAGAGTTCGATTCTTCCTTTCAACTACTCCATTCTGTTATGGAGTCCTAGGAGCAGAAAAGTTGTGACTGATTCCTTTGGCAGCACAGAAAGCTTCAAATTTGGCATTTTCAAATTCAGTTCCATGATCAGACCTGATCCCTGCAATGTTGCAGTTCAGCTTCACTTGAATTTGGTTTGCAAATGACTCAAAGGTGGGGAATGTTTCATCTTTAGTGTGAATAAACATCACCCAGGTATATCTTGAATAGTCATCAACAATTACAAGGATCAGCTTCTTTCCTCCACGACTTGCAACCTTTACAGGTCCACACAGATCCATGTGTAGTAGCTCCAGGGGTCTGGAGGTGCTCACTTCCTTTCTGTTCTTGAATGAAGACCTGGTGTGTTTCCCTTGAACACAAGCATCACAGATCTGACTCTGAGCAAATTTCACCTTTGGGAGTCCTCGAACCAGGTCCCTGGATACTAGCTTGTTGAGAAGAACAGAACTTACATGTCCCAACCTTCTGTGCCACAAGGTAGCTTCATCCTCCACCACGCTTAAGCAGTTAAGCCCATCTCTAGCAGCTGAATCAAGATCAGCAACATACATGCTCTTGCATCTGTTTGCGGTCAAAACAACTCTTCCTGATTGAAGATCTGTCACTGTACACTGGTCTGAAATGAATTTGACTTCATTTCCTTTGTCGCAGATTTGTGAGACGCTCAGGAGGCTGTACTTCAGTCCATTTACATAGAAGACATTTTCTATGGCATGGGCAAGTGTCTTTCCAATCTTCCCAACACCAAGAATGTGTCCCTTTTTGCCATCCCCAAAGGATACTGAGCCTCCCTGATATGCCTTGAGTGAGAGAAAATTATCAACATTTCCAGTCATGTGCTTTGAGCAGCCGCTATCCATATACCATTTCCGACTGCTTTCTCTCACTCCCTCCTGCACATATAAATTATAGATTAGACTTGGGAACCCATTTCAGCTTGAGTTCCCAGTACCGAGACAGAGGATAAATCAATTTTCTTTTGGACCACTCAGGCAGCCTGTTCTGAGACATTTTGGAACCAGGTCCCCTTGTGGTCCCTAATTCTCCTTTACTAATCACCGTCTTTCTTAAGGCTGCTTGCCTAGATACACAGTTAGACTTGAGGTGCCCATTCCTTCCACAGTGTGTGCACAACAAATTATCAGGATTAGATCCATATTTACTGTGAGGATTATAAGGAGGACTACTTTTCTGATAACCTAACCCTTCACCGGAGTTAGATCTTTGTCCGGTTAATTTTTGTAAGATCTGTGAAGAAGCCTTCCATTTAAGCGATTTCTCAAGCTCAGCATTCAGTTGGATCACATTTTTCTCAAGCTCAGTGTTTCTTTTCATTATTACAGTGAGCTCATCTTGTGACCTTTTCAGTTCAGCTTCGAATTCTTTTTGAGCATTTTTCATATCACTAGTCCCTCCCTTTTTAATAAAAGCATTTTGCTCATTGACTAGCTCTTGACATTTCTCTTCTAGTTCTGCCAAACTTGAGATCAAGTTCCCCTTTTCTAGCTCAAGTTTATCTATACATTGATTCAGATTTTCCTTTTCTTTGGTAAGATCATAAAAAGAGTCAATTAACACACAAGCTAGCGACCTCAATTCTTTCCCATTATAGTCTTTTAGATTCTTTTTAATGTCAAGGAAAGTTACCTCTACATCTTCATCTCCATCCGAATTTGCCATGAAGGCAAACATTGAGTCAAAGGGTGAGTCATCATCCTCCACAGCCATCATAGAAGCATCTTTCACAGCATCTTCCTTATCAGATTCATCTGAGGAGTTCCCCCAAGCAGCTAGAGCTTGCTTGACTATCTTGTCGGCTGCAGCTCTTCTTCTGAACTTGTCAGGTACTCGGTCCTTCTTTTGGGCCTTTTCGGCAGTGGTTCTCAGATACTCCTTGTAATCCATCTTATGCATCGGACAGTCCTTGATAAAGTGACCTGGTTTGCCGCATTTGTGACACAAATCATTGTAACCAGGTCCCTTGTTCAAGCTTGTCCTCCTAGGAAGGATGCCACTGCGCCTAATCATTTTCTGAAATCTTCTTGTTAGGTAGGCCATATCTTCATCTTCTTCACTGGAGCTTGCTTGAGCTCCTTTAAGAGCTAATCCCTTGTCCTTCTTCAGCTCACTCCTACTCTGGTCCTGCTGCCTCTTAAGCTCATAGGTTTTTAAATTGCCTATGAGTTCATCCATCGTGAGGACTTCCAGATTTCTAGCTTCAGTGATCGCATCAACTTTGCTCTCCCAAGACTTGGGGAGGACACTGAGTACCTTCCTGACCAGCCTGCTTGGCTTGATCACTTCTCCCAAACAATAGAGCTCGTTAGTGATGGACGTGAGTCTGGTATGCATCTCTTGAATGGATTCACCTTCCCTCATGGAGAACATTTCGTATTGAGTGGTAAGCATATCCACTTTGGACTGCTTGACCTGACTGGTCCCTTCATGAGCGGTTCTGAGACAGTCCCATATTTCCTTTGCAGTCTCACAAGCAGAGATTCGATTGTATTCATCCGGACCAATACCGCAAACAAGAAGCTTCTTCGCTTTGTAATTCTTTTCTATGAGTTTTCTGTCATGATCATCAAACTCCTTTCGGGTTTTGGGAATAGAGATGGTTGTCTCTCCTTCCTTTACGGTTTTCATTGGCACATAAGGTCCATCCAGTACCACATCCCACAGCTCACAATCTTCAGCCATGATGAAGTCATGCATTCTTGTTTTCCACCATCCGTAATATTGTCCATTAAACCTGGGAGGTCTGGTAGTAGACTGTCCTTCTTCTAAATTTGGTGGTGCTGCCATATTTTACAGGAGTCTTTCTAGGTGTTAACCTTTTAGAAAGCACCTGCTCTGATACCAATTGTTGAGTTATATGGGTCGACCACCTTATTCAGGACCAGGTCCCTCTATCAGGTTACACAGAGGCAGAGACACAAGCACACGAAAATACAACAGTAAGAAGAAGACACACGAAGTTTTACGTGGAAAACTTCCTTGCTCACTGGAAGTAAAAAACCACGACCTACCTCGTAGGATTTCTCAAACTCCACTACTAGATCTGAGCAACAAAAGTTACAAAACCTAGTACACAACTAAGAGGTTAACATCCTAACCTCCCACTTGTAATACCTCTATTACAAGACTTCAATATTCTCTACTTCAGATAAAACTTAACTGAAATACAAGGCTAACTCTAGCCAAAATGTCTACTAGCTCTAGCAGACCAAAACGAGAAAAACAACTCTTGAAAAAACAAGAAAATAAAACTTGTACAAAAGACAAGGTTTCTGTTTTTGCAGTGCACTTCTTCTCCTTCAATGGCAGCCTCAAAAACTTGAGTTCTTTTCTTCGATTCTAGCTCAGGAACAAAGAAACAATGGCTGCCTTTTTCAGAGAGAAGAATTAGCCTATTTTCAGATCTATGTTTTTTTGAATAATTTCTCTCAGTGGAAAGAGTTGTTGGGTTCTACCCTTTATATCTTTCCAGCTTGCTTTTGTCCACATGGGTAAAAGGTGAGAGTATTATGATACCCACTAGAATACCCACTTGAAAGCTCTCTTTTTGGTCAAGCACATGTGACCAACTTGACCTAGTTGCTGCTATGATTCCATGGCTGCGCTGTTGCGCACTACTGTCTTCACCAACTCACAGCCAAAAAGCAAACTTTCCAACTGTAAAGTCTTTTCCCGTCCAGCTCAAAAGTGAGTCACACCAGCACAAGGGATCAGGTCCCTGTATGAGGTTGACATCATCAAAACCAGCAATCTAACATTTCCATAAAGGCAAAAGTGAATACAAATAATGTACTTTATATGGATGGTGATCTACATGCATAAAAATATGTTTTGCCTTTAACGTTTACATGTGGACTTTGTATCCAGTATGATTCTAGCTAAAGGATCATCTCTCTGATGCATAAGGCTAGCTGTTTTGAGTTAAATGGTACAATCAGAAATTTCGATAAGGATGTTCAAGAATACTTTCAAGATTATATATATATATATATATATATATATATATATATATATATATATATATATATATATATATATAAAGTAATATTTATTTTACATACATAGTATAATTTTCCATCGAAGCTTATTTGACTGAAAACCATTCAATGTACATAATTACGCCCCTGTGTGAGCTATGACTCGATGGTTTAACATCCAAAACAATACAAGTGAAAGGAGCTGTAGCAAAAACACACACACACATATATATATTGCCATAGTTAAGTACTAAATTTGTGTATGGACACATATTGTTTTTGTTGTTTTGGTACAACCGTAAAGCGCAAATAAGTAATAAACTGAAGCTTCTCTGAAAGATGATATAAAATTTAATATACTTAATTTGTTACAAAGAGGGGACCGAACCAAACCTCTTCCTATTACAATCTGAGACGAGCTCTACTGGCTTGTCTAAAAACACGCATGAGACATGTGATATTTATTTTAACCCCTAAACGGTGTGCTGGCAGCATTCGAGATTTGTGCAGCAAAGCTGTACAAATTAAAACAACTCTTTAATTTGTAAAACTTCAAACAAACCTTGGGACTATTTTGTTTATTACTACTATCCACTCTAGTCTTCTTCAGCTATTAGTAGATTAATAAGGTGGAATACTTTGTTCATTTCTGAAAAAATTGTTGGGATCCACCTTACTCTTCACTTTAGCCAACCTCTCAAAATTTCCTTTGAAATACTTTTCACCCCATATTTTGGCCTTGGAATAGTTGTAGTCCTCTTGATTTATACCAAAATCAAGGTCTTTGTAATTCAGGTAAGCAGTTCTTGGAGATTTTGCAACATATGGCTCTATTTTCTTGTAAAGTTTCCTTATCCATGTTATCTTCTGTCTTGATATGTTTTTACTGTTATCACTCCAATTGACCAAGTACTGAATATTACACAAATTCCCTTTTCTGTGAGGGAACGGGATTTCAGATTCTGATATTTCATCCATTTTTCCACCAAATGGCTCTAAAATTATTTGGGGACTTTCTTCTTCCAGGAACAGTCTTTCTATCATTTCCCAACCACTTTTTGGGATTGGAGTCTTCACAAAATCTGATGTTCCTTTATAATAATTCTTCTGTGTTGGGATACTCTTTTCTAGCAAAATTTTAGGTGATTCAGTTGGTTTTCTGAAAAAGAAATACAAGACTGACTCTATCCAGGAAACTTCATAGCATTCTTTCTCTGCACCAGCAGTAGTACTCTCTTGAAAGCAATCTTTTCGCTCCAAATTAAACTCAGGGAAATATTGTTTGAGCAGAGGAATTAACTCATCAACAGGCCCAACAAATTGTGCCTGGAAATAGAATTCCACATGCTTTTTAACATCATTTCCTGCTGATGATCCTCCATTTTGAACAATAGCTCTGATGAATAAATCTTTAGGGAGTTGATGTGATATGTTTTCCCATTTTTGGAGGAGAGTTAGGTTACTATCCAACTTCTTACGAATCGTGAAAACAGTAACCTTTTCAGGAACACGAACCAATTTGAGTTTCCATGCTAGAATGACCCCGAAACTTGCTCCTCCACCTCCTCTTATCGCCCAAAACAGATCTTCGTCTTTCTCCCTGTCAAGAATTTTTCCCTTAGCATCCATCACACGTGCGTCTACAACGTTATCAGCTGCTAGGCCAAATTTCCTCATCAATGCGCCGAGCCCACCACCACTGATGATTCCACCAGTGCCAACACTGAAGCAGACACCGCCTGGAAATCCATGAACTTTACTTTTCTTGGCAATTGCATAGTAAAGCTGGCCGAGGGTAGCCCCTGATTGAACCCAAGCCGTTTCTTCATTTAAATCAATCTTGATTTTGTTAAGATTGCTCAAATCAAGCATAAGAAATGGTGATTCAGAGCGAAAAGATATGCCTTCATAGTCATGGCCACCGCTTTTGATCTTGATTTGTAGGCCTATTTTTTTACTACAAAGAATGATAGGCCTGATTTCTGATTCTTTTCTAGGGGAGGCAATGAAAATGGGATGTGAAGAATTCAACCATCTGGGATTTTTCTGGGCATATTCTAGGATAGAGGAATAAGTTTGGGAGTTTGGGGTGTAAATATTTTGTGTAATATTAGTTTTGGAGTATTTGGTAAGACAACGAAGAAATTTTTCTTCATGAGAGTAACATTGTGTCAGAAAGAGTAAAAAGAGTAAAACAGAGAGAATTTGAAGGTTATCCATTTCTTATATTTGGAATACGAGAAGCATAAGAGCTCTTTTGCAGGAAATTGCTCATCTAAAAGAATTAGGGGATTACAAAGAATGAGCTATCATGCTCTGAGAGGAAAGAAGATGAATTTGCTCATAAGTACCCTCTCAAATACTCCTATTTATAAGGATGAAGTTAGGGTCATTTGGTTCCTGATTAGAGAAACTCAGAAATTTAGTAATACAGAAATTAGTTAAGACTAAATTAATAATGCGTGAATTAATTATGTATGCATTGGATAAAGATATTATTTTTTATTGAATTCTTGTCAATTTGTATTTTAATCCAAGTATTATTCATATATCTATATAATAGCTATTTCATCTTCTATTATACATACATAATTTATAGTATTATATTAGTAGGCATGTAGAAAAAAAAATATGAGTCAAATATTATATTAGAAATGCTATATTTTATATGAAAAAGAAAAAAATTCAATCAAACATCATACCCAATTTATGTAGACTCTACGTGGAAATTATCTTTTGCTATTTTTATCACCAAACAACGTATAAAGTTATACTAATTTTTATCACCAAACAACGTATAAAGTTCAAACATTATTTCCCAACACTTGGAAGTTGAAAGACAGTGAAAAAGATCTTGATAGGAGTTGAGCGGTTAATATGAGCCGATTTAGCTTTTTTGGGTTAGCCTATGCTGGTATTGAAATTTAATGAATCAGGTTGAATTGATCTATAATCTTAATGGGCTTTAAAATAGTAAGCTTGATCCATCATAACGTTGTCCGTAGGTTTCACCGAGCTAGCCACTTTTTAAAAATATATATCTTTAAATCTTAATTTAAAAATATCAAACATAAATATTTATAAGATAATATTATATGATGTTACTACTTGCTATCAGGTCTCAAATCGTCAACAAAATAGTCCTAATAAAAGTTATTGAGTAATTAAGTTTGGTTTAAAATAAAGGTTTGGTTGTATGATTTCAGTCTAAAATCACTATCATTCAAGGCAAATATCTTGAGTACAACCTTATAAGAAAATGTGGTGGACATAAATTGAAGTTTCTGTGAAACTGCTACTTTTGACTTGATACCACTCGAACCTAATAGAGATATTAATAAAGAAACTAAATAGTTGATAAGTAACAATACAACTAACTAAATAGAAATATTAACCTAGTTTTTTCCCTATAGATCACAATATAATACAAAACATATGACAATATTCCACCCATTAAAACGATGATTTAAGTAGACTTTAAGTTTAAAGTCTTCTGATTATTTTTAGTACTTTATTTTACTTTTTAATTAAATTTTTTAGCCCACGGACCGACACAACTCATACCGCTTAAATCTCAAGGGCCAGCAGACTTACTCGAACCAGGCTAAAAAGCCTCATTCTTAAACGAACTTTAAATATCACAATTCAATCCTATCAAATTACAATCTAGACTAGATCGATCCACCAAACCTAATCCACAGTGACAGTTCTTTCTTAGGAATAACACATTACCGCAACAAATGAAAAGAGCAAAACACACATAATTTGAAGGCTAATAATTTCTCTTCTTTTCAACATAAGAGGCTTCGTGCAAGAAATTGCAAAGTAAAATAGCAAAATGGGCTTTCTATAACCATAATTACAAAGCATGAGTTATTATGCTTTGGTGAAAAGGTTTAAGAGAAATTTACATAAATCACATACCTTTAATTGAAAATAAGATTTTATAGTTATATTTTTGTTAATTATAATTTATAGCTAAAGTTTAATTGCTATGAAATGTATTTGTTAAAAAAGTTAGGATAATTGATATGTGAATATAAATACAATATTTAATGAGTTGAGTAAACAATAGAATATTATCATTTTAGAACGGCAGGCTACTAAAAATCACACTAGAATTGTTATATAATCTTTCATATTTAACGAGGCTCATAAAATAATTGGAATTCAACGTTTGAGAAGAACATTCACGCTAATAATATACACTTGAATACATTAATACATAAAGTATATAGTTGAATATATTGATACATAAAGTATAGCAAAGAAACCTATAGATATGTTTTGCTTGAACGCATTTGTCATATGAGAATAATTAAGGTTTTTACAAATATAACATACTTTTTATATATTTGAATACATTGATCGATGAATCCACGAGAATACAACATACTTTTAAATAAAAATATAACATACTTTCGACTAGAAGAAGCACGCAAAAATCAAAATATAAAGTGAACTACATAAATACAAAAAAATACAAAACATAATTTTATATATATATATATATATATATAATTCATAAATTATCATTTGAATTTGTGGGATTTTTGATTTGTTACTGAAATCATTTGAATCGTAAAGATTGAAGATGGTAAATTGTTTTCACAAATTTGGATTTATTGAGAGAGAAAAGATTTTGAGAAGAAATAGATTTGATACTTACCATATAATACTTTCTTTTACACGGTTAATTGGCAAATATATGGTTGATAGGTAAATATAAAGTTAAAATAAAAAATGGCTATTCAATTAAAAATATACCTAATAATTATAATTATTTAAAATTATAGCTATGTATGATAAATATTAGCATATGATTGTTATATTATGTAATTTTGTCAAAGATTAGTTTGCTAATGATTACCCCTTTTTTTTTTCTTATCTTTTATTTGCTGATTTATCTGAATACTTTATTTATTTTAATTATTATTTAAATTTTATTGTATTTCATTTTTAAATTTATTATTAAGTAATTAAAAAAATAATATTTTTTATAATGATTGATTTGATGTGATCGTATCGTTACATTATTGTTTTTAATTTTATCATTATTTTTTATTTAATAATTTTATTTTATTATTTATTTTAATTTTTTAATAATTTTATTTCATATCCAATTCTTTTTTATCAATTTATGTATTAAATTGTAAAATGTATGACATTATGCAATAATAAAAAATATTAAAATATATTTAAATATTATATTAATATATAATTGATGTTTGTGTTCTAGGAATCTCTCTCAGGGGTGCAATAAAATTATACAATTGTCCTTAGCCGCCACGGTTCTCATGAGGGGAAGTGCACAGCTATCCGATTTTAGTGCCATCGTTTAAGTTGTCTTAAATTTAAATATATATATATATTTTTATATATTTACTTATCTCGAAATAATTTTAGACCTAGAGTGCATGAAGTTTCTTTTAAGGCATAATTTAAATATATATTATTAAAGTTTAGTTATTTTTATAGAAACTTTGGTCGTATATGGCTCACGTTCTGTCTTATTTTTCTTTTTCTTTTTTAAATTTAAGTTATTTTTATTTGAGGTTTATGCATATATAATTAATGTTTAATTATTTTTATTTAATTTCAAGCTTCAGATTTTATTTGAAGTATAGCTTCAAATAAAGCGTAACTTTAGACAGGTTTATATGAAATGTGTTTCATAATAAATAAACGTATATAAAAATTTAGAAGTTTTTTCTAGGGTAAAGGGTTAAAGATACTCTTAAGCTATTAAAAATATGTCGAATTTATCCTTTGTTATATTTTCAGATCAAAAGTACCTTTGCCGTTATATTTTGATCTCAATAATACCCTCTAACTATTAAAATGGATCAAAAATAACTTTTATTCAAAAGTTTGCTTCAAAAATAAAAGGGGGAAGGGGGGGGGGGGGGGGGGACAATTTTGCACCTTGAACTATTTAAAATAGGATAATTTTGTTATCTATTTAATTAATCTTATAATCTCCAAAATAAATTCTTATTCTTTAAAATCAAGAACACTTCTCTTGAACTTTAACTATTTTAAATGACAGCTTTTATACAATTTTAATTTAATAAAATATAAAATATAATTATGAATATTAATTTTTCAACTAAACATTTATTTTCTTACTTCTTTTCAAAACTATTATACTAATCATCGATTGAAATTTAGGATGACTTAAAGTTAAAATAAGTAATAACACATATCAAGATATAACTGATTGATTTCTTTTATCATATCATTCTTAAATTTAGTAAGTAAAGACACATACTATCATGTTCAGAAATAATAATCATACCGAATATGCATGGAATCAAAAGCAAAAACAATTGTATGCCATCTTTTTTATTTTTTAAATATAAAGTTAAAATAAAAAACGGCTATTCAATTAAAAATATAAATTATAATTGTAATTATTTAAAATTATAGCTATATGTATGATAAATATTAGCATATGATTGCTATATTATGTAATTTTTTCAAAGATTAATTTGCTAATGATTACCCTTTTCTTTTCTTTTCTTTGCTAATATATCAGAATGTTTTACTTATTTCTATTGTTATTTAAATTTTACTATATCACATTATTAAATTTATTATTAAGTAATGATCAAAAGTTAAATTTTGTATAACTATTAATTTAGTGTAATCGCATTGTTAACTTATTTTTTTTATTTTATCATTACTTGTTATGTAATAACTCTATTTTATTATTTATCTTAACTTTTTATAACAGTTTTATGCCATATTCAACTTTTTTGTTAGATTTATCGTTTAAATTGTTGACGTGTGATATTATGTAATGACAAAGATAATACAATCTATTCAAACAAAAATATAATATAATACATTATCAAAATAATAGACAACCATCCAAATTGTGATACATCTTATTACCAGGTTGTGCTAGACTGGAAGTCAAACTCTTCCACAGAGTAAGATGTTTATATAAATACCGGAATTTCCCCTTAAATTTAATAAGTATTCTCAATATTATGCCTTGAAACCTGCTATTTAGCTGGCAAGATTTTTTCTATTCATAAATAATATTTGGTTTTGGGAGTCATTTCAAGATTTGTTCTATACATAATTATAAACTTGTTTTTATATTTGTAGATCCGAGTATTCAGCTTGGACCATCCATAAAAATATGCTTTAATGGTGGATCTCAATTGATGTTTGTGTTCTAGGAATCTCTCCCAGGGTCACAATAAAATTATAGAAGGCGTTAGCCGCCATGGTTCTCACGAGGGGAAGTCCACAGCTGTCCGATTTTAGTGCCACTTTTTTAAAGTTTATAATTTTTATATATTCATTTATTTTAAAATAACTTTAGACTTATGGTGTACTACGAAGTTTTGAAAGCTTAATTAGATATGTATATGAGTAAAGTTTAATTATTTTTATACAAACTTTGGTCATATGTTGCTGATGTTCTGTCATTTTCGTTTTTCAACTTCAATAATTCTGTTTGAGATTTATGTATATATAATTAAAGTTTAGCTATTTTGATCTAAAAATTTTAAGCTTCAGATTATTGTTGAATAAAAATAAAATATATCTATTATAAATATTATTTAATTTTAAAATATAGCTTTTAGAAATTAGACAGATAGAACTACGATAATATTATAAGTAATACACAAATAATACTTGAGTCGTGCAAGAACTATCCTAAGAAACTACTTCAGCAGTATGAATGTTTCTCTAAGATTAAACAAGTCTTCTATATAAGAGAAGCAGAAACAATAAAATAATATAAAAACAACAAACTAAAATATGATCTATGAAAAATCAAGGATTAATTAAATTGATTTTTTTGCTCATGCTTTTAAAAGCCTTTCTTTGAATAATATATATAGAGATAATGAATGGTGAAAATTTCAAAAGGAAAGGATGGAAATGAAATTAGTGGCTAGCTTTACCATCAAGTAAATTTGAAATCACCATGTGTAAAATGTCAACTTTGGCACTACGGATATCTTTGAAATATCCAACAATCAAATTTTATTTGAAGCATAGTTTCAAACAAAGCCTAACTTCAGACACGCATATGTGAAATTGTTTGTAATAAATTAACATATATAATAATTTAGAAATTATTTTCTAGCGTAAAGGGTCAAAAATACTCCTACACTATTGAAAATAGGTTAAATTTATCTTTCGTTAAATTTTCGGATCAAAAATGCCTTTATTGTTATATTTTTGTCTCAGCAATACCCCTCAACTATCAAAATGGACCACAAATATCCTTTCTTTAAATGGTTGTTCCAAAATAAGAAAAAATGAGCCAATTTTTCCTTTTGAACTATTTAAATAAGGATAATTTGTTATCCATTTAAATTTAAGGAATAGTTTTCTTAATTTTAAAGATTTGAGTAAAAATATTTTGGAGATTATAAGATTAATTTATCAATTATTTTAAATGACATTTTTTATACAATTTCAATTTAATGAAATATAAATTTTATATTATAAATATTAATTTTTCGACTATATATTCATTCTATTATTTCTTTTCAAAACTATTATACTAATCCTAGAGTGAAATTTGGGATGATTTAAAGCTAAAATAAATAACACATATCAAGATATAACTGAAATTGATTTCTTTTATCATATCATTCTTAGATTTAGTAAGAAAAGGCACATGATATCATATTCAGAAAAAAAAACTCATACTTAATACGCACGAAATCAAAAAAAGAAAAATTTATATGTCATCTAATATCTATACTAATTTTCTTATCTTATTATATTTCTCACATTTACCCTCCAAAATAAAATAAAAATCAGCAACATCCCCTGTAACAAAAGCAAATATTGAATACTCCTCCTTAGCTTTGGTTGTTCTTCCTCAATTTCGATTTGGCAGTTGTGCTGAATTATTTTGAGTACTTTCGCATTCGCACACATTTGTAATATGACTTTTTCTTCTTCAATTTATGCATAAAAACACCCTCAGGAACTTTATTTTATTTGAAAGCTCTTTTGAATATGCTTTAATTTGAATGATAGAATTTAAAGAGAGTGATGGTAAGAATTTTTTTTCCATTATAACATTCACAAAATCACAGGTTTAAAGTTATGATTCCATTTTCGCATACCAATTTAATAATTTTAGCAGTAAAAAATTTTGGGAAATTAAAAAAAAAAAAGAGTTATTTGCCATTTTTTAAAAATAAATTAAAATTCGATATTGACTAAAAATTAAGATTAAAAAAAATACAATAAAAGTAAGTTATAGGACTCCCCCTCCCCAATTCCCTGAATAATTCAAGGTGTAACTAATAATTTTATTATAGGATCGTCTGAGTGTATTAGAGAAAATAATGTAAGTATTAATTTTGTGTATTACTAATTAATATCTTATTTGGTATATTTTTTCAATCTATATATGTATAACTAATGCAAACATTAATTATACACTCTATTTGGTATTATACTATGTATAACTAATGCATTAAAAACTATGGTATTTGTAATACAATAGTTGTTAATGCATGCATTAGTAGGGTTAAAGACATAATTGTCCCTTAAAACACCTTTTCCACATCCTTTCTATCTAATTTGTGGAGGGTATTTTTATAAATAAATATTTTTTTAAAATAAATTATTCAAAAAATGTTATTTTTGACATACTAAATCAAATATTGCATAAGAAATAACCTTAACATAACTTATGCAATCATACTAATACCAACATCACCAATGCAAGCATTACTACTGTATCTTATTCAACATTATTCTTATAAACTTTATCACACGACCACCTTATTCTAATTATTATATTTAACATATATTGTCTAATGGAGTTTGAATTTATTTAAAATCAAAGGGCAACATTGTTGTCATTCTTTTAACAATGATAATTCATAAATTCTTCAAAAGAGGTTGGGTCATGTCGCCGTCATTGTTATTTTTATTCTCAAATGTCAAATTCAGCAATCTAAAGTACTCTTTTACTTATCCACCAAAATACTCTCGCCAGCTACTATTATCTTCCATACCAACTAAAACTAAAGCTTATAAAATAATAACTTCTAACTTTAATATAAATCTTGTAGACTAAGGCCAATTACACATGAATAACTGAAAGTAAATGAAATTATTTATTAAAAAAATTGTATGTGGTGCAAATATCAACGACTATAGCTATTGCGATTAATGCCCAAGCAATTGAACTCATAAATTAGTGATTAATTTTGATTATTTAAAGAAAGCTTACCAAAATAAAAGTAGAGATACCCGAGCAAAATGAAGGGAATGAATAGAAAGAGCTAAGGGGGATGAATCTGTAACTTTTGAAGATCTAAAATAGAAAGTGTTCAAAAAATTATTTAATAGGATGACCAGAACTTTTACGTATTTTAAAAAAAAATTATCTTTTGAAATTCTTATAAATAATAATAATTTATTTTTTTTTAAAAAAAAGGAAGATTTAAACCCTTATATGATGAAAAATCTTCAGATAATTTGGAAAGGAAAGAATGAATAAACAAATAAATTAGAATAAAAGAGTATCATTTCTATGTAATTAAATATGATAAAGTAGTTAAATAAAATACAAATAATGTATCCCTTTAAAATATAAGAAAGTTATTGTTAATTTATAGTGTTTAAATTGAAAAATACAGGAAGCATAGTTGAAAGAGTCATACTATTGGTATGTATAGTATAATTAACCCAAAAAGAAACTAAAGGAGAAAGGAGGAGGAGGAAAAGTTATGGCCTGAAATTTAAATTTGCACAACTTTTTCTTTAACGTGAAATTTTTTGAACTTCTTGTGCTAGCCTTCAATTCTGCGTCTTCTCTTTTCATAAATTTTGAATCTATTAATTTAACTTTATCAAATACAAATGCATAAAAGACATCTATTCTGTATTTATTTTGGTGTAAATATATGCGAGTTAATATTTCATCCTATGAGCAACACATATTTAACTCGTAAAAGATGAGCATCCAAGATTTGTTCAGCATTTATAGCACATGTACCAAAATTGTTACCATGATTCTCTTATTTAAAGTGATGAATTTCACCAAATGACTGAAGGTATATTTTGTGATTTTATGTATTTCAATTTAGTGTTAATGGGTCAAAATTAATAACTTTCCTTAACTTGCTTCAAAAATCAAATTCTCTATTCAACTTTGAACAATAGAAATTCTTTCTTATATGTCAATTAATATTTTTAAACGCCTATCTTAGTCTTACATTATCAAAAACAAAATTAACTTCTTTAAAATCATTATATTTTTCTTTCTATAAAATCTATGTAATAAATTTAGTTATAAAAAATAAATATTATTTTTGAGATGGTTAAGAAGTGTGAAATATTAATTGAGTATATACGTTAATCTTACCTATATTTGAATAAATGAGCAGAATTTAAAAAAGTTTATTACTAATAATAAAAACTCTAATATCTAGTGAAAATAACAGAGTCATAACAGTATAAATATATGGGAAAAAGGATAAATATACCTCTCAACTTTGCGATTTAGAGCGGATATACCCCTCCGAAAAAGTGTTGCACATATAATCTCGTTGTTTAATAAATGTTGCATATATACCCTCGTCGTCTAAAAATGGTGCATATTTACCCTTTTCGTTAATTGAACTATATGTACTGAATTAAAACAATTCTAAAACTTATTTTTTAGTTCCAAAAAGTGCCATGTGGCTTTAAAAAAATATCTCGCTTATTTTTTTTACCCCTCTAGACATGACTCAAATGAAAAAAATGTCTCAATCCCTCTTCTACTTAGTCATAAATTAATGAATTTAAAACGGATCTGAAAAAAAGATGAATTGAATTATTTTTAGTTGGGTAGGGTCTAGAGGGGTAAAAAATGAGTAACGTAACTTTTTAAAGTCATGTGATATTTTTAGAATTAATGAAAAATGGTAAATATGCACCATTTGTTAGACGACTAGGGTATATATGCACCATTTTCTAGACGACGAGGGTATATATGCACCACTTTTTTAATAAGGGGTATATCCGCTCTAAATTACAAAGTTGAAGGGTATGTTTGCCCCTTTGCCCTAAATATATTTCAATCTAGGTAATAAAAGAAATAGTGATATATTTAATAATAAATCTCTAAAAGATAACCTATTTATATTGTAAATGAAATTTAAATTATAATTTTAGAAATATTTCACTAAGAATAATTAAAATTTATTTATCTATATAAACAATAGAGAATATAAGAAACGTGAAATTTAAATATACACACATTCATGCCACACACACATACATAAATATTTGGTGCATGTAATATTAAAATAATAATTCTAAAAAGAATAGCGTTTTTTGTAACAAATTTATAAATAGAATATTCTACTTATAATCTTAATAAACATAAATAAAAAATTATAATAAGATGTAAAATTATCTAAACTAGGGAAAAGAGCCCAAAATATTTCTAAACTATTTAAAATAGGTCAAATTTATTTCTTATTATTTTTTTGGGTTAAAAATGCTCTTATTGTTATATATATTTTTGACTTAAAAATATCTTCCAACTATCTGAATGAACCAAAAATATCTTTTCTTCTGATAGTTATTTTAAAACAAGAGGAAATAGACTAACTTACCCTTGCATTATTTGAACTGGAATAATTTTGTGTAGTGTTATTTTTTAGTGCGAGAAGACAAAGAATGAGCAATCACGCTCTGAGGTAGAATAAGAAAAATTTGGCCGTTGAGTAGCCTTTCAAATAATCCACATTTATACAGATGAGTTTAATGTATATTAGTTTCTAAATTTATTCAATTCAAGATTTTAGGAACATTAAACTATGTGAATTTAATACTACAATATTTACTAAAATGTTAAAGTCCTAGGTTTGATCATTGGTTCTCTTTTGAAAGTAATAACAATTCTTCCACGAAATTTTAAATTAACTGTTTTAATGGGCTCAAATATTGATATAATGCATATTCCTTGCACGCAATGTCCATTGTTACTGGGAAAAAAGAATCTACTGGGATGGTGAATGGTACTTGAAGGTCGCTCAAAAGAAGTTGGATATTTCAAATATATCAAATATTTTGCTTTTCTTTAAACATGGATTAATTCGACCTTCTATTATATAGGATTTGAGAAAATATTATGCAGTAAAAATATTTCTTTATATTTTTTTCAAACCCTTTCAAGTAGTACATTGATATAAAATCTTTTATGTAATAAAATCAAAAGGAATTGATTTTCAATTTCAAATTAAAATATTAGAGTTTTTTAACTAATTATTAGAAGTTTTTATCTTTTACAAATAAATAAAATATTTAATAGCTATAACTTTAATTAATTTTAAAGTTCTAAATATTAGTATAATAATTAAATGATGATTATTTAAAAAATAATAATAAAAATTTTATATATTGCGAAGTTTTTCATACTGTATATATTAATTATTTAACTTTATTAATTAAAAATACATAGAAGCACATATTCTGTATTTATTTTGGTGTAAATATATGCGAGTTAATATTTTATCCTTTGAACAACACATATTTAACCCGTAAAAGATGAGCACTCAAGATTTGTTCAGCATTTATAGCACATGTACCAAAATTGTCACCAAGATTCTCTTATTCTAATTAAAAAAATGACTCTTTAATTTGTAAAACATCAAACAACCAGTTTTAATTTATAGCACAGGTACATAATATCTTGTATGGATATCACTCTACATTAGTATGACAATTGATAAGGTGGAACACTTTGTTCACTTCTGAAAAAGTTGCTCGGATCCACCTTACTCTTTACTTTAGCCAACCTCTCAAAATTGGCCTTGAAATACTTTTCACCCCATATTTTGGCCTTAAAATAGCTATAGTCCTCTTGATTTGTTTCAAAATCAAAGTCCCTGTAATTCAAATAAGCAGTTCTTGGGGAATTTGCAACATATGGCTCCATTTCCCTGTACAGTTTCTTTATCCATGCTAATTTCTGGCTTGATATGCTCTCACTATTATCATCCCAGCTCAAGAAGTACTGAATATTATACAAGTTCCCTTTTCTATGAGGAAAAGGAATCTCAGATTCAGAGATTTCATCTAATTTTCCACCAAATGGCTCAAAAACCATCTGGGGTCTTTCTTCTTCAAGAAATAGTTTTTCTATCATTTCCCAACCACTTTCTGTAATTGGAGTCTTCACAAAATCAGATGTTCCTTTGTTATAAGTCTTGTGTGTTGGAACAGTCTTTTCTAGCAAAACTTCAAGTGAATCATTTGGTTTTCTCCAAAAGAAATACAACACTGATCGGATCCAGGGAACTTCGTAGCATTCTTTCTCTGCATCAGCTGGAAAACTCTCTTGGAAGCAATCATTTTGCTCCAAATTAAACTCAGGAAAGTATTGTTTGAGCAGAGGAATTAATTCCTCAACAGGCCCAAGATATTGTGCCTGAAAATAGAACTCCACCCGCCTTTTGGTATCATTTCCTGCTGATGATTCCCCATTTTGAACAAATGCCCTGATGAACAAATCTTCAGGGAGTTGATGTGATATATTTTCCCATTTTCGGAGGAGAGTTAGGTTACCATCCAACTTCTTACGAATGGTGAAAACAGTAACCTTTTCAGGAACACGAACCAATTTGAGTTTCCATGCTAGAATAACACCGAAACTTGCTCCTCCACCTCCTCTTATTGCCCAAAATAAATCTTCATCTTTCTCTCTATCAAGAATTTCTCCGTTAACATCCATCACACGTGCGTCTACAACGTTATCAGCTGCTAGGCCAAATTTCCTCATCAATGCGCCGAGCCCACCACCACTGATAATTCCACCAGTGCCAACACTGAAGCAGACACCGCCTGGAAATCCATGAACTTTACTTTTCTTGGCAATTGCATAGTAAAGCTGGCCGAGGGTAGCCCCTGATTGAACCCAAGCCGTTTCTTCATTTAAATCAATCTTGATTTTGTTAAGATTGCTTAAATCAAGCATAACAAATGGAGATTCCGAGCGAAAAGATATGCCTTCATAGTCGTGGCCACCGCTTTTAATCTTGATTTGTAGGTCTATTTTTTTGCCACAAAAAATTATAGGCTTGATTTCTGATTCTTTCCTGGGGGAGGCAATGAAGAGGGGGTGTGAAGAATTCAACCATCTGGGATTTTTCTGAGCATATTTCAGAATAGATGAATAAGTTGGAGAACTTGGGGAGTAAATGTTTTTGGTAACGTTGTGTTTAAAAAGACACTGGAGAAAATCTTCATGGGAGTAACATTTTGCTAAAAAGAGTGAAAAGAGCAAAACAGAGAGAATTTGAAGGCTGCCCATTTCTTTTGCAGAAAATTGTTATCTAAAAGAATGCTTTGAGGGGAAAGAGATGAATTTGCTCATATCTATACCTACAATCCAATTTATAGAGATTAATTTATTTGCTCATGTCTATTCCCGTAATCCAATTTAGAGTGATGAATTTACTATATTTGGCACAAACTACTTAAGCTATAAAAAGATTTTATGTATTTCAATTTAGTGTTAATGAGTCAAAATCAATTACATTCCTTAACTCTATTTCAAAAATTAAATTTTTCCTTCAACTTAAATAATAGATATTCTCCCCTACATATCAATTGATATTTTTAAACGTCTATTTTAATCTTACATTATTTTTAAAAAAAAATTCAACTTCTTTAAAATCAAGATATTTTTCTTTTTGTAAAATCTATGTAATGAATTTACCTATAAAATATAAATATTTAATTTTGAGATGAAAAAAAAAAGTGAAACACTAATTGAATATATAGGTTAATGTTGTCCTATAATAAAATAAATGAGCAAAATAAAAAATAATAATTTGATTAAAATAGCAATATGTTTAATAACAAATCTCTAAAAGATTATCAATTTATATTGTAAATGAAATTTAAATTATAAATTTTTAAAAATATTTCACTAATGACAATTAAAATTTATATATCTATATAGATAATAACGAATATGAGAGAAGTGCAAGTTAAATATATACACATTCATGCCACGCATACATATATAAACTAGTGTATTTATTCACGCACCGCGTGATTAAAAAAAGGTTATATATATATATATATTTTATAAATTTAGTTGAGCTAAAATAAATAATTTTTATAATATAAAAAATAAAAATAAGTATCTGTAAAATATAAGGCATACATGAAAAAATAAATTAGAAACACATTATAAGAAAAGTATCTAGCTATATGAAATTTAAAAGAAAAAATAAATTCAAACAATCGTATAATATAACTTGTTGCACATAATAGCTTTCAAGGAACAACTTATCAATAAAATTAGTATTCATTGTATATATAGAAAAGAAAACGTTCATATTATATAGAAAAGAGACAACCTATCAATAAAGTCTATTAATCTAACATTTATTTTGTAAAAAATGTATCCCGTAAAGTCCTCTCACGCGGCATTCTTGTTTAAATGTTTTTTTCTTCATTTTTTATTTAAATGTTATGTATAAAATTTTATCCATGCTTAAACAATAGTATTGATTAAAAAAATTAATCTTTACTAATCAAACACTTTTTTATTATTCTACTAAATCTTCATTACTTTTTACATCAAACATAAAAAAGAATTGATAAAAATGATTTGTAAGAAAAGAAAATCAATCACACTTAAGTAAGAAAATATAAGAAATCAACGTAAATGTAAAATAGAAAACAAAAAAAAAAGAAGTTAATGTACCACTTGGAAGATACAAACATGAGATGCCAACCGTTTGTTTTTTTTAATTAATTTTATTATACAAACATTTCTTTATTCTGCTAAAGAGAATCTGATAAACTTCCATTAAAAAGAATCATAGAGAGCATTCATATCATAAAATTTGGCTACAAATTCACTCAGTGTGTAATACCACAAACCTATGCAGTAATTACCTTTCGAAAGACAATAAAATCCCTTGCCACATCGACTTGAGTGCTTTTGTAATTGTTGCACCGACATATATTATGAATCCAAATAGGTGAAAACTTTGTTCACCTTGAGAAAATAAACTAAAATCAATTAGACACAAATAAAAATTTTCAACTAACATGAAATTATCGATACCATCTTTTTTTAATAAAGGGAACTACTAATACATTTTTATCATACAGAATATCAATGCAATATTTTTCATAAGCCTAGCTCAAAAGATACTTCTTTCACACCTTTTATTGTGCTACCATTAAAAATATAATTTGAAAAAAAAAATTATTTTTGATCATAGATTGACCAAAACAATCCCACTAACAAAGAAACTAATGCTAAAAAAAAAATGAGAATCATATGTTTCTAATGGAAAGATAATTATAATAGTAGTGGGTGAATGATGGGAGGGAAGATGAAAAATGTGGAGTTAAAACTAATTAACCACATTTAACAATTATCATGGCCTAATAAAAAGAAGAGTTACACACATTCATAAATATATTGAGAATGCTAAATGAATATTAATTTAGTATTATGAGAATTAATGAGGTGAAGAAAAAGGATTAAAAAATATTTAGAGATTAAAGTTTAAAAAAAGGAGAAAAAAAAACAAATAGAAATAGTGCTTTTAGAAGTATGCCACATCATCACACACACACACATATATATATATATATATATATATATATATATATATAAAGAGAGAGATACTTAATGCATATAATATTAAAATAATAATCACAAAAAATAGCGTTAGATTTTGTAACAAATTTATGAAAAGAATATTCTACTTATAATCTTAATAAACTTAAATAAGAAAATTATAATAAAATATAAAATTATTTAAACTAGGGAAAAGGACCAAAAACATTCCTGGACTATTTAATATAGGTCAAATTTATTTTTTATTATATTTATGGATTAAAAATGCCCCTGTTCTTATATTTTGGCTCAAAAATATCCCCAATTATCTTAAATGAATAAAAAATAACCTTCCTTCTAACCGTTGCTTCAAAACAAGAGGAAAAAGATCAATTTTACCCTTGCACTATTTGAAAATGAGATAATTTTTGTGTAATTTTACTTTCTAGTGCAACATTGACAGAAAATGAGCTATCACGCTTTGAGGTAGAAGAATTTTGGCCGTTGAGTAGCCTTTCAAATAATGAAAACGGTAAAAAATACCCCTCTATTCTTCTTTATTAGTTAACTTTGTCTTTAGTTTACTATAGGGTCAAATATATCCTTATCGTTAACAAAGTATGATAAAATGCTCCTCTATGGACGAAATTTCCAAATTAACTTAAAATATCCAATTTTTTAAATATAACCGTTCCCCATTTAACTTGACCAGAAACCCACCTAATTCTAATATCCCTTAACCAAACAAACAGTAATAAACTTTATTTCAGCAATTGAATATATATTAGTTGTAATAAAAATCTAAAATAAATTTTGTGGTTCTATTTCTGGTGAGACTTTTTTACTTGGAGGAATGGTGGTGGATGGTGTACTTGGAGGTGAAAGGGAGAGAATGAAAAGAGAGTGAAAAAATGAGGGATGAATTTTGCATCGGGTTAAATTGGGGACAGATTATATTTAGAAAATCATGTAATATTAAGTTAATTGGGGAATTTTGTTCATAAAGGAATACTTTTGCATATTTTATTAATAGCGAAAATATCTTTCACCGTATAATATAATTAGGAATAAATTTAATTAATAAACTAAAGTGAGAGAATATTTTTAATCATTTTTCCTTCAAATAATCCACATTACACAGATGACTTTATATTACTTTCTAAATTTATTCAATTCAACAGTTAGACTTTGACCCAAATCACATTAAAATCCAAATCCAAATATGATCTAAGTAAAATCCTTACTTTCAGTTGTCAAAATTTGTAAATATTTTTAAAAATCATTTAATTATAATAAATTATCTGTATAAAAAAATAAATATCTTTAAAAATTACTTAATTATGATAAATTATTTAGCAAAGTCATTTAACATTATTTTATATTAATAAGGTCATTCAACTTAAGACTTTTCCTTTTCAAAATCACTCAATCAAATTTATTATTAACAAATCTAGTATGACAAACTAAATAAATTTTTATGTCATATAGCCGATATTTTTTTTACTACTTATAAATAATTAATAACGTACTTTATGATAAGTTTTAAAATTTAAATACGATTTAAATAAGTATTTAATAATATATAATTTTCACCTAAGATGAGTAAAAACTACATCTAAATATAATTGCTAATAAAAATATTAACTTCTTTTTACATATGATCGATAATTCAGTTTTATAAGAATTTCGTATTATAAATTAACAAAAACAGAAGGAAATATTTTCATTTCGATTTGTTTTTCTGTTTAACTTTTTTATGTATGTTTCTTTTACATTTGATTTTTAATTTTTTTTCCCGAATGTCTCATACATTTTTGTTTCAAATTTTTGGCATTATAAAATATTTTATATATTTACGATTAATATTATATAAGAAAATATATGTGTGGTCACACAAAACATGACAACATTAACTATTTTTTAATTATATTATATAAAAATTAAGTAGGAAATTATTATTCTTTAATTATATAAAAATTAAATGATAGACCTTCTTCCTCGAAAATATTATTTATCAAACTAAAAGTATCTTCTAAAAATTCTCAGAATTGCTAACTGGATTTGACAAAAATTTTTAGAAAAAAAAACTTCCAAAATAGAAGAATTATTTAGGGTCAAACACCATAAACCTTTTTAATTAGGCACCCAAGTTTTAAACCAAAAAACTATAAAATTAATGTGCAATTTTTTTTATTTAAAAAAAAAAAGAACATTCACATCTTTAAATATCCATGCAAAATAACACTTCTTTTCACAAAACAAAAATACTAAAGGGTCATTTGGTTGAAAAACAAGTATCCCAGGATTAATTACTTCGGATTATTATCCCACTCTCAATGTAGATAAAAATAACATCTTAATCCAAAGATAACTAATTCTGTGATAAGCTATCCCGAGAATAACGTGGATCAAACGTAGAATAAATTTATTAAAAAATTAATTTCAAAACTATTTATCCCTTATCTCTCGTACCAAACGGGCCTTAAGAGTACTACTTACAACACAAATTCCAAAAATGGAGAAGCTCTTATTTTTACTTGCCATCTTTGTAAATTTATGGAATCCATGTCTATATGACATGAAAATTTTATTTATTTGTCATGCTAGATTTTTTTAATAATAAATTTAATTGAGTGATTTTACAAGATAAAAACTCTAAATTGAGTGACCTTATTGATACAAAACAAAGTTTAATAATTTTGCTAGATAATTTCTCATAGTTAAATACCTTTTGAAATATTTACTCCTACAAAAATAAATATTTGATGAGGTATTTCATTAGTGAATATTTTCTCTGTTCCATTTTAATTGTTAGGATAAAATTTATGGACTCATTAAGAAAATATTAATAGAGATGGTATTTGACTAATATAATCCTTTTAATTTTTTCGAAACATACATTAATAATTTTTTTCATATTTTAGAATGACTTTAAGTACTAAGGGTAGAACTAAAAAAAATATGATCAATTATTTCTTAAATTTTGAAACTAACAAATATTTTGAAATAACAATTTTTATTATATTTAATAATTAAAATAAATTGACCAGAACATATACAAATTGACTTTGTCGTTGGTCTTAGTTCTCATGTGTTGAAATGCTAATGTGATCAAATTATTGAATGGCTACCAACAATTCATCGTTTGGCTTTTTAATTTATTGATAGTATATTTGCTGTTTATCTGCTAAATAACTGTGCTCCATTAAATAACTTGTATCTCCGTCTCTCTATCGTATCTCTCTATATATAATGTGATCATATTAAATAAAAAGTATAGATTTAATTTACTTAATGAATTACTCATTAAAATTAAAACATGACATATGTGTATATACTTATAAGAGTTTGCTTGATAATAAAAATAATAATAACAACCATAATTGTGATGATAATGTTGATTTCTAATCAAATAAGATTTTTTAATCAGAAAATACATTTTAGTATTTATTCAGGAAATGTGCATTTTCTATCTTTTATGATTAATGTAACGTGTATCAAATTTATTTTTATTTCAAAAGTTAATACAATAACAAAAAATCGCACACAATTAATGTGATCAGTTAAGTATTATAAAGTAAATAATTTCTTGAGGCACAGGCCTCGTTACCATTTTAAGAACATTAAACTATTTGAATTTAATACTATAATATTTACTAAAATGTAGTCCTAGCTTCCTAACCATTCTTCCACGAAATTTTAAATTAACTAATTTAATGGACTCAAATATTGATAGCATGCATATTCCTTACTCGCAAAATCCATTTTTTACTAGGAAAAAAGAATTTACTAGGATGAATGGTGGATGCGCCGCTCAAAAGAAGTTGATTTCAAATATATTAAATATTTTATTTTTTTTTAAATGCGGGTTAATTCAATCTCTTTTCATATAGAAATTGAAAAAATATTATGTTTACTGGTCAAATTTTTGTTATGTTATATTTTGTGATCTTTCATTTCAATTTTTATTTTTTGGATAGCTGAAATTTAATATTATTTTTTAATTTAAATATCAACTTCAGATTTAAAACGATTTATGCAATACTCATTTTAAATGATTAAGAAATTATAGTTATCTTTAAAGCTTATGCGAAATTCAACTTAATTGTTTGGGGTGTTCTAATTTCAGGATACCGACGTTATATTGTTGAAAATTGTGAGGCAACATAATGTCATATGAGTGATTATTGATCGGATGGTGTCATGGAGTCAAAATATTTATATTTTTTTCAAATACTTTCTAGTAGTACATTGAAATAAACTTTTTTTGTGTAATAAAATGAACTTAAAAATATTAGATGGTTTTCCCCTATTTTTTGCAACCCTTCATTTTTCTTTTTTCTGGACAAAAAGAGTTCCATTGACGGACGTAGCTTTTGAGCTAAAAATTCAATCAAATTTAATATTTTTAACATGACATACTTATAAATTTTCAATAAGTATTAGTTTTTATTAAAAATTAATAAATTTATTCTTAAAGTCCCTGTTGAACATATGAACTACTCCTATTATTTATACAAAAATCAAAACTATAAATATTTTAAAGTTACAACTTCGAAAAAAAAATATTCTTAAAATTAGCACCATATGATATCATCAACTATTTTTATGTTGTATCATTATTTTAAAATATATACTAATTTTAAAATTTGAAAGATAATTGATTATGTTTTTTCAATTCTATAAAGATAATTGATCATATTTTTTCAATCCTATCTTTAATACTTAAAGTTATTCTAAAATATGAAAAGAATTATTATTGTTTTAAAAAAACAAATAGAGTTATTATTAATTAAATTTAAAATTTTAAAATATAATTAATAAAATTAATTTAGTAAAACTGACCTTAATAAATTCAATCACATTATATTCAACACATGGGAACCGTCTAGTAAAGTCAACTTAGACATTAATATAGTCCAAGTGGGAGAAAATTTCCTTCACCCAAATTGTAATTTATTAAGCCAAAAATGACTTAACTTCTGCCAATTTAGAATATTCAAAGGACACATTTTATGATGAATATTTATCTCACAATCAAATTTAACTATCTAGATATTAAAATTAAAAATATATAAATGTTAAAAAATTTGCCAGCTGAAAACTCTAGATTTTAATTAAAATCAGTATTTTCATGTGCCTAATGTCAAAGTCAAGCTGTTGAATAAATATTCTTTTTTTACGTAACTGCTGAATAAATTTAGATAACTCAACTTACAACTTGCACTATAAGAAATTCTATAAATATGGATCATTTGAAGGGGTTATAGACATAAGCAATTTCCTCTTCTTTCCCCTCATAACATGATAGCTCATTCTTTGTCATTCTCATTTTAGAAAATCCTTTCTATTAATTCCTTCACCTCTCAATTTCTATTCCAAAGAAAAGAAATGATGGGTTACTTTCAAATTCTCTCTGTTTTACTCTTTTCACTCTTTTTTGCAAAATGTTACTCCCACGATGTAATAGATTTTCTTCATTGTGTATCTAGATACTCTGAATATAATGTTACCAGAAATATTTACCCTCCAAATTCTCCAACTTATTCATCTATCCTAGAATATGCTCAAAAGAACCCCAGATGGATGAATTCTTCACATCCCCTATTCATTGTCTCCCCTAGAAAAGAATCAGAAATCAAGCCTGTCATTCTTTGTGCTAAAAAGTTAGGCTTGCAAATCAAAATAAAAAGTGGTGGCCATGACTATGAGGGCATCTCATTTAGGTCTAAAATCCCATTTGTCATGCTTGATTTAAGCAATCTTGATGATATCAAGATTGATTTAAAAGAAGGGACTGTTTGGGTTCAAGCAGGGGCCACCCTTGGTCAACTTTACTATGCAATTGCTAAAAAAAGCAAAGTGCATGGTTTTGCTGGAGGTGTCTGTTTCAGTATTGGCACTGGAGGGATTATTAGTGGTGGAGGGATAGGCACTCTGATGAGAAAATTCGGGATTGCAGCTGATAATGTTGTAGATGCCCGAGTAATGGATGTGAATGGAAAAATTCTTGATAGAAAGAAAATGAAAGAGGACTTGTTTTGGGCGATAAGAGGAGGTGGAGGAGCAAGTTTTGGTGTCATTTTAGCATGGAAACTCAAACTTGTTCCTGTTCCAGAGAAGGTTACTGTTTTCACAGTTTACAAGAAGTTAGATGGTAACCAAGACCTCCTCCAAAAATGGGAAAACATCGCACATCAACTACCTGATAAATTACTTATCAGAGTAATTATACAAAATGATGGAACAGGGAATGACAAGTATGTTGAAATAATCTTTCAAGCTCTATATCTTGGACCAGTTGATGAGTTAATTCCGTTGCTCAAAGAAAAATTCCCTGAATTTGATTTGGAGAAAAAGGATTGCTTCCAAGAACCTGTTGTGGATTGTAGTAACAGGCCTTGCATTAAAAAAGAATGTCGCGAATCTTCCTGGATTGGATCAGTTTTGTATTTCTATGGCAGGAGAACAAACGATTCGCTTGAAGTTCTGCTAGAAAAGAGCATTCCAACACAAAAGAATTATTTTAAAGCCACATCTGATTTTGTGAAGACTCCAGTTCCAGAAAAAGGATGGAAAATGGTAAAGAAACTGTTCTTAGAAGAAGAAAGACCCCAGATGATAATGGAGCCATTAGGTGGGAAATTAGATGAAATATCGGAATCTGAAATTCCATTCCCTCATAGGAAGGGGAATTTATACAATATTCAATACTTGGTCAACTGGGGGGATAACAGTGAGAGCGTATCAAGCCAAAAGATAGCATGGATGAGGAAACTGTACAGGAAAATGAAGCCATATGTTGCAAACTCTCCAAGAATTGCTTATCTGAATTATAGGGATCTTGATTTTGGAACAAATCAAGAGGACTACAACTATTCCAAGGGCAAGATATGGGGTGAAAAATATTTCAATGGAAATTTTGAGAGGTTGGCTAAAGTGAAGAGTAAGGTGGATCCCAACAATTTCTTCAGAAATGAACAAAGTATTCCACCTTATCATGCTGATAGCTAAAGAAAACTAGACTGCATGACAGGGCAGAAAATAAAAGTCCAAGTTGTTTGAGGTTGTCTATGAAGATTAATCCCTTTTTTTCGGAATGCAATTAATGTATCAGGATGTCCAAGATAGTCAACTTTATCACATCTTAATTTGCAAAATAAATCTTGAATGATTTTTATTTTTTACTTTGTAAGTACTATTTTGTTGTTGGATACGCAAATTACTTAGTTCCAATCTTACTGGTGATTATGCCATATGACAGCCCACCAGCCATCATTATAATGCATCAACTTGATCATATAAGTTAAATCCACTCGCCGGAATCTGGGGAAAGGTGCTGGCCGGAGTTCCCAGAGGGTAACCAACTCTTTCAAGATTTTAGTAGTTAATTAATGTACATTCTTACTTTTATTTACAACTTATTCATGGTAAATTAATATGTTTTGTATAAACACCTAGTACGGGTAAAGTGTTTACCAAATTCATATTTTGAAGCATCTTGGGGTTTCCTCTATACACTATTTTGGCGCAAGAAAATGCATTTCTTCACCAACATGCGTGCACGTTGGATATTTAAACCAAAACAAACATGTGTTGTATAAAATAAAAACACGACAAATAATTTGAGAGGAAGAAATATTATTTATTTATTTTCCTCCAGTAAAGTTGATAGGATCAGAATCAGCTCTTAGTACGTAGTATTATCTTTAACTTTTTCAGCTATTCAGAAATGAGTAAATTGTGTTTATATTAGTCAACGTTTTGTAATAATTTAGATGGTTTAGATCTGGTTATAAGTTCTTTTTTCTTCTTCTTGATAAGACAGTCAAACAGTATAGAAACAAATGAAAGCCCACACATTATTTTCAAAATCAAACTAAAACCAGTTCACTCAAACTCAATCCAAACAACCACCAAAGTAGAAGAATTAATTGACAGATTAATTCCCAAAAAAAAAAAGAATTAATTGTTAGATTCTTCCTCTTATTTAATTCACTATTTCATTTACTTACTTCACCTGTCATTTATTTCTCTTTTTATTTAAAGATAGATTCAAGATCTAAAGATATATGGTGTTAGCCGTAGAGCAGGCAATTTCAGCTAATATCTATAAAATCAATTCATTTAGTTCACATTTTAATGAGTTGAATTACTTATATTTTAGTTAAGTAAATGTGAGCTTCAGTTTACTTTTAATTTATTAAAATATGAGTGAAATATGGGTATAAAAACCTTCATAATTAAGGTTCGGAAACTGCATGCAAGCAGAGGCGGATGCAGCTTACTATTAGTGAATTCATCCGAACTCAATACTTTTTATGCGGGGTATAAATTTAAGTCTAGACAGTCACTAAAATTATAATAAATAATAAATATGAACGCACAAATTTAAAATATAATGAGTTTAACACTAAAAATTTTAAAAATTAAATTCATAAAACTAAAATTCTGAATTCGTGTGCGAGATGAATTATTAAATGCCAAAACCTTCATAATTAAGATAAGTTCGGCGTAGAAGGAATAATTAGGCGCAATATCATATGCCAAAATGTACTATTCAAAGCAATTAACCATACAAAGCTGAAAGCTGGTATAAATAACGGTTAGAAGAACTTACGTATAAATACAGCATTCTAGTAAAGCTATTTCTTTTCTATTAAGAAAATCTGTTTTTTAATTTGCAATCAAAAGTAGTAGGATTACTACAAAAATCATCGGTCGGATTCACTGTTTATTTTTCTTAATCGATATTTACAGATTATATATTAATTATATATAATTATACACATATTATATATAAATTATATATATTGATCATTTTAAGTTTATGCGGCTGAATAGGCAGCTATATGATTAATTCTTCAAAATAATATCTTTTTTTGGTTAAATTAAAAATAGTACCCCACACATATTGAAGCAGCAACTTGTCCGAAATAAGTACATAAACCGCTATAATCTGACCTTTTTCGTATGTTTTGATAAGGTTACAATTTGACTTGATCTTAATATTAAGATTAAAAACTTAGATTAGAAAAATAATTTCCGTAGGGATGGCAATTGGGGTACGGCAGGGCAAGGCAAAAGCTAAAGCTAAACGTAGCAGGGCAGAGCGAAGCGGATCAAAATTTTTATTTTTAAAAATTAAACAGGGCAAGACAGATGGCAGAATGATCTAAGCTTAAACTTCTTTACTTAATTTAATATTTTATAATAAAAAATTTATAAGTTTATACCAGGTCCATCCGGTGAATGATGCCTGGCAAGTGGCATCAGCATTCAGATCTCAACAATTCCCTTTTTTTTTTCTTTTTTAGTTTGGTAAAAGATTGGATGATGGGTTAAATTTACGGATAATTGTGTATTAATTGAGGGATGTTTTATGTTTGGATCTCTTCCCTTTGGCATCACTTACATATCTGCAACTTGATTATGTGCATATCTTTGAAATATTTGGTAGCATTTAGACAATCTGTAAGCATAGGAATTCTTTTAAAGAGATTTCTGTAAGCATGGGGTTAAATAGGGCGTGGCAAAAAATATCTTTATTTTGAAAAATAAATTTGCATATATTTAATTTTGAGAAAAGGATCAAATATATTTCTAAACTATTTAAAATGGGTCAGTTTAATCATTTAATTTGTTATGTTTTTTGGGTCAAAAATATTCTTTGTTATGTTTTGTGGCTCAAATATGTCCTCCAACTAGCAAAATAGCTCAAAAAAATACATTTCTTACTGATAATTGCTCCAAAAATAGGTGAAATGACCAATTTTTTCTTATTTTGGAGCAACCGTTAGTAAGAAAGATATTTTTGAGCTATTTTGCTAATTGGCGAGGCATTTTTAGCCAAAAATGTAATAACGAGAGCATTTTTTACCCTAATACATATCAGAGGATAAAACTATCCCATTTTAAATGGTTCAGGAAATATTTGGCCCTCTTCACTTTAATCTTTTTATTACATTTCATAAACTAATATCTTATAAAAATGTATAAGAATATATTAACAAACTTCTACTCCCGGAATTTTGTTTTGATTGTCATTGTATTTTTCTGAAGGAAACTAACAAGAACAGTCTTGTGAAACACATTTTTAGGTTTGTGCTATGTGTAAAAAAGTTTGTTGTTAAAATTGATTTCAATTAACTCAGTTAAATATTTAAAGTTTTTTTAACTTTAGAAGACTAAAGTGAATTAAAACTATTTTATCCAATTCATTTTTTACTCATATGTATATAATATTGCAATCCAATTCATTTACCGCCACTGGTTTTAGGCAAGGTATTGAAAATAGATTTTGTTTCGACAATTGACTGAGTCCTTTTGGTGGACTACTGGGAATTGCAGGGTCTTTTGCTTGGTGCTATCGCATAGAGTTGGGCTAGAATAATTAAGCCCATTTAAAATATAAAAGTTTTTCAGCCCAAACCTAATTACACTCAATGACTCTGTGGCCCACACTATTGGGCTGAAAGCTCGGACTATGACTTATGAGACATGATAACTGGCCAACTTGATTCATGGGCCGATATTTGTGACAAGTGGTGGCTGGCACATCTAATACGTCTTAAACCAACGTGTTCAAGCCACGAAAGCCAAGTTAAAGTGCCTTTCACATTGTTAATTTAAGAGAAATTTACTTAAATGGCCAACTTATGATTGAAGATAGATTTTTATAGCAATAATAGACATGAATTTGATATCTGATCTGCTTATATTGAACAAGAATAATATAACCTTAATTAATATAAACATAAGTTTTTGACTCTCTATGAATCATTTTTCAACAAGCATGTGAGTGCTGGTATTATAGTTGATAAGAAGCTAAAGTATATATTATAAAACGAATAATACGTGTAATGTATTAATAATATTTTTTTTAAGGACACACAATAAATTTTGTGATCTCGGATATTGACAAAATGAATTTTTGTTTTAATTATTTGAACAAAGGAATACAACAAAAGTAAAGATGATTAATTGGGGTGCAATTTGAATTTGGTAGACACGGGTAGAAGTGACTAATGAAAGACGAGACACATATGTAAACAGAAAAGAAAAAAGAAAAAGAATCGGGTAAAAAATTAAACAGCACTGGCCAATAGTAATTGGTAAAAATTACCAAAGGATATGCAAGTTAAAAACAACGGAAAAGGATCAAAATTGCCCCTGAACTATGCGAAATGGATCACATATACCCTCCGTTACTTTTTGGTATCAAAAATACCCTTCCCGCCCAAGTATAAGACCATAAATAACAAAGTTAACAATATTTTTTTTTAACTGACGTGACAAGCCACATGAAATTTTTTTCTCCACCTAAGCAAGCCAATTAGGACTAACACTATAAGAAATACAATTTTTTGTGACAACGTTTAGTGGTGACTTGAAAAACTTGCCACAAAAGGTGATAGTTTTAGGAGCAACATTAATAGTTGCCACTGAAAATAATATAAAAAATATTTATAATAAATAACTCTATGTATTTTTATTTATTTATACAATATTATAATATAATTATTAACACTTTTAATATATTGGAAATGAGTATCCATGTAAAATTTAATACTTTTAATAAAAATTATTGTTAAAAGTAAAAATAGTAAAAAAACTCTTTTATGTTGCCACTGATTATTTTGTGTTTGTCTGTATGTATATTTAAATTTTATGTGTGATCTTATTAATTATTACTAATAATTATTTGAGAGTCCTTTGAACATATATAATTACTATACCAATATATTAAAAATGTTAATAATTATACTTTTAGTGTTGTATAAATAAATAAAAATAAATAGAGTTATTTATTATATATAATAATTTTTTATTAGAAATTATTGCTAATTTCATGTATTTTTTACTATTTTTACTTTTAATAATAATTTTTATTAAAAATGTTACTATTTTTACATGAATACTCATTTCTAATATATTAAAAGTATTAATAATTATATTATAGTGTTGTATAAATAAATAAAAATACATAGAGTTATTCATTATAAATAATTTTTTTATATTATTTTCAGTGGCAACTATTAATGTTGCTCCTAAAACTATCATCTTTTGTGACAAGCTTTTCAAGTCGCCACTAAAAGTTGTCGCAAAAAATTATATTTATTGTAATGTTAGTCCTAGTTGGCTTGCTTAGTCGGAGAAAAAAGTCTCACGTGACTTGCCATGTCAGTTAAAAAAAAGTGTTGTTAACTTTAAAAATATTTATGATCTTATACTTGAACAGCGAAAATATTTTTGATATCAAAATATAAAAAAGGATATATATAATCTATTTTATATAGTTCAGAGGCAATTTTTATCCTCTAAAAACAATAAAAAGAATGTTTACTATTTGTGTCAAAATCTTAACCGTTCTAATTGACGGTCTAAACTAGAAACAGTATGAACTAGAAGGGAACAAAGACCTCTGGACTCTGGTATTTCATGAGGCATATGAATTTAAATTACATTAAATGTGTGAAAATATTTTAAACAATAAGCGAATAGGGACGGAGCTACTCTTGTCCAAAAGAAGTAAATTGGTATTCCTTAATCGAAAAATTACACTAAAAAATCCTCCTCGTTTGCTCTGCTTCTGCTATTAGCCGAGAAGCAGTTCAATAGCTTGAGAAGTTCTAAGAGGTATAATCCTGCTCCATAGTCCTCCTCCTTAATGTGTATATGTATTTGTGTGATATAGCAGATAAGTGTTAAAGCAGAAGAGAGCAATGAAGAAATGTGAGTTGTGCAGTTCAATAGCAAGAGTTTACTGTGAATCAGATCAAGCTAGTCTTTGTTGGGATTGTGATGCCAGAGTTCACACAGCCAATTTCCTTGTGGCTAAGCATTCAAGAATCCTTCTCTGCAATTCTTGCCAATCACTTACCCCATGGACTGGTTCTGGCTCTAAGCTTGGTCCCACTGTTTCTGTCTGCCAGACATGTTTTCACAGAAATAACAAAGATGGAGCAGATCAAGAACATGATCGCGATGATCATAATGATACAGAAGAAGAAGATGATGATGACGACGACGGAAGCAGTGATGGCGATAATCAAGTTGTTGCTTTGTCTTCTTCAACTACAGATCAGCCTCGTCCTCCCTCATTGACGTCAAGCTCTTCAAGTAGTGAAGAATCCAGTAGCAGATTTTACAGGACAAGAGTAATTGGTGTCTCCAATTCAAGTGTAATTATTTTATAATTTTTTAAAAGTGTTATTATATATTAAAAATATATACTAAGGTATGCATGGCTTTAGAGTTTCAATTGATATTTTTATTTTTGTTCTTCAACGTCAAATTCAGCAATCTAAAGTTTTTTAACTTATCCACCAAAAATACTCCACGCCAACTACTACACATTATATTTCATACCAGCTAAACTAAAGCTTATAAACTAATAACTCGTCTACAATAATTTCAACTTTAATATAAATATTGTAGACTAAGGCTGATAAAACATCAATAACTGAAAGTAAATGAAATTATTTATTTAAAAAATTACATCAGGTGCAAATATCAACGATTAGAGCTATTGCGATTAATGGCCAAACAATTGAACTCATGAATTGGTGATTAATTCGATTATTTACAGAAAGCTTACTGAATTAAAAATAGAGATACCCAAGCAAAATGAAGGGAATGAATAGGCAAAGCTAAGGGGGAATGGGGGGGGTGAATCCACACCTTTTCAAAATCTAAAATAGAAAATGTTCAAAAAATTATTTATTAGGATTACCAGAACTTTTATGTATTTGAACAAATATTTTATCTTTTGAAATTCTTAAAAATAATAATGTTATTCCTCTTCTTTTTTTGAAAAAAACAATAAAATTAAACTTCTATAAGATGAAAAATCTTAAGATAATCTTGAAAGGAATGAATGAATAAATAAATAATTTAGAATTAAAAAGAGCCATTTCTATATAATTAAATATGATAAGTAATTAATAAAAATACAAATAATATACCCGTTTAATATGTAAGAAAGTTATCTCTAGTGTAGAATTTTTATAGTGTAGAAACTATGTGTGTTCAATTTGAAAAATACAGGAAGCATAGTTGAAACAGAGTTATATTATTGGTGTTTATAGTATAATTAACCCAAAAAGAAGCTAAAGAAGAAAGGAGGAGAAGGAGGAAAAGTTACGGCCTGAAATTTAAATTTGCACAACTTTTTTCTTTAGAGTGAAATTTTTTGAACTTCTTATGCTAGCCTTCAATTCTGCGTCTTCTCTTTTCAGTAAATTTATATAGAATTAATTAATTTAAAATAAATAGAAGACACATATTCTGTATTTCTTTTGGTGTAAATATATGCGAATTAATATCTTATCCTTTGAGAACACATATTTAACCTGTAAAAGATGAGCATTTAAGATTTGTTCATCATTTATAGCACATGTACCAAAATGATCACCATGATTCTCTTATTTTAGAAACTAGAAAAAAAAAGGACACTTTAATTTGTAAAACTTCCAACAACCAGCTTTAATTTATAGCACAGGTACATAAAATCTTGTATGGACTCCACTCTATATCAGTATGATAATTGATAAGGTGGAACACTTTGTTCATTTCTAAAAAAGTTGTTGGGATCCACCTTATTCTTTACTTTAGCCAATCTCTCAAAATTGGTCTTGTAATACTTTTCACCCCATATTTTAGCCTTGGAATAGCTGTAGTCCTCTTGATTTATTCCAAAATCAAAGTCTCTATAATTCAGGTAAGCAGTTCTCGGAGATTTTGCAACGTATGGCTCCATTTCCTTGTACAATTTCCTTATCCATGCTATTTTCTGATTTGATATGCTCTCACTATTGTCATCCCAACTTAAGTAGTACAGAATATTGTACAAATTCCCCTTTCTATGAGGAAAAGGAATATCAGATTCAGAGATTTCATTCAATTTTCCTCCAAATGGTTCGAAAACCATATGGGGTTTTTCTTCTTCAAGAAACAGTCTTTCTATCATTTCCCAACCACTTTCCGGAATTGGAGTCTTCACAAAATCAGATGTTCCTTTGTGATAATTCTTGAGTGTTGGAATTGTCTTTTCTAGCAAAACTTCAAGTGAATCATTTGGTTTTCTCCAAAAGAAAAACAACACCGATCGAATCCAGGGAACTTCGTAACATTCTTTCTCTGCATCAGCTGGAAAACTCTCTTGGAAGCAATCTTTTCGGTCCAAATTAAATTCAGGGAAGTATTGTTTAAGCAAAGGAATTAATTCGTCAACAGGCCCAAGATATTGTGCCTGAAAATAGAATTCCACGCGCCTTTTGGTATCATTTCCTGCTGATGATTCCCCATTTTGAACAATTGCCCTGATAAACAAATCTTCAGGGAGTTGATGTGATATGTTTTCCCATTTCCGGAGGAGAGTTAGGTTACCATCCAACTTCCTACGAATGGTGAAAACGGTAACCTTTTCAGGGACACGAACCAATTTGAGTTTCCATGCTAGAATAACACCGAAACTTGCTCCTCCACCTCCTCTTATAGCCCAAAACAAATCTTCATCTTTCTCTCTGTCAAGAATTTTTCCATTAGCATCCATCACACGTGCGTCTACAACGTTATCAGCTGCTAGGCCAAATTTCCTCATCAATGCGCCGAGCCCACCACCACTGATAATTCCACCAGTGCCAACACTGAAGCAGACACCGCCTGGAAATCCATGAACTTTACTTTTCTTAGCAATTGCATAGTAAAGCTGGCCGAGGGTGGCCCCTGATTGAACCCAAACCGTTTCTTCATTTAAGTCAATCTTGATTTTGTTAAGATTGCTCATATCAAGCATAACAAATGGAGACTCAGAGCGAAAAGATATGCCTTCATAGTCGTGGCCACCACTTTTAATCTTGATTTGTAGGCCTATTTTTTTACCACAAAAAATTACAGGCTTGATTTCTGATTCTTTCCTAGGGGAGGCAATGAAGAGGGGGTGTGAAGAATTCAACCATCTGGGATTTTTCTGAGCATATTTCAGAATAGATGAATAAGTTGGAGAACTTGGAGAGTAAATATTTTTGGTAACGTTGTATTTAAAAAGACACTGGAGAAAATCTTCATGGGAGTAACATTTTGTCAAAAAGAGTAACAAGAGCAAAACAGAGAGAATTTGAAGGCTACCCATTTTTTTTGCAGAAAATTATTATCTAAAAGAATGCTTTGAGGGGAAAAGAGATGAATTTGCTCATATCTATCCCCACAATCCAATTTATAGAGATGAATGAATTTACTCATGTCTATTCCCGTAATCCAATTTAGAGTGATGAAGTAATTTGCTCATATCTATTCCCGTAATCCAATTTAGGGTGATGAATTTACTATATTTGACCCAAATGACTTAAAGATATATTTTGTGATTTTATGTATTTTAATTTAATGTTAATGGGAAAAAATCAATTTCATTCCTCAACTTTATTTCAAAAATCAAATTCTTCCTTCAAATTTGAACATTAGACATTCTCCCCTATATGTCAATTGATATTTTTAAACGCTTACTTCAGTCTTTCATTATTAAAATAAAATAAAATTAACGTCTTTAAAATCAAGATATTTTTCTTTTTGTAGAATCTATGTAATAACTTTATCTATAAAAAATAAATATTATCTTCGAAATAAAAAAAATGTAAAACACTAATTGAATATATAAGTTAATGTTGTCCTATAATAAAATAAATGAGCAGCATAAGAAAAGATAATTTAATTAATACTACTCAAAACTCTAACATATAGTGAAAATAACATAAAGTCATTAACGTTATAAATATATTTTTTAATATAGGTAATAAAAAATTAATTAATAAAAGAAGAGATAATAAATCTCTAAAATATTATCAATTTATATTGTAAATTAAATATAAATTATAACTTTAAAAATATTTCACTAATGACAATTAAAATTTATTTATCTATATAGACAACAAAAAATATGAGAGACGTGCAAGTTAAATAGACACGTATCCATTCCGCGTATACATATTTAAATTTTTAATGCATGTAATATTTAAATAATAATCACAAAAAATAGCGTTAGATTTTGTAACAAACTTATGAAATGAATATTCTACTTATAATCTTAATAAACTTAAATAAAAAATATAACACAATATAAAATTATTTAAACAGGGGAAAAGGGCCAAGAAAACTCCTGAACTATTTAAAATTGGTCAAATTTATCCCTTATTATATTTTTAAATTAAAAATGCCTTTGTCCTTATATTTTTGGCTGAAAAATATCCCCAACTATCTGAAATGAATTAAAAATACCCTTCCTTCTAATCATTTATTTTAAAACAAGAGGAAAAAATCAATTTTACTCTTGCGCTATTCGAAATGAGATAATTTTTATGCAGTTTTGCTTTCTAGTGCAAGATGACAGAAAATGAGCTATCACGCTTTGAGGTAGAAGAAAATTTTGGCCGTTGAATAGCCTTTCAAATAATGGAAAAGGGTAAAAAAATTATCCCTCTAATTTTGTCTATTAGTTAACTTTGTCCTTAATCATATTATTATATATGTGGAAAGCCCTCAAGTTAAAAGTTGGATTACCATTTTGTCCTTCAATCTAGAACTATTTCAATAATATTTATGTACTAAAAAGTAAATATACATTATAATAAATATTATTAGACTATTAAATTAAATAAGAAATCTATAATTTTCATAATAGAGAATTAATATTTTTATTTAAATTACAAAAATATCATTTAATATTTGATAGGTATTTTAGTTATTTATTTTTTATTTTGTGATTTTTCACTTTTATAATTTAATAACTGTATTGAAATATGAATATTATAACTCAATATTTAACTTATCATTTTTAAATAAAAAAAATAGTCAAATATTTTTTAGTTTAGTGAGTTATTATTCATTTAAAAAATATACATACATACATATATATATATATATATATATATAATGAGATTTTGTTACTATTTGGTACACTAAAAAATATTATAAGAGTATTGTTTAAATATAGGGCAAAATAATCGTTCAATATTTGATGGACTGATATGTGAGACTTCCCACTTTTAGTATAAAATGATATGATATGATTCAAATATTATTATTTAAATAAGTATTTAATTTATTTTTAATTTAATAAATAATAAAATATTATTATTTAATTAAATATTTAAATATGATATGATATGATTTAAATATTACTATATTGATAGATATTTAATTTAGTGTTGATTCAAGGAATGAAAAATATCACCCTTTTGTTATATATTTAATTTGCTTTTGATTTAATGAATCGTAAAATACTATTATTTAATTAGATATAATATTATATTTTAATTTATTGTAGGGGCAAAATGATAATCCAACTTTTAATATAGGGGCTTCGCACTTTTAGTATAATATGATGATATCTAGCTTCAACAAGAGTTAAAGAGAATATTATTTTTTTCATTTGTATAATAAACTTATATTAACGACCATTTGATAAAATATTTTCAGATAAATGACAATTATATAAGCAACTAATATAATTTATTTGGGTGCATATCAGAAAGTAATACCTTAACTTCTGTCAATTTTGTTTGATTATAAATTACATTTATCATCTTTCAGCAACAATATATCATTCTACATATATCATCTAACGAATCTGCACAAGCTTACATGAGACACACATGCGACGCACGTGTCCAGTGTCGCGCCCCATTTTTTCCCCTCGCGGGCAAAAAGCGGGATTCGACGTCGAGGACTCGTAAGGGTGGAAAAGAAGAGTCGCCACCTAACGGATTAAGGTGCGTTAGGGCACCATTCTAAACTAATTTATTTCCTAAGTCACCAGAGTTGGGTAAGGGCTTAAATTACCTCAAAAGGAAGGTGTTAGGCACCTTTCGAGGTCCACAAATGTGGTTCCCGACCGTACTCATTAAATGGGGGTATTAACTAAGTGATTAGATAAAGTCGATGAATTATTAAACATAAATAGAATACTAATTTAAATACTAAATTAGCAGAAACTAAAATTAAAACTTAGTGGGATCAGGTTTTGACAAGGCTAAAACGGGCCCAATTTGATACTACTCCCTTCTATTCTATTTTTAAAATCAAAATAGTTTGAAGAAAATAATATATATATATATATATATATATATATATATATATATATATATATATAACTTGAGAAAAAATCATTTTAAGAAAATCGTATATATTATATATTTTAAACAAAATTTCTTTTAGATGAAAATATATCAATATTTGAACATAACAATGATACTTTTAAAATATTTAAAGCTTTTTAGAAAAAATGAATTTAGAAAAGATGGGAGTAATAGGTGTGCTTCATGCGTGAAGTCAGCAATAGCCGGTCTGTTTCATCATCTCCCGTCTACCCACCTAGTTAATTAATTATTATTAATCTTAAGCGATCTAGGTGGAAAAGACTACCGCCCTAACAAGTGCTTACCCGTCCCAATCCTGATATCCAAGAGGCGATGGACTACTAAATGGGATTTTGGGTTCTAAAATTCTTAGGCTTCGTTAAAAAAACATTAATGTCAAACAGGTAAGTAAATTCAAACAAACAATTAATCATCAAAGGGGGGTTTCAAATAGGCCTCTTTATTAAACCTATGATCATGATTTCTAGTGAATGTAGCCATGTTAAAATTTATCCTAAAGCCATGATGTCTAGTGCGTGTAAAACCTACTCATTAAAATAATTCCAGCAACAAATCATCAAAAATTACCCAAGTAAATTAATGTTGTAAAGAATAAAATAATTTAGGCATGATGTCTAAATGTCACCCTAAATTCGCATGAAATAAAATTGCTGCATTTTAAATTGAATTATTTAAGACCTATAGGCATGATTTCTATGTGTATCAAATCAAATTATTTTAATTCCTATAGGCATGATTTCTAATAAAATGTAAGACGACAGAATAAACGTCCCTCCCCCATAACCCCCTTTTTACTATTACGAATTTATTACAAATATTACAAACATAAAATAGAATGAATAATTATGATACATTAAAATAAATAACATCAAAGAAATCCGATAGCCTCCTTTCGTCCCGAATGAATGCCAGATTAAGATAATACCTGTTTAAAGGTTAGTACAAACTCAACACGTCAAGACCACGAGAATCTCAGGGGGTTCCGAGCAGTGCTCGTATTGAGGTGGAAGAAGGAAAGAAGAATTTTTTAGAAGCAGAGCAGTATTATGAAAAATAAAATGAATTGTCTCTCTAAGTGTTCTCCTCTCTCTAAGTCTTGTTGTTTTTTGTTCTTCTTCTTTTTTTTTTTTTCTCTAAGTGTCTCCCTTTTTTTTTTCTAAGTCTTGTTGTTCTTTTCTCTCTTCTCCCCTTCTTTTTTTTTTTCTAAGTCTTGTTGTTCTTTTCTCTCTTCTCCCCTTCTTGTTCTTGGGTCTTCTATCCCTTTTATAGAGAACTTAATTTCAAGAAAACAAAAGCTAAAAGCTAAAAGCACTTTCCCTTTAATTAAGGAAAATAATCAAAATAAAAAACCAATGGGTCCTAATATTTCAAAATAAAGTTGAAACAAAATAATTAGCCATTATGACAACTAATAATTATGTTACCACTAATAAAAAGTATAATATGATAGTAATCATTATGTCACCACTACACAAATAATAATAATAATAATAATAATAATAATAATAATAATAATAATAGTAATAATAATAATAATAATAATAATAATAATAATAATAATGATAATAATAACAACACCACCACTAATGTCCTCCACTATAACAAGAGCTAAATAATCGATAGTTTGCAATAATGGTTCGGCATAGATGTTTCCCACCACACAAAATAAAATGGGTAGTGATCACTTGACCCATCACTTCTTACCATAAATAAATAAATAAATAAATGTATATATATTAAAGATAAAGATATATATTTTTAATCATTATGTAAAAGTTAAAGTTACCAATAGTAGACAGGTAATATAATTATTTAAATTGGTATAAGGAAAAGAAGCTGTCAGACATAAAACATAACATAAATAAATGCATATCCATATTTAAAGATGGCATTCAAAGAAAGAATAACAAAATCAAATACCAACTTATCATAATTGGAAGTATAACAGAGCTGTCACATAATTGATTAATAATAAAAATAAATAAATAAAAAAATAATAATAATAATAAAAAATGCGTCAATCATACACTATTTCCTTACGAAAATAGCGACAATCAATTAACAAAATATATCAATTGGCCAGAATATAGAGCTGAAGGGTGTCATATATATATATATTGATTGGAAGAGAGTCAGACAGGTATAAATCAGGATGCAATATGAGGATCTAAGACTCAGGAGCACCATAAGGTGGTTGAGTTAATACTTGAAGCCTCACTTAAGAGCTCGACCAAATTCTAGGATCTACTCACTCATATCTTGATGAGTTAAAGATATGCTCAATACAAAAATAAAACTCAAAGTTATATTTTATCAAACAAGCACGGATGTCAAAGTAGAGAAATTTCTTCCGCAGCATTTTATCATCACAACAATATAAAATATTCAACTTTGTATATTCAGAAGCACACAAAAAGATTCAAATATAACGATTGTGATCCTTTAACATACTTGAATACCCTAATCAAACAAGAGCAATTTGGGAATAAACTAAACTAGAAAAACTTACACATAGATGTAGAGGATTGAAGCCTAGTTACAAGACTAATGGCTAGTTTCATTTTTAAACTAAAATTTAAGGCTAAAGGGGAAAGGGATAACGGAACATAGTAACTGCAAGTAGAAGGGAAAACGTGCTACATAAAATTAATGTGCTACACATATGAGAAGCAATTTAAACTGAAGCACAGAGATGTAAAAAGTAAACATTATAAATCTGCTTACTACAAAAAAAAAAAATTTAAAAAAACGTGATGGCGACCAATAATAAAATGATACATAGGAGAAATGAATTTAAGAAGAGAATGAGTGAGAAGATTACTATTCTTAATAATAAAGTACCAAAAATAATCCAACTTATACTGTAAAAAACTAAACTAATACTAATGGAAGAAAATTAGAATTTCTTACTACTATGTTACTAGAAAAGAAAAATAAATGGGAAATCAACAAATAAACTACTAAACCAAAATAACTGTAAACAAATAGATTCAAAACAAATTTTAAACACATAACTTTAAACAGAATTTCAAAGTTAACTATTGAACATAGAATAAATATACAAACGCTACTGGAAAATCACTAAGCAGCTAACAACAATAAATCTAATGGGTGGAAAAAATAAATGCTGCAATAATAAGGAAAAATTTACCTTTTTTGAAGCAGTGACTTGGGGAGATCAGTGGAGGGGGGTCTGTCGGTGTGTTGGGTTTGGTTTTGGAGGTGCGCCATCTGAGGGAAGTCCGGCGATGGTAACGAGGGAGATTGGGTGCGACTGGTCGGTGGTGCGAGGGAGAGAGGAGAGGGAGGAGAAGACTGCCGGCGGCAGCCTGGAGTTGCTGCTGTCCGCCGGAGTTCATGGAGGGGAAGAGGAAGAGGTGGATGGTGTGGTCTTTTCCGATTGGTGTTCGGACGGGATCTCGTCGGAGTTTGCCGGAGAGGATGAGGGAGAGAAGAGAGGGAGGCGGCTGCTATGAGGGGAAGAAGAAATGGAAAAAATCTTTTAGGGTTTAGGTGGTAGAGGGATAAATATGGGAAGTGGGTAGGATTAAATCTAGACCGTAGGATTAAAGAAAATGAACGGCTAGGATTTAATTAGTATGTTTGGGTCGGGTTGATGGGTTATGGAGCGGGTCGCGGGTCGGTCAAACGGGTTGAGAATTAATTTGGATGGAAAAATGAATTTAAATAGTAGCCACAATTGATCAAAAGTGGCTAAAATTGACATAAACTCAATAGAAAGTGGCCGAAATTGAAATCAAATTGAATGAAAGATGGCTAGAATTTAAATGAATTGATTGAAATTATATTTAGCTGCTATTAAGTTAATAAATATACTACACTTTAAAATAATTTAATAAATAGATATAAAATAATTTAAATTATAAGAAAATCATATAAATATTATTATTAATAAATAAAATTCTAAATTTAAACATACTTATGTAAATATCATTAAATTATTATATTTATGAATAAATTATGAATAAAATATAAAATCGAGTTATCAAATATTATAAAAATCGTATTATCAACATATATAATTTATAAATTAGAGTAATCTTGTTATTCAAATAATTTTATACAATTAGCAAAACTAGGTAAATAATTGATTAAGTAAGGATATATTTCAAAAATAAGGGCGCGTATTGATACGAAATGTATTGTATACATCGTAATTATTTAATATCAAAACATAAAATTAAAATAGGTCATATATATATAATTTGAAATGATTTTCGCAATATTATGATATAAAATTATTTTATAAATACAAAAAAAAAATAAGCCGAATTTTTGCGTTAAATAAATAAATAAATATATACATATATAAACAGCATATTGAAGCGCAGGTAGGTCAAAATTGGGTGTCAACAGCTGCCCCTTCTTTGCTCGGGAATGAAGGATGAATTGTCGAGCAAAGAACGTTGACTTAGTAACCAATTTTGTCCGACCGAAGAAAAAATTTCGGTAGGGCCAAGTAAAAGGAAAGAAAGTCATGTAGATGTCGCGACCGAGACTTCAGTTTCAAGTCGCCTACATATCTCGGGTTTCACGAGAATCAGGCCGCGTGTAGTTCTGGATTAAGGACGGACAAGATCCCTAAAATTTGTAACACGAGGCTTGAACAAGGGTAGGTAGCACGAATCGACACGATTTAGAATGCGTTGTGACAATAAACAGGCGGGAGTACTGTTCAAAAGAAGATAGTAGGAAGGTACTAATCATTCGTAGCTCGTGATTTCTTCGATGTTCACATAAACAATTAAAGCATGTGCATCACATATTTCATAAGATAACGGATGCAAAATTTAAACATGATGCACGTTCCCTTTAGACAATGAAAGTTTGTTTAGAGATAATGGATTATGTCTCTAAACCATGATGTCTTGGGCCATGATACAAAAACAATTTCCTTAGGCCATGAAATGATGTCTGCAGGCCATGGAAAATGACGCCTTTAGACTATGACGCCTTAGGACATGATACGCAGAAAATAAATTCCCTAGGCCATGAAATGATGTCCGCAGGCCATGAAAAATGACGCCTTTAGACTATAACGCCTTGGGACATGATACGCGGAAAAATAAATTCCCTAGGCCATGAAATGATGTCCGCAGGCCATGAAAAATGACGCCTTTAGACTATAACGCCTTAGGACATGATACGCGGAAAAATAAATTCCCTAGGCCATGAAATGGTGTCCGCAGGCCATGAAAAATGACGCCTTTAGACTATGACGCCTGAGGGCATGATAAGCAGAAAATAAATTCCCTAGGCCATGAAATTATGTCCGCAGGCCATGAAAAATGATGCCTTTAGACTATGACGCCTGAGGGCATGATAAGCTGTAAAGTAAATCCTCAGGCTATGAAATGATGTCTGCAGGCCATGAAACGATGCCTTTAGACTATGATGCCTTCGGATGAGTGGAAGAAATGCTTATTCAAAGAAAGTAAATTGTTTGAGGGTTTCAATAATTCAAATAAGAGCTCCAGGTTATTCGGGCTCAGATGCGAATAACTGATTCAAAATGCATAAGCGGGCTTAAAATGCAAACAACGGGCTCAAATGCATAAACGGGCTTAAAATGCAAATATCGGGCTCAGATGCATACGTCAAAATGTATATCACGGGCTCGGATGCATATATGGATGTATATCAGGGCTCCAATGCATATGCAGAATGTATATCCGGGCTCAGATGCATACGTAAAAGTAAATACGGGCTCAACTGCATAGATAAAGTGTATATCACGGGCTCAAGATGCATACGTAAAAAATAAATTCGGGCTCAAATGCATACGTAAAGTCTATATCACGGGCTCAGAATGCATATGCAAAATGTATATCAAGGGCTCAAGATGCATACGTAAAAATAAATCTGGGCTCAAATGCATACGTAAAAATAAATCGGGGCTCAAAATGCATAAATTATATATCAACGGGCTCAGAATGCATATGCAAAATGTATAACAAGGGCTCAAGATGCATACGTAAAAATAAATCCGGGCTCAAATGCATAAATGATATATCACGGGCTCAGAATGCATATGCAAAATATATATCAAGGGCTCAAGATGCACACGTAAAAATAAATCCGGGCTCAAATGCATACGTAAAAACAAATCCGGGCTCAAAATGCATAAATTATATATCACGGGCTCAGAATGCATAAATAACTGTATATCAAGGGCTCAAATGTATATGTAAAATGTATATCCGGGCTCAAATGCATATGTAAAATGTATATTCGGGCTCAAATGCATATGTAAAAGTAAATTAGGGCTCAAATGCATACGTAAAAATAAATCCGGGCTCAAAATGCATAAATTATATATCACGGGCTCAGAATGCATAAATAACTGTATATCAAGGGCTCAAATGTATATGTAAAATGTATATCCGGGCTCAAATGCATATGTAAAATGTATATTCGGGCTCAAATGCATATGTAAAAGTAAATTAGGGCTCAAATGCATATGTAAAATGTATATTCGGGCTCAAATGCATATGTAAAAGTAAATTAGGGCTCAAATGCATACGTAAAAGTAAATACGGGCTCAAATGTATATATATATTATATATCAAGGGCTCATAATGTATATGCAAAATGTATATCCGGGCTCAAATGCATATGTAAAATGTATATTCAGGGCTCAAATGCATATGCGAACGTATCTCCAGGTCGTGTGTATGTATATACAAATAAATGTCACGAGCTCCAATGTATATAAATAAATGTTACGGGCTCATAATGCGATACGGGCTTCAAAATGCACACAAATGCATGCATTAAATGTATATCATGGGTTTGATATGAAACCGAATGCTCTGAGGATAGCAAGAAAATAGACAGGCGTAAGAAAGAGTGACTTAGCTCTATGTTGCCTTGCGACACGACCTTTTCTATCTCCGTCTTGTATTTCTGTTATTTCTGCGTTCAAAGAAAGTTCGTTAGTTCGAAAAAGGGGAGGTTGATCTGTGTATTCATCTCGTGGCCTTCTTCTGCCTGTTGTTACACTCCGTCCAGGCATACGCTCGGGCACATAGTTTAGACAAAAGGTGAATAATTTAGTAAGAGTAAAGTAAAACATAGAAAAGACTTGAGTTAAATCATGGGCCATGGCATATTTTAAAACCGTACGACGTCCTTTTGTAAATCGGAACCTCGTGTTGACTTAGTTTGATGAAATTTTGAGATCCTTCTCAAAATTTCTGCCCCAGTGTAGGAGATACACAAACTTCCTCGTAAGCACAGAAATCTGAGAATTTTTGAGGTCCTCTCAAAAATTCTGCCCCAGTTGCAGCTTGTTAACCGAAATACCGTGAAACATAATGGAAGCACCGAGAACTTCGAAGGGGGAAAGAAAATTTTAATAGATATAGACCGAGTCCCACAGGGACGCCTACGTATCCCTCTTAAACGGGAATCAGGTCCGACGTAGTTCAGATTACAAAGCAGAACCAAAAGAAATGAACATCCCAACCTAAATGTAGTATCTCTTAACCGCATCTGAGTTGATGGGTTTGGGCCAGACTTCGCCGTCCATCTCTGCTAGGATAAGTGCTCCTCCTGTCAGTACTCGGTGAACTATGTAGGGGCCCTGCCAGTTAGGTGAAAACTTGCCTCTAGCTTCATCTTGGTTTGGAAAAATACGCTTCAAAACTAATTGTCTAGGCAGGAAAAGCCTTGGTCTAACTTTCTTGTTAAAGGCCTTGGTCATCCTGTTTTGATAAAGTTGACCGTGACAAATAGCATTAATCCTTTTTCCATCAATGAGTGCGAGTTGCTCGAACCTACTTTGCACCCATTCTGCATCGTTCAGTTCTGCTTCTTGAATGGTTCTCAAAGAGGGGATTTCCACTTCAACTGGTATCACCGCTTCATTTCCATATACCAGCATATAGGGTGTAGCACCAGTAGATGTTCGGAGTGTAGTGCGGTATCCTAACAAAGCGAAGGGCAACTTCTCATGCCAATGTCTATAGTTGTCGATTATTTTGCGCAGAATCCTCTTGATATTCTTGTTTGCGGCCTCCACGGCTCCATTCATCTGTGGTCTATATGCAGTAGAATGACGATGTTTGATATTGAAATTTTCACATGTCGCTCTCATCAAACTACTATTCAAATTAGCACCATTGTCGGTAATGATTGATTCAGGTACTCCGAATCGACAAATGAGATGATCGCGGACAAAATCTGTCACCACTTTCCTTGTGATAGATTTGTGAGAAATAGCTTCAACCCATTTAGTGAAGTAGTCAATTGCGACCAAAATGAATCTATGTCCATTGGACGCTGCCGGCTCAATGGGGCCAATTACATCCATCCCCCAAGCTGCGAACGGCCAAGGAGAGTTTGTGGCATGAAGCTCATTAGGGGGAGCGTGAATCACATCGGCATGGGTTTGACAGCGATGACATCTTTGCACGTACTTGATACAGTCTGTTTCCATAGCCAACCAAAAATAACCTGCTCTCAAAATCTTCTTCGCCAACATGAAACCATTCATGTGAGGTCCACAAGTCCCAGCGTGCACTTCTTCAATCAACGTTGTAGCCTCTTTAGCATCCACACATCTTAGCAATCCCAAATCGGGAGTCCTTCTATAAAGGATTTCTCCGTTTAGGAAAAATTGATTGGCCAATCTCCGAATCGTGCGCTTTTGGATGCTCGTAGCATGCTCAGGATAACCTCCGTTTTTCAGATACCTTTTGACGTCGGCATACCAGGGTTCACCGTCTGGCTCTTCCTCAACATGAAAGCAATAGGCCGGCTGCTTATGTATGTGAACATGAATGGGATCGATGTAATTCTTATCAGGATGCTGGATCATCGATGACAAAGTGGCTAAAGCATCCGCAAATTCATTCTGTATTCTAGGAACATGATGGAACTCAATCTTGATAAACCTCTTGCACAATTCTTGCACATAATGTAGATAGGGGAGAATCTTCGTGTTCTTCGTGGCCCATTCTCCCTTTACTTGGTGTATCAGCAAATCTGAATCCCCGATTACCAGTAATGATTGCACGTTCATGTCAACTGCCAGTCGAATACCCAAAATACAAGCTTCATACTCGGCCATATTGTTGGTACAAGGAAATCGAAGCTTAGCTGATACAGGATAATGTTGTCCAGTTTCTGATACTAACACTGCTCCAATGCCCACTCCTTTGAAGTTTGCGGCTCCATCGAAGAATAACCTCCAACCTTCATACTCTTCGGCAATATCTTCTCCTACAAAGGCTATTTCCTCGTCAGGAAAGTATGTCTTCAGTGGCTCATACTTCTCATCTACGGGATTTTCTGCCAAATGGTCTGCGAGAGCCTGCCCTTTTACGGCTTTTTGCGTGACGTAAACAATGTCGAACTCGCTTAACAACATTTGCCACTTGGCCAGCTTCCCCGTAGGCATGGGCTTCTGAAAGATATACTTCAATGGGTCCATCCTTGAAATCAAATAAGTTGTGTAGGCAGACAAATAGTGTCTCAACTTCTGAGCGACCCAAGTCAAAGCACAACATGTCCTTTCCACCAATGTATATCGAGCCTCATACGGGGTAAACTTCTTGCTCAGATAGTATATGGCTTGCTCTTTTCTCCCGGTCTCGTCATGTTGTCCCAAAACACAGCCAAAGGCATTCTCTAGCACGGACAAATACAAGAGCAAAGGTCTTCCTTGTTCCGGTGGCACTAAAACTGGAGGTTTCGATAAGTAATCTTTGATTCTATCGAAAGCTTGTTGACACTCAGGAGTCCACTCTGTAGCAGCATCCTTTTTCAGCAGTTTAAAGATAGGTTCACAAATAACCGTTGACTGGGCAATGAAACGGCTAATGTAGTTGAGGCGTCCTAAAAAGCTCATGACTTCATTCTTGCTTTTCGGCGGTGGGAGCTCTTGGATGGCCTTAATCTTGCTTGGATCCAGCTCAATACCACGACGGCTGATGGTAAAACCCAATAATTTCCCGGACGGAACCCCAAATGCACACTTTGCCGGATTTAGCTTTAGATTATATTTCCTCAATCTGTCAAAGAATTTTCTGAGATCCGCCAGATGATCTGAGCTTCTCTTTGACTTGATGATGACATCATCCACATAAACTTCAATTTCCTTGTGAATCATGTCATGGAAGATGGTAGTCATGGCCCGCATGTAGGTGGCTCCAGCGTTTTTCAATCCGAAAGGCATTACCTTGTAACAATATACCCCCCACGGGGAAAGAAATGCAGTTTTTTCAGCATCATCCTCATGCATTCTAATCTGATGATAACCAGCAAAGCAATCTACGAATGACTGTGTCTCATGCTTGGCACAATTGTCAATCAGGATGTGGATGTTTGGTAGCGGAAAATCATCTTTAGGGCTAGCCTTGTTGAGATCCCTGTAATCCACGCAGACTCTGACCTTTCCGTCCTTCTTCGGTACAGGCACGATGTTGGCCAACCAAGTAGGATATTCTACCACTTTGAGGATTCCGGCGTCAATCTGCTTAGCTACCTCTTCTTTGATTTTCAAACTCATGTCAGGCTTGTATTTTCTCGGCTTTTGCTTCATAGGGGGATACGCTGGATCTGTAGGCAATCTATGCGCCACTATAGAGTGGCTGAGCCCGGTCATGTCGTCGTAGGACCAGGCGAAGACGTCTCTATACTCCTTCAGAAGCTCTACGTATTCCTCAATCTCTTCTTTCGGCAAGTGAGTACTGACTTGAGTCTCTTTGGGCGTTTCCGAATCTTCCAAAATTACCACATCGGTATCTGTCAAATTGGCTTTGGGCTTGTCCTCAAATTCTTCGATTTCCCTGATAATTTCAACAGGTAACTCATCCTCTTCAGCTTCTAAAGAGTTGTCTGTGTTATGTCGCATAGTTTCATTACAAGCCATGGCCTTAGATTCAACTCGTTCGACATTAGAAATGCTGAAAATAAATAAAATAAAATTAAATTAAATATATGAAAGAGATAATTTTTATTAAAAACCGATCGGAACTCGGCATAACACTCATAAGAGAATTCACAACTTTTGAAAACAAGCATTTGTTTATAAAAAATTAAAATTGATCCTTTGGTCTACCCAAATGCCTGGCGAGCTCTGGATGGTGTGGCTGTCCAATTGGCGATTCTCGGCATTCCGAATTCCTGTTGTGAGGCCCCTCCTTCCTCCCCGTTGCCAAGGGCATTACAACTGTGATCATCCAGAAACAAATCCCTCAGACTGAGCAGCACGGCATCTTCTTCAGCCCGTTCAATATCAAAGAAACCATCAGAGACAAAGGTTTGTTGAAGCAAGGGCAATGGATTTGGCAACAGAAAATTTCCTTTCCCCAAGGGATATTTCCAATTATCCAGATCTTCCTCAGTAGGTTGATATCCTAATCCAAAAGTGGTCTTTTGCGCTGCCACTTGCAACGGCTCCGAAATTCCTTGTAATTTCACTCCAAGACCTTGACCCGGCTCGAATCCTAGCCGAATTAGCATACTCAGGATCTTATCATCCCACCATCTACCTTCTTCAACGATACCAACCAATTCTACGGTGTGGAAACTTTCCCCGTCTAGGCCTCCCTTTCCTTCAATGGTAGGTATAATCGGAGCAGCATAAATTGGACGGTTTTCATCCCCATGGACCACAATTTCTTGATGGTCCCATTCAAATTTCAGGCATTGGTGTAGAGTCGAAGGCACCGCTCCCGCAGCATGAATCCATGGGCGTCCCAGTAACAGATTGTAAGAGGCTGGGATGTCCATTACCTGAAATGTTATGGTGAATGTGGCAGGCCCAACCAACATGTCCAAATCTATTTCTCCAACAGTGTCCCTTTGTGAACCGTCAAATGCCTTGACGTTCATCTTCCAATGCTTGATCCTAGTGAGGTCAACTTCCAACCGAGTCAGAGTATTTAACGGACAAATATTCAAGCCCGAGCCTGGGTCGATCAATACCTTGGTGATGAATTTGTCCGAGTGCTGCACCGTGATATGTAGCGCTTTGTTATGGGCCACGCCTTCCACAGGCAACTCATCTTCGTGGAAGGATATTTTCTGGGCCTCAAATACCTGACCAACCATATTAGCCACCTCGCTACCAGATGTATTCGCAGGGACATAGGCCTCTCCTAGCACTTTCATCAAAGCCTTTTGGTGTTGCTCGGAGCTTTGCAGAAGGGACAAGATAGAGATTTGAGCTTGGGTCTTGCCCAATTGTTCTACTATTGAATACTCCTTTGCCTGCACCTTTTTCCAAATCCCATTTTCTGCTTCCGCCGCTGGCTCCTTCCCTTTATCTTGAGCCAAGATTTCGGGAGTGTATATTCTTCCAGACCGTGTCACTCCTTGTGCTGTATCTGCCTCCAACACCTTTGTTTCATGCGAGGGCCCTCCTTTGTAACTCCAAGGAACTGTCTTGTATGAAACTGAAGCGGCTCTTTCCACTGTGAAGGGAGGCCTTGGAGCAGCTAACACAACCTCAAATGGAGGGCGCACCTGTGCTCTCCGAGATGAGTCTGAAGAAAAATCCACCCCCCAACTGATCATCCCAATTGTATTTGCCAGGCCCTCATCCTCATCACAAGAAATCATGCTCACCTGATGATTCGGCAGAGGATTTCTTGTCACATTCGGTGCAGGATCCTTGAGGTGAATAACCTTGGTATCGATCAGCTTCTGTATTTTATCTTTCAAAGACCTGCAGGACTCCGTGGCGTGCCCCCTCATTCCCGAGTGGTACATACATACTTTGTTGTGGTCGTACCACTTAGCTTGGGTATCGACCGGCAGTGCAGGAATAGGCTCGATGTAACCAGCTTCTTTCAACCTTGCATACAACTGGTCAATGGGTTCGGCTAGAGGAGTGTAAGTTTTTGTTGGCCTGAAATGAGCCCTAGGCCTTTGGTTTGGTGAGAAAGAGGGTGTGTGAGAGGGTTGTGGGTGAGAGAGTTGAGGATAAGAGGGTTGTGCACTATAAACAGGGTAAGCAGGGGATTGGTAATGTGAGGGAGGTGTTTGGAAGTGGGTTGGAGGGGGAGTTTGATATGAAGCTTGATAGGGGTGGAGAGTTTGATATGGAGATGGAGTTTGATAAGGATATGGAGTTTGATAAGGAGAGGGAGTTTGATAAGGAGATGGCGGAGCATGATATGGTGGAGGTGGGGTTTGGAAGTGTGGAGTTGGGGTCTGGGGTCTATACACATAATTTTTTGACCCCTGAGCCATCATAATTGTTCCAACTTCTTTTTTCTTGCGGCTCTCGGAAGAAGTTCCGGGATGCAACGCTTTGTTGGCCGCCTGTAAGGCATTCAAGTTGATGATGGTACCATCCTTAATACCATCCTCAATCCTTTCTCCCAGCTTAATGATCTCCGCAAAGCTTTTCTCGCTTACCAGCATCAATCTATCATAAACCTGCGGGTCTAAGGCTCGCATGAAAATGTCTTTCATTTGAGGCTCCTCCATCGGGGGTCGCACCTTTGCAGCTTCAGTCCTCCAACGAGTCGCAAATTCCCTGAAAGTCTCGGTAGATTTTCTTTTCAAGTTTTGGATGTAATGCAAGTCAGGTGCATTTTCTGTATTGAATCCAAAACGTTCTACAAAGGCCGACGCCATTTCCGCCCAAGTAAACCATTTTCTCGGATCCTGCTCTACATACCAGCTAAGAGCTTCTCCGGTCAAACTTCTCATAAATAACTTCATCCTTATCTTCTCATTCCGCCCTACTCCTACCAACTTGTCACAATACAACCTCAAGTGGGCCCTTGGATCACTTGTTCCGTTGAAGAGTTCGAACTTAGGAGGTTTGTACCCCTCTGGCAATTCAACATCTGGATGTATACACAAATCTTCATAATCCAGACCCGTAATTCCTTTGTTGCCTTCAACATTTTGCAACCTGGTATTCATCTTCTTCAATTCTTCTGCCAAAGTCTGTATTATTTTATCCTTTTCAGAAGGCTCAGATTCCCCACAATGATGTGTAACAGGCGCAGTCTCCACATAGATTGGGTTGGTATGGGTGTGGACGTAGGCCGTGTTTATATGAGTTGGAGGAGGTATTTCTTGAGGTGGTGGAAGGTAATGGGTGGTAGCTGGAGCTGGTGGAGGTGGATAAGTATAAGGAGGGTATGGGTATTGTTGGGGGGAAGCTTCTTGTGGTGGAGCCGCGGGTTGTGAGGACATGGGAAGGCTGGCTGGTGCTTTTGAGGCCGAGGCATCAGCTTGTGTCCCAAATAATGCTGTCTGAATATTTGCATTTCGAGCTTGTGTCAACTCTTCTTGCAGCTCAAATATTTTCTGTTCCAACCTCATGATAATCTCGTTATAACCCGGAGGGCCGGCCCCTTCAAGGTTGTCGTGCTCATTTCTGGGTGTGTCGCTACCGCTGATATTATGTTCATCCATTCGGTCCTTTCCTTTGTTGTGGCTAGAGACGGGAGGAAGAGAAGGAGGAGCCCCTTTCGATCTTGTGTAGTAAGCCAGTTTTGCACAGATCAACCTTTGGGGAAGGGGAAAAAGAAACAAACGACAAACAAACTACAATTAGTAAAAGAAGTTATCAATAATACTTTAACAGAAAGATCAAATAACACAGTGACGTATTTCCTAATTTCGGGGCCTCTTTTATGCCAGAGGTAGGCCTAACGAGTTCAAGAGAATTTTTTTATTAAATATCGTCATTTTGCTCCCCAAAATAAACCCAAAATAAATTTTATCATTATATAGAATTACAATAAAACATTAAATCTTAAAAACATCTTCATCCGCATCCAACTTCTTAGGATCTTCTAGTACTTTGTCAAAATGGTGGCGACTGGATAGAAGATAGGCCAATGCTAGATCTTTCCCTATAGCTCCCTTATTCAAACATTCCTCTCCTTGTTTGTTGAACTCCTCACGCAAATCCTGTATCCTCAAATCCAAACCTAAAGCGCGATCTTTCCAGTATCCTAATTCCTTCCCCATCTCAGCAATTTCTTTGGCATTGTCATCGTGTAGCTGCCGATGACAAGCCTCAGAATCTTGGACCTTTCTTTTTAAACGACGATAGAGGGTTTGTGCTTGAGCCTCCTTATCTTCTACATGTTTGCCTCGTTTGAAACTTGCTATTGCAGTACCAGCCCAATCATCATGTAACCACTCGATATACCCAGTTACGTAACCTGCTTGATATCGATCGACCTCTATGCTCTTTTCGTCGAGAAAGACCTTTTTGCTCCAGGCCTTTGCAATGTCCAAAGCATGTGGAACAAAATCATCCATGTAATCTACCCGATATGCATCCATGTTGGCAACCCGGGGAATTATTTGCATTCTTCCAGCCTGCCGCATCGTTCGCATTGGGGAGTACGGTTGGAGACCTCGTAATCCGATCAAAACCAGGTAGTACCGGGACTTTGTATATACGGCAAAGTGCGTCCTCGGAAACCAGTCGAACATCCACTGAACAGAGTCTTCAGTTAAATTGCCCAACATTTGACCCCATTTCTCCACTTCTTCGGGTCGTTTTATCGGCTTTACTCCCATGGTGACTCTGTAATGGTGAGCGGCAATATGATCGGTTTCTGTGGGCCGAGGCATGGTTGGATTACCTCGCACTTTTTGAAGATGTTCGATGAGCCAGAGCTGCAGCAATAAGTTACAACCCTCGAAGTGTTTGAACCCATTTTTGCACTTTCCCAAAGATCGGTAAATGTCTGCTACAATCATTGGGACGATAGTGCAATGTCCTTTGCCTATACCATTACATAAAGCATGAACAACAGAAATGAGACGAATATCGATGTCCTCCTCAGCTCCTCGTGGGAAAACCACGGTCCCTAAGAAATAGACCATGAATGCGAAAATTCGTCTACTCGTTCATGAATCTAGATTGGTATTGTCTTCTTTGTAAATATCCCGAGAAGAAGTGTGACCGAATCGGGTTAGCAGATATTTTCCCGGCATCCTCCCCTTCATTACAAAAGACACCATTTTGCTACCTTGTAACCCCAATTTGTTGCGCGCATCCTCCAGTGTGACGCGTTTCGGTATGATCATTTCTGCCTTTTCCCACTTCCTATTTCTCCATAACAGACTTACATTTTCCACATAGCCCCCAATTTCTTCCAATAACGGGGTCATTTCAACATTACCGAATCTGAATACCATTCTTTTCTCGTCCCAAAAAGCCGTGGCTGCTTCTATTAGTTCTCGGCAGGGAGTAATTTGCATTAACGAAGGTAAATGTCCTAATACCTTCCTTACTTCATTTTGTCCGTATTCTCCTAAGCTCAACCACCAAGCTCTCATACCCACAGGCATGCACCAAACCATGCCGAATCTTGGATACGAAGTTGGGAGACTCATTGTGCCTGCAATAAAAGAAAGTTAGGCTATCCTACCCACCCAGGAGCACAATGACGATATTTTAAACAAAATTCTCTTAAGATGCACACAATTCATGAATCGTCTTTTATCGGGATTAAAAATGATCCCTTAAGACTTAGGGTAAGTTTCTATTTAATCTTGACGTACCATGGACGTCTTGATTTTTTCTAAGTTTTTAAAGGATGCGCATGCCTTACTAAAAGCGTACACGGTTAAGTTCTAGGAATAAGAGTGGGTATGACATGGTTCCCTCGAGCGGACAACTCGAGAGTGAGGAAGCTTGTGACCGTCGACGCACCGCTGATCGACCAAATCACAAACAATCCTCGAGGTGTTTTAAACTGGTGAACGGCCGTGAAACCACGCAACCGCTATTGTGGGTGAAAGTGTGAATTTCCCAAGTGGGGGAAGTATGAATGATATGCCAATTGAAAAGTACAACACATTTTTTTCAAATGATAATCGAATATTACAAAATGGAAAATAAATATTAACCAGTAACTGAGAGACAAAAAAGAGAAAAGGTTAGTAACTTCATGACAAAATAATATAAAGAAGCATATAAATATTGATAGAAATTAGTGAAGATAAAAATATAAAACCCACAATTTAACAAAAATAAAGAAAACCCCTTTTAATGAATATGTTGTGGTTAAAGCCTAAAATATCCCCAGCAGAGTCGCCATTCTGTCGCGCCCCATTTTTTCCCCTCGCGGGCAAAAAGCGGGATTCGACGTCGAGGACTCGTAAGGGTGGAAAAGAAGAGTCGCCACCTAACGGATTAAGGTGCGTTAGGGCACCATTCTAAACTAATTTATTTCCTAAGTCACCAGAGTTGGGTAAGGGCTTAAATTACCTCAAAAGGAAGGTGTTAGGCACCTTTCGAGGTCCACAAATGTGGTTCCCGACCGTACTCATTAAATGGGGGTATTAACTAAGTGATTAGATAAAGTCGATGAATTATTAAACATAAATAGAATACTAATTTAAATACTAAATTAGCAGAAACTAAAATTAAAACTTAGTGGGATCAGGTTTTGACAAGGCTAAAACGGGCCCAATTTGATACTACTCCCTTCTATTCTATTTTTAAAATCAAAATAGTTTGAAGAAAATAATATATATATATATATATATATATATATATATATATATATATATAACTTGAGAAAAAATCATTTTAAGAAAATCGTATATATTATATATTTTAAACAAAATTTCTTTTAGATGAAAATATATCAATATTTGAACATAACAATGATACTTTTAAAATATTTAAAGCTTTTTAGAAAAAATGAATTTAGAAAAGATGGGAGTAATAGGTGTGCTTCATGCGTGAAGTCAGCAATAGCCGGTCTGTTTCATCATCTCCCGTCTACCCACCTAGTTAATTAATTATTATTAATCTTAAGCGATCTAGGTGGAAAAGACTACCGCCCTAACAAGTGCTTACCCGTCCCAATCCTGATATCCAAGAGGCGATGGACTACTAAATGGGATTTTGGGTTCTAAAATTCTTAGGCTTCGTTAAAAAAACATTAATGTCAAACAGGTAAGTAAATTCAAACAAACAATTAATCATCAAAGGGGGGTTTCAAATAGGCCTCTTTATTAAACCTATGATCATGATTTCTAGTGAATGTAGCCATGTTAAAATTTATCCTAAAGCCATGATGTCTAGTGCGTGTAAAACCTACTCATTAAAATAATTCCAGCAACAAATCATCAAAAATTACCCAAGTAAATTAATGTTGTAAAGAATAAAATAATTTAGGCATGATGTCTAAATGTCACCCTAAATTCGCATGAAATAAAATTGCTGCATTTTAAATTGAATTATTTAAGACCTATAGGCATGATTTCTATGTGTATCAAATCAAATTATTTTAATTCCTATAGGCATGATTTCTAATAAAATGTAAGACGACAGAATAAACGTCCCTCCCCCATAACCCCCTTTTTACTATTACGAATTTATTACAAATATTACAAACATAAAATAGAATGAATAATTATGATACATTAAAATAAATAACATCAAAGAAATCCGATAGCCTCCTTTCGTCCCGAATGAATGCCAGATTAAGATAATACCTGTTTAAAGGTTAGTACAAACTCAACACGTCAAGACCACGAGAATCTCAGGGGGTTCCGAGCAGTGCTCGTATTGAGGTGGAAGAAGGAAAGAAGAATTTTTTAGAAGCAGAGCAGTATTATGAAAAATAAAATGAATTGTCTCTCTAAGTGTTCTCCTCTCTCTAAGTCTTGTTGTTTTTTTGTTCTTCTTCTTTTTTTTTTTTTCTCTAAGTGTCTCCCTTTTTTTTTTCTAAGTCTTGTTGTTCTTTTCTCTCTTCTCCCCTTCTTTTTTTTTTTCTAAGTCTTGTTGTTCTTTTCTCTCTTCTCCCCTTCTTGTTCTTGGGTCTTCTATCCCTTTTATAGAGAACTTAATTTCAAGAAAACAAAAGCTAAAAGCTAAAAGCACTTTCCCTTTAATTAAGGAAAATAATCAAAATAAAAAACCAATGGGTCCTAATATTTCAAAATAAAGTTGAAACAAAATAATTAGCCATTATGACAACTAATAATTATGTTACCACTAATAAAAAGTATAATATGATAGTAATCATTATGTCACCACTACACAAATAATAATAATAATAATAATAATAATAATAATAATAATAATAATAATAATAATAATAATAATAGTAATAATAATAATAATAATAATAATAATAATAATGATGATGATAATAATAACAACACCACCACTAATGTCCTCCACTATAACAAGAGCTAAATAATCGATAGTTTGCAATAATGGTTCGGCATAGATGTTTCCCACCACACAAAATAAAATCAAAATAAAATGGGTAGTGATCACTTGACCCATCACTTCTTACCATAAATAAATAAATAAATAAATGTATATATATTAAAGATAAAGATATATATTTTTAATCATTATGTAAAAGTTAAAGTTACCAATAGTAGACAGGTAATATAATTATTTAAATTGGTATAAGGAAAAGAAGCTGTCAGACATAAAACATAACATAAATAAATGCATATCCATATTTAAAGATGGCATTCAAAGAAAGAATAACAAAATCAAATACCAACTTATCATAATTGGAAGTATAACAGAGCTGTCACATAATTGATTAATAATAAAAATAAATAAATAAAAAAATAATAATAATAATAAAAAATGCGTCAATCATACACTATTTCCTTACGAAAATAGCGACAATCAATTAACAAAATATATCAATTGGCCAGAATATAGAGCTGAAGGGTGTCATATATATATATATTGATTGGAAGAGAGTCAGACAGGTATAAATCAGGATGCAATATGAGGATCTAAGACTCAGGAGCACCATAAGGTGGTTGAGTTAATACTTGAAGCCTCACTTAAGAGCTCGACCAAATTCTAGGATCTACTCACTCATATCTTGATGAGTTAAAGATATGCTCAATACAAAAATAAAACTCAAAGTTATATTTTATCAAACAAGCACGGATGTCAAAGTAGAGAAATTTCTTCCGCAGCATTTTATCATCACAACAATATAAAATATTCAACTTTGTATATTCAGAAGCACACAAAAAGATTCAAATATAACGATTGTGATCCTTTAACATACTTGAATACCCTAATCAAACAAGAGCAATTTGGGAATAAACTAAACTAGAAAAACTTACACATAGATGTAGAGGATTGAAGCCTAGTTACAAGACTAATGGCTAGTTTCATTTTTAAACTAAAATTTAAGGCTAAAGGGGAAAGGGATAACGGAACATAGTAACTGCAAGTAGAAGGGAAAACGTGCTACATAAAATTAATGTGCTACACATATGAGAAGCAATTTAAACTGAAGCACAGAGATGTAAAAAGTAAACATTATAAATCTGCTTACTACAAAAAAAAAATATTTAAAAAAACGTGATGGCGACCAATAATAAAATGATACATAGGAGAAATGAATTTAAGAAGAGAATGAGTGAGAAGATTACTATTCTTAATAATAAAGTACCAAAAATAATCCAACTTATACTGTAAAAAACTAAACTAATACTAATGGAAGAAAATTAGAATTTCTTACTACTATGTTACTAGAAAAGAAAAATAAATGGGAAATCAACAAATAAACTACTAAACCAAAATAACTGTAAACAAATAGATTCAAAACAAATTTTAAACACATAACTTTAAACAGAATTTCAAAGTTAACTATTGAACATAGAATAAATATACAAACGCTACTGGAAAATCACTAAGCAGCTAACAACAATAAATCTAATGGGTGGAAAAAATAAATGCTGCAATAATAAGGAAAAATTTACCTTTTTTGAAGCAGTGACTTGGGGAGATCAGTGGAGGGGGGTCTGTCGGTGTGTTGGGTTTGGTTTTGGTGGTGCGCCATCTGAGGGAAGTCCGGCGATGGTAACGAGGGAGATTGGGTGCGACTGGTCGGTGGTGCGAGGGAGAGAGGAGAGGGAGGAGAAGACTGCCGGCGGCAGCCTGGAGTTGCTGCTGTCCGCCGGAGTTCATGGAGGGGAAGAGGAAGAGGTGGATGGTGTGGTCTTTTCCGATTGGTGTTCGGACGGGATCTCGTCGGAGTTTGCCGGAGAGGATGAGGGAGAGAAGAGAGGGAGGCGGCTGCTATGAGGGGAAGAAGAAATGGAAAAAATCTTTTAGGGTTTAGGTGGTAGAGGGATAAATATGGGAAGTGGGTAGGATTAAATCTAGACCGTAGGATTAAAGAAAATGAACGGCTAGGATTTAATTAGTATGTTTGGGTCGGGTTGATGGGTTATGGAGCGGGTCGCGGGTCGGTCAAACGGGTTGAGAATTAATTTGGATGGAAAAATGAATTTAAATAGTAGCCACAATTGATCAAAAGTGGCTAAAATTGACATAAACTCAATAGAAAGTGGCCGAAATTGAAATCAAATTGAATGAAAGATGGCTAGAATTTAAATGAATTGATTGAAATTATATTTAGCTGCTATTAAGTTAATAAATATACTACACTTTAAAATAATTTAATAAATAGATATAAAATAATTTAAATTATAAGAAAATCATATAAATATTATTATTAATAAATAAAATTCTAAATTTAAACATACTTATGTAAATATCATTAAATTATTATATTTATGAATAAATTATGAATAAAATATAAAATCGAGTTATCAAATATTATAAAAATCGTATTATCAACATATATAATTTATAAATTAGAGTAATCTTGTTATTCAAATAATTTTATACAATTAGCAAAACTAGGTAAATAATTGATTAAGTAAGGATATATTTCAAAAATAAGGGCGCGTATTGATACGAAATGTATTGTATACATCGTAATTATTTAATATCAAAACATAAAATTAAAATAGGTCATATATATATAATTTGAAATGATTTTCGCAATATTATGATATAAAATTATTTTATAAATACAAAAAAAAAATAAGCCGAATTTTTGCGTTAAATAAATAAATAAATATATACATATATAAACAGCATATTGAAGCGCAGGTAGGTCAAAATTGGGTGTCAACATCCAGGACTAGTTATATTATACGGCTAAATATACCTTTATCGTTAACAAAGTATGGCAAAATGCCCCTTTGTGGATGGAATCCCCTAAATTAACTTAAAATACCCAATTTTTTAAAGAGAAATTTACCTCTGACAACTACTTAATACTTTAAATTATGAAACATAACCATATTTTTCCTTCTTTACAATATATTACAAAAAATACATTTTAAAAAAAAAAATTATTTCTCTTCTTCTTCTTCTTCTTCTTTTATTTTTTCAATTTACTAGATTTTTTTTAAGATTAAAATCTAGAATTTCACCATTGATGAAAATTTTCAAATATATGTATAAATTCTTTATTTTTTTTCAAATTTATCAAATTTTTATTCGTAAATTAAAATCTCGAATTCCACCATTAGTGAATTTTTGAAGCTTCAAGGTTGAAATTTGATTTTGAAAAATTAAAATAATTTTGGATGGGTATGATTTTAAAATTTTGAAAACATATTAGGGAGTTTATTTCTCAAATTTATGATGATCTGGTGTAGGTTTGATGTGGTTTTAAATAAAATTTCATATTCAATCTCGAATTCCACCAGAGATGATGCTTAAAGCTTCACATTTGAAACTTGAGTTTGAAAAATTAAAATAATTACAAAATAGGTGTGGCTCCAAAAATTAGAAAACATCTTGGGAAACTTATATCTCAAATTTAGGATGATTTAATCTATATTTGACGTGATTTTGAATAATATTGTATGTATTTAAATTTATATTGTTGTGGTTATATTAAATTTGTATAAAAATTGTATACAATATTTATTGTTTAGATGTATTAAATTTTTAAACATATAATATGAATGTTTATATATATTTTTATATTATTAAATACACATTTCATATAGAATTTGAGCGAATTATTTAAGCCTTGAGCAAAATATACACATTTTATATTAATTTTAAATAGTTTTCATCCACAAAATTTTGAGCGAGATATACACATTTTATATCATTTTTATACTCAAAATTTTGAGCGAATTTTTTTTTTAAAAAAATAATGTTATATTTTATAAACTAAAAAATATAAATATATTAATATTGAGTACTATTTATATATATATATTTGAAATTTACCCTTTTTTAATATGACCCATTTCCCATTTAATCCAATCCAAAACCTACCTAATTCTTATATCTCTTAACCAAAAAACAGTAATAAACTTTATTTGAGCGGTTGAATATATAAACTTTGTCGTTGGTCTTAGTACTCATGTGTTGAAATGCTAATGTGATCAAAATTATTGAATGGCTAGCAACAATTCATCGTTTGGCTTTTTAATTTATTGATCGTATATTTGCTGTTTATTTGCTAAACAACTATGCTCTATTAAACAATTTGTAATTATTGTTGGAGTTAAGTGTTGAGTGTGAATTAAGAAATAGAGAGAAATAAATTGGAGGAAAGAAAAAGCTGATTTTTTTTTTCTAAGTTCTTTTTTATAAGAAATTTTGTCCCACATTGATAGGGAAAAGGAAAACTTGATGATTATATTGAAAAACATATCTTCTAGATAATAAAGAGTTGAGAAGAAAGTTTTTCCTCATGTTGTTGTTGTCGTAGCTTTGGATTTTGATTTGTATTTGCAAATTGATTTGATTGATTGATATATTTTTTGACCAAATTTACTTTCAAAATTTCAAGTTGATTCTTTGCGCATCTTGAAGAGCACCTACGGACGCGGGTCTTCACCTGCGAAACGTAGGTGACACGCAAAATTTCCTAAATGGATTCTGTTTGGGTCTGCGTTTGCACCTACGGTCAGCGGGTCCTCACCTGCGAAATGCAAGTGCAATGCAAGTTAGGCCGAAATATTTCTTTTTCCAACGGTTGTCATTCCGAACAAACACCATTAGAATAATGATTTTCACAACACTCCACTACAAATCCTAGACTATAAATAAAGGCATTTTGCCGTCATTTCTAATAGAGAATTTTTGAACATTCTGCATATTTTTTAACAAACAAACTCGAGTCTGTTGTGTGATTTGTTACTGCTCTTAGAGTTTGATGAATTTTTTGTATTTGAGGTACTGCTACACTATTAACAGATATATCCTTTTATTCTAGAAGTGATCAAAAATCTCAAATACAATGAGGGGATTAAATTTCTTAGGACACACATTGAATTTTATGGTCTCAAATATTAACAAGATTATTTTCTCTTTTAATTATTTGAATACAGGACAACAACAATTATTTAACATTAGTCGCTTTCTCTATATATCAATTCAAAAATATTTAAAGGCTATAAGTATTTTTGGATGTAAAACTTCAACTATATAAATTGTTGATATAATGGTAATGAAGAACGTTGGAAAGTTTGCTCCACCCTAGGCGGGTGGGATTTTGAATCCCAATGGAGCCTTCCCCCCCTTTTAATTCTTTTTTCACTTCTTTTCTTAAAAAAACATAACAAAATCACCTTAAAAAATCAGTTAATATTACATATTAATTTATTTTATTAAAAAATCACAAATTTAAAATTCTGAATTCGTCTCTTAATATAAGCGGTGATCATATTAAATAAAAAGTATAGATTTAATCTACTTAATGAATTACTCGTTAAAATTAAAACATGACAGATGTATATTTGCGCTCGTATGAGTTTGCTTAATACTAAAAATAATGATAAGCACAATAATTGTGATAATAATATTAATTATAATCAAACAAGTTTTTTTTATTTGAAAATATATTTTAATATTTAAAAAAAATGTATTTTCTGTCTTTTATGATTGATACAAGATGTATCAAAAAACAAGTCGCACACACTAGTAAGACCAGTTAGACAGTACAAAGTGTAAAATTTCTTGAGGCAAAGGCCTCGTTACCATTTTAAGAACATTAAACTAATTGAATTCAATACTATAATATTTCACTAAAATGTAGTCCTAGCCTCCTAGGTTTTATTATTAGTTCCCTTTTGAAAGTTAATAACCATTCTTCCACGAAAATTTAAATTAACTAATTTAATGGACTCGAATATTGATATCATACATATTCCTTACACGCAATATCCATTGTTACTAGGAAAAAAAATCTCCTTCATTAAGGTAAGATAATTTGAAAAGTTATCGAAATTATTCTAAAATTGATAATTTTGTTCTAGCTAGCGTTATTTACTAGGATGGATGGTGGATGCATTTGAAAATCACTCAAAAGAAGTTGGATTTCATATACATCAAACATTTTGTTCTTTTTTAAATGCGGATTAATTCTACATTCTCTCATATAGGAATTTGGAAAATATTATGTTATATAGTCTAATTTTTATTACGTTATAATTTGTGATCTTTCAGTTTACTTTATATTTTTTTAAATAGCTGAAATTCGATATTAGTTTTTGATTTAAATATCAACTTCAGATTTAATATGATTCATTTGATGCTCATTTTAAATATTTAAGAAATAATAGTTATCCTTAATGCTTAATTGATATTTAAATTAATTATTTCGGGTGTTCAATTTCATGATATCGACTTTGTATTGTTAAAGATTGTGAGGCAAACATAATGTCATTTGAGTGGTTATTGATCGGATGGAGTCAAAATATTTCTTTATATTTTTTTCAAAAAATTTCAAGTAGTCCAATGAAATAAATTCTTTTATGTAATAAAATCAAAGGAATTGATTTTCAATTTCAAATTAAAAATATTAGATGGTTTTCCCCTATTTTATGCAACCCTTCATTTTTCTTTTTTCTGGACAAAAAGAGCTCTATTGACGGACGTAGCTTTTGAGCTATAAATTCAACCAAATTCAATATTTTTAACGTGACATACAAATATGTATATAAAAAATTTACAAAATTTCAATAAATATTAGATTTTAATAAAAATTATGCCTAACGAATTAATGTTAGTTTGAAAAAACGTTTCAATCGTATTGATGGCACGGATTTAGTATGAGACGAACTTAATTAAAAAGGTTACATAAACAATGAGCACTCATTGAATCTGCTTGGAATTGAAAAGCAAAAGAAAAATAAATAAATAAAAAATGCATTTTGGTTAATAAAAGCTCCTGAATTATACATATGAGACACACTAAACTCTCCAGAAAACAATTTTTTTCTCCTGTTTATGCACACATGTAGTGAAAAGACAATCTGCAAATACTTTTATCAATTCTATCTTTTTTTTCCAATATCCATGAATTAATTCTTAAGTATAATTAACTAAAATAATGACTAAATTTTTTTTTTTTAAAATAGAGCTTGTTGAACGAGTTAATAAGCAAATATCCTCGACACATTAACTAGAGTACTAAAGAAACGAAACAGCTTCTACCGAAATTAATACTAGTAAATGTAATAACTAAGATAAAGACCTACCAATCCTAAATTAACTACTCCCTTCGTTCATCTTTGCTTTGATATGTCTCTTGAGAAATAGTAAATAAAACGACAATTTTATTATATTATTTTTTAAATATAATAAATTTAATGCTTTGAAAAATATATTGAGAGATGACTATATTTATTAATAAAGATATATTAGAAATTAATAGTCTGTTTAGTCAATCTTTTGAGAGGTCAAAGATGCTTATGTTTTTCAATAAGTACATTTGTTTAAAAAAATTATTTGACCAAAATTTTGGGAGAAAATAAATATTTCTGGGTAGAAGATGTTTTTCAGAAGCTTTAAAAAGTAGCTTCTGTATAAAAATACTTTTATGAAAAATATTTTTGACAAAAATATACTTAGAAACACTTTCAAAAAGTTTGATCAAATACAAATTGCTGCTCGATAACATATTTAAAATTTATTGGTCAAACACAAAATGTTTCTCATCAAAAGTACATTTTTCAAAAGCACTTTTAAAAAAAAAAATTTTTCAAAATAAGCTAATTTTAGAAGTTTGACCAAATTACAAAAATGATAAATTATCTCTTAATTTTTCTAAATCGAACAAGTAAAAATGGACATCTATTTTTAATATAGAAGATAAGTAAAAGTGGATGAGGAGAGCATCATTATTCTTCCTCCATCCATCTTTATTTATTTAGTATTAACTTGACATACCTCTTAAAGAGCAATAAATAGAATAACAATTTTTAGTATATCACTACTTGAATATAATAAACTTAATCGATGCTTTGAAAAATAACCGTAAGAGTAAATAAGAAACTAAATTATAAAGTATATCTTAATTTTTAAATTAAATAAATAAAAATAAATATTTATTTTTAATATAGTAGATAATATAAAATAGGCAAAAATAAGTATTATTGAAATAATACCATTATTATCCTTGGTAGATCCTATGAAGTTGGCACGATGGAGTTTTTCTTTACAAAAATTAGTAGTCCGCGAGCTATAAACTGCAAATGTGCGACTAATTAATAATGTTAGAAAAAGTCAAATATGACTTAGCTTCTTGAATGTGCAATTTGAATATTTTCCTTTTTTATTTTAATTGTTAAGTATATTAAAAATAATTATAAAATTTATTATTAGTTTCAAAATTTAAGAGATAATTGATTATGTTTTTTTAATTCTACCCCTAATACTTAAAGTCATTCTAAAATATAAATATAATTATTATTGTATATTTTTAAAAAATTAATAGGGTTATATTAGTCAAATTATCATCTTAAAGGTTGTATAAATTTTATTCTAGCAATTAAAATGAAACAAAGGGAGTAATTTCAAACAATTTAATATTTCAGCACATGGGAACCCTAGCTTCGCGAAATAAGGTTTTTGGCCTTTTCTTATTTGAATAGGAAAAAATGAGTTTTTAAAATCTCTTATGTGTAAAAATGATTATCTCTTATGTGTAAAAATAAAAATCTATTATAAAAGATTTTATAAAGAGCTAAAAAATAATTTCTCTCAATAAATTAGAAAAATTATTATTTTTTTGATATTATTGTTATCATTAAATATCTATATAAAATATTATTAATTAAAATTTTATTTTAAAACATAATTTATAAAAATTAATTTAGTAAAACTGACCTTAATATATAAAACCACATTATATTTCTAACTCGTGGGAACCATCTAGTAAAGTCAATTTAGACATTAATATAGTCCAAGTGGGAGAAAATTTCCTTCGCCCAATATTTTAATTTTAATTTAAGCAGAATATATAAACGTTTCGCTAGACTTGATATGTTCTTTTTTAAATTCTCACTAACCTATTAATAGTCTTAATTAATTATTTCTCTAAATTTATTTATTTAATGTATTAATTTTAATTTAGACAGAATATCTAAATGTCTCCGGCCTTAAATTTGACGTATTTTCTTCAAATTCCCTCTAAACTATCAATAATTAAGATTACCGATAGTTTAGGAGGAATTTAAAGAAAATACATAAAGTTTAGAGGGATCTTTAATATTCTACCTTTTAATTTATTAAGCCAAAAATGACTTTACTTTTGCCAATCTATAATATTCAAAAGACACATTTTATGATGAATATTTATCTTATAATTATATTTAAGAAGCTATTTAGATATTAAATTAAAAATATATAAATATACAAAACTCGCCAGCTGAAAACTCTGAATTTTAATTAATTCAGTATTTTCATGTGCTTAATGCCAAAGTCAAGTTGTTGAATAAATATTTTTTTTCGTAACTGCTGAATAAATTTAAATAACTCAACTTACAAGTGGCACTATAAGAAAAAAAAAATTCTATAAATATGGATCATTTGAAGGGGTTATAGACATAAGCAATTTCCTCTTCTTTCCCCTCATAACATGATAGCTCATTCTTTGTCATTCTCATTTTAGAAAATCCTTTCTATTCCTTCAGCCCGAAAAGAAATGATAGGTAACCTTCAAATTCTCTCCGTTTTACTCTTTTCATTCTTTTTGGCAAAATGTTACTCCCATGAAGTAGTATATTTTCTTCATTGTGTTTCTAAATACTCTGAATATAATGTTACCAGAAATATTTACCCTCCAAATTCTTCAACTTATTCATCTATCCTAGAATATGCTCAAAAAAACCCCAGATGGACAAATTCTTCACATCCCCTGATCATTGTCTCCCCTAGAAAAGATTCAGAAATCAAGCCTGTCATTATTTGTGCTAAAAAATTAGGCTTGCAAATTAAAATAAAAAGTGGTGGCCATGACTATGAGGGCATCTCATTTAGGTCTAAAACCCCATTTGTCATGCTTGATTTAAGCAATCTTGATGATATCAAGATTGATTTAAAAGAAGGGACTGTTTGGGTTCAAGCAGGGGCGACCCTTGGTCAACTTTACTATGCAATTGCTAAAAAAAGTAAAGTGCATGGTTTTGCTGGAGGTGTCTGTTTCAGTATTGGCACTGGAGGGATTATTAGTGGTGGAGGGATAGGCACTCTGATGAGAAAATTCGGGATTGCAGCCGATAATGTTGTAGATGCCCGAGTAATGGATGTGAATGGAAAAATTCTTAATAGGAAGAAAATGAAAGAGGACTTGTTTTGGGCAATAAGAGGAGGCGGAGGAGCAAGTTTTGGTGTCATTTTAGCATGGAAACTCAAACTTGTTCCTGTTCCGGAGAAGGTTACTGTTTTCACAGTTTACAGGAAGTTAGATGGTAACCAAGACCTCCTCCAAAAATGGGAAAATATCGCACATCAACTACCTGATAAATTACTTATCAGAGTAATTATACAAAATGATGGAACAGGAAATGAAAAGTATGTTGAAATAATCTTTCAAGCACTATATCTTGGACCAGTTGATGAGTTAATTCCGTTGCTCAAAGAAAAATTCCCTGAATTTGATTTGGAGAAAAAGGATTGCTTTCAAGAACCTGTTGTGGATTGTAGTAATAGGCCTTGCATTAAAAAAGAATGTCGCGAATCTTCCTGGATTGGATCAGTTTTGTATTTCTATGGCAGGAGAACTAACGATTCACTTGAAGTTCTGTTAGATAAGAGTATTCCAACACAAAAGAATTATTTTAAAGCCACATCTGATTTTGTGAAGACCCCAGTTCCACAAAAAGGTTGGAAAATGATAGAGAAACTGTTCTTGGAAGAAGAAAGACCCCAAATGATAATGGAGCCATTAGGTGGGAAATTAGATGAAATATCGGAATCTGAAATTCCATTCCCTCATAGAAAGGGCAATTTATATAATATTCAATACTTGGTCAAGTGGAGCGATAACAGTGAGAGCATATCAACCCAAAAGATAGCATGGATGAGGAAATTGTACAAGAAAATGAAGCCATATGTTGCAAACTCTCCAAGAACTGCTTATGTGAATTACAGGGATCTTGATTTTGGAACAAATCAAGAGGATTATAGCTATTCCAAGGCCAAAATATGGGGTGAAAAATATTTTAATGGCAATTTTGAGAGGCTGGCTCAAGTGAAGAGTCAGGTGGATCCCAACAATTTCTTCAGAAATGAACAAAGTATTCCACCTTATCATGCTGATAGCTGAAGAAAACTAGATCCAAGTTGTTTGAAGTAGTTTATGAAGATTAATCCCTTCTTTTTTTCGAATGCAATGAATGTATCAGTATGTCCAAGACAGTCAACTTTATCACATCTTAATTTGCAAAATAAATCTTGAATGATTTTTATTTTTTACTTTTTAAGTACTATATTATTGTTGGAAACACCATAATATAGAATCAAAATTGAACTGTTTTATATTACAACTACTCCATGTCAGGGAAACTTCGAGAAAATAGTAATAGCACGTCAATTTATCAAACAGTAATTAATGTAGAGTATTGTTTAAACACTACTCCCTCTCGAGTCACTTACTAACATAAATACATTCGATCCCAAAGGTTTGAAAGTATACAAATTATTTAGTTCCAATCTCACCACTCATCATTATCAAAAGCATCAACTTGATCATATAAGTTAAATTCACTCGCCAGAGGATAACCAACTCTTTCAAGATTTTAGTAGTTAATTAATGTACATTCTTAGTTTTATTTACGACTTATCATGGTAAATTAATATGTTTTGTGTAAACACATAGTAAGGATAAAGTGTTTACCAAATTCATATTTTGAAGATCTCGGGGTTTACGCTATACACTATTTTGGCACAAGATAATGCATTCCTTCACCAACCTGCGTGCACGTTGGATATTAAAACCAAACAAACATGTGCACAAATTTTCTCAACAATTTTAGATTTATTGGTTTAATTTGCCTCTCCTTTCCCTCATTCAGGTTTCCAGAATTTTAGCCGACTCGTTGTTTATGCCCACCCTCTATTATTACTCTCTCCCCCTCATATTATCTATACCTTTTTTTAAAAATAAGTATCTCGCATTATTTATTATTTTAAAAGTTCAAACCTAATTTAATTAAATTTTTTCTCATGTTTTAGTTTTAATATAGTTTTTACTGAAAACTATAAAGTACATGATTATTGAGCAAACAGTTAATGGAGAAATATTATAAGCTTAGATATTAATAAGGTTAAAATAGTTCTAAGAAAAAAGACTACTAATATAAGGCAAAAAAAGGATAAATAATTTGAGACGAAGGAATATTATTTATTTATTTTCCTTCAGTAAAGTTGATAGGATCAGAATCAGCTCTTAGTACGTAGTATTATCTTTAACTTCTTCAACTATTCAGAAATGAGTAAATTGTGTTTATATTAGTCTAACGTTTTGTAATACTTTACAATGGTTTAGATCTGGTTATAAGTTCTTTTTTTCTTCTTTAGATGACAGTCAAACAGTATAGAAAAAAATGAAAGCCCACACATTATTTTCCAAAATCAAAACTAAAACCAGTTCTCTCAAACTCAATCCAAACAACTGCCAAAGTAGAAGAATCAATTGTTAGATTAATTCCAAACCCCCCTCCCCCCCCCCCCCCCCCCTCAAAAAAAAAAATTAACATTCTTCCATTTATTTCACTTACTTAGTTCAACTGTCATTTATTTCTCAATATTTTTTATGAGAGATATAAATTTATATGTAGATTATAAAAATTGTAACAAATAACTAATATGAACTTATAAATTTAAAAATATAATAAATTTAACACTAAAAATTTTAAAATTAAATTCATAAAATTAAAATTCTAAATTCTATCTTAGGAGATAGACTTTTTATATGTCAAAACCTTCATAATTAAGTAAGTTCGGTGTAGAAGGAATAATTAGGCGCAATATCATATGCCAAAATATACAATTTAAAGCAATTAACCATACAAAGCTGAAAGCTGGTATAAATAATGGCCGAATAACATGTGAAAATGTTTGAAAAACTTACGTATAAATATAGGAAAAATTCGGTCGAAGTATTATACGGTCAAATAATATTTAATGGTCCTCTAGATTCATGTTGAGTGTACTATAAAATAATTTATGGTTGAGACTCATTTAAATTCATACTCATCAAAAAAAATAAAAAATAATAAAATAAACTAACAACATTATTAACCTAAAAATAACTCAAATTTCTTTCCTTTTCTTAAAAGATATACTTTCTTATGTTTAAATTAAAAATTAGATATATTACTAAAGCTCATATTATTATTACTCATCAGGCAATGGAAAAGTATTGAATTACTAAAGTTGAGTTATAAAAAAAAAAAGCATTGAATACATTTTTTATGGGGAATTCATTATTTTCTTTCTTTAAATGAGGTATATTTATATTGATTGAGTAAAATATCGTTGTAGACACTTGACAATATTTGACACCAACTACAGACTAAAGATGAATACTTATTTTGTATTTTCATGTGTTAATGTAAAATTTATTCACCATCCGCTGAAATCCTTTATGAATATGATAAAAAATGAAAAAATTATATAATTAAATAAATCTTACTACATATTTACAATATATAACTATACTTTTAAAAAATTATAAAACAATAGTAAAATAATTACACAAATAGCTTTTACCATATGGTTACCATGTATCAACCTTTTTACCTTTTTTCTCCAATCTCAATACTCATATTTTGCTCCATTTAAAGCACCATTTTTTTCATCTTCAGAACTCTTCCAATATTTCTTCCGATTTTTCCTCTCACGATTTTCATCCGTTTTTCTCTCTCAAGATCCTCCATTATTCTGTGATTCTTGTGTAAGTTTGTACCCTTTCTGTTGTGTATTTCACTTATCTTACTTCATACATCTTTTCTAACATCTTAAAATTTTAGGATTTTTATCAAGGTATAATCTTGCTTAAAAATAACGGACGAATCATCTTCTAGAAGACTAACCCAAGGCGGAGTAGGGTTCCGTTGGCAAAGCTGTAACGGTGAAGATAAATCTTGGTATCCGGCGAAGGTCACCATGCCGAAGAAATCAAAGCAAAATTTTAAAATAGTTCTTCTCCATTTCGACTTTTTGAGAAGATTGAAAACTCAAAAAAAGTCAAAACCGCTGAATTAAAACCTTGACCTGCTATTTTTCCTTTAATTTCACTGCACACTCTCAAAAACATTGTAAAAATTCTCAAAAAAGAAATATAACTGAGAAATAAATAGGATTTCTTCTTTCTGTTCCTAGAATCAATTTGTGAAAGAACAACAGAAGATAAACGATGGAGGAGAAAGAAAGAGTTTTTTTTTTCAACAAGAGGGCTTTTGGATACATGTATTAGTATCAGATTTTTTTAATTTTTCAGTGAAACACATTACTTATTTTAGGTGGTGAGTTTTTGATACATGTATTAATATCATATTTTTGATAATAGAATTATAATGCACCAATATATTGCTTTATGGGTATCAATACATTTGTACCAATTGTTATTAGTATGTAACAATATTTCTTAGTGATACATGAATGTAAATTACCTATATTTGCTTTGTCTATCACTTTAGGGAATTTTTGCCCATTATTGCTTTATTGTCCATGTATCAGTATCTTGAATAAATTATAAATTGAGGAATTTGCCTCATGTTTATCAGTGTATGACAACTGTATCAATTTTTATAAAACATATAATGTTATAAAATTTTACAGATTATAGACTCTTTGATTGTGTTTTATTTTTAATATGTATTAATATTTTCAGGAAACACAGATGAATGAGTTTTGGTACATGTATCAATTTCTGAATGTAGGTAGTTAAGTTTAGATATATGTATCAGTATCGGGATTTACCAAAAAGTAATTTCCTATGAAATCCGTAATTTTTTGAAGTTTTTGCAGATATGAATTAATTGTTTTAACTTTTTTAAATATGGTAAAAAAAACAACTGAGATCAAAATAGAGAGAGGTTTTCTCCCATTAAATATGCAAGTTTATTTAATTAGATATTAAATAGAGTCATTATAGGAGGAAATTAAGAATTTGAATTTAATGACATTGATTACGCAGAATCTGTTTTGGTGTAACAGATGGCATACATTAAGGAGGGTTTTAATGCTTTGATATTCTGATACAAGTCTAATCCTTATAGGAAACGGTATAAAAAAAGTAAAAAAATCGCTATTTTGTGTAATTTTAGTAAATATCGTTATTTTCTGTAATTAATTTTAGGGACAGTGCTATTTATAAAAATTTTGTCATAAAAAATTCCCAAGTACAATAGTTATTTGATGCATTTTGTCTAATTTTCGGTTAAAACATAAGAAGACATATCTTTTTTTAAATAAAAAAAAAAGAAACTTGAGTTATTTTTAGGTTAACGGTCCCGTTAGTTTATTTTATCAATTTTTTATTTTTTTGATGAGTATGTAACATTTAAATAGATCTCAACCATAAATTATTTTATAGTATACTTGGCATGAACCTATAGGACCATTGAATATTACTTGACTGGATCTTTTTTCATATAAATCATTCTAGTAAAGTTATTTCTTTTCTATTAATAAAATCAGTTTTTGTAATTAAAAATACTAGGATTATTAGACAAATCACTGATCGAATTCACTGTTTGTTTTTTCTAATCGGTAATATATAAATTATATATTAATTAGATATGGTTATACACATATTATATATAAATTTTATATATGTCGATCATTTTAAATTTATATGGTTAAATAGACAGTTATACGATTAATTCTACAAAATAATACCCCTTTTTTGGTTAACTAAAATAATACCCCCCATGAAGCAGCAACTTGTCCGAAATTAGTAAATGAACCGCTGTAATCTGACCTTTTCCGTATGCTTTGATAAGGTTATAATTTGACTTGATCTCAATACTAAGATTAAAAACTTGATTAGGAAAAGAATTTCTGTAGGGATGGCAATTGGACACGCAGGGCAGGGCAGGGCGGGGTAAGATAAAAGTTAAATGGTGCAGGATAGGGTAGAGTAAAGAAAAGCGAATCAAAATTTTACTTTTAAACATTAACGGAGCAAGACAAGTGATAGGACCATCTAAGCTTAAACTTCTTTAATTATTTTAATTTTTCATTATTAAAATTTTATAAGTTTATATCAGGTCCATCTGGTGAATGATGTCTGGCATCAGCATTCAGATGTCGACAATTCCCTCTTTTTTCCTTTTTAAGGTGGGTAAAAGATCGGATGATGGGTTAAATTTACGGATAATTGTGTATTAATTGAGGGATGTTTTATGTTTGGATCTCTTCCCTTTGGCATCACTTACATATCTGCAACTTGATTATGTGCATATCTTTGAAATATTTGGTAGCATTTAGACAATCGGTAAGCATAGGAAACTTTTTGAAGAGATTTCTGTAAGCATGGGGTTAAATAGGACGGGGCAAAACATGTTTAAATGGGCAAGGTAAGACTGAATTTAAATGGGGCAAGTAATAATTAAACGGAACAAAGTAAGGCAGGGCAAAATTTTAATAGGGAAGACTTTACCCGCCCCACTTCATTGCAATTCCTAAATCTCTAAGCATTTAAAATTCAAAAAGTATTTGATATTAGTCTGAATCAATTTTATAGATTTATTTTGAAAAGATTTAATTTGGTGTACATTTAATTTTGAGAAAATGGTCAAATATATCCCTATATTTAAAATGGGTCAGTTATATTATTTAATTTGTTATGTATTTTGGTTCAAAAATATTTTTTGTTATGTTTTTTGGCTCGAATCTGTCCTCCAACTAGCAAAATACCTCAAAAATATCTTTCTTACTAACAATTGCTCAAAAATAAAGGAAAATGGCCAATTTTTTCTTATTTTGGAGCAACCGATAGTAAGAAAGATATTTTTGAGCTAATTTGCTAATTGATGCGCCTTTTTAATCAAAAATATAACAATGAGAATATTTCTGATTTTAAAAAAAAATAGTAAGAGCATTTTTTAACTCTAATACATAACAGAGGGTAAAACTATTCCATTTTAAATAATTCGGGATATAATTGTTCCTCTTTACTTCAATTTTTACTACATTTCTTAAACAATTTTTTCTACATTTCTTGAACTAGTATCTTATAAAAATGTATAAGAATATATTAGCAAACTTCCACTCCGCAATTTGATTTGATTGTCATTGTCTTTTTCTGAAGGAAACTGACAAGAACGGTCTTGTGAAACACATTTTTAGGTTTGTGCTATGTGTAAAAAAGTTTATTTATTAAATTTGATTTCAATTACAGTTAAATATTTAAAGCTTTTTAACTTTAGAAAATTAAAGTGAGTTAGAACTTAAAACTATTTTATCCAATTCATTTTCCGCCCAAATTCGATTCCATCTACCTATTTAAGACACTGGTTTTAGGTGAAGTATTGAAAATAGATTTTTGTTTCGACAATTGACTGAGTCCTTTTGGTGGACTGCTGGGAATTGCAGGGTCTTTTGCTTGGTGCTATCGCATAGAGTTGGGCTAGAATTTTTAAGCCCATTTAAACCATAAGAAGTGTTTCAGCCCAAACCTAATTACACTCAATGACTGTGGCCCACACTATTGGGCTGAAAGCTCGGACTATGACTTATGAGACATGATAACTGGCCAACTTGATTCATGGGCCGATATTTGTGACAAAGTGGTGGTTGGCACATCTAATACATCTTAAACCAACAGGTTCAAGCCACGAAAGCCAAGTTAAAGTGCCTTTCACATTGTTAATTTAAGAGGAATTTACTTAAATGGCCAACTTATGACTGAAAGTAGATTTTTATAGAAAGAATATCATTAATTATAATTTATAGCTATATTTTGTGATCATACATTCGGATATTCTTCTAGTTACATTATTAATTAGTTGAGATATTTAAGGGATTGTATAATTTAAAAATGGCAACTTAGCCATAAAAGTCAATCTTCCATACAAAATATATTCTCTCTTTTCATACAGAATATATTTCTCTTCACACCCCTCCCCCTCCCCCCTCCCTTCTCTCTTTCACTTTTTTTTCTTTTTCTCTTCCTCCCTCTCTCGCTCTTTGTATATCGTATTTTCACCTCTCTCTGTATTTATATTTCTACCATTCTCTATTTGTATATCTATATTTTTTGAGGTATTGAAAAACTATATTTGTTGTATTCATACATGCATTTAGGTTGTATCCTCTATTTCTCTATTTGTTGTATTTTCACCTCTCTTTGCATTTGTATATTTTTTAAGATGTCAGACGACATGCATTTATTGTATTGGACAACTGTATTTGTTGTATTCCTACATGCATTTAGGTTGTATCTTCTATCTCTATATGTTATATTTTCACCTCTCTTTTTGTATTTGTATATTTCTTGAGATGTGAGGCGACTGTATTTATTGTATTAATACATGCATTTAGGTTGTATCCATTCGCTCTAATTTAACTTGTATTTATTCGCTCTTGTATCTCGTGTATTCATTCGCTCTTGTATCAATTGTATAATTCGTGATACAGAAATCGAACTAGAAAACAGATACAAATTCAAGCCAATAAAATTAGTTGAAAAAACCTATGGTTATTTTGATGGGGAAAAGCCTTAACCTATAGAGGCAAGCAGAGAGGAAAAAGAACATACCTTTGGAGGAAGCAGCTGAATGTGGGAACTAATTTACAAGGGCTCAACTGGAATTCTAGATTGGACGCAAGTTTAGGTTTGGGTCTACTATTACGTATTCTGTGTAGAGAAATTTACGTAGAGAGGAGAGAGAGAAAAAAAGAGGGTTTCTACGAATTGGGTAGTTTAAGAGAGAAAAAGATGTTCACATTTTACTCCAATTTATTATTTAACCATGGTAATATGATTTGATATAAACTCTTTGGAATGTATTTGGCGTGAAAAAAAATATTTTCTTGTAAAATAGATTTATTTTTTTATTTATATTTTGATGTTTGAAAAGTACTATAAAAAAGCATTATTCAAAAAGTATCTTTATATACTTTAGGCGTTACTATTTGAGGGATTGGGGGAGGGGGAGAGGATAGGGTGTTTAAAGGTAGAGCTGTGGGAGCAGTAAGGATGCATGGGTATGGGATGGGATGAATATAATTAATAGGTATTACTTAAAGAAATTTATTTTAAAAAATTTTTCTAATTAAATGTGGAAAAAAAGTTTAAAATAATTTATTTTCCGTACCAAATATACCACTTGGGGGTAACTTTTTTCTGAAATTATACCCCACCAAGGGACATCGTACCTTATCAGTATACATTATTTGCATTGAGAAATCATTTAATATTCGTGTATTATGTAGATGTGAAAGAAACATTCGAAATTAGGTTGGGAAATATAAAAACCATATATCTACACAAAGATGCACAAAAATTAGGGACATGATTATCCATGGACCTAACTTTACACTTGAGTATGGAGGCTAGCCATTATTATTTGTTTGCGTGATAAAAAGTTGTTCTAGAAAAGCATGGGCCTCAGCATTCCCTCAGCCACAGCCATAGATTTGTGGGTTATAATGAAACGGATTTAGAATTTTTAAATTAAAAATATATTATTCAAAAGAAAAGGAGAAAAAAAAAAAAAGAAGAAAGAACTAAATAACATTTGAACTTTATTTTTTCGGATACGTAATAACTTAATATTTAATTAAATTTATTATTTTGCATTTTTATAATACAAATGTCGATATATAATATTAGGTTAATTTTATAAAATATATATATAAAATATTTAATTTAACAAAAAAATCATAAATTTACACACATCATAATTTAGATACTAAATCCACCGCTAGATCATGAATTTACATACATGAATTTGATGTCTGATCTTCCTATATTGAAAAAGAATAATAAAACCTTAATTAATATAAACATAAGTTTCTGACTCTCTATGGATCATTTTCTATCACGCACGTGACTGCAGGTAGTATAATTGATAAGAAGCTACAGTATATATTATAAAACGAATAACACGTATAATGTGTTTTGTAATTTAATCGATATACTGAGAGAAATTCACAGATCATTGATATTCTATGAGAACCAAAGGGTTGTGTCACGAATGCCATGTGGTAATATCCCCAACGTTAATATGGCCGTATAACAAATAATCAACTCGTCAATTCATTAAAAGTTTATGATGTTCATTAACATTTTTTTTAAAAAAAAAAAAAGTGACTCCATTTTTTGGACGTTTTAGAGACGCATTATTATTATTCAGTTTGGACCCTCAAAGTTACATCACTGTCACTAAGCTGGGCCACAACTCATCCTTGTTCGTCGAGAAAAAAAAAAAGCAAGCAAACAAACCTATTTTTGATGCCATTTGGATTTGGACATTTGGTTTTGCTATATATGTGTGTGTATTGCGGAAAATAATTTGGAAAAAAAGTTGTGTTTGGATTAACAATACTGGATATATTAGAACATAGTTTCACACCAACATTTTGGATAGATTAGAGAAACCCCAAGTTGCTAATTAGTATTGCAGAACAGACCCGGATTGGTTTCAATAGAGCTTTAACAATGATTTTTTCTAATGGTAATAAGGTAACATATACATATTTCTCATCAAACAAATATAGGAAAAGAATCGTATTGAAAATGCTCTTAACTTAATCCTTTCTTTTGTAGACTCTGTGTATTATAAGTTATCCGAATTTTTCTGAAGCAAGCCTATCATAAGTAAAGTTGGTGAGCCATATTGATGGACAACTAATTTAAGCGATTAAGAGAGAACTTAGTTGTTAGTTAGTAACTTCTTAGTTTTGAGGTGGACTTTTTCACTCTACTTCATTATATACGCTTAGGAAAATTTATTTCGACATCGTTCGTAACAATATTCATAATTATAATTAATCTAGTGATTGATGGAGAGATGTGATTGAAGTAAAAAGAAAAAGTAAAGGTAATTAATTGCGGTGCGGTTAGAATTTGGTAGACATATGTAGAAGTAACTATTGAAGACGAGAAACATATGTAAAGATAAAAAAAAAAAAAAAAAGAATCAAGTAAAAAATTAAATAATTGGAAAAAAATTACCAAAAGATATGCAAGTTTGAAACAATAAAAAGAATATATGCATATACTAAATCTTAACCATTCCAATTGACGGTCTAAACTAGAAACAGTATGAAGTAAAATGGAACAAAGATCTCTGGACTCTGGTATTTCATGAAGCATATGAATTTAAATTACATTAAACGTGTGAAAATATTTTAAACAATATGTGAATAGAGATGGAGTTACTCTTGTCCAAAAGAAGTAAAATAGTATTTCCTCCTCGTTTGCTCTGCTTGTGCGATTAGCCGTAGGTAAGACAAGTCCTTTTCTATCCATAACCACACCCACAATCAAAACTAGTCTAAATCTTCTATTGGCTCAAGAATTAGCTTAATAGTACTTGATAAGATCTATTTTTAGTAATTTGACAGTTGTTAGACACTAACAAAACTTTAAGAGAGGAATAGGGGTATGGTTGATGACCTGGGGTTCCGGGGGGGTAGTGATGTGACTGCTGAGTTTTTTACTTTTTTCTATATAAGGGCGAGTGTGGGTTGTAGTCTTGTAGGCATTACTATATTTTTGTAACATCATAGTCTCCAAAGACCTAAGTATTGGACCCAAATAATTCAGATACAAAAAATTAAAAATCTCTTCTTTCTTCAATTTCTGTATATGTATTTATGTGATATAGCAGAGAAGTGTTTCAGCAGAAGAGAGCAATGAAGAAATGTGAGTTGTGCAGTTCAATAGCAAGAGTTTACTGTGAATCAGATCAAGCTAGTCTTTGTTGGGATTGTGATGCCAGAGTTCACACAGCCAATTTCCTTGTGGCTAAGCATTCAAGAATCCTTCTCTGCAATTCTTGCCAATCACTTACCCCATGGACTGGTTCTGGCTCTAAGCTTGGTCCCACTGTTTCTGTCTGCCAGACATGTTTTCACAGAAATAACAATGATGGAGCAGATCAAGATCATGATCGCGATGATCATAATGATACGGAAGAAGAAGATGAGGATGAGGATGAGGACGATGATGATGACGACGGAAGCAGTGATGGCGATAATCAAGTTGTTCCTTTGTCTTCTTCAACTACAGATCAGCCTCGTCCTCCCTCATTGACGTCAAGCTCTTCAAGTAGTGAAGAATCCAGTAGCAGATTTTACAGGACAAGAGTAATTGGTGTCTCCAATTCAAGTATTGGGTTTTGCAACTAACAGAACAGAGGAAAATGTTCGATCCCAAATTCCCATTATTAGTGTATGTCTTTAATATATTCCTCTCTTTTCGACACATTCCAATTTTATCATCTAAAACTGAAGTGTGTTCTGTTTTTTTCTTCCTCTTTTTTTTGGCATTTTCAGGGCATTTCAAGACCAGGGGAGAAGGTGAAAAGGAGCACATGGACATGGACATTAATTAAAGCAGGGATATTATCAGATCAAAAGCTATAGCTGTTATGATCTGATTTGATGAAGGCAAGAATATTGGGAAGTGATGATCAATGTATGAATAAATCTTGAAGAGTTGTAAATGACATGTGAGTTAGCTAGTCTTTCTTGTTCCCATTTGCTGTTGACATCAATATTTCTTGGAATCTTTATAATGATTTCTTACAAGTATTACTGCATAGACTAAAAATTTCTATATATTTATCCTTGTTTTCTAGATGTGAAATCTTTTTTTCCATCATGTTAGAGTCTTTATTTTTATTTTTGTCTAGTTGAAAATATAAAAATCAGATGCAGCCAAAATCAAGATGAAGGGGGAAAAGATGATTAGGACAGGACAGCTCTCAATTATAGGTGATAATGATTGATAAGTCATGGTTTTACTCATCCTAAGCAAGAATGATTTATGCACCAAATACAATAAATAACGTACAACATGTTGCTCGTTGCTAAAATTGAGCCCAGTTCAGCGTAATTTTACAAATTATAAAAGATCAGCGTCTAATAAAACAAAATAATATTGTTCAATCAAACACGTTTTTATTTTCCTTCAAGAAAGGACAACTCTTTATTCTAGTGGTCCATAACTATATCAAGATAATCATTTTTTCACCTAGTTATCCATGGCCACGAAAACAAGCTCTTTACTAATTAAAGGAAGTTCTTTATAACTTGTCTTGTTAGTGGCACGACGTTAAGGAGGTAAAAGTCTATTCTCTAAGTACTAGCTAACCAAATAATGTCAAGGAGAGGACCTAAATTTAATGACCAATACTAACTACCAACAAGCACTACCAACTTTATTTTGAATAATTGTATGATCTTCTTGCCTTTGTTTTGTGACTCACAAGCTTCCTTTGTCAATATTTCTATCTTGACAAATATGTTCCAATTTCAAACCAGCCGGTCCACATATTGACTCAAATAGACACATTGAATTGGACCAAAAAAAAAATTGTTTAACAAATCCCCAACCCCCACCCCCACCACCCACCCCAGGGGAACCATCAACGTGCATGCAAGGGTTCTAAAAATTCCAAAAATATACTTCTTTGTTGTGGTAGAAGTGGGACCATATATAGATAAAAATGGGGATGCCACTGGAATTTGGCCTCTTCTACTTTTGATTGCTTCCATGGTTATCAATTGACCTTTTGACAACTTGAGTAGAATAGTGCATGAACCTGAGACACTTGTCCTTTTTATTGAAAGCTTTGCTCTTTAAGTGATGCTTTGCATACTCCACAAGTTGTCTACACAAGCCTTCAAAGAGAAATAATGTAGCAATGGAAGATTTATTATTCATTAATTAATTGCTCGAAATATTAGTATTTCCCTCCATGAATATATGATTGATTTTGTTGAAGTGCATATTAACCTCATCTAAAAACTAGATATTTTTGTTTATGAATTGTGGTGGGACTTGGTGTCAAGATCTCATCTCAAAGTATAAGATAATTTCTTTTATACTTATTATAAAATTAATTAGTGTGGAATTAATTTATATGCATTTTCACTATTTTATCATGTAGTCCTGGTCATATGAAAATAAAAAATGGTCACGGCCTTCTCCTTATTTATAAATAAAAAATATAAAGTTTATGAGTTCAAGGCTACTTATTTTATCAGATCAAGGAACAAAGAACAGATTTTTATTAAGATTAAAGGGATAAGATCAAAGTTAAGCCGAAAGGAAGTAAGAAAAAAATATTAGCCTTACATGTGCTGGATTATTAAGGTTTCATTAGATTATGTCAGGGTGGAAAGATTTTAGTGACAAGCTGACAGCTAACTAATATTTTATTAAGGTTAAAGGACATATATATAAAATCAAGAATCATGGGATTGTAATCTTTTGATTAACATGCGAAGGACCTTAATTAAATCTTAATAACGACGCCTTTTATTAATCTATTACCAATTTAAATAATGTGATCAGTTGAAAAAAGAGTTTTTAAAATGAGATCATCAGGCTCAGGCCTATTAGAAGCAAGGTTTTCAGACATGGCCACGTGCATAACAGTGTAACACAGACCCTAGTTGTTAACAAAATTTAATTGCAATTTGCAATCAAATTCACGACATCCCCACGTGCCCTGTAATCACTGGTAGTAGTAATTTAATTGCAATTAGTCAAATTGTCTACTGTTAATATTATAAATACTTATGATTCACACACTTATAGTGTAAAGAATTTTATATAGTGCATGCATGTTAAACAATGCATCACTAACCCTATTACTTAAGTAACTAATTTACATATATCATCACGATCACTTATAATTTTCTCTTATGTACGTAACTTGATAATGGAAAAGAAAAAAAAGTTAAAAATTAAACTAATGCTTATGTAAATAGGTAATAGAGTACTTAATTGGGAAGTAGTAGGTAACGTTCAAGAGAATTAAGGAATCTAGAAATAAAGAAGGTAACTTTAATTTGTGCGGTGGTGACAGATTGCGTGAACAAGAAAATTGCAGTATTGTTTAGAGATATGTGTGCATATGGTGTCATTATTTTCAAAATAGTATCCGCCATAAACTTGTGATAAAATGATACTACTATTTTTTCCTCCTTCATCTATTGCTTTTCTTTATTAGTCTGGTAATCTTTGGATTCTGTTTCACCTGAGAGATCTGATTTATGTGTTTCACAGCCATAAAGGCAATGATTCCTGATTTTTTTTTGCTTTGTTTCGTTGAATCATAGCCACCCAAAGTCCACATATCGTTTAATTAACACAACTAGACACACCTCGCTGCGATTTTTATTTTTATTCGTTGCTTTTTTCCTTTCGTTTGCTTTTAACAAAATGGGCTCAACTCCAATAAATTTCACAAATAAGTTGAAAGATTGAAAAATAAAATTTATAAAAATAAATAAATAAATATTTAAATTTAGGCGTGAATGTATATCTTGCTTCTTTTTTTTTTAAGGAAATTCAAGTTTATTGCAGTACTACAATCTTCACCGGTCTAGCCGTATAACTCTTGAGTTGTGTCTTTTAGAATATAACATCCCAATAACGTTGTATGAATCAAACAACTCCACCAATAAAAGCAACTTCCTTCAACATAAAATTACTCACTTTTATAGTGAATAAGTTAGAGATTTACAATGTTTTTCTTTCTTTCAACTCTCTCATTCACTACTCTAACCTCGCTACACACTACAATTATTTTCCCATACTTCTCTAACACAAACATAATATTTCTCACAGCACAACTCATAAAAGAAACACCTTTTATATACTAGTGTAGAAATTCATCCATAAAGTAAATAGCAAAATAGTGAGACAATAATATTGTGGAACAAGAATTGGTGGGTAACTAGTGATAAATCATGATATTAATGATTACATGAAATACATCAAAAAATAATAGCTAATTTATACCCATTAATATAAAAAGATAATAATACACTTTAATATTAAAATCCACGGACTCCAACATAAGGCGATAAAAATTCATATCCTAAATCAATGTGGAAATTCTAATATCCCTGACCTTTGGAGCTAGTCATCATCTTGAGCATATGAATACCGCTTAACATTGGATAAATCAAAGAATAAAAATGAGTTCGGCTGAAAACAAAATTTTAAATTCAACTCATATATACCTACAAGCTAACCCGTAAATGAGAGAAATTCATTACAATATGAGGAGACTACGGGTATAAATGAAAATATTGAATATATTTTAACGAATTAAAATAGATTAACTAATTTAATATTTAAATAATATTTATAAAATTAATCTTCATACTTCACTATTCGACGTCAAAAGAACACTTTTTAAAAAAAATATTAATCTAACACAAATTGATTTATGTTAACGATATTCGAAAGAAGATTGATAATTAAGAAATAGAATAAACAAAAGTATTTCTATCTCAATAATTGAAACGTCCAACGGAACGAGCTCTCTAATTTTTGGATCAAACAAGGATATACAAGACAAAAAGATGTTGGCAGTTGTTCTCTATTGTTCACAACTCTAATAAATGACTTAGGAGTCACCGATCGTCACTAATCCTATATTCCTTATGGTGTATTTATAGGCATATACTTAGAATTTAAATAATAAAATTGTTAGGATTTAAATGGAGATGGAGATTAACTAATAAATTAGTGTGTTAACTAGCATTTTCATGAATAGACCTAATTCAATAGTATTTTGCGATAGTTATGGTCTTAAAATATTTTTGCCAACCAATTAACAAAATATATATAATGATAATGTATACGTTATATATTTTTTAATAATATTGATAAACTAATAGATTGAACAATATATATTCATAATTTTTCCCCAATATTTTCCTGATATTATGTAATAAAGAAGGCAGATTGTTGTTCAAACGCCTAAACCAAATATACTTAAAGTCACAATCAGAGTCGGATCCAATATTTAAATTTTATGGATTTAATTTTAAATTTTGAGCATTAAACCTACTATATTTTTAAAATTGTGTATTCATATATTTCAAATTTAATAATATTTTATACATAAATTTATGTCTCACATTAAAAGTTAACCCCACGCGTTTGGAGCTACGTACTACTCTGGTCACAATCATGTCAATTTATCTACAACTACTAGATTAATCTTCATCCAAAAGTTAACTGTCTTTCATTCTTTCAAGCTAACAATGATGATATGCAAAGCAGGAAAACCTAGTTTGTAATTATCATGATTTCATATTATGTGCCTATCCAGTAAATTTTACGGAAGATTATTTAAGTATAAGTTTATATTATAAAAATTACTTTTTTATTATTAAAAACCATTTAACTTTATTCATATCAATCTAAAAGTTTATTTTTTTCTTTTTTTGTCATTATATAAAAATTATTTAACTATATCTTAAAAATTACTTTGACCTAAAAATGCACATATCTGATGACAACTCATCGAAATTTTTGAACTTGTATGCCACGTCAGCTTTAGCGAATCCACTAAACTTATATTCAAAATAATTAAATCATTTAAACCCATTTATAATATTCAATCACATTAACCCCAAAAATGATTAAGATTATTAACAATTATAAATTAAAAAAACACCCATTCTCTAGAATTTATTCTTGCAATATGTAAGAATACTTCTTTTGACTTTTTTCCCTAGTGCTTAATACTTGTGTTGATCTAATACATGTTACTTTAAGAATATTATAAAGATGTTTAATTATGTACAATGAAGAAAAATGCAATAATATGTGGTTTAAATAAAGAGTTTTATAAAGTATTAATAGGTTATAATGTATAATTTTTAAAATTTAAAAAGAGCTCCAATCAAAACATTGTTATTTTTTAATTTTAATTATTTGTTGGATGAACGATTGGGTATTATAAATGGATCCAAATGGTTAAATTAATTTTGAATGCAAATTAAGTCGACCCATTATAATTGATATGACATGTAAGTTAAAAAATTCTGAAAAGCTTTCATTGAATTTGTGCATTTTCTGACCAAAATAATTTTTAAGTAGATATGGTTATAATTAAATAATTTTTATATAATTAAAAAAAATGAATTTTAAGTTAATATGAATATAATTAAATAATTTTTATAGAATAAAAAACAAAATGACTTTTGTAATAACAACTTTTATTTGAATGATCTTCCTTAAAATTTACTTTGTGCCTATTTTTAGCCAACACCCACGGAACTTTAATTTAGTTGATTTGTTTTTTTGTTTTTTTTTGTTGTTGTTGTTTTTTATTATTATTATTATTTAAATAAGCATGATTAAGATTTTACACACGCTACTCCTTTCAAGTAAAATCATATACAAAAAGTAAAACCGCAAATTACTTTTAAGATTCATCATATTTATTAATTTTAAGGAACTCTGCTTTTGGCACTAACGACTCGTTGATTTATACCCTATCGTAATGTTCTGCGGTTTGATTTTTGCATATTTAATTCTAAGGAAAACTATGGGAAAAAAAAAGTAAAAAGTAAAATAGAAAGAGATTTTCTTATGAAAAACAAAATCCTCAAAAATGACTTAGTGTGATACCAAACCCACCAATAAAAAAAATTCTCCAACTTGAGTGTAATTATCCTCATGTATGTGATATCAGGGGAAATAGGACATCTTAATTTTTAACAATTTAAATTTAAAAAGAAGTTTCTTTTAGAAAATCATTTTTCTCTTTAATTCACTTAAAAAGCTGGCAGCGCGCAAATTTTTGAGCTGTAATTTGATGAGTTGATGGACCTTTATTTCTTCCAATTTCTGACAAATTTCAAGTATATAACTCCATCTTCTTTTCCCCGGCCATCACTTCTCTCTTCCTTTCAAAATGATACCTGCAAAAGCATTATCACTTGGGAATATTCTCCTCCCGGATTTAAGATCATTCAATTTTATATATATTATTCACTTAATTTATTATATAAAAATTATTTAATTTTATTTCATCTTTCACAAAAGTAAATTTGATAAAATTTAATTAAAATCTTACCTAAAATGAGCCCTTATGTTTGAATGTAGGTTCAAAATGATCCCTTAAATATACTTTTGAGCAGTTTTGAAAATTTAAACTTGGTAGGTGTACGCCCATTTGGTCTCCATCAAATACTTGAGTTAATTTTATAGAACTATGAAAAACATATTTAATATGGACTCACATTTAGATGCGTTTCCTTTGCACTCTCAACTCTTTTAGTTTATTACAGGATTTGGTGTAACTTTTAGATGTAATTTACGCTACTTTCAAAATAATTTTATAGACATCTCCCTAAGTTTCGCTTAATAACGTTGACCTTCCATATGACACGTGATACCACACTTTACTTTGACTATTTTTATCTTTGTAACAATTCCTTTAATGTATTTATCACTAATGAAAAATTATATACTTGAATTTATTTTTTCATACTAATACTATTCTGTTTAATTAATTTTATAAATATGTTTTATTAGTTTTCGCTCTTTTGTTTATTTTATTCACTATTACTGCTCAATAAAAATGAAGAGTAGGTGTTTCCTCTCTTTAATTATTGTTGTTGGAACAAATTTTAAAGTATTAATTGTTTAAATCCAAGTAAAAATAAGGTTTAGTTAGAATCAATTTATTTATGGAATAATTGAAATAACAAAAGTGAAACACTGTGTATACATTTTTTAAAATTTTAAGCATGCTATCATTTTTAATCTTTAACAAACTTTTCAGTTCTATCCTTGGCCCCTCCGAAAAATCTCCCATCCAAAACTTTTTAAATTTTTTAATCTAATAATAAATAACTTTATTTATTTTAAAATTTTGTATAACTTTTATTTACTAAAAATAATATAGTTTAGGTCGCATATTCAATATGTTGATACTAATGTTTACAGAAACTATTATACAAATAATTTAAAAATTATATTTATTTACTTAATAAATGTATAGATAGTATGAACGAAATCAAATCATGTTAAAAAGAAAAGAAAAATGTCTAAAAATTAATTAAACAAAATAGTATACTGGTAAAAAATAAGTAAGTGAAAATGTAAATATTTTACATTAATGATAAATAGATTTAAAGATTTTATTTATTTATTTATTTATTTATTTTTACTTTTTGTTCGATTTTCATTAAATTTATTAGGTAGAGTTTGATAAATATATGAAATAAAAAGGGCTCATTTTTTAGTAAAATAGTGGACCAAAAATGCTCAAAAAGTGTATTTAAGAGACCATTTTATACCTCCTTAAACATAAGGGATATTTTTCTTATTTTCTCTCATATTTTGGGTAAAATTTTAACTAAATTTTGGGAAAGTTACTTTTGTGAAATATGAGGCAAAATTAAATGATTTTTATGTAATAAAATAAAAAATAATGACTTTTGAGTAATAAATAAAAAGTTGAATGACCACCCATGAAATTTACTTCGAATTTAATTAAGATAAATTTTGTGAGTTCAACGGTACATATTATTTTAATTGAAATTGCGTACATATAAGTGAAAAAAATTAAAGTGCATACATATAACTTGCTAAAACACACTCACTGTAGATCCAGATTTTAAAATTTTGAATTTCTCTGTAATCCTAATTAATGAATACTGTTAACTTATCGGAGACGCTGAAACTCAAAATTCTCAATTCCGCACCAAATTAAAGATGCGCTTACCTTTCTCAGCTTGTACACTTTCCAATATGTAACTGAATTTTTTTACATAAATCATGTACTGTTAATGTAGGACTAGGACAGAGTAAGCTTGGTATGATAAATATTGAAATTAAAATTATTTATATTGTGATTTTTTTATTATGGTATTTGGTAGTATTTTAAATTAATTATTTTTAATTATTTGATATGGTTTTGATATTTATAAAATAATTATTGAAATATCAAATATTATATGTATATATATAAAAGTTATAATTAGTACAAAACTAGTTGTTTAGACGTTCAAACTTTAACTAATCTATCATGATTGAAATGTCATTTTTATGTAATTGATTGTTTATGTTTATACTTTTTTTTGAATATTTCTGTATGATATAATTGAGATGTTTTTTTTAAAAAGTTCAAAATTATAATTTTCTATTATATGAGTATATATAAGTTTAAATCGAATAAACCATGATTACGGATTTATCGTATTGCAAAGTACTGAAATCAAACTTAAAAATAACGACCATACCAAATTGATTTAGTATGATAATGAAATACTCTCTCTGTCAATTTTTACTTGTTCAATATACTAAAAACAAATGTCCATTTTTACTTTTCAAGTTTGAAAAATCAAGAAATAATTTATTATTTTATATCTATTTTATCCTTATTATTAAATAGTGCTACTATTTATTTCTACGATGCATTTTCTAAAATATTAAATATATTATATTCAAAAAATGATATAATAAACTTATTATTTTATTCAAAATAAATAAATTTTTAGAATATAACACATACTTTAAAGAAACATATTTAAAGATATTAATCAAAACTAAGGATAGTCATTATTGGGATGTAATAATGACGATTTATAGTTAATGAAGCAGTATGAAATTCCAAACATTGGCATGTGCTTCTCACTGTGGTTGACATCAAATTCTTAGATTGGTTTACAATGAAAATCATCAGGGTATTGAGACCAAATTTGACATTAGTTTCCTCGATGAATCAATGAAATCTTAACTTTTTAAATTGAACTTTTCAATTCTTTTTTTTTTCTTCCAAACGTAGGTATGGAAATGGATGAGATAGAGTAGTGAACTTTATAAACTCGTACAATTAGTATTCTCTTCGATTTTCATTCGGATGAAGAAGATTCAATGTCGAAATCACTAATTCAATTTAAAGAGAAGTGTAATTTTGAAAAATATAGTAATAAATATATATTTAAATTTTAAAAAATTCATTAATCTTGAATAGTAAAAGAAGTGTCTAACAATTTATTTATATTAAACTAGAAGATATTTTTAAAAAAACGTGTCAAGTCAATTTTACAAATAAATAAAAATAAATCAAGTAATTTTTTTAATGCTAAAATTATTACATCGAAATTATGAATACCATATCATATTTGTATCCACCAGAAAGTAATCAATATTAATAAGTGATTACGTGTCATAGAGATTATAAATTTGAAGATTTCAAACGAGTAATTATTTATTGGTATAGGATTGTTCAAATACCAATGTGATTTTGTTGAAATTTGAAGAACCATCATCTTTTTGGCAAAAAAATATTTAGACATACGGTATGAAATAATAGGATAACTAATTTCATAATAATTTATTAAATATAATTAATATCATCATAACTTATCCCAATATATATAACTTATCTTCAAATCAAACCTATAAGGAGTCATTTGGTTGTTGGTTAGAATTATACAGATATTAGTTGTATATAAATTAATTATGCGGGTACTAGTTATGCAGGGATTACGATACATGTATTATTTCTTATTGAATGTTTGCTTTGTTGTATTGATAATTAATATACATTATATAATTTTCGAATATTAAATATTATTTATAATTATAATCTTAACCTTCTTTAGTTAAATTTAAAATTTAACTTGTCTTAATCTACTGCATTTATCTAGATAGAATAAAGTTACTAGGAAGAAATAAAATTTAAACATCATTAAAATGAATTAATAGGTGTAAATATGTCATTTTTTAACTTATTCTATTTTCTACTCCACAGAAAATTATATATAAATTTTCTCATAAGTTATGCAGGTATTAATTACGTAGAATTGCAAAAAACATAATCAAAAATTACAATAATTATACAAAATTTTATAACCAATAACTAAATAATATATATAATTAATACATAAATAACTTTATTCTTGGCGGACAACCAAATGGCTCCCAAGTGTAATTTCCTGCTCAAAAACGGGTACTTGTGCACTTCGAGGGATGATGTTCGTGTCAAAGCCCACATTCCTTTTAATTGGGCCGAAAGAACAGCAATACTGATATACACAGAATATGCAATACTAGACCCAAACCCAAACTAGCATCCAATCCAGAATTCCAGTTGAGCCCTCGCGAATTAATTTCCACGTTCAGCCGCTTCCCTCCAAAGAGGTTTGTTCATCTTCCTCTCTGCATGCCTCTATAGGTTAAAATATTTTCTCATTCGAAATAACCGTAGGTTTTTTCAACTAATTTTATTGGCTTGAATTTGTACGTGTGTTCTAGTTCGAATCAACTTCCTGAAAATTTAACTGACCAACCACAAAAGCCTTTGGTGAGTCACGCAGTGGCGGTAGCAGGTTGGTGCTCACTGCTACTAATGTATAGCAATTATTGGAAAATAGAGTTTTATTGATTTTCCTTTCCGGTTGCAAGGTTCGGAAGTAAATTAGGGCTTTATTTTGTGAACACTATTTGTTGCATTGCAGCTTAAATGGCTGGTCCTAAACTCGGTAAGAAAGCGGGTTCTAAATTAGGGAAACCCCCTACAAAGAAGAAGCAAAAGAAGGAACCTTTGCCACCTAAGCCACTGGAAAAGGAGGAACTTTTCAGTGACGGTGAAGGAACGGACGGGAATTTTGAAGAAGATGATGGAGGTCTTAGTGATAAAGAGGAACTGGAAATGAACTCAGATTCTGATATGTCTTCTGACGTGGATGACCCCTTTGCTGCTGATATATTAGCAAGTGGTGATGCTGGTACTGTCTTAGTGCATTGCATTGGTGTTCTAATTTTAGCCATCTCCCTAAATTCATGACTAACTAACTATTCTTATTTGTTGCAGATGATGGTTCAGATGTTAATTCAGATTCCGACGTGGATTCTGATTCTGATACAGATGATACTGATCTTGTAAGGAAGTCGAAAGCTATTGATGAAGAAAGGGAAAGAGAAGAGGAGGACGCCAAAGCAGAACTGCAGCTGAATATTAAAGAAGAAGCTGATGAGTTTAGACTGCCAACAACCGAGGTTTGCTTAACGTTAAAGTTCTTGATTAGTGGTTTGATTTGTCACACACTCATGCAGGGAAAAAATTATGAATGCCTAATTTGTCATTTCGTTTTTAGGAGCTTGAAGAAGAAACGCATAGACCCCCGGATCTCTCTAACCTCCAAAGGAGGATAAAAGAGAGTGAGTTTCTTCTCATTCATTGAATTATTTTTTCTTCCGAGAAGTAAGTTTATCATTCAAATATAATAAAATAAATGCAGTTGTTCGAGTGCTTTCAAATTTGAAGTCATTGAGGCAAGAAGGTGTGACACGTAAGGATTACATTGATCAACTTAAAAGGGACTTGGGTTCATATTATGGATATAATGAGTTTCTGATTGAGGCATTAGTGGAGGTACTTCTCGAAGTAGTCTAGACTCTGCACCTTTTCCCTTTCAAGTTGCATTTGTCATTTCAATGTGGGTGATATGTGACCTTGCTGCAGATGTTTCCTCCTGTTGAGCTGATTGAACTTATAGAAGCATTTGAAAAGCCCCGACCGATTTCTCTACGGACAAACACATTAAAGGTGATATATTTCTCTTCGTCTTTTCTATCCTTACCTTTTCTCGCTCTGATGGTCGACTTATAGTGGATTGCTTTGATGGGATTTCAGACTCGCAGACGGGATTTAGCAGGTGTTCTTCTTAACAGAGGTGTCAATTTGGACCCATTAAGCAAATGGTCAAAGGTACAATTACAAAGATTAACTGTGATTCTGTGTGTTCTCTTTGGATTAACCCATTACTTAGGTATCAATTTGGATCTGTTATTTCTTATTTTCACATGTATCCTTACTTATTTCAGCATATGCATTTGTGGCTTTGTAGGTTGGACTGGTTGTTTATGATTCTCAAGTTCCTGTTGGTGCCACTCCTGAGTATATGGCTGGTCATTACATGGTATCCTGACATTACACTTCAAAAGTTGGGTTTGGTCTTAGTATTCAACTGTAATGTTTATTTCTAACAAATAACTTGCTTACAGCTCCAAAGTGCGAGCTCTTTTCTGCCCGTAATGGCCCTTGCCCCTCAGGAGAATGAACGTGTCGTTGATATGGCGTAAGTAAATAACTTTTTATCTAATTAATGTTTGCTTCAATTGTCTTTCATTGAATTTTCACTATCAGTTAGTTTATAATCGAGATTTTTCCTGATTTATCATCTTCTCATTCTCTTTTATGTATCAGTAAGAATTAACAAGTTTGATTGCTGAAAGAGTTGTCTGGTGCATATTTAGATGGGCTAGGAAAAGGTTAAAATTGAGAAAAATAAAGCATTTACTGTTCCTCTTTCACTTGTAATTGCTCATTTCTTTCTTTCAATCAGCAGTTTTGTCTTGGATATAGCTTTGTCCTTCTTTGGTTCAAGTTATGCGCTTTCAATGTCTTTCCTTTGAGAGGAAAGCTAAAAGAAATTCTGCCAGTTTTTTACTTGTTAGTTCAGTAAGCAGAAAGGTGGAACTTCTTGGTAACTTTTGTTCTTCTAAAGTGCGCAATTTTTTCATGGTGTAGTGCTGCTCCTGGAGGCAAAACAACTTATGTTGCTGCACTGATGAAAAATAGTGGTATGTATTGATTAAACAATTAGTTGTGTCGTATTTTTGTGCGTGAATTCATTTTCTCCACTATGATTCCATACTTTCTGGATACTGATTTGAGAATGAATTTGATATACATTTTGCTTCCCTGGTGTCAGTATTGATTATCTCCACTTCCTATAAAACATGATATTGTTTTCAATTTCTTGTCCTGCTTATTTGTAATGCGGTGTACCATAATATATTGGATGCTTTCGTTCTATGTTACCATACACTCACGTACATCATTCTTAGTCAAAAAAATAAAACAACAACAACCCAATGTAATCCTACAAAGTGAGGTCTGGGGAGGGTAGAGTGTACACAAATCATACGAGGCTGTTTTCGATAGACTCTTGGCTTATAAAAATACAACCAGAGTAATAACAATACTAATAATAATCATATAAATCTTAATCAAAAAATAGTAGTACATAAATATCCTGTGTTGCGCCAATCTGTTTGCTTGCACCAGTGAAATTTTTTCAGGTTTTTGTTGGTTTCTCAAAAACATATTGTATTGAATGGGCATCTTCTCCTGATATGTCTTATTTACTTGCTGTTATTTGTGCTAAGCTTGTGACGTATTAATGTTTACCATGGTATTTTTCTAACTTCTCTCTTCTCCCTTGTTCTGCGATTGATGTTACTTGTAAGTAACATTGTCTTCCAAATTAGGGATTAATAGCATTTTCTGTTTCAATCATTGTCTAAATGGCACTGACGTATTTCACCTTGAAAAACTAGGTATTATTTATGCAAATGAGATGAAGGAGTCAAGACTTAAATCGCTAACTGCTAATTTACATCGCATGGGGGTAACAAACACCATCGTCTGCAACTATGATGGAAGAGAGGTTTGACTTGGACTCGTTTGCAATCTTCCCTAGAGAACTGGCTGCTTTTTTTATTTTTTATATTTGTATGTCATATGGGGACAATGTTCTTCTGTTTCTTCCCCAATCCCCATTATGAGCACTCGTTCTTGTTGGCTGAAGTAGGTCTTTAAGCATTGGTCTGACAAGATTTTGTTGTCCTTATGTCGCTGTTTCTTGGTTTATATTCTTAATGATAAGATATGGACAAAGTTCTCTGATCTAATACCTTGTTTGGGGGATCATTTCAGCTGCCTAAAGTTTTGGGTCAGAACACTGCTGATAGGATTTTGCTGGATGCTCCCTGCAGTGGGACTGGGGTATGTGATTATCTTTTTACGTAATTCTCAGCTTGGATCATGTTTAAACGGATTGTTTTTTCTACAGGTAATCTCCAAGGATGAGTCTGTTAAAACTTCCAAAACTGCGCCTGATATACAAAATTGCTCACATCTGCAGAAGGTATAAATGAGTTTGACGTGTAAATTTGGTGATTTGTGTCCTCCATATTTGTAGATTTGGCCATGGGAGGATATCGCTAAAATTTCTATGAATTGGTTGTGGCCTTGAGAGCTTGTCATGCTTCATAACAGAAACCACATCAAGTATATTGGCAGCATCTGACTTCTTGGGCTGTTCGAGAACACTGGTTTCTGAAAGTCTGTATTTTGGGAGGGATTAAGTTGCAAGAAGAATTGAACATTCTCTTCTTTATTTCTAATGAATGATTTCATTGATCTAAATTGTTGTATAGGACAGATTTTGCATTTCTAGTTGCCTTGTCGTCTATCTTTTTTGATGTGTTATTTATTATCTGTGCCCTCTCAAAGCAGGAGGGTGTTGGTGATGGTATTGGAAGCTTCATTTCCCTCCTTCAGCAGTGTTAATTTTGCTCCATGATGTTTAATTTCATCATATATCCCCCCGTTCACATATTGTTGTGGCCTTTGAGAAACCTGTTTCATCATCAATTTTCATTTGCAGGAACTAGTACTTGCAGCAATTGACATGGTTGATGCCAACTCAAAATCAGGTGGATACATAGTGTATTCGACCTGCTCCATTATGGTTGATGAGGTATCTTTCTAAACATATATTTTCAAATGAATTTTCAAAAAAGCTGGTGCTTTTCAAATTGTTAAGGCTTATTTGTCTAATAACTTGGTTTTGCAGAATGAAGCAGTTATAGATTATGCACTCAAGAAGAGAGATGTTAAGCTTGTGCCGTGTGGACTTGATTTCGGGAGGCCTGGGTATAACTTCTGTTGTGTATGCACATTTATTTGAAAGGTTGTCTAATTCCACAACTAATTAAGCTGCCTTGATACCCAGGTTTATTCGCTTTAGGCAGCACCGTTTCCACACATCTTTGGACAAGACAAGGCGATTCTATCCTCATGTGCACAACATGGATGGATTCTTTGTAGCTAAGGTATGCCTTACTATTTGGTGATTATTTGTGCTGTCAATAGCTGCATAGCAAATGCATTATTTAAGAACTTCAGTTTATTTAAATAGAGATGACTCTGTATCAACAAGAAGGATGAGAAGTGTGAAGTTGAGAGAACTTGAATAGAGGCTTTAAAGTCCTACTTCTACTGGCTATTGATGTCTATTCTTAAAATTGATTACAGTAAAACCCCAAGTGAAGTACAATAGGATTTATTTCTGTTCTTTTATCCATTAAAAAAAAATTGCAGGAGAACAAGCCATATTAGTTATTCTGACTTAGCATATCATCCAATTGTCCTCTGGAAGTCTGTCTCTTTTTTTTTTTTCTTTCTTTTTTCAAAATGATTTTTCCCTTTTGTTCTGCTTGATTTATATAGTTTTGCCCATAAGCAATAAATATCATTTAGCACTATACACAGCAAGGTCTTTTGTGCTTCTCTCCAGTTCTCAGGCTTTTGTACTCGTGTAGAACTCTAGCTTCTTCATTCCAAACAAACATTTCATCTTTTCATTAAGCTTGTGGAAATTGAAATGATTAATGAATTTCTTACTTGTAAGAGATATAGAAGAAATGATGTTGGTTGTAAAAACAAATGAAAGATTATAAACATATTTCTTCTTTGGAGCTGCTGCAAGTTTGTTTCAGTGGAGAACACTTTGCCCATACGCATGTCTCTTTTTCAGTTGAAAAAGATGAGCAATTCCAAGTCTGCTGCAAAATCGTCGGTTCAGTCTGAAGAAATACAAGGTGATGAAAGCATTGAGAACAGTGAGCAGCAGAATACTGAAGGGGATAATGACAAGCATTCAGAGCAAAAAGGCATTGCGCAAGATAATGGGAAATTGAAAGAAGTAGCGGGTGATAAAAAGAGGAAGAGGGATGTCCAAAAACATTCAGATAAAAAAGGTGTTGGACAAAACAGTGGTGTAACTAAAACTGGGAAGGTAGAAAACCAATTGGTGGCAACAAAAAGGAGAGAAAAGAAGAAACCCCCTCCTAGAGAGGAAATTGCAAAAGCTAGGTACAATTTTTTAGTTTCACTATGACGAGGCAGTAAACACTGATGTGCTAATGGTTCAGAATGTTAATTTCAGATCATATAACCTTATTCTTGTCTTCAATATTTTTACAGGGAAGAAAAGAGGAAAGCTCTTAGGGAAGCAAAGAGAAAAAGCATGATGAAGAAGAACAAATGAGTTCCCCCTTTAACATGGGGGGTTTGTGATACGCCGAGGATATTTTGTCAGAGGCAACATGAGCGAACACAAAACTGAAGATGTTCTCTTGGTGATGTTGTTAAGCTTACCTTGGTTTTTAGTAGCACCAGCTAGGTAGCAATAATATTTTTTTGTTGGTGATTGATGACTTTGAGATGAAGATGGTAGGAGATCATGGATGGTTTGCTTTAGAAAAGTGAAAATCAGGATTCACGGTTGCACGAATCCAAAAATTTTGTATTTATACTTTACGTAATTTATTTGGGAGGGAGCAATGAGAATTATAAAGGGAAAGGAGTTTGTATTCGGCCATCTCCTCAGTGTTATAAATTATATCTTTAATATATTTGGAGTAAGAAGATCAAGGTTTCTTCTTCTTACACTGCCCAGTAGATTATGTTTGGAAACACAAATGTTTAGTCCACCTCCAACATAGAGAGGGATTAGAAAATTATCCATCAAAGCTATCCTACGCCTCGTACAGAATCATATGTCATCAACTTTTATACTTAACATAGAAAATGATCCACGAAATGAAGATATCCCTAATCGAGAGGGTGGACGTAATTTGGACCAATGCAAAATTCCTAACATTTTAGATATTTGGTTGAGTTTTTAGATTATGGATCCAACTTTGAATTTTATTTTTTAAATTTATGATTTTTATATATTCAAAAATATCTTATATTCTATTCTAGCTTATATATGCACAATATTAATAAATCCAATCTCTACGGCCCTACCTATTACATTATATCTGCTTAATATTAACATTATATGATTTCATTGGTTAACATTAAATAATTTTACTCTCACCTCTACTATCATGTATTTTTTGTGATTATTTAAAGTTGTTAATTATTAAAGGCTCAAAAATCAAAATATCTTTAAACAGAACTTGAAAAATGCATTCCAATCCGATTCGAGATTTCTTCAATCTGAAAATCGAAAATTCAAACTCAAATTTTCATATCCAATCCAAACACCCACCCGTTATCCGTATGTAGAAACTACGAGTTACAATTAAATATGATGACTAAAGGCACAATTTGGGATTCCTACTCTGCAATTAGCCTAGGGAAAGAATGAGAAGTGCCTCCACAATACTTCAAGGATTCTTTCTATTGCAAGAATGAGAAGAGCCTATTGCAAGTTATCTGACACATAGGATTGTAGCAATTGTATCCAAAATATATATAAGAAGAAGAAGAGGACGCCGAAGCAATTCTCCATAATAAGAGAAAAAGTTCAAGCAAAGTCGTAAATGCAATCAACATGGAACGTTGAACTTGCAAAGTAGATAGTTATTCCACATAAAATGCAGACAGCCTATTTTAAAACCTAAAACAAAGAAAAGAAGATGATGAACAATCAGAACAACTCCAAACTTGATAAACTGGAAACACAGCAGACAACCATAAGCAGAAAGAAACCACCAAATTCATGTTCCAAATGCCCCACGACCACACCAAAATCAAGACCGTCTCACCAGTACTCGAACATCTCTGCACCTTCAACTTATTCAAGAAGCCTTCTCCAAATCTGCATCATGAGGAGAGCTTAGGAATCAGTGAGTGAAAACATGATTGACGTTTATTCAATGGAAGGAGCGGTCATTGTTTAGATGATACTAAATCTAAGTGCAGTAAGAAAGCTCTGGTTTTTTGTAGGGTCTTTTTCTGTTTAGTATGGGTAGAGAACAGGAATTGGAAAAATAAAAAAACTTGCAAGGAAGAAAAGGTACCAAAAATCAGAAACAAAGACGGAAACAAAATCAAAGGGAGAGAAAAGGACAAACATTCACGTAACTCCTTTTTATGCCTTAGAAGCCATTTGATAACATTTCTACTTTAGTTTATTTTAAAGCTTTTAAGAAAGGTTTTGCTACAGTTTAGATGCATGGGGCTTTGTGTTGTCCAATGGCTATTGGTACAATAAAGGAAGGCTGGTTAGAAGCAGTCATTTAGAAATAGCAAAATCACCCAATAATTTATTTTTATCACCTATTATCTGATCTTTTACAGTTGCCTCCTTAGGGGTACCATGTTCCTCTAAGGGAAAACTTGTATAGCACAGTCCAACAAAGATCAGACATTACCCAAATTCTCGAGTCATTTAGTATTTTTATCTTTACAGTACACCATTTACCTCGCTACTTAAATATTAATATTACATAATACTCGTTCCATCTCTATCTAAAGAAAAAGATGATGACAATAAGAACTCTATCTGCATGGTGACCATGCAGAACACTCAGTGGTGTGCTAAAAAACCACATAGAGCATCAGCTACAATCCCTTATTACAGAAATAGGAATGAGTGTCAAACCCACTAACGTCTCACTTGTCAGAAAAATGAAACAAGCAAGAAATAATGAATTCAGGAGCTGGAAACTAACACAATTCATGGAGATCACATGATGTCAAGGTTCGTACCAGACAGGGATCAAAAGCCTGGTTTTCAGCTAGAGTACATCTGAAGCCTATGCTAGATTGTCAGTGCTGAAGAAGCAATATTTTCAAGTTGAATGGTGGAATCAAAGGCACCTTACTGCAGTTATTTACATCAAGTTATCTTCTCGCAGATTTAGCATATTAGGACTGATTTTTGTGTACACATACAGAAGATGCAAAGGTAAGTCTATCCCTAAGATGCCAAAACTTGGCTACTTCTCACAAGAACATCAAAGAAAAGAATACATTTCATTGAAATGCCCATGGTTAATAAGAAGCTATTCCTTGACATAACCAGAAGAACAAAGAGAATCTAGTTTCCAGGTTTTCATATATCTACCAGAAAAAAATCAGATTACAACTACTAAATCCTTCTAGCCAGTTCTTATTTCCACATAGAAATGATTCAAAAGTCAAGATTTCATAGAGGACAAAGTAGAGAAAACAACAAAAAGAACTCATCTTCTTTTATAACCGAGAAATCAGTAAGGGTCAGCAGCGCACAGTTTGAAACTCGGCCTGATAATGGGCTTACCCATCTACAACACCATGTTTATCAAGAAACAATTAAGTTAATAGTAGCAACACCAAATCAGACCGCAATTTCCATGATCACGCTTTTGGAATGCTATTCATTCTTTGTCTAACTCTTAATGCACCTAGCTCCTTCTCAATGAATTTTCTTTTATGTTGTTTACCTTTCTTTCTCTCCCATTCACCCATCTAAAAATAATTTGACCTCGATGAAAAAGCTTCTTCTGCTAGGTAACCTAGGGGAACAAGTTACCCAATAGCAGCACACGCAGAAATAATTGTATTTGAGGATACTAAAAGGCCCCTTTAAAAGCATCCAGAAATGCAGCCGACTCTCAAAGAGTACTATATTGTTAACCAGAACAAGACAGTCTTATTTTTTTCCCACAAAGAACTTAATAGGATGATTATTCATATAATTTTTGTCATCAAACAACTCATATATACAATAGAGAGTAGTTTTGGTCATTATATTATAAGAACTGATAAAGCCAAAGAGAAACTAAAATGTGGAACCATTAAGACAGTTTTTTCTCGACCGCTCTTACAGTTGAGTGATTGTTGATTGAAGACATGAAGATACACAATGATATTTTATCTCTACTAATCGGTCATCCAACAGATTATTTCAAAAAATTACTCCTATCAATTATCAAGCATTAAAGACATATATTGTTCTAATGCAACAAAGTTGGTTCCACAATTTTTTTGTTAGTTATGGGAGAGTGTTAAGTTATACCACGAGACATACTGAAATAGTTGTAGCTAGATTATCATAATTAGTCCAAAATAAATATTTGCAAATTTCTATATTAGGAGATTTCAGGTAGAAAAGATCCAAATACATATCAAAGAGAATAACAGATGACACGAAATAGTGCATTAAATCATGAGCAAAGGGACGACTTCTCAATGTATCTATTAAAGAAAGAGATTCTAAGCAATTATTCTAAGCAAAACATTAATGAGACTAGTTGAAAGAAATGCGCATTTTAGGGGTGAAAAAGAAAGTACTGACAACACCAGCCTCGCTGTCATCAAGAAAACAAGAAATAATAATTTTTTAGCTACATTTTGGTGGTAACCACAGTTTAAGAATAAGGCACTCAGAATAACATGTACAAATTCAAAGCCATAAATTGAAAATTACACCAACTGGGAATGCTCTTGGGGGTCGTTTGGTACGTGGGATAAGGATAATAATTCTGAGATAAAATTTGGGATTAACTTCATCTCATGTTTGGACCAAGGTATTAGTTAATCCCGGGATTATTTTATCCCACCAGCCCCATGCACTATAGCTCATATACCACCATTTGTAGTAAAATGATCGGATTATCATCCCATATGGAAGTGGGATGGGATATCCCTGCTTATCCCATCCCGTGTACCAAACGACCCCTTAAAGAAAATAATTATTTGGTAAGTTCATTATACAACTTCCATAAGATAGCAGAAGAAGAGTTCCATTAGTACTTGGAGGACCAAATGCTTAGAGCAAACTCAGCTTTAGAATCAATGCTAATTAGGAAAACCACATATTGACTTCTCTATCTACCCATATCTTCTGATAAATTTTCAGAATTATGTATAAGAAGGACGACCGAACTTGGACTTGGGGCTGGCCAAGCCCAGGCGGTACTGATGTCAACAAGAGATGCTTCTCTCAAGAAAAGGGCATTAACATCAAATTATTAACACTTTGGAAACCTCAGTCTGTTTGCTTTTTTTCTTTGATGTGCATGTTTCATGTAATTATCAAACATGTACGCTCTTACAATAATTAAATAGTAGTTACTACATTTTAACTATGATGAAATGCATTCTCCTAATTTTTTTCTGAGCAATCGAAATGCAGCTAATGGTGCATCATCTACTGGTCTTATAATAAGTTTACATGACACATATACCAGCTCAGAAAAATGTCACGAGAGCATGAATTAAAATAAAGAGAGACACAAGACAGAAAACAATAAAGAAAAAAGAAGCAGATCATCAAACTGAAACGAATAGCCAAAAATTGTACACCACAAAGGCTTCACCACTGATAAGTCCTAACTAATATCTATCTATTATGCCAAAAGCAAAACAACTAGTTCCATAGGCCAAAAAAGGAGAAATACCCAAACCCTGCTCACAGGCTACAACCCCACAAAATTCTCCTAAAATAAATACATTATTCATCTAATCAACAATCATCTTATGTTAAACAGAACAAAAATAATTTTGAAATGAGCATTACTTGCAACTAGCTTAGCTGATCGAAACATCAAAAAGCTAGATTCAAACCACTTCTCAGCTGATAATGGAACATCTGGATGGAGTAATTACAATAACCACTTTCACGCATCTAAAAGTATACAAAAAGTGATCGAAGATAAAGGTCCAAAGGCATGAATCCTTAAATAAACTCACGACCTTTGAGGTAGTACGAACATCCAATCGTTCAACTGATCATCATTGTACTCCTTTGATCAAACAGATCTTACATCACTAAACAAAGACCAAACATAATAAATGTCTACTTGCAAAGAAATAGAAATTGTGATCTTAAGATATACCTGCAGCTTTATCCGAGGCATCATGGTAAATAGGTTCGTCCTCAGGCACAGGGTGAAGCACATCTGTCACTTTCCCCACGGATTTAACTGAACCATCATTGCCACTACTACCATCTTTGGCGACCCCATCTTTATCATCAGGATATCTAACAACAACAACAGGGCAAACACAATGATGCACACAGTAATCACTCACACTACCAAGCATCCCTCCTTTTGAGCTACGCTTCGATGCACCAAACCCTCTACTCCCCATTATCACAGCACTCAAACCCAACCTCTCAACTTCCAAACACAACCTTTCCTTCATATCATGATCCTTCACAATATGAATCTTGAACGGAATATTTCCCTCCACAAGTGGCTGTGCTAAATCATTAGATTTTGTAGTTGTGAAGTTATCAAAATCATCTTCCAGTTTCTGCTGTGATTCTTCATTTGCAGTGTCAACAGAAACATCAATAGCACCCCAATCAGCGCCGTAGAGGACGGAAGTTGGACGTACGTGGAGGAGAATAACGGCGTCACCTGGTCGGAGGTAATTTTGCACGGCCCATTTGACGGCATAAGCACTTTCATCGCTAAGATCGACAGCGATTGCGATCTTCCGGTTGGCTCCGGAAGTGGGTGTTCCGGAAGGGAAACGAGGGGAAGCCGGTTGGTGCATGATCGCCGTCGGTGGACGGTCGGATTCTGCTGGTGGCTTTTTTGGTGATGCCATGATGTTGCAAAGAGAGTAACAACGGAAAACTCAAAATGGGTATTGGAGAATTTGGAGAGTTATTGTGATCTCTGAATCCGATGCGTGGGTGTATTGTTGAGTTCTCGGGAGCGAAGAGAATGATATGAAGAAGAAAGGTTACAGGAATTAGCTGGAATCGAGTGTACTGGATGTTCTTTGAACTTCTTTTTTAATTTTTTGGTGATGCCAAAATGGTCAATATTTTGACTTTTGGCTAATCCTATCCAATACAATACAATACGCTTGGATAATACAGTATTTAATTTCAAATTTATTTAAATCTAATATTACTGATTCTTTTTATTTCCTTAATTGGTGTCCAATATTCCTTTTGGAGCTTGACTTTGTACCCTTTCCTAATATATTGTATTGTATAAGTATATTATTATGTGTTATTTCGATGAGATTGTGTCATTTTTTATTTTAAAAAAGGGTACAAAGTAAAGTTATACTAAAATTATTTTTTAAATAATTATGCAATCACATTAATTTGATCATTACATGAAATAAAATTTTTCATTGTATTTAATCTGATAACACAATCAAATATACATAACAATCATCCGCACAAGCCATAACTTTTATGTTTCTTTTCCTTATCTCATTTTTGGCACCTTCAACCTGTTTGTTTTTATTTATTTACTTAAACTTGTAACCTCTGCAGGTAACAACCACCCAAACAAACTCTGGTACTTTTCTTCGTATCCAAAACAAAAGCAAATGATGAACAACTAGAAAAGACTCAAACGGGAAATCAAAAGATATAAATCTGAAAATGAATTGTTTCATGCTCCATCCCATGAGAAAGTGTGAAATGAAAATCATAAGAAACTAAAAATTTAAATTTCAGCAAAAATTAAAAATATCAATAATTTTTAGATGAATTTTCAAGAATTCTTTATCCCCCCAAACAGAAAAATCGACTTTGAAATAGACCTACTTCCCCTTACAAATGCAATATCTGTTAAAAGAATTAAATAATCTGTTGAAGGATTTCCTTAATACATGATTTATTATATTGACTTTTTCACCGTAGATCAGTTATATTAATCAAACAAGTGAAGAATATGCCGGAGAAAGATGTTTAAAACAGTTTAACTAATCAAAGTTGTTTTAGTTCAAAACTCGTGATGTAGAGGGCATGTTTTACAAATTCATGCAAATAAGTGTCAACTTTTTTATTAATCCTAAACTAAATGGTGGGATTCAGAATACAAACACATTCATCTAATTATGATTCTATTTAGTCCACTTGTTCGTTAATTTTTTAAAAATATAATCTTCAAAAATTTATATATTCAAAATAATGAATATGAATCATGATTTTTGTTAAAATTAATTTGAGTTGTACCAATCATATCTTAATGAACTGATATCTCTTTTTAACACTCTCTTGAAGAATTAGCTGCAATTCTTTTCAATTCCCTTGTAAAAATAGTAAGTCAATGATTTGAAACTTGCAAAGAGTGATGTTTGATTTCAGCCAGAAAAAGTAGCAGATGCTAGTACCCGTTTGAGCATGTAATTTACTATTATGATTTTAAATTAGTGTTTGAATATGTGATTTGGGTGTATAGTTTTAAATTTTAAAATTTTCAAAATGTAGGATTTGAGATTTTGTTACGAAATAATAAAGCAAGAGGAAGAATATTGTAGAAAAAAGGAGAAGAGAGAAGTTCTTATTTCTCTTGATGGGATGAAATACAATGAAGAAGAACCCCTCTATTTATAGGGATAATTTCGCCTAACTTTTTTCCAAAAGATAGACTTTCACTATAATATAAACACATGTATTCACTACAATACAAATACCTTTATAGACATTCACTATAATACAAATATGTTTATAACTCCCCCTTGAATGTCTATTTGATAGATAATGTGCCTCTTTAAAACCTTACTAGAAAAAACCCAGTAGGAAAAAAATCTAGTGAAGGAAAAAGAGTACACATATCTAATAATAAGCATTTTGGCTGCCTCATTAAAAACCTCACAAGAAAAATCCAGTGGGACAAAACCTCGCAAGAAAAAAAAAATACAACGCGTATTAATTCCCCCTAATTAGAACATCCTTGAATCTTTGCATCCTGATCTTCTACACCATCTTCTTGAAAGTTGTAGTTGGTAGAGATTTGGTGAATAAATCAGACACATTGTCACTTAAACGAATCTGTTGATTGATATCACCATTCTTTTGAAGCTCATGTGTGTAGAAAAACTTTGTCGAGATGTGCTTCGTTCTATCTCCTTTTATGAATCCTCCCTTTAGTTGTGCTATGCATGCTGCATTATCTTCATATAAAATTGCGGGTACTTTGTCATATTTCAAACCACATTTTTCTCTAATAAGATGCATCATGGACCTCAGTCACACTGAATAGCTATATTATCTCAACATGATGAAGTGGCTACGAGAGACTGCTTTGTAGATCTCCAAGATATGGCAGTACCTCCACATATGAACACGTAGCCAATTTGAGATTGAGCTTTGTGTAGGTCAGAGAAATACCCAACATCAGCATAACCAACAAGATCGGGACTGCAATTGTTAAAATAATATAAGCTCATATTGGTAGATACCGCATTATGTGTTTGATTCCATTTCAATATCTCCTAGTAGGAGCATAACTATATCTTGCTAACAAATTAGCCGAAAAGGCTATATCAAGTCTTGTAGTATTAGCAAGATACATTAGTGCAACAATTGCACTAAGATATGGTACTTCAGGACCAGAATTCCTCATTCTTTTCTTGAGGCCGAAATGGATCCTTATTCACATCAAGTGATCGAACAACCATCGAAATACTTAATGGATGTGCTCCATCCATATAAAATCTTTTCAACACCTTTTTTCTATAGGAAGATAGATGAACAAAGATATCGTTTGTCAAATGCTCTATTTGCAAACGAAGACATAATTTTATCTTTCCAAGATCCTTCATCTCAAATTCTTTCTTTAGATAATCAATTGCCTTTTTAAGCTCTGCTGGAGTTGCAATGAGGTTTATGTCATTAGCATAAATAGCAAGTACAACAAACTCCAATGTTGTTTTCTTATTTGATTTTCCTCATATAAGAATTATGAACAAGTTTAAAGAAACTTGTAAATGCTTCAGCATTTTGAATCCTTCATTATTTTTATATAAATTTTACCAAATGATAATATTCATTAGTATTTAAATGCGTGACATCTTGTGATGTCTGGACTACAGGTCCAATAAGCTTTACGCTAATCAATACGTATCATTTCACTTGATAATTATTTCTACATCAGCATGCTTTAATAAAATTTAGAATTTAGATCCTCACAATCTCAATATTGCGCGTTGTATTGTATCAAAGATATCGTCGACGATCATTTTGATATCAGTTCCAATGCGACATAACTTATTGAGATCTCTTCATTTTTTATCATTTTCAGATAATTGAACCTTTGCCAAGGTTTTATAGAGTGTTGTGTCATGGTGCTTTCTTAAAACACTTGCCTCATCATTATGACCATCTTAATCATTTGCTCATCTCCTTCTTCAAGGAGTTCTATATTGGAACCGTTTGATCTATCACACTTCAGGCGTCTTATAGATCCTGTTCTTCAAGGACCTTTCATTGGAGCATTTGCAATAGAATTTTAAAATAGGGCCAAAAAGTACATCTGTCAATTGATTTGCAATATTTTACAAGTGAATTATCTCTTGAACTTTAAGGTCACATTTTTTTTCCCGAGAATCTAGATAATTCATCTCACACTCAATTTTCAGTTATTAATCACTTCTCCCTCTAATGTTAGGAAAACTAACGTTTATACCCCAAGCTCATTTGGGGACCCATCTTTGTGCGTTGTGGTGGAGCAATTGAATCATATACCACACATTCAAATTTTTAGATAGAATTATTTGGTTCTTGACCCTGAACCAATTGTGATAGGGTAACCTTGTTGGCTTGATGCATTCAAGTGTTGCTATATGTTAAATGAATATATTTCATACCAAATTTTATTTGGCGATTTTTGTTCTCATAACCAATGGTTTAGCTATAATTGGAGGCATACAATTTTTGCTAAACCAACTTAGATATGAACCAACATTATCAACATGATTTTATAATTTGAAGCTGTGATCTTAATTTAACAATTCGAGCAAACAACCCTGCAAAAATCAATTGCAAGTTGATATCAAAGCACATGTGACCATACCATAGATACATCTATTAAAATTATATAATAATAAATGGTTCACATGGCAGATGAACAGACCCATATTAACCCTTTTATAAGTTCCAAAATTTCAGGGAATATAATTTCAATCTTAGCTGACCAAGATCATTCTATCACGAGAACAAGCAACACAAGAAAATTTTTGAAGAATCTTTTATTTCTTCAACATATTGCCACGTGAATTCTCAATTATTTTTGCATAACATTTGAACCAGGATGCCCAACCAGTTATTGCAACTTATCTTTATTTTAGTAAACTTCTAGTTTACTTTCGTATGTGATTTTGTCATCATACTCATATTTATGTATTACAAACAAAAAAAACGGCGGGTAATCTTTTGCATAAATATTTATAACCCGCTTTAATTGTAGTAATATGAAGATATTAGATCTTCCCATCATTTATAGTCTCAATTCTTTTTTTCAATATCTTTGAAACTTATAAGTTTTCTTTTGAGATTTACTAGTAACACATTAGCTCTTCCAGAGCTCTCAATTAATTTTGTGTACTACCACATATTCCATCATATCAACATCATTAATAGTTTCTCCACATAGTTTCAACTTAGAAACAATTTTAAACGTTGAAGAGTTGTATTCATGAACAGATTTATAGTCTTGATGGATTCAATCATATCGTGCCTTTGGGTGGATGACCATCTTCAGGTGGTCATACCTTTCTTTTAGGCTATTCCACAAAACAACTGGATCCTTAATCATGAGATATTCAATTTGAATAATTTCGTCAAGATGATGACGCAAGAATATCATAGCCTTAGCACGATCTTGGTTTGATGCTTTATTTTCACTTTTAATGGTGTCTCCAAGACCCATTGCATCCATATGGTTTTCAACATCCAACACCCATGAAAGGTAGTTCTTGCCCGAACTTTGAAGGGTAACGAAATCAAGTTTCGCAAGGTTAGCCATATTAAAAGAAAGAGAAAAATAATACCTTAGCCTTCAAATTTTGAAACGATAGAGTGGTAGAGCAACAATATCACCAAAGGAATATCATTCCCGTGGTTAAGTAATACATCTTTTAAATTTTTTTTTTTAGTTTTTCTTACCTCAAATCTTTCAAAGTGAGTGCTCAAGGCAGAGACTCGCGCTGATAACGTGTTATGAAATAATAAAGCAAGAGGAAGAATATTGTAGAGAAATGGAGAAGAGAGAAGTTCTTATTTCTCTTGATAGGATGAAATATAATGAAGGAGAACCCCTCTATTTATAGGGATAATTCCTCCTAACTTTTCTCCAAAAGATAGACTTTCACTATAATATAAACACATGTATTCACTACAATACAAATATCTTTATAGACATTCACTATAATACAAATATGTTTATAACAGATTTCAAATTTTTATAAATGTAAAATTTAACCTATAAATTTATATTTTGTAAAAAAGAAAAATATTTTAAATTTATATTTAAAAAAAACTCATATTTGACATGAAGAGATTGTTCATATCATGTAAAATGACTATATTAAAGAATTACTAGTTACTATTATTATTGACTAACGAATCTTTAAAATTATATGTATTTGTAAGTTTGTAATCGCAAACTTTTTTTAATAAAAAATAGAGATATGTAATTTATCAATGCAACGTCTTAAGCTATTTCGATATCTTATTTATAAAGAACTATAATTTGCTCATTTGATCAAATTATATAAAAATTAATTATTTTTATAAGTAAGATTTTCATATTTATAAAAAAAAATAAAACTTAACAAATTCAAATAAAACTCAACTTCAAAGCAATTTAATTTCAAATCATCTCAGAGTACATTTTAGTACTCTCCAAAAGTTCTTTTTGAAACAGAAAAGAAATAGGAAAAGGAAGACATAAATGAATGAGGAAACGGATTCTACAAAAGAAGGAAAAAGAGCAGCCACGTGTACCATCATTTTGTCACCGCCAGTCACGCTATAAATTCCCCTTACGGAACCCACGACTTGTTACTGACCCCGACCACTCTTATCGTAGATCTTCATAGGGTTTTTCTTCGTCCTCTTCCCCAATTTCACAAAAAATCAGCAGAATTACATTAGGGTTTTGAGAGATGCCGCAGAGACACTCGAAGAACAACAACGATCTCGCCTTCTTTACGTACGATGAGAAGCGAAAGTTAGGGTACGGGACACAGAAGGAGAGGCTGGGCAAAGACTCAATTAAGCCGTTCGATGCCTGTTCCCTTTGCTTAAAACCCTTCATCGATCCGCTGTGTTGCCAGAAAGGACATGTCTTTTGCAAAGAATGCATTCTAGAATGCCTGTTGTCCCAGAAAAAGGATATCCAAAGGTGCCTATTCTGTCTTAAAAAGAAATTATATTTGAATATACTAGTCCTTTTTTTTTTTTTTATGCTTGAGGTGCGTTTGATATTAAATATCTCTTGAACCTTTACTTAAATTCTGTGGCTAGATTGGTGTATCTCATTTACTTTGTTATGTCTCTCAGCTTTGTATCCAGGTTTGTAAATTTGTGCTTGTGAATTCTGTTTCAACTATGAAATAATAATAAAAATAATAATAAAAGAATACTATTTCAGCTTAGAGAAACTGACAATTCTTTATCGGGGAGTGATATGTTGAGGTTGGTTTAAGTTAAATTTATGTGTAGATTGGTAAGAGGAAATTCGGTGATATTTTTCTAATGCAGTGGGGCTCGTCGTGTGGAAGGGTACTGCAGTATATTTCCAAAATTAGCAACTATGAGAGTATGATGTTCATAGCTATGCTTTCATCTGTTTGACACCAATACAGGGTATATCTCATTGGTTAAGAGTTTCCTCTTTTAATGTCCTTAATGTAGGTCTACTTAGGATTAGATGGAATTGTCTGATGTCTGAGGTTGTAGGTGTATCTTGTAGAGAACCTGGCAGGTATATTTTAGTCTATGTTGTGGTCGTGGAATTGAGCTTTGAAACACGCCATATCATCTATAGGATTTTGATTTAGAGGCAAATCTACCCCAGAACTTATGGACAGGATACTTGACTTGCAAGCTATACTTGCAGCCCTATGGTTAACACAAAAATATGGTGTTCGGTCGTTCCTACAGGTCTAGAGTCTCCTGTACTTACAAACTGCAATAATTTGATGACATGGATAGTTTTAATGAGGGTACTGTCTTCAGCTTCTTCTTTAATGATATTCTCTACGATTACCATTATACTTGTAAGCAAGTACAACAACTATGGCACAATCAAGCAACAGAGTGGGATATATGAATCCTCAGGGTCCAATGTCCTCTCGAGCTTATCTCAAGTCCAATATGAATATGCAAGTCAAAAACAGAAAAAGGAAGAGGATGACACTGACATTTTTCACGAGCTTTTCTGATGATATAGTTACTTATTGTTAAGTTGTAATGTATGTTGCTAGTTTCTTCTATTAACAAAATAGTTGTCCATATTCCACCTAGAAGGGATAACATTGACTAATACGTCTGCTAATCTTGCTTCAAGCCTGCATTTCTCTGGAAAAAGAGAAAAGGGCGGAGGAGTGGAAGGGGGTGAGGATTTGGTAACCTACTTGTTTGTAATCTTGGAATCATCCATCAAGAATTTTTTTCTGAGAAGCTGTTTCCTCTTGCAGAAAGCTAGCTGCTCATGCTGGTCAGCAGAAGCAAGAAAAAGAAGAGGAAGAGGAGAGGTTGATGCTGCAGAAAGCCAGGGAGCTTGATGCATTTGATCAACAAAATCATGGTCCAGTTCCCCAGTACAACGATAAGAACTACAACAGAGATAAAAATGGATTCCATGGGGCCAACAGCGTGAAGGCCACTTCTTATGAGGAGGAAGCACTTAGAACCATGAAAGCATTTTGGCTGCCCTCTGCAACACCAGATGCACCTGCTAAAGTGGAAGCTCCATCCACAAGCACAACTTGTCCTGAAGGGAAAGAAAAAATTAAGATGAAAAACCTTTTCCCTATACACTTTACTGAAGATACCAATGCACAAAAAAAACACAAGTCTCTTGACAAGAGTTTCATATGTCCCAGTTGCAAGGTCACACTAACCAATACTTTGTCACTTGTAGCACTTAATACTTGTGGACATGTCTTCTGCAAGAAATGTGCAGAGAAATTTGTGGCTGTTGACAAGGTTTGCGTGGTCTGTGACAAACCATGTAAAGATAGAAATATGGTGAACGTGGAAAAGGGAGGAACAGGTTTTGCTGGCCATGGAGATAATCTTGAAGCAAAAGACTTCAAACACTTGGGGAGTGGAAGCGGGTTGGGCCTGGTGAGGCCTGCCATGAAGACGTAACTTGCAGTATACCAGTTTGCTCACTAGAGAGAGTGGGGCTCTGTTATGGTGTATTGTGATATGGTGTAGCATCTTCTACCCGGAAAACTGAGTATTTCTTTCATTGTGTTTGTTCAACTACTGCTCTGTGAAAGCAATTCTGTACCTTATAGCTTTTCCAATTCACAAGGGTTTTATTTCATATGATTATTGATTGAAACTCGTTCCTCAAGTGATTGCTGCTGCTTTAGTGTTTGGCCACTTCTTTTTCGAGTACAGGTGGCCTGGATGGGAATTTGAGTTCTTCTGTGTTAAAAAAAAACCCAATAAACTCGTCTCCAAGGGGTATTGGGGAGGGGTGGGAACTGAGATTCAAGGGTCTAGCTTTTTGTTGCTTTCCAACACACATGCCACAGCCCAAAAGTAATATATATATATATATATATAGTGAGTAAGATATTGTTTTCATGAGGACTATCAATTAACTACAAGAACTAACGATTAAACTAAACTATCAAACAATGAAAGGTCTATTAATAAAGCACTCTTGTACTGATAGCTATTCGGTTTTGTATTAACCCTTTGCAGATAGAAAACTAGAAATTGCACTTCCGATTAACCCTCTGTGTCTCTGGTTTTAAGTTTTAACGTCTTGCAGATAGAAAATTGATCACTTTGGCTATGTCATTCATAAGACTTTCACGTGCACCATTTGTTCATGATGATCCAGTATACTAAAGAAAGGACTAGATAAACATAGCATCACATTCACATGTGTGGAATGGAGGAAGTTATCCCCAAAAGATGTTACAATATGTCAGGTATATGGTTTTACTCTATGGTTATATAATCGGCAAGAGTATTTTCTGTTTGTTTAGAGATTTGTATGTAGATAAATGCGTAATCCAGGGAACTTCTAATTGCAGATTTTATTTGATTTACCATTGTTCTATATATCATATATACAAAAATATAATAGGTTATAATAATGCAGCAACAATCCACCAGTAAAATTTTATTCTTAGGCTGTTTCTGATAGTCCCTCGCATTCCTCGTAACGTCGGCGCATGAGCCTGATCAACCCAAAAACCAGGACTAGATCCAAGACGAGCAGGACCTTCATACAAAAGGTCATAATAAAGCATATCATATAACTAACTTGTTAAGTTGTTCGAGAATATTTTATAGTTGATTGATTTATTGAATGATTTGGTTCATTCTTCTGTTGGTTGCCTCTTTGGACATATAATTGATTGCTTCGAATTAAAGAGATTTTTTCTTTTAATCTTAAATTTATTGAAATTAATTGTCACACATAAGTCAATCAAATTGTATCTAAACCATTTAATACGATAAATATAATTTTTCAAAAAACAAATAAGAAACAAAAATAAAATCTCTAACCGACCAAAAACATAAAATGGGATTCAATGGACTTGTTACCTTTTTTTTCTTAAATAATTACATTACTTCCAAGTGTTCATATTTCCACTAGCGATTTAATCAATCAAGTAAAAAGAAAGTAGGTTGAACATGAAAGCGACAAATTTGAGCCGCTCAAATTCTTTAAGACTACAAAATGGCATCATCAATATCCGAAAGCGAGAGATGGACGAAAAAGACCATTGACACGAAATCACAAGTATTTTTTTAATTTTTAATAAGAGATTTTAAATTTAAGCTTTGAATATTTAATTATATTTTAAAATTATTAATTTTTAATTTAAATTAATTAAATTTCAAAATAAATACTGAATCTCAACTGTGAAAAATAAATAAAAAGAAAGAATGATCGAGCAAAAACACATCCTCCTAGTCGGCCAAAACTTCTCCACGAATAGGCAACCTTTTAGCACAAGGGGGAAATAATGGTCAAATAGTTGCAACTTACAAAAAGGCTAACAATTCATGTGCAATTGTTAAGGGTGTTTCATCTGAACCTTATCCAAAACAGACAATTCATTTGTCATTGTCCACTACTCCACTTTTGTCCCTACCACTGCTTTTGCTTTGTTTTATTTTTATAAATACAAAAAAAAAAAAAAAAGAAGAAAGATTTAAACCAACTTGGACTTGATCAAGAATCATTCTTCTCTTCGTGTTTGAAAGGGTAAAAGGAGCAAACGCACTTTCATTTCTAAAAGTTGTTTTTGGTTTCCTACTTTATTATATTGTTGAGTGAACCATCTCCACAACTTGAATTATGAGTGCTTATTATAATAAACAGAAGTCAAAACCTGTTGGTTTAAAGTATTGAACTGTTCTTATCAACCTTTTACTTTCTTTTTTTTTTTCAAAAAAAAAAATTTATGACCAAGAAAATCTTTATTATTAGAGTATATGATATATACCCACCCCCATATTGTTAATATTATTAGTACACTTCTAATGGGCTAAATCATGAATTAAATCAAAAGAAAGATTTGGTGAAGAAAATATGTTCGATTTTGATAAAGTGAAAAGTCATCAAAGAATTTAAATCTCGCCTGCCGAAAAATTTCGGTAACTTAATTGGTTGACTATATGAACTTTCATCTTGTTGGTAAGAATTTTATTCCCCACCTTATAATCTCATCCCTCAAATATTAAAAGAAACAAAACCTTGCCTATATCCTTAATCCTTTTTCTTAGACAAAATTTTAGTTTGTACTCCTTTCATTTCAAAATAATCGTCGCATTTCACTTTTCAAGTGTTAATTTAACTAATTTTAAAAGTTAAATTAAATTATATTAATTTAATATTTTAAAATTAAAATTTAAATATTTAAAAATTATATAAAAAATATTATATATTATATTTTATCTCATATTAATATAATTAAAAAAGTAAATCCTAAAATATTGATCACAGTTGATATCTTTTAATTCTCAAATAGAAAACAACTCCAAGTATTTTTAAACTGAGGGAGTATATATCAAAACCAAAACTAAAAATGATTACAGAAAACGACAAATTGGAGTGACAGAAATCTAGAAAAGGGGGAGTTGTATTACGTGAAAGGATCATTTACTTGTCAAAACTGTTTTTGTGTTTTGTTTGCTTTCTGGTCTGTTCGTTTCAGCTTTACAGCCTTATTTTTAGCACAAACAAAGATTATTTACTTAAATATTAATTCAGTATAGAGTTTGTTGATTTCCCTCTGGTTGGGGTCATCTTATTTCTAAGCTCGTGATGCGTTCTGTTTATTACACGTACATATTTTTATTACTGAATTACTCATAAAATTATATTGGATCTGCTCCATAGGCCACTTAATAACCTTTTACAAAATATTTTAATTATAATAAACTTGAAAATTATCTCCAAGGGAGCGAATACAACTAACATTTTCTTCATTAAAATATGTGGTTCTTTGAATAATGTGTAAAATAAAATCATAAATTTCCATTATCTTCCCATCCTCGTCCAAACAAATTAAATAGTACAAGATAAGAATTAGTATTCCATTAGACAGAACCAACACAATTATTTGAATACTACAAGTTGCTTAATTCAATATTGATGATATTCCTCATCCCACTTTCATGTATAGACAAAATTATAATCTAACTTTATCTCAACAAAGGATCCAGAGATAAATTATTGATCTGACAAATTAATATTTTATAACCCAAGAAAGCAAAGAACATTTAATTGGTGAGACCTCAGTAATAATCTAATTAATTAACACGAACGCCCACCAAGCCATATAAAATTAATTATATTAATACAGCTAATAGCTGGTGCAACGTAGGCTGGCTCACAATTCATACTTAAGTCAACCCCTTTCAACTCACAACCTATTGATTCTAGTTGTCCAAAAATCAGTTTAGGGTGTGTTTCGTAAAAAAAAAGTTCTTATAAAATATTTTTAAAAAAATAAATGAGCTTCATTTTTTTTAGAGTGATAAAAATAGAATTATGAAAACGAAGGAGAGATGAGATGTATTGAAAGATAGAATGTGAATTGTGAAATTTAATTTATCTTGTAAACTTTTAATCAATCAAAATATTAAAAAAAATATTTTTAATTAAATTCGATACAAAATATAATAGCGTATCATAATTTTAATAATAAACAAAATCGATTTCAGTCATTTTCTAATTTAAATCACTTATTCTATTGTTGACTTCCGTTGAATAAAACGTAAAAACTCATGGTCATAACTCATAAGACTAAAATAATTCCCTTGTTTAATCCAACAATTTTTTTTTTCCATATAATGCATTAATTAATGAATCAATTTAATGTTAAATCTAATATTTTTGACCGTTAATTCGGCAATTAAAAATCCCTCCAAAGCTATATTATTACGTGTCACCAGCTGTATCGTCATCCAAAAGGCCCCACATCATTATTTCTCGCGCCAACCAAAATGCCCTTTTTTTTCCCTTGCAATAATAGAATCGCCACCAATTATCCAGCCACCATATCCTCCTCTGAAAATAAAATATACCAACTCTTAACTGATTATGCTCCACAATATCCCTTATTACCAAATATATATGTCTCTGTTTCAATCCCAACAATTTTACTACTCTATGAATCATCTATCTATATCTCTTCCGTTCTATTCGGACCAAAAATTTCCCCTGTGTTGATTAATATAAATATTCTATTACGGAGAGGTGTAGTTATAGGAACAATTCTTTTTGTTTGTTTGGAAGAAACCCAGAATAATGGATGTGCTTGAAAAGAGAGAAATGGCGGCGGAGAAAGCAAGAGGAGGGGAGGGGGAGGTGGAGAACGAAGAGGGACAGAGGTTGTTGTCGGAAGGCGTGACGGTGGTGGATTTTGATATGTTGTGTTCGACGGTGGCGATGCAGGCGCAAAAGGGTCAGTGGGTGAAGTGGAATTTGAATGGGGATGAAGAAAATGTTGTTGGTTATGATTATGGTGGAGGTGTTTTGAGGATGTGGGAAGGCGAGCTTTTCTGTGATTGTCTCGAGGACCGTCGTATCGCTATTCAGTCCGTTTGGTAAAGTTTTCTTCTCTTCCTAAAGAAAATTTCTAGCTTTCCTGTTTATCTCTCTATGTAGTTTTGTTATTACATTCTTTTTTTTTCTTTGTTTTCCTTTTGTTTTTCATTTTCCGATGTGGGTTTTGGATTTTAGACAACTTGGTTGTGATATTGGTTAAAATTTTCTCACGTTTGTTGTGTGTGCCCTTCGTTTTGCTTCTCCTCCATTTGTAATATTTTTCGTTTCTTGGGTTTTATTAATTGAAGTTACCAAAAAGTTTCTAACTTTTTAGCTTCTAGTTTAGCCAACTGCCAACCCCAACTAGTTTGATATTGAATTCGTGGTTGGTTGATTGATTTTTTTTGAATATCGAAGGAATGGTTTTCTGTATAATACAGATTTCCAGATATGGAGATAAAATTTGACTTTTTCTCATTTTCTTTTCTATTAATGTTAGCCTCTGTTTTTTAAGGGACATCTTTTTCGTAGCTGCAATTGTTCAGCTGGTAGGGAACCATTATATCCTCCTTTAGTTGAGGAAAATTTAATTTTCAAGCCAAATTTGACTTATAGTTGAACTTTTTCCCTTTCTACCAGGAAGTTGAATGCTTTACTTACAATTGAACATTTGCTCTTGTTCTTTATTCATCACAAATAAATCGTTTTGATTATGGGGCTGATTTTAATTTTTCTTCATGTATTGCAGCTGCCCATGGTACAGATTTGGGAAGAATATGAAACGTGCTGGTTTTGGTTCTTGCTTTCTTCAGGTCAATATTTTCCACATTTAAATCCTGTTTTAATCAATGTTGTTGACCTACCCACCCCCTCAAGTTCCTGGTGATCCTCGTGGTCAAAGTCTTCTTTAAATCTGTTTCTATTATAGTAATTAGCTATATGATTTCAATTATGTATTACTAGTTGGTAATCTATCTTAAATTGTTAATTTACCTGGTCAACATAGATTGGCTGGGACTAGAAGGGTTCTTATTGATTGTTTATTCTACATATTTATGTAGAAAAAAATTTATTACCCTCTGAGTTTCATTACACAATGTCTGGTATAAATGTTTAATTTTACCTGTTATCAAAATGTTGGCGAGATTTGATTGGACCTGAAGAAAATACTAGTGTACTGAAACAGATGTATACTGATCTGCAGGGCTCTATTTATTTGGTTTTCACTCTTGTTGCTATCCTAAGCATGCTGGCATTCATCGTCACGAAGAAGCACTGCTTTCTCTACATTGGTGGTGCTTTTATAATCTCAGTTGGATTATATGTGGGTTATCACCGCACAAAAATGAGAAACAAGTTCAATATCAGAGTGAGTACTTCAATCCCTATTTTCGCTTTTACTGCTCTCTTTCCGGTTCTTCATGTTTGATCATATTCCCCGAGTTGTACAAGCTATGTGTGAGAATTGATTAAATTATCGTGAAGGTTATTGTAGATTACCATAAATTATTGTGTTTAGAGGAAGTGGAAGTAGGTATGGGAATACGGGAAGAGGGAGAAGTTGAGGGATTTTCTTCGTAGTTAGTGTTCTTTTCGGTCCTCTGAGAAACAATCTTGTTAATTTGCCTTGCCTAGAAAAGGTGTTCAAAGTTTGATAGGTATAGCTTGTTATCTTTCTCTAGTTTTAGTAATGGGTTTCTCTGCAGTCCAGTTTGTGCAAAGACTAATCTATCTTCAGTTTTTCTTCTTAAACCTATCCTCATTATTGGTTTTTACATTCTCATATATTCTCTTGTATTTTGAGCTACTGAAATGCTGATGAATGGTACCATATTTGGAAGGACAATAGTATTTTACTTGCATATATTAATGTTTTTCTCTAACTGTTGTGATAACTCTTGCTTTTTTTATACTCTTCAGGGTGATAGTTCGTTGGATGATTGCATCTTTCATTTGACCTGTCCATGCTGCACCTTATCTCAGGTTCGTTCTATTACTCAATCTGTACCAAAGAACAACAAAGTAGAGTTTACTTGTTTGATAACATAAAGTTGCCTGTTGCTTCTCACCTAGTTTGTGCCACCCCCCAGTCCCTAGAGAAAAAAGCTGAATAAAAACAATCGAATACAATCAAAGTAGATGGGGATCTGCAGTTTGTGAAGTTTGATGGCATATTATGCTTTATTATTTGATTTTGATTTTGATTTTTGTTTTTAATTGAACAGGAAGCTAGAACATTAGAGATGAACAATGTCCAAGATGGCATTTGGCATGGTAGAGGTGATACCATATGTGTAGGAAGTTATTCTGAACTTGGCAAGACTCCATCTGGACTAAGTCCGCCTGCTATTGTGTCAACAAAGTCCTGAACCATAAACTCGGCAGGGCTCAAGACACAGAAAAGAATGACAATGCGCGTAGCAGTTAATTCTAGAGTAGAGCCTTCACGTTGTTCTCTCCCTTGAAAAGCCAAGCCTACAAGCGCGGTCCTGAATCAGCAACATTCTTTTCCCAGAACGGAAGAACTCCATTAGACTTGCTAATGCACACAAGGGGGAGAATCCCATATAGGTTATCACATGCAATGCTAAGGCACAGAATGCCTGCTGTTTTTAAGGAAGCAAGGCATTTTCCAGCATCAAAGTGACAAATGTTTCAGAAAGATATGCTTCCAATTTCAATAATGTATTGGAAATAGGAAACTTGCAAGCAATGTAGTATATGTAATATAAGCAAATGCTTCCAAAAATAAATGAGGGAGGCAGTTGCGTATTAATCACACATAGTTGAAGTCCATTTCTTTTTTAGAAGAGCACAAGCTTTCGTGTGTATATATTCCAATTGAGTCATAGAATGAAGAGATTCTATTTGTCTCCTGAACTAAATTCATGGAGAATTAAAAAATTCTCTTCTTGATCCTACTTAACTAGATTTCTCATTTGTTAAATGTTATGGTTCAATTTACCATGTATAAATTATAATATGCTCTCTCGGTCTTTGTTTTCTTTACATTTCTCTAATCATGTCTAATGTACAGGAGAATTTTTATGTTGAAAGAATAGCTAGAACTAAATGGTCCATTATTTTCCTCAAACTGCAACTGTAAAAATGATTTTGATGCGTTTAAGTTTGAATTTGGATTTGGTTTAGTTTTTAAGAACTAGTCGAAAAGTTTTTAAAGACCATCATGTTTTCATAGACCAAAAACAACCCAATTGTAGTTTGAAAATTATATTGCTGAGATATTTTTTTTGGAAAATATTAATGTTAATCTTATACCCTCTTTAGATCTCATTTCTTGGAATTACACTAGATTATTGAAAAAAATACATTAAAAAAGAAAGAGAATACGATTGGAAAATGCAAGAGATAGAAACTACATAGTGAATACTACTGGAGATTACAACTCGATAGTAAGCTGCCCTTTGGAAGTGGTACTTTACTCTATCAGGAGATTTCAGTGACGAATCAGTAAGCTTCATGAGTTTCCCGCTGCTGGCACGCTCCACCACTCCAGCACCACCGCTGCCGGCGGCTACTCCTCGGTCGCCGTCTCTAGCACAAAGGGTCCACATCCCATCACATATATACAAGCACCCAGCAGCAATCCTCCTCGAGCTCTGTAATTCCATGAAAGAGCTTCACCAAATTCTCCCTCACATTATCAAAAACGGTCTCTATAAAGAACACTTTTTTGAAGCAAAATTAGTTAGCTTATTCACCAAATATGGTAGCCTTAATGATGCCACCAAAGTCTTTGAATTTGCTAACCTCAAAGTTGACCCCATGTATCATACCATGCTTAAAGGCCATATCCATCACTCTACTTTGGATTCTTCTTTGGCTTTTTACTCTCGTTTGAGATATGATAATGTAACTCCGGTAATATACAATTTTAGCTATTTGTTAAAAGTCTGTGCAGATAATTCTGATGTTGTTAAGGGTAAACAGGTACATGCACAGTTGATTCTTCATGGGTTCTCGGATAGTTTGTTTGCGATGACTAGTGTTGTGAATCTTTATGCGAAATGTGGGATGGTTGGTGATGCATTTAAGATGTTTGATAGAATGCCTGAGAAGGATTTGGTTTGTTGGAATACGGTTATTTCTGGATATGCACAAAATGGGATGTCAAAGAGAGCCTTGGAATTGGTTTTGAGGATGCAGGAGGAAGGGTGTAATAGGCCGGATTCGGTTACGGTTGTGTCCATGTTGCCTGCTTGTGCTGCTATTGGTTCCTTACAAATGGGAAAGTCGATTCATGGATATGTTTTTAGAAATGGTTTTGAGTCGCTAGTGAATGTCTCAACTGCTTTGGTCGATATGTATGCTAAATGTGGGTCGGTGGGTACTGCTAGATTGATTTTTGATAAAATGGATTCTATGACAGTTGTATCGCTGAATGCTATGATAGACGGATATGCACGGAATGGATATTATGATGAAGCTCTTGTCATCTTTCAGAGAATGTTGGATGAAGGATTCAAACCGACGAATGTGACAATTATGAGCACTTTACATGCGTGTGCTGAATCAAGGAATATTGAGCTTGGACAATATGTTCACAAATTAGTCAACCAACTAGGTCTTGGTTCTAATGTTGAAGTTGTAAACTCGTTGATTTCAATGTATTGCAAGTGCCAAAGAGTGGATATTGCAGCTGAATTGTTTGAAAACTTGAAAGAAAGAACACTAGTCTCATGGAATGCTATGATATTAGGCTATGCACAAAATGGATGTGTAATGGATGCATTAACTAATTTTTGTAAAATGCATCTGCAGAATATCAAACCCGACTCATTTACAATGGTAAGTGTTGTTACTGCTCTTGCTGAGTTATCAGTATTGCGCCAAGCTAAGTGGATACATGGATTTTCTGTAAGAACTTGTTTGAACAGGAATGTGTTTGTAGCCACTGCCCTTGTTGACATGTATGCAAAATGTGGAGCAGTTCACACAGCAAGAAAGCTATTTGACATGATGGATGATAGGCATGTTACAACATGGAATGCCATGATAGATGGATATGGCACACATGGATATGGAAAGGAAGCTGTTGAATTGTTTGAGGAAATGCGGAACGGGCATGTAGAACCTAACGACATAACATTTCTCTGTGTCATCTCAGCTTGCAGCCACTCTGGCTTTGTAGAGAAGGGGCAGAATTATTTTATGATCATGAGGGAAGAATACAGCTTGGAGCCTTCAATGGACCATTACGGGGCAATGGTTGACCTAATTGGTCGAGCTGGTCGGCTGAGTGAGGCTTGGAACTTCATTGATAATATGCCTATCAAACCAGGACTCAATGTCTATGGCGCAATGTTGGGAGCTTGCAAGATTCACAAAAATATAGATCTGGGGGAGAAGGCAGCAGACAAGCTGTTTGAGCTAGATCCCGATGATGGTGGATATCATGTGCTTCTTGCTAATATGTACGCCACTGCTTCAATGTGGCATAAAGTTGCTAAAGTCAGAACTATGATGGAGAGAAAAGGTATTCAAAAGACACCTGGATGCAGTCTAGTTGATTTAAGAAACGAGGTCCACACATTCTACTCAGGAAGCACTAGCCATCCTCAGTCAGAGAAGATCTATGCTTACCTTGAGAAATTGTTTGATAGGATTAAAGCTGCTGGATATATACCTGATACTGATTCAATTCACGACGTGGAAGATGATGTTCAGGAGCAATTGCTAAAGAGCCACAGCGAGAAGCTTGCTATTGCATTTGGGCTTTTAAATACAAGTGCTGGTACAACTATTCACATCAGGAAAAATCTCCGGGTTTGTGGTGACTGCCATAGTGCAACAAAGTACATCTCGCTTGTCATGAAACGAGAAATTATTGTACGTGATATGCACCGTTTCCACCATTTTAAGGATGGATCCTGTTCATGTGGAGATTACTGGTGATCTGAATGAGTGATTGCTCTTCCAAGTTGTTACTTCATGTTAATTTTGTAAAACATTTTTATCAATCTGAAATAAAAGAACGACACGGATGCACCATATCTGGAACAAAGGTGGAAAGTCACAACTGAGGTGGAATTATTTACTCTAACTGGTTCAAAGTCCGATAGGCACCTTCAGAGGTATTGAGTTGAGGAATATAATTTGTTCAGGTATTTCTTGCCTACCCACAAAAAATTGCAGATACTTCTATTTTGTTCTGCTGGACTTTTTATGTTTTCCCGCTGTTATTTTGATGTTAATTAAGAATTTGGGTTCAAATTTTATTAACTGAAGGAAGAAGAAATGAGTTTTATATTGATCCGAAAAGGTTTTTCTTCTATCTTCTTTAACTGTGCTGTGGTTTAAATTGGCAAGTCTATGAAATTTATGAGTCACTTAATTATTGATGTCTATTTTTAATGCAAATAGATTTGTACTTTCTCTTTGCTGAAATCTACACTGAAATAATCCAAACAAGTTAATTTGAAAAAGTATGAGAGGAACTGCAATGAACAATAAAGTTTATTCCGCACTTGTTAGTTGCGAAAATGAAAATCCTTTTCTTGAAAAATGAGCATTCTATGTAGAGTGCACTGTTGTCAAAGACGCACTTAAGCACTGAAGCGAGGTTCAAAACGTATTGCGCGCTTCACCTCACTCAATGTGCGCTTCAGTCTTGTCATCATGGTTCTAAGGCATACCTTGTTCATATATTTGTCATTCAAGCTTATAATCATTCATCTTGGACTAAATATATATATTTGTTTCTTTTTCTCCCTTTGCACCATTTTCATTAAAGTCCACACTTTATTTGTGCTTTGGGCTTAAAGCTCCAACAGACCTTAGAGTTATTTTACGTTTTTTGCTTTTGATTACATTGGTAAAGTGGTGGAAATAGCCTCTTGCAGAAATGTAGGGTAAGACTGAGTACAATATACCCTTATGGTCTGGCCATTCCCCGAACCCCTCGCATAGCAGGAGCTTAGTGCACCGGACTGCCCCACCCTTTTTTTTAAAACATTGGTAGAGTGCTAACCATTTTGTAAACTAATATATGTTTCTGTAATAAAGACATCCATTGATATTTTCCGCTTTAAATTTCTAGGATTTCCAGGTCTGGTAAATATGTATGCTTTGTTCTTCACTCTTTGAAACCCAATATTAATTACAATAGGTTAACTGAGCAATGATGAACAGATATTTAATATGGAAACCTGTGGAGCTCATTATGTATGGTGCTTTTAGCTCTTATAATTGTATTCTTATTTGTATAGTTGTCATCTGGCAGATGTAATTTTTCAGAAGCTAAAATGACAAAATAGTGTCAATTCTTCTGTGAATAATGCCGTGGCGTTCGAGTATGTGGAAAAGATTCTGATGATCAAATCCTTCATTTTTGCGCAAGTAATATCATAACTTGAATTATGTTGCCATGGGTAGACATTAACATCCATATCATTACCTTGACCAAAAACAAATATTGACCTCCTTTGAATCTGAGATCTAAGGTCAATTTTACAGAAAATGTGCACTCTCAAAAAGTAATTACAAAGTTCAAAGATCTGGCTTTGTCGATATCTCATAATAGTCCAGCTAAGATTTTTAAAGGGCTTTTACAACCAGTAAATATTTGATGAGTGCATGTACATTTAGATGCATATTGTTTCTCTTTGCCTATAATCTATCACAGAATGCATAATGTCCTTCATAGTACTTAATCCTTCTATTCCCTTTAAAAAGAGTCTACCCTATATGATATTATACATCTACATTAACATGAGAAAGTTTCAAAGTTATATGTTTCTTTTTTCCTTAGCATGGTTATCTGTAAGTAAATGTAAGTGTCGGATTTTCTTATTTGCAGATTGTTAACACTTGCAGCCTACCTGGAAGAACTGACATCAAAAAGTAGTATACTTGGTTCAAGAAACAGCTGATTAACACAATGATACTATTGCACACTTGGGAACAAGTGGAATATCACTTTTGAACGCTATCTCACTTCCCAATATTTGGAAGTTTAAAGAGAGAAGATTCCAGTAAAATCTCTCGTGCTTGCTGGACTTCCTGAAGAATTCAACTGGTACCTCTCTGTGGTAGTGCTGCTTTCCGATCTAGAATTTCCCAAAACAGTGCTGGTACGAGGCACAGAAAGGTAACCTTATCACTAGAATGTCCAATGTGGAAGATTGGCAAATCCAATTGATATATTCAGCACTATGCCATATGAAGAGCCCTAAATTGCACATATCATATAGTGAGTAATTTCAGATATCTGAGCGGTGCAAAATAACGGGTAAGGAAGAGTCCTAAGTATATACAATCCTTTAAGCTTTTACCAGTGCCTGGTAGCTAAAGGTGTCTCTTTTGTATTAATCTTGTTGTAAGTCAAGTGTAACAGAGGGACACCAAAGCTGAAAGAGTAGCTATATGCAGACAGGTTTAGAAATGATTATGAGTTTCAGAAAATAAGATGCCCTGGGACCTCTCAAGTGTAGAGAACGATTTTGTAACCTCCGTAAAGGCAATGTTATGTTACTGTGGAAATGAATAATTTCGGTTGGGGCTCTTAGGTGTTGACCCATAGGCATGCATAATTTTGTGACTTCAAACTTTTACTATATCTGAGGAGTGGTTGCAAATTAGAACGATTAAAAAAATGGAACAGAAGAAAAAAGGACTTGACATTTCTACTGAATTCCGTTTATAAATAACTAACCTAATAGGACTAGAGAAAGTTGGTTGTTGCATGACAATTGACATCTGCGACTCCAGGAGGGAGAAGAAAAGGAAAAATGCTATAGATTATAGAACACCAGTAATTTAGTCCATCCTCCACACACACACACACAAGTTAACAATCTCGTACTGTTGTCTACAAAGACGTTAATCATGTCTCTTTGTCCACATTAAAACACCTTGCTAAAATCCGCGTAATAACAATTTTTCCTCTCTCTAAGCCCCACCTCAACCTTTTTATTCATTACTCTTAGCCCCACTGAAAACTGACAAAGCGAAATACAGTAAATTTACCCCATGCGCCACTTCTCCTCTTCGGCCTTTTTCTACCGGTACTGACTGCACATAAAACTACAAATTTATGTAAATATTCAGCTACACTCGGATTCAATTCTAGGATCGACGCGAGACCAATAGACCCAAGCTAAGCTATGCCTTTAATCTAGGAGTTTTGTCTTCAATAATCCTGCAGAGAGCTTTTCATCATACCCTACCGGGCTTGCTTTGCTTGGATAGTACTACCCATCTTTGTTTACCCCCTCTCTACGCCACCCTCCAGTTCCAAAGAACAAAGATTCTTGAATAGTCTAACATAAAAGTACAATAGGCGAATTTTCTTTCCACATTTACAAGAAAAATAATCTATCTTTTCAGTAAAAGTGGGAGTTAAGATCATTAAAGAACAAGATAAAGATTTATTGATCTGTTTAGAGATCCATCAGTTCGAGTAATTTCTCTAAATTGCTTTACCGACTTTTTGTCCATGCTTATTTTAACAGATTGAATAGTACATAACTTGCTTTGCACTTTTTGATGCAACATACTATCGACATTTCAAAGCACAAACTGGAACATCCTATAGAGACTGTCCATCAAATTTGGTACAATTCTATGCTGCACTACTTAAATGTAGAGTTCAATTCATTTAAAGGTCCTCAACTTTTCAACTATTGACGTATCTGTTCCCACTCCGACAAAATTGATATGCACGAGACAATAAAATCAATGAAAACAAAATAGGGACGCCGGTACTGTACTCAGTCTTACTATCTTAGCACCACTGAACCTGAGAAATCTGGAACGTTTGAACATCCCTTAAATCACTCAATCTCCGCTTTTTCATGTTGTCCCTGTCCTGATTTGTGGGAGTCTCGCATTGAGAGCTTGTACGTTCACACTCCAGAACACTTTTTGGCGTCAACATACTACATGACTCTGCATCGACTGCGGACTCCTGTCCTTTTATCAGCATTTCTCGCATTACAGCCAAAGCATTCATAAGTTCCTCCTAGCATTTGAGCATAATTCCTCAGTTAGAATTGCAAATAAAAGAGGAAACTACTACTAACATAAGTGGAGAAAACATCATACAAGAAAAACCAGAACAACAACATTTGGGGTGAAGAGTCAAAACGCATAGTAGTAGTAGTACTTTTTGATCTTAATTGTTTAGAATAACAATTCCGAAATTCTATTTAGAAATTACGCCTAAAGTAATACTACTATAAAGTATTTGGAATATTAGAAAAAGTCGGTCAAAAAAGAATTAGTTGACTCTCCAACCGAATATAGAAACGGAACACGGAAGAAGGAAGCACATTATGTAAAGAAGACTTACTTTATTTAAGTATTGGCATTCTGATATTGCTCCTAAGCAAGAAGAAAATTCCAAGGGAATCAACTCATCAGCTGCACACAGAAGCGCCGATGCTGCTACTATTGATGGTTTGTAATCAAAAAGCTTAATTTCTGCAATAAAAATTGTAAATATGGCGGCATTAATCAAAGGTTAAGATAGCATCTATTACCTAACTAATAAAGTAACATAACTTTGAAATTACTAGAGAACTAACTATACCGTATTGAGCACTGAAGATGATATCTGAAGCTCGTTGTTTAAGAGACTGAGTCAGAGACGAGTCGCCGCGTTGAAAAACCGAGGTGAAGAAATGCAGAAATGAGAAAGGCGTGATGGATCTTAGTCGCCAGTTGAGGGTAGCGAGAATCAGCGATTCCATGCGGTGAATCGATTGAGCGTCAAAAATTAAACCTACATCTCTCTGTTACAAATTTCTAACTAAGTCGTATTGAATTGACATTTTCGCGATGATGAGAAATTGAGATGAAATTTTACTGTACAATATTGATTCAAAGTTTACCTGAATATCGGACAGTGATAAATCGACGTTCCTCATTTTTGCAGCAAGCGAAAGGCTAGCAATGAAGAGAATCCGTACAATCCATGGCTTATTCTCCTGAAGTATGTTTCATACAATTCTCATCAGATTTTCAACAATTTCATTACACTTCTATGTATAATTAGCTAAGATAATGAAGTGAAGTCCGTTCACCAGAACTACTTGTCTGGAAAGAAAACGATCTATGTAATTGACGGCGAGGTATGCGATATAGCCATTAAATTTGTAAGAACTTTGTGCCTGCAAAAATCACAAACAACGAGATGTACAATTAACTGCAGATTATTGTACTATTGATTATAATTTTCAAACATTTAAGTTTCATTTTTAGTAAAATTAACTTAGTTCAATTTAACTCTGAAAGTCAAATGGTAAGCGAAAAATGCAAAACCGAGTAGGTGGAGAGAATTAAAATTTGGAATTATGAAGAGTGTTTACTTGAGAAATAAGGGAGAGAGAGTGGTGCCGAAGGGAGAAGCGAACGTCAGTGGATTTGAAGGCGAGGAACGACGGCGTGTGATCGGATTCGGCGGTGAAGAGAGCTGAAACGGCGTCGATATGATGTTCTTCGAAGCCCGTTAATGGATTCTCTAGATCGAATTCCATTTTGCCTTCCGTTGAAGCTTAGACAATGAATTAAGCGGCAATAAAGTGAAAGGTGAAAGTGAGAGCTACTGAACTTTGTTGAATTTTGTTGAGTCAGTGTATGAAAACAGAGCACTTTGCTTTCTGAGTTGCAATAGAGAGAGAGAGAGAGAGAGAAAAAAAAAGAAAAGAGAACTGTTGGTAAGAGTGCATTCCCAATCTTCATATATATATATAGAGAGGGGCTCCCACGGAGCTATAAGGTCCACCGCATTTGACCAATTTTACAAAAAGTTGGGTACCACTGCTGCTGCACATAGTACAAGAGTTTTGTTTTTTACACAATTCTTTTTCTTTTGAGGGTAGAGAAGGAAGAGAAAAATCGGACGAGAATTGAACATTAGTGCTTGTAATAATTAGTACATGAGTTTAGCTAGTCAAGTTCATAAACTATTTTATATATATCAAGTAGATTTTTATGGAGTATTTTTCCTTATTTGGAGGTCTTAGATTGTGAACAATAAGATAATTTAATTTTAAGAATATAACATGTTATATTGAGAATGTTACAATTTATATATGTACAATAAGAAAGTAACTTTATGTTTTCAAATTAAAGGTCGTCTATTGGAAATTTTGGAGGGAAAATGATTCATATAGAATACCCTAGTCGGGTCGATCATACTGAGACAGGAGCAGTAAATTAGATTAAAGATATTGAAAAATTTACTGGCCATTATAGAAGAAGTAATTATTTAAATTAGGAAGTCCTGGTTTAAATTTTGACTTAGAACTTGTTAAATGATGAAGTTGGTGCATTGGGTGTTAGAGGAAAATCTACTTTGACTAAGAGCCGGAGAGTAATCCACGTCTATGTAGAGATATCGGTAATTTCTTAAATTATGTATCTTTAGCACGATATTGACCTTAGTTAGATATGTAAATCATTTTAAAATTTCATCTTAAAAAAATTAAGAGTGATTATATGATTATAATTCTAAACACATTATGACATGATTAAATTTGTTATAGTTATTACTGTCTCTCGGACCTTTGATACTTCTTTTTGAATTATAGTATATCATTTAAATATTTCTTAATTGGTTATCTATATGGAAAGTATTAAAAATAATTTAATTTTTAAAAACCTCTTTTATATTTAATGAAACGATATGTAATTATATAAATTTTAAAATTTAGATCACAAATTTTATATAATTTTATTTTAAATTTTTTTTTGTATCAAACGATGTCACTCGAAAGGAAATAAGTAATTTTTATTGACTAGGTACAGAACTTATGTCAAAAGTTTTTGCTTTCCAATTTATGGTAAATAAATATAGTTTGTCTCATTTATTCAGTATAAAGTAGTATAATTATCCTTTAGGTGGAAAACTTAGCCTTGAGGTCACCACGGTGGTTGCTGTTAGGCATTGAAATTATTAGTCTATAGAGAACGTACGTACAAGAAAGTTTAATTTCATCCACCGAGAAGTCGTTGGATTGACTGCATAGGCAAAAGTAGTTCTGACATAAGTTTGTAGCACAATGTTTAATTTGCCATACTAAATTTTTGCATCACTAATATAACTTTGTACAACTAATACTACAATATTTAGTTCTCAGTATATACATTTGCATAACTTCACTTATTTGACATTTGATTTTTAATATTGAGTTATACACTCATCAACAAACCTTATATGAGAATCTATTATATCATTTTATAGATGAGAGCCGCGGTAGAATAAAAATAATAAGAATTGGAAGTATAATAAATATCTAAATAAGACTGTATATATAAAGGTAAATCCGTTCTAGCAGATACATGGGTGGAGCTGTCTTTCGGCGAAGGGTGGTCCGGTGCACACATAATTATGTGGTGTATAAAGGTTAATATTAGCTATTATAAGTGTATAATTAATTTTGCATATACTTAACATAATTAAGAAAAAAATTTACGCACCTTTCGCCAAATTCCTGACTTCGGCCACTAAAAAGATACTCCATCATTTCAAAATAAGTGGTATTTTATCCTTTTAATTTTATTTCAAAATAAATTGTGTTTTAATGTAGGGAGTATTATTATTCACCATATAATGTGTTAAAATCAACTACAGAGATAAATGTCTATTGAACGTAAAGTGGATCGATAACTTGAGAAAGAGGATAAGTAACTTGTTATTACAACAAATTAACCATACTAATAATTGCAAACTTACTTTGTCATGGTATATAAAAACAAGTGAATGAAAGGAGATGGAATTCGAAGGTGTGGTCCTAGGAAAACCATCTTGGTAAAGATGAAGAAAGAAAAAAGCAGAGTCTCACATTTCGAATGCATCTTATCCTCGGAGGTGGAGTTTTAATTAAACAGATGATGTCTGTCTGAAATTTTAGAATTTAGCTAGTTGATCAGAACAGAAAGTAGTGGTAATGGAACTAATGGAGTACAGTTGTGTGCAGTGTACGTACTTGTCGTTGGCTCCCTATTTCTTTCACTCTTTAAGGAGCAAGGACACCGTTGATCAGCTTCTTCCTTTTACTTTAACATAAAAAAACACACTAATGTTTTACATTTGGACTCAATCAATTTAATGCTCTGTTCCCTCCCCTCTTGTTGCAGAGATTTCACATGCTCTGCAATCTGCAGCCCTCATTTCTGATATATGAATTCTTTCTATTTTAATTTTGTATCTGGGCAAGTCGTTATAGATGTAGTCAATAAAGATTATTAGCGAACCAATGGTTAATTAATTTATTTCAATTCTTCTAATAGTGGATGTACTGACATGCGCCTATTTTCAGATAAGTCTTTAAGTTGGTGATCCAACTATTGGATTGTAATTAAGCATTTTTTGTGATATGAGGAGGTTAGCGAAGGGCATTAATGTACAAACTTTAACACTGAAATTTCACCAATATGGATTGTGGTGGGATGGTTGAAATTGCTTCATTTTTAGCTAAAGGTCTCGATCATGTAAAAAAATAATTCCATCTAGCTCAACCTCAAAAATTAGTCCAAGAGATGAGGATTGTCCAAGTCATATTAAAGAGACTACTCATCTTTTGAAGAGACAATGTGGACTCTTCAGCCCCTTCCCCCTCTCACGTCTAGGACTTGATAGCTGGTACATGGACATTTTAATATGAGGGTCCAACATCAAAAACTATGAATTGGTATGAGTTCTGCTTTTATACCATATTGAAGCGTGACTATCTCATTTACTTTATACACTTTAACATGTCTCTAAGAATGGAGAAAATTTGATTAGAAGCGCCGCTCAAAAAATAAACCCTGTAATGCGTGAATTCAAATTTAATCGCATTTGAAGATGACAACAAACATCGGGAAAATAAAAAAAAAAACAATGATTTTCACATGCTTAACTCTATCTTAGTATCCCGATATTTGACTTTAAGAAAAAAAAATTAACTTGTAAGTTTAAATTTATCATGACATTTCTATAATTACATGAGCATTGTATTAGGGGTAAAATAAGAAAGTTTAAAGTTTATTTTTTTTTTAATAATATTCTTTTTTGAAATAAAATTAGAAGGAAATAGTGTCACGTTAAAATGCAACGAAGTTAGTTAATATATTTCTTTGCAATAAATCATAATATTTCAGGAAACAGAAATATTCTACTGGAAAATTGGATTATGAATACTATTAAATCCCCACTTATGGCCTAAGCTACTATTCAAATAAACAAGTAAGACGACGGACATTTCGATTATTGGAGTGACTAAATCATCCACAAAAGCAAAACCAGAATTAAGTAGTGCAGCTTACTTAATTAGTTAAATAAAATTAAAAAAAGTCCATTGTTTAGCTCGACTGACAAAGTTGAGAAATTTGTGATTTAGATCACACGTTCGAGCTATATGCTAAGTGAACTAAGTCTGATATTTAAGTGGTAAGGAATAAAGCAATAGGTCTATTATCCTGAGGACTTAGCTGACTATTAAGGTATGTTATCATGGCCCATGCATAACTATTTCTTGAAGTATATATATTTCTTCCACAGGTTGCAGAAGAAACAGTACTAAGGACATTCACATGATTCTTGGATGTAGTACTGGGGTCATGGTGACACAGGCCCCATTTTCTTGGAACATCTATCCCTGCTGATTGAATAACCATAACCAGCAGAAGCCAGAAACAATAATTCAGAGTATATATAGTTTCTCTTATATAAGTATGACACACGTGAATACAATCAATACACCTATATATGTTCATTTCAATCTTCAGAAAATTTAATCATAAACATGGCAAATATATCCATTAAAGGCAGACAGGTTGATCCCCACCATCTTCGGAAATATCCCACGTCAATATCTGCATTTATATCAACCCAAATTATTAATTAAGCTGTTATAATAAGCATCAAGTTATTTGCTCAATAAATTAATTTATCGGGGAGAGGTCACTCTGATACATATCCAAAGGATTATACGCAGTTATTATGGACTAAAGGCTCGTTTGGTTGGAGAACAAGTTATTTTAGAATTAATTATATCCATATTGTTATTTCTCTTCTTCAATATGAGATAAAATATTGTAACAGTGTTAATAGGAATATAATAGAGAATAATGTAATTTATAAATAGTGTTTGAGGATTGTTATTTATAAATTGTTGAAGGTTTTATAAATTATGATAGAGAAATACAATCTGTATTTGAGAAATACATTTTATAAATCGTGATAAGAGGAATAAGTATGGATGCGAGTTACGTGACGCGCTCACTATAACGCCCAAACTGGGCGCGATGCCCACTGGGGGCCAGCAACTGTGGGCTGTGGCGTCCGAAAATGTTGGTGGGCGTTTGAAATGACACCTGTTGGGAAGGGTTGAGTTCTGTTGTCAACAGACCTTTAAAAGTATTATAAGTACGTATTTCCTTCAAAATGAAAATACTGTATAAAAACAACTATTTCCTTCTGTTCTTCTCTAAATACTCATAAAATAACACAATTATATTCTCGTGGGACATTTAAGTTAATTGTTGTAACTTGAATTTCAACGACTTTTTAATTCCCGGAGAAATTCTGTCATTATTCCTGTAACAATAAATAAGGAGGCCTAAATTCGTTAAGAACACAGATATTACTCTATCAAATCCAAATTCTTAAATTCCAGTTTTTCGAACTCCATATTCTAACATAAAAGAATTCACCACAGCAAAACTCTGAATCTGCTAGTAATTTGTTTTATATATGTAAGCCAAGATGGCCAGTTGTTACCTCGAAGAAAATTAAAATACACCTCGGCTTCTTGAATTTGGAATTATTATACAAAGAGTATGGTGTGTTTTTCTTTGTCATGGCAGGGAGGAAGCGTTTATGTCGTGCTATAAGAAAAAAAAAACTAAAAAAAAGCACTCGATTTTAATAGTTTCACTCGATTTTCACTACTGAGTTGCCCCTATAGCTCAGTGGTAGAGCGCCAGTCTTGTAAACTGGAGGTCTGTAGTTCGATCCTGCATGGGGGCAATTTTAAGAAGCATATTAGTATTTTGCACAATAAAAGAAAAAAAAAAAGCTTTGGACCTTGACAAGGGAAAACGGACAAATCCGGCTCTCAATTTTTTAATTTAGAGTGGATATATGATTCATTAAAAAAGTGATGTATGTATATCTTTATCGTCTAACAAATAATGCATATTTACCGTTTTCGTTAACATATTTATATTTATTGAATTTAAAAAAATTAAATTTAGTATTTTAACTTTAAAATATCATGTGGCTTTAAAAAATTACCGTATTCATATTTTTTTACCTCTTCATACCCGACCAAATAAAAAAAATAAATTCCTCTTCTACTCAGTTATAAAATGAGTTTGGTCGGGTCTGGATAAAAGAAGAATTGAGTTTCTTTTTTTCATTTGGGTCGGGTTTGTAGGGGTTAAAAAAATGTGTGAGATAATTTTTTAAAAGCATGTGACATTTTTGAAATTAAAAAACTAATTTTAAGATTTTGTAAAATTCAATCTATTAACAAAAGGGATAGATATGCATCATTTGTTAGATAACGAGAACATATATGCATTATTTATTGGACATCAAGGATATCTATGCACAACATTTAAAATGAAAAGTATATTTATTTTAAATTTCAAAATTAAGAGATATATTAACCTTTTTGTCCTTTTGACTAATTGCATAAAATTTATTAAAGAGAGAAATTTCTTATTTGAATTTTTTTTCAATTTTTAGGACTCCAAAATTTCTCTAATTAAAAAAAAAATCACATCTTCATTCCGGTCTCACCAAAATTCTTGGTTGTGGTTAGGGGTGTTCATGGTTCAGTTTGGATCGATTTTTGAATTAAAATTAAAATCAAATCAATTTAGTCGGATTTTAAATTTCTAAAATCAAATCAAATAAAATAAAAAATAAAAACCATTGGTTTAGTTCTTATCAGTTTAATTCAGTTTTCGGTTTATAACTATTTAATAATAAATTAATAATAGTAAATATAGAAACATGAAATAAATATTTCAAGTTAACATTAGGATTCAATAAATTTCTCTCTAATATCACAAAATAAATATATCTAAATCTTTTATTATTTTTTAATACTATTCCAAAGTTTTAGCATATTTGGGCCAAACACATATGCGGCCTCTTAAACTTGTCAAAAACTTTCATTTAAACACCTCAACTAGAAGTGTTACTCATTGAACACTTAATGTATATTCAAAGTGTGTCTATTAGACACTTCACAGACAATTCCTCAAAAATATAGGTGTATGACTTTCAAACACCATTACATGAAAAAAAGAGCAAATCATGATGCGACATATGACAAACTAAAAAGAATTATTTTTTACAAAAAAAAAATTCATACCCCCTTGACCCCTTCTCAATGCCAATCCAAATCCCACCATTAAAGCTATCTAAGTTTTTCTCTCTTCAAATTCCACCATTAAAGCTTCTCTCCACCAATAAAGGAGAAAAACTTAGGTTACTTTAATGGTTGGATTTGGATAGCTTTAGTATTGAAATTTGGGTTCAAGCATTCTCCCTTCAAATCCCACCATACGCTTATTACAGTATAACCTATTTTCATTATTTAGCTAGAAGATCCATCACTTTGTTCTATCTGCCAAGACTCACCCTTTCCCACCTTATCCCTACCCCCTTCTCCCACCTAATCTTTTCTTTCTTGAAATTTCACCATTAAAAATACCTAATCTCTTCTAAAATTTGACAAGAAAGATGAGAAGTTGTTGTCAATGCTAAATTCATTTGTAAAGATTATTGGTGAATGTTTGAACTTTAAATTTTTTTTCAAACTTTTCCGGTAGCTTTCTTCTTCATTTGAAAATGATAGAGCCAGTGGTGGAGATGAAGTGGTCGTGGCAACTAACGATGAAGGAAAGAGGAAAAAAAGTCTAAAAAAGATAAATTTAGGTTTTCACGCTCTTAAAAGAGGTGTAGTACACGCTTCATGCCATGTCAGTCGTTTGTGTCTAATTGATATATATTTAACTAATATTAGGTGTTTAATAGGTAACACTTCTAGTTGAGGTGTCTAAATGAAAATTTTTGACAAGTTTAAGGGGCCGTATATGTGTTTGGCCGAATGTTTAAGTTGTATAACTGTAGAGGTTCTTCCACTTCATATGTCTAATATCCACACAAAAATAATATACAACTTTAAATAGAAATGTCAATCCTTCAGAAATCAAATTAAAAGGGCAAACGATTGAAGAGTAAATGAATTTTTTAGCAAAAAAATTAAAAATTGGCAATAGTCACACCACATATAGACAATTAGACTTAGAATGTTGAGTTTTGACATGTTTTTTAAGAAATAGAATTTAAACGTATTATAGTGCATGTGAAATAAAGTATACTAAAATGAAATTAATGATTAAAAGGTATAAAATATTTATAATTATTTATAACAAGCTAATATCATATTCAAATAATTATAAAATTTATCGGTTTCGGCTTGATTATTTCTTCGATTTTTCCCGTAGAATCAAAACCAAATAAAATATTATCGATTTTTAAAATTTAAAATCAAATCAAACTAATTCAAACTAAATATCGATTTTTTAAAATCGGTTTGACTTGATTTGCGTTTTGATTTGATTCTTCATCAAACCGTGAACACCCCTAGTTATGGTAGTAAGTTCTTAAATTTGTTTTGCTTTAAATTCCAAAACCATTCAGGAAACTTTCTTAATCGTGATTAACCGCGTTTAGAGCTGTTAAATGGGTAGATCAGTTTGAAATTTGAGATGTCAAAATGGACTGAGTGAATAACAAGCGTGGCATTGAACCGTTCAAAAGTTGCTTAAGCTAAACGATTTCCGTTTAAATTGGCTAAAGAGGGGCAACTTGTTCAATTTTTACTAACTTTTGAATTCGTTGTTTGTTTTCTTAATAATTTATTTGAGTACCTAATAAAGCCTTTTCTTTTATATTAGGATTACATATAATATATTAAATAAAAAATATTTAGATAAAAGTGGAATGTATATCAGGCCAAATTTAAACAGCTTAAAAAAACGGATTCAAATAAATTGAGTTAATAAAATAAGAAGGTCATTAATCTGACCAATTAAACAGATCATAATTTTATAAATTGATCATGCAACCTCTAAAATATACTTATTTGGGTAAGGTTCTCAATTTGACACACTGCACACATAACTTGTCTATTATAGAAAGTCAATGTTACGACAATACTGTCACGCCCCACCTCAGGAACCATGACTGACACCTGATGCCCTACTAGGATTTGAACTAACTGAGCTGACTGAGCCTAAGAACCCCTGGTGCAGGGCTAAAACTAACTCTTAAATCAAGAAAATAACGGGCTATATCTCGGTTGTAAACATAGCTCGCGGTCGACAAGGCTTTATAGCCACTTGTAAAAAAAAACAGCTAACCAGAAACAGGCAATTACAGGGAATCCTATGCGGGCCGACAAAACTACCGTGATGTCTAGTTATGACTGTGAAGTAAAATCAGTGCTAAGCTAAGCTATGACCGACAAGGCTACTAATCTGTCAGCTAAACAAGGCCCCACGCGGCCAATATGTAAACTAAAACACATATGAGCCCCACATGGCCAACAACAGCTAACCACAGGAAAATAGAAACAATCTGCAAGCCTCTAGAAGTAACATAATGGTTGGGACAAGGCCCTGACTTATCCATGAACTGTACAATCAAAAGGAAGTAACCTTCTATCTACAAGCTCTGGAAGAAAGGAGTTAACTGCTCTGCTGATGCTGGCTAAAAGCTACGAGGAACCTGCTCCTCGTCTATCTGTACCTACAGGCAAGTAATACAGCGCCCCAAAAAGGTTGTTAGTACAATGTGTACTGAATATGTAAGGCGATAACTGTAAATGACTGAAATAAAAAGATGAAGCTGAGGATAACTAAAATGACGGGGTAGAGATCATACCTAATTATAGAACTTCTTACTATCTAACTTTATTAATAACTAAAGTAAACAAGAATCTTACTTGGCTCCCATAAGCCGGAAGGTACAATCAGCACAGAATAACCCACCTGGGGCCCCCATAAGCCCTAGTGAGTACACCTCAGTCTATATACCCCTATCCAAGTTCACACTGGTCAATTAATAGCTATAAACGTCCTATCAATCCCCTGGGTTTGCAACTGAGCCTGCTCGGCCCCTGACTGTAACTATATATGTATCCGGTGGACTCCTGATATCTGCACCCCGGGCGCCAGGCTCGACGGGGTGTATAAGGCCAACCATGGCATATGAGGAACTGGGACCCCATCTTCGTCCCTGACGGACGGCATACCGCTTCGTAAGCGACGTCATATCGCCCCAGGCGGGCATTGACACAACTAATAATTCTGGGGTCGATCATGAAGGTTATACAGGCATAATCCATTCCAAACTAAACGTGGAATACGAGTTTCAGCTAATAACAACAACCAATCATAATAGGCATGCTTTTGGTACTCTTACTGGGACTCAAACTGAGTTATCCTGCTAAGGAAACTAACTTGTTAAAAGAAACTACCTTAACATACCTCGTTCGCCAATTACTAATTAACTAGCGAGTTTCAGCTCGTATTCAACTGCTCTTTTCAACTGCAATCGTATTATTAGAAGAATGAGACTAATTTCAACGCTAAATTCGGGGAAAACGATAACTTTATATATAAATATTAACTATATTTCCGCTTGATGGAACATGATCGAAAACTCGTAATTTCTCGACAATCCAGAAGGAAGAAATGCTTACTTTAAGCATGTGGTCGTATTGACACTAATTTGGAGTAATTTCAACAACCTTAGCTCAGCGGAGTTACTATTTATCGGGCGAATTTTGTGAAACTAACTCTGTAGTAATGCTCCTTGCAGCCTTATACTTTGATACCCGAAGTTAATTCAAATCCGGGCAGCATTTCGCGGCGTAAACAGATGAATTTAACTGGTTCTCTTCATACTCTCACTGCTTTGGCCGTGTATATATATTAAATTTAACTTAAAATCAAAGGATGAGACTTGTATATACTTGAGGCGGTGGATAGGGGTCCGTGGCACGGACCCTGTCACGCCAATTCTGGGTCGTGCCACGAAGCCCAATGTGCCAGGGAGGGGTTGTGCCACGTTGCCTCTTTGGCAGCTGGTCCGGCCTTCTTCCGCGCGGTCCTGACTCCGCGGTCGTTTGACCTCTCCCCGGGCCCTTTTCTCGTACGTGTTGCACCCTAAAACTCTTAACCTTCGTACGAATAGGCCGTCTAAACATTAAAAACTTATGGGGTGTAACAAATACTCCCTTCGTCTCAAATTAAATTATATGTCATGGTTTTTAGAAATTGACTCTTTGAGGAGTAATATTTGAAATAATTTTTTCTTTTTGTTGGATTTTTCATTTGTATCTGATATTCGTATTGGAGTCCGACTAATTTGAATTGCGTCGGCCGGGTAGGATCCATTCAGGGATAGCACTCCCTGTCAAAAAAAAAAAATTTCATACTTAGGGCTTGAAACCAATAACTCTAATTAAGGGAGGAACAATTTCATTCAATGAATTGTATCCTTTGGTGGTGAAATAATTTTTTCTTTAAGTAGGTCTAAAGCGTTGACATCTCTTTGTAGCGTTGGAAAGACATTAATGATGTCCTTCCAATTTTACCCCTATTTAAATAGAGAGAGTTCACATAATTAGGTAAATATTAAAGAGTTACATTTTTTTCAAGATATTTATTAGAGGTAAGTGCGTAAAAATGCATTTTTCTTTTTAGGAATGAGTAGTTTTCTTAAGGGGTGTGCCTAAGCTAAAAACATCACTTATTTTAAAAAGGAGAGAGTAATAATTATTCTTAAATATTATAAATATCTCAATTATAAAGTGATAACACATTAATAATTAAAATATCTCTTAATTAATTTTTTCTCAAAGAACGTATAAATAAAAAACACGATAAATAATTTATGATGAATTAAACGATATAATTCGTTTGGTAGAGTGTATTACAAAAGATAATGCAAGCATTAGCTTTATGTATTACTACTACTTTGTTTGGTACACTTTTTCATTTTATGTATAACTAATGCAAACATTAATTATACACTCTATTTTATATTATGCTATGCATAATTAATGTATAAAAAACCATGATATTAGTAATGCAAAGATTGTTAATGCATGGTTAAAGACATATTTGTCCCTCAAAATCTTTTCCACATCCTTTCTATCTTATCTGTGGAAGGTATTTCTATAAACAAATAGTTTTTTAAATAAATTATTCAATGAATATTATTTTTAACACACTACATTAAACAGTGCAAAAGAAATAACTTAGTATAACTAATGCAAACATAACTAATTTTCAATATTAAATATAAGCATTACTAATCACCAAACGGCCCTTAATGCATGACTAATTAGTGAGATAAATTTCGTGACTGCTTGTAATCATCACATATCGTAGTTTTAAATAATTACTGACTAACTTGAAACCAAGGAGCACATGGTTATAGCACGTTTTGTTTTTTAACTGTTAATGTATTTCTCCTTCCTATTTGATTTTACCCACATGTACAACTAGAGGATTGAGGTAATTGACAAAATACAAAAGGTTCATAAACATTGTTTTGACATATATATGTTCCATCTATGGCCATTAAATTCAGAACCCTCTTGCTGGATAAAATCATGATGCATGGAGCGCTTTTCCCAACAAACATGTGATGGAAAACAAAAAAAGATTTAAATTTCTTATACAGGGAGAGTGTAAAAAAAATATTTATACAAAACATGTCTTTTAAAAGAAATTACATATAACTCTATTTAATAAGCATTGATTAATAATCGATGTATTTTCCTAATCTCCGTATACCTTATTAACTTTAAAATTGTAATTAAAAAAAATCACTTTTTTCAATTTAAGAGAGCATTTTATCTTTGATATACTAATTTGTTCCTTGATTAATTCTTCTTTTTTTTTTCCTAATTGTCACATCTACATAAACAGTAAGATGTAATTATACAACTTCTTATTTGTAAAAATATTCCATCTTCCTTTCCAAATAAAGCATTCTTAAAATTTGTTCTTTTGAGAATCAATGAAGAAATCAACTCTGATGGTGCTCTGAACGACAATGTTACATTGATTCAATTGTTGACTACGTTGTTGGTGATGTTCGTGTTGGTCATCCCACTAAATTTTAGGTGAGTTTAAATTGGGAAAGTTCAAATAATACATAATTGCTTAAACTGCAGAAAACTACAAGTTTCTTATGTGAAGATTTGGAAGGAGAGTTCTTATGGAATGTCAAATATTGGAACATTAGCAGTTACAGCCTGAATGCATGTGACGTATTTTTATGACCAGCAATCTGATGATTATCATGGCAGATTTAAAGGGAGCGTTGGGAGCTACAAAGGCACGCATTGTATGATAGATCCAATCATTTAAATTATTTTTATCTTTCTTTTATAGAGAATAATTTTTTCTATTTTTGTACCAAAATTCATGAAAATTATATACATATGTTTGTTTTGCAATTCTTATTTTCGATGACACTACAATGAAAAATTAAATATTTCTTGTATATCAGTATATACCTTTCTTCTCTTTGATTACACTTAGGAGCCGTTAATATGTGTCGCCTTAATCGAAATAGTCCACGTTGGTTTTGAAATTTGACGGGTAAAACTGGACGGGCCTATCATTTTGCTGGGTCTTAAAACAGTAACCTAGCCTATCACTACATCGGCCGCCGGCCACGTCAGCTTAACTAACCTTTTTAAAAAAATATATTTTTAAATTATAATTTAAAGATCATAAACATAAATATTACAAGATAATATTATATGGTGCTATTACTTGTAATTCAAATCTCAAATCTACCAATAAAATAATTCTAATAATAGTTATTAAGTTTGGCTTCAAGTAAACATTTGGTTGTATAACTTCAATCTGAAATCATTGTCATTTTATGTAAATTTTTTGTATACAACCGTAACAAAAAATGATTTTGTTAGACATAAAGTTTCTGTGAAACTAAATAACTTTTGACATGATAACACTTGAACTAAATAGAGATATTAATAAGTAAACTAAATAGTTAATTAATAATAATATAACTAGCTATTAGAAATATTAACCTAATCCTGTTCTAGTTAGATCACAAAAAAAGACAAATAGATGACAATATTTCACCTATTAAAATAATGATTTAATTACACTTTACATTTGAAATCTCCTAGTTATCCTTATTTTTAGTAGTATTTTATTTTCTAATTATTATTTTATGTTTGATCAATGAGCCGACCCAACCCAATTCACTCAAACCTTTTGCAATGAAATGCAAAATTCTCACTATATAATCACACACAATATATATCAGACTCGCATATGTTACCGTACTTAACAATTTAGCAAGTTCCTTTTCTATTTTAATTAATGCTTGGGGATATATACACTTCTACTTTACCAATATACATTATATACATATACGCCCGAAAATCCTTCAATGTACAAAATGATCATGTATCGCTACTTTCGGGAGTTAATTTCTCATATAGTTACTTAATTAAGGATAGTTCACTCAAAATATTACTTTTCTTTATTTTATAACTTAAAAGTTATTTAATTATTGATATTTCACCCACAAAATCACTCAATCATTTTAAATAATTTTTTTATTTAATTTTAAAATACTGATAAGAACCTATTAATTTTAAATCCTTAATCCTTAAAAAAACATCTTTAATTGATGAATGCATGAGCACAAGCTTACATCAGGCAATATATTCCCCTAACAAAAAGAGGAGGAGAGAAAAAGTGAGAAAAGAAAAAGAAAAAGGAATAACGAAGTAATCGAAGTATCTTGACCAAAGCATAAAATATTTGGGCTTTGTGACCCAATCATTATAGAGTATGGTCCTTGGATCAGACAACAAAGGTCATTTGCACTTTTTGCCCTTATTTTAGGTTAATTTTTATTTTTATTTTTAACAATAATAATATTTTATAAATTATAAATTTATATTCTAAATTATAATTATCCCACAAATTATGTTAATTTTTCCAGAGTCAACTTAGTCTTATTATACCATGATCTAGCCAATTAAATTTGGGCTATTCTTATGGGCTTTCATAAAATTCGAGCCTAAAATTTGACTAATTATCTAGAAAGCCCAATTTTAATACAGATCTTATGTGGATCAAGCTGGATTCAAATAGTCACACCGCCTCATTTTTTTTTAATGTATTTTTCTACGGTCTCTGTAATCAAAATATATTAGCTCAATTAATTTGAATTCACACAAATAGATCCACCAATTAAAATAAAACTTTTCTGATCAAAATATTTTTTATTTCAAATTCGAGCCCGGAATCTCTAATTAAGGAATAAAAATTTCAACAACCCAATGATATTGCTCCATATTAAAATTTTTCCTATTTCCAAATTTGAATTCAAAATTTTTTATTAAAAGAAAGGGGATTTCAATTACAACACCATACTCCTGATTCTCATATATATTCAATGTTAAAAGTTATTGGGGACATAACATTTGCGCTATAAAACTTAAAGATTTTTGATAAGTTTTTCGTAGATTCATTGCTACCCACACTCAAACTTAACGATTTTGTAACAAAAGATTTATTCATTCTACTCAGGTCAGTAGTTTTGTGCAGAAAAAGATGACCAGTGCTTGAAAAGTCGAAAGTTTAGACCCTTGCGAGCTATTATTATGCTCTGACTTGTTTTACACTTTTACCTACCAAGTCGCTGATATTAGATGACAAATTAACGATTAAATCAGTAATTCAAATCAATAATTAGGTTATTATATTGATAATTTGGGTTATTGGTTTAACGATTTGATTATCGGTTTATTATCCCTAGTTATTAGGTTATTGGTTCGGTTATCGGTTTGACCACTTATTTTTACGGGTGAATCGATCATCCGATAATAATTTATTAAGTTATAATTTTAGTCTTCAATATATAAAATATTCTAGCAAGAAGATGAATTGGGTGTTGATGATAAGTGGAGGGGATGTTATTCAAATCTAAATTAAAATTAATTGTTTTAGCTGCGCTAATTTTGTATGCTTTTTCTCTTTTCACCCATTTTTTTCTAGCTAAACATATTTATAACTTATAAAAATTTTCATGTGAGATCTTAACGGTTAACCCGTTAACAAACCGATAACGATCAATAATCAATTAGCAGATATCTTAATGATTCTTTAACGATTTAATATCTCTACAAATCGATAACCTTCAAAATCGAACCGAACCGATACAGCCGCGTTGATACTCAATGCGGAAAGAGCGTAGAAAAGAAAAGAAAAGTGTTAAAATAGATTATCTAAGGGAAGCATCTTAATGAAAATGAAGCAACAAAAGTTATAACCCCACCAGCTTTATGTCTATTCAAATTTCAAAATATCGTAAAGAGAATAATTTTCCTTTTGTAAATCAGTATTTAAAGAAAGCACATTCATAAAAATCATATTAAATCATACAAAAATTGTAGATAAAGGGGCAAATATATTCTACCTCAAACATTGAGAAATCGAGACTGGAAAAAAGAACTGCTTTTACAACTTGCTTTTTACTAGACAAATACTCGTTCAGTTCAAGCCACACATATTGGAGGATAGATTATCAATTACAGCTTATTTACGATTCAAAATGCATACAAGAACGGCGCAACTTTGCTTCAGAAACAAAATGCTTAAACACAAAAGGGCAGCACACCAAATATGCTTCTCAATCAAACCTTTATTGGGAGAACCGACCCGCTTTTCCATCACTTCCAGGTCCCTGCACTTCTTCGCTAACTGGACCTCCATAACCCGGAACAACTCCTGAATTCCTAACTCCATAGTACATTGGCTGATTCATCCCTTCTGTAACAACCCTTGCAGCAGCAGAAAGTTCATTCGGGTCAACACTCATTACCGGCCTCAATCCACTGTAAACTTGGCCTATACTTGAAACTGGTGGATACCCGACGGGTAATTGATTCGGAGGAACCGGAAAAGGATGAATATATGGAGCCCGTAATGGAATGGATTGGACGGGGATATTTCCGGGCTGAACCGGACCCTGTACATAGTAAACGGGTATTGTTTGCACCGGTTGTGCTGGGTAATGCCATAGCGGACTACTTGGATAACTTGGTTGTTGCTGTTGAACCGTCTTTTCGCCTGTCTCAGTCGTACTCGCAACCGGTGTTTCGCTGAATTCAGTTACTGGGTTTGGCTTATCGACCTTTGTTTTGACGGGTGGAAGATCCGGCATCACTGTCATAGCTGCTGCAGGTGCCATTGATGATGATATAGAGTAATACGGGGAAGAAACAATGGGTGGAGCGGGTGAACCCGGATCCGAAGGGTTCTTGTTCTTCACGAATTTTGATTCACGGGGTGGATCATCAGAAGTATCCAGCCCGAACAAGTAATCCGGAACTTCAGAAACAATAGACGATACTTCGGATCGCCCACGCTCCAGACCTGTACCCGTACCTGCGCCGCCATTGAGAGCGTCAACAAACCATTGCTCTCGCTTAGATGAGCCGTCAAGGATGGAGCTGATAGAGCTGGTTCTGGCACCAGAATCGTTAGGGAAAAGGAAGAGCCGAAGCCGAGCCGATTTCTGATTCTGCGTGAGCCGATCGTACTCTTCCATCATATTCTCCAAATCTTCATCAGTTGTGACGGTTATCAAAGAGTCCAAGTCCTCGTTAGGGAGCTGGTACTTGATGTTAATGTTTGGATTTCCGACGAGTTTGGAAAGTTTTCCGAGGAGAGCTGCGAAGGTAGTGTGGCGATTCACTGCAACGATTCGAGTGTCACCACCGACGTAGCGGAGTTGATTGTCGTGTGGCCTGAGCATAATTTTGCCACCGAAGCTGCACATGAAACGGGCACGTGGCTGTGGAGCGGTGGTGTCATCGTACATGTGGTGATGGTAGTGCTCCGAGCGGGGCGTGGAGGCTACTGAATCGCCGTTACCGGAGTCGAACTCCGGCGGCGGGTGAAGAGACCCACTCATCGCTGCAAATGGAAATGAAAGAGACTTAAGTCTGTTACGTACTGTTACTGGTCCTGTTACATTGAAATTGTAATTGTAGCCTTTAACAAAAAATGTGATGAAAACGCAAAAAGCAAATTCGAACTTGTGAATCCACTATAACAGTTAATTATGTATTGTTATATGTCAATTTAAATTGATAATGTGAAAGGTTCTTATGCTAAATTCAAATATTTTCAAAAAGTTAGAATAATGAGTCACCGGCCTCAATAATATCCCATTATCAGACTTAAAAAGGGAGAAAAAAGACTAAGCTCTTTTTATTATATTTTAATAAGCCACTGCACTAATCAAAATTAGCTGTCGGCTGAAAGCTTCGTATTGATGATATCAGCGTTTGTCAACTTGCTATAATTAACATGGACGGCTAATAAACTATGTTTAATTGCTTGTTTAAACAATAAGAGCAGACAAAATTAGAAAGATGCAGCACGTCACTTGATTAGGCCATTTAACACGAGGGTAGGCAAATTCCCTAATAAAATTTTCATCAAAAGACCAATCATGTAATTAAACTGTGTTACTGGGATCATAAATTCAGTAAAAATGGACCAACGAAGCATGTCATTTTACATCATTTTATCTTTATGTTAGTATTTCAAAGTTCTTGTTATTACAAAAGCCCTAATTTATGGTACTTTTTATATAAATTTTAAATAAGTAAATTTATTTTTTTAAAAGTGAAAGATTTGATATTTGATTTCATTCACTCCTCTACTCAGGAAAATCTCATTCATGTTTTAACAATTGTATTGTTCTTTATCATGCCATTGTATACTATAACCGTTCAAGCATACATTGCTATAGTCAAATCTTTCTATAGTGGTAGTGTTTGTCTGAAAATTTTATGAATGATATAGTGAGATGTTGTTATATATGTATACTGACATTTAACGTTTAGATCTCATTTAACTGTTATAAACAAAAATACGCAAATATCTAATTTATTGATTTTGTGTCCCAAGAAGAAAGAATGATTTATTAATCATTTTAACCAAATAAATAGAAAGACTATGAATGAGTAAAAATTTATTGATTTTGTGTACCAAGAAAAAGAAATGTATTTATTAATCATTTTAACCAAATAAATAGAAAGAGTATGAATGTGTAAAAAACCAAAGTCTTTCCTCATGAAGTTACGACCATAATTGGTGGATACTATTTTAATATAATGTTTTCTTTTTAGTTTCGTACTTGAAATGTACTATGTGCATGACATTAATGATGATTATCATAAATATTTTAATATTTATTTACACATAATATATTTCTTATAAAATATTATTGCACAATATTTGAGAATGACTGTTATAGAGGGGTAATTTTATAAAGATTGTACCACTATAATGAACGTCACTGCTATTATAGATAGAATGCTATTATAGAAAAGTAAAATATAACATATAAAATTGATTTTAAAAAAAATCAAATCGTTATAATAAAATATTGTTATAACGAATAGCTATTATAAAAAAATTTAACTGTAGTTTTACCATGAATATATAGTATATATACAAAGTAAGCTTAATACATAAGTTTACTTCCAAGAGGTTGTACCCAAATTCTTTTTTTACACGCTCCTCGACGACAGCAAAAATTTGGGTGTCTAATACGCACCCGTAGTGGGGAGGTGTAAAGAAAATTTGGGTACAGCCTCTTAAGGTAAACTACATATTAGTCTTATTAAAATATGAGAAGCTAAAATCATTTTTACAACAGTACTACTACTACTTCTACTCTAGTTTAGGGATGCTTATAACCCATGACTTTCATTTAGGGGTGAGTTGATTCTTATTTTTTTGAGTGTAAGTTATATGTACGGTGAATTTTAAAAAAGAATTAATATTATGAGGTTATCTTTACCTATTGTAATAAATAACCTGTTTTATTAAAGTTATATGTACGGTGAATTTTATTTAAAAAATTAATATTATCAGATTATCTTTATCTATTATAATAAATAAACTATTTTATTTTATGAAGATTTACCAAGTAGATTAAATTTATATAACTTAAACTCTTTTGACTTTCCTGGAGACACATTACAGTGGGTAAGTCCACTAAAAAGAGTAAAATATTGTTTATGAAAAAGATGTTCAGTCTTGAGACTCGAATCTAGCTAACAAATCTAGTGATTTAATTTACTCCGTTTACAATGTCAACTTGAAGTAGCAGTTTAAAATGTGATTGGTAAATATGGAATCAGAATGGATAAGGTTAAAGGGAAGGAGAACCGATCGATGGAACTGGGAGAAATGAGCTGGATCATGTCTTGTAGTTGCCAGGTTTTCTGGGCCAGGTTAATTTCGAATAATGCTCTCCTCTGTTGCCAAAGGTAGCCAAACGTTTGGAATATATATACATATATATATGCTAATATTTTGTGTAGGGGCGAAGGCAGAGGGCGGTTCAATCCAACTCTCTTTATTGAAAAATTATACTAGTAATTTTATATGCATATAATCTAATTCCTTTAGCATAAGATTTTTTGTTTTAACCCCTTATTTGAAATTTGACTTAGTCAAATATTTCGTGTACCCTCTTTCATTTATTTCTAGCTTTCTTCTTTTTTTTAACAAGTGTAGGACAAAAAGAAAAAAATTGACAAAAACAAGAATTCAATTTGTGACGTGACTTCCAATTCTCACACAGAATGAGGATCAAAGGGACTATATGAAATAGGAGTCGTTTAACTATGAGTACTTTCACAAGAATATTCGGTCAAAATTCGAATAAAGAAGAGGGTTGCGGCGATATATAGATCGATCGATGAACTGTTCTAGTTAGATTATGTAACTATAATGGATCTTTCTATGTAGTAAAAAGTCATATAACCAGGCTTCAATTAGTTTGAGATTAAAACATTCTGAATTGAGTTGAAAGAAATATATATACGCCATCATCAAATAGAGGAGAGTAAGAAGAAAATGAAAGCATTTAATCAAACAGGACTTAATTCCTTATAAAAAATGATGTCAACTTACATGGTGGAGACTTCAAATACTTTGATGTATCAGGAACAAAAGAAGAGTATTAATTATGCTGCAAATTTGGCCTGCAAAAAGAAGAGAAGGTGGGGAGATGGTGGAGTTAGGATGAAGAGAAGGTATAGTGGAGCTAATAAAAAGGTTTTAAAAGGGAGAATTGAGACTTTTAGAGGGGAGTGGGGTCCTTCATTCATGTCTTTAGTCTACCTCTTTCTTTCAAAGACGTGGCTTCCATTTTTTTTTTTCTCTTTGGTGGGGGCTTTGAGGGGGATTATATTCCCAAATTGTAGTAGGAAAATCCTTTATGTCCACTTGTTTTTGCTAACTCATGCAAACCAATCCACTTTTAAGTCTACCTAAAACGATGTGATCATCTCATTTTTGTTGTTCCTCAAATTAGCCCTCGGGACTAAAATCAGTTGGAAGGAAGAAAGATTGTCCTAAGTTATATAAAAAGTTCATGAATGTCATTGCTCATCGATGTGATATTTATATCCCCTCATGTTCATATTTTTTTTTTGAAGACTGAAGCGTTCATATTTATGGACCTAACTCACACTTCAAAAAATTGCTTAATAGGGAGGAGGATTATTTAAATCATATAAGAAGTTCAAAAATTTCATCTTCCATCGATGTGGTATTTCTCTTCAATATTGTTCAATGTCGTAACAAATTGATTTCTTAAAGAAAGGAAAGTTATTCAAGTCATATAAAAAGTCCAAAAATCTCATCATGTGATATTCCTCTTCAGCATTGTTCAATGCCCTAACAAATTGGTTCATGAAATTTTGCAAAATAATAAAACACTAATTATAAGTAAACAATTTATTTGAAGTATCAGCTCAATGGTTCTTTAATTAAAGGTCAAATAGTACTCCCAAGTCCAAACTCTCCAAGGATAATTTTATCCAATTGTTCAACAAGAGTGTATGGACGTGGGCTATTTGGCGGTTTCAGTCGGTGCAACCTTAAGTTTCAGAAAACAATTAGATAATTATATGAATTATTTAATCATGTTAAATTACTTATTAGTTTCTTTAAATAATGATTCGTCCAATTTTTTTGGGTTGATCCTACATATATTCATCCTCTTAATAGCTTAAAAAAATAATAATCTCATCAATAGCTAGTCAGAGTTATTAATCATGTACAATTTTAAATGGAACTGTATTAAATTTGAAGACCCAAATTCAGTAATAAAGAGGATACCATTCAAACTGCATTATTATGAGTTCGATTCAAACTATTGTTTTAAAAAATTAAAGTAAAAAACATTTAATTTCAAGACCCAAAGCAAGTTAATTAGGTAGGAAATATTAATGTCAAAACTCAAAACTAGCAATTTCCTAAAGAGGAAAAGAAATAGTCTTTGAATGGTTTTTTTTAGTACACAAATTAAGGTAGCAGGATAGTAGACAGTAGTACTGTGTTGTACTGTGTTGGATAGTTTTGTACTGTTACTAGATGTTGTTTTGTTAATATATGTTGTCTCCTATACTATTATTACTTTTTTTTAAACTATTTTTTTAAAAGTCGAGAATTTATCAAAAACATTCTCTTTATCTCCGAAGTAGAGATAAGATCTGTCTACGTTGTACCTGCTGGGGACCTGAGACCTCAGCTTTTGTTGTGGTGGTGATGTTAACAGAAGTTGAAAATTGATTAATTGAGTTTATATTGTTTGAAGCAAGTTGGGTAATAGCAATTATGTAACCTTCACTTTCAGTGTATGATGGTCGGTAAGTAAAACCTTTTGAAGATAAAGACATTATACATTAATTAATATGTCTTATAGTATAAAAGTGGATGAAGAGCATCTCTTTACAAAAGCAACCCTATCCCACTTACTTTTTTTCATATTAGAAGTGGACAAATCTATTATTTCTTTTCCTAAATTTAGAAAATAAAACGAGATAGAGATTTGGATTTGGGATTGGTGGGGGTGGCTGACCATGGGAATATGAAAAGAAATGTAATTTGTTTGGATTTGTTTTCAAGTAATATCATATGTTTCAAAATATTTCTCTCAAGATGGATGGCCAATATATTCTTTAACTTATAACCATTTGGTTAACATTTTCCAGAAATAGATTATTATAATACTTCTTTCGTTTCATTTTAATTGTTAGATATTTAAAAATAATTATTTTAAACTATTTGCAAGTTTTTAAATAATTGTCATATTTTTTCAATTCTACCTTTAGTACTTAAAGTCATTCTAAAATGTGAAAAGAGCTATTATTATATGTTTTCAAAAAATTAATATGGTTATATTAGTCAAATTACCATCCCCGTTAATTTTTTCTTAATGGGTGTGCAAATCTTATCTTAGCAATTAAAATGAAACAGAGGGAGTAATATGTTCTAATTAGGGCCGACAAAATGATTTTAGAAAATAAAGTATCGTCCAGTTTGATACATTATATATGATAGTTTTTCTTATTTATAAAGCATAACAAATATATTTAATTACTAAAAATAAATGCATTGAATATTTTATTTGCTCTTGATGAAGCATAGATACTAAAGTACTGTGTCATGTTCTGATAATTTGACAAACCTGATAAGAGATCAGGATCCTTGGTCTCGAAATCAACCTTCACAGCTGTAAAGCTATTGCCACAATTGTAAAGTTGCTGCCCCTGCAGCAGCAGAACTGCTGCAATCCCAGCTCTTTATCCAACGTTCCAAGGAGCTCATCTCTCTTAAAGTCCTCTCACATATATTGAATATCACAATATACATACCTGATGGAACCAGATACGTGGAACCTAGTGAGGGAATAGATAAATTGCTATTTTCTATTTTCGGAGTTAACCTTTACAGTTGTAAAAGCTGTTTTACAACTGCCATTGCCACTGCAGCAGAGCTACAACGCAGTATAGCAGCATTGCTATTGTCCTAGCTCTTGTTCAATGGTCAAAAACTTCATCACTCTCTCATCCTCTCTTATAAATTGAACAAGACAAGATGAAAAAGTGAGTTTTGGAAAATAAATATATGGTCTTCGTCTACATCTGCAAAGCCGTTGGATCTTCCACAAGACAAAACTGCGACAACTTGAAGAACTTGTTCCTTATCAAGAGTTATGCCTTATGTTTTAGGTGATTGCGTCTTTATCTTTTTGCTCTTAACACTGTAAACCTACTCCTCTTTTTGAGAAGTTTTTGTAGATTGTTACTTTTTCTGTATTGAATCATTTGTGGAGGGCTAAAGTTAGCCATAGTTATCTTTGTAATAGAGCTATAGCAAAGAGCTTACAATAAAGTTATTATAAGGGGAAGAGATTCAGAGTTTAATTCTTATGTTTCAATTGGTTGTAATCTAAAGCATTGTACTGTTGTTAGTGGAGTTTGAAAAATCCTACTAGGGTAAGTCGTGGTTTTACTCTCTTGAACAAAAAGATTTTCATGTAAAAATCTTTGTTCTTAACTGTCGAATCAGGTGAAAAACCTGATTCTCTATATTATTTGGTGAACTCACACAAACTATCACATCCATTTTAATCCGACTCATATATCCGATTCAACTCACCTATTTGTTACTACTAATTATGATCCCCATTTTGCCGAAGTCTAGTCGAATTTTTTAAGGTTTATTCCAGTCTCTTTTATATTTATTTATTAGGGTTTGTGTGATAAACTGTATTAGTAATGTCGATACTATATTCCACACGAATAATTGGATAATTTTTGTCGTCTTGTTTTCATTTCATATTTACTAAATCTCTACCGTCGTTATGCTACAATTTTAATTTTATACCTCTTTATTATCAAATACAATGTGGACTAATAAAAACATAATTTACAAGCTGAACACCAAATTAAATTATCTAATTCTAAGAGAAGCTACTGTCTCAATTTTAGGTGAACTAAATGAAAAACTATTACTTTTATTATTTCTTGATTATTAATAAAGCAGATTTTTCCACTTCTAGAATTGGATTATAAGGACTTACATACTTAACTCATATTACAATGCATCTCTTGTTAGTTTAATCGACTCATAAATTGTTAATTATTTGGGATAATAAGTCGATATATCAGAACATTTCCTAATATACCATCTTATGTGGGTCAAGAAGGCACATCTTCACGTAAGGCGGACTTCTTGATTGAGCCGAAGCTTCACATGCTAGTATATTACCCCGAAATAAGTTGTTGGGCTTTTCATAAAACGTTGAGAAAGGCCCATTTCTGAAAGACACAGGGTTCTATGAACTAACCCCAAAATCACAATAGGAGATTCTGAAAATCATAATTCACGTCAATGTTTCAAGTTGTTGTCGATATTTAGGAACAATTCCATCTGATATTTAAATGTTTGTTTGAAATACTTACTATTTTCGTATTGTTTTTCATCTGATATATATATATATATATATATATATATATATATATATAGTCTCTGATATGGAGGCCCTTTATGGGTCTAACATCTAATTTTTTCCCCTATTCAGATCTTTTTGGCGTTTACTCTTCGTTTACAATTCTTCTCATTGGCAGGCCAGTAACGGTAAGAAAAGGAGCGAGCAAGACTATTTTGATAATACATACATAATATATCAATTTTATATACACACACATATATATATATATATATATACATATATATATATAAAATTGATATATTATGTATGTATTATCAAAATAGTCTTGCTCGCTCCTTTTCTTACCGTTACTGGCCTGCCAATGAGAAGAATTGTAAACGAAGAGTAAACGCCAAAAAGATCTGAATAGGGGAAAAAATTAGATGTTAGACCCATAAAGGGCCTCCATATCAGAGACTTGGGCCTCGCATGCTCTGAATCTGGGCTGTTATAGGATAGTACCACTTTATATCATTGTTAAGGCCCAATTTTCACGTATTTCCGGAAGGGTTGGATGCCAAACTATAGATGAACATCACCTCACCAGTTGCCCATACTAAATGAAAAGGGAAATTAACTTAATAGCTGTCTATCTGAAGAACAGTTGGAAAATATGTATAATTGATATATTATGTATTCATTAGTGAAGATAGTTTTACTCGCTCCTTTTTCTTACTTTTAAATAGCTTTTTGCTTCTGAACTCTGCGGCAAGTTCATATTTTTTATCGAGCGGCCAAATGTGTAACTTTCCCACCAAAGAAGATTTAGCTTTTGTACATTTAGGTGTTGTTTGGTTTATGAACTAATTATTCAGAAATTATAATATCAAAATTGTTTATGAAGTAAACAACTATAAGTATAGTTGGAAAATCAATTTAGACATATAATTATTTTTATTTTATTATAAAATTCATTTCCTTTTTATTTTTTTATTTTTACACATATAATATTTTTCCTTTTATTATAAGATTTCTTTCCTTTCTTTACTTTTACATATATAATTCTTTTCCTTTTATTATAGGATTCCTCTCTTTTTTTATTTTTACACATATAATTATTTTCTTTTATTATAGGATTTCTTTCCTATGTTATTAGTTATGTAATAATCTTTTTCTCTTATTTACTTGTTTAAATAGGGGTCAATTGTACATATTCATTTATTCAGAAATACAAAAATATTGTTTTATTTATGTTTACAAGTATATGAATCGTTATCCGATGTATATAATAATGTAAGAATTATATTGTTATAAAATGAGTAACATCACATGGATTGTTAAGTAGAGATTATCTAATTTAAAGGTATAGTTTGTCTTAAATACGTACTCTTACTCCGTGTTGTTAATATACATATTCTTGTCTCACATAATCACACTCTTATCTTTTATTACCTGTATTAGTACATGAGGTTTAATACTGAAAATCAATGTTGTTTTAGTTATACATACATCAAACTAATTATAAGGAGATTATTATTAGAATGAAATAGTGTAAACGAAAAAGAAAAAAAAAATAAAGGCAATATGGAAGAGGGGGGGGGGGGGGGGGAATAATAGGGGCAACAAAACAAGAGTTAATCAAATTAGTGAGATAGACAACATTACAAACATATCAATTGAGATAAGACCTTCTGAGAGTTTGAGTGTCAAGTAAAGAACTACATGAAACAGACTTCTAGGTGAAAAGCGTATTCGGGAAAAAACTTTTTTGAAAATTTTGTATGCATAATATATGAATTGTTAAATCACTTTTTAGATAACAATAATTTTTACCGTAATGACATATATGACTCAAAGAGTCATAATGTCATAGGTTTAAATTTGAAGCATAGTATTCTAGTTTTGTTTATTTATTCTCTTGATAAAATTTTTAGCTTTGTTATCATCATTTAAATTACGACTTATAATGATATATACATCGACTTGTGAAGCAAAAATAAGTCTAGACAAGAGAAGAGGTAACTGCAAGAATTGACTTAGCATGATGCGAGTTGTTTGATCATATGCACATTTTTGAAACTCCGAACAATATCACGAGTGCGATTAGAAATTCATAAACGGATTAGGCTGAATTAAATAACTTCTGCTCAAATAATTTATTTATATTAAGAAATTTATTAAATATTTATACATATTAAATTTAGAATTCAGTTATTAGCATTTGAAATTAATATTTTAAAAGTCAGAACCCATAAAATTAAAATTTTGACTCAGTGTAGCCACATATATCCTAAGGTGTTCAGCGGAACACTCTTTGCTAAAAATTTATACTAAATATATAAAAAATTATGCTAAATATATAGATCAAATTTCTTTTCATATACATTTATTAAATTTTAAATATTCTTAACAAATTTTTTGACTTCGTCATTTCTGACTCCACATACAACATCATCGTAATAGTCGTCGTACTTGTGTGAACGAGTTGTTGGTGTCCACACACCAGCATTTTAATAGCAGAGACTTAGCAGATTTTTGGGACTTATTGTAATTTGTACCTATACTTTTCTACAACTTGAATACTTTTGCAAACCAAATGCTGATTAACATATGACGTGTATTAAAACGGATTTCGAGATTTATTAGTGACAGTTCACAGTTGACAAGTACGTAACCAAAAGAGAGTTGAACAGTCCTAGTAGTGGATCATTTTACTTTCCCTCATTACAATATATTATATCAACAAATTATTATTTAATCAATTAACACAAACAATAATTGGGATATTCATTATAATTTATATGAATTTAAAGAAAAAATTAATTAACATATCAAACTCTTCAAAAAGACACTCGCACCAAAGTCACGGTGTATTAGTTTAACAGCCAGCCTAATTCGCCCAATTTTATTTTTCGCGATTATATTTGTTTTTACCAACATTTTGTAATAGTAGATAAAAAATCTTTTAACAAACAGGTTAATTTGCTCAATTTTATTTTTCACGACTATATTTATTTTTATCAAAATTTTGTAATAGTAAATAATTTTTTTAACCGTAGATATGATATCTGATTATGTAATTGTCCACTTGTAGATGTTGTAGATGAAAAGAAGGGATGATGTTACTCTTATGATTACGAACTCCACTTGCTAATATTGCTTATGTTAATATAATAAAAACTACGATTTGTATTATAAAATAAGGAGGATACCTATATTTATTTACATAACGGACAGTTGATGTTTACTAGTAGTATAATTCAAGAACTTTGATCTACTTAGCCCCAGCTAAATAAAGGAAAGTTGTATCAGTTTAATTTTCTAAATTAGGAGTAGTTCCAATTTAAAAGAATTGAATATAATTACTTCTGTCATCAGACACGTTGATCTAAATCAAAAAATTTATAGATGATAGATACTTAGTTGAAATTGATCACTAAGTAATTCAATTTGATTACCTTCACAAAATAGACCTCAAAGAAAATTAAACGAATAAACACAAAAGTTGATTGAGTACACTAATTTTTCGTGTTATTTTATTGATTTTACTATCATCAAATAATAAAAATAGATTTAACCCCAAAAATCTCTGCAGATCGGCCTCCAATGTAGACGACTTATTTAAACATTTTTCACACATATTAATTAAAAAAAAAAAGAAAATTAATAATTTTTTTCTTTTGACAAGTGAGGTCCTTTAAAATGCGGCCAAATTCTTATCTTAATTAATAGCCGACATATAACCCCAAAAAATCGTCAAAATACAATATGTAATTGACGAATTGAAAAAAGAAAACGTCTTCTAGGCGAGATAATGTGTGACAAAATTTAGTACACAAATTACATCCATCTCAAGTAAGGATTTGAGTTCTATTTTAATTGATCCAAGCTTCTCGCTAATAATGCATGATAATATTTGAGCATAAATTTTTAATATTTAATTAATATATAATCACATCTTATTAAACTATTTAATTATTATAAATTTATACAAAATTAACATAAATATTTAATGCGAGTAAATTATTTATTCTTTCAACGAGAGTAAAACTAGGAACCAATTGGAGGGAAAAATAGTTTATGATTGTCCTCTACTTTGTTACATACCTCAATTGTACCTAAAAGTCGTCCCAAAAATCCCTAACCATTCCATAAACGCAACAAATTAAGCCAAGTTGATTACAAAATTGACAATTCGTCATGGATGAAGCCAATCAAGTCAAAACTCAGTGCTCCATGGACCCATGCTTCTATTGCCTATTGGTATTTTAAAAAAGCAAATACAAACGTCCAATAAAATCAAATATATAGATGATCAAATAGGTTGAGTAGTTGATTTTTTAAATGCGATATATTTTTTTGATTGAATTTATCACGTGACTTTCTCAATGCGATTTATCTTTTTTATGGAATTTATAATTTATTTCATATATAATGACAGTGAATTTTCTTATCCACAAAATAAAAATAAAAATCAGGCATACAGTTTGAAAGCAGTGATAACGAAATTTAGAAATGGACTGTCCTTTTCTCTCTTGTATTTCTGCTTGGATTCTTTTTCCAATGCACATTTATTACTATTTTATTAATGCGGACATAAAACTAGAATGCTTTTCTTCTATGGAAAACCATATACGAATTCGACTTTTTTGTCCTCCTTTGGAAAAAAAATATTCTTACCGCTCTTTCGCCTAGAATATTTATTCAAAATGAGTCTCTATATAAATTATTTAGAATTAAATAATAAAATAAAATAAAAATTTATGTTAGTGATTTTTCTTATTAAAATTTTAAAATTTAATTATAAATATATATTATATATTTATTAGTTTTATAAATATGGATTGTAGATAAATTTTTATTTTCTTTGATCCATTTTACACATATAAAAACGATTCTCGGTTTTCATTCAGTTTTATTCGTTTTGGAAGTCTGCTATGTGTTCTGGAAATTTTTCCTTTTATATATATTTTTTATTTTTTTCGTTTTAAATTATTTATTATTTTTTTATAATAATTATCTCAATTTTTTTGTCATTTCAGAAGTTTAAAATAAAATTAATTAATATTTTTTATTTTATTTTAATTACTATAATTTATCCTGAAAATTATAAAGTCCTTGATTATTGAGTAAATATTTAATAGAGAGATTTTATAATATATATATAAATAAGATTAAAGTAATTAAAAAGTCTCTTCTAATTAATATTTATTAAGGGGTGTGTAAAATAAAAAACAACAGCTAATTTGAGACAGAAAGAGTGACTTATTCTTAAACAATGTGAGGGTGTTTGGCTAAGCTTATAAGCTTATCAAACTAGCATATAAGCGTTTTTAACTTATCTACGCGTTTGGTAAATCCTTAAAGTGCATAAGTCAAGATAATTATAAGTTATAAGTTGGTCATCCCCAACTTATGATTTTACATCTTATAAGTACTTTTGGTTTGAATAAACTATTTACAATTTTATCCCTAATATTTTCATGTTCTCAAAATACTTTTTCTTAAAATAAAATTTCGAATACCGTTCATAATTTCACTTCCACCTATATTCTTTCGAACCTAAAATTTCCTTCACCTCTTCAATGTTAACAAAAATTATGCAATTCTTTATGACATTGTTTAGGGTAACAATTCTCTCTCTAATATTTTTTAGTAGTTCTTCAAGTTCTACGGTTAAGTGTGGAATTCTTCTTTAACTTGACATCAATATTGTTAATTTGTGGGTTTTGTAAAGCACGCCATCTTCTCTTACTTCTCTAATTATAAGATATTTATTATTGATTTCAAGAGCTAATTAAATTTAAAATATATATATTATTGGTAATACAAAATATGAAAATTTTAAAAAGAAGTAAAATAGAAAACATATAACCCGTTAATATTTAATCTGGATGACAACAGATGATTTGATTATTGAAAATATTATATAATAGTTGAATGTTTTTATTTTATTAGAGACGAAAGAAATTGTTAAGTATTTGTTTTCTCTAACAAATTTTGTGTACTATCTAAGTATGTTTTAATTAAAAGTGTTAGTCAAATTATTAGTTATTATATTATATATTATGGTTATATTTTAGCTTATATAAAATAATTTATATTTATAAAAATGATTTTATCTAATCAATTTTGTATTAAAAGTAAATAAGACACATATTATTTTATATTGAAATTAAACTAAAATTTAAAATCTTATAAAAATCACGTTGGAAATAACCTCTTTATTTCTGTGGTGGAGGTAAGGTCTGCATACACTCTACCCTTTCCATAACCCACTTTATGGAATTATGTTGGGGATGTTGTTGTTGTTATAAAAATCACGTTGTTATTTATATAAATAACTCGAAGGACATTTAAAATAAATCAAACCAAAAATATACTTATTAACACTTTTTTATCAAACACTTCAATTGTTTATTATTATAGTTTGTTTGGCCAAGCTTCTGGGAGGCTAAAATTGATTATTTTTCTAAAAAAACACTTATTTTTTAAAAATGAGGTGTTTAGCCAAGCTTTTGAGAGAAAATAAGTGCTTTTAGGGAGCAGTAGAAGTTGTTTTTCAGAAGCTAAAAAAAGTAGTTTCTTCCCAAAAACACTTATTTGGAAAACACTTTTGTGAAAAATACACTTATAAGCACTTTTTAAAAGCTTGGTCAAACACTAATTGTTATTCAAAAGTATTTTTTAAATTTATTGGCCAAACACAAACGTTTCTCACTAAAAGTACTTTTTTAATAAGCACTTTTGAAAAAACACTTCTCAAAATAAGCTGATTTAAGAAATTTGGCCAAACAGGCTATTAGTTTCAGTACTTTTATTCAAATACGTAACTGCTTATTTAGTAAATCACCTTCAATATTTAAAAATCCTTATTAACTATTTTAAATCAGCTAAATCAAACGAGCTTGGTATATTACTTGGTTCAATTTTCATTTATTTTTTAGAAAGAATAAAAAAATCATAAAGTAACATTAATTGAATCTTAAAAAAATAGCCCTTCAATATCTTTCCAGTTAAGGGCCCCTGATCAAATCCCCACCGAATTATTACATGTTGACTAGAAGTACGCAATACTTGGTTCCTACTATTACTCAAAAGTTATCTTTCAACACACTGCCTGCTTTCTTTTTACTTATTAGGATAATGCTTATATATTTTTTTCAATACTTGGTTCCTACTATTACTCAAAAGTTATCTTTCAACACACTGCCTGCTTTCTTTTTACTTATTAGGATAATGCTTATATATTTTTTTTTGGAAAAAAAAGATGAGTAGAGATACAATTTGATTAATTTTTAATCTATTAATAATAGATATTTTTAAAAAATATATCATAATCATTCTGAAGTAAAGTGGAGGGTAAATTATAACCTTCATTAATTTATATATATATGTAGAATTCTGTAAATGCTACGAATCCCATTACCAACCAAATTCCCCCTTTATAAGGTCTCTATAGATTCTATGTATATATTTTATCAGTTCTGATGAGTCATCCATAATTGACCCCTAGATATTCCAATAAATTCATAGAAAAAGGCCAAGAGAATCTTCCATTGACAATCCTTTTACACTTTTGCAGTCGACAGAGACTCCATACCTTTCTTGTCACTTGATAAGGTCTATTTAATTTCCTACTATTGGTTATTATTTCAATATATGTTCATCTATAATACATGAATCCTTTTTATTTCAGCCAATTGAATTAATGTAAGGTTGAACTATAGTACCCTGTTATTGCTTCTTTTATAAATTTTAAATTCTGTTTTTGAAAGTATTCTTTATTAAGAGGCTAATCAAAGGTTGAAACATGATATATAGTTTGATTTGTGTACTGCAGTGTTTGGTGTTTGAATTATTTCCACAAAGAAGCAGCCATGACTATTGCTGTTTCAAGCGTAAGTCCAAGTCCTACTAGGCTTGAGGTTTGTTTCAGACTTTGTTGCTTTATTCTGTTATGACAAAAGTTAAGTTAGGAGTTTAGGTTGAAAATTTGTTGTGTCATGTTAAATTTTTCAGGGGAAATTTATGGGTATGCTGGCTTGTTGGATTCTGGGAGTTGGCTCACTTGTTTCTTGGAACAGTTTAATGAGCATAGGAGATTACTACTATGCATTGTTTCCGGTAAGTCTTCCTAAATATTGATAACTTATAATCCTTTTTTTTTTTTTTTTTAAATGTTCAATTTTGTTTCATATAACAGTGAATATTCATATAGGGGATCTCAATATACTTGAGGTGTAGTTGTGAATGGATTATCTGCTGACTGGTTTTTTTTGGTATGGAAATTGAAGAATTATCATCCTTCAAGGGTACTCACCCTAGTGTATCAGCCATTTGCACTTGGAACAATGGCAATTCTTGCATATAATGAGGCAAGAGTTGATACAAGAAAGCGCAACTTGGCTGGATATATTCTGTTTACCTTAAGCACCTTTGTTCTCATACTGGTATGTTATGTTCTACTTTTGCCAGTTTCTGATTTTTAACTTTGGTCATTTTCTGATCAATATTTTGTTCACCCTGTTTTTTTGACTTCTTTCCAGTTGGATTTGGCAACTTCGGGTAAAGGTGGAATCGGAAATTACATTGGTGTATGTGCCATAGTAGGTTGTTTTGGAGTTGCAGATGCTCATGTTCAAGGTGGAATGGTTGGAGATTTAGCCTTCATGTGCCCCGAGTTCATGCAAGTGTGTGGCAGTAACATTTTCAATTTTTGTTCTGCTTCAATTGCTTTATGAAATCCTTAAATTATGTTTGTATCCTGACTCATAAATTATACAGTCATTTTTTGCTGGTCTTGCTGCATCTGGTGCACTTACCTCTGGTTTAAGGCTAATGACCAAGGCAGCTTTTGAGAACAGCAACGGCGGTCTACGCAAAGGAGTTAGTACGTAATTCTGATCTCATTCTTTTAAAGTTAAATAGAAAAACAGTATGCTTGATGTACTTTCATTGTGATTCAATTAATGTTTCTTACTATTTCTAGTTTCTCCTGGTCAGAAACTTGAATAATTGTTGATTTTACAGTGTTGTTCCTTGCCATCTCCGCATTCTTTGAATTCATATGCATCTTTCTATATGCATTCATCTTCCCTAAGCTACCAATTGTGAGGTACTACCGCACAAAGGCAGCTGCAGAAGGATCAACAACTGTTGCAGCAGACTTAGCTGCTGCAGGCCTCAGAACTCAACCGATTGAAAAAGTAGGCAACTTTTTCTCCTCGGCTAAAAATTGTTATAAGTGATTTTCTTGATTACAATATTTGATATGTTTCTGTTTAACTGAACAGGTTGATAATGATGTTAAACAATCGGAACGTCTGAGCACCAAACAATTGTTTTTCCAGAACATTGATTATGAATTGGACATATACTTGATTTATGTCCTCACTTTATCAATTTTCCCCGGATTCTTGTATGAAAACACTGGTATCCACAAATTGGGATCATGGTAAGTGCGCATACCTTTTCTCTGAATAAATTTCGTCTCGCTATGACTTTATTTGCAGTACTTCAATCTGAATAAGTAGCATATTGCAACATCATGTGATCATTCATATTATCAAATTGAAATTCAAATGGCACACTGTTTTGGAAGCTTGAGTTGCTTTAACTACATTTTAATGTGGAAAACATTTCTCCTATGGATTACTTGATGAGATCTTTTATTTTTCTTAATATCAGGTACCCTCTAGTTCTTATAGCAATGTACAATGTTTGGGATCTGATAGGAAGATACATTCCACTGATTGAGAAAATCACGCTGAAATCACGGAAGGGCCTCATGATCGCAACCCTTTCTCGTTTCTTGCTGATCCCTTGCTTCTACTTCACTGCAAAATATGGTGATCAAGGCTGGATGATATTTCTCGTCTCGTTCTTAGGACTCACAAATGGTTATCTCACTGTTTGTGTCATGACAGCTGCTCCTGAAGGATACAAGGTTGGTGAAGTTTTAATTTCAGATTCCATACAAAATGTCATTTTATAATCATCTTAAGTATCAAATCATATTTTAACACTTAACTGAAATTTGAATTTTGCAGGGTCCTGAGCAAAATGCATTGGGTAACTTGCTAGTGTTATTCCTACTAGGTGGAATATTTTCTGGTGTTACTTTAGATTGGTTGTGGATTATTGGTAATGGAAAATTCTGAGGAGTACTCAAGATTGCTATGTGACAGGACAGTATCTAACATTGCATTTTAGTGGGGAATGCACATACTATATAGTTCTGTCTTTAAATCTTCATATCAATTTTTAGCTTTTAGGAAATTAGTGAAGTATGTATAGAGTACTTTCTGGATTGAATAGTTGTAACAGGAATTCACTTGCAGAGAAAAAAGAAATGGCTGTCTTGTTCAAGTTATATACATTCCGTCTTTCCTTTGCCCGCCTTTGGTTCATTTCATTTCTCAAAATTTTAAAGCCGGAAAATAGACTTTTCAGTGCCGAAAAGATGATGTGTCACTTCACACACTCACTTTCGAACATGGCAAAACACGAGGCAGGCATAACTTTAGTACAGATTATATGCAAGTCTTGTCGGATGAACAAGACTTAGTATTATCTTCATTCTATTGTATTTTTATTCTATTAAATTTCACGAGACGGGAATTGACTAATGAAGTCTCAAGTTTAACTATATATTTCTCCGAAATCAATTTCTTTGAATATAATTTAAATACAAAATACAGATGCAATGGTAAGAGAATGGAAATGCTTTTTATAGTTTTCCTTAGATTGCATAGAGATTTTTCTCCCCAAAGTGTTCCTCTAATTCTTGCTGATAATATATTCGGATTAAGATCACTTGGCCACTGCAATGTTCCTTGGGAACAATAGACACATTTAATAGATGAGATCTTATTGTGGCCAAACTCACTTTTGAGAGAGGCAACTTAGAAAAAGATTTGACACTCGGTATTTACGCTAAATCAATAAATATTTGGCACTTATTTTCACAAGCACCTTTATTATTAATTGTGATTGATTAATATATTTAAACAGTTTAATTATCACTTAACTATGATGACCTAACGTGATTTGATGTAAATATTAGGTGTCGATTAGTTCTTTTCTAGTCAATAGTGCTGCTCCCCGCCTTGTTGATCCCAATTTATTTCAATGCGCAATTATTAAAAGACATAAATAAATTAAGTAATACTTTTATAGTGATTTAGTTATGGTAGAAGAAATCAATTGTTCCGATAGAGTAAATGAGATATCTTGTTCTTTTACAATTTGAATAAAAGAAAATAACTTTTTTACTTTTTTTTAAGTAAAAATTAAAGATGTTCTCTTGTAAAAAGATTATAAAACAAAAAAAAAATAATGAAAAGGGTTAGAAAACCATTTCTGCTGTTTCGACACATGCATTTAAGATCAATTCATTTATATTAATAAAATCACATACATTCCCTACTACTGTTGTTTGCCCTGAAATCGATATAGTTGAATTTGTAAGGAGTCAAGAATACGCGTTATGATTTAATTCTAATTTTTTGTCTGATTTACCAGCGGTTTGATTATTAATAGACGATGAAAATAGATAACATTGATGAAAATAAGCTAGATAAAGTAAAGAGAACAAATCTATGTGTATCTGAAGCAACCGTGAACGAGCCCAAGATCTCTACCTCTGACTCAAGATCAGCTACTCAAATATCTATTGAATTCAAGACAGTACATGAAAAATGCTTGGAGCCCCAAAAAACAGTATATTACTGATATATTTGCTTGATAGAATACAGAGTCTGAATCCCCTTACAAGTGAGGAGGATCAACTATATATAGGCTACAGAGTTAAGTCCTTAGCTAATAAGAAAACGTCACTAGAGCCTTAAAGTAGTACACCTTGTGTTCTCACGCCACGTGGCTAGTCAGTCGGTAGGTGCCGGCTAATATCACTGCATGGTCCAGATCCGTACGAGCTCGTCCGCGCACCTGAGCTGCTAGACACTCTTGTCCCCTGCTTGTCCTTTATGAGAAGTCATCAAGGGTGGCGATTCCCTAGTCCTTAATTATCCAATGCAGGATGGCATCTCTTCCGTTGCTATTTCGTAGAAAACCTGTCGAGACCCTTTGCTCTTATCATCTTGAAATGCTATTCCGGACTTGTCGATAATGTCGCGTGTATTCAATTCGGTTTCACCCCATATATATAACTGTATTACTTCTTTTTCTTTTTTTAGTATTTTAATATGCTTTACTACAACATCCCTCTTTTAAGGGATAATATTACATATACACCTATCTCTTTAGACTCTACTAATGAAATTACATTGATTATGCCGTTATAAAATCACTTACATCAATATTTTCATTAGAATTAGTACTTAGGATGAATTTTTTGTTAGCACTGCGTCAAAGCTCTTAACTTTTGTGTTCAAATAATTTTGCACTTCTATTATAATCGTCCACGATCTTAAAATTCTAAATCCGTTGGTGAATTTAATCTTAATAAGAGAATATATATTTTATTAATTTTTAGACTATCCAATTGAAGACTCGAGGATATTGTGCCAGTAAACCCACGCAACGAACTCCTAAGAATTACGGAATAAGAAAAATGGAAATATATACTAAGAACTTTCTACACTAGCTTGTGCAAGTCATGTGAGGAAAATCTAAATTTGGCCAGGTGGTGTTTGTATTCTTCCACGTGTGTAAGTGTGTACTTACAATACCCGTTAATTCCAAAGTGGATAGAAGACCCTTCAATGTGAAATAGCTTTTCTTTTTCCTCGATCATTCATCTTCTGTTGTTCGCCGGAGGTTTCGTCTTTCTTGCTTTTCCGATGAGCTGATCAGCATTTCTTCTCACCAACAATATCAAATATCGGCCTTTCAAAGTTGATCCGGTAATTCAAATTTCGGTACGACAGTAGTTTCGTTTTTCTATTTTAAAAAAAAAATAATAGAGGTTAGATCTCCGCTCTCAAGCTCTCAAAGGTCAATCAAGATACCATGGGTTCATAAATCAGAAAATCATCTAATTATTGAGAATTATTTAACAAAGTCATGTTTCTTTCATTTGTGATGATAAGATCACTCAACTTTATTTATATCACTTCATAAGCCAATTTTTTTTCCCTTTCTGGCCAATAAAATGTGAAATGATATTTTATTTAGTCCAAATATATTTTTTTCTCAGCTCACATGACATTAATTATTAAAAACTCAATAGAAATCATCGACTCAATCCTAACCTATAACCCGAGGGGAAGGCTATTCGCTTTGAAATAACTAAACTAATTACAAAATTGTTTCTACACGATTAATATCTGAAATATATGTATATTTTCTCAAAAGTGACGAAGTTTGAAATAAAATATTAGAAATTTTAAGTTCTAGACCCACTCGAGTAATTTATAAATTCTGTTTGAAATAAATTTACTTGTTTAGAAGAATCATTTAAGAAGAACATTAATGTTGTAATCATAAAATTGTTTGTGTAAATTAAACTATGATGGTGGTAGTGTCATGTGTAAATTATTAATTATAAGGGGATGACAAAGATTCTTTTAAGTGGACTAAATAAAATGTCATTTTATTGGTTAAATTTTAATAGGAAACTTACATAGTTACCCATAAAAAATAAAATATTTACATAAGCATACTCTTTTACTTTTAATGCTCTTTAAAGTAATTATATAAAATATTCTATTTAATTTATATTTTTTTTGAGTTAACGTCGATATTAAGTAATATCGAATTAAGTACGCCTAATAAATATTAGTTACATAACTAAGTAGTAAAGCAAAAAAATTAAGTTATAGGATTTCACCGTGAGATTGACTAATGCAAAAATTAAAGAACACATATCTAATATTATTGTCATTTTTAGTGTTGAAATCATTTCTTTTGTTAGCATTAGTATTGATTTGATTTTTGTTTGAGCTTTGTTTGAGTTAATAACATGCTTCTATAAACTGTAAAATTTATTGGATCATTATCTAAGTCCAAATTTTAAAACAAAACTATGAAAAAATTTAAGAAGTATATATAAATTGTTTAAAATATTTATAAAAATTATATACATGTAATGTCGAGTTGGTTTGGCTCAATTTGATTTTCTTTTTAGATAAAATCAAACTAAACCAATCATGTTCGAATTTTTTTTTCAACAGCTAACTAAATCAATAGTTAATTTTTTTTCTAAATCTAATTTGAATAATCGATTTGATGCAATATTTCAATTTCTTTTGTACACCCGTGTGGTAAACAATTCATTAGGGCCAGCCTTAGATATTTAGTTGATATTTTTAAAGTTTGATAATCGATAATTATAAGTAACTATCAAATATTGAACATTCGGTTCTATATGATAAAATAAGTTTCAATATAAATTTTTTTAATTAAATTCAATAATTCAATTTTTGGTGATTTATGTTCACCATTACCTATAGCGCAAATTATGTTTGAACCTACTATTATTGCATGAATTTTCCCTTTAAATATGTATTAGAATTCTATAAATACTGTGAATCTCAATACGAGGAGATGGCTTGGATTGTAAGCATTTTTTATATTTAATTTTAAAATTGTAACTTCAAATCACCCAGAAAATAAAAAGATGAAAAGTCTCAGAAAAAAGGTTTTTCTTTAAGGAAAAAAAAATTTCCTGACACCTTTATAAGGTTCTTATACATATTTATCCGCTGACTTCTTCTAATAATTTTTATTCAATTGATAATATAATCAATCCACTCAATTTTCCTGGACACATAGTTCTTCTAATATTTTTTCCTTTTATATAAAAAGTTCATCCTTTTTTACAAAGAGTACTTAATATTTCTTTTAACAAAAAATATATAATTTATTTTTTTATTTTAAAATAAGTGGTATTTTTATTTTGGACACATTTCATAAAAAAACTATGCATCTCTATAAAGAAAAATATATTTTTACTCATTTAACGCTAATAAATATTTTGATAAAGATGTAATTCTTTAATATTTTCTGATTATATAAAACTTTCTCTATTTAAATAACTGTAAAATTGAAAAACATACTTATACTAGGCAAAAAGAAAATTTTAATGTCTTGTTTAATTTAATTCTTTTCGATCCAAATTGATCGGACATAGTGGAGGCAAGTAGACTAATTGGGTTAAATTTGGGCGGTTAAAAATGGGTCAATATTATAAAATGAATAATAGTTTAATCCGCTTATATTTTATACTGATAAAAGTGGGTTGGGTAATAAATGAGTTTGATAAAAGACATATTAATCCATATTTATTCATATTTTTATGAGTTAATAGTACTCTATTTTAGAATTTAATATCTGAAAAATATTTTAATTTTTTTAAATGAGAAATATTGAAAATACTTTACTTTGTTTTATTGTATCACAAAAGTAATAAAAAAATTTATGTAACTTTTCAATATAAAAGAAATTTCTAATAATAAGGAATTTTAATTTATCACAGATCTCACTAAATGAAAAATTTATATTGTAGGAGGAAAAATATACTTAATGCACTTTAAGAAATATCAATGGTATTATTTTTAATTCATTATAAAATTGAAAAATTATATATAATAAGAGAAATGTACATTTAATATTAATAGAGTTATGTACTTTTTAATAAGAAATGTATATCTAATATTAAGAAAAAAAAAGTTACAACAAAAAGGAAATTGACTAATCGAGATGGCAATTGGAACAGGGCGGGACGGGATAGGACATTGCAAAAGCTAAATGGGATAGGAATGACGATGCTTAAACAGCGCTGGGTGGGTCAAAACTTTTATTTTTAAAAATTAAACAAGGTAGGATAGGTGGTAGGGCGATCTAAGCTTAACTTTCTTTAGTTATTTTGATCTTTCAAATGACCAACTATAAAGAGAGAGAAACATAAAAAGGAAGAGAGTTACAACATTTTTGGTGGTATCATAAATTTTGAGTGAATAAAAGCTGAAAGTTTAACCCATTAGGCTAACTCATATTTTACTCATGAATGTCCATATTTCTATGAGTTGAATAAAGGGTTTAAACCCAAATTTTACCCATTTAAAACTAACTTATCCAACTCACTAGAAAATGGACGGGTTGGACAGCTTATCAAAATATGAGCTCATTTTGCCATCACTAATATGACATCACCATCTCTTATGTCTCGAACACAACAAAGTATAGAGTCAAGATTCCGAGTAATATTCCAAGTTCCTTCATGTATATATATCAAATGCATAGAACATTTTCAGCTATAAAAAGAACTGGAAAATTCATACTCCATTAAGGTTTATATTACAAACAATAAGTTTTCAACCACCCATAAAGAGGTTTAGACTTGAGAGACGATGAGGTCCAATTGATTTGAATTTGAAAAAATCAAAGATATGTTTAACTTATTTTCTTATCAAGTAAATTAGTGTAGGCTGAAGGGTAAATAATACGAAAAAGAAAAAATTAAGTTCAGGTGTGATAGAATCCCGATATAATTTAGGTGTGAAGTTGACCATAGTTTATATGTAATCTATATCTTATCCTCAATAAATTCATATTTATATGTAAAAAATCCAAAAAAGATTGAGAGAATCTAATTGCTTCTGTATAGATTTCAAATTCTGTTTACAATGTAATCTTTATTTAAGAGGCAAATCAAGATTGATATATGCTAGTTTGTGCAGTGCAGTCTTTTTGGTGTTTGAATTTATTCCACAGAGAAGCAGCCATGATTAATGCTGTTTCAAGTGAAAGTTCAAGTCCTACCAGGCTTAAGGTTTGTTTCAGATGTTCTTACTTTATTCTGTTATGGCAAAATTGAAGGAGTTAATTGAAAATTTGTTGTGGCTGAAATTATGATGTGTGTGAAATTTTTCAGGGGAAATTTATAGGTATTCTTGTTTGTTGGATTCTGGGATTTGGATCACTTATTTCTTGGAATAGTTTAATGAGCATAGGAGATTACTACTATGCACTGTTTCCGGTGAGTCTCCCTTGCAATAGAAATTATTGACTACTTTTAATTTTATTTTATTTTTTTTCAATTTTAAACTTAGATCACATAGCCATTTTAGTATGTTTGGGATTGAGGCATAGTTGTGTATGAATTGTATGGCTGACTGATTTATTTTGGTATGAAAATTGAAGAATTATCATCCTTCAAGGGTACTCACCCTAGTGTATCAGCCATTTGCACTTGGAACAATGGGAATTCTTGCATATAATGAGGCAAAAGTTGATACAAGAAAGCGCAACTTAGCTGGATATACTCTTTATACCCTAAGCACACTCACGCTCATACTGGTATGTTCTGCTTTTGCCTATTTTTGTTTTTAAGTTCTGATCTTTTATGCACCTCTAAATATCACACAAACAGGTGAATTTGGCTGTCAGAATTTTGCGCAGATGATGGACCAAATCAATCTATCTGTTTCCCAGAGTATTTACTTAGCCAAAATTAAGACAGATTAAAATAGCAAAACAATATTTCTACATGAAAAACAACCGGCTCACAATTGCAAAAAACCACGACTTACACCATTGCAGGATTTAACCAGTTTCACTAAAATAATGAGCCTCAACAAATATTCAGATTACAAGCCCTTGCAACCCAGGAATTAACTCTAGTCCCTAATTTCAACAATCTACACAGAATGTTAAACCCTCTTCAAGTTATTCCCAATTTGAGGTTAAACTGAACAGGATTGTTCCCTAACCAATCCTTCTAGAAAAGCAGTAAGGTACGACTCAATTCAACTTCCTAATATACAGGAACTAGACTAGAAGACTACAACTCAATTCAACTTCTCTAAAACATATAAGGTTCTTCAATTCGTATTGTTCTTCCTATCAGGTTGTACTTGGATAGCTAGCCAGAACTCTCTCTCAAATATACTCTTGCTTATTCGCTTGAGTTCTACCTTTTGTTCTCTCAGTGTGAGTGCGTGAATCTCTTCATCGAAGTTCGAGTATATTTATAGTCTCTTGTTGTGCTTCCTAGTTCATCAAGAAGACCTTGAGCAACAACAACTCCTTCCTTGCTTGGATACTTGAGTCTGTACATTTGTGAACTTCTCTTCTGAATATGCTTTGTACAGACTCCCTTATCTTTTCACCTCGAGACGCCTTTATTTCAGAGAGTCCTTTATCAAAGCGGACTATGGATACTGGAACATGTATCTTCAACCTGGTTCATTGATCTGTTTCATGTTTTTGTCAATCTTCAAAATATACTGATCCCAACAAGTTGTCATTTTCTGGTCAATATTTTGTTCACCGTTACAAAATCTGTTGGTTTTTCACTTCTTCCCAGTTGGATTTGGCAACTTCTGGTACGGGCGGAATAGGAAATTACATTGGTGTATGTGCCATAGTAGGTTGTTTTGGAGCAGCGGATGCTATTGTTCAAGGTGGAATGTCTGGAGATTTATCCTTCATGTGTCCTGAGTTCATTCAAGTGGGTGGAAGTAACATATTTAACTTTGTTCTGCTTCATTTGCTACATGAAATCCTGATTAAATTATGTTTCTGTCCTGACTCATGAACTATGCAGTCATTTTTCGGTGGTCTTGCTGCATCTGGTGCACTTACCTCTGGTTTAAGGCTAATGACAAAGGAAGCTTTTGAAAACAGTAACAACGGTCTACGCAAAGGAGTTAGTACGTAATTTTGATGTCATTGTGAAAAGTTAAATCGAAAACAGTATGCTTGATGTACTCCCAGTTTGATGCAATTGATATGTCTTGATATATTATGTTTAATTTCCCCCATGAGAAACTTGAGAATTATTGATTTTGCAGTGTTGTTCCTTGCCATTTCCGTATTCTGTCAATTCTTATGCATCTTTCTATATGCATTCATCTTCCCTAAGCTACCAATTGTGAAGCACTACCGCACAAAGGCAGCTGCAGAAGGATCAACAACTGTTAAAGCAGACTTAGCTGCTGCAGGCATCGAAACTCAACTGATCGAAGAAGTAGGAAAATTTTTATCCTTAACTATAAACTGTTATAAGTGATTTTCATGATCATAAATTTGATATGTTTCTGTTTACTGAACAGGCTGATAATGATGCTAAACAATCAGAACGTCTGAGCACCAAACAACTATTTTTTAAGAACATTGACTATGAATTGGACTTGTACTTGGTTTATGTCGCCACTTTATCAATTTTCCCCGGGTTCTTGTATGAAAACACTGGTACCCACAATTTAGGATCATGGTAAGTCTGCATACCTTTTCTCTGAATAAATCCTTCCTGCCATAACTTCATTTGCAGTACTTCTTGAATTTCTTTTTTGAACTGTCCAGTTGAATGGTCTAAATCAATTTTTAAAAAAGAAAATGGATAAAGTATTAAAATGAAAAATATAGGATGTTTCAATCTGAAAAAGTAGCATATTGGAACTCCATGTGATTATTCATATTATTATCAAATTGAAATTCAAATGGCACAGTGTTCCGTATTATCTTGCTCATGTCCAGAGCCAATTTGATTTCTTGGAGTTCCCAACCATGTAGATAAGATCTGCTAGCTTGATAAAAACCTGAGTAGCTTACTTGCTTTAACTACATATTAATGTAAAAAACATTTCGTCTATGAATTACTGATATCTGTTAATATTTTTCTTTAAAATGTCAGGTACGCTCTAGTTCTGATAGCAATGTACAATGTTTGGGATCTGATAGGAAGATACATTCCACTGATTGAGAAAATCAAGCTGAAATCACGAAAGGGCCTGATGATCGCAACCCTTTCTCGTTTCTTGCTGATCCCTTGCTTTTACTTCACTGCAAAATATGGTGATCAAGGTTGGATGATATTTCTCGTATCCTTCTTGGGACTCACAAATGGTTATCTCACTGTTTGTGTCATGACAGCTGCACCTAAAGGATATAAGGTTGGTACAATTTTAATTTCAGAATCCATATAGATTTTCATTTTATAATCATCTGAAGTTTCATCTTAACACTTAATTGAAATTTGATTTTTGTAGGGACCTGAGCAAAATGCCTTGGGTAACTTGCTAGTGTTATTCCTATTATGTGGAATATGTTCTGGTGTTGCTTTAGATTGGTTGTGGATTATTGGTAATGGGAAATTCTGAGAGACTCAAGATGTTATGTGACAGGACAATAGCTGAAATTGCATTTTGTGTGGATATGGTGCTCTCTTCCTTTCTTGATATCAATTTCATCATCTATGAAATTACTGGAGTATACAGAATGATGAAATTTCCATATGTGAATATTGAACTTCTTTCTGGAGTGCATAGTATGTTACAGAAGTTGTTATCAGAAAATTGTGAAGTTAAATTCATTCAGAAGAGAAAAAAGAAAGGGTTGTCTTGTTCAAGTTCTGATGTACATTCAGTCTTTCCTTTGCCTTTTTTTTGGTTCACCAAATAGGTGAATATGATTAAAGTTGTCATTCAGATTGTAGAATCTGGCATGGTCAATTAGTAGATTTTTTTAGCACAAAACAGTTGACGCAATCCTAATTGTTGGTGGTTCGGTGCTAGATTTTTTTTTAATTTTAAAATCTAGTCTTAATTAAGAAATGAGACCCAACCAAGTTATGGAAATAATGCTGTAAATTTGCTTTAGAATTTTTTATAACAATAAAGTCATCCAACTTAAACCAACTTTTCAAGCCATTTTAAGTGTCGAAAAGATGATGTAGTGTGTCATATCTGAAAGATTTCTAGCACATATCTAGAAATTTTTTCACCCACCATTGTTGAATTATTCATTCAACACCTACCCAAGCCACCATTGTTGAATTATTCATTCAACACCTACCCAAGCCACCATTGTTGAAGAAGAAAGTTTCCCCTTTCACACCTCCATTCACACCACCTCAACCCTCTATAAAAGGAGGGTTAATCTTCATTGTAAATCATCCACCAAAGAGTGAATACATCTCTAAGAGAGTAGTTCCTAGTGAGTGGAGTGAGTTTTGAGAGTTTTTTTGTGAGTTTGAAAATCTCTTTGTAAATTTTGTTCTTGAGTAATAGAGTTTTATTTTTCTCTCAAATTATTCCTTACAACTCCGTAATGATCCTGTGATAACAAGTGGTATCAGAACCTCGTCGGAAGTGCTCATCAGAATTGTGTAAGGCTGAAAATTTTGAGAGTTTCAAAAGTGCTCAAAACTCAATTTTGAGTACACCATTGCATTCCTCTCGTCAACACGAGTTCGTACATATTTTCGGAACTAAAATCCGACGTCGTATGAAGTCGTAAGAGCTCCCAAAAGAAATTGAGGAGGAAGACGATTTACAGTACTCTACTGCAGTAATTTCTGCAAGATTTTTCAGAAATTACATTTCAGTCCCAAATTCGGTGAATTAATCACTGAAAGGTGATAATGACCACAGAAGAGTCAACATCATCTTCCGGAGCCATGATTATGCTCACTGCCACCAACTACATGCTGTGGAAACCTCGAATGGAAGATCTTCTCAGTTGTAAAGATTTGTTCGACCTTATAGAAATAAAAGGTGTAAATCCTAATCCCGATAAGTTGTCGGAATGGAAGAAATTAAACCGAAAAACTATTGGTCAAATCCGACAATGGATTGACCATAGTGTCTTCCACCATGTTGCACAAGAGACAGACGCATATGCCCTCTGGAAGAAGTTGGAGGATATGTACCAGGCCAAGACCGCTCGGAATAAGGCTTTGTTGATGAGACGCTTAGTCAACATGAAGCTGAAAAGTGGAATTTCAGTTGCCGAGCATACCAGTGAGTTCCAGAGCCTGGTGAACCAGTTATCATGTGTAGAGATGCCGCTTGGTGATGAAGTTCAGGCACTTCTACTTCTCAGTTCTCTCCCCGACAGTTGGGAAACGCTGGTGGTTTCTCTCAGCAACTCGGCCCCAGATGGAAAACTTACCATGTCTATGGTTAAAGATGCCCTGTTCAATGAAGAGGCAAGGAGAAAGGACATGGGCACAGATCAGACCCATGCCCTTATTACAGAAAATCGTGGGAGACAACAAGGGAAACAACGAAGGAGTAGTGGAGGCAAATGGAGAGGCAGGAGCAAGAGCAGGGGTAGATCCACAGATGGCAGAAAACCAGCATTCAAGTGCCATTATTGTGGAATAGAGGGTCATATGAAGAAGAATTGCTATAAATGGCTAGAAGAGCAAGGCCAGAGCAGTTCGCAATCGAAGAATAAGGGTGGAGAAACACTAGTTAGAGATGTAGCTTTCTGTTCAACACATTATGAGACATGTCTTCACGTGTCAAAAGAGGACCCGGAATGGGTGGTAGATACTGCAGCATCTTACCACGTAACTCCTCATAAGGAATACTTCACAACATACAAAGCCGGTGACTTTGGAGCTGTGAAAATGGGAAATTCCAGTTTCTCTGGGATTGTAGGAATTGGTGATGTACAAATAAAGACAAGTTCCGGGAGTACAATTACTCTGAAGGATGTCCGCCATGTGCCTGACCTTCGGCTGAATTTACTTTCAGGTATAGCTCTTGACAAACAGGGCTATGATAATCACTTCAGCAAAGGCACATGGAAGTTATCTAGAGGCGCTATGACAGTCGCTCGAGGTCATATTTGTGGCACGTTGTACAAGACTCATGTGAAGATATGTACAGATAGCCTCAACGTAGCAGAAAAGGAGGCTTCACAAAATTTGTGGCACCAAAGACTCGGCCACATGAGTGAGAAAGGGTTGTCTACCCTAATAAATAAGGAGCTTATCAATGTTGACAAAGATGTTGCACTAGATCCTTGCAATCATTGTCTATTTGGTAAACAACATAGAGTCTCGTTCAAATCCTCTTCAACGAGAAGATCAGAGTTGCTCAGTCTAGTACACTCTGATGTTTGCGGTCCCTTAGAGATTGAATCACTCGGTGGAAACAAATATTTTCTGACATTCATTGATGATGCTTCTCGAAAGGTATGGGTGTATTTCCTGAAGACAAAGGATCAGGTGTTCGAGTACTTCAAATTGTTTCATGTCATGGTAGAGCGTGAAACAGGAAAGAAATTAAAGTGTCTACGGTCGGACAATGGAGGCGAATACTCTTCCAAGGTCTTCGACGTGTATTGCAAAACATATGGTATTCGACACGAGAAAATGGTCCCACGCACCCCTCAACACAATGGTGTGACCGAAAGAATGAACCGAACAATCATGGAACGTGTTCGAAGCATGATCAGTATGGCTAAGCTGCCAAAGCCATTCTGGGGAGAAGCAGTCAGAGTCGCCTGTTACCTGATCAACAGATCACCATCAGTACCACTGAATTTTGAAGTTCCAGAGAAACTGTGGTCTGGGAAAAATCCATCATACTCACATTTGAGAGTATTTGGATGTTTAGCATATGCACATGTATCCAAGGAGCTCAGACAAAAGCTCGATGCAAGGACCACTCCATGCATTTTCATTGGCTATGGAGATGAAGAATTTGGATACAGATTATGGGATCCAAAGGAGAAAAAGGTGATCAGAAGTAGGGACGTGGTGTTTCATGAAAACCAGACAATAGAAGACATTGAAAAACTCACAATGTCTCAGAAGTCAAATGTTACTGCTCAGATGCCAGAAGTAGTAACAGAATCATTTGTGAGAAATAACGATGAAGTACCAGAAGCAGAAGAAGAGGAAGAAGAGGGTGTTGAGCAGGGGGAGCCACAAACCCCTCCACCAGAAGCTTCAGGTCCATCACAAGGCTCAGATGATGGTGAATATCCTCAGATTGTCAATCCAGAAGTTCGTAGATCTGAACGAGGTCGGATTCCATCCAGAAGATATACAGAATCCGAGTATCTTCTGCTTACCGAAGATAGAGAACCAGAGAGTTTTCATGAAGCTATATCTCATAAGGAAAAAGAAAAATGGTTGCTTGCAATGCAGGATGAAATGAAATCTCTATAGAAAAATCACACTTATGAGATCGTAAAACTTCCAAAAGGGAAGAAGGCACTGAAAAATAAATGGGTGTTCAAGCTAAAGAAAGATGGTAGCGGAAAGGTGGTGAAATACAAAGCAAGGTTGGTAGTCAAAGGATTCCAACAGAAGAAAGGAATCGAATTTGATGAGATCTTTACACCAGTAGTCAAGATGACTTCAATCAGAGTTATACTTGGATTGGTCGCAAGTATGAACTTGGAGCTTGAACAAATGGATGTGAAGACAACTTTTCTTCATGGAGATTTGAAAGAAGAAATCTATATGGAGCAGCCAGAAGGTTTTGAGGTTTCAGGTGATAACCTCGTATGCAAGCTAAAGAAAAGCTTGTATGGTCTGAAGCCGGCACCAAGACAGTGGTACAAGAAGTTTGACTCTTGTATGGTAAGTCAAGGATACAAGAAAACTGTAACAGATGAGTGCGTCTACATTCAAAAATTTTCAGACGGGAATTTTGTTGCTCTTATACTATACGTAGACGATATTCTAATCGTGGGAAAGGATGCAACAAAGATCTGCTAGCTGAAGAAAGAATTGTCTAAAGTTTTTGACATGAAAGACTTAGGACCAGCTCAACAGATATTGGGAATGCAAATAGCTAGAGACAGGAAGAACTGCAGATTATGGATTTCTCAAGAAAAGTATATTGAACGTGTGCTTGAAAGGTTCAATATGAACAACGCCAAACCAGTCAGCATTCCACTAGCCAATCACTTCAAATTGAGCAAGAGTTCATGTCCCTCATCTAAGGAAGAGATCAGGGAAATGTCATCAGTACCGTACTCTTCAGCAGTTGGAAGTCTGATGTATGCAATGGTGTGTACGAGGCCAGATATTGCTCATGCAGTGGGTACAGTGAGTCGTTTTCTCTCTAATCCCGGGAAGGAGCATTGGGAGGCAGTAAAGTGAATTCTCAGATACCTTAAGGGTACAACTAATATATGTCTTTGTTACGGGGGAGTTTATCCAATCTTAGAAGGCTATACAGATTCAGATATGGCAGGAGATCTTGATAGTAGAAAATCTACTTCAGGATTCATCTACAGTTTTGCAGGAGGAGCTGTTTCATGGCAGTCAAGATTACAGAAGTGTGTTGCTTTATCTACAACAGAAGCAGAATATATTGCAGCAGCTGAAGCTGGAAAGGAAATGTTGTGGCTGAAGCGGTTTCTCCAAGAATTTGAAATCAAGCAAAAAGAGTACAAGGTACACTGTGACAATCAGAGTGCTATAGATTTGATCAAAAATTCCATGTACCATTCCCGTACAAAGCACATTGATATTCGGTATCATTGGATACGCGAGGTGATGGATCGACAACTGTTGAGACTAGTAAAGATCCATACGAAGGAGAATCCAGCAGATATGTTGACAAAGGTGGTTACTCGAGAAAAATTGGAGCTGTGCAAAGACATAGCCGGGATGGTTGTTCCAGATATGGCTAGAGGGGGAGAATTGAAAGATTTCTAGCACATATCTAGAAATTTTTTCACCCACCATTGTTGAATTATTCATTCAACACCTACCCAAGCCACCATTGTTGAATTATTCATTCAACACCTACCCAAGCCACCATTGTTGAAGAAGAAAGTTTCCCCTTTCACACCTCCATTCACACCACCTCAACCCTCTATAAAAGGAGGGTTAATCTTCATTGTAAATCATCCACCAAAGAGTGAATACATCTCTAAGAGAGTAGTTCCTAGTGAGTGGAGTGAGTTTTGAGAGTTTTTTTGTGAGTTTGAAAATCTCTTTGTAAATTCTATTCTTGAGTAATAGAGTTTTATTTTTCTCTCAAATTATTCCTTACAACTCCGTAATGATCCTGTGATAACAATATCACTCACTAACTTTTGAATTTCTAAAATGACCGTCCAACTTAGGAATTTTGAAAAAATTAATAATGTTAAACAGAGGAGAAAATAACAAAAATATCCTTTATTTTTATGATAGGTTTAAAGTAAATCCTTAAATATATTCTGAATATTTTGGATAAGTTAAGAGTTTATTGAGGTGAAGCAGTTGTTAGTTATAGGGCCTTCTGGTAGGTTCTATGTGCTGGAGGGTGATGAAGGTATTAGAACCCTTCTATTAGTTGTGTAGTGAGTTCTACGTACTGAACTTATTTGCAGTATATGAGGGTGAAGAGAATGTGGCTCTCCTAGTATTATTCATCAGGGTGATGTTTTTTCGGGCACTGTAGATGCTGGAACTGATTGTGATTGTTATGAGAAGGAGGAAGGTAATGAACTTGCATCTAGTGATTATTATAGTGAGGAGTTGGAGGTATTTAGAAGGAAAAGGACTAAAGAAATCAACGAGAAGTTAGACATGTACAAACAAAGAGTTGGTAAAAGTATGGCTTTTAAAGATATTGCAGAAGCTTGAAGAGTTATGGAGTTATATTCAATTGCTAATGGTACGGGTTTAAAGATAGAAAATTGAATGCCCAAATCTGCCTTGTATCCAGGCTTTCAGTTTGGTGATGAAGAGATTGAGCATGAATCTGATCCGATCCAACTCTAATGTAATGTCCCAAGGTAATTTCTGAAACTAACACAAGGCTTAAACAAAAGCAGTTGTTGCAAAATTCTACTAGTACAAGGAAGATCAGTTTTCTTGGAATTTTGTTTATGACATTTTAATATCATAAAAATGTTTATTTTTCATATTCATGATGATGAATGTGACCTTTACTATTCCATAACCTCTATTTCATTATTCTACCTTATTATACCTTGTAACTTATGTAACCTCTAAGGCATAATTCTCTCATTACTTATCCACTTTATTATCACATTCTTCCAATTCATTACAAGGAAGAATTCTTCACCAATAAATAGTGGTAGTCTTGTCTTGTGTTGGAGTAGAAGAAAAAAGATAGAGTGAAAGAAAATGAGTAAAAGAGAGAGTTTTTATTTAGCTAAAGGAAGGTGTTCTTTTTATGGAGCTTTGAACTCAATACTTGTCCAGATTTTGTTGAGTCATACAATGTTGTCGGGCTGTTGTATCCTGGAGGGGACAAGTCAAGAAGATTACTGCTGCACGGGTAAAGTTTGCTGCAGTACGCTTGAATCTCCTTAAAGAGAGCGAGATATCCGCACCTCAGCATGAAGATATTTATTTTCTTTATTTTTATTTTTTCAATGTAATTGTAATTTCATCAACAATTTTGAGGAGATTCAATGATTACAATTGAAAAATCTGCGGATGTCAAGATGGAAGATCTTAACAAGTCATTTCGGTTCAACGGTACTCATTTCAAGAAATGGAAGGGTAAAGTACTTTTCTACTTAAGTCTTCTCAATGTCTCTTATGTGTTAACTGAGAAGAATCCAAATAAAGTACACAACTCTTCCATGAATGATGATGAACTAATTTCTCTTTAAGAGAAAGTAGAAAGGTACGATGATGGTCCTACAAATGCCAGTATTATCTTCTTAATTGTCTGTTTGAAAATTTTATAATTATTATGATAGAACTTACTCTAATGCAAAGAAAATTTGGAAAGCATTGCAGAGTAAGTATGATACCGAGGAGGCTGGAGCGAAAAAATACGCTGCTAGCAGATTTTTTCGTTTTCAAATGGTGGACAACAAATCAGTAGTAGACCAAGCTCAAGACTTTATAATGGTTGTTGGAGAGCTCAGGTCCGAGGACATAAAAATTGGAGATAACCTTATTGTTTGTGGCATAATAGATAAACTTCCACCTTCTTGGAAGGAGTTTCAAAAAACTATGCTCCACAAACAAAAGGAAACTTTACTTGAGACATTGATAATGCGAATCCGCATGGAAGAGGAGACAAGGGGCCAAGATGCACTTGTACAATTAGAAGAGAGCAACCTCACAATGAAGGTAAATTTAATTACTTCAAATAATGCTGCTTCTGATACTCACAAAAAGTATTTCTATGAAGCCTAAGAAGAAAAACTTCAAGAAAAATAATGGTAGACCTCCCAAGAAAAATAATGATAGTAATAACCAAGCAGAAAATCAACAAGGTCAAGATAGAAGACCATGCTTTACCTGTGGGTGTTGACACCCAATTTTGACCTACCTACGCCTTAATATGTTGCTTCTATATGTATGTATTTATTTATTTATTTTAATGCAAATACTCGACTTACTTTTGTATTTATAAAGTAATTTACTACTATAATATCGTGAAAATTATTTTAAGTTACATATGTATGACTCATATTAATTTTAAGTTTTGATATTAAATAATTACGTCGTATATAATATATTTCGTATCAATATGCGTCCTTATTTTTAAACATATCATTTACTTAATAAACTATTTAACTAATTTTACTAATTTTTTCAAATTTATTTGAATAATAAAATTACTCGAATTTTTAAATTATTTACGTTAATAATATGATTTTTTATAATATTTGATAACATATTTTTATTTTCTAGTCATTAAATTGTTTATAAACATAATAATTTAATTATATGATATTTACATAAGTATGCTTAAATTTAGAATGTATTTAGTAATAATAATATTTATATGATTTTCTTATAATTTAAACTATTTTATTATCTATTTATTAAATTATTTAAAAGTGTAGTATATTTATTAATTTAATAGCAGCTAAATCCAATTTCATTCCATTTATTTAAATTATAGCCATTTCCTATTCAATTTCATTCAATTTATTTCAAATCTGGCCACTTTCTATTAAATTCATTTCAATTTTAACCACTTAATTCAATTTGGCTATTATTTAAATTTAATTCCTAATTATTCTCCCGTGACCCGCATAACCCGTCCGGTGACCCAATTAACCCGACCCATTAATTAATTAAATCCTAGCCGTTCATTATATTTTAATCCTACGGTCCAGATTAAACCCCACCTATTTCCTTTTATATTCCCCCTACACCCCAAACCCTAAAAACATTTTTTTTCATTCTTCCCCTTTCCACTTACCCTAGCCGCCACCCCTACCCTCTCCTTTCTCCCTCACCGCCGGCCAAAAACCACCTAAATCTCCATTAACTCCGGCCTAACAACGACCACTGCCGCCTTCACTCTCTCTTCTCACCACCACCGGATTTCTCCCTCTCCCCCTCACTGCCGATAGCGGCGCCACACTCTCCCCTTTACCGATGTCCAACCGGAAAACAACCAACACCTCTCTTCGCCCGAGACTGCCCCAACAAACGACCACCGCCTTCCCTTCCCTATTTCCCCTCTCTTCTCACCCGAACAGCAACCCGACTGCCGCCACCACTGCATTAACGCCGGAAAAACAACATGCAGCCGCCGACTCCCTCTTCGCCCTCATCGCCGGACCACCCTCTTTCCCTTCTTCTTCCTCCTCTCTTCCCTCTTTCGCCATAGCCGCCGGACCTCCCCATTTTTTCCTCTCCCCGTCGCTCCGGTTACTTTCCGGCCGATGGATCGGACAGATCTACAGATCTGTCCATTATTTATTTAATTATTTATTTATTTATTTACTTATTCTTGTTGTTGTTTATTATGTATATATGTATATAATAAGTATATACTTAAATAATATAATATATATATGAATAAGGCGGATAAATAATATATAATTATATATTAGACATGTATATGATATACTGTTTCGTTTCATTTTTTTTATATACTATATAATATATATATGTATATAAGTATATATATATATATATATGTATGTATGTATATATGTATGTGGTAGATGTATAAATATATGATAATATATATAAGATAATATATAATATATTTATATATATACGCTGCTCTTCTTTTCTGTTGATAAATATATATAATATATATTATATGTATATAAGTATATACTGTTTTACTTTTCTGTTTCATTTACATATTATAATGTATTTATATATAATGATATATAGGTAATATGCCGTTTCCCTTCCTGTTTCGTCCATGAATGATAATATGCAAATGACATATACTGTTCTTCCTTCTGTTACGCTTATATATTTATATGATAAATATTTGCTAGTTAATTAATGTCCGTTAACACCTTGATATTAGTTGATTGTCTTGACAAATGCTAATTAAGTTAAATATGATAGTTATAATTATTTTGCATGATAAAGAATAATGTAGTGCTAATTAAAATATTGGCAAAATACCGTTTGATTTGATTTCTTTCCTTATGTGACTAGGAATATGCTTCAATATTTTTCTACTTTACTTATTTGTTTTTTAGAAAATTTGACTGATTTGATTTAGTTGACTAATTTAGCTCATTTTCTGATAAAACCTTTTATGATTCACTCCTTGATTTCTTTCTTTCCTTTAACGGTAAAAAGGATTTTTTTTTCTTCTGATTTTCTGTTATTTATTAATATTTCTCTGTCAATTAGGAGAAATTCTCTCCACTAATTGAAATGGTAATTTATTCTTTCCTTCTAAATGGACCGATTCCTTTAGCTATAAAAGCAGTTTTCTTTTATTTTAAAGGGGACACGAATACTCTCTCTAAAAAAAAAATTTTTAGAAAAACCTTTTACTTAAAAAAAGTTCTTCCTCTTGGTTTGCTTTAAGAATACCACTTTAATTTCCGAGGCTAACTTCAACAGACCTATTTCAAGGTTGGCTTAATTTCTTCAAACCTGTTAGTATACCTTACACGTTAGATTTTTTTTATCATATGTTGTGTTACACTATCATTGACATGATTCAAGGTTATGATGTGTTGTTTTTCTATATATGTGTTTGTGTATGTATACTGGTTGGTTTTATTGCTCAACAGGTTTAATCAAAGGCATGTGCTGAAAATCTATTCGGGTTTGGGATAAAATAGCCTGAAGCAACTATTTGGATTAGTTTAAGGATCTTTGTGTTTGTTTATTAGTTTCATTTATTTTGTTATTATCCGATGTACTGTGTAATAAATGCTATAATAGTGAAGCGGGTTTTATTGGGAGGGCAGGATTTTATTTTCTTTACTGTTTTTTTCATTAACTGCCAAACTCACTAAGAAAGCATGCTTATAGGATTTTTGAATGATTTAGTTAGACTTTGGTATTTCCTATAAGAACACCGCGCATTTGTCCTCTTAGTTAGAAATTAGGCCCATAGGATTTTAATGTACGCGCATTTACGTTGTAGATCTGCCTGATAATTGGTCATGCTAACAGATTATTGAACTAGTTAATACCTAATAATAGAGGTTATTAGTCAGTTGTTTTAAAGCTGTTCTCACACGAATTGTCAGTTTTGGATATTGCCCCTTCTAGACATTGTTCGCAATTAAATTATGCCTTCCGAATTAACGCCACTTTCATGTGTAATTATTTGTTTAAATCTGAAGTGCATTTTGTCAATATGGCTGACTAATCAAGTTTAGGAATTTTAATCAGGCAAGACTAATTAAATATTACCCAAACGCTGAATAGGATTTATGTGCACTAGTAACATGTATAGGATTTAATTCTTTGAATCGACCTGCATAATCATGAACCTGATCTGATCGCTCAACTAGAAGCCTTAACTCATTTTGTTTGTTCTTTGTTGGCTATTGGAAATTCTAAATATACCATGTTTTAGGCCTTGAGTTAAAGTATGACATATGTTTAACTTACTGCAATCTTTTTGTCAAAATGGACATAACGTAAATTATAGAAATCATAAAGGTACAAACTCTTCTTACGCAACTTGGAAGTAATCCCTATAGGGTGAAGTCTTTACTCGCTTAATTTTTATGCGATATTCATCTACTTTAAGTTGGAAATACTGTTGGTTTTCCTTTAATCTATTCTTGTTTGCATTCATTTAGAAGCCATGTTCATAGGTTTGCATTCATCTAGTAATCTTGTTTATAAGTTTAAACAAAGGGGCTTATTTGAAACCTTTACATGCTTGTTGCGGAAATGGTTGTTTGTTTGACGTTTTTCTTTTAATCATTAGAAATTTTAGATCCAAAATCCAAATATAGTAGTCCAATTGCCTCTTGGACCTTAAGGTTGGGACGGGTAGGCACATTTTAAGGCGTTAGTTTTATCCATTTAGATTGCTTAGGATTAATAATAATTAAAATAACTAGGTGGGTAGACGGGAGATGATGAAACAGACAGGCTATTGCTGACTTCACGCATGAAGCGCATATCAGCTTTGTAAATACAAAGCAACCTATTGCTTCCATCTTTTCTAAATTCATTTTTTTTAAGAAGCTTTTAAATATTTTAAAATTATCCTTGTTATGTTGAAATATTGATATACTTTCATCTAAAAGAAATTTTGTTAAAATATATAATATATATGATTTTCTTAAAATGATTTTTGACTCGAGTTATACATATATATATATATTGTTCTTTTTATACTATCTTGATTTTAAAATATAGAATCGATGGGAGTAATATCGGATTGGGCCCGTTTTCAGCCTTGTCAAAACCTGATCCCACTTTTTAGGTTAACTTCTTAATTTGCTAATTTAGTATTTATGTTAGTATTTATTTATGCTTAATAACTCATCGACTTTATTTGGTCATTTAGTTGATACCCCCATTTAATGAGTACGGCCGGGAACCACATTTGTGGACCTCGAAAGGTGCCTAACACCTTCCTTTCGAGGTAACTAAAACCCTTACCCGAACTCTGGAAACATAGGTAACAAATTAGCTTAGAACGGTGCCCTAACGCACCTTAATCCGTTAGGTGGCGACTCTCTTCTTATTTAACCCTTAAGAGTTGTCACATGTCGAATCTCGCTTTTCCGCGAGGTAAAAATGGGGCGCGACAGTGGGCATATTTTTCGATTTTATAAATTTCGAAAACGTGGTCCTACACCTCAGGCAAACGTTACTGAAGAGCCTTTTGTGGTGGTGATAACAGACATAAACATGGTTGATTCTGGTGCAAACCGTCATGTCTGATATGACAAAGACTGGTTCAAAATATATACTCCTTTTGAGGGGCTCAAAATCATCATGCTTGGTGATTCTCACACCACATAAATGCTTGAAAAGGGAGATGTCGAGTTGAGCTTCACCTCTGGAAGGATATTAACATTAAAAGATGTACTTTTTACTCCTTCTATGAGAAAAAATTTAATGTCTAGTTTTCTTTTTAATAAAGCAGGCCTCAAACATAGTATTGAGTCTGATCAATATGTAATAGTGAAAAGGGGTATTTCTTTTTTGGGAAAGGGATATGCTTGTGATGGTATGTTCAAGTTGAATGTTGAAATGAATAAAGTTTCCATTTCTGTGTACATGCTCTCTTCTACTAATTTTTGGCATGCTCGTTTATGTCATATCAATGTTCGTTATGTATGAATCATGAGTACTTATGAAAAGTGTGAAGCTTGTAATAAAGCTAAAATCACTAAAAGACATCACTTCAAGTTGAAAGAAAAACTAATTTATTAGAATTAGTTCACATTGATATTTGTGAACTTGGAAGAATTTTAACTCGTGGAGGAACTAGATATTTTATCACTTTTATTGATGATTTTTCGAAGTATACATATGTTTAATTGATGAAAAATAAAAGTGATGCTTTTGAAAATTTTAAAATTTATCTCCATGAGGTTGAAAATCAGTTTGGCAGAAAAATAAAAAGAATTAGAAGTGATAGAGGTCATGAATATGAATCTAATGAGTTTAATTCTTTTGTTAGATCATTGGGAATAATTCATGAAACTACTCCACCTTATTCTCCTGCATCTAATGGTGTAGTAGAAAGAAAAAAATAGAACTTTAGTTGAGTTGACTAATGTCATGCTTATTGAGTCAAGTGCACCTCTAAATTTTTGGGGTGAAGCTATTTTGACTGCTTGTTATGTGTTAAATCGGGTGCCTTATAAAAGGACAACATTAATACTATTTGAGTTGTGAAAATGTCACAAGCCAAGTTTGTGATATCTAAGAGTTTGGGGTTGTCTTGCCTATGCGAGGCTAATAGATTCCAAAATTACTAAATTGGGTAAAAAAGTAACTTGTGCTTTTCTTAGTTATGCTTCAAATAGTACAGCCTATAGATTTTTTAATCTTGAAGATAATATAATAATAGAATCAGGTGATGCTATTTTTCATGAAAATAAATTTCTATTTGATTCTAAAAATAGTGGGGGTCAAAGGACTGAAAGAAAATATTTTGTCACTATCTAGTTCTTCTACTTCTACCTTGAGAAATAAGGAAAATGATGATTTTGAGTTAAGAAGAAGTAAAAGAGCTAGAGTAGACAAAAAAATTTGATCCTGATTTTTATGTTTTTAATGTTGGAGATGACCCTCATACTTTAAAAGAAATTTTATCTTCACATGATGCTATTTCTTGGAAAGAGGCTGTAAATGATGAAATGGAATCACTAAATTTCAATAAAACTTGTATGTTGGTTGATTTACCAACGGGTTGTAAAACAATTGGGTGTAAATGGGTCCTAAGAAAAAAGTTAAAACCGGATGGATCCGTGGATAAATATAAGGCTAGACTAGTTGCAAAAGGTTTCAAACAACTAGAAGGCCTAGAATTTTTTGATATTTTTTCTCCGGTAATGAGAATTACATCCATTAGACTTTTAATTGCTTGGCCGTAATTTTTGATTTGCATATTCATCAAATGGATGTAAAAACTGATTTTTTAAATGGGGACCTAAATAAAGAGATTTATATGGAACAATCCGAAGGTTTTGTTGAAGCAGGCCAAGAAAGCAAAGTATGTAAACTTACTAAATCCCTATATGGTTTGAAACAGGCACCAAAGCAATGGCATGAGAAGTTTGATTCCTGCATGATTGAAAATGATTTTAAAACAAAAGAGTGTAATAAGTGCATCTATCATAAGTCTTGGAATAATTCACATGTTATTGTTTGTCTCTATGTTGATGATTTATTGATCTTTGGCTCTAACATGAATGTTATTGGAGAAAGTAAGAATATTCTTAGAAGACATTTTGATATGAAAGATCTTGGTGAGGCAAATTTTATTCTTGGAGTAAAAATTACTAGAACATGTGATGAAATTTTCCTTGACTAGTCACATTATGTTGAGAAAATTTTTTAAAAATATAATTTTCTTGACTGCAAGCATTGTAACTCCTTTTGATTCAAGTGTTCACTTGTTTCCTGTAAAAAGTGAAAATGATGTGATAAATCAAAAGAAGTATGCTAGCTTAATTGGAAGTCTGAGATATGTGACTGATTGCACTCGACCTGATATTGCATATGCAGTAGGAGTACTTAGCAGGTTTACAAGCAAGCCAGGTAATGAACATTGGCATGCCATAACGAGAGTTATGAGATATTTAACTGGAACAAAAACCAGTGGCTTATTTTATAAAAAATACCCTGCTATACTTGAAGGCTTTTTTGATGTAGATTGGAACACTTTGTCTGGTGATTCCTGTTCCACTACAGGTTATAGTTTTACTTTGGGAGGTGGTGCTATTTGATGGAAATCAAAAAAGCAAACAATTATTGTTAACTCTACCATGGAGGATGAACTAATTGTTTTAGCTTCAGCTAGTGAGGAAGCGAATTGGTCGAGAGATTTATTATTTCAAATACCTTATTTTGAAAAACCTTCCTCCTATTTTAATTCATTGTGATAGCACTGTTGCAATTGGTAGAGTTCAAAGCCGTTACTACAACGGTAAATCCAGACCTATAGGGAGAAAATATAGTACTGTGAGACCATATTTGACAGGTACCATTAATATTGATTATGTCAAATCTTGTGATAATCTTACAGATCCACTGACTAAGGCCTTAGCAAGAGAAAAGGTCTAGAGCACATTGAGAGGGATGAGATTGAAACCCATAAATTCATGAGTCATATATGAGGAAACCCAACATGGGGACTAGAGATCCTATAACCAGGTTCAATGGGAAAAACGAATCATATGATGACTTATTGTGAAATGCACTATTATTTTTCAATCCTTCCTTATGATGTGAGTGCATTTTTCCTGTAATGGTTTGTGGAGGTTGAGTTTAAAAAACTCTTAATGAAAATCTGGAGCTCCTATGAGTGGGGTTGCTAAACTTGCAGGAGCACTCTTGACATATTTCACCTATGTGAGTGTGGAAGTAGGCCGCTTCTTATGAGAATAGGGCTTGTTCTCAAAGACACTCATGAAAGTTGGGATAGCACAAGGTCATAATATGCTGGCTATTAAAGCTCATGTTAACACCTTGATTATTGTATGTAAGCAGTGATACTTTATTTCCCTTAAGCAGTTATAGTTCAAGTCTGAGCCCACTACGACTCTGGAGTAAAGATTACTGTTTTACTAAGTGAATGTTCAATGCAGAGCACACCTTCATTATGCATAATAGTCTCCCTTCAACTGATAAACTCTCTTGCTTTAATATTAAAATGAGTGGGGGGTTGTTGGAATTTTGTTTAGGACATTTTAATATTATAAAAATATTTAGTTTTCACATTCATGATGTGAATGCGACCTTTACTATTTCATAACCTCCATTTCATTTTTCTACCTTATTATGCCTTGTAATCTATGTAACCTCTAAAATGTAATTCTCCCATTACTTACCCACTTATTACCACATTCTTCCAATTTATTACAAAGAAGAATTCTTCACCTATAAATAGTGGTAGTCTTGTCTTGTGTGGTGTAGAAGAAAAAAAGATAGAGTGAAAGAAAGTGAATAAAATAGAGAGTTTTTATTTAGCTAAAGGAATGTGTTCTTTTTGTGGAGTTTTGGACTCACCACTTGTTCAGAGTTTATTGAGTCATACAGCGTTGTTGGGCTGTTGTATTCTGGAGGGGACAAGTGAGAAGATTACTGCTGGACCGGTAAAGTTTTGCTGCGGTGGGCATGAATCTCCTTAAAGAGAGCGAGATATCTGCGCCTTAGCCTGAAGATATTTATTTTCTTCATTTTTGTTTTTTCAATTGTACTTGTAATTTCACCCACAATTTTAATAGGAAATGAAAGTGATGTAATTTTGCCTACTAATCTGCGATATTCACTAAGAAAGGTCACTTGGAAAGGAAAGGCTGCAATGAGCTCAAAGCAGCTGCTAGAAGAAAAGGAAAGAAGAGCTGGCAAGATGCAAGCTAAACGGAGCAAAGCTTTAGGACAATTAGAAGTTAAACTAATTTTTGTATTGAATCAGTAATTGCAATAGACAATTAAACTGGTTCTTTTTTTGGTGTCTTTGCGTTGAATCAGTTATGCTGATTCACAAAAAAACTCTATACTGATTCACAAAGAATTTCTGGTTGTGTGTTAATTCAGTATGACGATGGCTATTGTTTTCTCGGTGAATTTGATGTTAATGTTATGACACTGCTTGGTTTAGACTGTTCTCCCAGGGCTATACTGAGTTTTTAATACAGATATAATGTTAAAAGAAGAGGTGCTCTTAAAGTTTTTCTTTTCCCTCTTACATAATTTTTTATGATTTGGTGTAAAAATTAGATGCCCACTAGTTCTTTTTAGTGCTGCGTTGACTTCACTCCACCAGATATTTGCAACACATTTGCTATAGATCAACGGACCAAGACTTTTTGAAGTCCATTTCCTTCTTAGCAGCACAAATGGATAACAAGTGGATTACCACTTTTAGCCCATTTTGTGCTCTAAGACTGATTGGGCTTGTTGCTACTTCTTGAAAGGGTTGTCATATTTCGGGCCAAAATTGGGCTTATTTAAAGGATAAACAAGATGGGCTCAACTTGCCACCCAAGTAATGCCATTTTCAAGTAACTACAAAGGAAAATGCATTAGTATTCCCTACACCCATGACTAAAATTCTAGGAACACATTTTTTTACGGGGTAAGAGCTATTTTAAAATGCAATAAATACATCCTTAAATATTGAGGTGGTACAAAGAGTGTGCTTATTCTTTTGGAAGTAAGTGAGGTACGAAAATTAAATTAAAAATCTGATTAATATGGACACATATCTCTTTTAATTGGACACTTTACAATTAACTAGTACACATAATTTTTAATATTAAAACTTATATATTTTTAGGTATTTATCCTTCTTTATTTGTGAAATATTTATTTTTCTCCTCATTTTTAACTTTTTATTTTCTTTTTCTCTTTCATTTATTTATTTTATTTTCACTTTAATTGATTAGCATGTATTTCAGAATAATATAATACTTACAATATAGTATTTTTTTTCGTTTGAAGACTGTCAAATTTAATTTTTATCAATTTTATTTCAATAACATCAGTATGAAAATTCAATTATAGAGGAGAGTAGGAGTTTCATGTAAATTTTAACACTTTTTATACCTTATTATTTATTTGATGAAAGTTTTTGATCGTATACAATTAAAAAATTCTTTTGTCATAAACTTAAAGTGTTTTGGTTTTCGAAATATTTGTCGTATCCATCTGAAACTAACTTACTTTAAAATTTAAGGCAAAAAATAAAAAAGAAAGAATAAATAAAAATAATAGAAAAAGAGAAACAATTAAAGAAGGCATAGAATAGGAATTTAAAATAAATTAAAAATTTAACAAAATATACACATGGCGGCGCGTGTATATCACTACTTATTTGGGTTGTAATTCCACATCATCACATAGGGTGCAAAGAAATATGGAGAAAAAAAAGTTTAGGGTGGTAAGGTAATAGGATCCCCGTAGAGATAAAGTATGTTGCTGAAAATTTGATCACAGGTTGAGGAGGTACCGATTATTTTTTCCAATTTTTTAAGAAAAGTTATGGATATATGCCCTTCGACCAAATAGTTTACCAACTGATAGTATATATTATATGTATATTTAATAGAATATATATATATATATTTTAATATAAAATATATATTTTAATATAAAATATACAATATATATTTGACATATTTTATAAATTAGATGGTGGAATAATTTAGACCCGTAATTGTTCATTTTTTTAAAGTTACTACACAACTGAATTGATTGTTGTGTTCCGTGTGGGGGAAAAAATTTTCTCCTAACTCTGTTGGTCAAAAATTTTAAAAAATATTTTTTTGTAGGAAAACAAGCTTATTAAAATTAATGAGGAAAATAATTTTTCTGGTGAAAGTAAGAAATACAAGTCCCACATGTGGTATTCGGCATTGATTGCCTCCTTCTCACCTCTAATACACCTCATCTTCACCTCCACTCCATCCTCACCTCCATAGTCCCCATGTCCACCACCCTACACCCATACCTCCATCCTTACCTTCCGTAATATTATCAAGATTATATACAAATTTTTTTAGTATAATATTTTTTAAGTACATACAGAACATTTTTCATGAAAAATATTTTTCTTCGTGTCGGACATCCTCAAATGTTCAAATTCTTTTTCATATGTAAGCCAACTTTAAAGTCATTCTCCCACTTGTGAGTCCATATCAGGGGTGGCAAAATAAGGTTATAAAATCATGATTCGCTCAATCTATTTAAGTTTGGGCGGGTTAATAACTCACTTATTTTATTAACTCAATTTATTTTAACTCCACAAAATTTATTTTGATCCGCTTAATTTAGTCTATTTTAAAATTGAAATGATATGTAATCCATATTAATTCATGAGAAACTCTTTCTAAATATCTTCTTAAAAATTTTATATGGTATATATAGTCATAATATACAGATATTTTTTTTATTAGGTACTCAAACAAATAATAAGAAAGCAAATAAAGAATTTAAAACTTACAGTGAGAATTGGATTATGATCCGATTTTTAATCTATTTCATCCCCGATAAAGACCCATCCATTATAACATGCTTAAATTCAGCTCAACCCGCTCATTTAACACCCCTGATCCATAACAAGAGTACATAATGTTGCGAAAATGAAAACTGGGTTACAAGTGCCAGAGAGTTATATAACCATCTCACATGAGCTCTGTAAGAGTTTCAGAAGAAGTTATAATGGTTTGAGTCGCTTCACACAAATGGATAAGTCAGGCATTCTCGGCCCACCAAGTGAAATCAGTGATTTTCTTGATCACAACTAGTTGAAAACCAAAATCTAATTAAAGAGCTTTTTCATGTGGTAAAACCTCCCCAGGGAATATAAAGTTTGATGAGGCTGATTTTAAGCCGCCATCTAAGTGCTAATACCTTTTAAGAGAATATATTCAGTATAGAAAGTCTCAAATTCAGAATTTTCGCTGCGCAAATAATCTGAGAAACGAAGTTTATAGGTACGAAGATTCAGGAGTAGACCAACTGCTCCAAGAGCACTCATCCATAAATCGATTATCGATACAAATAATATAAAAAAATGTAATGAACGTTAATTAAAAAAAATAACCCCAAAAATTAGCGGTGACGATTAAATAAATTTCTTCGGCTTGAATTAGGTCAAAAGCACAGATTACTGCGCTTCTTCTCCAGTAGGAGTAGTTTTTATGACCTTTTTCTTTTCCCCTCCTCCTGTTCAAAGTAGTGGTCTTTATATCATTGTTGTAGTACCATTTACAACTATATCCCTAGGTGTGGTGTTGTTAAATTTTAAGATTTGCCAACTCTCTCATTTACCATAAGAATAGTAGTGATGGTAAGAATAACATGACCAACAACGTATAGGAATAATAAACATTAACACTACTATACTAGTGGTATTAATTTACTAGAAAAGTTTGTATTACGTATATATCTTACCCAAACTTCGAGTAGTTTGTATAAATGTTGAACTGGCAAAAGGACGGTAATATATAATTCCCGTAGGGAATAACCAAGTATAGGGTGGAGTTAGTTTTTCTTTTAAAAGAAATAATTAAAAATTGAATAATAGACTCTCCTCTCTATCCTTCTCTACTTAAATATCAAAATTTTATCTTGAGTAAGATTGAAACTCGTAACATGCACCTAACCCACACATCACATAAGTAATGCAACTATGAATCTCATGGAGAGTTCGATCCTGGCTCAGGATGAACGCTGGCGGCATGCTTAACACATGCAAGTCGGACGGGAAACACGGGAAACGGTGTTTCCAGTGGCGGACGGACACTTTTTCAATTAGACCAAAAACCTGCGGCTGATAATTTGATGGATATATAATATATAATGCAAATACAAGATAGGAAGAGCTAGTATTGCTGAAGGGATTTTCAGCAACTATGAGACCAAACTTCTCCAGTGCTCCTTTCATAATTTCTTTTTCGTAAAATAAAAAATAAAATTTGATTCAAGCATTGATAGCGTACGAAAAAAAATCTCCTCTTCGTTAATATTTTTTGCTAGAAACAATAGTAACTTCTCGAAATATAACTGATCAAACAAAAGAACTTTTTTCTTTTTTTTTATTTAACAGATTTAGATTTTATTGAGTTCATCAATGAATAAATAATGACAATAATTTGAACTTGAGATCATATACACTTAATTTAATTAGCTAGTTGTTGTAATAATCATGAGATACACATTAAACTGGAGTCATTTTCTCTCATTAATTTGTCTGTATTCCTTATCTTTTTGTTCTTGGTTTGAAATTATTTGACCAGGGAAGAGATCTCCATGAATACATTTACTAGCTAGGAATAAATCTCTTGCATGATCGTTCAACTTTATATTTATTATATAATTTTTTTTTTATTTGTTACACAAAAATTATTTTACTTTGCTCCGATCCTCAGAAAAGTCACTTCTGCCGAATTCTATAAAACTTTCAACTGAAAAGTTATGTGGCAACCTTAACTAGTGCTTGGTTTTGGTTTTAAAAATTTTAATATTATACACCCGACCCAACTGCCCAAATAGATTATATAATGGGAGAATACCAGCATGCTTTTTTCTTAATGAGTTAGGCTGGCTGGTGCACATTGTTTTCATTAAAATTTTGGTTGCTATTCTTGTGAAACTAAGATCAATAAAAATAAGAAAAAAAAAGTATAAACCAGTTGCAGATTTAGTCTAGTGCTACGGGTTGAACCTAATTCAATCTGAATAATTTCGATACAAAATTTAAATATATATGTGAAAAATAAAAATTTAAACAAATATTAAATCTGAACTTATAACTTCAGAAGTATAATAATTTTGAAGTTCGAATTCATCAAAATTTAAATCACGAATACGGTAAACTCGAGTGCAGTTTGATGAAGTCTCATAGGTTGATTTTCAGTTATTTGGATTTATGAAAGGTTTCACAAAACTTCTGAAACATCTACTTGTATCAAAATTTCTACTTCATATAGTTTGATCAGTACCAAAATATATCTTTCATGCCAAGGCAAATTCTGAGGTAGCTATAGATTCCAAATAGGGGCGGTCGGCGGCCATAATCTTTAAGATATATATACGTTCAACAATCTCTATATGTGTTAGGAAATTCATTTAATATGCATACAAATTAAATTCAGAATTCAATTATTAATATTTGAGATCGCTATCCTAAAATTCAGAATCTATAAAGTTTCAATCCGCCTCGATTCCAAATTGCACAATTGCTTAGCAATTACCTCTATTTGGCCGAGTTTCACCTAGAACTCAGGCAAGCAGGGGCTATATGCATGGTATTTGAGTCAATTTTACTGTTTGGTTTGTCAGGCTAGTGGCTGTTGAATGTAAAGAGGAGGGTACAAATATCATTTATTGACTGTCTAAATCGACAATAGGAAGCAGCTGTTTGCCTTTTTCCATGAAATTATATTACTATATTATATCAATAGTACAACCAAGTTAGAATATATAGTCATTATGTTTTTTAAAGAGATTTCATTTTTCGCTCTTGAAGAAGACAAGTTAAAGCTGAAGAACAATATCGGGTCTATGGTCATTTGACAAAGATCTTATATAACTAGTGCTCGACTGTGTCTAATATTTGCTCGAAAAGCTTTCCAACATTAACCAGAAAAATAAAAATAAAAGAAAGACCATCCAAGCAAAATGCAACCAATTTTGAATATGTAATTCAATTCATCATCTCAAGATTTCATTTTTGGAAATGACAAACTAGAGCTTTTTCTGAAGGACAATTGATCCATATTCATTTGATAAATACACGAGTAGTATACAACTAGCACTGGTTTGGCTGGTGTCTCTGTCTTAATATTTTAGTACTTGAAAAGCTTAGGGTACCAACACTAACAAAATTAGCTTTATCATATTCCTGAATTGGCCAACAGAAAGGCTCATGCATCAAGAGTATAACTGTGTCTTTTTTTCAAGACAATCTCTTTTTACTAAATTGATTTAAATTATGTTAAATGTTGATAGTAATTTCTACAAACAAATTTAAATACTTACAACAGCAGCTTTAACTACAGAGTGGTGAGTAAATGTCAACAGGAACAGAAAAAGAAAAAAAAAAAGTAAAGAATACAAAAGCATCCATAACAAAACTCAACACAAATGTGCTGAAAATGCACAAAATCACCTCCAAATCTATTGTTCCCTGGCCTATCATTACTATATACACTGAAAATCTTGAATTTTAGTATTATTACCTGAACAGGTTAGTCATATCAAAGAATCCAACTCATAATCAAATATTATGCATTGCCATTATTTGAACATATCAACTGCTATCTGATATCTAAATTACTACGTCATCTATTTAGCTGTTTATTAGAAACTTTCTCAAGAATCCTAAGTTCCCAACCAAACCTATTAAAATGTAACCTCTGCCAAAAGTGAAAAAGAAAAAAACAAAAAATACTTTGGAGAACAATCTGATGTATGCAATGTATCCAAACATAAAATGCATTTCTGTTGTTCAGCCGGTCAGAATAATAACTACGTCTCAATCTCAAACATCTGAAGGAAAATGCAATCCAACACATTATCTCATTCACCGAAATAACAAAACCAAAAAAAAAAGGTCATTCACAGACAAACAGAGTATTCTGATTTTTTCCATCTCTCACCAAAATGTTATTCAATTTTTTTCTGATTCATCCATTGCTAAACCACAGAGTCTGAATTTGGAGTTCCTGGTTATGTGGTACTGATCAGATGCACACATCTATACAATATGTAAAACTACAGAACTGAGGGGTCATTATTGGATGCAGTGTCAAATAGATTCCACTTGTGATTCAATTGAAACATCCAAGACGATATAGGACTCAGTTTCTTTTTCATCACACCGCATACAAAGCACACTTATCTGTATCAATCTCTCATTAAACACACACACAAAAACAAGAAGTTACGAACTAAACCCTAGTCACAGAAAACTCCCTCAAACATAATTTCCTTTACTCTGTACTTCCAAGATTCGATTTTCTGAGAAAGTTTTGTATTTTCTCGGAAAATAAAGACAATCAATGGAGGAAAACGGTGCTCTGCCGGACGATCTCCGGTGTAACAGAACCGACGGCCGGCAATGGCGGTGCAAGCGGCGGGTAGTGGAAGGAAAAAAGCTTTGTGAAATTCACTATGTCCAAGGTCGTCACAGGCAGTTGAAGCAGAAGGTACCCGAGTCGCTGAAAATCCTGAGAAATTCGAAACACAAGAACGAACCCAAGATTCAGAACCCAAAAGGGTCTCTGGAAATTGGATTTTCAAAGAGTGAAAGGGCGTTGAGAATATTGAAGAAAACGAAACCCCTCAAGCGTAAACCCTGTGTTTCAGAGGCGTTAGATGAAGCTTTGAGGAGAATGGAGCTGAAACGAGGTGATTTGCCGTTAGAATTGATTCGAGTTTTCTTGAAACGACAAGTAGAGAAGAAAAATGAGAAGGAATCGAAGAATAATACTGCTGAATTGATGAGGGAATTCCCTAATGCTGTAATGGCTATTCCTTCTATACCCGCAGAGAATTTCAACAATGCAGGTTCTGTTTTAGACATAAAATTAGGCTTGGATTTGAGCTCTAGCCCCTTTTCTTTAAGGCGTTTCCGATCAAAAAATATTGAACCTCTTCCAATTAGTACAATGCAGGTGATTTCTTTTTCGTGTGAGCTTTTGTTTCAGTTCAAAAGTGATGTCTTTCAAAATGTTATTGTTGTGTTTAGATGATAACTGTTGTAATGCTTGTGGATGCCTTTTTGGTGATTAGGCCGTGCCATTTGCTAGGAAGGGGAAGAATTTAAGTAAAGTAAAGAGAAGGTTGTGTCATTGGTGTAGGAGAAGTAGCTACCGGGTTCTGATCAAGTGTTCGAGTTGTAAAAAACAGTACTTCTGTCTGGATTGTATTAAAGAAAGGTTTGGTCTTTTGCTTTTGAACAAATGTACTTTTATTTATGTATGTTTACCTGTTTTCTCACTACTCTCCTGCATGCAAAAGTATTTATAATGAAACCGTTTTTGAATGTTAAACACATTCGGGGTAAGTCATACCATCTGCCTGTGATTCTGCTACTAAAAGCTAAACGATCTTCATCTAGATTGTCCAATGACCTTAACCTTTTGTTGAGAGCTTATAACTAACTTTAAGTGGGTAATATAATTGCACTTGTGTGCCTCTGATTCTGGTACTTTCAAAGTTGGGACGACATTCAGTTCTGATGTTAATGACTTTAACCTGTTAGCATGGATCTTAGAACTAGTTGGTCAAGAAATGCAATGGGCTATCTGGATGTCCTTGACATTTGACTAGACAATAAGCTGTATTTTTCTTATTGCTTCTGCTATGCTGCTGCGGTACTACACCACTTCAGTTGATTGAACAGCTGGAGTTTGGAAGGTTCTATCTACCTCACAAGGGTAGGGACATCTCACTCTCCCCCGACCCCACTTGTGGGAAGCTACTTGGTATGTTGTTGTTGCTGTTCTCTCCTTATAACCAAATGGGAGCTGGTAAAAAGATAGTGGAGTAATTGACTTTGGGGTGGTGGGGGTTGTGCAGAAGGGTGGAAATGTAAGAATAAGTTAACAGTCACCTTTTTTTTTTCTTCAAGGATTGGATAGTTGAGTCATGAGTGTTGTGGTTTCATGAAAATGTGCTGTTGCAGAGAGAAAATAGAGTATGATCTAATGTTACATGAAGTCTATGGATATAAATGGAATCCTCGGGCGTCATTAGATTAATCAATCCTAGCATGATATATCTTTATGAAAGTATCAGGGCAGAACAATTATTTGTGAATTACAATGTAATATGTCAGACATGTTTAATAAGCAAAAAGTTTTACATGTTCATGCTCTACATCCTTGAAGCACTTCACTCGCTCAAGAAGACACATGTACTTATTAGCTTTTCGGTGTTGAAGGAAAGAGACCTCACTGTGAGTTGGCACACCATTTGATCAATATGAGGAAACGATAAAATCTCCCTAATTCAGTAGTATGCACGGTAGGCAGCTAAGCCTGCAGAAGATGCCTCTCGTTTATATGTGAAATACAAATACAATCTTTATGTTGATTAGCCCACTTGGATGCATTTCACATTTACCCCTTCCTGTCATTATCTTGGTTTTTGCAATAAACTCTGGTCTAAATATGATCAAACAAATAAAATTTTCTTTCTGGTGGAGTTGTTTCTTTGGAAACTGGAACAACTTGTTTAGTGAAAGTTCTAATGTCTGATCTGTTTTAGGTATTTGGAACAACAAGAAATTAGGGGGGAATGTCCTGTTTGCCGTAGAGCCTGTTGCTGTAGGATCTGCAAAAGGAGTGAATTGAAGCCCAGCAGTCATAAAGTATGACAACATTGAACCTGAATTTGAGCCATCATGTGTACTTATCCAATCTTGACTCGTTTGTTTCTGAACCAAATTGTACCAGGAATTCTATAGGCAGAAAAAGAAGGTTCAAAAAGTCCAGCTACTTTATTATCTGGTCCACCTGCTTCTTCCAGTACTGGAAAAAATCAATGAAGAGCAGAGAACTGAAGTAGAAATAGAAGCAAAGATATCAGGTACTGCTATTGACTTGACACTCTAGATTTTGTTCATTTTTACGATTTTTAGCATCTACTCACTTTTTTCAATTTATAGGAAAGGGGGAATCTGACATTCAGGTTCAGCAGGCTTCAGCAGGAGACAGAAAATTATATCACTGGTAAGTTGACTGATCCTGAGTCCTGAAATGTTTGGTTGGTAAGGATATTAGACCTGCTGTCTGTCTTATCCTTGCTATTTTAATTCTGAGCAGTAGTAACTGCAACACCTCCATTCTGGATTACCACAGAATCTGCTCTAAGTGTTCATATAGCCTTTGCTTATATTGCTGTCGGGAGTCCCGTCATGGAAGCTCAACTGAAGATTGTAAGTCTGAAGGTTCCAATGAAGAACAAGCTTGTTCTTCTAACTTTGATAGACAATCAGGGATGAATCATACTAGCACCTCAAGGCAAAGTTTCTCGGGGATACATTACCCATCTTCCAAGTCATGCTCCAACTATCAAGCTTGTGCTGATGGCAGTATATCTTGCCCCCCTGCAGAATATGGCGGTTGTAGTGATAGCTTCCTGGATTTAAGATGTGTATTTCCCTACACTTGGACCAAAGAGCTGGAGATCAGTGCTGAAGCAATATTATGCAGCTACAATATTCAGGACACAGAACACGATTTTTTACCTTGCTCACTATGCAGGGGAAGTGATCATAAAGGTACTGTTGTTAATTCATTCATCAAAGTGGCTGAGAGACGAGATTCAAGGGACAAGTTTCTGTATTGTCCATCTATAAAGAATATCCGTGAGGAAAACCTTGAACACTTTCAGAAACACTGGGGTGAAGGTCATCCTATTATAGTACGAAATGTGCTTCGGAGTTCTTCTGATTTGTCTTGGGATCCTGTTGTTATGTTCTGCACTTACCTTGAGAAAAGGTCAAAATGTTCCCCGGATAAAGAAGCAGCTAAGGCACAAAATCACTCAGACTGGTGTGAGGTAGGTATTTCATGCTCTCATCTTTGATCTGATAAAATATTCTTAAGAGTAAGTCCTCCGGGCCATTGACCAGAAGTTTCTTCTATACTCACCCTTGACAAGAATTTAACCTCTAATTACAAAATTTGATGATGCAATTGAAAATTATGTTTATATGGTTGAAACTTGAGATCAGTTAGGTAGAAAGGCAATTCTCTACCATAACAACAAAATTTTGTGCTCTCTCCACAATGGGAAGAACTGTTGGGGTAGGCTAAAGTCATCTGATCTTTTTTTTTAATTCAAAATAACAGATGTGTCCGAGAAAGCTTGTGTGCACCTTTATTATTCCACCGACTACCTGATACCTCCTACCAGTACAGGTGTGGGGTAACTTTGCCCTCCTAGGCATAGGCAGATGGGAAGAAATCAACTATTGTTATTTCTAACCCTAGTCTCCGTGATTTTCATCGTCTTCATAGATTGCTAGGTCAACTTTTGGGTGCTATAGTCATCTGACCTCTTAGTTCCAAAATCAAAAGGATGCATGGACTAAATTCATGTAGAGGAGACCTGCACTTTTCCTGTAAATAATTGTGTTTATGAAAAAACTGGTAACTTAAGAGGAGGCTGCACAGTCTTATTTGTTGTCATCTCCTAGATATTCTTATATCTTAAGCATGTTTTTCTTGGTTGATATGAATAAAGGTAGATGATCTGAAGCACTTCTCTGTCTATAGACTTCTCTTTTGGTTTAGGACAGTAAGAACTACTCTCTGTTTCATTTTATATGGCAGTCTTTGACAGGACATGAATTTAGAGAAAGAAAGCAAAAAGGCTTCGTGTGACTTATAAGTCACGGGTTTGAGCCGTGGAAGCAGCTACTAATGCTTGCATTAGGGTATGTTGTCTACATCATATCCCTTGGGTGCGGCCCTTTCCCGGACCGTGCTAATGCAGGATGCTTTATGCACCGGGCTACTCTTTTATTACAAGAAGGCTCTGACACATAAGCTAAATATATATGACATAAAAAAGTCCCCTAAGAATATATTGTTTCAGCATGCCATGCCAATTCCTCTAATAGTGTATCATTGACGGCAAAACTGGTGTGTCAAGGTTAAATAGTTTCCAAAGATAAAAGATGTCAATCTTCTTGGAATGGACCAAAAAGGAAATAGTGTCATCTAAAACGTGGGGGTGGGTGGGTGGGTGGGTGGGTTATAAATCTTTCATCTATATATCTTATTTGTATTCACCTCGCACCCTGCATTCTCACCACCTGTAGATATAGAAAAGGAAGAGAAAATTAATACTTAATAGTCAAAACATTCTAAAGAGGATGGACAACTGTTCTCGGAGATTAAACTTAATTCTCACACTATGTAATTAACAAATGAGAAAACAAATATATATAGTTGCAATTAAGCTACAGCATCCTATTCATCTTCTTAATCAAATTTGTTTTCTATTGTACCTAGTGCTTTGTAAGGTATCATTTTACTGATGTTGATTTTCTACATTTTCTTTTGTATGTGAGGTAGCCTCTGACAGTGTACATATTTATGTAAAAACAAATATCATGGCCTGATTATCTGCTGTTTGTAGGTTGAAATAGCTAGGAAGCAGATATTTATGGGGTCACTTGAATGGCAAACACATGCAACAATGCAACGTGAAATGGTAAAATTCAGAGCATGGCTTTCTTCCCATCTATTCAAAGAGCAGTTTCCTGCTCACCATGCTGAGGTCCTGCGGGCTTTACCACTTCAAGAGTATATGAATCCAAACTCTGGTCTTCTAAATTTAGCAGTTAAATTGCCACCGGAAATGCCAGAAACTGATTTAGGACCTTCAATCTATATTTCCTATGGTGGGCCTGAAGAACTATCGCAAGCAGAATTTATCACTAACCTATGTTGTGAATCATATGATGTGGTAGGCATAATTTTCTGCTATTATCTCTAGTTTTGGTTCATTTTCTTATCTTGACTGCAAGAAACTGAACATTGAGACCATCCTGTGTTGGATATCTTCTCTCTTACTGCTAATCTCTGTTTCCGTGAAGTTAGTAATCCTACAAGATTCGGTAACATAGCATGGAAATTTCATAAAAACATTTAGTGATTCAATCACCCTGCCCCTCTTCCCAGCCTCTTCAAACATGTAGCATGGGAAGGGAGATTTAAGTAGACTGGAACTATCCATGTCTTATGGCATCTCATAGGGTTCTAAATATGATTCTCTTACAGTCTGGAGTAAAAAGTGATCTAGCATGTGAGATGACGATTGAGATTTTGATTCACATCATTTGGATTTTACTCAGGTTAATATTCTTGCAAGTGCTACTGACGTCCTCGTTTCCAAGGAACAAGTAAGAAAAATAAAATGTTTAATGAAAAATAAGAAGCCCCAAGATCACAAAGAATCTACCAGCTATTCCAGTGATCAGAAAGGAAAATCATCTCTTCATAGTGGAGATACAGAAGAATCTGGTCTGCAGGATGCAACTGGAGAGCAGTTGCCTGATGGTATTGCTGAAGCACCTTTCTATTCTAGTGACTCACTAAAAGGTCAGAGGTATGAAGACCAAGATGGCAATATCTCCAGTGACAATGAAAATGACTCAGAATGCGAGTCTGATGTCTCACTGTTCTGCTCTGGATCTGTTGAAAGATCTGAAGATTCAGACAGTGATTATCTTTTTGAAGATGTTGATGGTGCAAAGAAAGAAGCAAAAACCTCAGGTGCTCAATGGGACGTTTTCCGCAGACAAGATGTCCCAAAGCTTCTAGAGTACCTCAAACGGCATTCTAGCGAGTTCACCACCACACGTGGTTATTCCAAACAAGTACAGCTATTTGTACCAAGAGTTTTGTGGTAAAGGTAGAGTATGATAATAGAAATTAACTTAATCTCCATCTTTTGGCACGTGCCTGCTGCAGGTTGTTCACCCAATTCTTGATCGAAGTTTCTTCTTTGATGCATTCCACAAATTGAAGCTTAAGGAGGAATTTGGTATATTTGCTTTGTCTTCTTTTATCTTTATCATTTGGATTAAATTAGTACAAATTCTTAATGTTTTTACTTTTTAGATGTTCAACCTTGGACTTTTGAACAACATATTGGAGAAGCTATCATCATCCCGGTTGGATGTCCATATCAAGTCAAACAACTTAAGGTATACTTTATAATGATGACATCCATACCTCACACAATTTGGTGAGGAAACCTGCATATCTCCATCTTTCTCCTGTTCTTGTAGTAACAGAGTTTGAAAGAATAAGCAAGTTCACCTGATTCCCTCACTGCTCATGTAGATGTTTTCTATATTCAATATTTTGAACAAAGAATTAAATGCTGCAAATTCTTGTTTTAAACCCCATGAATAAGTTTGGAAACAGGAAAATACCCAATAACCAGGACAGAGCATTAATATTGTTTGAGAATTTTTCTGGTCGTTCATGGATTAATTCATAGTAAATGCCAGACTCGGAGATAATATTAGCAAAGAATATCCGGAGAATTGGATAGATCCCACCATATTCAAATGCTGGTTTGTTTAAGGTGACATCTTCCGCTCTGTAACTTCTTTAAAAGAAAGTAGAGTTCTGTTTCGTTAATTTGCTGTATTTTTTTGAGAAGCATTAATTTGCAGTATTATTAACTGAAACTTATTGATGGCAGTGTTGTTAAAGGCTCGGATGAGGAACGCTTATGCCCTGTAACTAGGTGCAAAGCGGCTGGCGCTCCACCTTGCTTAGGTGGCACTTCAGTGCAGACACCAAGGCGCTACGGTGTGCGCCTCTTCACCCACGGGCTCCTTCTTGAATAGGACAACACTAAACAATGAATATAGTTGACTAATTGATATGTTAAATATTACTAGGCGCTATGAATGATTTGCCATGATTAGGAATAGGAAATTCTTTATAGGGTGAATTAGGAAAAATCATTGTGCTATCTATATTTCCGTGTTCTGATTTAACATGCTGTGAACTGTTCCATAGTTGTCATTAGCTCTTCTATGTCTAAAGGAGCCTTAAACCAGCCTAACATTGATGATATGTGTGCATATTACATACTCAACCAATCCTATTCACTGTCTGCAGTCATGCGTCAACGTTGTTTTGGAGTTCATCTCGCCTGAAAATGTTGCTGAATGTATCCATGTAGCTGATGAAATTCGTCTACTTCCTGAGCACCACAAAGCCAAGGGAAAAGTGCTGGAGGCAAGTTTCACAATACTGCCTCGTTTTTCAGTTGCTAGAATGAGGTTCAAACTGCTATAATATACAAATCTGAGCATGGCATTATTTGACGAATTTACAAAGTTTAAATGCTCGGTGTCATGCTTGTATAGACTTCTGTTTGCTTTCATATTTGTTTCTGGATCTAGATTTACAATTCAAAAATGCTCCTACATCAAGTTTTTTATGCTATAGTGTCTATTAGTCCAAACAAGATACCATGTTCGAAAACCTTGCCATTTCGCGTATGCTCCGAGGTTAGGATTCCATTAATATAACTGTTGTAATTTGTCTGGCAGGTGAAGAAAATGGCTCTTTGTGGGATCAAAGACGCGATTGCAGAAATTCGCGACCTCACTCATACCAAGCAATCCTCTTGAAAGATGATAAGATAAGACATGCAGTCTATCTGTTATTCAAAAGTAAGTTTAATACTTAAGTGTGTAAGACTGTTCGAAGACTAAATAGAACTTTTATAGGATAACGAGAATGCAAATTCATAAACTGATTGATGTAACCTCATAGACTTTGCAGGTTCGTGGTACATTACTGCTAGAGGATAGGATCAAGTACATTTTCGACAAAGAGATATGAAACAGAGGGGGGATGAGGGGGATACTGATTGCTTAAGATGCTCGTCGCTCGTCAAACAATTTATTTTGTATATATCAGAATCTGAAATTCAGAGATCTACCCAGTGGCAGATTTAACGCATCAAAATTGCCATGAAAACACATATTATGTATATTCAACATTCATTATACATGATTTTTCAGGGGTCCTTTCTATGCTCTTCTCTCTCAATATCCATAATTTGAACTCTCCTAACTCACCTTAGGCGCTGTGTCCTTACCATTAATGCAGCTCTGGAGGAAACAACTTTGTTCTTTCCCAGCTTCTAGAGGACTTTAAAAGACAAAATTACAGAAATACCTAATAATTTCTACATCCTCTGCATTGTTGCCTCCAATGTGAAGCTATGCATGTCTATATATTCTTGAATCCAAATGTACAAAAAAAAAATTATGTTAACATAGAAGCAAGTCATGAGTCACGTAAGTAACAAGTCTTATAATCAAACTGTACCTACATAAACACAGCTATACATGACTCCGCGTAGATACTAGTATATAGTTACAGTACTAGCTAACAAGCATAAGCTAGAAATTACATTGCTATATAGGGTGATTTATCATACATCTACAAGGCTACAACAACATGATGAACACACATGGTAAAGAGCTAGTGATGAGTAGGTAGACTAGGTAGCTAACGTTTCTTGTTTGCATCATCTTCCTTTTGTGAATTGAAGTAGAGGGCAGCCACTGGAAGACCAAGTCCATTGTCACTTGCAAACTGGCGAGTCTTGAAATTCGAACGCCCTTCTGGTGGTTTACGGGGTACCTGCTCCGCCTCTGTCTGCCTAAACAAAGTGAACACGTATCGATGTTTTCCTGCTGGTGGCTTCGGTCCCATATATTCCACCACCTCCCTTCCTGCACCAAGTGAACATATGTCGTATAGAATTCTATGCATAGACAGGCCAAAAACTACTTACGTTAACACAATGTAATAGTAATTATACCCATTAATATAACAACTTGGTAAAATTAAATGGCAGCTCACCTGCAACTAGACAACATTATAACTAATTCTGATGTCAAACATGTACTCGCAAGTGTTTCATTTGGAGAATTTTTTTTTTTTAAATAATGTTCTAATTAATGCTAAAAAATGAAAGCAAAAATCATCTTAATTGGGGTTACCTTCAGAGGCATCGCCTCCCTCTGGTATATCCGTGACAATCCTGCAACAAACAATTATTACCACATCATTAAAAAACATTAAAAAAAAATTTATGGTTATTTAAAAGTTGAAAGTAGTAAATGAAACCGCTGGTCAATGGTCATATACATATCAGTTGAAGGAGAAAATAAAACAAATTAAAGCACATATATATGTGTACCAATGGAGCCATTCTCTAAAAGTCGGTTCACTGGGACTCGGAGCATCTGGATCAGCCATTACCTGGGAACAAATTAAGACACTCAAATCCCAATTGCATATTTATCTAAAGTAGATTGAAATTGTAGTTGATAATTTTTTTTTCTTCTAAAAGAACAATTAATGTCAGGACATAAAAACTACTTTTGTTTCATTTTATTTGTCTTTTTTCTTTAAATTCGCTTTAAAAAAATATCCTTTAAAAATTTTTTAATTTTAACGTTTCACGTGACTGTGATATATTTATGATCAAAAATTTTTTTTTAAAAAAATTATGTGTCAAACAATATCAAACAAATAAACTGAAAATGGTGAGAGTACTAATTGTTTGGGAGCCGAGGCAGTAAAAGTAAGAAGACTTACAAGGGTGTAAAGATTATTAGAATCACGAGAACCCTGGATGTGAACTCTAGGCTTTTGTGCAGCTGCATCGGGTTTAATTTCAACTCCATTATTGGATATTTGTTTGGAAGCATACTCGACCGTAAACTCAACCACCGGAACAAACATGTCGAGAACATCTCCAATCACCTTTCCGACAACAAGAGGATCCGTACTTTCCATACTTGTCTTTCTCAATTAATTGATTGAAGTTGGTGACTTGGAAGAGATAGAGATGTCGAATATATAGTAAAGCCCACATGTATAGAAATGGCCACCTCATTTTAACTCTAGATGTTGCTGAGTGGACACGTACTGTGGTTATGTCCTCTGTCGAAGGATAACAAAATTAGGGATAATTACACGACTATACGCTCTATGATATCACATTCAAATTATATTGTCAAATTTTTAAGTTTTTAATGATATAATTTATTATTTTTTTAAAATAGTAATTACAAAATTTAATTTGTAATATTATATATTTGATATATAATATTATATAAAAAGTTTATATATATATTTTTTATAAAAAATGACTAAAAGCTTTATGTACAATATTATATTTTCAGTATAGAAGTATTATATAAATTTTTAAAAAATATTTATACCTTCATATATAATATTATATGCTAATATATAAAAAAAATCGACATCATTTTCTTTCTCGATTCGAAGCACTAAATTCAAAACACCTCAAAATCTATACCAAATTATCCGAAATTTTAGATTTAGACTCCTTAATGCGTACCTGATCTTTTACAATAGTAGCTCTCCCTGATCGAAAGTTCTCATTCTGCTGCCTCTTCGATCGTCTCCGACTCCCTAAAAAAGAAGATTAGTGACGCCCACTCGAAACAAAGCTTATATTATGAAAATTCAATTTTCATACTTTGAAGCTTCGACTTCAACAATGGAAGCCTGTGGAGTTTCTGTTTATAACCAACAAAAAAGAAAGGGAAGGGAAAACGAGAATACAAAGGAAGAAAAATGAAAATGGAGGAAGAGATCAGTATTTTGGGTTGTTGGGCTAAGAAATGAAAATTAATTTTAATTTATATAGACATTGGGCTAAATTAGGTAAGAAGTTAAAACATGATTATTTAATAACATTATTACTTTACATGAGATACAATATAATTTTTTCATGAAATTAACTCATGTAAACATGATTTTCCTGATTCGTTTAAATTTGAGCTAATTATTATTCACTTATTTATTAATTTAGTTTATAAAAAATAAAATAATATATAACTTAAATTAATCCCAAAAAAAGTTATTTAAATATTTTTATTTAATATATTATACACAATCATAATAAAAGTTTTTTATTATGTATTAAAAATAATAAAAAATTAAAAAAAACTTAATAACAAATAAATAATTAAATTATAATCAATTTTTTAAATTTATTTTAACTCAAATTATTAACCTATTTATTTGTTAGTTTAGCTCATTTAATTCTTGTGATCAACAAAAGCTTCGAATACGAAAGTAAAAGGTCTATTCGAGGGTCGCCGAAATGTTATGAACAAAATATCCGAATAATATAAGTGAATAATTACAAAAAAGGTAATTCAGTAAAGGCAGAGCAGGATAAATATATTTCATGAATATTTATTTAACTTTTGTTTAATGGCACTAAAATTGCTGAAATAATTCTTCGTAACAAAAGAAGTACTTAATTTTATCAAAGTCAGTCAATCACAAGTATTTACGTTTAACTACTCTACAATATAATTAAATTTACTAAATCTGACCATCAATTAAATAATTTAGAAAATTTGAGCATATCTTAAATAATGCGTACTCTATGGAACAGCTACGGGGTAGATAGCCCACATACAAAGCGGCCCAAGTTCAAGATCAACTATAATACCGTAGAATGAAAAGAGCCCATACAAATTGGATACTTTACGAAGTTGCCCAAAGATATAGCGTGGGCCGACCCAATACTAGGAAAACCAACGATTAACTCATGCTTTTTGTTGGGCCCAAGGTAGAAATTTGCATAAAAAGAATGTCCCTATTTTGAGATGCTCTATAATTTTTATCTATAAATTTAATTTTTATCTTTCAATATTTTAAGTAATATATAAGTAATCGAAAATATTCTTGAACAGAATAATAAATAATTTTCGCTCGGCATAAATTTATATTTTCATATCATAATATAATTACACAAGCTATATTTTAAAAGACAAACCAAGTTATGTCGTTTAATTCTTATATAATTATGTCGATAGAGGTAAAAGTTTCAGTTCAGAACTCACAAGTTATGCTGTAAAAGGAATAACTTAGTTCCTACGGAATTTATTCTGATAGAGGCAAAACTTCAATTTCAGAACTCATAAGTTACGCGTAAAAGACATAACTTAATTTCTAACGAACTTAAGTTTAGCAAGACGAAAGTCCAAAGCAAAATTAGATCATAAAAATACCACACAACTGATGCCATATAACTTAATTTATACCGAGATTAGGTCACAGATATTAGACAAGGGTGCTGAAATAATCTCAACATAAAAATCAAGACATATTTTAGGGAAAAGAAACTTCTCGATTCTTTCCTGTTTGACGTTTCGTCTTTGAATAAATCTATTTAGCTAGGTATTTTGATTAATAGTATGTCATTTTCTAAACAACAACGTTAGATTTTGATTATATACACTGAACCTGAGATGTTATTCAACCAAGAGAAGATATTACTGATCATGATATCATATGGCCAATTGAATGACAGCTATATATGTAAGTTAATTAACCTAATTCATTAAATGTGAAAACTAATAATTTTTACTGTGTGTTTATCTCTAATCTGTCGTAGTCTTAGAGTCAATTCTCGTGACATAAACAAAATCAAAGTGTATCCACAAAATCAAGTACATATATATTATCTCTTTTACTCCGTTTTATATAATATATCTTGTTAACCTCCTAAGTCTGTTCTTCTTTAGGAGACCAGAGAGGATGAATAATTAGTCATTTTGATTTATTTATCGTTGTCTGGTCTTCAAGCATATTGAGTCTGAGCATGATTTATAGATGATAACTAATGATAAATTCCCATAAATTAAGTTACAGAAAACGAATTACAAGACTAAAATTGTCTGGCTGATGAGTAAAATGCTTCTATTCTTTTATGGAAAATATTTTAATTTTTTTGGAAATTAATTTTTTGATCAGTAGATAAAGTATGAAAATTATACAATGAGAGATTGAATGTAGGAAACTGTTGTCATAATACTTAATACTAGCGAAAAACTAGTAATATATACTCTTAAAATTGATACAGTTATATTTATAAATAGAATTCAAGAACACTCGAATTGAGATGATCAAGCAATTGATTTGTTAAAAACTAACAATAATATATAGAGCGAAGGAACTAAATTATAATAATAGAAGAAAGCAATAAAGTTATTCTGAATCTCGGAGTGGCTAGCTGGCAGTATCACTTAGCTTGAAAAAGCTTAGAACTCTTGTATAAGGAACTCATGAGTATAATGTTAGTGAATGAGTAAATGTCGGATGGTTTAAAACAAGAAGGCAAAGTTCTACTTATACCTAAATCCGAAGGAGCACAATCCGTGAATCTCGCTCCCACAAAGTCTCATGACCAGTGAAGATCGCAGATCTTCCAGGAATGATTGGGCTTTGACCTTATTAGAATCGGACACAATCATATATCTAGTCTCATGTTTTCGGAGCTAGATGGGCATGTGCATATGATATTGGCCCCGAATATCTCGAATCTAGGTCTTTTACGAATTTGATTGTTGCTTCCAATTCTATTTTAAAAAGATATTTTGTATTTTAATTACGCAGAGTCAAATTTATTCTATCTTATTATCACGTGTTTTCTTCTTTTAAGCCTATACGTTATGTCCGATTTTTACCTTATACCAATAAATTAACTAACAATTTGATCATTGAAGCAAGTAACATAGAGTAAAAGTCGGGAATATTTGAAAATGAAAATAAATGTTATTCATAAAGTAATAAAAGTCATTTTGGCCCCTCTAAACGTGACTTGTTTTCTTTAAATTCTCCCTAAACTATCAATAGTTTTAGTTACTCCCGAACTTATCTATTTAATAGTTTTTAACTCCCTGAGTGTTGATGTGACAAAGAGAGTGACTACACTCTCTTTTAAACATGTGAGGATGAACAAAAATTAAAAATCAGCTTTCAATTATTTATTTTAATGGTGTATTTCTAATTTTTCGAATAATTTAAAAAATTAACTCGAACTCTATCATTCTTAAAAAATATAATTATTTTTTTTAAAGAAAAGTAAAGTTCAACTATGATTTTTTTTTAATTGAAATATTATTTATTTCAAATGTGTATTCTCTTTTTAGGCCTAAATCAACTAAAAGAACTTTGAGTCCCGTTATTTTTATTCACATAAAAAATAACTTAACCCCAATAATGGAGTTGTAATTGTGTAATTTTTTATTTCTTCTTAAGATGCAATAGCTATTATTTTCTTTCAGGCCAAATCTAGAACAAGAAAAAAAATAACTCGGTTAGAACTCCTTTATTTTTAGTGAAATAAAAAAATTTAGAAGAATAAATAAAGCTCCTACTATATAATTTTTATTATATTCTACTTATATATAATAACTATCTATTTCAACAGTAAATTTTTTCTTTTCGGAAAAATCTATAAATAAAAAAAAGTTAATTATAATTTCATTTTAGCCAAATAATTTCTTTATTTACTTAAAAAGTAGAGTTCTGGCCAAAAAAAAAATTTACTAATTGAAAAATTAAATTAAAAATTTTAATAAATTTTAAAAATAATATATGGATAAAAGTTCTATATGGCATGAGAGTATATCTCACTCTCTTATGATGCGATAGTACAGGGGATTAAAGACTATTAAATAAATTAATTTAAAAAAATAATTAAGACTAATGATAGTTTTAAAAAATTTAAAGAAAGCTCATGATATTTAGGAGATCATTAGATATTGTGCCAATATACATATACGAGAAAATATAGGTCCACACTCCAGACTATATTTATTTGGCGGGAAAGCAGTGAAATGGGGTTGTGTCTTATCAATTCACGAGTTGTAAAGTAGTTAACGTCACATTGCAATTAAACATAATTATCACAATGATTTAGGACTAAAGTTAGTTTATTTTGTCTTCTTTTTTGAATTTGTTGTGCACTAAGAAGAATTTTATCCGTATTTTTATACAAAGGGATTGACTAATTAATATGCCAGTAATAGGCTTCAAATGTCGATAATCATGCCTCACCTTTGTTTATTTAAAAAAAAAAACATATTCAATATAATCCCATGAGAGAGGTTTAAAAAAAATAAAATATATATAGACTTTACCTCTATTTTTGTGGGGTAGAAAAATTATTTTTAATAGACCCTGATTCAAAAAAAACCTCACCTTTGTTCATTTAATAATAATTTTCTATAGATAAATTTGGTAGGAAAAAAAGAGACAAAACAAAAAATATGTTTAATTATGAATATGTTAGTGTGAAAAGAGAAGTATGAGACATAATCAACTAATCTTGATTTTAATCAAACTTGAAAATGATCCGCGAAAGGTTTTGCTTTTCATCTTGACTATACCCAAAAAAAATTACTTCGTCTGTGTGCGGCAAAAAAGGTAGAGTTAAAAAAAACAAAACACCAATCATTTTCATGATTTTATCTCTTAGTTGGAAACATTGAATAGGTGTCATCATATCTTTTTTTCTTTTAAATCACAATTTCCTTCGCTTTAAACATGTTTTTCCTCAAGTGTCTGGTACTGTCATCAAATTAAAAACCATATGTATAATAAGAATCAGAGTTACAAAACCTTAGAAATTTGTAAAAAGAATTAATTTATATACACTATCAGAGCAAAGAAAATTTTATACTCTTAATTTACTAAAAAATATTGAGAAATAATTTCCTTTATAAAAAGTGCTATTTATAATCTTATACATAACGCAAGTAAATGTGATGTGGTAATATTTCTTTTAAATATTAGTTAAAAAAATGAGGAGAAAAAGAGATAAAAAGAGACGCAAGCAAAAACAGAAACTTTTTACTAAGTAATTCAAAACGGAAAAGGGGGGTTTTAAATTTCTTTGGACGGTCGAGAGAAATAAAAGAGAAAACAAGAAGAATATGACTCTTTTTCTCTATGGTCGGTTCATCCTCTTTACTCCTACACTGACACGTTTACTCTTTGATTATTAATCTTTGTGTTGTAAATTATTTTTATATATTATAGTCTGTTTGATTGAGTTTTTAGAATCAGTTTATTTAAAGAAGTGTTTTTTTTTAAAAAAATATTTTTGGTGAAAAGCATAGCATTGATGTCCAAATATAATAGACATTATGCCTTCTATCCCACAAAAGTATTGGTCAATACTTATAAAATACTTTTGAGCAGTAATTAGCATTTGACTAAATCGCCTTCTAAAATTATTTCTAAGTATATTTCTCTCAACGGTACTTTTCAAAAAAATATTTTTGAAAAAAAAATGTTTTATGAACTTTTAAAAAACAGTTTCTGCAATTTCAAAAAAAACTTATTTTCTCCTAAAAACTTAATTAAATATCTTATTTTTTTAAAATACACACTTTTAATCTCCTAAAAAACTTAGAGGGACAAAATATTAGTCTCGTAAATCATTGCTATTAGTCTTGATAAATGTTTATTTTAAGTAGCAACAATTTTGACACGTTTACTCTTTGTAAGGACTACGTACGCTAGAGGGTCAATACACATCTTCTTTACGCAATAATGACTCTTCATATTGCGCTTTTCAACTCTTTTTGACATTAAACTTCTTTAATTCATGTGTTTTAGAGACTTCATAAAATGGTGTAGTGGTGATATTTTCTTTGAATAATTATGTGTTAAAAACAATTATTCGCTGAATCCTAACTCAGAGATATATATACCTGTTGAGATGCGATGAAATACTCCCTCTTTAAATTTTTATAACATATTTCTTTTAGTTTGTATAATATATATTTAGTAACTTTTTAATATTAATATTTTACGTTGTATCTTTAGTAAGTACTTACTAATCTGAGGATCTTCATTAATTGTTGGCTTACGTATGATTGATGGAGGGGTTACAAGGCAAAAAAGGTGGGATCTTATCTTGTGGAGTAATTAATTAAGGGATGACCCTAAGAAAATAATGTATCTTTCGAATCGTACGATCAGTAGAAGAAAAATCGAGACAGTTTAATTAAATTATGTGACGATTCATTGTCGTATTTATATGATTTGTTACTTTCTCCATCTTTATTTTTTTTAATTTTTTTGTAGGTATATTAAAAATAATTATTTTAAAATAGTTGTTAGTTTCAAAATTTAAGAAATAATTGATTATTTTTTTCAACTCTAATCTTGGTACTTAAAGCTCATTAAAATATAAAAATAATTATTATTATATATTTTCAAAAAGTATCTATTAACTAATAGAATTATATTAGTTAAAAATTATGATAAAAATATTTTATATTTTATCACAAAAGCTAGAAATTTCGATTTCGCCTTTGAAACGAAAATATTCAATGTTCAATTTTTTAAAAAAATTTATTAGACGATATATTCAAATTAATGAAAGTAAACTAATATCTGGACATTGCTTGATTCACCCAGCCTAAAGTGACAAACAAAATGTTTTGTGAGAAACGTGTGGGACAGAATATAACAAAATTGAAAATTGTGGACCTGATCATCTAGTGGAATAATGCAGAGCACACATGTATCATGTATGTTGGTCCTAGATGTGTATGATAAAAATATTTTTTAATTTTTTCATGATTAACTGACTTAAATATTATGAAAAATGTTCTCTAAATGAATTTATTATACCTAAATTGTCCTGCGAGGGTTGGCATAGGGGTTTGGATTCATGGTAAAGGATGGGGTTTGAGTCCGGGTTCAAAATTATAATATTTGTTTAAATTATAGTTAAATATTTTTAAAAAAAACATTTTTTCCCTACAAACAAACACTAAAAAGTAAATAAGAAAATTAGTTATTTTCAAAAAAGATACTTCATACTAAGCACACCCTTAAAGTGAATTTTTAAGAAATGATTACTACTCTGTCAATGATTACTATATGCGTCTGGTAATTTTTAAGAAATATTTTTTTATTTTTTCAAGTTTAATTAGTTAATTTTTTTTTTTTTGAAAGAACATATTTTTTTAAGAAAATAAATTTCTTAAAAAATTAGAAGACTGATTTCTCACTGAAATTAGGAAAAATTTCAATATGACCTTCTTGATCGTCTCTGTCGCCCCCAATATTCCACTCGTCCCCGCCTCCCCACCCCGCACACAATTTCCATGGATACCCTCATTTGTTTAAGGTTCTAATCTCTTTGATTTTGAAGAAGAATCTAAATTTTATATTATGATTTTTATCTAAATAAAGAAATTAAGAAATTGCAGCTATGTTGTGCTAAATGAGTTGTCGGAGCATTTTAATACTCCCTCCATTCTTTTTAGTTACTAAGTATACTAAAACTAATTGATTCAAAATAGTTGTTAGTTTTAAAATTTTAAAAATAATTTATCAGCTTTTTTCAATGTTACCCTTAGTGCTTGAATCACTTAGAATATGAAAAGAATAATTATTATATATTTTCAAAAAGCATTGCCTATCAACTAATAGAGTTATATTAATCAAATTGCAATGCTTATTAATAATTCTCAATGGATGTGCAAATCTCATCCTATCAACTAAAAAGGAACGAAGGGAGTATTAAAGTAAGAGAGTTCACCAAATCAATTGAAGAGAGACTATTATGCATAATGAAGGTGTGCTCTGCATTGGACGTTCACTTAGTAAAATAATACTTTTTACTCCAGTGTCAGTAGTGGTCTCAGACTTGAACTATGACTATTTAGAAAAATAAAGTATTATTGCTTAATAATCAAGGCGTTGACATATATAAACTTTATTAGCCAGCACATTACAGCCTTGTGCTATTCCAATTTTCATGAGTGTACATTTTTTAATTAGAACAGGATTCATTCTCATAGAAAGCGGCCTACTTTCACAGTCACGCAGGTGAAAGCTATGAAGGATGCTCCTGTAATTTTGGCACCCCATTCTTACGAGATACAGACTTTCATTAAAGTTTTTTTTAAAAACTCAACCTCCACAAATCATTACAGGAAAAAAGCACTCACATCGCAGAGAGAAAATAAAATAAAATAAATTGAATCTGGTTAATTATAGAATCTCTAGTCCCCAGGTTGAGTTTATTCATATATGACTCAGAAATTTATAGGCTTCAAATTCAACCCACTCGATGTATTTCAAATCTTTATCTTGCCAAGGCATTAGTTAGTGAATCTGCAAGATTATCACAAGATTTGACATAGTCAATGTTTATGGTACTACTTGTCAAATATGAATTCACGATATATTTTTCACCTTATGGATATGAATTTATCATTGTAATAACGGTTTTATACTCTACCAATAATATTGGTACTATCACAATAAATTAAAGTAGAAAGAATTAATTTTCCAATAAGATATTTGAAATAATAAATTTAATTTCTCAACTAATTCTTTTCCTCACTAGTTGATGCTGGAGCAACAAACTCAACCTCTATATATTGTAGAGTTAGCTATAACAATTTTGTTTCTATTTCCAACAAATAACACCAACTTTCAATACTTCTCACTTTCTTCTGCTTAAGTTAAGCAAGTAGAAAAAAACTTTATCCGTCCATCTTTTTTTTTTTATTTTTATCTCTTGGAGAGATTTAATGACGTTGAAGCTGCTCTTGAGATCTCCTTATATATCTTGATATATGCAATTTTTGAATGAATCTCCTTAAAATTGTTGGTGAATATATTATAAATTATACTTGAAAATAAAATGAATAAAAATGAACAAATAAATATCAAATTGAGGTTAAAACAATAAACTCAGCTTGAATATGTATTTATTCATTTTTGTTTATTTTATTTTTAGTACTGTAATTTACGGTATATTCACTAAAAAATTTAAGGAGATGCCTTGTTGTTACAGTTTGAAAAATTGCAGATATTAAAGCGTTGGAGCATTTTTTTTATTATATTATATTTTACGAAAATGTCTTAGTAATATTTTATTTTTCACATTCATTGTGATGAATGTGGCCATTACTTTTTTCATAAATTCTATGTTGTTATTTACTAATTATGCATTGTAACTCATGTAACCTCTAAATCATAATGCTCCGATGATTTACCCACTATTACCCTACATTCATCCAATTCTTTACAAGGAAGAACTCTTCACCTATAAATAGTGGTGGTTTTATCTTTTGTTGTGGGAGTAGAGAAAGACGAGAAATGGATGAGAAATATTGTATTGTGTTTATATATTGAGGTTAGTTTAGTGAAAGAGAGAGTTGAGGCAAAGAAAAAGGAGAGTAATTTTATGTTGAAGGAAGGTGTTCCTTTGGTGGAGCTTTGTACTCTTCAACTAATTCGGAGTTGTTTGAATCATACGATGTTGTTGGGCTGTTGTACCCTGGAGGAGACAAGTTAAGAATATTGCCGCTGGATCGGTGAAAATTATAACGCAATAAACTTGAATCTCCTTAAAAAAAACAAAATATTCGTATTTCAATTTAAATATTTATTTATTTATTTTATTTTAAGTTCAAGATATATTCACCAACGTGAGTTAATTACCTGTTGCTTATTAATTTAATAAAGTGTGTTTTGGTCAAACCTGTCAAATCTTATTTAGAAATGCTAATATTTCACGACTTTAGAAGTCTGCCAACTTAAAAAGTGCGAAAGAAGAACATAAGTCCATATAATCCTTTTATATATTATATATATTTTTTGAAAAGGCAAAGCAAATATAATAAAATATTGCCAAAATAATGGTCCACAATATTTATTTGGCTGGAAGGCAGGAAAAATGGGGTGTCTTTTCAATCGAGAGGGTAAACTGGTTTTAATTATATTGCAATTAACCAATATTCTTTCACAATTATGTAGGACAATTTTCCATGATTGTTTTCAAAAAAGCGATGTCTTTTCTTTTGATTTTGTTGTGGCATTGAGAAAAATATTAATGTTTTGCAGAAAGTTATTTTGACTAAAAGATGAAGAAAGTGGAATTACATTTTCGAAAACTCAACAAATCTGTTGGGCGAACTTGCCATATTAAATTCCTACATTACATTTTTAGTTTGTATTTTTAAATGTTACTCTTATCACTTTAATTAATTATTTCCTCCTTTCATTTTTATTTATTCAGTTTGAACTTTGCACACCTTTTAAAAAATAATAATTAATATGAGTATTTTATCATAATATATATTCATTTACTTTATGTGTAATTTTAAATCTTAAAAAATAATTTAGAGAATAAGTAATTAATGTTAAGAATAAAATATAAATTTCTCTTAATATAAAAATGACAAGTAAAAATAAAAATATATTATTTTTCAAATAAGTAAAAGTGAATTGAAAGAGTAGATTATTTAGAATTTAATTAGCGAGTCATTTAAGCGGTGTAATAATAAGTTAGTCATCAACTAATTAGCTTCAGACTTTCATGTCTTTAAAAGGATACGTCAATAATCAAAAATCACAATTTAAGTACGGCGGAGTGTGGGGAATATATAGAAGACTTTTGAGCAAGTCTGCTAGTTAAAGTTTATTGTCAACTCAATAGTGAATTAAATGATTTAATGGATTTTCTATATATATGGCCTTCCGTTCAGGTGCTAAATTGTCAAGCACTATAGTACAGGGACAGAAAATTCAGAGCCAAATACAATCTTTTTCCTGAAAATAATTACTTCTTTTATTCCAAAATATTAGAAAAAATTATAGTCCATTGCTTTTGGGTCTGTACATACTGTATAAATAGTATATATTTGTAGTATTAAATATATTTATACTATATAACTGTTGAAATATATTGATAGTATATATTTCAGCCATATTGGTAAATTAAATGGCTGAAGGCTATACTTACGTAAATTTGAAATTGAGGCTAAGGTTGGCCTCGAAATGTTTTCCTTTTCGGTCTTATTAACTTTATCTCATGTCTCAAGATTTTGAATCTAATTTAACTTTAAAAATTGGTTTAAGAAGTGAAGATTGTCCAAATCATTTTAAAGAAACCACCTATTTTTTAAAGAGCCGATATGAGATTCTTTCCACACACAACTTGCATCTAGAATTGAATATTTGGTGCGTGAATAATTTAATAAAGGAATCTAACATTGAAAATCTTTGTCTGATATCATGATAAACAGATGAATCTCAAAAGTAAGGTTAAAAGGTGAAAATTGGTCAAGTTATATTAAAGAGATGATTCCCTTTAAAAGTCCGGCGTGGACTCTTCACATAATATATGGCTTGTCTGAGTTAATGCATCAAAAGGTGAATATAAAGTCGTTTTTCATGATTATTCATCTCTTAGTAATTGGAAACAGTTTTCTTAATTCCTTGCCGCACCAAAAAAAGAAGAGAAGCAGAAGAAGAAAAAACAGTTGGCTTGAAAAAATGTAAGTCAAGAAGCACTACATATTTCCCTATATATTTCTTTTGGACACGAGCTTCAAACATGTTTTTATTTATTTTTTCCTTAAGTGGGTGTGCTGTCATCATCTAAAAAGCTAGCCATGAAGAAGAAGAATATAAGTAACCAAAAAGGGCAGAAATTCGTGAAAAATATAGTGGGAAGAAAAAGAAGAGAAAAATGGAAACGCAAGCAAATTAAGACAGAAATGCACTTTCGAGTCTACTACAAATTCAAAATACAAACAAGTGCTTATTTTCTTTGGACGGTCGACTTTTGCCATGGTCATTTGGTCGGTATGTATATGTAGTAAAAAGACTGGCTGTCGTATCCTTTATCCTTCTAATACTAATTCAACTGTTGACACGTTTATCTCTCTTTAATTTTGGTCTTTTACGACATTGAAGTAATTAATTACATTCTCAATCTTTTCGTGTTTTGATAATTTTTACTATGTGCTCCCTCAATTTCATTATTTGATGATATATATGTTATATAACTGAACGGAAGGATATTCTTTTTGTATTTATAATTTAAGATAAATTATAAATATTTTTATGACACAAATAATCTTATTAATTAAGGATAAAATTAAAAAAATTAAGTTAAATTATTTTTAAAAATATAAAAAACAATTATTATTTTTTTAAACAATTAAAAGAAATATATCACATAAATTAAGACAAAGAAAATAAAACTTAAAAAGTTTGATTTTTGTCTTAACATAATAGGAGGTTGTTTATCCGAAGGCATTGTTACTCACAATAACAACTGTTACCTCCGTGCCAATTTACTTCACACCGTTTGATATTTTGACCAGATATGAATTACTTTTTAAAAAAAAAATATGAGAACTAACATAAGTTTTATACAATTTTTTATCTCAATAAATCATTTTACTAAAAATAAAATAAAATATTTAAAATTAAATTATTTTCTTAATATATAAAGATAACATTTTTTGGGGGACATATTAAAAGAGAAACGCCTAACATAAACTAGTTCGAAGACAAAAATCATATATTATTCAATTAATTATTCGCTTAGTCATAATTTTAGCCAACATTAGAGCTAGGTGATACGGAAATATATATAGAGAGAGACACACATATATGGAGGTTTTGTATTTTTCCTTTTGAAAACTCAATTGTTTACAGACGTATGCTTGACGTAGGGCTTACATGCATGGAGAAAAACGTTTTTTGACCTAGGACAACTACGTACTTCGGATCGTACGAGTAGAAGGTAAATATAGACAACTTATGTGGCAAATTTCGATTAACTGTCGTGTAAGATTTATAGATGCTCAATTAATTCCTTCTCCTATATGTACATAGTTGACTATATTTGAGGTACATTTAGTGTGTACACATTCCCAATTTGATAGCTTATTATAGACTTTGCTATAAGTGTAACTTCTTTTGACCTTACATTTGAACTTTACTTGTCAACTACAAAAAGAAATTAAATCCCACATCTTTAAATACTTTTGTAATGATTCTTTGACTGAGGAGGATGGGTGAATAGCTAGTCAAAATAGATCAAGAGATGGCATTATGTGAATTTGCTTCTTTTAAATTATATTTTTTATTTTTTTATTACTTGAATATATTTCTAACTAAAATAAATAATTGAGAGGTTTTCAAAAAATTTTAGAACAAAAATGTTGGATAAGGTAAGTCAGAAAAATGGCGCACTTTAATTTAAAATTAGAGTAGAAAATTATAAGATGACATTAAATATAATATAATAATGTCAAGACAGTCTATGTCGACTTAAATCAATAATTGATTGGAATCCAATAATGACTTATAAGTTAAAGAGCCATCATTGTTTTTGTCGACTTGTGAATTTGTTGTGTTGTCGGAAGTTAATTTTCGTCTATGCAACAGCAGCTAAACATGGCTTAATTCTAGATTAATTACGGGATTTGAAAAAGATCGCATCAAAAAATCAAAGTAATGAAATATATGCAGCTTGTCCCGATATAATTATCAGTTGATCAATTTTATAGTTTTAAATTATAATTTATTAATTAAATAGAAATAATTTTATTATTACTGCAACAGTCAAACAAAATTATGGATTTTAGAGAAAAATGGGAAAACAAGATCTTGTCCACATTATATACAACCAAGGAAAACCTTTATTCTGTAGCTAGATTCCGAAAACATAAAGGACGAAGCCAGCCCTTTATGTGCAATGATGATGAATGGAAGAAAACGTCTTGTGAACTTCCTTTCCAAAAGTGAGGATTTCACATAGTTCTGGCTTCACAAAAAAAGTCGTACGTGTGAGAGACGTATAGGATAAAAACAAGTAGCTATCCATCTGGAAAAGAAAAGCACAACATATAGTTTTTTTAAAATTAAAAAAAAAAGAAAAAAAAAAGAGAGGGGGGTTTGCTAATCTGTATTTGTTAGAAAATACATTTTGAATTCTCCTCAATTATGTATGAATTAATCCCAAAGGAATTAATAATATCATAAATCAGTTCACCTATTTTTTAAAGGTTTTTGAATTACATGCTCAAATTATTTCATTGTCATATATAGTGCTATGATTAATGTCTTTGCATTTGCGATTGAAACCATTGACTTCTAACTTTTTAAAGTTAGATATAAGGAGAGGAGTCAGATAGGATCTATAAATATATTCAAATTTTTTTATCAAAAATTTTACTATATATATACATTGTGTATACATATGTATGTATGTATGTATATATATAAATTAAATTTTTTGATTTTTTTATATTTTAATTGATGAATTATAATGTGCAATTTGCAAGTAATTGGTATTTAGTGTTGCAACCGCAGTATACAGGCACTAATTGATAAGAAATGGATATTTTGGCACGATTTTCAGCATAACGATTGGCATAATAGCTCTTAAAACAGACTTATAAGTTATTATGGTGATAATTACTGTGCCAAAGGACAATTATTTGAGATGAAAAGGTCAGCAAAATTCACTTCTATAGTATCAATAAATCTTGTATAAAAGAGTCCATTTATAAACCGGGTCAACCAGTTACCCACGCAAACCTTTCGTGGGCCCCATTTGGTACCATTGAGTCCACGTGTACTAGTGCTGACGTGACCCACAGTCTCATTAATTAAAAAGACAAAAAAATAGCACAAGAGCCATGCCAAGATTTTCAATAAAAGCTAGTAATTATTTGGAGCTTTCTTTTTCCATATTTAATTTCCTAATGTTTTCTTCCTTTTTTTTTTCCGTGGGCGGGGGGGGGGGGAAGTGGTCCCTGTAATGTAACCTTTAGTACATTGCCACGTACAACTCTCAATGGTCAAACCTTCAATTTAGGGCTACCCCTTTTTAATACACACAACCCATGCAATTATAGATTACTTTATTTGTACGTGAAAAGACAACTAGAGAGGACACGTGTCCCCCCTTTTTAAATCTCAGGCCACCATAGTCGGCGGCGTTGTCGCCGGTGTGTTGACTGTTGGGATCTATGAAACCATACTAGTTAGATTTAAAAAGATTAATTAGATTTTGTATTTCCATTATTAGAAGATTATCGACCATTTGGGGTAAGAATAGAGTCGCTTTTCCACTGAGATGACATAATTTATTTGAAAAATATTTAATAATAAAATTTATTACAAAGGAAAGTCTTTGATATGATTGTGACTTTGGTTATGAGCTGTCTATCCATGCCAATTAATAAACTATTCTTCTAATATTTTTTTAGAGGACCCTTGTCTCATGACACTACGTATGTAGAGTATAAGATAATAGAATCTTTTTTATTTTATATATGTTGAAGATATATTAATTGACGGATGAATTGATGGTTATGGGAAAGTCTTTGATACAAGAATTGAGATGAATATCATCTATGTCTATCAATCCAAATATATCTTTTCCATTTTAAATTCTTTTAATTTAGTTATCTTATTCCAATTAAAATAAAATTCATATGGTAAGTGACATAATGATAAGGAGACACAACCAAATTATTTAATCTACATTATTGTATAGGGAATTTCTAATTTAGAGAAGAAAACAAAGAATGATTGTTTATCGTGATAAAATGAGGTCAACAAAATAGAAATCAAGCACTAAACTAAAAGATGTAATTCTTTTTTTTTTCTTTTGTCCAGGAAACAACATGTCCAAAAGCTCAGAGGTTAAAAAAAAAAATTAAAAAAAAAAACACCTCTTCCGAACTGTTTGTCTGTTCCTTAAAATTTAAAAAGTAAAAATTACATAAATTCATTAGTAGAATCCCAAATATTTGGAATATTATCAAAGTTCAACATGTTGCTGCAGTAGCTATCTCTTTCATCTTCAGTAGTTGTGCTGCTGCTGTTGTTAAAATAAGTTGAGTTTGAATTCAATGGTGTAGGACTTGATGAAGGGGTCGATATATTCGACAAAACAGCTGATTGGAAGCTGAAGTTGTTGTTGTTGTTGCTGCTGTCGTTGGATTGAAATGTCGAACCATCGGACGGTAGAGGCTCATAGTACCCGTAATTTTGTAAAGGGAAATAATCATCCGTTAAATCAGAAGGCACTCCATTGCTTAATTGCCACTCATTAACTTGGCAATTTTGTGAGTTACTAAAGTTTTCAAGATTTGATGAGAAGTCCTCCATATTTGTTGTGGGTGGCTGCATGAGTTGAGCTTCACTGGAAAATGGAACACATGGGGTTGTACTTAAAGTGGTGCAAGTTGGAAAATCCTGAATAGGGGCTTGAATTTGGTTATTTTGGACCATTTGTGGCAACTGGTTTTGGCAGATTTGATTTTCTTGAAGATTATTTGAGATCAAGAAGTTGTTTGAGTTTTGGCGTTGGGATGATAAAAGAGAAGTAGCTAATCTCAAGACTTCAGGATTCACCAACGGTTGCACATGGCCTAACAATCTTGAAAGGTTCATTTGGTGAGATGAATTGTTGTAGAATGAAGGGTTTAAAATGGAAGAAATATCAAGAAGATCAAGGCGCGGACTGTGAGTCACCGGGTCAATTCCCATTCTCAAAAGTCTTTTTCTGATATGTGTATTCCAATAGTTTTTGATTTCATTATCAGTTCTACCGGGCAAACGTGCAGCAATAGCAGACCACCTAAGATTAAAAAAGAAAAAGCACATGACAAGTTAGAAAAATCAAACTCTAAGGAACATGACAAAAGACTTTAATATGGATATGTAGAATCTATAAATTCAAAAAAGTCCAAAGCTATAGAGAAAATGAGTACTATATGATGACCCCCCCTAAAAAAGTACATATAGACATCTTTTTCAAAGAGTTTTAATTAATTAATTAAATAAAGAAACTTACTTGTTCCCTAAAATACTATGGAGTTGAATGATTGTCTCTTCTTCTTCAAAAGAGAACCTTCCCCTTTTAATATCTGGCCTTAGATAGTTGGTCCAGCGAAGCCTGCAACTCTTTCCACACCTTTGAAGCCCTATAAAACATCAAAAGAATTAATAAGACTTTAAAGCACATGAAAAAGTATAAGAAAGATGATTAATTTGAATATAGAAAAGAAAAATACCAGCATTCTTTGGAAGAGTCCTCCAATTACCATAGCCATGTTTTTGAATGTAATCAATGAGCTTTTGATCTTCTTCAGGGGTCCATGGACCTTTCTTAAGTCCATTTTTGTCACAACAAGGAGCTCTGCCCATGCTGATATATGATGACTAGATAGTATTTTAATTTTATTTCGAGAGAGAAATTAGGAGAGTAGTAGTAACTTTTATGAGTCTTGTGTAGAAGGAAGAAATTAAACTGCAGGGTCCCTATTGATGAAAGTGTACAAGGAGGGGTTATATATATAGAGAGAGGGAGGGGGTTAGAATTAGAAAGGAAGAAAACAGAAGGGGGGAAGTCAAAGGGATTCGGTGGCCGTCCTCTGTTTATCACTATGGAAACGTGTCCCTTCTCTTTTTAGGAAAAAGTGTGAATTCAACCATCTCTTCTACAGCCTACCCCCCCAAGCCCCCGAACACCCAAAATAGTAGGGGGTGCAAGGGCTAGCATAAATTAAATAAATTACATTATATCCTCTATGTTTTTTTTTTTTTTGTGTGTTAATGATCTAAACTATCATTCAATTTATAATATTTATATTTTTCTAATAAAAAATATAACTTTCCATATATATTTAATAATTTGATGATGGTAAGTTTTTAGAGAAAATATCTTTTAAAAAAATTAAAATTAATATTTAAATTTTTTAAAGATCCAATCCATCTTGAACTCGACTTAATCGTTGATTCGGCCCATTATACAAGAAATATCATAATTATATATATATATTTTTTAACTAAAAGAGTATGATAACTTTACTAATTTCTTTGTATATGTATTGCACATGTATGCTGAGTCATTCATACAGTAGTATATATATTATAAGTAATATTAGTATTACTAAAACAAAGATTTGTGCAAATACTTAAAAACAAACAGGTGAACTTAAGAATTTTCCTCGTTACTTTTCTTTATAGCTCCATAATATGCCTACATAAATTATTTTTAAAAAAAAATTAATACAATAACACACAATTAAATTTTTGAATTTATATTTAAAGACGATTTTTCATACAAATATGTAGGAGACTTATTAAATTTATATAAATTGAGTTAAAAAGTAAGCAATACCTTAACATAGAAAAAAATATGTAGTTAAAAAGGACGAGGAAGGAAGCTTAGCCATTACAGAATATATCTTTTTTGTAGGATAAGAAAACTTTGAAAAAGTTCTTTTCTTTTTTAAGTAGATAAATTGTTATTTTTTGAAATCATTTTTTATCTCGGACACATCCATAGGGACAAAGATATTCACCTGCTGCAACTATCAAGAATCAATTTGACATATAATTAACTTGAAAAAAGTTAGTATTAATTCAAAGGTTAAAAAATATTACATTTCAAATTGAACTAATTTTACAAAATGTTGTTGACATTGTCGTCACATGGGTTGGGTCAGGGATTGGGTTTGGGGTGGGTATGGTACATTAGGATAATGCCAAATACTATACCAATAATATCAAAAAAAATTAGTATCTATGCCAAATATAATATCAAATAGCATAATATTCATATCGTGATATTAAAAATTTTAATTTCGATATATACCCTTGAATCCCAAATAAATTTAAGTATTGATTTTAATTTTTTAAATATTTTTTTACAAAACTATAATTGTCATTAAATATATCAAAAATTGTTTTTTCAGCTAAAAAGATCAGAAGACTAACTAGATAAATTTAAATAACTTTTGAAAAATAAAATAAAAGATAATAAATTTTAATTATCAACGCTATAAATTCAGTGATCAGACAATCAACTCTTACTTTTTGTGACAAATTGTGTCATCTTCACATATATAAATATAATATTTTATTTATAAATTTATATAAGAAAAATAATGAATTTTTTTTTAACACAATTAGTGTAACTCTTCTAACAAGTTAGCTATACCATTAATAAGTAGTCATACAGAGAAAGTTCTAATATAGAAATGTGTATCTAAATTAGATAGGAAAAAAAATTATTTTTTATTTTATCTACAAATTGTTAAATTCTTTTGATATAAGATTCTTTTAATTTTTTTTAATTTAATTTCTGGGTCCATGAATATTACAGATGCCATAGGAATATCCTCATCCAGAATTACGTTGTTCAATATTCTAAAATGGTAAATTCCAAGTTTTCATCAAATATATCAAGTGTGTGTGTGGGTACATGAGCAAAAGGACCGGCAATATTCATATCAATGTACCCTTTTCGATAATTACCTCCCTCCACGCAGCGGCAGAACTTGCTAGGTGAAGAAACGTTGGAAATTGATCTATATATCGTGGTAAATAGAGTGTGTGTGTATATACTGTTGAAGTTTTTAACATAACAATAAAAGGAGTTTAATTTAAAAGTTGATTATAAATTCATGGATCTCAATTGCCACAATATATATTGTAATATGTGTATTCAAACTCCTTATATAACTAAATTCCTGGCTAAATCTCGATTATCACATTCTTAACTTCTAAGTATATATTTTGGGTTCAGCTGCAAGTACATATGTTTTACTGTGGCTTCACATTCCTGCATGCATGGCTTCATTTCAAAGCCGGCTCATGTTTGTGCTCCATTTGCATGTTGGCTTGCCTCTTTCAACTTTCATACTTCTCTACATTATTATTATTTAAAGTTCTAAACCAACGTACGTATATTTCTCTTCCTTTTTATTTAGCATTTTACAGTACTAGTAGCACTTATATATGGGTAGTCTTAGGGGCAAAAGGGTTGGGGGAAATAAGATTGAAGATTTCCGAAATATCATTTATTTAATGAATATATGTGTATAATATAGTTTGTCTGATCATAAATATTAACGGTACTTAAAATTAAAATTTCTAAAATTTATGATCTTAATCTGTAGATATATCCGTAATATTTGTACTGTTATAAAAATTTATCACCATTATCAGAAATATTTGATTTTTTTAATGAAAAAAATATGGGGGAGAACTTCTATAATTAAGTTAAGTAGGTGCGAGCTTTTGCCTCAATCTGCATATTTCGATAGCCGAAACCTGATGTTGATTTTCAATTTAAATATAAGCTTCAAATTTGGGGCGGCCCATCTGATTAGTTCAACTATCACAGCCAGCGGTTGTTCGGTTACATACTCCCCATCTACCACAAATAATCATCATTTTGTGATGATTTTTTCGCTTTTCACCGTTGCTCTTTCTACACCTTCAGATGTCTGGTACCAAATTGTCGCCCCTTTACTTATTTTTTTGATAATACAGTTGGTTATCTTTATGACATCAATTGTATAAATTCGTGAAGAGGGACGGACAATCTTTGCACATAGTAGACAATCTCTGCACATAGTGGACAATCTCTTCACGTCGAACATGAATATTTATTTTATTTTATTTTATTTAAAAAATATAAAATGATGGATCTTTTATTGTAAAATTGGGTCAAGTTTTACATTTAAAAATAAAATTCTACTTTTCGGAGAATTTGAAATTTAAAACTTTGTGCAGATTTCATAAATAAATGTTGATTTCAAATCAATACTTGAAATTTGGGTCCCAAATCCTATGGCCCAAAAAAATCTCTTGATAAATGAATTTCAATCTTGTACCATGACATATCCGAATTAGTAGTAATTAGTAAATAAAAAATTATACAAACTATCAAAGTAATTCTATCTCCGAAGATCCAAAGATAGAAATCTTTGTAATATTTTGACATGCTTATAAAATGTAAAATTTGATCAATAAGTTTATATTTTACAAATAAAAAAGATTTATCATTTTGAATTTTATAAAGAAGAACTCATGCACGTTAATAGATTGTCCGTACTACGTAAAAAGATTATATTAAAGAATAGTTAGTTATTACTATTGTTGATTTTCTGAATTAGTGAATCTTTTAAAATTATCTATATTTGAAAGTTTGTAATGATATGTAATGGTAAATATCATATATTTATAAAAGAAATATGGAGATATGTGATATATTAATGCGTCCCCTTAGAATATTCTGTTATCTTGTTTTATGAAGTATGATTTGCTTATTTAATAAGATTTTTTAAGTTATATATATATATGCCCAAATAAAATTTTAATTTCAAACTAATTTAATTATAAATTATAATTTGAAAATTTTAAAATCATATCCAAATGAGGTTAATAGCATGTTTGGCCAAGTTTCTGGGAGGCCAGAAGTGCTTATTTTTTCTGAAAAGTACTTATTTAAAAAAAAAGTGTTTAGCCAAACTTTTGGAGAGAATAAGTGATTTTAGGGAGTAGCAAAAACTGTTTTCCAGAAGCTAAAAAAAAGTAGTTTCTCCTCAAAAATACTTATTTAAAAAGCACTTTTGTGAAAAATATACTTAGAAGCACTTTTCAAAAGTTTGACCAACACTAATTGCTGCTCAAAAATGCTTTTTAAATTTATTAACCAAACGCAAATTGTTTCTTACTAAAATTACTTTTTCGATAAGTACTTTGGAAAAAAATATTTTTCAAAATAAACTGATTTGAAAAACTTGGCCAGACAGGCTATAAGCGTAAGTTCACACTATAAAATGTAGAGAATATATTCTGAAAAAAAAAAAAGAAGTTAAAATCTCGGTAGCAAACATGAAATTAACAATTCTAGTCCATAGATATTACTCCCTCCGCCCAATTTGAGTGATACATACTTTATTACTAGTTTGTCCCCAAATTTTTTTTTTTGATTTTTAATTTAATTTTTTTAAAAATTTATTTTTAATCACAAATTTCAAATTCTTTTTTTTCTTTTTAATTATAAACTCTGGTCGCAGAGATACACTACTCTATCGTCTATCGATCAATTAAAACGGGCAACATTTGACTTTTGTCTTAACTCTTAAATTTCATTGAAATAATGGCCTAATTAGTAAGAAGTGAATCAATCATGGCTGTTTTCAAGACTCACCATCATAAGAAGTGCTAGTGAACTAGCATTAAAAAGAAGACAATATAATGTAGTGGTACTAGTTATTATGGTCAAACATGGAAACAAAGTTAAGTACAGAAAATGACATGCATGCATTACTGAAAAGATATAAATGGTGTGCAGCAAGAACATGTTACCAAACCTCTAAATATTTCAATTTCTTCCATGAAGGGCCTCTTTTTCCACACACACAAAATAAAAAATGGACTAAGAACTTGTTATCATAAATTCGATAAGATGAAAAACTCATTAGCAGTTTTCCTAAAGCCTTATATTTTAATAGATAGACTATATATTACAAAGACTTTTTAGTATCATAATCTCTTACTTTAATAGAATCATATTATTTTAATTTGTTTCATTTCCTCCTTTTTTTACAAGAATAAATAAATGTATATACTACTCTATATTACAAAGACTTTTTAATATCATAATCTCTTACTTTAATAGAATCATACTATTTTAATTTGTTTCATTTCCTCCTTTTTTTACAAGAATAAATAAATGTATATACTCTCTTTACCCCAAATTAATAGTTCTATTTCATTTCGAAAAAATAGTTTGACACGTTTAAATAGGATTCACATTAATAGAATCCGTAATTTTCAAAATGGAGAAAATATATATATATATTTAAAACCTCTAGGCAAAAGATATATCAAGTTAATTATTTTGCTTTAATTGGTTGGATGACTCGTTTAAGATCGGTGGAGGATAAAATTAATAAATAGAGCCAAGTAATAGCAGATAATTTGTGTTAACTAATGTTCATAGATGAAGCAGCTGCCTCAGTATTATTTAAAAATTAAAAGAAGTCAATTTATCTTTCCCTTTCACATGGCAATTAAGTCGATTTTGAAATGAAGCAAAAGCTATTGGATTTCAAGTTTATTGACTTTTGTATACTTGAAAAGAGACTTAAGAATCCAAAGTCGCATGAGTTGTGAGTACACTACCAAATACCAATAATTATCTATCACACTGTATATGTGTACTGTAGTCTTACATTCTAGCTAGGTAGACCACATTCTCGCTTTAATAGGTTTAATATGATTTACCCGAAGCAAATACAAATTAATCAATGCAAATATGGAACACCAAATGGAAACTAAGATAAGAAGGATAGTTATATTAAAGTTAAAGAGAGTTACTTCATATATACAAATATATATCGTCGACATATGTATATCTCTCTTTGAAATGTGTGATCATTTTATTTAAAAGCTCAATTTGTTATGTATTTGATTCCTTTTCATGAGTCCAGACACATAAAATTTCCTTTAACAATGTGTGGTGGTAAGATTCGAACCCAAGACATAAAATTTTCTTTTGTTAATAAGTAATATGGTGAGATTCCAATCCGTAATCTAATAAGAAAATCAACACCACGTCATTGTTTTAAAATTATTTATAAATGAATTATTATTATTTTAATTAATAATTGTTTTTTAAAAAAAACAAGAGGCCTAATACGTGTCCTCATGCGATACCCTTAGCCTCTTCGTAGTTAGGACCACAGGCAAAAGAAATCAAGATTGTGACAAATCAATCTCATACGTTTTCTGATGTGAGAGTTCTTATATTAAAAAAATTTCGACATTTTATCCTTCTTGTTAGAATATATATAATTTAAAAGCGTCTAGAATTATCATCCCATTTTTATTTGTTTTGATCATATCTTGCTCTTAAGTATTAGGAGTGGCATACATCAACAAATAATATCTTTCTTCCTTTCCTAAACTAAAAATATATCCTAAATAATTTCACTGAATATCTATCATTTTTTATTAATAATAAATATTAAGTAACTTTGTTAACTACAATTAAAATAAATAAAAGAAAATTACCTCATATTTGCATAATTTACTTCATATAAATGATATCTTTACACCATTAATGTAAAATATTTAGTCGACGAGGAGATAAAAAAATGAAAAATCTATTAAAGTGAAGAAAAAGGATAGAAGAGAGTTGGCAGAGCTGTAAGATTGAGATACGTGGGAGATAGGGACACGTGGTGCGCGTAAAGGATTGTAGTATTTTTGATTTGAGTCACAAGAAGTCGGGCGCCTACTATATACACAATATGGTATATATTTGGACGTGGAAAGGTAATATATAAATATATTCATGTGAATTGGGAAATTTCATATCATAGTAATAAATATAGAACTCATGTGCAAAAGTAGTGTCTCCTCTTTTTATCTGTCTGACACAGCATATACCCCCTATTAACATTTAAGTCAAATATTATTTTAAGAATCCTACTACGATTTGTGCTGTTCATTTCCCATGCAAGCTGTTCATTTTGACTACCCAAAAAAAAAACAAAGAATTTCCCTCTTCTAGCTCCTCCTTGCTTGTGTCCCCTTCTCACTCCTCAGGGATTGATTGGGTTACACACCACTTTTAATGGAGGCTAATTAAAAATTTAAATTTTATGGGTAAGATTTTTTAAAAATTTAATAATTAAGTTTATTATATTTTTAAAGTTATGAATTTATATGTACTATTTATTATTATAATTTTAGTAAATTTTTATACATAAAATTATTTTTTATATCAAAAGTATTAAATTCAGATGAACTCGTTATTAATATCATGCATTCGCCTTTTATTAGTCATGAGAGAATTATAGTATAGGAATTATGTATATGCTGATTAATAATGACGGAATTATTGTTCTATATTGGAATTACTTAGTTTAAAAGGGTATTTGTATATTTAAATACTTTAATCCCCATATATATATATATATATATTGTCAATACAAGTATTGTTATTTCTTACTTGAGCGGAGAACTAGTAGAAAATAATTTCTCCACCTCTAAGATAGGGATAAGATCTGTGCACACATTATTTTTTTTCAGATTTCACTTGTGAAATTACACTAAGTATATTATTATTATTATCATTACTGGTACTGTTATTTCACCAGCTTCTACTGTACATAAAATTAATAACACATAAATTTGATGTCTTACTTCGTGTAGATATGCGAAGGGTATATTTCTTATGAGGCCAAATCAAACATTTTGTTATTTTATGCGAAAAATTTATATAATGATAATACACCAACCAAACGACCCCTTAGTAATATATAAATTGCTGCACCCGCTATTTTCATCTAGATAATATATATGATATATATGATCACTGTACTTTGCATCAATATTTTCTAATTCAAATATATATATATATATATATATATATATATATATATATATATATATATGATGACCGTATTAATCACATCGAAAGTGTTCAACCTAATACTTAGGCTAATATCTTCAGATTTTGGTGTCGTACGTGCCTATGTGGAGGCATTTATAGATTATTTATAAATTGGGTTTAGAATGCTGATTGTGCAGATTAGTACTTAATTAGGGAACACATAATCTCTCAAATCCTCAAATTGGTAACCACTTGTCCAGATTATAACATAATAAGTTTGACATTTAACTTAACAGATGGTTACATCCTAATTACTTATTATTAAGTTAAGCATTATTATTTACGACTTGTGACTTGCAAAGTGTAACAGAACTTCCAGTTTCAACAATTCAATATAATATATATATATGTTGAAATCGAACATACTGAAACGGGAAATTACTTGTCAGATCATAGAGAGTAGGTTTGGTAGTTAATTTAACAAATGCTTACATGTAAATACTCGAATTAGTTACTACATGTCCTAACCTTAGAGTTTGCTTGTTCATCGTTTGCCAAAAATAATTGTTGTCTCCGTTCTAAAATTGACCAGCAGACGTATGCAATTATTTAGGTGGATTCTTCTGTCTACAATTGGAAATTAGTTTTTGATACGATGTAGAGACGGATTTAAGATTTGAAAATTTTAAATTCTTACAAAAACTTTAAATTAATAAAATATATAATAATAATTAAATTCATAATCAAATATTATAAATATTTAATTATATTCTTATTTATTTATAGGGTTATAAAAATTAAGTTTATGAACTCATATATTGTACTCTAGATTCATCACCGTTGTGGCGAGCTGTTCAATTTCTCCAACTAACCCTGAATAATCTTCTTCTTCGTTATGAAATTTGATCAATTTTTTAAAGTGATTGACTATAGGTTTTGTTGGCTATTTGTGGAATAGAAGACCAAATTAAAGTGCTAGCTAGTGGATGGCACTTTTTTGTTACTATTTTAAGAAATCCCTACTTATTATATAAACATTATTATGTGTATGGTGTACCCAGAGAGTGACACTATCATTTCAAACAGAGCCATGCAACATAATAATATTTGTATATTTATATATGTAACCTTTATCTGCCTCACATAATTCCATCCCTCTACATTAATTTAAACCAAACATTACAATCCTTTTCTGATAAACTAATTAGACCAAACATTATTTTATGGATCCAGTGAGATTTGCAGCTATCTCTTCCTTTCCCATGCGAGCAGTTTATTTTGACGCAAATAAAAATTTGAATTTATGAATTCTAAATTAAAACTAGAAAATAAAGTTTATCAAGTTCTAATTAAATTATTTATACATATTAAGTGTGTCTTTAACCACAAATATAAGCGCAATTGTTGCTTCATCGTTCCCGCGATTAAAAGCGCCCTTTCTCCTCTCGCTTGCTTGTATTCAGTGTTTACACTATTCATATATAAGTTGGTAATTTTAGAAAAGAAAATAGGTAATTTATTATTAGAGTGGAGTTACGTTAATTCTTTACACTCACGTAAACGTAACCTAATAACCCATTAATATTTTACTAATCACATTACAACAGGCACAATCTTAGGCTAATGTCGCAGATTTTGGTGTCATGAAGGCATTTTTTGAACTATAAAATTAAGTCTAGATTGCTGATTGTGCAAATAAGTACAATATAATTAGTAGGGAGTACTTAATTAACGAGAAGGCTTAATCTCTATCACTTTCAAATATGTCCACGTACATAATAGGGTAGGTTGTTGTGTAATTAATTTAACAAATGCGCACATATTAATAGTTGGATCGTTAACTACTATACTTGTCCAAAACTTAGTGTGTTTGCCAAAAATATTTGTTATCTACACTATAAATTGACCAGCAAACGTATGCATTTTACCATCAAATGGAAATGTGCTTCTTTTTTTTTTCTTTTTTTTTTATGGAGAACTATATTCTATTTCTCCAAAAAAAAATACTGTATTAAATACTTACAAGTTTCTCTTATGACTTGTGTGTGCATTATGGGACTTGATCATTATTTAAGAAATTGGTAGTTTTTCCAGCTATTTTTTAGTTACGATACCAAAAAAATAACTGGGGATGGTCTAATTTTTAGATATCTAATTAATTAGCTTATTATTTAAGGCAGATATGTGTGCGGTGTACCAATAGAGTGGCAGAATTATTTTAAGCAGAGCCATGCACATTATATTATATAGTACTCAATAACGACATAAACCATGTAGATCAGAGCACATATATAATTGGCGAATAATACCCCTACTATATTGGGATACTAAAGATGAACTACAACTGGCATTCATGAAAAGTCGAGATATTTCTAATAAATAGGGCCCCTCTAAATGCTTAATTTACCACTTGTTACCGTTTTAATTGGGTATACGTGGAGTTCTTCAAACAACAGTTGACATTTCTGGAATGATCATAAGACACAGAGATAAATTATATTAAAATGATAAGTAGAATTTTCACCGAAAGAGCCAATGGTTTGATAACACTCAATAATTAGTAGTCCAGATAATACTAATAATAATATTAAGGGTGCTTTCAATGCAAGAAACACGAACCACAAACAGTGCGTTGTCTCAAATTCATAAAGCATCGAGGACAAAAAATGGGGAAATTTAATATTGTCACAAGCATAAGTTCTTATTGGCCACGGCCAAACTGTAAATAATTTATTTTATTTTATTTTATCAATACTACATAAATAATGTCAATATTAATAGGATTTGACTCTAATATAGAACTTCAATCTCTGGAGTCCATCGGATGATTATTCTCACCAAATTTGAGCCTAGAATTAAGAGCGCGCTCATGCATTACTACACCTTAATTCATTAAAGAAGGGAGAAAGTTAAATTTTCTATTTAAATTAATATTTTAATAAAAGATAAAAACGAGAAATAAGGACGTATCAGCTATATAAAAGTCATTGTACCATACAAAATCTAATAAACTCTTAAATTAAAGAAGCACGTATATCTCGAGAATCATGCCACGTCAAATATTTGCAGAAACTATTAATAGATGCTTCGTTTTACTTTCAATTTTAGGTATCTTTAATTTTCCGAAAGCCAAGAGATCAAAAGGACACTATGTCTTTGCGAAATTGTTATTGGCTTGGTGGTCAGACACTCCCTCGTATAGAAGGTCATGGGTCAAACTTGCTTAGTCTCAATACTTTTTTTTACTTTTTTACTCTTGCTCTTTCATTTACTCACTTTTTAAAATTATGACACCATTTATAAAAAATTATGTGTACGCCACAACGTTTTGTGTTCCAATCATATTTCCTTTTTACCACTGTACCTTCCATATTTCCTGGTTACTTTGCCAAAAAAAATGTGGAGAGAACCCATTTGCTATGCCCAGCGAATGACAGATTTAGAAGGAGAGGCAAATCTACAATTTTTAGAATATAGATGCACCACTAAATAGAAGAAAGGAAAAAATGTATCAAGTGGAAATTAATTTCTAGTACTCCAGACAAATAACTCAACATTCAATCAAGCGCACAGTTTAACCAGCTTCTTATAGCATGAGTGTTGATAGATATTATACCGGATAGATCACGAATTCACGTGCCTCATATTTTTGGACTATAGTCGCCTGTATCTAGAAAACATGCAAACATGATAGGAAGCCAGGAAGGCTATGGCTTAGTGTTTATAAGGACGCTGCTGCAAAGACCGCGACACCATACCATTGCGCGGATTTTTAAATGACAATTGGCAATGTTTAACAGTTCCAATACGCATGAAATTGTCCGAATACCATTTTCCGGACTCAAAATCCTTGTATGGATAAAAAAAATGAGTAACAATCCTTGTGTTACAACAGCTTCTGATGAAAGAATGAATGACAGTCCACTTCTGAAGTGATATCAAATGAAAATCATTCTCTATGAATATCCCCTACTTGAAGGACGTATAGGTGAAAGAGTTAGCCAATTGAGGCCCAAAGAATACAAGTATGCTAAGAAACACTGGCAATGTACTGTTCAGTGGCCTGGACACCAGGGTTATTAAAAACAAAAATACTGTTAGACTGCTTGGTGGAAGAAAACACAGATTGACAAAAAGAACTTGAGGTATAACTTGTCACCAGAAGACCTGTGCAGTTAATTAATTGATGAATTTGAAGAGATCAGTCCAAGTATCTCATTATGTAAGCTATGATTCGTCACAAGAAAGCCACCTGAAGGAAATATAGCTCTCCGTGCAACTTGATCTGCTGCAAAATCAATTGAACTTCCTTCCCAGTCAGTCACCTGAAAAGAATTTGCATGCATGCTGAATAACTAGGATAATAGCAAGTCAGACTCATTTATTTTTATGAAAGAAAGAACACTGCAAAAAATATATTCACGTTAATTGATGTATTGACTCCATGGATACCCCACTTCCCTGTCTAGCTTCACTAACTGTATTCACAGCTTTCCTGATCTCGGAACCAGATCTACTTTCTCATCAGCATTCCCTAAATGAATTACGTTATGGTCTTGAACTTTCAATATGTCATAGGTAATGAACGGTCGAGGTTGTCTTATTGGAAGAGGTGGGTGGGAGTCGGGCAGAGCAAGAAAGTGACAATCATACCCGATATTCAGAGTGCTGAAGATAGAACACATTTCCCCTTAAGTAGTAAGGAAAATGATAAATAACAAGCCTTTACACCGAGAAGAATCAAGCAAAGAGATCAGAGTGATCAAAAAAAATTCCCTCCCTTTAGTCACTTTACATCCTATTGGGCCAAATGAACAAGGTTGCAAACAGGATACATCTCATAGTAACACGCTCAGGGAAAAGCTTGATAGTGATACTAGTCTACAGAGGGTCATCTAAAGAACCAAAAGATAATAGATGTATGGTATTTTACGCAGCTGGTGCTTCTTGGGGACTATAATTGAACTTCCGTCTGATTTACAAAAGAGAATTTTTATGAGGTAACACATATTCAGTGTTAAATCTCTCACGTTGGTTGGTGATGGGATTAATTGTCTCTTTAGATGGTCATGGGGAATCTTCACCTCCTGAGTCAACTTATGGAGTTGAGTTAGGCCCAAAGTCGATTTCCTTATCATGGTATCAAGGCTAGAACCATCACTCGTACCAATTCTTTGTTTACTTAATGTTAGGCCCCCATCTTATATTGCCCATGCTCAAGATGTCCAGCTCTGAGCTTACAAGGGCGTTAAATTCCCCCATCAATTGGTGATAAGAGTAATTGTCTCTGGTCTTGGACAATACTCACCTCTTTTGATCTAGTTTTTGGGATTGAGTTAGATCTAACTCCATTTTCTTATCACAAAGTGTATCATGCTTATATGAAAGACCCTTCCTTTTGTTGTTATCTGCCTGCAGCTCACAGATGTTTTAAGCTAAATCTTCAACACTTATTTCGATTTATTCTTTTATTTGTGACACATGATGACATCACCATGAGAAAGCTTAAGTAACCTGTACTGTTACTCATACTTCTATCTTAATAAGCATATTTTGTGTCTATCAAAGATGGAAGTAATTATCTCCAACGGATTAAGGATATACCGCCCCTTAATACTTCGCGAAACTCTGTTTTCTTTTAAGGCAAACTGCAGGAATTATGCTGAAAGATTTCGCCTCCCAACCAATTCTCAAGTTCTCAAATATATCCATTAAACCTTGATCATGAACCTTCATTAGAAGTAGTCAAAAGAAAAAGAAGATGACACCTACATCTTGAGATATACAAATCCAAAGATAGTTATTAGGATGTAAGTTCTATGTAGGTTTACTAAATATATACCAGCTCTTCTGTTTTCTCCCAAGAACTGGTTATAAATGGAAATTATTAGCAGAAAACTCAAGATTAATGAGTATGCAGAAAAGAATACCATCACAGAGATGCATAGACAATAGAAAGGAATACTAATTGAGAGACGCATACCTTTCCCCCAGCCTCATGAACACATATGATTCCAACAGCATGGTCCCAAGCAGGGGCATAGCCAGAGATTTTCTTCAGCAGAGTCATATGTTCATATCAGAATGTTGAACACCCAAAAGAAAGAATATGCTAACACATAGATCTAGTGGCATCAATAGATGGATGGTTGAGTAAATCCAGTCAACTTGAAGTAACCAACAAAGGAAGAAAGAAACAACTTTAAGACAAACTTATCAAATTTCCATGAAATTATATTCGTTTAATTTTGCTCTCTTGTACCAATAATTGAAGTATATAATGGAAACCTCAAAAGGCACCAATAATTGAAGTTATAATGGAAACCTCAAAAGGCTCCTTTCTGCAAATAATTTTAGACCACTGACTATAACCCAAATTAGTATGTCTTCTCATAATCTCAAGAAAGTTTGCAGTGTCCTATTTTCCTTGTGTTCATGGAAATCTGTAGCATTACCAATGTAACTCCACTAGTAATCTCAATAAAGTCTGCACTAGTTACTCTTTTATTACAACAATTACTGCTCAATCTCAAGCTAGTTGTGTTTGGCTATATGAATCCTTACTTTCCATGGCATTCCATATGACCGGTCTCAATCCAATATTTATAACATAAGTTTCTCTACTACCAGAGTTATTATTTTTTTTTGAGAAGGTAACAAAGAAGTATTTTATTTTTAGACGCGGATAAATCCCTAACAAGACTAAAGTCTTCTAGCTAACACTGGACCTACAGTAAACATACAATTTAACTCTTATTGCTTGTAGAAGATTAACCAGGGTGAAATTTGTGCTAGCCTAGAATACACATCATAAAACATCTTAACTACAAGGAGCTCCTAAAAGGAGCTCCATTTATGGGTCCCAGGCCTACATTTTTAGTGACATGAGGCACAAGCTAACTTGACTGCAGTATCTACAATGTGTGAGATTAAAAAATCACCTTCATAACTTTTCTGGTTGTTGCACGAAGAAGAAAAACAGATGCTCTACCGGAAGCCACCATCATATATTTGCATAAACTGCGGAGCAGAAGAAAATTGCATTAAAGGAATGTGCAAAAATCATCAAAGAAATGTGAGAACATAACTAGTTCCTAGCCCTAAAAGGAGAGTCAGAAGACAATGTGGTAAGTTCACAATTGAAACATTTCAACCTATGGAGTCTAATTTAGTGTATCACAGAAGAACAAACAGAATGTGACCATTGCGATTCTGTACTGAGGTAATGTAAAATAGTGTCCTCAATTTCTAATGGTAGTAATTCACGAGCCTCTGTTGAAAATGAAATAGATAATGGTAATTCCACATAAAGCTAACAAAAAAAATATTGCTAAAAATGAATTTCCTTTGAGAAAGAGGGTGTAGTGGTGTTTGGTGGTGCTTGACAGGGCTAATCAAACAGATCAACAACAACAACATACTGAGTACAGTCCCACAAGTGGGGTCTGGGGAGGGTGGGATGTACGGAGACCTTACCCCTACCTTTGTAGGATAGAGAGGTTGTTTCTAAATGATCCTCAGCTCAAGAAAATCGTTTTCCAAAACAGGTTTGACGAAGCAAGAGTAAATAAGCTATGGTAAGAATATCAAAGAAAGAAAAGTATCGATAATAAAATAGTAAAGATAGCCAAAGTAAAAGTAACACCAATAGTGATAAAACTGAAGAATAAGGTAACGCTAGCAAAATAATAATATTACAGGTAAGGGAGCAGATAGGTGCTCCGATTTAGAACAATGTTCTGCGATTGAGAAGAGAGAAGTCACTCGACTACCTACTAACCATCTACTCTAATCTTCGATCTCCATGCTCTCTTATCTAGGGCTATGTCCTCAGTGAGCTGAAGATAATCCATGTCCTGTTTAATCTCCTCTCCCCAATTTTTCCTTGTTCTACCCTACCTCTCCTTAGACTTATCACTATAGTCTCTCGCACCTCCTCAGTGGGGCATTTGTGTTCCCCCTCTTTACATGTCCGAACTATCTCAATCTCGCCTCCCTCATCTTATCCACCAGGGAAGTCACTTCCACCTTACCCTGTATATCTTCATTTCTAATCTTGTCTCTCCTAGTATGCCACACATCCATCTAAGCATCCTCAATTTTGCTACCTTTGAATGTGAGAGTTTTTCTTTGGCCAACATTCAATTCCATACAACATAGCCGGTCTAACCACAACTCTATAGAACTTACTTATAAGTCTCGGTGACACATTCTTATCACATAGGACACCAGATGCGAGCCTCCATTTCATCCGCGTTGCTCCAATACAATGTGCAACATCCTCATCGATCTCCCCATTTCCTTACAGACCAAAGATACTTGAAGCTTCCTCTCTTGGGGATGATCTATGTATCAATCCTCACTTCCCCATCTTGTCTCTCCTAGTATGCCACACATCCATCTAAGCATTCTCAATTTTGCTACCTTTGAATGTGAGAGTTTTTCTTTGGCCAACATTCAATCCCATACAACATAGCCGGTCTAACCACAACTCTATAGAACTTACTTGTAAGTCTCAGTGACACATTCTTATCACATAGGACACCAGATGCGAGCCTCCATTTCATCCGCGCTGCTCCAATACAATGTGCAACATCCTCATTGATCTCCCCATTTCCTTACAGACCAAAGATACTTGAAGCTTCCTCTCTTGGGGATGATCTATGTATCAATCCTCACTTCCCCATCCGCCTCCTATGGTGCGTTACTGAACTTGAACTTCATATACTCTGTTTTAGTCCTGCTCAACCTGAAGTCTTTGGACTTTAGGGTATGTCTCCAAATCTCCAGTGAATCGTTAAGTCCGTCGCGTGACTCGTAAATCAATACTATGTCGCTTGCAAATAAATACACCATGGTACTTTCTCTTAAAAGAAGGGGAGCCTTGAAGTAACTGGTAAAATTGCTGTCATGTGATCAGGAGGTCACGAGTTCAAGCCGTGAAAATAGCCTCTTGGAGAAATGCAAGGTAAGGCTGCCTACAACAGACCCTTGTGGTCAGGACCTTCCTCGGATCCCACGCATAGCGGGAGCTTTATTACACCGGGCTACCTACTTCCTCTTGAATATGTCGTGTTAATTCATCCATCATCAAGGCAAATAGAACGGGCTGATAGTTGATCCCTGGTGCAACCCCATCTTGAGTAGGAAGTGTTTCGATTCTCTTTCACTGTCCTCACTCGGATCTTGACTTCATCGTACATGTCCTTGATCACTCTAATGTATGTCACAGGTACAGCTCTAGACTCCAAGCATCTCCATAAAACCTCCTTCAAGACTTTGTTACAAGTCGTTTCTAGGTCAAACACATTAATGACAAATATAATCACCTTAGATGGATTTCAATAACAGAAATGATGTGTGGTCACAGAGGTCAAGTAACGAACCGGAGATTATAAGTTTTTGCAAGAACAAGAAGAATCCGATGCTATATAAGTAACATGAAGAAAACTTATGTAACCAATATCCTGGTCAAATAGTTTCAGGTATGATGGACTTTGCTCAAATAGTTTCAAATACAATGGACTGTCATTGAATAATAGCACACACCAAAATATCGCATTGTTCACTCAGAAATTGTCAACACCCTCCCACACCAAAATATAGTAATTTTCTTCCTCAGCTCCACATTTATCTAACCCTTATTTTCTAATAAGGCTTAGTATCACAAATTTTTATTTAATTGTCTACTCCTATTTCAAAATGCATCCATGAAAATGAAGGCCTATCTAGTTTAAAAACATTATGTAAATGTCAACTATAGGCAAGAGAAAATTGCTATCACACATCTAAGCAACAATTCTTGCTAAAGTAATGTCTGAGAATTATCTTTGACAAGAAGACATCACCTTCCGCAGCATGCAGGTACAAGAAGGATGTCCCCTTTCCCTATTTTTCCAGAGTTTGTTTTTGCATTAAATGAGGATGATAGAGGAAAAGATTCCCACTTTTGACTTTCCGGAGTACAAAAACGTGCCTCCTTAAGTACTTGGCATCCATCGACAGAGCATCTTGTCCAACTTTGAGGCAACTCAATGGTTAGCATGTCCGACAACTTCTGTTTCCACGTTCCACAACCAACATGAGAAACCATGATGATTCCTGATCTGGAGAAATTGTTTCCAGTTTCTTGGACCCCAGTGACACAATTAACAAAATAGTCTTCATCCCAGTTAGGGCACCCCATAACTCCCAAGACAATCTGTCCTTCAACCACAAGAGCCAAAGCCACCTAACAACAAAGCCTACCCAAATAAGCTGAAGAACTGGTAAAAGGTATATTCTCAATTGAGGCAGTTCACAAATCCTAAAAGAACATGCTATAATAAAAAGCTATGTAATAATAATCTGTATAGTGTCGAAGACTCTTTAGTTACCAAGACTTCTTGTTTTGAGAAACATTAATTACTTTAACATGAAACAACATGTTATCAGATAAATAAATAATAAAAAAAAGACAGAATCAACCTAAGAGGACGAGAGAACAAAAAAAGAGAAGTCTGATGTGAGTGAGGCTTAAGATTAACAACGCCGCACTTTCCAGTGTAATTCCAAAATAAAGAGTTTCCACACATAACATCATCCTTCCCATCCTTCACACCGATTGATCTGAATTATTTCCAGTTTGATGAGTAGCGGAAAAATTATTGAAAGCAAAGGAACTAATACAATTGAATGATTGGGAAATGGGCAGATTTGCTGAAAGTTTGGAAGCCTTGGAATCCTTTCAAGTCCATAGTCAGGATAAGCTGTATTAGAAAGCTCCTAGCAAGGGGTGCTTCATAGTTAAATACATCTCTAACTGCTGGTGGTCAATGGGTAATTCATGGCCATGGAGGCAAATATGGAAAATGAAGACTTCCAATCCTTAAAGGAAGTTATAAGATCTAATACACTTACCTTTTAAAAAAACATCCGTGCATTAAACAAACACAGCATAAAGTTGTTCCTTATCTCTCATGACAGGATTCCTAAATGATAACAATCTTTTTTCAGAAAGTCCTACATGGTAGCAATCTTACAGTTCAAGAAAAGCAGAAATGGTGATCCAGTAGACAGTATCTAAAGCAGTTCAATCTACATGAACAAGTTGCAGCTCATTTCCTCTTCATACTTAAAGTTAACTGGGGAAGTCTAGTTCTCTAAGTGGAGTCCTAGAACAAAAATTGTACAATGATCTTGTTATATAACAGTCGATTTAGTTTATTATCGATCCTAGAGATTTTGTCTATGTCCTCCAAGTAAATATGAGTTCTTATATCTGCAGACGGTATGAGGAATCAATTTATTATTCTTGATCCTAGAGATTTTCTCTATGTCCTCAAGTAAACATGACTTCTTATGTCTGCAGAAGGCTCAGAGAGTGAGAATAATAATTTGATTCCTCACAGGGGATACTTTGATGCTGCAAAGTTTCATAGTACATTAATGAACAATTTCTGGAGATTCCTAGTCAAGAATATTGCACCAATGTTATTCTCAAAAACGAAATATTGTACCAATGTAGAAATGCACATCAAGGTACCAATTCTACTTTAGCAAAATAATCCTTAAGAAAGCTTGACCAATTCAAGGTTTCTGCTAAAGGAAACATCTTAATTTAGGTGACTAATGAGCAAGGCCAATGATTATTCAAGTATAAAGGAGAAGAATTCTTGACCCGCTGACAACTGAAGGTAAGAACTAATAATACTGCTAAGTCCTTGAAAGTTCATTGGATCTAAGTGGCTTGCTCAGATAATCGTGTCCCTCAACCTCAGCTAGACATGAAATAGTTGGCCAATGGAGATAATCCCACGTGACTATCACACGCTACCTTTGGCTATTGTCAAGGAAAACAACCTCACATGTTAAGCTGTTCTCTTCTCTGAAATTTCTCTCCTCCTTGCTTTTATGTTGGTTGAGAAGAAAAAAGAGCAAATAAAAGACGGTAAATAAAAGAATAATAAGAGAAAAAGACAGATTAAGGACATACCACATAAAGAGCTTCAACACCTTTAACAAACCCTCGTGTCCCATCAATGGGATCTAGTACCTGTACCAGGTCCATGAAATTTTATGAAATCGTCCACAACCTCGTGATAGTAAGATGCAAACACAGACTCAGTTTCTGTTACGTTTCATTGATACAGAAGCTAAATGTCAAGTGTCTTTTTAGGCATAAAATATCAACCAGAATATGACACCATCAGGCTAGAAAGCACTTCCAACATCAAATTAATTGAACTATAGGCTTATACCTTAGTGTACTAACATTAGCAAAGAACTGTTGGCATTTGTGCATGAAAATACACAGCATTATCTGGTAATGAGAATTAGTGAAGGAGGCAGCGTACTTCATAAAATAGGGATTAACAAGAACCATGTAAATCTTATTTTTCCTTCATCGGGACAACATGATGCATGTCTTTCCTAGTGATAGAAGCAACAAGACATCTATTTTCCTTTCAATAATTTCTCAAATGTTTCAAAAATACACCAACTAAACACGCATGGCTGAAAAACAAAATGAAAGGTGTATTCGCCAAAGTGGATTGGAGAATCAATTGCTTCCTTCCCCAGGAATTCCCTCTTAATGTAAAGGTTTCAAAGAGCGTACAGATTTTATCCATGAAATTAGCTCTAAAGTCAATCTCAACTTACCCAGTATGTGGCTGGGTTAGGTCCAAAAATACAAGCATCCTTCCCCCCCCTGTCAATTGCTTTCAAGACATTATCTTCTGTTATTTCGTCTCTAAAAGTTGCTTTATTTGAGACCACATCAACCACAGATCCTACTAGATTAGTTGACCGCAAGAACGATGAGTCCTCTTCAGCCACCAAGGGGATGGATGGGAAAAGTCTGTTCATCTCTATCAGAATAAGGAAGTGATCGAGTAAAAGAAACTATTCAGCTCTGTTCCAAGAGGATAAAAAAAGAGAGTCAGAAGGGAAAGAAAACAATGTCAGTCATGATTGATCATTCTTAAATTATTTGATAGTTGATTAGGTACATTTACATGTAACCAGAAAATACATATCATGAAGAGAAATCAATTGCAGCAATGTAAGAAAGAAAGCTGATTTTCAAAATAATATTCCCTCTTCCACCTTCGTCTGACAGTATCAATGCGTAGTTGCATAGTACCATATTTACTCTATGAAGCAGAAAGCAACTCGAGAACAGCAAATGAGTTGCAGAACATTCTTAGTAAACGAAAAAACATATGGTGAGACAAATTAGACCTTCAACATGCTTGTTATCTTTTCCCCTTATCCAATTTTATAAAATATTGTTCAAAACTGAAGTCAATTTCAAGTCAATTAATCAAGGAAAAGATGATAAAGAATTCAAGAAACAAAAATTGAATTACCCAAGCTGATCAAAGCCTGCACCCCGAAATCTGCAATAGTGACTGGGGTTTGGTCATTTTTCTCAAGAATCCTATCATCATCGGAAAACAACGAACTCTTCACCTAGCAACATAAAAAACACAGTACTTTTAATTGATAATATGGTAACAGAACTTGACAAGCAACTGATCCCTCCATTCCAAGAAGAAGGATAGTTTGAGACAAACTCGTACTTCATTTTCATTGAAGCTATATTTGGCTCTCAAAAGCATATAGTAAAATTTCACCAGAACTACATGACTAATTTCATCTTTTAAGAGAAAAGCTAATGTCTTTTGTCTCCAAAATCTATGATCTTAAATATTGTGTACACTGTAGAACACTTCACGTACCAAAAATTACAAATACTAAATCAAAATATACATATTGTAGAATAGCAGAGAGAAAGTTCCAAATTACAAGCATCGACCAGTCTTTCAACTTAAGTGTTCTATGTAATCACAATGTTAGCACAGAATATTCGTTCATTTGAAAGAAAAACCAGTTTCCAGGGAAAATAACTAAATTGACTAACAGCAACTAACCAATGCAGCTCTAGTTAACTCAAACAATCAAACAGCAAAGCCTTACTCCCAAGCTAGTTGAAGTCGACTATATGCATCCTTCGCAACGAGCCCCCTCTACCTATATATGCAGTTAGTTAAATAAAAGAAATTTACATCAACGCAGAGACGGCAAGCTCGCTCGACAACATCAACAGCAGCTTCCAGCTCTCTATAGTATTTTGCTTCCTGCACGGGGAATGGGAGGCTCAAACTCGACCTGCAAACACAGAAAGGGTACAGATTTAGAATCGGTTAAGGAAAGTGAGTAGCAGCGGCGACAGAGGAATCAGCTGTGAGAGACCTAACGGCGGCGAAGCATGGGCGAAGTGCCATACGGAAGGGACGCCGGAAATGAGTTTCAGGGAACTGTACGGTGGAGCACCGGAGGAGATCCATCGAATGTACAATAAATAATGCTAAAGGTACATGGTTTGTAATGCAATGGATGGCCCAGCCGGAAGGGTAAGCTTCCAAGTTCCAACGGTTGAAATTGGCAGAGGACAGGCTCTCCCGTGTTGGGAGTTCGTTGAGTTCTCCGCACGTGCTCTGTTCCATTTATATTATTATTTTAAACATTTATATTTATATTGCATTTTTTTTTTACTCAATAGAAAGGCATTTTCTTACACATAATATGTAGAAAATAGTACCAGTTCCCAATTTTTGAGTTCTCCTCAGAATGTCATATTATTTTTATAGGAACAAGTTATTCAGAACAAAATGTGATTACTAGATTAGACTATTTAAAAATATTTTTAAAAAATTTATTTTTTAATAAGTGGATCATAAAAAAGTAGTATATTAAATGAAATACCTAGACCTAGTTATGATAATGAGTGACATAGCTTTTCTATCTTACAATCTGGATAGATTTTAAAATGAATATGTTTTTAAATAATTAAAAAGGAACTAAAACAAATAAATTAAAATGGAGGACGTATTAATTATAAATCCACTGCTCTATTTGTTTTATTTTATATGGCAGAATTTTATGAAAGTTTAACCATTGAGGTTTAGAGCTTTGCCCAATCTGGGGCAGATTCAAACTCCGAAGTGTCAATTTCTACTTGTATATTTCAATTTTTTTGTCGAAGTGGCTTTTGTTTTTGGGTTTGAACTGGAGATAAAGAGGGTTTTCAGATTACATGCTGGCGTTTGTTTCTACAGTTGAGCTTGAGCTTCAACTTAGAACTTGATTTTTGAAATTTTAAGTTTGTGATTTGAAGGTGTATTTCAAGTAAAGATTGTTCTATCTTATAAATTGTTTTTAAAAAAAAAAAGTCATTACTCCGATTCCACAAAGAAGAGGAGAAGACGAAACTGGAGCTCAATTAGGTTCACAAAAGATGAATTTAGTGGAAGCCCAGAATAGTGCAAAATAGGTGATGAAAAATCGAGAGACCCTGAGCTCAGACTGACTACTGAGACAACGGAGATTGCTAATTGGTCTTCATTCACTCTATTATATCTTCATGGTATCAAACAGAATTATTCATTCCCTTTGCAAGTCTTCTGATTGTCTTCGCAAGGTAAGACCTTTAAAGAAAACTTCTTTCTTGTCAGTTTCTTTTTGGTTGTGTTAGCTGCTTTTTCTGTTCCCAAATATTTTTCTTTTCTTTTCTAATTTGCAGAAAATTTGGCATTTTCAACATCGGAAACTAATTAGATTGAAGGACTGTACTTTTACTAGTTGTGCAAGTATAAATTCTCTGGTTCTTGATGATTGTTCAGATGAAGAAAATGAATATTATCCATCTATTGTTCATCCGCGGGTATTGAAAGATAATGGGTATTTCGATCATGCTTATTATCTAAGCCTACTAGATGGTTGCTTGAGCGAAGGGTCAATTGTAGATGCCAAGAAACTACATGGGAAGTTATTGACATTGGGATTTGGCGCTGACTATAAGATTGGTGCTAGATTTCTTGATATTTATGTTGCTGGTGGAGATTTATCCAGTGCATTGCAAATATTTGATAATTTGCCAAGTGGGATTAGAAATGTGTCTTGCTGGAATATATTATTGTCTGGTTTTTCACGGATGAAAAGAAATGACACAGTTATCAATTTGTTTTCTCGAATGATGAGAGAAGATGTTAATCCTGATGAGTTCACTTTTTCTGAAGTTCTGCAAGCCTGCAGTGATAACAAGGCTGCATTTTGTTTCTGGGGTGTTGAACAGATTCATGCTTTGATTATGCGCTATGGTCTTGGCTTGCAGCTCGTTGTTTCTAACCGTTTAATTGATTTGTATTCTAAAAATGGATTTGTAAATTCTGCTAAGCATGTCTTTGAGGACATGGTGGTAAGGGATAGTTCGTCTTGGGTTGCCATGTTATCTGGTTTTTGTAAGAACAACCGAGAAGAAGATGCTATTCTCTTATATAAGGATATGCGTAAATTTGGAGTTATTCCGACTCCATATGTTTTTTCGAGTGTTATAAGTGCATCTACAAAGATAGAAGCATTTAATTTGGGAAAACAGCTCCATGCTAGTATCTATAAGTGGGGATTTTTATCTAATGTTTTTGTTGGTAATGCCCTCGTCACATTGTATTCTCGCTGTGGATACTTAACATTAGCAGAACAAGTATTTGTTGAAATGCCGCAGAAGGATGGAGTTACCTATAATTCCCTAATCTCTGGTCTCTCTTTAAAAGGATTTAGTGATAAGGCTCTACAGTTATTCGAGAAAATGCAGTTAAGTTCGTTAAAACCTGACTGTGTTACAATTGCAAGCCTCTTGGGTGCTTGTGCATCATTAGGAGCTCTTCAGAAGGGAAGACAACTGCATTCTTATGCAACAAAGGCAGGTCTATGCTCAGATAACATAATTGAAGGTTCTTTACTTGACCTTTATGTTAAGTGTTCTGACATTGAAACAGCCCATAAATTTTTCCTCGGAAGCCAGATGGAAAACATTGTTCTTTGGAATGTGATGCTCGTGGGTTATGGGCAGCTGTGTGATTTGGATGAATCATTCCAAATCTTTTCACAGATGCAGTTTAAAGGGTTACAACCTAATCAATACACATACCCCAGTATACTGAGAACTTGTACATCTGTTGGCGCACTGTATCTTGGAGAACAAATACATAGCCAAGTTTTAAAAACTGGCTTTTGGCAGAATGTTTATGTGTGTAGTGTACTGATAGATATGTACGCCAAGCATGAAAAATTGGATGCAGCAGAGAAAATCTTTTGGCGTCTAAATGAGGAAGATGTTGTATCTTGGACATCTATGATAGCTGGATATGCTCAGCATGACTTCTTTGTTGAAGCTCTAAAACTTTTTAGAAAAATGCAAGACCGTGGTATTCGATCTGATAACATAGGATTTGCAAGTGCAATCAGTGCATGTGCGGGCATTCAAGCTCTCGTTCAAGGGAGACAAATCCATGCCCAGTCAGTGGTGTCAGGCTACTCATTAGATCATTCAATAGGCAATGCGTTGATTTTTCTTTATGCTAGATGCGGCAGAAAACAAGATGCATATGCAGCATTTGACAAAATTGATACAAAAGATACTATTTCATGGAATGGCTTGGTATCAGGATTTGCCCAAAGTGGATTTTGTGAAGAAGCATTGAAAGTGTTCTCCAGATTGCACGGAGATGGAGCGGAAGCTAACATGTTCACATATGGATCTGCTGTTAGTGCTGCTGCTAATACCACTAATATTAAACAGGGGAAGCAAATTCATGTTAGAATAATAAAGACTGGTTATAATGCCGAAACCGAAGCTTCCAATGTCCTGATCACATTGTATGCAAAGTGTGGAAGCCTTGTGGATGCCAGGAAAGAGTTCCTTGAAATGCAAAATAAAAATGATGTGTCATGGAATGCCATGATAACAGGATATTCTCAACATGGACGTGGCAATGAAGCTATAAAATTGTTTGAGGAAATGAGACATCTTGGTGTGAAGCCGAACCATGTCACCTATTTGGGTGTTTTATCAGCGTGTAGCCATGTGGGTTTAGTGGACAAGGGGCTTTGCTATTTCAATTCAATGAGTAAAGATTATGGTTTAACGCCAAAACTAGAACATTATGCATCTGTTGTAGACATTTTAGGACGAGCTGGCCATTTGCAGCGTGCAATGAAGTTTGTGGAGACTATGCCAATAGAACCTGATGCAATGATTTGGAGAACCCTCCTAAGTGCTTGCATAGTTCACAAGAACATTGAAATAGGGGAAGAGGCAGGTCACCGCCTCTTAGAATTGGAGCCTCAAGACTCAGCAACTTATGTTTTACTATCAAACCTATATGCAGTTCTTGGAAGATGGGATTCTCGGAACCAGACAAGACTACTGATGAAAGATAGAGGTATTAAGAAAGAGCCAGGTCGTAGCTGGATTGAAGTTAAAAACACCATCCATGCATTTTTTGTTGGAGATAGACTCCATCCACTAGCAAATCGTATCCATGACTTTGTGGAGGAACTAAATAAACGGGTAGTTATGATTGGTTATGTTCAAGACAATAACAGTCTTTGGAATGATTTGGAGTTGGGACAAAAAGATCCAACTGCTTATATTCACAGTGAAAAGTTAGCCATTGCATTTGGACTTCTAAGCTTGCCTGAAATGATTCCCATACGAGTGATGAAGAATCTTCGCGTCTGCAGTGACTGCCACAATTGGATAAAGTGTGTGTCGAAGGTTGCAGATCGAGCCCTTGTTGTACGGGATGCATACAGGTTTCATCATTTTGCAGATGGTACATGTTCCTGCAATGATTTTTGGTAATTGGAACTATTGAAGGGTTGCAGTGTGATGAAGAGGATTTGAGGTACTAGAAGGTTGAGACGACATAGTAAACTGCCAGTGTTTGAGATTGATGCTCTGGATACATTTATCAATAGAGGTATTAACACTTTATCTTGATGATATTTTTGGTTTGCTTTGTTATAGACTTGATTCAAAAGTCAATTTATTGTCATTCAGGTCAACTATAGTCCATAATATCTCTTTTCAATTATCAAAAGTTCCCTAGTGATATATTTCAGTGCCTATTTTTTCAGATCAGGCAAAGTTACCAATCGTAATTGAAATGATTAAGCGTACCCTTTTCCTCTTCAGGAAGCAGAATTACAATTAGGTGTTACTCAGATCTGTAAAAAAATATAAAAAGAACGCCGATGCTATCTTCTCGATAAACTCACCAATACTCTATGTACGTTATTTTTGTATGAAGCATATATACTGTTATGTCTATGTTTGCATATACCAGAAAATTAGAAGTTGAAACCTCTTCAGTTTGTGGCAGCCTCTCTCTCTTCTAGCCCCTCTTTCGTTTGGTGTCACTCCGTCTTGAAACTCTTTTGAGAATATATATTGACATATTTATTTAGCACACATTAATGTGTTTACATGGTTGGTGCTGTTCAACTGCAGCGCACTAGTTCCAAACAACTGGACCAAAAAATGTGTCATGAGTCCTCCCTGGTGATTGCTGTTGGTAATGTTCTTCACGTGTAGTTTATGTCCTTCTCTTTCAAGTTGTAATTGTCTATTTGCAGCCGAGTAATTTTGTCATGCAGGTATTTTGTTCAGATTTTCTTTAGGCAATGTCATAGGAATCAAATTTCCAGAGCATCCAGATAAAAATGAAAAACCAAAAGATCGGACGAGTAAGATGAGGTGAAGTTCAAAATTATGAACCTCAAGGTGAAAGGACCAATGCATTATGTATCTGAGCTGGTCAGTATATTATGTAACCATTGTTTGGGACCTTCACAGTATTTTTCTAAATGACGGTTAAGTCTGGGCCAGCTTGACGCACTAATTACAGTCATGCTACCTCCCACCAACATGTACCAAGTAACTCTTCCCCCAAGGTTTAAATAGATTGGAAAAAATCACCTAGTATTTTTTTTGCTTCATCTAGGATTCACCGATGTATTCTATTAAATTATATGGTAAACAGTATAATTTTGGGGGGAAAAGCTGTTCAACATTGTTCTGTCCCTGCACTGTTCCACATGGTTTGATGGACAAAAGGATCAAGTAGCTATAGAGCAAATACTGTCGGTTATCTTTCTCCACAGGGAAAAAATCCTAACCCAGTAAGCAGATATTATTATAATATATAAACTAGCATCCTAATTATGATGCCATCTTTTCATTAGCTTGTACCTTACAAATATGGAATGCATCCTTTATATAAGGACTGTAGGGTGAGAAATAAGGTTGATAAAAGGCTATTTGAAGTTGTTATGCATTTCGTGAATTTGAAGTTGTTATGCATTTCGTGAAGGATTTTGAAGAACTGAAACTCCAGGCGCCAAAGGCAGATGCTACTGTTGAGGCTTGCAAGAAAAATGTGGAGGATGCAGGTTAAAGATTATTGGTGAAAGAAGCGTCAGATTTGGATGGCTGAGCTACCATTTTAAGATACATATCTAACCTTGTAAGTCGTTTTAGTCCCAACATTATGTTTCACAATTCTATTTTGTCCTACATATACTTTGTAGAAGGTAAAGATAGAGAAATACCTAACTAGGCAGCAAAGAGGTAGATTCACGGTCTAATTATGTGGACTTGCGCAATCATTCCCTCTTGAGCTCGCTTTTGGGGTTGAGTTAAGCCCAAGTGTCATATCTTTACATGCTGTCAGAGTCAGGTCCATTCATGTTTGGGCTTCTCAGTCCACGCTCCAATTGGGCCTGGCGGTGAAAGGGGCTGTTAGAGCCCTACATTGATTGGAAAATAGATTGGCAGAGTCTACTTATATGAACTTGGTCAATTCTCCCCAATTGAGCTAACTTTTGGGTTGAGTTAGACTTAGGTGTCATATCTTTACGGGCTGGAAAGAGAGTACCACTTTTATTGATCTGGGTAGTTGGTCGTTTCGGGATGTTATGTTTCTGGTATTTGATAATACACATTAGTGTAACATTCTCAACGTCCAATGACTGTTACTTATCATAGCAACAAATCTGTAAAGAAATTTGATTTCTTCAAGAAAGGGAAGGCTTTCACTTTTGTTAGACCTTGATTTTCAAATCTATGCCCTTTAGCAAGTCTCCAAATCCAAAATCAAATCTCACAACTCATTATTATGAACTGCTGGACAAAATACAATATGAAGTTTATGATTAGGTTTTTGATTGATATCTTAAGGAAGACAATATTCCATATGCTTGACCTCCGAGTAATGGCTATTATAATTTTGCAACTTCTAGTTCACCAAATTTCTTTCTCTTGAGTGAGGAAAAAAAAAGTTGTATGATCGAATGTCATATTTTGTATGACTGATCACCGAAAAAATAAACATTGACGGAGAGTTGAGATTAATCTTGAAATAAAAAAAATCTCATATATCGATTGAATTAATAACATCTTGTACTCAAGATTAATGAAATTCTACATTATCTCCAAAAGGGCAAAGAAAAGAAAAGAAAATACACTCATAAAAAAGTTTTAAGGTATTCTTTTGGGACCTGGAATTTCAATTTCTCTTGCCCTACGTACACAAAAAAAGCTGACTTATTCTTGCTCGTATTTTGTAACTTGTTGATGTAGGGATCGTGGTACAACTTGTTCATCACAAAGTGTTGAACCTTTTTGCAGAAATCACACACCTCCGCTTGTGGAGTCGCCCTTTCGCTGAAATCAAACAATTGCATTAATTTATCCATAGAGAGAAGGGGAGGCCAGAGGGAGGTATATATGAAGCTTTGACTTGAAGAGAAAAGAGAAAGATGTGAATTGTCGTTATTTTTGAGACTTTGCACATACTACAAGGCATATTTATGTATCTTTTAAATCCCAGTCCTAAGAAAAGTGGGATTTCCTAATTCACTGTTTTTCAACATTGGCTTTGATTAGGAATCTACGTGTATTTGGTTTTATTTCGTCCAGAAGATTAAAATCAAATTTAAAACTAACATGGCTAAAACATTGATAATGAGTGCCTGCAGAATTGATGCAGCTCCACAAGTTCTATAACTTGGGACGGCTAAATTTCACCTTTAGAATTACTTGGAACTTTAAAGACTTGTTCAAGTTCTTCACTGAAAATGGAAGAGAGATGTATCCTCACTTAATCAAAGTACCCAATGAAGGAGGAACGGATGTATTTGTATGATTATACATTTCGCCTGCAGTACAGATGAAAAGAGAAAAAAACATCACTTCATTATAGGACTTTGTGAAAGGGGAAAAAAAAAAAGAAGAGAGATTTATAAGACTATATATTCTGACTGCAGTGAACATGAATCATTCTCCACAGCATTTCACTAATGGGATATTATCTTGTCCGTGGAGACCGAAAGAAGAAAGATACAAGTATTGATGAGAAACAACAGAGACACTGATGACCACCAGACGGAAGAAAATGGAGAAAAATTGATATGTATGCTGTGATTCGTCAAAAGAATGCAAGTGCCATTGAAAAATTGATGAATTGGCAGAAATCTTCAATAGTATCTCACTGTTGATTCTGTCAGAATAATGCCAAAAAGCCTGTCAAGGAACTGATGAATTTGAAGAGATCATTCCGATAATCTTGCTATGTAAGCTCCCATTAGTCACAAGAACACCGCCTGAAGGAAAGATGAGTCTCCTTTCAATTTGATCTGCTGCAAAATCAAGTGAACTTCCTTCCCAGTCAGTCACCTGACAAGCAAGACACACAGTGAATAACCAGGAAAGTGAACAATCTAGTCTCGCTTAATCCTTTTTAAATGAATGATGCATTGTCAACGAGTACTGCCGCAAAGTTTGAGGACAGGACAAAGTCAAAGTCATAACCAGGAGTAGAATCAAAGAAAAATATTGAAACTTACTAAAAAATTTGTCCTCTGCTTTGAGTCCTGTTGTGCCAAGTGGATAATGTCATATGGGAAACAATTACTATGAAGATAGAACACAAAGAAAGAAAAAGATGCCAGTGAATACTGCATCAAGTAGGCAAAAAGAAAGTCTTTTGATTCATGCATTTGATAAATGTCCGGGAATAAAAATGCCTGGATGCGAACAACTTGCCAGTTAGCAGATAAGCTGAAAACAGTAGGTAGAGTTTTAATGCAGAATAACATATTCTCTGCCCTTTGTTGTTACCTCTTGCAGTCTGATTATTGCAAAGTTGAAGGACATAGATCTATCAAATCAAATACAGGTTGATTATTTCTGTTTGTTTCTTAACTCACGAGAAAGTTTAAGAAATAAAGCTATAAAAAGAGCCTCTCTTGTCACTTGGGTGTTTCTTCACAAGTAAATAAAGTTTGTGTCTTCTAACGTTGGAATTTTAAGTTCCATGAGTCACTATTTAGGACCCTTAATTATTCAGATTACATAATCTTTCAAAACAAAGCATGAATCAGTTGTGCAAGAGAGCCAACCTCCCGAATCTAACAAGTTCTAAAGTTTTAAAAGATTTCCTTCGAGCAGTATCATGAACCTTCAAAATACTATATCCAGAAGAAAAAGGAAAAGGAAAAGATAAAAGCTGTATCTTCAAATCTGCAATACCACAGGGTGTTCTTTACATGACTTGGCTTTTTTTCTGTTAAAGAAAAACCAAAAAATGATTTGGGCATAAACTAAATGCAATATAATTGATGACTGTTTTATTAAATGATATATCAGCAGCACCGACTTCTCTAGAACTGGTTATATGATGGCAACTGTTGGCGGACAAATAGAGATAAAGATGGTATATCAAAAAGAATGTCAACACAGAAATACATACCTTCCCTCCAGCTTCATGGACACATATGATTCCAACAGCATGGTCCCAGACCTACATTCAACAGATGAGCATAAGATTGCTCTACTAATTTACACACATGGCTCGAGACTATGATTTCACCTTGATAATAGATGTCGCCTTCTTCCCCTGAATGTAAACCGATGCTCTACCAGAAGCCACCATTAGATATTTGCACAAACTGTCAATTTAGAAATAAAAACTAAATAAATGCGCAAAAACCATCATGAAACTCGAAGTAGTACTTTGATTTGCAGCCCTCAACAGAGGAAGAAAGAAGACAATGCAAAAGTAATTACAACTCAGCTGTTCAGTCCAAAAGAGAAATGAATTTTTTAATCACTTGAAGACTGGTTCTGGGTGCACTCTGTTCTCTGTTATTATAATAGAGCATTCAATCTCTACTAGATGTGAATAATGAGCCTCTTCTCCAACTAAATTGATGATTGTTACCGAGTGCCAGTCCAAAATCCAACTTGGACACCTAAGTTTATTATAGAGCTAATTTCCTTTGGAGAAGAGGCTTCTGATGTTAAAATGACTAACAACTAATAAATGACAAATATTCTAGCACTATGGGTGTGATCTAGTGGTTAATGAAGTGAATTGAGAATGATGTCTCGGGTTCAAATTCCAGCAGAGGAAAAAAAAATACTAGGTGATTTCTTTCCATCATGCTAGCCTGGACACCATGGTTATTAAAAAATGATAAATATTCTAATAGAATTATAATCATACATGGGAGAATAGTGCATTATTATACGTTCGAACTAAGAAGAATCAAAGACCGTTTTCTGATCTAACAATGAACAACAGCACATGCTATATTTGTTCCAGTCAAATAAAAAAGGGAAATTGATGACAAAAGAAGAGCTTAGCAACCAACAAGCAGCTTTATCTTTTAAGATACGGATTGACATTCCAATAATGGACAATGGCGTATAGCAATTTGTACGAAGGGAAAAAAAAAAAGAAATGGTCCACAGAAAAATTTATGTTGCTGAATCACACATTATCAAGAGGCAATAAATATAATTTCTCAGCAACTACAAGCCTATGACGTACAGTTTACAGAATATGTATCTACGAGGACTGTTCAACGCAAGAAAAACAGGCACCAAAAAATCCTACCAGCCTCTAAGACCTACTGTAAGAAAGAGTTGTTGGACATCGTATAAAGGCATTCCTAGAACAACTGCAACAACTTAGAAGAGAAAGCAAGCTCGCATCCCTAGAACAACTGCAGCAACGTAGAAGAGAAAGCAAGCTAATACTTGCTGGAACATGAAAAGATCCTGAATTATTGAAATAAAAAGATCTATGAGCTTGGAGGCAAGACTTCACCCACATGTTTTCCGTCCTGGTGGATTGGAAAACGCTTGATCAACACTTTGTAATCGCACAACTAAATAAGGTAGTCCTAAGTTTATTTTGATGTCTAAGAAAGGTGTGATTCGATAATGTTTGTCTAGCAGACTCCCTGTTAACCCTAGTGAACATTCAAAAATGTGTCCTACATTCATTCGTGAAGGTACTCCTAGTGGGTTAAAGACTATATCAACGGATCTTCCATCTTGTAAATAATTTCAACAAGATTTTTGAGCTAACAGTGATTGACCTTTCTTTTTTATCAGGTAATTGAGATTTCATAAATATTACATCCAGCAGATGCTAAAATGTACTAGTAAAGGGCTGAAGTGGTTGACTTATTAAGTGCCTTCTAAGGAAAAACTTTTTCTATTTTCTACTTTTAAGAAAATTCCTAGAGCCATGGATTATAAGCTCACTTGAGGCAATGATTCTAATTAAAAATGCTCTTGATTGATAAATTACCTCTACCTTTCCTAGCCCGACCTTTATTTAGGTCCAATTTGCAAAGGAAAACATTGTATCCAATTTCTTTTTATTTCATCATCAACTCCTTTGCATTGAATTTCATCAACCAAATCAGACCACTATAGGGGTAAAAACTTCCACAAATGCCAATAGCAGGCAAGAAAGACTTCACATGACAAATCTAAGCATCCATTCATTATCTAGGTTCACATATGCTAAGAATATGAAAATTTGTCTTTGAGAAGAAGAATCACCTCCCACAGCATGCAGACAGAAGAAGTATGTTCCCTTCTCCTATGTTCTCAGAGTCTGTTTTTGCATCCAATAAACCGGACAGGGGTAAAGATTTCCATGTTTGACTTTCAGGAATAGTAAAGCGAGCCTCCTCCACCATTTGGCAGCTGTCTGCAAAGCATCTGGTCCAAGTGTGAAGTGACTCAATGGTTAGTATGTCTGACAACCTCTTTGTCCATGTTCCACAATCCACATGAGAAACCATGATGATCCCTGATCTGGAACTTCTCTTTTCTTGGACCCCAATGCTAGAATTGTCAGAACAGTCTCCGTGCCAATTGGGGCAGCCCATGACTCCCAAGACAATCTGTCCTTCAACTACAAGTGCCAAACCAACCTGAAAGGATACAATATTCTTGGCCAAATAAGCATGGGAAAGGGAAAAAGACACAACTCTAATACAGGCAGCAAAAAACTCCTAAATAACCAAGTTAATACCTGAACCTACTGTAATAATGTAATGTCATCATTTTAGTTATCAAGGCACTCTTATTTGCAGAAACGTTAATTACTTCATGATAAGTGAAACACTCTGCAAATTGAGGCAAAATAGAAAGAACCAAGGAGGTTTAGGACAGATATGTTTAATTTTGCAACCACTAAAGCCTTTAGCTTAACAGCATCACAATCTCCAGTATAATTCCAAATCTAAGGTTTTTCCTTCAATATATATAAGTCACAGCACAAAGTAATTTTCTGACAAAGGGGATTCAATTGATCACTCTTGGCCCTATATGGCTCCGCCATTGAGCCACCATTCCCAGTTCTCAATGGGAACTAACTGGCACAATGGGCAGAGGAAGACAGTGAGTTGGACGTAACCCCTCAAAACTATTACCTCTACCTTGGCCAGTTCCCTGGAAAACAACCTCAAAATGTTAAATAGCTTTTTCTTTCCAGTTCCTCTCTTTCTTGCTTTTTCATTTAATTATGGAAAATTAAAAGAAGGAAAAAGAACATAAAAGACTAATTATATCAAACAGAAAAAAAAAGGAATTAAGAAGCATACCACATAGAGAGCCTCACTACCTTTAACAAATCCTCGGGTACCATCAATAGGATCCAGTATCTGTACGAGGTTGGAAATTTATGAGTGCAGTCCAAATCACTGTGCAAGTATATACTGCAAACATGCTTTTCTGTCAGCTGTTCAGGGCATGGACTATAAAAGTTGATTTCTTTCAATCACATAAAAAATCATCCAGAGTAAAGACAGACAAGAAAGTATTTCCTGACTTCATATTGATAGAAGTGGAGAGGGCCTTTTGGATGAATAGAAGTGAGGAGGGCCTTAAAAATTATTAGCCTTGATCTGGTAAAAGTTAATGTACTGAGGAAGACGTAATTTCAATGAAAAGAAGGTTACAAGGGCCAGGAAACTGTTTCCATATATGTTGCCATCCATCCAACCCCCTGCCCGACACGACCTATTCGAGAACCTCTTGAGATGTTTCTCCGGAGACATTAACGACACAATTCTAGATTAGCCAGAATTCTAGAAAGAGAATCAAATTTTGAAATTCTCCGGATTGAGGAAATTTTAATATTCAACATAAAAATGCACAGTGATCATCAACTAGAGGAATGTGTTTCTGATACAAAATGTGAAAGAGCAAACCCAAAATGAGTTAAGGAATTCTAGTTCCCTTCAGGGAACTTTCCCTTGGATTGAAGCCTTTAGAGGACTTTAATCTTTTATCACATGAACTTAGCGAATTTCTTTGGAAGCAGCATCAAACTCACCCAGTAAGTGGCTGGCTCAGGCCCAAATACACAAGCATCCTTTCCCCCTCTGTCAATTGCTTTCAAAATATTATCTTCTGTTACTTCATCTCCTAAAGTTGCTTTATCCTTTACAACATCAACCACTGAGCCAACCAGATTATTTGAACGCAAGAATGCAGAGTCCTCTTCAGCCACCAAAGGGATAGAGGGAAAAAGTCTGTTCATCTCTATCAGAATAAGGATGTCATCCAATCAAGAAACAATTCATCTTAGCTCCAAGAAAAAACTCGATCAGGCAATTTGTCTTTTTTCAAAGAAAACAAAGAAGAAAATTTAAGGGAACCAAAGGGAAAACACAAAAATAATATCTATAATTTTCATCATTGTCAAAAATTACTTTCATGATTTCATCATATTTCAAAAGTTATACTCATAACTTAATCATTATTACTTCCATGAATATCTGATTGTTTTTTTTTTTTTTTTGGAGTGATGGAGAAGTACTAGACCAGATTGGCTGCATTATCATCTTAAGAAGAAAGAGCATGACATGAAGAGAAAAAAGGTGAAAAGTTTGACAATCATACTCCATCCTTTCCACCTTCAAATGATCTATAGTTCTTTTGAGCCATGTTCACTAATCTTGATTGGTTTTGCTGAATCAGAATTTAGTTTCCAGTCACTGGCCACTTTCTCTTCAGTCAGTAACTATGTTATATTCAGGTAATAGACTGTTTGTATATAACAGTCTATTAATTGTATAGTTGATCTCTCTTTTCCCTATTTAAACAATAAAATAAGTCTACTGCTGTCTCCAGCTGATTTGGCATAAAAAAAAAATGTCATTTTATAGAACAAGGATTATATAATCTTAGCCAAGTGTTATGTTTTGGACTCTCCAAAAATGTTACCGCACCCGTGTCGGATCCTCCAAAAATGCACTACCTTTGGAGGATACAACACACGCCCAACAACATTTTTGAAGAGTTCGAACAACATAGGCTAAGTGTAAGTGTTTATGGTTATTTCTTGACTGAATAGTTATATTTCATTGTTTATCTAAGTTGAGATTGTTTATGACTAAAAGAGACACATTAGTATATGCTTGACTAAGAAAAGAAAGCATTTACATTTTCCTAAAATTAGATTGCATGACAGAATGCAATGTAAGCTAAGGGAGCTCTATTACAGGAAAAATATAGTATACCACCTTATTCCTCCAAGAAAAAGAAATGTGAAGAACATCTAGATATAAGGAAGATTATTCTTAGTCAAGGTCCTTGTTGCGGTAAGACAAATCAGACTGATTGGCCAGGCTTGTAATTGTACTATTCAAATTTTCCTTCTTTTTTTCTCCCCACTTTTACTGAATAGCTGAAACTGCATTCAGCTTTAGTTAACTTATCACGAAAAAATGGAAAGGAATTTCTTTCAGTAAATAAAAAGAAAAATATAATTTACCCAAGCTAACTAAAGCCTGCACTCCAAAATCTGCAATAGTGACTGGGGTCTGGTCATTTTTCTCAAGAATCCTACCATCACTTGAAAACAATGACCTCTTCACCTAGAAATCGAAAAGAAATCACCAGTCTTAGTGGATAAAATGGTTGTAGTACTTGAAAAACAGACCACTGAAAATAAACAAAAAGATGGCTGTTGGAGAACTGTTCATATTTCAATTCAACCATTTCATTTAACAGAAGTAAAGAAGTAAAGTAAGCTCACCTGAACTAACTGACTATTGTCGACTTGTTTGAGATAAGGTGCAGACAACTTGTTTCGAAAGTCTTGAATTTTAAGTACCGCAGAACAAGTTATTACTTTAGCATTAATGTGCATTGGCTATGAAACTACTTATATGACAGGAAAACCTGCATTTTGAATAGCAGAAAGCAGTAAGCAATGCCTTTGTGAATCCACATTCTAATCAATTTTTGGAACTCTAGTTTGAAATTCATCATATCTTTCAATTAAACTCAAAGAACTTTCTCTCTAAGACCGTGGAAAGAAAAAGTAGCTTTGAAACTCAAAATATTTTTTGGTTGATTAGCTCCAAGTGTAGTTGCAAAATGCAGCCAACAGAAAAATGAGACTTCCAGTCCCAATTTAGATTTGGAACCTTCCAAAATGTTTGATACAAATCCATTTCTATACGACTTTCAGAGAGACTCATCTGTGCCTTACTTTCATATTCTCTTCGACTATCACTACTACAATAAATAAGTCAAATTAAATTCTTAAATTTGTGTTTAACATCCTTCCACTATCACTAATTTACTTCAAGTTAACTTTGTCAATAATTTTGTGTCTATTCAAATACTGTCCTATAAAATGAAAGTGAAGTAGTTAGCTAATTAATCGCAATGACAGGAGAAATTACATCAACACAGAGACGACAAGCTCGCTCGACAACGTCAACAGCAGCTTCGAGCTCTCTATAATACTTGGCTTTCTGCTCCGGGAACGGAAAGCTCAAACTCGACCTGAAAGGAGAAAAAGAACACTCATAGCGATTCAGACACAAATTCCAGCGTATCAATCAATCAAATTGTGTTTCAATCCGAAAACCAATTGAGTCGGACTATATGAATTCAATAAATTTTGAGAAAAAATACGCAAGCGAAGAGTCAGCTGTGGGAGACCTAACGGCGAGAAAACGCCGGCGAAGTGGCGTACGGAAGGGATGCCGAGGATGAGCTGCAGGGAAGCGGGAGGCGGAGTAACGGAGAAGATCCATGAAGGCTATAAAATTGGAGTCAGGTCAGGTAGTTGTTACTTTAGTTTGTTATTCCTGGAAGGAACGTACAACTATTACTGCGTAATGTACCTGGGTTAAATGTGTTTTGATGTCGCTTGAAGGGTAGGCTTTGAATGGTGGAAAGTGGTGGACCGGAGTCAGGTCAGGTGTTCGAATGTCTTGTCTAAAACTAGTTGACACCTGTAATTGTAGGATTTTTCTAAATCATCTGCCCTCTAATTTTTTCTAACTAAACAGTATAGTTAAAGATGTTTTAGCTATTGATGTTCGTTTAAATATCAATACGTATTAAATAAATTTTAGCCTATATTGAAATCTGACAAAAATGAATGATATTATTTGAATCCACAATTTAATACTATAGTTTGAAGCCTCCAATCCGATCATAATTAATCAGAACACGTTTTTTAAGCATTTTTCAACGTGTATTTCTAATAATAACACATTCATCAGCACATGTCAAATAAATATGGCACGCCGTCATAATCTTCATTAGTCTACTCATACTTGTCACGTTGTTACTTGCCATGAGAACAATTGGGCTTAACTTCTGGGTTTTCTGGCCAGGCCCAGACGAGACTCTTTGCTTTGCCAGGAAATCAGTGAGATCAATTACGTGCTGGTTATGAAGAAGACATCTTAATTAGCATAGTCAGCATATAAGTGATCTCACTGATTTTCAAGTTTACTACTCTTTCATGTTCATTTTAAGTGTTTTATTTAAAAAATTAAGATAGCAATTAAATATCTTTTTTTCAAATACACCCTTAATTTTATAAATAATTGATACAATTTGCTAATATAAAATTTCATGTTTGAGAAGGTTCTACACCTTGTGTGTAGAGTCTAGTAGAAGATACATACATACATCATACTAGTATAGAAGAGAAATATCTTCCCCGAGTATTACTCAAAGATAAGTATGAGACGGCATTGATTCCACGTTATACCGGTCTAGCTACATCCTATCATACAAACCGTTGGATAAGTCATTAAATTAATACTTTATCCACAAGATTAAGCTGGGTCCCCCCATGTTTGACAAATATCTTACCTTTTTTTCGTGGCATCATTATCAACACTGATTTAATCTTACGTCAGCAAAGGTTGGCCCGATCCAAATCTTAATATGTAACCGACACGTGGCGGTCCTCCACTGAACCAACCCGCCAAACTCCACCGGTTACCAGCCGGTTGTTTTCACTAGTCAACAGATTCCAAAAATCCCTCAAACAAATCCATTAGCAACTTTTTTCCCTCTATATATATATACACACACACCATTCCCCTGTCCTTTGGGAATTCGACAAACAAAAAGTGTTATTTGAGTTTTCAATCTTATCTCAATATTATTTTCACAACTGGTACAATACAACGTACGTGCGTACATGATCAGTAGAGTGCAGCAAGGTGTGATGAGGGTGGTTCATCAGGGGGTGAAGGATCAGGCAGCAAGACGAGGTGACAGTGGAATCAAGACTCTCAAGGACTCGTCTTGTGGTGGTGGTGGTGGTGGTGGTGGATCATCGTCAAGGCAGACAAGGAAATTCTCCGGTGCTCTTGATTCCAACGCTGTCAAAGCAGCCAAGTCTGAGAAGATTAAACGGGCTGAAGAGTCTCTTAGGACTGTCATGTACTTGAGCTGTTGGGGTCCTTAATTTATTTTACTTGATCTCTAACTTAGTCTCTTGTACAAAATATGTATATACACTTAATTTTTTTATTTTCTTCTTTTTGCTGCGTGTGATTTCTTTTTTCTCTCGTTTGAGTCTTGCTGTTGTAGATATATAAGGCCTTAGGGAAAGATTAGAGAGTTTTGTGGCTGGCTAAGTGCGTGTACATTGACAGTGAATGAGCCAAAACCTTTGCAGAATATTAACAGCTTGTTTGCATATTGGTGTTACCTATTGATTTCTATTGTAAGTTTCTCTCTTCGTTCACTTGTTAAATGTTAATTAATAACTCATGTTTGGCCAAATTTATGAGATATCAAATTCGATTTTTTATTTCTTTTCAAAGTGTCTTTGTTTTAGATAGTTAAAGTGTTTGTTCAACCTTTTTAACAGAAAATAATACTCTTTTCGTCCCTTTCAATGTAATTTATGTGCTTAATTTTTTATTGGATTAGTGTGGAGTTTAAAGAATATGTTAAAGATTTTTAAATTTTGTAATTTAAAATAAGTTATAAAATTATACGGTTATAAATTATTTTATTAAGGAGTAAATATGTATTAAATATGTATATATATTTTAAAGTAAAAATTATAATTAAATATAGAAATATGTTTATTTTTTTGAAACTCAATAAAAAATAAATAGTCTTATATAGATTCGGATAGAGTAAATATTTTCTAAAAGCATTTTTGAAATATTCATCAAACATATAGTGTTATTTTAATATTAATAAAAATAATTTTAAAATTGATTAGTTAAATACTAATTAATATTAAAAAGATTTTTGGCAAAAAAATAGTTTTTCTAAATAAACAAGGAAAGAACAATAATTTTTTCTGATTTTCTGATTTAAGAGGTTATTTTCACGGCTTGAACATGTAATTTTTTTGTCACAAATAATAATTTTATTAATTATATCCAAGACCCCCTCATTTTTTTAAAATAAGTCTTGATGAGATTGAAATTAACAAAGCTTTCTTTGCTGCAGATTGGTTTATTGGATGAAAGGTGGGGTTAAGGCACTACCCACCGGAGAAGGGGGGCGCTTACGAAAGGAAACATAATTGCTCCCTCCTTTTAATTAATTTAAATTTAATTCAGTGTATTTATTTTGATTAAATAATGAATTTAAGAAAAATAAGAATAGATTTTGAATTTATAGCCATAAAATGGTAATTATCAACTAAAAGACAAAATTTCAAAAGAAAATAAGCTAGGATGGGTTGTAAGATTTGGGCGGCGTGTAACACGGTGTGCTGGACCAACCACTGCCCAATTTTATCAGGATAAGCATATCCACATATGTAGCTCAGTTTTCACCACACGAAGAGAGAGCGAATATGATTTGACAAGTCATAAGAAACTTTTTAATCTTGTAACATGACTATAGTATTTTCATAACCTGTTGTATTTTTTTTAAAAAAAAAGTTATTGAATATATGATTTTATTTTTGAAATGTTTAATTAAAAATAAAAAGATTTCAATCATTTCACCATAATTCGTTATTTTGTTATGGATTTTGTCCTCTAATTTACTGAACTAGGCTCTGGTTTCAAAATTATGTGATTATCTTCACAAATTTTCACTTAGTAAATTATAGCATTTACACAATTTTAACAAATAAACAGAGTTCGTTCGAAAAAATATTTTCCTTAACATCAACTTAATTTAGTTTAGGCCAGTACGGGGATTAAAGGGAATATTAATAAATATGAGAATAATTCTTCAGCCAACTTGTCCACATATATTCTTCATTATAAATCGTGACAAAAAGTTTCAATGACCAGATGCAATCCAAAAAATTATTGAAGAGAACAAGTCATTTGAAAGGGAAAATGAAAGAAGACACATGTAAAAAAGAGTTTAAACAAACATTTGTGCCAGTCTAAGCAGCAGAATGTTGAATAGGTGACATTCTTTTTTTTTTCTTTTTTTTTGGTGGATAAAAAACAAATTTAAAAAAATTTAAAATCAGACGAAGCATTTATTAATCTGAAATCAATATGGTAATGGAATACATTATGAACATGTTTAGTCAACTTAATTTGGATATCTGAAACCTAATCCACTAATCAAATTCCATTCACTTAATCCACTACCGAGAATGAATCATTAATAGTAACATCCACTTAACGGAAGAAATTTTTTTTAAACTTAAAACTTTGAATCTCGAAAAACATAAAATGTCTAAAGCCTGGGAAAAGAGAGAATACACAAATTAGTAGTCATTTTGGCTAATTGAATTTGTTTCAGAATATTTGATGTTTTCGAAAAATAATAAGTTATTTCTTTCTTCTTTTGCTAGATCTAATATTACTATTTCAGTTAATAGAGTGCTTGATACATTTAAAGAAAAATAAATACAAATTTAGACAAATACTCTTATTATTAATTAGATGATTAAATATATTTTTTTTAAAATAGTATTAAAAATATTCAAAATACTTATAATTAATATGGACCAGACAGATTAATTAAAAACCTAATCAATCCAACTAATTGAGCGCACCTTCCTTGACTTATAGTAACTTCCACTTAACCAAGTCAGATTTTTCATGTTTTTATTTCCTCCCTCTCAAATTATCTGTTGTGATTTATTTGCGAATTATTTGTCGTGATTTATAAAAAAATTATCTTAAATTATTTATTATTTTAAATATATAAAATAACTAATTATTATTCTTGAAAAATGTATAAGCATCTAAATTACGAGTAATGTTATAATTACTCGAATATCAATAAAATATAAAACAATTAAAAAATTATTTTTTTGAAAACGAGTAAAAGAAAATCACAGTAGATAGTTTGAAATGGAGAGTGTATAAGCTAGAATTGGCCATTGTCTTAGGACCTATTTGATTTAGTTTATGGTCTGTGACTTATTCACAACATTTAATTTATTTTTATTATTTTAATTTAAAAATATTTATTAAATTTATTTAAATATTGTAAAAATATTTAAAAATTATTTTAATTTAAAACAAATTAATTTAAACAGACTTTTATAATATGCTTACGCGGATGCTGACTCGCGTGGCAAAGACCCTTATCTACGACGTCGTAGTTTTGTGCTTCCGCCAATCATGCCTAGAAGAACGAGGCTATGTCCCCCCAGCAGGTACACAACATAGCCCATGATTTAAATTATTGTATATAATAGAAGATTTAACTTTGCAGTTTTTTATAATTTTATTCTTAGTTTTATGTCATTTTTCATATAAAATTGGAAAATTATTTTTATATAGAATAAAATTGAAAAATTAATTTTTTAAATTTAATTTATAAGTGATTATAGAAGAATATTTTTATGAAAAGAAGGTATGAGAGAAAAGTATTTAAAGGGAAGATGAAAAGAGAGAGGAAAGGGAAAAAAAAAAAGAAGAGGAAAAGATAGAGGTCATTTATCACCAATTTTATTGGAGAAAAAAACTTAACACGCTTTTTTTTTCTTCCATTTTTTTTTGTAGTCCAATTTTTATGAAGTAACAAACAAGAAAAGGTTCAATCAATGGTTGGTTTTGGATTCTAAAATCCATATTGGGAAGGAATCTCATGAGCCACTTATTTCTCTAAAATGTAATACTAATAGATTCATCTTTTTTTCTATTTTTGCTAAAAAACAGAACATTTACACGATTAAACTAGTTATTACTATTCATCATTCTTATAATATACTTTTTTCAATCTCAATTTAGGAAGTCTAGCGAGTTTTGAATGTACAATTGATTAAAGATTAAAATATTATAAGAAATATATAGTAAAATGAATGTGATTTTTTTACTTTTAATATTAAAAAAATTTAAAACTTGAAAAACTAATATATTTTCGTTAATAAGTCTGATATGATGTGAATATAAGATAGTCGGTTTAATTATAAGTTTCGAATATCAAAAATAAAAATAAACCAGACATCAATATAGTATTTGACCTAAAAATTTTAAGCCCAACACATAATATAAAGAGAGCATTACATTGTGGTTGTTGTGAGGGTAAAAATTTATCTGTACCGAATATTTACACTAAATTAATACATACATGTCATATGTTTGAATATAAAAATATCTTTACTTTATCATAATTAATTAACATGTATTTTTATTTCCTTTGATAAACGCAATTTTAAAAAAACTAATTCAATTTAAATTTTTCATTTTATCCCTAATAACCACCTTTAATTGTCTCACTAATATTAATATGTTATGACATATTTAAAATTATAAATTTTAAAATTTTACCTTCATATAAATATTAACATATTTAAATTAAAATATTTTAAATATCTTTTTTTTAAAAACTTGATGTTCAGTTTAACTGTAACTTGTAAATTAAGGTGGAGAGATAGTAAAATTTCAACTTTCTCTTATATTGGTAAAAGTCGAACTAAATCATTTAACTTGAAATCAAAAGAATAAATTTTTAACATAATATAGTTTGGAACGAAGAATTCTTTTAGCCATGCCCGCTATTTACATCAGTCGATAAATAAAAGACATTGAACTATTTCATATGCATGTATGTACGTGTATATATATATATATATATATATATATATATATCTTTTTATAACAGTTATTTCTTATAATAATATTTCACTATAAAGGTCTGATTTTTTTCAAAATTATTTTCATATTATATTTTACTTCTCCAGCATTCTGCTTATAACAACAGTGACGTTCATTATAGCGGTACACTCTTTATAAAATTACCCCTTATAACAATCATTCTCAAATATTGTGCAATAATATTCTGTAAGAAATATATTACGTGTAAATAAATATTAAAGTATTTATGATAATCATCATTAATTTTATGCACATAGTAAATTTCAAGTACAAATATCTAAAAGAAAAATATTATATTAAAATAGTATCAACCAGTTATCAGATGCGGATACGGAATTTTATCTTTATGGGTTCAATTTCTTAGATTCTCAGTGTTGAACCTGCTATATGTTAAAATTTATGGGTTCATATCTACTATTTATTGCAAATCTTATGAAATTTTACATATAAATTTATGCTCCACATCGAAAGTACTGGGTTCAGATGAACTAATATTTTCACTTTATATTCGTCGCTGCAAGTTATGATCGTAACTTTATGAGGAAAGACTTTGGGTTTTTTACATTCGTATTCTTTTTTTTTTTGGTTAAAATAATAAACAAATACAATCCTTTCACTTTGTACACAAAGTCATTAAATTGGATATTTACGTGCTTTTATTTATAATAGTTAAATAAGATCTAAACACTAAATATTAATATATACATAATAATATCTTAATATAATAACTATAATATTTTTAAATAAACTCTGTCACTGTCGAGAGATATAAATATATATAAAAAATATTTATATATAGTAGACGAAATAGTAGACGAAAATTGTGCTAACACTTGAAATAGTAGACGAAAATGCCGCGTTAACTCAGATTCCACCTCTTATAAATACAACTAAACTAAACTATATAAAAGTAAAGCCTCCCCCAAACTTCAACTTGCCCGTTGCATTTCCAAAATTCAACTCCCTGCTGTTCTAAAAAGTATTCTCAACACGCTGTCAAAAAAGGAGACAGCACGACGTCGTTCTAAAATCTCCGATTCTCCGGCGAAGTTCCTTATTTTCCGGCACCTGATGGCAATCGCCGATGACAAGGACGGTAAAGTTTGGGGATTGTTCAAGCTCCCTTTTCGAAACGCACAGTCAACGACAACTACGCGCTCGTCTTCGCATAATACTCATCATTACCGCAGTCAACAGCATCAATCTCTCGGAAATACTTCTCTGGATGATGGATCGACTCCTCGTAGCAACAGTTCCAGCTCCGTTTCTTCAGTAGCGAGGTCCTTGCTTCCTCAACGGCGTCGTTTAAAACTTGATCCTTCCAATAAGCTCTATTTTCCTTGTAAGACTCTATGCTCTGTCATTCCTTTTGTTTTCTCTTTCGTTATTTGTAATTTCATCGAATTGGCTTGATATACGGTTGAAGTTAGTTTTTGTGGAACAACTTTGTTAAAATTAGCTTTGTTTGGTATATTTTAACAGCTATAACTAAGATGTTCATGATTGATTGGTTAATAAAATTTTTGGTAGGGCCTTATTGATGCATTATATGATAATGCTAATTTTGAGATCATGTCTTCTTGCAATTAACTGTTTAATTTTTTGGTCAAGTTTCTAAACAGTAGTTTAGTAGTGATGCTGGACAGTAAAGGGAAACAAACTGTTCAGCCGACTTCATATGGGAAAGCCAGCCAACCTGGGCCTTTTGTTTTTGGAACAGATGGCTGTGTGTTTTGCTGACTCCTCAACTAAAGCTTGCATAGGGACATGCCATATTTTATCCCTCATGCGTTTGGTATGGAGAAAAACAAATTTCAACGGAAGTTGCTTTCAAATGAAAATTAGGGTGCCTTGGTTTGGAAGAAATCATTTCCACGGGTTCTTGCTGACCCCTCACTGCAAGCTTGTACTGGACATGCTATAGTTTATCTCTCGTGCACTTTTTTAGGGAGGAAATTGTTTTTCACAAAAAATATTTTCAACAGAAAATTAGAGTTTCTTTTGGTATAGAAGAAAACATTTTTCACATAGGGTCTATTGGAAACAACCAACCTACGTAGCTGTGAAGGTAGGGATAGGGCTGCGTGTAGTGGAATTACACTGGTTATGTTGTTGTTGTAATATTTTCACGGAAATTATTTTATCTTAAGAAATCCCTTTTTGGATGATTTTCCTGTGTTTTGTTCAATATAACAGTTGGTGATATATAGTAAAAAGTAATCTCTAAGATAGGGTATGACAATGGTGTTTCGACAATAATTTTTTGTAGAGAAGATTGAAAACAAGGTCTAAGTTTGTTAAAATATGAAGAACTGGAATTTTGTAAAGGACAATAAGTTCCACCCAAAAATAAACTCCAGGAGAAGATGATGGAATTCAGGAACCAGAGTAAACTCCAAGAAAAAATTTGGAGTTTGAATTGTGACCATTCAAAACTCCGTGGAAAGATACTGGAGTTTGATACATTAAACTCCATGAAAATGTTGAAGTTTGGACTATGACAGTTCAAAACCTCATAAAAGTTCCTAAAGTTTGATTAGTGAAGCAATTTTTGTTTGGTGGAAGATATTTCCTTGAGAAAAATATTCCACAATTCAAGGTAACTAAACATGACGAAAAGATTTACTAAGAAAATTTTCGTCCATTCCAAATAGACCGTCTAATGTCTAATGTGAAGCAGGAAAGGCTCTAGATGAAAAAGCAACCTCCACAAGTTAATTTCTACCTTATTGCAGTATATATAAGTAAATAAATTAAGAGACTGGGTTAATTTGATGACTATAAAGTAAACAAGGTAAAACTAACACTAGTAGGCAGTTAATGGAAAGCAGGTAAAGTCCATATCAGGAAATATGCAAATGACTGGTGTAGAACCTCTTCTGTCAAAGCATGATGCCTATCTCAGACCGGAGGATAAAATACCAGGCCTAGCAGTTTGATTGGAATAACTAAAATACTCTAGTAGTCTAGTTGTTTCCTAACAAGATGAATCCATTTTGGTAGTTTGCATTGCATATCGGAATTTTCTTGTCATTTACTCGGTATACTCTTCTCTTGATGTAGTCGGGTTTTAGGATATTGACTTGTTGAATACATTATTTTCTTGAGAAAGCTCATTGACTTTACAAGTTGGTGGTTAGTTTAGTTGTTTTATGCATCTGGATCATTTGTAAATGCACCCTCTAGTGATCAAACTAGGTTGTATGAACTTCTTTATACTTGTGCTTGTAAGGGACTGCTTCCAAGTTTTACCTTTTTTTCAATTATTCTCTCCTTCAATTATGATGGAATATCACATGTTGTTGGCTGGTCAAAGATATATATGTGCATTTCCGACTCCTAAAAGATAACAGTTTATGTTTTTCCTGGAAGTCTTTGGTTCTTAGTAGTTAAAGTTTCCCTTTCTTCTGTTCTTGTTGCACACATTTCTCATTTTATGTGATGCCTCTTTCGTATTGCCAGATGAACCTGGTAAGCAAGTTCGAAGTGCTATCAAGATAAAAAACTCTAGCAAGTCTCATGTAGCTTTCAAGGTACTCATATTTCTCGTCTCTTTTGAATATATGGGCACTTCATTCTCTCCTAGCCCATCTTTATAGTTTTTACCTAGAAACATTTTTGAGAACATATCTTGACATATTTATTTTATATGCATTATTGTGTTTACATGGTTGGTGCTGTTTGCCTATTGTGCATTAGTTCCAAACAACTGCACCCAAAAGCTGTTTCATGCGTCCTCCCGGAGCAATTCTCGCCCCCGGTGAGAGCATCATTGCAACTGGTAATATTCATCACTCTTAGTTTATGTCCTTTCACGTTCTTCATGTGAACACCCCTGTATGCATGATATAATATGTCATGTTGCAAGTAAATCATTCTGACTTTGTGTCAATGGCATAGTATTCAAGTTTGTAGAGCATCCGGAAAATAATGAAAAACCAATGGACCAGAAGAGCAGGGTGAAGTTCAAGATCATGAGCCTCAAGGTGAAAGGACCGATGGACTATGTACCTGAGCTGGTTAGTAGATTATTTCTCTGCAAGGAAGTTCCTCTCCTTTTTAGCATGTGCTTCAGCACTTCTAGTTTCCGTGATAAAAGAGACCAGCTTTTAGTTCTCCTATACTCCTATTACGTTCAGTCAATTGTTATTTTTTGGGGTGCGGTGCGGTGGGGGATGGGGGCTTCAGTTATCACTTTTTAATGGTGAAGGTATACTTCTTATTTTTCTTAAAGAAAATTGGGTTCTGCCACAGTAGGTGTTCTTTTTAACGATAATGTGGTGAATTATACAACCAAAATTGACTCTGCGATAAACTGCATAGTCATTATGCTTCAGCAAAGGTGTTTTAATCCATGCTGAAAGATGCATTTTTTAAATTATGTTGGAAACTGCATAGCTTTCGGGGGAAACCTGCTCAAATTAACTCTAATCATCACCTCTATGTTGTTCTTAGTTTGATGAGCAAAAGGATCAAGTAGCTGTAGAACAAATTCTGCGGGTTATCTTTCTCGATGTGGAACATCCTAGTCCAGTAAGTATAGACCATGGCGAACATCCATGTTATGTTGCCAGTTTTTCGTTGGTTTTAACCTCAGAATATGAAAGAACATCCTTTATAATAGGGGCTGTGGGTTGGGAGATAAAGCAGAGAAAAACCATCTCACAAATCTTTGTTCATTATGTCTTGTGAAGGCTTTTGAAAAACTGAAACGCCAGTTGGCTGAGGCAGATGCTGCTCTTGAGGCACGCAAGAAGCCTGCGGAAGATGCAGGTCCAAAGATCATCGGCGAAGGGCTCGTCATAGATGAATGGGTTAGTTACTATTTCAACTTACAATTAGAAACTTGTAATTCCTTTTCCCCACACTTTCATGTTTCATAATCCTGTCTCCTTCCTCCTTATTTGTGCTTTATAGAAAGAAAGAAGAGAGAGATACCTAGCTCGGCAGCAAGTTGAAGGCGGCGTAGATTCCGTATAAATTGCAGGTGTTGTTTCGAGATCTTTAGCTTTGGCTGGAAAAGATACCAGTCTTATTGTTGTGTGTAATTGGTTGTTGTAAGATATATTATGTTACTAGTGTTTGATACTAAACACATTAGTATAACATTCCCAAGAGAGAATTTCAATTTCCAATCGCGGTGCCTTGGTATAGCCACAAAGCTGTATATAGATGTGATTCCTTTAAGGAATGAGAGATTTTCAGCTCAAGGGACCTTTTGATTTTATGATCTACTCCTTTAGCAAGTGTCTGTATCCAAATTGAATACATGGCTCTTGTATCTTAATATAAATAAAATTCAAACAATAGGCATACTATTCCCATTCATGAAAGAGAAAAGGAAAGTACTTAAAAATAATAAAATGGGGTAAAGCACTAAATTAGGGTTATCCAATGTGTTAAGAGTCACACGAGAAAACTTATGAGACCACTAAAATTCTGCGGGCAAATTTAAGCCCAAAGTGGGGACCTTAAAATTGTCAACTGCTTTTGGCATAATAATAAATACACTAATCTGTCCCTTTTAATATTATGAATTATGATAGTTTGATTGGACCAAGGGTTCAAGCACCAACTGAATCTTATATTATTCCCTCTCTCTCTCTTTATATATATAACTATATATAACAATTAAGTTGATGGAAAAATATTATTTCAATGTTTGAGATAAAGATTAAATAAATGTGATATTTTTTTAAAAAAAATTGTAAAAATTTGCATAGAACAATGTCATCAGTGAATTGGTATTACAATTAAGGAGATCCTAAACTGCAATGCAGTATGAAATAAGAAAGGGTTATTAATCAATTTTTTGGATTATCTCCTAATATATCTAGCTCATGTTATGCCTAAATCATAATCCTTTATCTTTGTGGTATAATTTCACCAACCTCCCTTCTTCGACATTTAGCGTGACAAACTATTCTATAAGGATCGTTTGGTTAGAAAATAAATTCTTTCGAAGTAAATTATCTCGTAATTAGTTATTTTTGGATTGTCATCCCACCCTCAATGTAGGATAAGAATAAAATGATAATCCCCAAATAAGTTATCTCGAGATTTTATCTCAATCAAACATAGAATAAGCTTACGAATATTAATCTCGAAACTATCATCCCTTATCCCTCGTACCAAACGAACCACAAGAAATATAAATAGACAAGTTTACACTTTGTCTTGTAATTGATGTACCTTCTCCTTTTGTTTTGATAAGATGGAATTCGTTTTCCCAACATCTTCCCTTGTACTAGAGACTTTATAAAATTTATTTTTTTGTGGGGGTTAGGGAAAGTTTGTAGTGGGAGTGTTAAAACTTATTCATACTCGGTGTTAAAGTCAATTCAATGAATAAGTGGCACATGTTTTTACATATACTTGTTTCACTAAACTATAGTTAATTACTATACACGTTTTCACTTCAATTTATAACCAAATTTTGATAAAAGAGTCTGATTTTATATAAATATCGAGTGCAAATAATTTTTTATTATTTCATCGCACAGTAGAAGACAAAATTGCTGATACATTCCCCCGGGCATAATGGCTGAGATAATATCCATGCACCAAGTGAAGTGCTGACAAAAAGGTTACATAATTGAGCCAATAGAAAATCTCGAAACTATGGTTACCCTTTACTTTATGAGTTTTCTATTGTACCAAAACCACTGCTCTACGCCAACAGATACAGGCCCTTTTAATTCATATATAACTGCACCCAACTAATATTTCAATCTTGGTGAGGGAGGAAAAAAGAAAAGGAAGAAGCAAAACAGAGCAAATTAACAATATGAGTAGCACTTATCTAAGCAGAGTTTGTATGGCAGCTAGTGTAGCTATGGTCGAAGGACAAATTGACCAATCTTCTAAATACACATCTAGGTTTCGACCACTTTGTCGAATAGAAAATCCAAGATTATCATTTGGAAGTAGTAATCAACAAGGGGAAGAAGAAGCAGAGAAGAGGAAATGTGTGGATGAGTCTCTTCAACAAGTCATGTTTCTTAATTGCTGGACACATAGCTAGCTAGTAGCCGGAGGTTTGCCTTGAAGCAGTCGCCCTTATGAAAAATATGTAATGGTTTATTGATCGAGGAGCGCTCTTGTGCTGGATGAAAGTGGACGCTAAGATGGTAGATGATAGGAGCAGATTAAGTCGCTGGTTGTGGCTCGACATACCATTGAGCTTTGATGCTTTAATGGTGATAATGTCTACAATTTTGCAATAGAGCGGAGTATGTAGCTTCAACTCAACTTATTGCTTTCTGCTCACATTACATGTATATATATGTGTGAAACATATGAATGTATATATTTATAATAAGTTTATACTTATTTGAGAGTTTTTGGCTAAAACTATCCCTTATTTTTAGGGGTAAGTATAATTTTAAGCACTATTTATCTTTTAAATTTGCAAAACTTGTGCATATATTATCCCTCAAATATAATTTGACATCATTTATCCTTTAAGTTTGCAAAAACTTAAGTATATATAGTGTTAACTAACATAAATCGCCTACCAACACAGTTAAAACTAACGTTAAATATTTTTGGTCTTGGCATTTAATTATCTATCAATGCTTTTAATTGAAAAGAATTTCTTCCTTGTTCTGCAAATATAGTGCCATTTAATTTGAGAATTCCAACAACAAGAGATATCATAATAACTGATTTTCTAGAATAAACTCACAGCCAGATCAGAATGATTTCATTTTACTTGGAAAAAAAAAGCCAAATTCAACATGCAATTTTTGTTGGTGTGATAATACTTTTAAGACAAGGTGCCATCAACGCAAAGCCATTGACCCACAAAGAGAGCAGTGCAGTTGAGGTTTGGATTAATAGCACTGAAGAAATCACTGCCCAAACCAAATGTTTTAGAGACGTCGAAGCATGTGTCTCCATTCTTCACATTCACCACCTTCAAACATGCTATTTCACTTGTTGGACTCGGACTCGGGCTCGGGCTCGAATTCTCTATGTCAACAATATAGGTTTGGTAAGATGCAGATTCAGAATTTAAAATTTCAAAATCGAGATATGAATTCAGTAACCTTTGCTTACATAAAATATTATTTGTGTTAAAGAAAATCATCAAATGTGTATAATTAAGAACTCAATTATCAATAATTGAAAATTCAGAAAGTTGTGACTTGGTACTCATTAGATACACATGTAAAAGATCTAGCCAAGGTCATTAAGTGCACGTGCAGCACTGCCACAATGTTGTTGGATCAGCCTCTGTCAATGTCATTGGCTAGTGTTTCGGGTTTGAGGTGTGTATTTTAGACCACTATGGATAATTCTGTTGGAACTTGGAAATGTCAATAAATTCTCCAAAATTTGTAGGATTTTCCTTCCCAAATCTTTTAAGAATATATATAATTTCGTGAAAATTTTTTCTGAAAGAAGAGGAGAGAAAGATAATTTAACACCCCTTCGTCTTAATTTCTCTGTCATTTTCTTTTAAATTATTTGTTGTTTTAATAGTTAAAAGTAAAATTAATTATTTTTTTCATTTTACTCTTACTAAAATTTTTCTTGGAGACTACAGTATCCTTGATTATTGAATAAATATTTAATAAAGAGAGATTATAAGTTAGATATAAATAAGGTTAAAATAATTTTTTTTCTTTTTAAAAAGAAAAAACCTTCCCACTTAATTTTTCTTAAGGAGCGTATGAAGTGGGAAAAAAAACAAAACGACAGGAGTAATATGTGAAAATTACATATTTATAAAGGTTAAGGAGAGGAGGTTATTAGTAGTCATTTTAAAATCACTGGTTATGGCATTCAAGGATGTGACCTAATAATCAATGAAAAGTTAAAAATTAAAAGATCTTGAATTACTCTGATATCTATACTGATGAAAGATAACGAATATACCTCTATATCACTTGTTCTAAATATTGTACTTAGTAAGACAAGTCAAATCTATTAAAGTATAATATATTTTTTTCATGATAATAAGAAACCATTGCAATTTTTTATGACAAGAAAGTCGTAGCCACTATCTTTATTGCGATATAATAGCTTACAAACCACACAGAAAAGATAAATCACATCAAACAAGACATGTGTGACAAGCTTGACTAAGAAAGCATGCAAGGGTTTCGAGCCTAACACCCCCACTATTTGGGAGATCTCCTATTCAGACAACTCAACAATTCTCCGCCGTGGAACAAACTATTACAATTTACAACAATATGTTACCTAATCTTTGTGAATAACGATCCATAGAGATGAAATTGAGTGAGAAATTCACGTCTTACCATGAATAGTGAATTGAGCTTCAGCCAATGTGATGAAGAGAAGTAGTGAGAGGATCATGAAAGGCAAAATTACTCTGTCATTTGGCTTAGCCATCTTAGTTATTTGTATCTCAATTACTGGTTCTTTTCTTCTTCTTCTTTTTTCTTTCAAACCAATAACAATCTTAGTGAACGTGATTTTCATAACCAGTACTGCTGCTATTATATATACGAGGACGTCAAGAATAAGAACAAATTAAAGAGGCGTAAATAAAATTCTCAGTAAGGAAGACAAGAAAAACCGGCAGACGGCAGTTGGGTGAATTGTTACAAAAGAATGAAACAAAGGTTAAAGATGACTACTATGAATCACAACAAGAAATAAAAAGTTATTTTCAAGCAAATGATTGATAATACTGTTGCTTTTATAGAACCAAGTCATTGGGCCTCACTCCCTATTTATATTTATAGTATAGCAAGTAAAATTCACAAATAGACACTTTCAGTTCTTGTAATTAAGAAATAGTCTCTGTTTTGTAGTTTTAAATTGTACAAGTAAAACTTTAACATAATATCTTTTAAATTTTACTTGTGAAATTTAAATTTTCATAATAGTGCCTATTTTAGAAAAACAGGATTAAAAAGTGGCCCATGAGTGTTATTTCAACATTTATAACATGTATATTTCTTGGGAAAAATTATATAATATAGCAAAGATTTCTATATATTTACTATACATAGCTATAATTAAAAATAAATATAATTTGTAATTACATTTTGAGAAAAATTACTATTTGTAACATCTCTCTCCTATTTCACTCTGCTAATCTCACTCACCTCTCTTCCTCGCCTCTTTCCTCCCTTAGTGAATGTATGGATACAACAAATAATGTTTTTGATACCTCAAAAAGTATAGAAATACAGAGAGAGAAGGGTGGAAATACAAAAAAAAAAAAAAAGAGAGAGAGATGAAAAATCAGTGTACAAAAAGGGATAGAGAGAACGAGAGAGATGGGGAGAGAGGCGAGAAATTTTTTTTTATCAGAACCTGAAAATTATTGCTATAAATTATAAATACTCAAACCATAACTATTGAAACCTAATTTCACTCATATATTAGCTATTTCCGAAATTTTCCGTGTTTGTTACTTAATATTTGAAATCCATAAACACAAGTATGATTCAAATCCTAACTTAGAGTTGGACTTCTATCGGGTAGCCCTTTTACCTGGTCATGCATCTTAGGAAAAGCCCAATATATGCCCAATCCACCTAAAGATTCATCAACGCGAGATGAGAGTTCATTATCCGAAGTTTTGGACTTTCGGGTTTTGTATTCTAAAAAGAAAATCACAATCCAAATTCAATTAAGTTAGGATTGGATCAACTTTTATGAGTTCAAATCCATTTGATTATTACAGATTTTTTATTTTGAGCCTACAAGTGAAACTTCTTTTTTTTTAAAATAAAAATAAGTCTTCAAATAAAATATTAATGTCAAATTGCTTTAGTAATTTTTTATTCCCACCACAATCATCTAAGTAAAATATTTATGTAAAAAATGAAATTATTATAAAGGAAATTCATAGCAACATACTCAATAAAGCTCGAGAATTACCAAGTTCAAACATAGTAATCATGTCGAAATGGAAAGTATATCAACAATAAAAAAAGAATAAAACTAAAAACTTGTCATTTGAAAATTAACAAGTCGAAACATAATGAAGGGCAAAACCTTTCTTTTCCAAAAAAAAAGTGATATATCATGTCCAAATGGATCATGCGGCTAATAGTTAATATTCAAGTCAATTGTTACTTAATCCTTATTATCTCGACAATTAATATGCTTTCTTAAAGACGCAACGCCACAACTCCTCAAATATATAAATATATGACTACGGTAAATGCATCTCATCACTCATCAGTTTGCATCATCCATTAGCCTAATAGGGTATATTGACTAATTTAGTAAGATATTAGACTTATTGTTGGGTATAAATGGCTTTATATCAAACGGGCGGGGTATGCATTAATATAAGGTAGAAAAAACTGGATTTTTGGATACCCAGAAATTTGAAATTTCAAAATTTTAGAAGTTAAATTCGGAATCCTGTAAAATTCAAATTAAATAGCCAAAACATAATAATAATCTTATTTCGATTTCATCTAAACTATATCACAAACTCCGTTTGAATTAGCTTTAAAAAAATAGTTTTTAAGCAAACGTGCTTAAAAGCCAAAAAGGTAAAAAGTTTGAGATACTAAACTTCAGATTTGTAAATATTTGTGGAGTATTACAGAAATTTATTTGAAGAGTACTTCAAGTAAATAATAGTTGCACTCGCAATCTTTTTTCTTTTTGAGAATGTGGTAGAAAATCGAGGACACGTTTGGTATGAAAAGATATTTTGCAGAAAATAATTTTCAAAAGAAACTTTGCCTCTCTATCATATAATCTTTAAAAGCTAAAAGTTTAAAATAATTTTCAGAAAATTAAATTATTATTTGTTTGGCTGGACAATATTTTTCCATTGAAAGCGATAAATAAGTTATTTAATGCTCAAATCTAAATCAATCAATTTTTAATATAAATATCAAGCACGAAACGGTAAATAATAAATATTATTCATCCTAAACACACCCACAGAGAGGTCGGTCATCAATTCAAAAGTTTGTCCAAAGTGAGAGAGAGGAACAAGTAACAACACTAAATACCACTTATATATCCTATTCCAATCCATAAAACTCAAAATTGTTAGCCTTTTCCTTTGGAATCATATGATTCATATTCATTATCCTTCCCATTTCTTGCAAAATCCGTGATCCAAAAGAGCAAATAACTCCTCTTGATCTCCTTTATGTTATTAGCAGAGGCAAAAAAAGCAAAATCCAATTGCATAATTGTATTAAATACAATAAATATTTTTGAGGTGGATCATGAAATCCTAGCAAAGAATCTTATCTACTTCCACTATTTTCTTTTTCAATTGAAAGGTATGTACCTACTTATATTAATTACGAAGGGGATGAGCATCGACGTCTTTTAATTTGTCACCCTAAAGTCCCACAAATTTCATGATTCCTAACCAAAAGCTTTTCGATTTTGATTCCCATTTTCTAGCAAAGTTGTGGATATAGTATTTGACTGACAATTACTTTGCTCTCACACGCATTTTCTTTTTCTTTTACCTTTTCGTCCCGTATCGTCTCAATTTTTCTTAAGTTTATTTCGCATATAGTCACTTAATTTATAAATATTATTTCAGAAAATTATTATTTTTAATTAAAAATAATCTTTTAAGATAATAACTATATTTAGTGGAGTGATTATCTAAAAAATCAAACTCTGTTTTTCTCTACAAGCTTAGGATACAAATTATAAGCATGTAAAAGTTACATTAATAGTTCTTTCTTCTTTTTTTTTTTTAACACTTACAGTGATGATGTATTTAACTTCAACCCTAGAATATAATCCAATAGTTTTTACTAGGGGTCTATAGAGCAAATTCATAATCCGCACCAACTCGACAATTCGAGTCACCCCCCGGAAAAATCTTGAGTAGTGTTTTAGTTCGATTTGATTTGGTGTTGAAAAAAAAATCGATCATAATTGGTTTGGTTTGATTTTTACTAAAAAAAGTCAAATTGAACCAAACCAACCTGACATTATATGTATATAATTTGTATAAATATATTTATGTAATTTATAGCTGTTTCTTAATTTTTTTTTATAGTTTTCGTCTTTTAACATATTATTTCAAGTTTGGACTTAGAATTTTGAATGATCCAATAAGTTTTATAACTCACAGATACATGTTGTTAACAAAAATAAATTCAAACCAAAACCAAATCGATATTAATGCTAACAATAGAAATGATTTCAACATTAGGAATGACAACAATATTAGATATACACTTTTTAATTTTGCATTGGTTAATTTATACAGTGAAAACACACAACTTAAATTTTTTTAAAAATATTTTGTTATGTAAGTAATACTTATTGGCCGTACTTAGTTTGACATGACTTAATACTTTTAGAGGATGATCATTTTCATTATGATTAATTAATTAATAATATTTGTTTTATTCGATTTCATTATCTTTTTGGTTGAATATTTTAGTACAATATCAACATTTGCTCATATTTTATGTTTTTTTCTTAATTAAGAAACATATTAGATAGTTGTATGTTACTAGAATTAAGGAAATATTTCAAGTATAAGTTACATGTTTTATATAAAGACTTTATAGGAAAAGAAAACTTTCGAGAAAACTAAAAAAACCGAGATTGAAATTCAATGAAAATAACATGGATTTCCATAAATTTGTGATTTGAGATTTTATCTTCGAATTAAATATTCTCAATGGTTAGGATCAATCTAAACCAACCCATCATATTATGTACGATTCAACATGCCAATTATTAAACAACTTATTAGAAATACAAGACATCCAATCAGAAATGTCATGAAATCCCCCGCTCTTTGGGGGTGCCCTCATGTACTAGGGTGTAACTTTTATTAGTTTGATTTGATTTATAAATTCAAAAACTTCATACAATTAATTTAATTTGATATTTAAAATTCGAACTAGTCCATACCATGTACTCCTCTAGTTTTTACCGATGAGTTATCACCCATAAGTCTAGTCTTTGACAACTTTCCGATGCATCTTAATTGAGATATGTTTCAGTCAGTTAGAAAAGATTTATTTTTAAAATTGCAGACTAAAATATACCCAGTTTTATTGTTATAAATTAAAACATATCATTCGTGTGTCCTTAAGAGCAGCTAAACAACACAGTTACACTGCTATAAGGATTCATAATTTCCCCTCTAAAGACAAGTGGATAAGGCGGACTTTAATAACTACTTGATATTCTTGAATGAATAATAATACGTAATATATACAAAAAAAAAAAAGGCAAAAGTTTGAAAAAGTGGTGCCCATAAGGGTAGATAAAGATGACTTTATTAGAAGCTTCGTGAGTTCACAACTTTAGTAGTAGTGGGAACTAAATTCACATGCTATTTTTAATTACTAACACACGAATCAAATCAAATGATACATCCAACTTTTAATGTTTGAAGAGAACTCTATTGATTTTGCAAGTCATAATGAATATACATAGAGATAAAAAAGGTTCCTCTTTATTGTGGTCACACTCTTCCGAATAAAGCTAAGAGTCTATTACTTGCTTCCGTGACCACCTCAAAAGTTTTAAATTAGAGGAAGTTTCTATGCGGTTAGATATTTAATACAGAAACAAAATATTGTTATTTCGATTCAATTTATTTTTGGAATTAAATAAATAAAAAAAAATAGCAATGATCTAATACAATAAAGCACTCTTCAAAAATATGAAATATCCAAGTTTTTAGTCAGAATATTCAGAGTAATATCTCTATTCGATATTTTTTTTTTCTAATAGATAATAACAACACAAATAGAGTTTAAAAAGTTAGCTAGTGAGATAGAGATAGTAAGCCTATTATTGTAGGTCGAAAAATTCAGAATTGAGTAGTCAATGCAATTATTATAAGCAACTTTGACAAGGTTCCTTTCACTCTAAGAATAACATTTTACCTTTGTCTTTGTTCGGCCTGTTTTCACGTGGATAACTTATACGTCCGTGTTTTGTTTTGATTTTTGTCAGAGTTTCATTATAATTTACTTGTTTCTTATTTTTATTTGTCATGTTTACTTCTCGAGATATTCAAATAGCTTCTTTTATGTTAATTTTCTCCTAACTGTATTTGGTTGTTGGCATCCTCTTACAAAACTGAAAAAGTAGGAGCTTTAAATGAGAGAGTTGGATTAAGATCGAGCGTGTTGAATCAATTAACATGTTATGAGTCAACTAAATCAAGATGCTTTGAGTAACGAATCAAAGAGTTAATTAACTTTGGTAGATGAGGGTTAGGAGAAGTTACTCTACATGTCAGAATGAACAGTATCCCTAGGGTGGCAAATAAGTATGTATATATATATATATATATATTTCTAAGTGTGGCTACGTTTGAACAGGTAATAAATGGCTCTCGAACTTAAATTAGAGTATATGGTTCAATATTATCTCCACTTTTATGAGCCAAAATTGTCCACTCCTAGTTCAATGCTTTAGACAGTTACTTCTCTAAAATTGGTTCATGAAAAATGCTTTCATTTATCATTCCTTCGCATTTAATTAAAAAAAAAAATTGGCACTGATTAAAATTATATATCGAAAAGTGCTACCTAAACGGGGAGTGGAAATCACGTAAATAAAATTACACATTAGAGAGTACAGTATATAGATAATATAATAATAATAATAAGTGACATTGGGTAATGAGTACCCAATTAATTTTAGTAATAAATATAAAGACGTAGGCAGTAGGAGTAGCACGTGAATAGTATCACTTACCTTTGTTTTCATCCCCAAGAATAGTAGCTAAACGCGTTTGGTATTCCTATTTCCTAGTTCAGTAAGTATAATATTCATTCTTTTTTCTGGTAATTAGCATTCGCGTCTCAAAGTTTACCACAAAGACCCAACCAAAAAGAGAAAAAGTAAAATAAAAGGTAAAAAGTTAGAAGTGTTTACTTTAAAAAAATAGTTATTTTAAAAAGTTTGAGATGTTTGTTCAAATTTTTAAGAAAAACAAGTTTTACTACTATTTAGTAATTCCATAAGCTAAATTCAAAAAAAAATTAAAATATTAGTGGATTTTGGAAATGTGATCAAACACGCATTCTAATTTCTAATAGGGAAAATGATCTTTCCCATGTGAGTATTCCCTCCATCCTAATTGATGCAACATACACATTTTTTATTCTGTTTAAATAGAAGTCAATCTTTCTCTAATTAAAAATAATTTAATTTTAAAATTTATTTTTATTCTTAATAAAATAATTTATAAATAAATAAATATTTTAAATTTATTTTAAATTATAAATTTTTAAAAAAATATACATATCTCTTTAAATTTTATGTTTAGTCAAACGATGCTCTAATAAATTGAGACCGGAAGAGTACTTTTTTAACTTTAAAGCATGATTATACCCAATGCCGCTTAAAGCTGACAGCTTTAAATTGAACATAGTTTTGTAGTATCCTGATCTTATACTAATTTATTAGATACTGTCACAAAGAGACCTGAACTTTGCTTTTCTGGACAAATATATTCAACAAATCAAACAGAGGGCCTACACAATTTGTTCTGACAAATTTTGTATTAAATTGGTGAGATTGAAATTCAACAAAGTATGTATTTTTTCTATGCAAAAGAGAACAAGAGAAACAGTTCAATCGAATCTAATTAACAATTATCATAATACCGCTACAACATTATACAACAAGAAGTTAAAATTAAACCAGAAACTATACTATTTTGTAGCCAGCACCCCCTTTAGCCATTTCAACACCAGTTCCATTCCTGATTCCAGGATAATCCACTTCAGTCATGAACTTAGACCAGAACCAATGCTCTTTCCACACAATCACCATCTCTTCAATTGGGATATTCTTTGTCTCAGGCAAGAAGAAGTAAATGAACACTGTCATAATCACCACAAAGAATGCAAAGAAGAGGAACAATCCAAATTTCAAGTGACACAACATTGTCAAGAATATCTGTGCCACTGCAAATGTGAAGATCATGTTCACTGAAACATTGATACTCTGTGCAGCTGATCGAATTTCCAGTGGGAAAATTTCACTAGGGACTAGCCATCCAAGAGGCCCCCATGACCAAGCAAATCCAGCTACATAAACACAGATGAATATCACCACCACTATGGCATACCACTTTGGCAATTCCCCTGGTGTTCCGTTAACTCCAAACTTTATAGCTATGAGAATTGCAACTGCTATCTGTACATGGATCAAGAAACAAGTTCAAGTTAGAAGCGCAAACTAAAGGTGCACACTGACGGATCTATACTAGACAAAACAGGTTCGATAATATATTTGTAAAGAGAAGAATCTACCGACTCTAAATTCTTGATTTGCCGCTAAAGATGAAAGAATCTGATCTGCAAATGTTCCCATTTTAGGCCATCATATAGATTTTGTCCCTGTTTTTAAAAGTTGCACATATATAGTCTTTGGGAAATTACCCTCCTAACGATGGTACAACGTTTTCTCATAACATTTTCAATTTGTTAAAAACGGCTTTCTTGACAACTACTCTGACAAGGGACAACCGACAAAAATTTCCAAGAAGATGAGATTAACTTACTTGGCAAAGGAGCATTTGAACTCCACCTTCAAGGAACAAGAATCTCCTTCCCAATTTATCAACATAGTAAATAGAAACGACAGTGGCAATGACATTGACTCCACCAGTGATCACAGCAGACATAAGGGAAGCTTCAGCACCAAAACCAATAGTCTTGAACAACACTGGAGCATAGAACATAATGACATTGATTCCAGTAAGTTGCTGGAAAAATGGGATCATAATTGCCATAGTGAGATGTGGCCTATATTTTTTTTGCAACAAATTCCTCCATGGATGTTCAATTTTCCTAGAGGCCTCACTGGCCATAACTAAATCATTGAACTCTTCATCTACATCTTCAATTCCCCTGATCCTCTTCAGCCTAGCTTTGGCTTCGTCGTGGTTGCCACGTTCTATCATGGAATTTGGCGTCTCAGGGAGGAACAATGAGCCTACTGTGATGATCAATGCAGGCACCATTGCACCTCCTAAGCTCAATCTCCATCCCCAGTGAATCTTGTCAAAGAAATAGTTCAACACATTTGCTACAAGTATACCAATTGTGATGGACAGTTGAAAACCTATGTTGAGTGCTCCTCTGTACTTGTATGGAGCCATTTCAGATAGGTATAGTGGAACAGACTGCAATTCAATGAAACAAAAAATGTTAATCATCCAATAAAGTAAAAAATCAAGCTAGATGAAATTGAAACTAGAAAACAATAAATAGCTACTCCCTCCGTTTCAATCTAAATGTCGTACCATCGTCCTTTTTAATCTGTTCTATAAAAAATTTAATATATTACTTGATATGTTTAAAACTTCAAAATCTAAATAGTATTTTAATATATTACAACCATTTTTAATTAAAGGTCAGACGATTAATTTTTGTTTTTCTTCTTATTTTCTCAAATTATGAGTCTAGACGAGGGGATTGTGCTTTTCTTCATGGGGGCCACTTGTTCTTGCCCTTTTCGATAAGGACACAATGTCAATAATACTTAATTAGACAAAGAGAAGAGAACATTTGATGATAAATATGTACATTTTATGACTTGCTACTTTCCAGTCAATTATAAACCAATTTGTTTATAACTACTAAATAGTCGTATTCATGAGCCAACGGTGTGGAAAAGAAATCACGGGCACGTCACTTCAATGGAGAAAAAGAAATACACACACATCCAAACAGTGTGTTAGGAAAAGAGGTGTTTTTTTTTCTTTAGTCTCAACAACCATCATTGAATTAAAATATTGCTTATGTGATATCATGACAATCACAACTTGCTGAAGATTCATTTTTCAAATTAAGTAGATTTTGGACAACACTAAAGGATTTTTAAAAAAATAAGGTTGTGGAATATGCACTGTTTACGGTGCATAGTGGGGTTTATTTATTTCAAGTAGGGTTAACGTGCAATTTTGAAAAAGGTAGGGGCCTCCTCCTTTGGAGGCTCGAAAGTGCAAGCCACACTAATATTGAATTCAAAACACATTTTTTTTAAACTGGGGGAAAGAAAAGGACAATAAAAAAAAAGATAAAAATAAGAAGAATTAGAAAAGAGAGAGAAAAAGGATTTAACTTCATAGACCTTTGATTGTATAAATATTTTATATTATCAAGTCACTTTAAGGGGCCATTTGGTTAAGGGATTAGGTGGGTGATTAAATATATCTCATGTTTAGTTGAAAGCGTTAATTATAATTGGTATTAATATCAATATTATCTCATATAAAAGTGAAATAAGTTATTCAAATTAAAGTCATGATTTTAATCTCAAGATTATAATCCTCAAATATCCATGTATTTTAACCAAACCACCCCTAAAGGTAATGAAAATTAATGATTCATAAATTAAATCAATAACTTGGAAATAAATCAAATTATTTTTATGCTAAACTGCATGATTCTTTTTATTACTCTCTACATTGATAGAATTAAAAAAGAGATATTTTAGGGAAAAATCATGCGTTGCACGTAGTTGTCTGATCTACGCATTAAGTAAGTAGTTGCTGCCATTCAGATCCGAACTGCAGGAGAAGTGTTGACCGCCAACTTGTCAATTACTATATTTTACAGTTATAATAAAACAAGAAATAAATGCATAAACAAATAAATGTAATTCCATGGCAAAATCCAAAGAACAGGGGAACCATAGAACAGGACAACCTTGAACTAAATGAAAAAACGGAAAGAGAGACAGACACACAGATAATGTTGTTCGATTGCATAAACATACTCACATGGTACTACTTTTTACATAATAAACATCAATTTTAAACTTCATAAACAACTTGGTACGACCAACAAACAAATAATTAGGAATATGACCACATGCCAACCTCTTGATCCAACACAAAAACAAAAAGAAAAAATGATACAGCTCGTGCAAATGTTTTTTTGCCTTATGTCAGTGCATAAAATTTAAACCCGAAATAAAAAGAGGTGATTAGAAAAAATTTCGTCGTATATTGGAAATTAGAGCGTACCTGATTGGCAAATCCAATACCAAAACCTAGTAAAATACGACCAATAATGAGCATAGCGACGTTTTGAGCAAAGCCGTTGATCAAAGCTCCGGCACAGAACAGGACACCTCCAGAGAGCATGGAGAGTCTCCTTCCCAATTTTCTGGTGACAGTAGATGCCACCAGAGAAGACAAAAGGGCAGCCAAGTACAATGATGATGTGAACATCGTCAGTGTCTGGCTGTCGAATTTGCAGTACTGATTCGTTGAATCGTCTGCCTTTTGCTTCCTGAACACAGATGGGAAAAATCTACTCAAGAATGAGTCCATTGATGTCACACCCCCTGATCCATACATAAGAAAATCATCGTCAGAAATTTAAAATACATAGTATTTCAATTATACTGTTGATGCATACAAGATTAAAAAAAAAAATCTTCTAGGTGCGTTTTTACGTACCGGAAATTCCGATATCGTAACCGAAAATAAGGCCGCCCATGGCAGCGACAATGCAAGTAATAGTAACATAAAGAGTTAATTCGCCGGGATATTCTTTCCCGTTGCCGGGACCAATACCACCACCACCAGCCATTTCTCCGAGCTGATCACAAAACAGGAACTTATTGTGGCAGAACAAATGATCAAGAAAAAATAAAAAATTAAAAATTAAAAAGTTTTGTTGAAGGAGAGAAATGTATAGCTAGAGAACAGTAACGTTAAATTGAAAATGAAAGAGAGATTTGAGAAATGAAGAGAAGGAATATAGAGGAACAGATGTGGGAAGAGAAGAGTATATATAGAAAGTGAAGGAGACTATTACAATGTCGTTATTCCGGGACTCACCTTAGCTGTCACAATTTTTTTTTTCTTTAATGATTTTTTATTTAGCTGTCAAAATTATGAGTAGAATCTTATCTATCAAAACTTTATTTTAAATGCTTTAACACATACTAATTGACTTGATGTATTATTATGTAGAGAAGAGAGAAATATAACGAACATACACCGCATAAGATACTGAAATTAGTAAAAGAAGATGTTTATTCAAGAGATGAACTTAGATAATTTTAAAAAATTCTTTATTCTAAACGAATTAATTTAGGTAGATTTAGGATTTAAAAAGTTTATTGTTGAGGTAGCGGAAAGTGAATTTTTTAATTGAGCATATTGTTTATTCTTTATCATTTAGCAATTGGTCAGATACAACAGGTTAGTGTGAAATATGAATTCATTACGTGAAAGTTACTTTAATTAAGATGTTATAAATATAAAATTTCTAAACTTATACTTTTAAGTAATTCAAAATTTTGAACTCGGTAATTTTAAATTCTTAATCATGACATTTTGCAAGCGGATAAAGGCCTTTTAACTTTCATTTCAATTGCCTTTTATTAATTGCTTAATTGGATTCTAATTAACAACACAACTTAAAGAATAGATATCCAATGTGAGAGGGGATAGTATCGCAGTGACTTTTTTATTTTACTTTTTTTAAAAAGAAGATGTAAGTCTTCTGAATTAATTCAAGTTGATGTAGGAAATGGTGTGCAAGGAAAGTGATAAGTTGGGTTCCTTGTGAACGGCAGTCAAATGAGGGAGATGGAGTTTCCACTCAATTGGCAATTACACATCAGCCATTACTCATCTAATTTATCTTTATCTTTCCTTTTTGGGATACTGGGGCAAATATTTCCACCAATCTTTGCTCGTTTGGTTGACTTTCTCTTTCAATACTACGTTCACTTTCACCATAAGGGACCAAATTCATATCCTTAAACAAGTGTATTTTGTAGAATAAATTAGACGTAACCAATACCTAATTCAAACATGACAATTGTCACTAATTCTAGAGATCTAATAATAACGTTTGTCTGAAAATTTCATATATAGTTATTATAGTGAGATAATATTATATGTGTGTGTATGTATATATGACGTTTAGAGTTTTTATTATTATTTTTTTGATGTGAAGCAAACATTTGAATTATTCCAGCTTAAGTTACACCAGCATTTAGTATAACATGAAATCATTAATCTTTTATTATGTTCTGTTTAATGTTTCACATGCAGAATTCTTATAGTGTGCGAGGAGCTGAGCTTATAGCTGGTCAAAATCTTAATACAGGGAGAGTAGTTCCAACGCTCACTGTGTGCTTCTTTAAAAATTCTCATAAAATCTTGGTATATATTAAAAATTCTTATCTCAAAGTTTTGCCTTATTTTCGTTACTATCCATTGACAATACTTTTAAATCCAAAAAGTAATACCATTTCATCGCCCAAATTAAAATATTATTTGAAGTAGTGAGCCAGGGGGGCATTATAATTATTATTCCTTCCATTCGATCTATGGCCCGTTTTGCCATGTGATATGAAATTATAATATAAAATTATGATATGAAATTATATTGAGATGAAGTTAATGTTTTGTTTGAACATATAATTTAAAATTCTTAAATTGTATTTATTTCTCATGAACATAAAAACCTCATTAGTTATGAAAACTATCAAAAAAAATTCAATTCTTATACAATCTTACCAAATAAGTAAAAGTTCATAATAGAGTATAATATACTATCACAAAGGCATTTTTTTAAAAAAATATAATATTTATTGATCGAACTTTAATTCAATAAAAAGGTAAAATTGAACATGAATTGTAGTGTACTACTCTTTAATATAATCCTCTCACATAGTACAGACAATCTTCTCATGTTGAGCATGCATTTCTCAATCAGATGATCGAGAAAACGAGCCAACATTGTTACTTTGAGTTATTTTATATATGGCGGTTTTTCTTTTACCAAATGTAAATTGTAGGTTAAATTTTGTATTTAAAAAGTCCATCCCATGATTTAGAAATTCAAATTATTTTTTGAGAATTTGGGCCATCTTATGATTTAAAATCATGAGATGGAATTGAATGTCCAAATACTGATTTCATCTCGTGATTTGAAATCACATATTCAAATGTCTAGTAAGTGTCTCAGTTTAAATGAATATAAATTTAAAAAATAATAAAATTATTGAGTTTTATAATTTTAAATTTAAAAAGTATATAATTGTTAAAGAATGAAATTTTTTTTACATCAGTGGTTAATGAGATGGACGATCTGTTTATATGAATTTGGACAATCTTCCATTCACGAGCTAATTTTTTGAGTTAAATTAAATTCAAGATCTATTTTTTAATAATAATTTTTTAAATTTTGTGATCTAATTTATAGAGTAGAATGTTAGAAATTGAAAAACATTATATATAGTTAAGGTCCCATAAAAAGCTAAAAAGATCAACTGACCACATATTTTCTCTTTTTCTTCGACCAGTCTCTTTTTATTTTTCTTTGATTTTGCACAAGGATATAGATCCAAGTGGGGGCCAAACAAGTGGAAAAACAGAGAGCCGATTAATAGTACCGTCTTTTATTTCGAGTTTTATTTACTAATGAAATTAGCGGTTAATGTAAATTTTCAAACCTGGTGGCTTGACTTTACACACAACGGAAGTTAGGTGGTAAGTCTCACGTCATGATGTTAATTTGTATTCTTTTATTATACATCAATTTCTCACTTAACAGCTGTGACAGATTATGAAAAATAATTGATATGGAAAAATCATTCTATTAGATTGAATAAGCATTTTTGAGTATATTTTTCTTTCATATTAGTATTGACAAAGAATTTAAGAATTAGGACAGGTTAATACAACAAGTTTATTAACCAAATAAAAAAAATTATACGTTGATGAATACGATACATATGATTATTTTACATGTTTCATTCTTTCAGTAATGATGAGAAGGGATAAATATAGACAGTAATGCGCACATAAACAAGATTTGTATGATTGATGATAAATTCATCTACACTTATATCTCTTTAAATTGGCTTTTTATTCAATATTCATTTATTATCTAACAAAATCAACGATAGAATAAATAATATAATTACTGACTAGAAGAAAAGGATAAAAAGAAAATTAGTCGTCATAGGCATGGTTAGGAATCCAACAACTAGTCGTGTTATAAAATTTCAGGTTTATGGGTGCTAAGGTTTGCCACACTATATTTTTTGGGTTGAAGATATATAGGGTTATGATGAACATAGCCTCTTTAAGTATGAGTAAGTATTAATAATAGCGCACTTGCATTTGCTTCACCACAAACCATTACAAATACTGACTTTTTTGTACCAAAATATCCATGTGATGGATCCATCGATCACTTTGCTGTCATCTTCTATATAATTTTTTGGTGTATTATCCTCAAGTGGTTTCTTAGTAGGATCATTATTTGTTGCTCCAAATCCTTGTGGTTCAATTAGAGTTTTTTAATCACATACTTATGATCCACTAGAAATTAAACATAGATCACATAGCTTGTTCGTAATTAGCCACTAATTGACAAGTAGTGACAATGAATTATCTGCCCTGCCTCTTAACTGATATGCTCGAGCATATATTTTTGCATATGTTGAGGCATAGAGTTAATTAGCAACTCAAATAGCCTCAACATTTAATTTATTATTTTAGATAAAAACCATCTGCATGTTTTCTAGATTTCTTAGTCTAATTAATTCGGATTATCGCCATACATGTATAACCTGACCCATTAAATTAACAGGAAAGCAATTTTTATCCGAAGTTTTCGGCTCATAATATTCGAAATTTAAGATGATATTAATTAGTTAATTTTGATTCAGTAATCCTAGAGTCCTATCTGGATAATATATTAAGATATGGACAGGAGAGGGGCTAAGCTAACCCTAACATGATGAAGTCAACCTATCCTCCACAAGCCCCCCCTCCCCCCCCCCCCCAACATAGGTGGTTATCGTAAAGAAATAAAATAGTAAAGTCAATGATTCATAATTCAGTAGCAGGAAGTAAGGCCATAATGTAAACCAACAGTCCAATATACAAATATATAGTTCATACCATAACGTATATATCATATCATTGAATGCACCTTTTCATGTACAAAAATATCTGTCACGATTTCATTATAAGTTGTACATACCGTCATAAATAAATGTTTGCTTACCCGTTCAATTATTTTGTGTTTATATTAAAATAGTTTAGAAAATATTAAGTACCTTTAGAATGAAAACGACTAAGCACCATGCATATGCATCACTTTTATATATGCATTTTCCTTTAAAATGTACTCAATAAAAGCCTCTTTCTTTTAAAGGACGAATAAGGGTGTTGACTTATTCCAACTTGTAATATTGTTTGAAATTTATTAGTTTTCCCATACCATTGGCGTGTGAACTTAGAATATGTTATGTCAAAAACTTTCAATTTATAAAATTTAATAATAGCAAACTTATTCCCTTTTTCTTTCTTTCTGGGACCATTTTTGGGTCAAGATCCTATATATTGTCGCTGCTTGTTTGAATCTATTAAGCCCAAAAAACTCTTCTTTATTCTTGTACATTTCGTTTCATACGGGACTTGAAGGGCATTTTCTTTTTCCCTAATAATAATAATTACATCATTTATTAAAGTTGATTGAGCAAATAATTATCTCTCAAATAGCAATTCCCAAACATATTCATCGCATGCCTATTACTTACTACAAGTTATAAGTTACAGCCTGAGTCAAATGCGATCGTTTCTAATTTTCTCAAATATTTATATGACTGTATAGATATATCTTATATAAAATTAGCATTCAATAATATGAAACTTTACTTCAAGAAATTAAAAGTTGAGAAATCTGCGTCCAAATTCACAATTTTATCCTTTTTTTTTCCCAAACTCCATCATTGTTTTTATAATAGAGGAGTAACAGTACTGCTATTTTCTTAATTTATTCAATTACAGAGAGTTATTAAAAAATATATCGGAACGTGGACGGCTGAAAATTATTTTACGTAGTAGTTTTGTAGCTATTGGATAAAGCTGACGTGTCATTTTTAAATGTATTTTTTTTAAAGGATTATTATCCACTTATAAAAGTTGGAACTCCAAAAAAGTAGAAAGTAACCACTTTCAACGTGGACGGTGAAGTTTTCCCATGTTAAAAGCATAAAATTAGTAGCTTTTTTTCATGAAGAAACCGTGTCAATCTAGCTGGTCGATCATGAAACTAAATACTTACTACATGAGTAATTATTATCATTATCCAAAAGTATATCTTATCCATATAATGTATGTAGCATTAAATTCTTAAGGTATAAAATCACGTGCGGCATAAAAATATCATTAAGAAGTTCACATATTCCATCGTCTTGTGAAATATAATAATCTATATTTCACATATTGCTGCTAAATAAAGTAGCAACATTCATGATATATGTCAAAATTCTTGAAATTTCGAGTTCTCATGTTGCCGGAAGGTAAGGTAATTTTACTCGTATTCTAGCTAACTTTTCCTTATCTTTGGGTGATTGTCTTAATTAATTAGTTTAATTATTTTGTGCTCCAAATTAGTAATTAACTTATACACATCGATAATTTAAAGTAATTTCACACTATCAGATCATTGTAATATTTAAGTATATATACTTTTTTTTTTCTCGGGCCATCTCCCTGATACGAAAATTAATTCTATGAAAAATCGTCGGTTGAACATTTCTTCACTTCTCTATAATATCAAGAAGCTCTTTAAGGGTGTGCCCCCTCCATGCTCATTGACTCTTGACTGTGACTTGTTAAGTAGTAATATATATAGAGAGATACAACACAAAATTTAAGAAGGCATCGACTTTTCGGAAAGAGACTTATTTATAGCTCGTTACAGTAGAATATTAAAACAGTGTCATTTCTTTATCCAAGTGGTCAAGTTAATTAATTACATGGAGTACTTACTCCCTTCTGAACGAGTTGTTAAGACGATATATGGGGGACAACACCAGAGTGACTTCCTCCAAGAAATTTAGTACAAGTATAATTTTGTCAAGTTGAAGGAATCTGAAATCCCATTTTGATTTTTATAAAAAGTTCCACTTGCTGTGGGTTTAATTTTACTATTGTTTCAAGAATCGACAGGAATTTTAATTAGTAATTTTTGTATACTTGCATTAACTTAGATAATATACCGGCACTTTGAGTTAGATACTCAAAAATTTTAAAATATTAACCGTAGAAAGTAAAATTTGAAGATTAAAAAATTTAAATTTTCAATTATACCTTTGCTCTAAATATTTTCTTTTTATTTCGTTAAAAGAGAAACGAGAAAAAAAAAATCAAAAGGACGCATTTATATCCTAGCTAGACAAGAGAGACCATACCACATTATTTTTGGGACACCAACAATGGGTGTAGTAAACGCTGAAAGCAAATTCAAGTGGCTTCATAATGATTTTATCATTAACTTAAAGCATTTTCTTTTGTCCTTTCATTTTCAGTCATATATTGTCACATTAATTAAACAGTACGTTGCTATCACCAAATGCCTTTGCAGTTTTGGTACATACGCGTTTAATTATATAAAAATAATTAAATTCATATATATATTCTATTAAAAAATATTCCAAAATTATAGGAGTACTACAGCCTCGCTACAGGCAAAAAAAAAAAAAAGGAAATATTATTTCATATTAATGTGCATATTATACTATCAGACAATTAAATTAAATTATGTACATCACATATTATCTACACATACATTTCTATGCAATATCAAGATCTTACATTTACTCCTTTTTTTTTTAAAAAAAAAGAATTTTTACAGTATATTTGGTAGAATAGAGTGAGAGGTAGCACTGCATGTGATGGCCATATACAGTTTTGGTGTTGGGACATCCGTGACGTAAGTTTAATGAGTATTATATATATATATACAACGTTACCGACAGTGGGATTAAAATTTTATTAATTTCACATCATACTTTATAACATTTATTCTCCTTAAAAGTAGACGAGTTGATCTTATAGTGTTCCTATTTTGCCAGTTTAGACATCTAAGTTTGATTGAGCACGAATTATTAGAACCAAAATAATAATCAAATTAAGCTAAATGCATATGGCTTCAGGATACCATATATTATACATCGTATATATGTATTTTGTTAGAATTGTTGAACAATCAAATGGGTATCTCAAGAATTGTTTTTCTAGTGGGCTATAGCAAAGGGTAAGAAAAGGTATTAGGCTTATACACAGATAAGAGTTGGGCAGCAAGGCAAAATAATCGATTTCCCACTTTGTGTGGAAAGGCCTAATTCAAATTAATGAGATTCTTATATAAATATTATTTTTTAAAATAATAATTATAAAAATTATAATTAATTTGATAAAATTACATAAATATAAATTATTTAAAATTTTAATTATATTATGCATATTTCTTTTTACTAATTAAAATATCTATTTTAATTAAATATAAAGAAAATATTATATACTTGATATAAATGTTCAAGTACACAAAATTTCAGAAAAGCACTCTCTCTTTCCTATCTTTATTTTTTCCAAAAATTTCAAAGTTTCTTCTATTTTTATTTCCAGTTTCTAACTCAACAAAGTTATTGAAACTTACCAGGAATATGCATGATAAGTTAATATATTTAAGGACACTGAGACTTTCTACTTCCCATCGTGCCCTCCCCCCCCTCCCCCAAACTCTCTCCGGGGAATAAGGAAAAGGAAAAAGTCTGGTGATAGTATTTCTGTGAAAGTCAACGGGTTTTAGGTTTGTATTAATGTTTTACAGGCTAACCATCCCATGTATTTGCTGAAAATAAGGGCCTCGTAAATTAATAACGTCAGCGCATGGACTCTACGTGATAAATTAATGTACAATAGAAGAAAACCTTAGTTTGTTCAAAAGAATTCAATCTCTAGTTTGAGACTAGCTAGTATACAATAGTATTTTGCTTGTTTGATCATTACTCCAACTGAACTATTTTATTCAACCAGCTGTTCACTATTTATATCATCCAATTGGAACTGAACTGTAATCTAGTTGTAAACTTGTAATTGACTCATTTTCTGTTCAATTGGAATTGAAGAACCAAGTGGAGATTGTATGAAATACTATTTTTAAAAAGTCTAGCTAGGGGACATATATATATATATATATATATAAAGTTATAAATGTGGGCGCAACGACCAACTTGCAAACTAATCTACTGCCTGATTTCAAATTGTACGTAGTAGTATTGGTTATGATGTCTTAATCAAGACGAACAACAACAATTTGAAAAGCTTATAATTAGTTTAACTTGATAAACAACGAACAAAACGACATCATCATCGTATTTATGTTCCCATCTACGATTCAAACGTTAGATATATAACCAGTAAACAAACTTAAGGCAATTTAATTAACCACAATTTTTTAGATTATTTATTAGGAAAAAGATCGATTCTGTTTCTTACAGTTTAGGATGTATCACAAATAATTATTAACAACTTGTGAGGTAAAGAAATGTTAAGAGCTTTTTTGAAAGTTAATCTTTTTAAGGCGCATCAATATTTTAAAATTTTTCTATAATTAGGTTGAAAGAGCTTTCTCTCTTCCTCCTAAGCGAGCAAGAAATAACTCACTACTAGAAATAAAGATTTTTTCCACTGCAAATTAATGAGAAATTTGTATTATAAGATATGATTTTTTCACTCATTTCCCACCGAACTTGTTCACTGAGAAAATGCATGATGGAAAACAGTTTCCCTATGAAATAGTGGAAAATTCCATGATTTTTTCATGTGAGAACACTATTATTATTTTTCTTTTCGCACTGATAATCGGTGAGAATAGTCACTTAACATTTTTCGGTGGAGGCGGTGGCGGAGTTAGAATTTTCATAAATAATATTCAAAATATGAATAAGTAAACATACGAAGAAGTCAAAGGGATCAACATCTATATGATACTATATATATATACATAAAAAATAATTCTAACCATATATAAACAGTATAATTTTCTATCGAAAGGATTCATCAACATGGCTCCGTCACTGGTGGTCACCCTAAAGATCTTAATGGGCTGGAAGCTCTGCTGTGAATACGTAAATAGTTTTAAAAAAGAGGTTTGATCTATTAAAAGAAAAATCTACTTTAAGTGATTTGTTCTTTTCCTAATATTCAAGTATAGAACGATAAAAGATCTATAACAAATTTGCGCGTGCAGTAAAACTTAATAATTTAGAGCTAAATCCTATAACCGTGGAAAAAATAAGTCCAGGTAGTACCTTAATTAGCATACTTTATTAACTCGAAACCAACAGCCTCTAAAATTATAATTTTGCCACCAAAACTGAGGTCATAAAATTTACCTTTCAAGGAAAGTGCAAAACCAATATATGAATCAACTTGTTAGCAAGTAGTGGCTATATTATACAAATACAATAATGCAGAATTTCAGTAAGGACATAATTAATTAATTAATTAATTAAAAACAATAAATGCTCTTTGGAAGGTAGATATTCAAGTAAGGTGCACATGCTTAATTAGTTAAGGACGATTAATTATCTTCGGAAAGTCAAGAGCAGTCTCCCATAACTGATACTAATATATGTTCATGAACTTGACTACTAAAGATTGATTATATTATTTACGTGTTGACTAATGACTATAAATCAAAATCACGCAAATCATTTTTTATTTTTCTACAAATTTTAGTTGATTGTTCTAAATAATTGAAAAATAATTAAATTATAATTTTAATAAATATAAAATATATTTTAAAGGATAAAATAAGCGAATGATAGGGCGGTCGTTATTTTATATTTTGTAATAGTATAGATATGTGAAATATAATATTTTTAAAAAGAAAAAGAAAATGGTGCACGCTGTATTATACTTTCTGAAGGCTTTCCTATTGGGCTATGCTGGGTTGAAGAGAAAAAACTTACTGGGCTAAGCTGGGCTCGTTCTAAGAAAGGGCCTTAATTTTGGGCTAGTAATGTTTTTCTCTGTTGTGCTGAAATTTGTTTCTTGGTTCAGAAAGAGTAAGCTGGAAAAGAACGAAGATCAAATAAATGAAGAAAACAATTCAATAGAACTCGAATTAAAACGGCATGTCTCGAAATGACAATCCTAACCTTCTCTTCTCCGTTTCTATTTCTGCTCCCCTTTCAAGTCTAAAACCCTAAACCCTAGTTCAGAGTCTAGTCCCTCATTGCATTCTCTCCTCCGTCGGCAACTACCCATCTCCACCGGCGATGGCGCTGTATGCTCTCCGTCTACGGCGATCTCTCTCTCTATCCTCTTCCATTCTCACTCAAACATTCCATCAACCAAATCTCATTTCTCCAACTGCATCACTCTCCCATATTCCGTCTTCCCAAAACAATTCGTCTAAGCTAAATCGCTTCGATTTTCCGTACCAATCGAGGCTATTTAGGTCTTCCACAGTTTCTCTGTCCTCGAGGTCTCGATCATTTGACCGGAACCCCGCTGATGATGAAATCGGTCCTGATACAATTCTCTTCGAAGGATGCGATTATGAACATTGGCTTATTGTAATTGATTTTCCTAAAGATACTCAACTTACGAGGGAGGAGATGATTGAGACTTATGTGCAGACTGCTGCTAAAGTTTTCGGGAGGTCATTTCTATTACCCTTCCCTAATTATATCTGTGTATTGAGTGTCTTTAACATTCTATACATTGGCATTTGATATGTACTTCTTTTGTTCAGCTTATTTTCCTTCTTTAGATATACTACCTCCGATCTGAAAAATGACCCGAATTGGAGTACGAGGATTTTATATTCAGAAAGAATATATAATGATAAATCAGGATATACTAGTGTTAAAGATAACCTGCACCACCTGCAACTAGTGTTGGAATTCCTAAACCTAAACATCTAAGTTGAGAGCTCTAATGACTGGTTCAAAGGAAGGACATGCAATGGTTGATATATGGGGTTCGAGTCCCATCAATGGAGCAAGTTGGGAAAAGGAAATTGTTTGACTCCCGAGTCGAGGAGGGTTGAGTTTACCATATCAAGAAAAAAGTACTCTTAAGTTATAATATTTAACATTTAAAAATGTGTGGAGAAATGGCAGGTAAAGAAAAGAATTTGTTAACTCTCCAAATACCAATAGTATGTGCAATGAATGTGAAAGAAACTGATTCCAGTTTATATTATCTTTTTTTTTTTGGTGTTCTTGCTCGAGTTTCCACTAAATGATATCATTTTGCCTATCTTATCAACTATTTATAATCTATACACATTTTTCTATTACTGTGTAACTGAAGAAAAAGGTCAGGATTAGGTTGCTTTTTCATTGTGATTTTGTGAAAGCATGTCCTTTGTCTTTTCGGAAGTCATTCTCTCTGGTCAAATCTAATTTTTGTAAGCATCTGTATTTACATGCTTGAGATTGATATATCAGTTAAGGAGGTGCAATTTTTGATGTGATAGTTATAAGATTTTTCCATAAGCTTGAAAGCCATTGAGTTGAATAAGATTGGCGTCATATCTTCTGGTTGGATACATTTAATTTCTGCCAGTGATTAATATTCTTTTGATAAGTACTCGTAATATTGTATATATGAATGACCAGAAACAAGAATGTGCTGGAGCATTGAGTCAATTTCAAGCATCTGTTAATTATAACAGAGTGTGGAAAGAGTTTCAAAAGTCAAACATGGCCTCAACATCTTGCAGAACAGTTACATTTTCCATGCTATCCCAAAAAGATAGAAAGAGAATATGTTCACCAAATAGCTGCCGGGCTGGCAAATCATAATCTTGAGTGAGCACTTCTCATTGAAGTGAATTGCAATTTGAGTCCTAGGAGAGTGAAAAGCATGTCCCAAAGCTGGACATAGTCCATCAATGCAAAAATAAATGATCTAACATCCTCCTGGTGCACTTCATGGAGAGGGCACCATCAATCCCCTTCTCTGTAAGCGATGTACATCATCCACAATGCAAAAATAAGTGATCTACATCCTCCTGGTGAACTTCACAGAGAGGTCACAGGCACCTGCAACATATGATCAATCCCCTTCTCTATAAGTTTCACTGTTTGAGACAAGCATTTCTTCCAACCAACCAACTGAAGCATTGTATCTTGTATGGTGCACAACTTTTCCAAATTTGTTTCCAAGGCCATGATGAGATTACGATTGGGTTTCGTGAAGGGTGGTGTAGCATGATTTATCAGAAAAAACTCTTTTTGCACCCTTCCAACATTGGCAGTCTTGCTTGCTGGGATAGATGGACTGAGATCCTATCTCTTGTAGCAATAAGCACACGCTACCCAATTCCCAGTCACTGCAGTTCCTTTGAAAATCTAAATTCCACTCATGATTGGACTAATAATCAGCAACAAGAACTGCCTGATTGGAAGCCAAAGCAAGAGGTCCGTGAATTGTTGTTTGAGAGGGGTATGATTGGCCCAAGCATCATGCCAAAAGCTTATCTTCCTCCCATCTCCCAACTGAAAATAGGTGTTGCCAAGAAAATCCTCCCAATGTGACCTGATTGTTTCCATATAGAGAAACCAAAAGTGTCAGATGGAGACTTCGTGTCATTCTCTAATGGAGCATTCCATTATTGGCTTCTGTGACTTTTCTCCAAAACGCGTGTTCCTCCTTTGTGATTCTCCCTTACCATTTTTGAAGGAGACTGTCATTTGAACTTTTAGGTTCCTTACTCCGAGAATGCCATGTGTCTTATCAGTCACAACCACTTTCCAGTTAACAAGGTCGAAGGATCTTTTTTCTTTATTCCCTTGCCAAAGAAACTCTGTACGAATCTTGTCCAGACACTTAGCCATTGAAGAAGGAAAAGGAGATACTGACATGGTATACGTGGGTAAGAAAGCTGCAATTACTGAATGATGTAGTTATAAGATCTTTATTAAGGTGAGCTCGCCTTTTAGATAGATCAAATTGGCCTCAAAGAGCAAATATATTGTACATATTTGAGAAATAATGATGGTCGTTTTCTTTGACACTTTGTTGGTTCTGATGTCAATTGTTAATATGCAGTCACCAAGAAAGCACACCAATAAAGCCGAAAAAGTATTACCCCAAATCTGATCTCTGATGCAACAAGGATATGGGTACTATGTTATAGCGCAAAGTTGGTGTATACTTGATTTTGGTGCAGTCTTTGGATCTTTCCTATTATTGCTTGCATCGATGTCTAGCAGTATTGTAAGTTCCTAGGGGAGGTCATATGGAAATATTTGGAGTTAGAGGTGTACTTGTGGTTTACATTTAGACAATTAAAGACATGTACGATGAAGCCAGGATCAGGGTATGAATTGTGGGAGGTGACTCTGAATGCTTCTCGGGAGTGATGGGTTTGCACCAGAGATCAATCCTTAGCTCGTTTCGATTTGTCTTAGTGATATATGAATTGATGCAACATATTTAAGGGGAAGTGTGGTGGTGCATGTTATTTGCAGATGACATAGTATTGATTGACGTGACACGCCATAGGGTTAATGATAGGTTGAAATTTTGAAGATAGACCCTTGAATCTAAAGGTTTCAGGTTGAAGCAGGATTAAAATAGGGTATTTGGAGTGCAAGTTCAGTGATGCATTGCATAAAGCGGAGGTGGAAGTGAAGATCGATATACAAGTCATACCCAAGAGAGGAAGCTTCAAGTATCTTGGATCTATAATTCAAGAAAACGAGAAAATTGATGATGAAATAGAGGCTCACCATCTTGATACTCTGTGATAAAAATGTGTCATCAAGACTTAAATGTAAGTTCTACAAATATAGAATGGTGGTTAGACCTACATTGTTGTACGAGGTAATGTGTTATCCAGTTAAGATGGTAAAGTTAGCGGAAATGAGGATGTTTAGATGGATGTACGGGCGTACTAGGAGACATAAGATTAAGAATGAGATTATACAGGATAAGATAGGAGCGGCCTTGGTGGCGTATAAGATGAGGAAAGTTTGACTGAGATTATTCAGAAATGTGGAGAGGAGGTCCACAGATGCTCTAATTAGGAGGTGTGAGGGGTTGACCAAGGTTGAGGAAGGTCGAAGAAGAACCGGGGGAGGTGAGGTAGGTCGAAGAAGAACTGGGGAGGTGATTAGACAAGAGATGACATATCTTCAATTTACTGAGTATATGATCTTAAATAGGAAGATATGAAGGTCGAGAATAAGGGTAGTAGGTAATGGAGTGTTGTCGTACTTTTATGTGGGATCATGTTCCTCCTTATTAGTAGTATTGGTTAATATTCACATAGTATCTTATTCTTCATTTTTCACTACTACCTGGTGTTTCATTTGCTTTGTTTATCTTGCTATTTTGCTACCGTTATTTATATTTTGAGCTGAGTTTTTATCGAAAACAATCTACCTCCCAAAGGTAAGGGTAAGATTTGCGTACATTCTACCATCTCCAAATTCCATTTGTGGTATGTTGCTGTTGGAAGTCTAGCAGTATTATGTTTGCCAGAAGTTTTCTTCTTTATATATTCTTTTGGGCATCCCGTGGATCCCTAAGTGGTGTAATTTTGTGTCATCTACTGATAGAATAAATTCTCTCTTTGTTTTTGTCATCTATTGATATAGACTTTTACAACTTAATATGCACCTGATATAGAATAAGGAGTCACTTCTTATCATTTACCTAACACTTTGTTGCTTTGTGGCGTTGTATTTTTTAACTAATTGCAGTGTAGAAGAGGCTAAAAAAAAGATTTATGCCTTAAGCACAACAACTTACCGGGGTTTTCAGGTCCTGTGTTCAGAGGAAACATCCAAGAAGTTTGAAGGTGTGCGTATATTATGTTGTATTTTGCTTTCTGAGCAACGATAAATGTATTGTTGGTTTGATATAAAGGCCGTCTCTGCAATCAGGTCTCCCTGGAGTTGTGTTTGTCCTGCCTGATTCATATATTGATCCAATAAACAAGGAGTATGGAGGTCCGTATGTTATTTTTTATTAGCATTTCAAACTATGATTATGCTCTACAAGTTATCAACTCGAATTATATTGTGGTTTCCTTTTTCATCTAACGTGCTATTAACATCAGGTGACAAGTATATTAATGGGGAAATCATCGAGAGACCACCTCCTCCACAGTTTCAAAGACAAGGTAACAGGCCTCGAAGAGGCCCGCAGTATCAACAAGGGAATTATCGCCCACCGCAGAGTCCACCTCAGCAGAACTATGGGCCACCACATCAGAACTATGGCGCAGCACAGGGTCCACCACAGCAGAACTATGGCGCACCGCAGGGTCCTCCACCCCAGCAGAACTATGGCCCACCAAGGTATCCTCCACCCCAGCAGAACTATGGCTCACAACAGTATCCTCCGCCACCTCAACAGAACTACAGACCACCACAGAGTTCTCCACAGCAGAATTATGAGCGGTCACAGAATCCTCTGCCAAAGCAGAATTACGGCGAACCTCAGAATGTTCCTTCTCAGTGGAATCATGGCCGTCAGCAAAGCTTTTCACCTCAACAGAGCTATGGGCCTCAAGGAGCTGCCGATCATAGGGGTCCTGCACCTCTTGGTAGCAACCCAGGTGGATGGGATAATTCCCGGGGTGAAAGACAAGATTCAAGACATCAATATGATGTTAATTATAATCAAGGAGAGCAAGGGAATTATTTTCCTCAAAGAGACCAGAGAGGTGGTGCATCTCCAGTGCAAGGAGGCTTCGGAGGAGTTCAACATTATACCTCTCCACAAGGTGGAAGTTATGGTCAACAAGCCTTGGGGGGTCAAATGCAGGGAACTGGCCCCACATTTGGGCAGAACAATCCAAGGCCAGGAGGAGATCAGAGTTTCCCACAGATGGAGCAGCGGGGCAACATGCAAGGGGGAGAACAGAGGACTTATGCAGCTAGTGGTACAATGGGAACGGACCAAGTAAGCTATTGCTTCCCTCCCCTCTTACCACATTCGGTTGCTGTTTATTTCTCTGTGAATGACATGATATGATGTATTTGTATTTAAAAGGGAGATAACTTCGTTTTTTGACCATTACAACCTTTTAACTTTGTGTGTCCTAACTACACCCCCTCGTTCTCATCATTGACCTCCTTATAACACCAGATGTCAGAGAGCGTATTACAGTCTCCTAGAGAGAGGAAAAAAAGTTAAAATTTTATTTTTTTTAGCATTTCTTTGATTTTAAAAATTTTATGGTTAAATTCTCTTAGCATTTCTTTTATTTTATTTTTCACCCTTTTTGGTTCTTCTCTTTTTCTTTGTCTTCATTTTTTTTCCTTCTTCCTTGCCAATTCCAAGTATGGCCACTGGAGAATTCATCGCTTGAAAAACCACCACTTCAAATTTTCAATTGGGGAAGATGAAATGAATCTTTTGGTTACATAACAACGGATTCAATGATACAATACAATACAATAATATTTAAGCAATCAAAATAAAAATTGTACTTGGAATAACAATAAAATACAACTGGTAACAACTTACAACCATCCAAATAAGCTGGTATGTAGAAAACTTTATTTTTATGACATCCGTTATTTCTTGATAACTAGTTATTTTATTAAGTACTTACTATGGTCAGTTGATTTTTTCTTGTTCAGTTGAATTTGATATGTATGATTTGTCTGTAATTTCTTTTGGCAGATGGTTCTGTGGGCTTAGTATTTGTAGCAATCTCAATATTTTTTCGTCAGTTGAATTTGATATGTATGATTTGTCTGTAATTTCTTTTGGGCAGATGGTTCCGTGGGCTTAGTATTTGTAGCAATCTCCATGTTCAATTATTACTATGATATAGCTACAACGTTTAGGAACATTCAGTTGAATCTTTCTGTGACTTTTAGTTTATTTTACCTTGTGATTCTCTGAATAAATTCCCCCACAATTATGCGTCAATTGGTCATCTCTTTCTTGGAGTTTAGTGCAACCAAATAGACCTACCATCTAATTTGAAAAATACTTGGGGACCTCCAATCAAATGGTGGAAGCTGAATGAAAACTGCAGTGGTGAGAGGATTTCACCAAAACACCACAGTAGAGATTTTAAAATAAATATGTTGGAATGCTAGCTGATAATTTATCCCCCTTCTCTACTTTCTGTAATAACTTTGTGAAAGATTAAAAGAAGATACAAAATGACTCAACTTGTTATCTCTCAATTTGTTGAATGATCATTCTCCGTTAACATTTGCAGGGGAGATACTGAAAATCATGTCATGCTGAGAAATGATTGTCCAATAGCTGCTGCTTTTGACTAGTAAAGGGTGATGTTACTGTCTGAATAATGGAGAAATGAATCACCCTCAAGTCTCAACAAACAAGAAACTTTCTTGGGCTGAGGAATTGTTTGTTGTCGTAAATAGTTTTCCAATGTCTTGGTAGTTCCTTTATGGAATATGGTGCTTTGTTAATGATAATTTGGAGAGACTTTGGAGTAAACAAGAATGCAGTAGTCTGTTTCTTGTTTGTGTAAGACAGAAGGCTTCTAATGCCTTTTTCTAAATTTTGTTATCTTTAGCTTTAGCTGTCACGTTATATTGCACTATAAAACAGTCGATTCTCATAGAAAAGGGAGGAGTGGAGGTATATGATACCTGACATTCTGAGACTATTTTGGGATACCAACTCTACGGAAATAATGAAAATTGTAATAAAAAGAGCTAATGATATTAGTATAGCCTAAAATGCAATAATAATTTGTTTGAAAAGCTTGCAGAGAGTTCTTGTGACAGTAAGATACCAGTAGTGTTCCCAAGAATAACACTACACCAGCTAGTATATCCACAGTGAGTGTGTGATCGATACTTGATGCCTTAAACTTGTCATCAAGAAAATTGACTAGACATTGTAATCGATACTCAATCTTGTCTTCCCAAAATCTTTGTCAATTTCTTCATTACTATTGTGAATTGGTGCTCTCTTTCTCATCTTCCATTGAACATTTTTGAGGACTGATTTGGATCACTGATTTTCTGTGTAAAAGTAGAGATTTTTTTTTTGTAAAAAAGATATAAAATTAAAAATAAATTTATAATGAGTTACAAAATTAAATCTCCCTGTCGTAGCGTTAACTTACCTTGGCATTGGCATGATCCTTCTCATTCATACCAGAAAAAGACTTGATCTTTCCATTAATTGGTGATTCCAAGATTTCCTCATTTGGTATAATAACGTAAATATCGTCCATGAAAAACTGTTTTCCAGATAATTTTCTGAGGTTTAATTTGGTATAATGAAGTTACATGCATTATGCATAACATGTGATAATAGTAGATTGTGGGAGATAAGAGGATATAATAATGTTTCCATAGTCACTATGAGTATTGAAGATTGATGATATTATTTACGTGTTGACAAACAATTATATATCAAAATCACACAAATCATTTTTCCATTTGGTGGAAAAAAAGATTTTCAATATTATTAATTTAAGACATATTTACAAATTATATTATAATAACAATTTTAAAGTATAAAATATTTATAAAATTTATATAAATATAATGTTGGTTTGGTATGATTTCAATTTGATAATTTAAAATCAAATTAAGTTACTTATGATTGCTTGTATTGTAGTACTTATTGAAGACTCACCTGTTGGCTAATGCCGGTTTGAAGAGAAAAAACTTATTGGGTTAAACTGGGTTCATACTAAGAAAGGGCCTTAAGTTTGGGCTTGTAATGTTTTGTTCTGTTGTACATAAACTAATTTCTTGGCCCAGAAACATTAAAGCCGGAAAAGAACAAGAGAAAAACAATTAAAGACCAAATAAATTGAGAATAATTCAATAGCACAAACACAAACTGAATTTGACTGTAAAAGTCAAATTGTAGATAAATGGAGATACTTTCTTTTTCTTCTACTCCTCTGTTTGGATCAGGTATTGGCTACTTTTTATTTTTTATTTTTACCATTTGTGACTTCGAATTTACAGTGCTCAGTGTGGACCAATGGGCCCAGTGGTCCCACTGGTCTCTGACTTGATTGTTAACTCTTACTGATATTTGGTAATATTGATGACATAAAGCCCAATTTAAAAAGCCTGCTCTGCATCTGCCTTAAGCCTGGCCCTTTGTGGTCCATTTTTTCTTCATAAGAAATCATGTTTTTTTTTTCAAGTACAAACCTACCACTTCCCCAGTAACAAGCCCACCTACCCTGAGGTAAAAGCTACATCATAACACATATCATGAGGTCTTGGTAAAATTTTGGCTAAATCCTTTTATGTAACAAAACATTCTTAGCATGATTAAACCATTTACAACTAAAAGTTGTTTCAATTATGTAGGCTAAGGTTGTGTCTTTCCAAGCCGTTTCATGTTCATATTGATACATTACTAAATCCACCATCAGTTACGGGAGATCGAGTGGTAAGGTCATGATCTATAGTAGTGGCAACAAACCTTGGACCTGCACCTCCTTCTCGTTAAAAAGAAGTAACTATTTGGAAAATGTAATATGTGCGAGTTACGATGAGTTTCATTGTTATCTTACTGATATTGTAAAAGAAAACATATTTACATGATTAGATAACTCAAAATCCAAACTGTATATAATATTTGTACCGAGCATAAGTTGGCAACCTAAAAATAGGCTAGATAACATGTTAAAGTTGGTCCAAGTACCTTAAGGGATCATTTAGTTGGTGAATAAGTTAAATTGAAATTAAATTGGAACAAACTTTTATTTCCTATATTAAAGGACTTTGAGAGATGAGCTTTAGAGAAAGGGCATCTTTGCCACTTTTGTATTTTATCTCGGGATTTTTAATACCATAATTGAGGTATAAATAATTTTGGAATTGCTAATCCCGAATTAAAAAATTTAACAAATATGTGATAGAATAATCACAATAATCCTAAGCTCATTTCTGAGGCTTTACTTCTTTGCAATAATTTTTAGTATTTACACATCCACATGGGCGTCAAGTTTCTTGTAAACAGTTTTTGCTGCACTTAAAAGTAATTGGATAAAAGAGTGTAAAAGAAAAACTCCTCCATATAAGACAGATGAGCTCATGTAAGTGTGTTGGCTATGTCAAGTTCATTAATATCACACGTTAATATAAAACCAATGCATAAGAAAAGGACAAGAAAATACAGAGGGGGAAAATTCATCCATCACTCTCTGCTCTGGGCTCCTTGGAAGGCTAAGACAAAAACATTGATGGCTACTCATCACTTGCCCATCTCTAAATTCATGCCTCCACCCATGTGCCCTTGTGCATCCTTAATAAGCATTAATATCACAAAAGAAGAGGGTAATAAAATTACAAAGATTAGAATAAGATGTGTATATTCAGTAATGATTTTTCTTTTATTGAGACTGTTTATATGACTAAAAGCTAAAAAGAGGGCTGTTTCTAAAAGGCTCTTTTTCAACAATAAAGTACATTTATCTTGGTTTATATTACATAAGATCTCCTTTTTGTTTTTTTTGGGTGATGGTTGGGGATTGAGGAAAACAGTGACTAAACAAGAGACAAAAATTTGAATTACATTGATCATGAATGCCAGATTCCACTGAGAATGCTTCTGAATCTATTGGAGGACAATTTCCTAACAATCTTTTTTGCATCTGAAACTTCAGCCTCTGCTAGCTTCTCAATGTTAACCAGATGCCCTGAATTTGCAATTTTCTTTCTGGCACTGTTGCAACTTGTTAAAGACATGAGTATAGAAAGCAACAGCTTCTTGTTGCCAAAATTTGCCTGCTCAGGATCAAGCATTTGCAGCAGCAAACCAACATTTTGATCATTCTGTCCAAATCTCTTTTGGTTTTTTGGCACAATCACCATACTAGATAGTGTTTCAGCTGCCATTTCTCTAACCTCAAATGACTTGGAATCAAGAAACTTCACCAGCTCTGGCATAAATCCAGCATCCCCCATCAATTTCTTGGCTTCATCTGATGTTCCACATAGCCAAAATGCTGCCTTTAAGGCCAATTCTTGAAGTGAACCATCCCCATGGCGAAGGAAATAGAGAATGTGATCCATAAATCCATGATTCCACAGGATCTTGACTGAATTTACTGATGATAAACACAAATTCACAATCCCTCTCAAGGCCATTTCCCTTGCTTTAGATGAGGACGACAATTTCGGATCCAAAACACGAGTCAGAGCTCTTATTCCACCTTCCGTCATGATCATCTGCCTAGTTGATTCATCCCCAGAAGCCATAGTTTGTAGAAAATCAATTGAACTAATTTGTGTGACCTCATCTTTAGACCTTGCAAGCTTGATAAATACTGAAACTGCACCTTCCTCAATCATAAACCTCTTGATTTCTTCAACCCCAACAAGATTTTTCAACACCCCACAAACCGAACCAACCAAAGAATCACCCTCTGTACATATCTTCAACAAAACAGTAACTCCACCATGAGCTGAAATTGACCATGCATTATCTGAATTCTCTGTTAGCTTCTGCAAACACCTGGCGGCAAATTCTTTACTCGAGCCATTCCCACACTCCAAAACTCTAATCAATGGGGCAATTATTCCTGCAGAAATTAAAGCACCTCTATAGGATTGAAACCCTGCCATTACAGATAATGCCTTGGCTGCCTCTTCCTGAAGACTATCTTCTTGCAAATCAAGAAAATTCACCAACACAGAAACAAGACTATCAATTTCAATTGCAACTTTAACATACCTATCATCTTCTTGAATAACTTCATTCAAGGCAATCAAAGCTTGTTTCTTCATCTCTGAAGAACCAATCTTGAGCCTTGACAACAAATCCCTGATGTAGAACTTGATATCATCACGAGAAGCTCCAGGACTGGGCCTTGGAACGATAATGGCATAGCTCTGAGTAAGCAAACCAAGAGAGTAAATCTCAGAGATACTCCTTATATGATTGTCCAACTTTCTAGAAACTATATCAAGATCACTCTGCATGAGCAATTTCCCACTATAAGAAAACTCCACACAATGCCGAGAAAGCTCATGGCAGTTCTTGAGGGTAGCTGTAATGGCCTCAAGGGAGCTGCAGAGGGGAGGGTAGTTCTCAGAGGAATCACAATTCTCAATGGCGGAGAGGTTAGAAAGAAGTTCTTCAAGCTTGTTGCGTATAGATTGCCATTTCACAGGGAACACTTTGATCGAATAAGAGAGAGATATGAGTGAAGAAATGAACTCAATGACTTGCCGGATTCTTGATTTTCCGGCGGATGAGCCCACTGGATTTTGTGCGTCTTCCGGTAGAGTAAACATGTTGGATTTCATTGGCCTTGCCTGAATTCCATTCTCCGGCAAGATGGGGTCGGAGAAAGTGTGAAGATTCCGGAGAATTAGTTAGAGGTTTTTGGGATGACAAAAGAGAATATTCAATAATCTTATCAATGAGGAGAAAGAATGGCTTGTGCCTATATCCATTGCTTATCTTCAGTTGATGTACAGAAATTGTGAACGGACTGAATTGACAAAAATAGCCTTGCTAACTTTGTGACAGAAGATTGATTAGTGGGATGACGTAGGGGTATTTTGGTATTTCGGGTCTTGTCAGTTGGGAGAAGAAACAAGTTTAGTAAGGGTAGGAGAGTTATTAGGGCAACTGTTTTGCACTCTTGGAAGTTAGATATGTCCCAATTTTATACTCAAAAAAGGATCTCACCCATTTAAAAAGTAAAATTAAATTTTTCCATTTTACATAAATTAGAAAAACCTATGATGATTGAGTTATATCGACCTTTACGGTAGAAAAAACTTAGATCAATTCGAATAGTTAAATTTATTTATATTAATATGTCTTCGAAAGAATAAAGTGATACAAAAATTATTACAAGTTGTGTAGTTAAAAGAAAATCATAAGAAATAATAAATACTATCATGTTATTTAATTCACATGAGAAAACAGTGTATCAGAAGTTTTATTTCATCATTTATCAATCATTTCAAAATTATGCAGCTCTGAATTTTCCTTTAATCTTTTTTTAAACAGAAGTCCTTTCCCTAAAGATATCTATGCTCTAGTTGCAAAAATATGGTAGAACATTTATTAGGTTCCAAGGATTACGACTAGAGAATCAAACATTTATTGGCCTTATTTATTTAATATAGTATTCTTTTTCTGCTTTAATTTAGAGTTTCAATTAACTTAAATTCACGTCGCATAATATTATTAATTAAAAATTAAGGAATCCTATCCGCATATTCATCACTTTATCATGAAATGGTTTGATCCACAAACAGTGGCTTTCATTGTTGCAAAAGCATAGTAGCTTCACAAGGGATATCTTACTTATTGTGATGTTTCTCTTTTTGTTCTTTTTCTATTGTTGCTTTTGCGTGTAGTTATCTATATTATTTTGCTCTTGTACACAGTTGTTACTTTATGTCAACAACCTTAGATGGAACATGAGACCCATATATACTATACTATACTATATACAATGTGAAAATAATATTACAAAGTGTAGTTTTTCCTAATATTCTGGGTGAACATGTACATATTTCAAACAGAATCATAACAAAAATAATTTTCTTTAAATCTTTAAAGGACAAGAAAGGAGTGTATGAAAAGTTTCGATTCATCTTTTATAGCAACAAATAGAAAATTATATTGGATCTTTCTTAAGTAAGTGCTTCATATAATGTATCAATAGACAGCACTAAGTTTTTTACACTTTTTCTTTTTCTGTGAAAGAAAAAGGTCCTTTTTGGTAGAAAAAGATGTAATTGCTAAAATGGGGACAACGTAAATTTGGCTTCAAGGATTTACGACTTATTAGGCTTTATTAATTTTATGCAGTCATTTTTACATCATGAAGTGTTCTGATCCAGTATCACACATTCTTGATCATCTAAGTTAAAAGTTTAAATGGCCCAAAATGAATACACTTTTATTGACTTTAAAATATCTATAAACACGCCCTTTCATTCGTGGGGTTAAACTATGTAAAAATACTATGAAATATTTTATAATGGCTAGCATGAGACTTTAACTTACAATATCTGTTTGTTCTGATATTATGATAAATTAAATGAACGTTTTAGAAGGAGCACATATTTATTACTTTATGTATTATAAGTGCTCCTATTTTCGATATCTGTTTTTTATTTTAAAATGTTTCTTTTATGTATTAGAAACCTTTAAAAGCTCATTTCAAGAACAAAATCTTAGGAAAGAAGAGTAAAGTCCAACCTACCTCCATTTGGATATTGTGTCATCAATTGCTGTAGACTTTAGGAAGTTTCAGTGGCTAAAAGTTAAAAAGTAGTGCTATATATATTACATAGTAAAGAATGAGTAGTAGAGTTACAGAGCAATCTGACATTTGACAGAGCAGTCAAATTTTGACACAAAAGAATAAAACCAGAAGTTGTAATTATGGACCAATTCTTTTTAATCAGAGCTCTCCTATTCTATAATATTAAGTAAAAAGGTATCGGTAATCTTTTCATTTTAATTTATATGATATAATTTAAATAAATATTATTTTTAATATAATTAAAATAAATATAATATTTTAAAAATATGAAAAGATTTTTAAAATTTATAATATAAATAAATCACAAATATTTATATAGCTATAAATTATTCAATCAAAAGCGAAATAGATATTTTAAATTTAAATTATTATTATATATAAAAAAGTATTTATTTTTTTAAAAGTAACTTTAAAAAATCACATAAATTAGAATAATAAAAAGGGAAAAGGGAAAAACATAGTGTAGCTTTCAATTAAAAAGAACCTTGGCAATAGAAGAGATGACAAAAATGCAATTAGCCCCACAATGCATGTGAACTCCCCCCTCCAATATTAATCATTTCCAACCTTAGGCTTGTTTGTCACCTTTTCACTTGATAAAATTGCATAACCTTTTTTGGTGGCTTGGATGGTGAGATGACCTTAACCAATCCTTTTCTTTTAATTATATTTATAAATCAGTCATGGTTCAAAATTCAGTATTGATTCGATTAATTTATTTAAATTTGTGTTAAATAGATCTACTATAAAATTATAAGAGTAACGCACTTTTTTTTCAATTTTTTTTTTATTTTTAAAGATACGAGTTCAAATATCTAATTAAGAAAGAAATTTTAATCATTTCATTATATTCCTTAATTAGTGATTCAAACTTTAAGAAATTCCCGCAAAAAAATTAATCTCTTCATTCGATATTCGAAATCTCTATTGTGTAAAGAATTTATCAAATTTATATCAAACTTAATTATTAGTTTACCCTAGTTAGATAAAGTTGAGATGAGAATATGTATACCTTAGCTATAATCAATTGATAATAGATTATTATGAAGCAAGTCATGTATTTATCGAATTATTGTAAATGTCAAATATGAATTAAAAAAATTTATAGTACTTCAGAGACATAAATATATACTCTGCTTTATTTAGTCTTTACAGATCAAAACCGCCAGGAATAATTTATGGTAATTTACATAGTTAATTGGTGGGAAAATGGTACTAACATGCAAGCTCATCACATAGTTAATTAAAATTAATTTATATATATCAGCAATAAAAATAAGTCAGAAGATGACAAATTACAACAAATACTAAAAAGTTGAACTTTCCTTTTAGTTATGATTAAATGTCTATTATAGTTCAAACATTATCTTATTTTAGTATATGACAAAAATAGCAATTAATTTATTGGTCACGGAATATTATTCGATACTATCTTTTAAATCCTTGAAAAGTGATTACAGTTTTGTTGCTTCCAACTAGTTTCTCAATAAATTTAGATTATAGAGTTAGCACATATATATATGACCATTATCAACCACCTTATTTTAAATTATCATCACATGCAAATAAAATAATATATTTGCATGCCACTTATTAAAGAAAAGAAAAATAAAAGAGAGTGAGAAAATAGTACAAACTACGGCTAAAACTGTGGAGTTTCTCAAACATGATTATTTTTTTTGTTCTTTTTTCCGCTGACAGTATAAGAAATACTTACACAATGGTAAAAAATATCTTTCATAAAACGATCAAGAAGGAAAAATTTAAAAAAAATTATGGTGGATTGTGGTGCTAATCACGACCAAGAAGGGGAGATGATTCTTTTCTTTTTAAAATTTTTCTTTTGTGGGTCATGGAATGCACCACGACCTAGAAGGAAAAAAACAACTTGAAATGCTAGAGTTAACACTATTTAAATTAGACAGATTTTGAAGTTGGTCGTGGCATGCACCATGCTTTATTCTTTTTGGTACACCACACAAACAAGATACCGTTTTGAACTTATAGAAGACATTTTTCACTGTTTTGATGCTGGACTAATAATCTAATCACGTATTAAAAAGATATTTTAACTAAATCCATGTAATAAGCATTGATTGTTAACCTGAAATAAGAAGTACATATAATTTAAATTTGACTATAATAAGTTAAATTATATATATATATATATGTAGTGTTAAAAAGAGTTATATATATTATAAGATCAATCCTTTCAGATTTTCCAAGTTATGAATTTTCACTTATCGCCAATAATGGTCATGATATCCCAAACTATTCTGTTCTAAAAAGTTATTATTCTTATCAATCTTGATATATGATATATAAATTTGTATATAGCTACAAAACAAGTAGTGCAATATATATATATATATATTAACGAGATGTGATAATATAGACAATTTATTTTAACATAAATGTTAGTGATTATTTTTATGAGGTGCTAACTTAATGCTCATGAAATGTTAGGTAGAAAAGGACATACTATATATTTGTATGAGGAAATATGAGTGGATTTATGTGCGTGACATGGTGAATTAATTAATAATTTCCCTCCTTATTGACTTTGAGTGAGGAGGAAGTGAAATGAACCAAAAGCCCTACACACAAAATCAAAATATATACCTTTGCTTTGAAGAGAAAAGCCACATACACAACACCAATATATAAAGTGCATATCCACTTCAATAATCCTCTACTACATTACTAATGGGTCAGCACAATAAAATAGTAAAATATACACTTTGGAAAAAAGTAAATTGAAATTGTAGTATGATTGTCTGATTGATTGGTTCGGAAACTTTGACATATATATGTAATTTAGATTTAATAAGTTCTACACATAAAAAAAATATATTGATAAAGATTTTTTCAGTACTACTAATATAGTCTAATATGCAATAACAGATTAGTTATACAAGGATATCATTTAACGCTTATATCGTAAAAATTAATTTACTTATAATGATCTGATTATATAAATGTTTTTATCAACAATGAATGTGTAGATTTTAAACTGATATATTTATGGGTAAGTGAACAGAGATCATTCACTTTAGTGAAGACAAAAGCCATAGATATCGATGAAAATAGACAGGCCAACAAATTAAAAGACTTATATGCAACTTGTTGTTAAGGTTTAGTTGGTTCGTATCCCTTGATATGGACTGCTCTATATATTAATTTTGTCTCATCACATCATGCATCCTACATGTTCTAGAAAATAAATCAAATTTTCTTATTTATTTTTTGGCATTTGATAAAAAAAATATATGTATGATAATATAGGGAAACACTATGAGCATCGGGTGACATCGCTGAAGATAGGGTGTTGGGAGGAGATTATGTGAAGAGTCCCACATACATCGGCTTTTAAGGGATGGGTGGTTTCTTTAATATGGCTTGAACAATTCTCATTTCTTGAGCTAGTTTTCGAGGTTGAGTTAGACCCAAGATTCATCTCTTTAACGGACAATGAACGTGTAATGTTATTGAACTTATTTTTCATATACTCACCATGAAAGTCATTTTTCTAATTTAAGAGAAACTTGCTTTTCTCAAAGTAAATATATATTTTTTATAATAATTTAATGACCAAATATGAAAAAACTGAAAACACCATACCAAACACACCCTTGGTACGTTTTGCTTGGACCCTTTGAATTGAAGAGGCTAATGCTAGTCCACTGACTCTATTTAGTTAACAATTTTTTCTAAGATGGCCTAATTAGATGTTACGTCATTAATAATTAGTTGTGTCATTATTTATTATAATCCGCGTGTGCGTTTCCATATGAAGTAAGATGGACTATGAGGTAGGCTAATTAAGTTTCGTCTACTTAACTAATTATTGTCACAATAATTCATTTTACTTGATTTAAGTCTTGATTATAATAAGTAATTATGCCCTAACTTTTCTTCAATTGTGAACTTCAAATGATTACATAAGAATTTAAAACTATCAGTATAATTTAACCGGATATAGCAAAGTAATATAGTAATATAATTTTCAGGATCAAGGTTGATATATATTAAAGAGTACTTATCTGACGTTATACGTCAAGATAGCTATCATTAATAGGTGTAAAAATATATAAATTGTTCGTATATAGAGATAAACAAACTCATACATAATTTCCAAGTACTAGTACAAATAGGTTTAGATATGTTTTATTTATGTCGAGAGTCTTTCAAAAATAATTTTTCTATCTTTTCGAGATAAAAGTAAGGTTGTCTGTATATATATCACCTTCTTTATAAAATTATACTGTTATAGTACATATTACATAGCTTAGATGATAGTAGTGATTATTTGGTTTTGAAGAGTAAATTTCCACCAACCGAATTTTGTTGCTTCATGTACATGCAATTGCTAGTTAATAGGGTTGGAGAAAATTGCTTTTCCATTTGCATGTGTGACAAGAATGAAAATTAACACTATAATTGGGAATGTGAACAGTGGATTGAAAATTCATATATAGGCTAGCTAGCTTAGACTTAAAGAAATTAAAGTATGAAGAATCTAAGGACTCCATAATAATGGTGAGAAAATTTTTTCTTTTATATCATTGGGCTCACTTGCTGCCTAATTTTACTATCATTGCCCTCTATAGAGTCAAAAAATCACTAATTTAAAGTCCTAAAAGACCAGAAACTAATCTATTTTTAGTCATCTCTTGTTAAGTGATCTAATTTCATCACGGTTAAAAATAGAGATTTTTCCAACGCAAATAAATAAAATTCAGAAAGTTGCAATTCATGTGCATGGATTTGTTTGCTAAGGATTAGTTGTGGGAGTCCATTTTCTTTGAAAATCAAGTAACTTATTTGTATCGTACAATTATGTCATGTCATTCAGAAAAAGAAAATAAGAATGAAATTTGAGAACTTGAAAGGATACAGACATCGTAGCATTCAAATTTTGTGTACAGGACTGAAGAGCAGAGGGCTAAATCACAATTCATTTGCTCTTTGAATTGGATTTCTGCAGATCACAAAAGTAGAAGGAATATCTTACAAGTTGAGATCACTTGCATTTATATATAGTGTATGTAGTTGCAAGATCAATAATGGATAAAACTACATTATCAAAATTAATGCTATGAATGAAGCAAAGCAAAGAGATCAATAAGTGTCTTAATTTAAACTAACAACATCAAGATTATACTGACGAAGCACATCAATCACATGTAGAAAAAAAGAATACCGTGGTTTCTTCTCTTGCATTGTCAGTTTGGCCAAATGACTTAATGTCTGTTGAGACCTAATCACCATCATTCAAGTTACATGATTTAATACCTGCGACTCATTTCATTTTTCTTTCTTTATGATTATGCTGCTTATTGTTTAACAAAAATAAATAAATGCGCGAGTCAACAAACCAGCGTTCATCATCTTGCTTGTTCTTGTGAGATTTTCGCACTCAACTTCTAAGTTTTCTCTTGCTTCCACATCGAAACAGCCAGAAAACTTCAAGAGTACCCTTCAGATTTTCGGATACCACATTCTGCTGATAGTTTTCTCTGACAGATTCAATTTCTCAACTCCGTCATGTGACCATTTCTTTCCAGTTTTCCAGTCCTGCTGCTCCACGTTTCGCCATTGGTGGCAGCTGGTAATGCTGATAGAGTGATGATTATTTGCAACGGCCAAAGGTCTCACCAACTGTAAGAGAATCTTCGCATGGTTTCTTCCTCATAATGCATTAGTTCAGCAAGAGCAAAAAAACATCCCTTTTGTTGATCTTCCTTGAAAATCTCAAGCTTCTCCAAGTAAAACATAGAAAATGCAGCATAAGGAGAGGTATTAAGTCCATTGTCCACTTACTTTCTCTCGTCCACCTTTACGAACATCATGTAGCAGATAAAGCCAGCTGAATTAGGAGCGTATCCCAATGCACACCTACAGATAAAAATTAAACTTTGCCCTATCAGCAAATCAATGATTTGACTTCTTCTTTGGCAGGACTGTTGCTTGTCTTTCCACTCCACACTATTTTGGCGAGCATAGATCAGAGAGAGAGAGAGAGCAAGGGAAGGAGCTTACCAGAATTCCTGTTTCTTTGAACTAGAGAGTTACAACAAAAGGTGGGGCATCCCTTCGTCGCCCTGCTACAGAGCGATAGACATATAATTTATCAGCAAAATCATCGCTGTTCTCATCTTTGATTACCTCGACATTCAACCTAGGCCTCTCTTGTGCAAGTAGTCTACAACCATTCATGGTGACACTGCAAGCTGACATCCAAAGACACCGCATTGATTCATATTTCTCCAGTCCAGAAAGAAGTGCTGCATTTCCAAATGGACAATCCCTTATCTCCAGCTTCCTCAGCTTAGGACAGCCCTCAAGCACGCTTTGCATACCCCAGTCACTGCTGCCAGCAAAGGCCACTGAAAGTGTCTCAAGGTTTTTGGCATACTTCCCGATATACTCAAAGGTCAAGTCTGTTAACAGTCCAGAAACAGAAAGCCTCTGGAGCTTTGTACAAGTCTTGACCACTGCACCAAATGCCTCATCCATGGGTTCATTTGTCAAGTGATCTGGCTGGCAAGGATTCATTATGCAGAGACGAAAATGGGTGAAATCAGGGCAGTTACGCACTATTGTTGCAACAGCAGCATTAGTCATTCGCCGGCAGAAATAGAGAACATATTGAAGCTTAGGGCAACCAGCAGACACAGCCACAAAGCCGGACTCTGTCACTCCATGGACTATATCCTCGTCAAAAGGGTCAGCAGGAAAGACTCGCAGTTCTTCAAGCAAGGGGCAGCTGGTTCCAACAGCCTCTAATCCCTTGTCTTTGACAGTGTCAAGGACCTATAACAGAAAGATTAGGCATGAAGACCTTGAAAGTAGAAAAACGGCACTACCATGATAAAAAAGGTGATTGGCATCTTTTGAATATCTGTCCCACAGATAAAACAACCACAGAGCAGTTTAACTTTTAAAAGACGAATTAGTGGTAACTTTGAGTAGACAACGAAGAAACAAAGTTGGGACATGTATTTTCTAGTTAATGTTACTTAGTGCTGGAATGGAAGTATCTTTGTTAATGGTACAGTTGAAAACCTCTTTTTACCCTCCACCTTTTTGCTTCTGTCTTTTATTCTGAAGAGAGTACAACAGTTGATCATCAGAAGAACAACTGCAGCTCTAAGAGCACACAAATGGCACCCGTGGTATATCAGCTGAAAATATATAGTGTTCACCATACAGATTATGGTGAATATGGTACCTCCTCCCTCTAATTACTAAAGTGATAAACAGGTATCACATCCTCTTAAATGCATGCAGATAGTCCTGATCAGTCCATTATGTGAGGCTCAAGCTAACCTTCATCCCAAACAGGAATGCATATGCACCACTAAATAACTATACTATTAGAGAGTAGTTCGACCAATTTCTTTTGGCAAATAAAAGGATGATGAAACACACAAACTTTTTCCCAGAAGTGATACGCGACATCTTCATGAAAGGAAACATCAAATTTATGAACAAAACGTGCAATGCTCTCTCATGGTGAGGTTATTTGTTCCTCAGAGAAAACATAGGTGGGAAATATTCTTTTTGATTAAGTAATAAAAAATTTAAGTAAATGTTATGGAATAAACACATGTTTACGCATAGATGGGATTAATTAAAGATCTCTTTGCATCATTCCTCCACAAAATTTCAAATTTTAGGAGGTCAATACCTAAGACCTCATCATGAAAGGATTTATCACATAAATGTTAAAGTCTGAGCTAGATCCTTACCCAAAGGCGCCTTAAATTTGGGCAATGAGCAAGAAGCTTCGAAAATTCACCACTCCTAATGGTTGCATAGCTCAAGTTGAGGAAAGTCAGACCAGCACAGGCTGCATAAAGAACCGGTAAATATCGATGTGCTTCCCATAAACCTGAAATAGTGTGCAGATGTTTGCAGTTGCTAAATGCACTTTCAAGTTCTGCATACTGCCGACTCGTGAGCTCTGGAAGAAAGCATCCTGTACCCAGCTCCACCAGCTGAGGAGCCTGGACGAGCAGGCGTTGCAAGTGAGACAAGGTGACATTCTTGTTCACCTTCAGAACCCTCAGTGATTTGCACCTACTGACAAGTCTCTCTAAAGCATCAATACTGATCTCACTGTTCAGACTGGCAAAGTTTAGCACCTCCAGTGATGCAAAGTCATCCGGAAAACAACTTAGCCAACTACCAGAAATATCATCCATGCCATTCTCCTGAATGTCCAGCTCTGTCAAGCTCCTGCGAAGGGAACCAACATTTAGATTGATATAGCAATTAAGATAACTTGGATTCATACTGATAAGCATCAATTAAGAGCCACAAAACAAACTGATATTTCTGTTGCCTATGAAGAAAAGCAGATTTTTCATTTCCTATACCTTGATGATTTGTTAGGGTATCACCAGTTTAGGTGGGATCAGGTGCAGGAATAACTATGAAATATCACTCAAACGAGATCTTGTTATCATCACATAAATAGCACCTCATTGTATGCATCATTTAGATAGTACATGAAGACATTTTTTATGAATCAGAGCCACAAACCATAAACTGAACTTACAAGTCCAGCTTCTGCAGCAACGGAATAGTGGATATGACATTAGAGTCATCCTTCAAACTACATTTCCTTGGAAACTTGAGGACCATAACAACCAAAGATCACACATTCTCACATTCGTTTTGGTTCAGATTCTCATAACTTAAAATAGCATATTAAAGATGCCAACTTTCAACTATATGGTATCAGAGGCAAAATCTTGGTATGGATCTGGAACTTTGTTATGGTATAAACATGCAAATACTAAAAAATCTGAATCCTAATTGCATGGGCCATCAACGAGCAGTAGTCAATACATTCCTTATTTACTAAGACAACAATCAACCTGTCAGCCTCGTGAACCATTATAACCAAGTGTTGCTACAAAACTAGGGCAACAATTTGACAACATATACAGAATCATATACTAGTTGAAGCTCCTTGCATTGAACAGGTCTAATGTACATTAAAAGGTTAAGAGATCAAATATATAGTACGTAATCCAAGTTAAAATAGAAACACTTTCTTGACCAATAAGAAGAGTCATTTATTCCTAACAATGACATCAAGGAATTCCCTCAGTTAATGCTCATTAACAGGTCAATGTCACATCATGAAAGTAACATAAAAAGGAGCAGAAAAAGAAATCATAAAGTGGAACCATTCCAATTTCCACTTATACTTTTTCTCTCTTTTTTTTCTTCCTTCTTTTTTATTGTGTGGGAAGGGCAAGGTGGTGATAACAAGATAACGGGGGTATAACATGTCCCAAGCCCAGAACAATGTCACTTTATTTCTTCACCCACATGGCCACTTCAAATGAAAATACAAGTTTCTTAACCATTCCACATCCAGACACATGGGTCTACTGTTTTGTCCTCCATTACTGCAATAATTAGCTTGGACCACCTCGTAAACAGTACTATTTCCTCTATCTTCCTTGAAAGAATTTAAAATCCACCATAACAAAACTAAGATCTTAAGTCAGACGCTAGAAATACCAGTTACAACCAAATAAAAAATATCTCAAAAAAAAAAGATAGGTTTTTATCCAATCAAAACGATACCCATATCTGAAACATCACTGGTATGAAAATTGATACTTACCTGATATTATAATATCTATCAATCAAAAGAATATGAACTAATGCATTTGCTACTTGAAATAGTGCTGGATAACAAGATAGACAAGGGAAAAAAGATCAACTTACTTGCAGTGAGTAGCAATGCTACTGATCCCATCAGTGCTAAAACCGTCACAACTCAACAATGAGAGAACCTTAAATCCATGAAATGATTTTGCCAAAAACTCCAAACTCTCATCACTAACAGCCATTCTCTTCAACCTCAACTCCTCAAGAAAGGGATAAACTTTGGCAAAAACATCAAGCCAGGCCTGAATATCAGCACCCCAATTCTCTGGTACCAAATTAAAGTCAGAAAATCTTGGCTTCCCTTTAAGGGTAACACTCTTAATCTTGGGAAATCTCCTTGCTACAATCTCAGGAGAGACTGAATAGCAGTTCCCGATAAACAGCTTAGTCCTTGTCCAGCGCTCTGCATTGTACCAATCCTTGCAAACCAATGAAGCTGAGTTTCTGTCTTTGTGGGACTGCACAAGAGACAGCACCTTCTCCAACACCTCATCTGGGAATGTTGACTGAGTTAACTCGGATGAGTTCAACAAATCTACGGATTCCCTCGGTTTCTTCAAGCTGGGATTCATTTCTAGCTCCTTGTAGATTCAAAACAACTTAAGCTCCTCAAGAAAACTGCTGAACTAAAACAACTGCAAGTTTAAATCTTTATCCTATTTTTTGACATGCAGACAAATTATCAAGAACAGATCTCAGCCAGTTGAATAGACATAGCCAGCAACTGTGCTGGTTATAGAAACTATGTACACACACAATCAATTCCAATAAATAAAATTAGTTTCCAAGATTTGTAACGCAAATGAATTGAGTTGATGGTAAATAACTGATGAAAGAAACAAAAAAAAACATCTCGAGGCACCTGAATTTCAAAAAGAAAACATCATCTGCAATCAGTTCTACTAGTCCACTTTGGAGCTTCAAGGAAACAAAGGAAAAGATATGAGTCTAAAGAGAAAACTCTTGAAGACAGGAGAAAAAAGGCTCAGAAATAGCAGGACTTTCTGAAATGCTACTGAAAAAGCAGATAGAGAATGACTCAGAAAAACCAACTTAAAACCATGCCTAAATCAATTTAAAACACACACACACACACCAAAAAAAAAAAGGAAAAAGAACACAGTAATATTTCACAACAATTACAAGAAAAACAGGGGGGAAGAAAGGTGGGTTTGTGAGAGAAAAATACAAACTGGGATTGAACAAAGAATTGAAAAAGCTGTTGGCTTTTTTTTTTTAAATTAATTGCATACCTCAGTCTTGAAAGTGGTGTAAAATTGTGGACACTTTGGGGCACCAGAAGAGCCAAAGGAACTCTCAAGCCAACCACTTACATAATATAGCAAACCAAATTATTCCCCTAATAGAAAAGAAAAATTATTGTAAAAAACATTAAAATTGGAGGATCTTACTATACTGAATTGATTCACCGAATTTTCACATTATCAATGAGAGTAGTAGGCTGCGGTATGTTGCACTATTTTTTTGCTTTTAGCAATAGGTTTAATATTGTTTTTATAATTTTTTATGTTTAATGTCTGTTATTAATTATTGTAACTTATATTTTTAATTAGTGAACTGTTTTGTTGTTTGAGACAATTATTAGTTGATGTTTTATTATTGAATGTTGTTATTTTCTTTTTTTTAAAATTATTTTTCTATAAATCTAGAGTTATCTTTCTACCTCTTAGATGGAAATAAGGTTCTACTCTATTAAAATTTCACTTAATGATAATACACTTAATTGTTATTGTAATATACTGAGTTATTATTATAATATAATGAGTTGTTATTATTGTTGTTGCAATATAATTTCTCTTTCATTTTTTTCTTCTCTGATCTTCCATGTAATAAAAAAAAAAAGAAATATATGTTAAATTTCATAAATTTTTATTTGCTTGGAGTAGTGTACACATACATAAAGGTTATAATAATAAGAAGCCCACCATATGTGAAGTTGACAGATGAGGCAGGCGAGCGAAACCTAACCCTCTTCAGCGTGGGGACAGTGGTGCGGGCTTATGAAATCACGACACCTGTATGTGATCACGTTGGTGCGTACGTCTCTCACGGCGCATATTAGACAAGAACATCTTCTGGTGGGAAGTAACGTTAATGGGTGTAATTTTGTACCTTTTGACCTCTCAATTATGTGGTATTTTTTCCACTGCTTATCAATTTTAGAAGTTATTTAAATTTTAGACCAAAGTTCTTTTCAGGAAATTTATTAAACTTTTTGCAATAATTTCAAATGCCTGCAATCTTCTATTTTCCCTATTTAATTGCAGTACCTTTTTCTTAATTTTAACTTTAGATAGCTTTTAAAATTAGGCCAAAGTTTTTTAGGAAATTTATTAAAAGCAATAATTTCAAATGCCTGATATCTTCTGTTTGTCATTTATTTACCTTTTTCTTAAATTCAACATTTATTTTGCAATGTTCTATTTGTCGTATTTAATTATCTTTTTCTTAATTTCATCTTAAAACATTTTCTTTTTAAATTTCAATACCGTAATCACTCAGTGTGCAGAATAGATTGTTTGATTTATTATTTTCTTATTAAATATTAGAAAATTTTATCTTTGAAAGATAATTATTATTACAAAAGTACTTAACAAACCCTGGTATTTATGTTTACACATATAGTTTAGCTCGGGTTACGCATATAATATTAAGGGTTTAAATTATATATATTATCAGATATTTATTTATTGTAATACATAATTTATTTGAATATTTTATACTAATTCCTAAACATTTGTCGACATGCGATTGTCAAACTTGAATTCCTACCTAATTAAATTCATAAAAAATATTTAGCCTTTTCTATTTTAACTATAATTTAAATTTCTAAGTTCTAAAATTTTTATTCATTTCATTGACTGATAGTGCTAAGCAATGCATTGGTACTTCCTTAGCTTCTTTTAATTTTAACTTTAAAATCTTTTCGATAAAATTCTCAATATATCGCTATAATATATGATGCCATAAAACAACGTGTGACTTGAGAACTAAATATATATTATTAACATGCAATTCCCAACTTAAATCCTTGCTCCTTTTTTTTTTTAACATGCTAATTAAATATTTGATTTAATATTTTTAGATATTAATTGAGTTCATTTCGTACTCAGTAGTATGAATACTTGTTTTTATTAAAATGTGACTTTTAGGGATTGCTTGGTACGGAAATGAGATAGATAAAGTTATCTTATGATTGAGATATTTCATGAATTAGTTATCCTATTATATACATGGGATAACTTATCTCATTATTGTAGCACAAATATAAAATAAATAAATCCGAAATTAACTAATGTCCCTAACAAAATATTAGATAAAATAATTCTATATTTTGTGCTGAAATTAACTAATACCCCTAGCTAACTTTTATCGTTATAACAACCATAGATAGGACCAGTAGCTATGTTTAAAATTGTAATGACATCACTTAATTTTATTTTTGGATAATTATTCTTTAATTTTACTATAATTAAGGATTTCAGGAACCTTTCACATAACAAATAAAATATGTAATAATTGTAATTAGGTTAGAACGTATAAGCTAAATGTCTGTAAAGTAGGCAATCACGTATAGACCTCTATGTATTATATTTTATATTTTATTTATCGATCTCGTTTATAAATTATCATTTACCAATATTTTGCAAAAAGGATCATATATATAATTAGGGAAGAAATTAAAAGTTTGAATAAAAGTTCTAAGAAATCCCGTAATTTTTGCATATACAAATGAATTTTGTGTTATTAAAATCATTAAATATGAATAAATTATTAAATTTAGAATTAAGTTATTATCACATAAAGTCGTCATTCTAAAATTTAAAATTTAAAATTCATTAAGTTAAAATCTTGACTCCACATCAATATAACTAGAACAATATTTATAATGAGCGATAAATCGATCTTCAATCCCCTTAATATTAACTACATTTTTTTTTCATAATATTTAAAATGGTACCCTAGGAAAAAAAAATTTTTATAAACAATATAAATAATTAGAGTTTTCCAAATTTATAACTAACAAGGTAAATATCACGTCGTAGTTTTATTTGTGAATGACTTTCATGCTAGCTTTAATATTATATCATTGGCAAATAAATTAGAATACAACAATAATATGACACTTTCTATTAAATTGGTATCTTATTTATCTATACTTTAACTTAAACCATAAAACACTTAGTGACTTAACTAATTAAGTAATATATGTCAATAAAAAAAATTTTCAAGATCAACTTTAAATAGTTTTTTTAGAAAAAAACTTCAAGCAGACATTAACCAAATGCCTACGACGACTCTCTTTAAAAATTAATTACCACTAATAATTTTAATTTAACTTAAAAATTTATAGGCCAAAAATATAATCCTCTAAATATTTCCAAACTTAAAAGAAGGATTAACATAATTAGATCGGATTAAATATTAGAAATTCGATCTTTAAAACACTGATTACAACAATAACATTTTTTTTTGTTCATTTGTCATAAGTTAAATTCATCTATATTTTAACTTAAAACATAAAACACACAACTAATTGGGAAACTTTTAGTTAATACATTTGATGAAATTGGTAACAAGATAATTTGTTTTAATAATTCTCATGTCTTCACCCTTATTATTTTATTTGGTATCTATATGATGCCACGTGGATATATTTCTATTTTAATTAAAATTTTCTCTTAATATAATTTTTTGATCCGATCCGACTAAATCAATAGCTCATTCATGAATGCAATCGAATAAAACTTCTAACAATAACTTTCCATGCTTTTTCAAATTTACTTTTCTCTATCTTTCTCATGTACACCCTAAAATAAATTTCTCCAATTTATCAATTTAAAAACACCCCAATAAGATTATTAGTACTTCACTTTATTTTAAAAATAATATTTAATTATTAAATTTAATTTAAAGTTAAATTTTACTAATGCATAGGAAGTAGTTAGGCCATTGTCTTGACAAGGGCATTCTGACTATTTTTCTATATCATCATTTAAAGATAATAAATTTAATATTTAAAAAAATAAATATAATTGATAATAAAAGTAATTTAGAAATTATGTGATAAATTATTTTTAATTTTCTTAATTGAATAAATAAAATAAAATAAAATATTTAATTTTAATATAGTGGATCAGGCAAATAAAAATAGTCTTGCCAGCTTGTCGACCAAAGGGCATTCTGGCTATTTCAGGTTTTGGTTTCTAATGTACCTATGCAAATTTAGTTTTCATCCATTTATTTTTACTTATCTAATATTAATTTTTTATAGTCTTAAAAAATAATAAATAAAATGACAATTTCATTATATCATCATTTAAATATAATAAATTCAATATTTTGAGAAATGGCTATAGTTAATAATAAAAGTAAATAAAAAATTATGTGATAAATTATCTTTTAATTTTTTTAATTAAACAAATAAAATTAAATATTTATTTTTAATTAGTCCAGTGAACAAGTAAAAATATTCTAATAAAAACAGCCTCCATGAGGGATGATTTTAACTTTTTTGCTCCTCTTATCAAATTTTTCTTAAAAATAATCTATGCTTCAGAAAATTTTAACTTTTATCCATAAAATATATGTTCAGGATTCAATTTAAAATATCAAAAAGATAATTTATCACGTAGTTTCTACTCTCTTTTCGTTTTGACTCTTGAAAATTGATTACTTATCATCCTTTTGTTAATTTTCACTTGTCAAGTATTGACTTTTTATATCTCTTAAGGAACAATAAATAAAATGACAATTTTATTATATCAACAATCAAATATAATAAATTTAATATTTTAAAAAACAATTATAAATAATAATAAGAATACATTAAAATAAAAATATATTATATATAGTTATTTAAAAACCACCAATTAAAAAAATATAAATTATAAATCATTTCAAAATAAAAATATTAATATAAATAATTCATATAAATATTATAGCGAACTTAATATCAATTTCTTAAATACAATTCGTTGAGCCATGCTTGCACGGTCCTTTGCGTCTAGTCAAATTTAGTAGAGTGGTTCAAATTTATTTTCCTAACTCCATATTTATAAATTTTGAGTAAATATTCTCTTCTCATCTTCTAACTTTAAGTTGATAAAAGAAGTTTGGCGAAGGAACAGCTGCGTTTGCCGACATAGTATGGGCGCACGTGAGGGAATCACGTGATTCCCTCCTTAAACCGCACGAGTCGAGGATGTAACAAAGGAATAATTCAAACACTAATTAAGAGAGTTTATTGAGGCATGTAATCAGCTGAGGAACACAGCTAATCATCTCGAATCTCCATAATTTCATTTTAATTTATTAATTAAAATACAATAATTTCAAACAAAATCAAGTAAACCTTGTAGTAATTTTGAATTAAATGAGTAGATATTTGGCTAGCCCCATCATCGACAGTTGTCTCCTTAATCCATCACGTTCTTCTGCTTTACCATTATAAAACCATCAAACAACTAGTAGTTTGTTTTGTTATATGAATAATTATCTCAAGGTTTAGTTAGTGATATATAACCGGTTATTTTGACATGTTACAATAGATTAATTTTCACTAGACAAAAAGGAGCAAATTATATGTTTTAAATTTTGTGATTTAGAGTGAATGTATTTTTCGTTAAAAAAGTAATATGTATATATACACTCTTTGTCATGCCCTGCCTTGAGGGGTATGATTGACACCTGGTGTTCTACTAGGATCTGGACTGACCAGACTGAACTTATGCATTTTTGGTGCAAACTTGCTCCCCAAATCAAGAAAACAACGGGCTATATCTCGACTGTAAATACAGCCCCCGGCCGACAAGGCCACATAGCCACCTGTAAAATAAAATAGCTAATGATAGGGAATCTTATGCGGGTCGACAAGACTACCATGATATCTAGTTATGACTGCAATGAAACTCCAGCGACTTACACATGTTATAGCTGACAAGGCCACTACTCAACAGCTAAACAAGGCCCCACACGTCCGTCATCACAAAATGAAACATACACTTGGGCCCCACACGACCAACAACAGACTAACCACAGGGTACTGTACATCTGCAAGCCTCTACAAGTAGAATAGTAGTCGAGACAGGGACCCAACCTACCTAAAAACTGAACAATCAATAAAAATAGACATTCTAGCTATTAGCTCCGGAAGAAGGGAGCTAACTGTGCTGCTAGTCTTGGCTGGAAGTTACGAGGGTCCTGGTCTGTGTCTAGCTGCACCTGCAGGCAAGTAATGCAGCGCCCACGGAGGGCGTCAGTACAATATGTACCGAATATGTAAGACAGTAAAGTAATAACTGAATAGAAGCTGAAGAACTGAAATAATCATACAGAAAGGTACTAGTTTAACTTGAACAATCTCGCTATTTGCAGTACTTAATTAACAAGGTACACATATATATACAAGCAAAAACCTAACTGGGCCCCCTATAAGCCTGGAAGGTACAACCCATATAAGAATAACCTACCTGGGCCCTCATAAGTCTCGGCAGATACAAGCAATATATGTTCTACTATTTGATTACCGATGATTGCAGTATATTGTAACTCAAAACGGCCCTCACAGCCTTGATTTAATAGAACTCATTGTAGCCCTCACGGCCTTACTCTACTAAAACTCGCTATGGACCTCGCGGCCTCAGTATAATAGAACTCGATATGGCCCTCGCGGCCTCAATATACAAAACTCAATATGGCCCTCGCGACCTCAATATACAGAACTCAATATGGCCCTTGTGGCCTCAATATAATAGAACTCGATATGGACCTTGCGGCATCAATACAACAAAACTCGATATGGCCCTCGCGACCTCAGTACAACAAAACTCAATATGGCCCTCGCGGCCTCAATATAACAGATCTCGATATGGCCCTCGCACCCTCAATGTAACAGTGTCGGCCTTCGCAGCCTCACTACAACAGAACTCAATATGGCTCTCGCGACCTCAATACAAAGAACTCAATATGGCCCTCGTGGCCTCAATATACAGAACTCAATATGCTAAGGCAGTTAATCACAATAGATATGCCTTTGAATCTCTTACTGGGACTCAAACTGTATTACAATACTAAAGAAGCTAACTTGCCAAAGAAATTTTCCTTAACATACCTTGAGTGTCGTTTCCTCAGTAACTAGCGAGTTTCAACTGGTATTCAATAGCCCTTTCTAGCTGGAATCGTATTACCGAGAAAATGAGACTAGTTTCAATACTAAATTCGGCAGAAACAATAACTTATAATACTAATATTGACTATACTTCAACTTAATGAAACACGGCGATGTATAATTTCCCGAGAATTCAGAAGGGAGAAATACTTACTTGAATCATATGATCACATAGAAACTAGTTTGAAGCAATTCTGATAACTTTTGCTCGGCGGAGTTACGATTCGTCTGGCGTATTTCATGAAAACAACTCCGCAGCAATGTTCCCTACGGGCTTGGGATTCAATACTCGAGGTTAATTTGAATTTAGAGGGCGTATCATAGTGTAAACGGAAGAATTTAACTTAGTTTCCTCGTCCTTTACTCTCTCTGCCCGAAGGTATATATATACAAAATAACATAATTGAAAGCAACTCACTATATATAACATTTGGGCAGTGGAAAGGGGGTCTGTGGCACAGACCCCATCGCGCCAAAACACGGGCGTGCCACGGAGCCCAATGCGCCATGGAGGGGTCCGTGGCACGTTGCCCCTCTGACAGCCTGCTCCGGCCTTCTCCCGCACAACCTCGATTCCGTGCTCAATCGGCCTTTCTCCGGATCCTTTCTCACATGTGTCGTACTCTAAAACTCTTGACTAACGTATATATAGGTCAACTAAACGTTAGGAACTTACGGGGTGTAACACTCTTATCGTATAAAAAATGATGTATATTTACATTTTTCATTAACAAATCTATATATATTTACTGAATAAAAGAAAATCTTAAAACTGATTTTTAATTTCAAAACTGACAAGTGACTTTAAAAAATTAGCTTACAGCCCATTCCTTTATCCCTTAAGACCCTATCCAAATGAAAAAAATTCAATCCGTCTTCTATTCAGTCATCACCCGATTAATTAGACTAAGTATACTTGTTCGACTAAATAAGATCATCATCAAAATTATGGGGTGATGACCGAACAAAAGAGAGGTTGATTTTTTTTTAGTTGGATTAGGTCTAGAGGTAATGGGTGAGGTAATTTTTTAAAGTCACATGGTATTTTTGACATTAATAAAATGAGTTTTATTATTTTTTAAACTCAGTAAATATAGGTTTACGAAATTGACAACTATGCACTATTTGTTAGACGATAAGGATATATATGCAGCATTTGTTAGATGACGGGAGTGTATATGCACCTTTTTTAAATTCAAATCAAGTTGAAGAGTATATATTTTGCTCTAAATCGTAAAGTTGACCTATTTCAAATAGTTCAAGAATATTTTTGACCCTTTTTCCTTACCATTAAGAGTGTCTATCCCAATCTTTAGACGAAGTGCCAAATAGGCTCATTTCCAATAGTTCAAGTGCAGATTGATCAATTTTCTTTTGTTTTGGAGTGGGCATAGGTAGAAAGGATATTTTTGAATTCTTTAGCTAGTTGGAGAATATTTTTGAACTAATTAGCTAATGACAGAGATATTTTTGAGCAAAAAAGTAACGAACGATAAAGGTTGATCTATTTCATATACTGCTGGAGCATTTTGACTCTTTTCCCTTCTATATATATAGACATATTAACTCAAAACTCAAATCTACCTATGTGATTGTTGCAAATTACAATAATTAGTGGGCTAATTCGCACAAATGCTTCTATTTTTGGTTGGTGTTTAGTATTTTCTTTTTCAACACTTTAAGTAACAAAAAAATGATCGAAAATACTCATGACATCGAAATAATAAATAACTTTCTGCAGAGTATAAGTTTATATTTCCGTTGCATTATTTCCCATAATTTATGTTGTAAAGGCATAATAAATTTGTCGTACTTTATAACTTCTTTCCTATAGAACTTATGCTGAGTGAGGCAAAAGTTTAGTTTTAGAACCCACAAGTTATGTCGTAAAAGACAATAACTTAATTTCTATATAACTTATGCTGCATGAAGTAAAAATTCTCTAAACTTATGTCAAGCGAATTAAATCATAGAAATACTACACAACTTATACAGTATAACTTAATTTTCTATAGAAGTTATATCGAGTGAGACAAAAATTTTCTAAACATATGCTGAGCGAATTAGGTCACAAGGGTATTTCAATTCATAAATTTCTATTAAATGAGTATCAGAGACAAAAATTAAAGACAATCATATTTTAAGGTAAAAATAGAAATCACATCGAAATAGGGGTAATCCGTGCAAAAATCTGTACTTAGTGTTAGTATATACTCCTTCAGTTTACTTTTATTTGTTCACTATATTAAAAATATATTTTCATTTTTACTTACCACTTTTAGCATATCAAGAGAAATATATATTTATTTTCAAATTTTACCCTTAATCTTAATTACTTATTTTTTAAATTCATTTCGCAAGACGTAAGACGAAATATCAATTAATATGAATATATAATAAAATATTCATGTTAATTATTATTTTTTTAAAAAAATATATATGAAATTTAAATTGAATAAATCAAAATGAAAGTATGACGAGCATTTAATTGTTGACCTAGTTAACTTGTAATACACAACTCAAATTGCATTAAATATAGACGTACCTAATACATAAAGGATGCTTATCTATGTGATGTGGAGGACTTTTAACTTTTTCTATATCACCTCTTAATCAATTGACTCAACCTTAGACAATCTAATTAATTATTTATTAGCTAGCCCCTTATAAAAATATTTGCTTTTCTATTGTTAGTTATTAATCGTGGATCATTAAAAAATTTGATTGATTCGATTTCGATTTTTCTAATAAATAATTTGATGTTAATTCCTAAGCTACTTGATAAATTGAATACATCTCAGTACAAACTAAAGTTTTTTAAGTTTTTCCTTATAAATTAGCCAAGGCCAAATAAAATTGTCTTGATTAATTAGGTGCATTTGATGTTGCCATTATCAAACATTATGTGTTATCTCTTACTAGTAGCTTTCTCGAAAGCAACATATAACTTTGGGCTATCCATTTTGCACCGGTACTTTAACATGCTATAATAAATTCTTTCTTGTTTACGATGTAAAATCGCAGATATTATTTTTTATCTTACAAGAAATATTGAATTAAAAATTTGATACTTAATTTTTAATTATAGATATATATAAAAGAGAAAAAGAAATATCCAATATTAGGTAAAAAAATATTTTTTATTTTTTTAAATCTTGTAAGCAGTGTTACCTTGATATATTTGAAAATTGTGCAAAAATTTGTACAAGTTATATGTTTTGTCATCATTTTGTGAAAAATTATTGGCATGTGTTGAATACTTGCGACTCAATTGGTCAAACTAATTGTATCTCTCCTCCAAAGTTAAATAATTTCCTTCTATTTATTTAAACCTAAACATATATGTAGAGTTGTCACATATCTAAAATCGAAAAAATTTTATATTAGTTATTTGTTTCGTCATTACTTTGTGAAAGATTATTAGATATGAATACGATCAATACATGTAATTCGATTGATGAAATATATGTCTATCCTACTTAAAAAATATGTCTTTTCAAGTTGATTCAAAAAAAAATTATTTTATTATGAATAAAAAATATTTAAAAAATCAGAATTATTAATACATACGCACCAACGAAATACCACTTCTATAGAAACAAAGAAAATAATTTTCATATATTTAAGATAATCTTTTAATTATTCACTGCGAACCAGCAAGGAACCAATGTTTACAGGATTACTATTTTCAAAATTAGTGGTGTAAAATTATAATGTTTAATAGGTCTAATTAATTATATGAGTTTGTGGCCCTTTGCTTGTATGTAGAACCAATCTCTTTTGAAACCAATCCTAATCCAAGAGGTTCCAATAATTAAAACAGTCCAACTACATCATAAAAAGTCCACTTTTACTGCACATTTAGTTTATATATAAAAAAGTTTTAAAAAGTGAATTCCATTAATTTCTAAAGTAGATTTATTTGTTCATTGATAGCATAAATTTCTTTTATATTATTAAATTTAGTCGACGTACGAGAATAAATAACTCTTATTTCTTAAACAAGTTTGATATAATTACATAAAATAAAATAATAAATTATTATAACTAATAATATTTATATTGATAATATATAACATAAAATATTTTGAATTGGACTTTTGTGATGGCTCTTAATTAGTGTATAGTAAAGGACTAATATATTAGTAAAGTGTCCTTTCTATTCAATGCAATAGTGGCATATTGACAAAGCATACATGTGATTCTAAAGCCTTTAATTTGGGTCCCCCACCTCCACCCCCCCCCCCCCCGCCTCCCAAAAAAAAGAAAAAGACTAAATAAAAATTGTATAAAAACTGTTTAGTTGAGTTACTCATTGCTGCAAAAAGGGTTTGGTTATTGAAAACACATGCATCCAACCTTGTGTCTGTTATAATATATAACTCTTTTCTTCTTTTTTTCCTTCATATTAAATTTCTTGATTAAGATTGAGATTTTCCCCAGATGCCAAAAGTTAGGCTTTCATGTCCTTCTCTTTTATCTGTTTATTAAGTTCTTTCTCCCCATGATCACTATTTTCCTCACTAACTTTAGGTTATATGTCTCTTTCTAAATGAAGAATGGGCGTGATGTTAATTTCTCACTTAATATTCGATATTTGGTTAAAATTTAATTAATTTAAATTCACGTTGAAAAATATTTTATTTTGAAATATGATACTATTTATCAAAGGCTATTTTATTATTCAAACTCAGAATTCTAATTAAAAATGACAAAATATTTAATTTTGATGTGAGCAATAGCTTTAGTTTTATGTGTATTATGACATCAATACTTATATATATTAACTAAGAAGAGTACTCATTATTGTTATCAATAATTATCCTAACAGTCCTTATTGATGAAGTCAACATTTCTAGGTCTAAAATTATATTATTGTCATCTTATATATATATATATATATATATATATATATATATGAAAGTTCACTAAACATTGACAACTAAATAGAAATTCATTAAAGAAATGCGACTCAAAAAATGTCATGCTATTAAAGACGAAGGCTTAAATCCTTTAATCATTATGATCTACGGCTGAAAATCAATTATACCATTACTAGCTAGGCTTCATAAAATTTGTGGCAAGTATTGTCAACCATTAATTGCTTTAAAAAATTGATGTGATTTGTTCAAACACGAGACCTAAATAACAAGAATAACTTAAAATTTTATAAATGGAATTTGGAAAGAATGATGTGTACGTAGGTCTTGCTCATATCATATGAAAGTAGCAAGTTTGTTTTTAATAGATCATCGATTCAAATAAAACATATCAAAATAAGTATGACAGAAATACAGTTGAAACACGAGACATAAACAAGGAGATGGATAATTAGATTTGTCAAAAGATATCGAAATAACATTTTCTATTCCGAAAAAAGGAAAAATTTACTTTTACACCAAGCTTACTACTATTGCTTTTAAGCCATCTGAGAACTACAGGCAAATTTACAGTGTTGCTGCAATTAAATTTAACTGAATCTATCCTTTAAAGAATAAATTTTAGATATATATTTGAAAAACTCTAAGAGTGATATAAATATTAACTTTTAAATTCATATTTTTCAAAAAATTTAGAATTTTAAACATATTAAATTTTAAAAGAGAATCTAAAATAGAATCTCATAAACACAAAAAAATGCGTACAAGGCAAAGTCAAAAGTCACAAGTTTCCTTCTAAACTTATAGTTCTATAGCTTATAATCACTTTTGCATTGACCAAGCATTTTACATTTTTTTTTTTATAATCTTCAAATTATTCTCCCTAAAATATAATCTTTCATTATCTCTCCATTCTATTTTCCTCATTCTTTGAGAAATACTTTTAAAGCTATAGGCTTTTGTAACTTTAAGGGTCACTTCATTCATTTTAATATAAAAATTATTCGTTCTACCAAATAAATAACTATTTATAAAATTAATTTAAATATTTAAAATTAAAAATAATTTTTAACACTTAATATTTATCAACTATTATTAATCAAACGCTCTCTAAAACAAAGCTTTAAAAAATATATATGTATATATCCTTGATTGGTATATTATCGCATGATTTTATATTAATGATTCCTACTAAGTGATATGGTTTTACTTTTGCATCACCACCTTAATCTATTCCTAGTTGACCTAACAATTGAAGAAGTAGCACAAATTAGGAGTGACAAATCCACAAGAAAACTAAAGTAACCTCTTATGGATTTTTCTTTTTTTCTTTTTCCCAAAATGTGGCATATAAGAGATGGATAAAGATGAAAGAAACAAAAAAACTTGAGCAATATTGGGGAATTGACATCACTAAGGATGATGATATGATATGATAGGGGGGGTAGGGTTTGTTGGGTGGGGGGTTGTTATTAAATATATATTTTTTAAAAAAAAATGTAATTTAGTTTTCTCCATAGAATTAGAATAGACCTTTTAAAAGCTAATATTGTCTCCCTAACTTCAAGAACCCCATGTTACTACCTACTTTCCTTTATCTTTCCATGTCTCCTTCGCTATCCCTTTTCTTTTCTACTACATTTATTAATTGTATATTTTCCAACTCTTATTGGGGTCTCGACACGTAGCCAATTTTTATTTAATAGCTGCCTTCTTGTACTTTCTTTGATTTTCTGAATATATATATATATATATATATAACATGATTGTTGAAGATTTGCAAATATAGTCGATGTCACCTTATTTGAATTAAAATGAAATTGCTAGTATTGTTTGGATTACTTATGTGTATTTCCCCTTATTCATCTTGAAAGGACTTAAAATATATTTATTTACATATATAATCGATTTCACCTTATTCAAAATGAAATTAAATGCATTTATATACATATGTGTATTTCCCGCAGCTTCAGGCTATTTATACCATCTCCCCTCCTTACAATGGGAAACATTGATCATGCTGGGAAAGTCCAAACTAGAGTTGAGTTATGTACCTTGGATCACACATTGGGCTAGGAATGTTAGGGCCCAAAAGAATAGCATTCAATATTTTTGAAAAATAACTATTGTCATAAAAAGTCTCAAAATTTCCCTTAAAAAACTGTAATTCTGCACAAAGTAATGTTCAATGCCTACCTAAAATGGAGTATTAATTGGAATTTTGCACTAGTCAACTAGAATCCGCATACACTCCCTTCGCTCCAAAACAATTGACGTTTTAGGTTTGGGCGGATGAATTAACAAATTCACTTACTCCTACTCCAATAAGTTAAAGACAGGTTTTCACTAAATTATTTTTAATTATGATTTTCTTTTCTGTTAAGGATGACATAATTATCATAGGGATTAGGAATGTGTCAAGGACAAATTTAAAAAAAGAATTAAATATTTTCTTGATTGGGTGAAATATCAATTATTTTTGATTAATTTTTAAAAATTAAAACATGAATTATTTCGAACCGAAGAAAATATCAATAACAGAATAAATCACACTCAAAAAACAGAAATGAAGGCACTTCAAATTTGCGTGACCATGAATAATTGTAAAAATTAAATTAAATTTTTTTTTTGGAAGTAAACACATTTTAAAATATCAGGAAGTCCTGCAGGTTGCATTTGTTTTCCTTGTGTGTTGTATTATTTCATCATTGTAAGTACCAAGTATACTCCAAGTACATATTCTTTTCCTAAAATATTTTACCTATTCTTCTTTGATCACTAACAACATGGATTAATCTACACCCTAGTTTCCTTATGACCAGTTGTATGTCCTTTCATTACAATATTGGGTGTCAAAAGGGGGGAAAAATGAGAAAAGAATGAAATTAGCTAGCCTTTCCGGGTACAAATTCCACGTTCATAAATAAATGTTTACATCGAACAAATGAATGTAAGACATATGTCCAATCAAGAATATTTAACAGAAAACAAAAATAATAATAGAGTTAAACACTTTTGGTCCCTTGATTGATTGGTGAATTCTTATCTTGGTCCTTGTAATATATAACTCATCACATTAAATCTTCAATCAATTCAAATATGTTGTATTGGTTTCTTTATGCAGTAAATATGTTATATTTGAACTACTTTTAGAAATATATTACGTTCAAATATTAGAGCAGCAAACAGTACAAGCTTAATAATACGTGCGTAATTATTTAGTGAAATGATTAATATTTGCGTAAATTTACAAATATTCACAAGCAAATGGACCAAAATGTATATTTCAAGTAATTGAAGGTTACACGGACTAGAACAAAACTTTACAAATAACGGAGGACCAGAAGTGCTATTAACCTAACATTAAAAGTTAGGGGGAAAATGCATGCCTATAAGGATGGTACTTGTACAACCACAAGAATAATAGTACTAGTAAAATTTCATAAAACTGAGCCAACATACATTTGATCAGCTAGTAATTTTCTTTGAAGTTCATATCTTCAAATATGGAAACAGAGAGAGGAAAAGGCAAAATGACAGATATTGATAACATTGTGGAAATATTTGGAGAAGGTTATGAAGGGCTAGAAGATGTTCACATAGATGTGTCAATGCTAGAGGATGATGATGATGCTGATAAACAATGTGACAATAGAAGCAATGAAGTAATTCATGGCATTGCTGCTGCTAGGGAGGTGTTTTCATCTTCATCGAAACGTCGAAATTCTCAAAGGCGACCATGTCCATTTGTGTTGAAGATTTATGAAATGCTTGCTGATATTCAGTTCAAGTCCTTGATTTCATGGACCAATAATGGGACCAGTTTCATTATCAATGACAATCATAAATTTGCTGTTGAAGTTCTTCCCCGTTTCTTCCGACATAACAATATCTCTAGCTTCGTCTGCCAGCTCAACAGCTATGTGAGTATGATTCTATTAAGGTTACATTATAAGTTATTATTGAGATCATTTTAAGGTTATTTTTTTGGTTGTTGTTTGAACAAATAGGGATTCAGGAAAGTAAATTGGGACAAATTCGAGTTTCGGCATGAATGGTTTCAGAGAGGAAAAGGGCAGTGGTTGAAGAATATAAAGAGGAAGACTAGTAAGTCCCAGATGAATGAGCAGCCAACGGAAAGACAAGCTGTAGATGAAACAGTTGCATTTACAATGGAGAAGGAAATTGAAAAAATCAGACAAGAGCAAGTCACAATGAGGGAAGAAATTAATATGCTGCAAAGGCAACTAGACATAATAGAGAAAGAGATGGAAGACATTAAGCAAGCTGGGAATAATATGTCCTCTAAGAAAGCCAAAATTTGCATGCTCTTATTCAACTCTTTATTTGAATGTTCACGAGGGTTAAGAAGCACTGAAGTTGCACAGGAACAGAGTGGTGACATAGAAGAAGATGGTGCTGGAAACAGCGGAAAGGGCGATCGAGGCCAGACAAGGAAAATGCAAGTAGAAGTGTTGGAGGGAGATAATGAAGGGAGCAAGAAGATTGCAGGTGCTGCACATTTTAAGTCTGATTCATATTTGAGAAAAATGCTCATGGATGAGATGAACTTGAATAATTTGGCTCAAGAGCAACCTGATAATTTCCTGGAGTCGGAGGAGCTGGCTGGAAGATCAACCTTTTGGATTGATTATGTGGAAAAGATGGATCACAATGCTGTCTCCTCTGGAGTTGCTCCTGCCTTTTCACACTCACAGGAAACTCCACTTTGAACTTTTACAATATACTTTATCTGCTCAATTACAATGTCATAAAATCATGAAATATGTTCGCAGGACACAAGGCTTTACTCTCATTTGCTTTTTTCCTTCTTCATTTTTCTGATTTAATTTCGTTTTGCAGGAATAGGTATATGAGGTTCTTACGGCATGTTATGGACACCAAGAAGATGCTGTCACAAGACTTTGTTTTCATATCGTCCTAATTGTTACACGTTTGTTATAGCTGATAACTTTGATTCCTGCACCTCTTTTTCTTTACTAGCTAATTTGTTATAGCTTTTGGACAATTACCTTTTTTTCTCTCTACTGTTACTTAAATCGAGACTCTCTCAGATTTTAGTGCATGGCGTTACTATGTGAAGACAAGTACTCTCAGTAATCATGAATGCTTTCTCGTCTTATAATGTTTGACTGTGTTAACCGCAAGTGAATCCTTGCTTCATTAGACTTATGGGGTTAGTAGAAGCAGCAAGATCATAAACCACCATAATTAATGCAAATGCTATTTACAACAACACAGATGGCTTACTTTACTAATACCACACCATGCATATGCAGTGAAACAAACCGCGGAAAGATCCATCAGATAAATGCTTATAAAGACTTATCGTCCCAAGGGAATCATTCTACTAAAGTTACTAGTACAATATTCATAAACCTAAAGCAACAAGAAAGTACACTCAGACATGCATTTTAGCCGCAATGATTTAGTAAATTCCCAAAAATTACAAAAACTTACATGCCCTTGGAGTAAACACCGTGCCGTTAAAAGCCTTGGCTGAATGTTATTCAAAGTAGAACACCTGAGCAATATATGGGAACATTCAAATTACAATTTAGCATCCCTCCAATTGATGTTGTTCATTTCACCTTTATTATGATGCAAATACAGAAAAAAATTGGGTTCTCTATGGTATAGTACTTCGTGTAGCTGCAAAATTGAGATGACAAAACACTTGCAAACAACCAGTGCGAAGGAGTTGCTAAAAGAATTAAGCAAACAATCCGTTAGGATTAACGTCAAAAAACTTTTGGTAACAGCGTAATTGAACTTCAATATAAATTCCACGAGAGCTACTATGAAACATCTGTGGGTGTAACACCTTAAATCTGGCTTGAGTCTCTTCCAAATATGAACCGCCTTACCCAGTCAGAGACAACCAATGCCCTTGTACGCCAACTGACTTGTTTGCTGGATATTCAAAAAACATGGTGATCAGATTTCCCCTGAAGGTCAAATAAAGGTTGATGGAAAAGCAACAAGACAGAAGCTTGGAATAATTACCTAGCATACACAGAATACCAGAGCCACTGACTGCTATGACCAATTGAAACCCAATCTCCTGGAAGTTGTGCTGCTGTTTGCTCTCCTCCCAAAGGTGCGAACTGACCCAAATGTCGGTACCTGGAACAAGCATTATATGGCTGTTAAAAAATATAAAAACTTTAAGCCAAAATCACAATCCAGAGCTTTAGTCTCATTCATCCTATATATATTCCCTCCATTAGTGATTGCGTGCATACTCAAGACAGCTTGCTAAGGATTCATAAATTAATATACTGCAGCAGACCATTAGCAAAATTGAGATCATTTTTCCCAATTCATTCATGTTGGTGTGAAGAACAAGATCACATAGAGAGGTGGTGCTAAATGATCAGATAAATCCAACTTGTACCTGAATGGGTGAAAGCGATGGCGGCCTTCTCCTCTAAACCGAAGAGGACCTTCTGGATTTTTTTCACACTCCTCCATACGATTAAAACATTTAGCTAAGTAGACACCTTGCTGAGATGCAACCTAGAAAAGTCATTGCACATGAGACATAAGATATTTAAGCATTTCATGCAACGAGAAGGAACACAAATAGAAGCTACACTCCTAATCTTGTTGGCATAATACCTGAGCTGTTGCTGGAAGATTTTTCATATCAGTATCCACTTGGGACAGAGCTGATTTAAATTCTTCAATGTCCACCTCAACTGATTCTTTAACACCATCACCTTTTGATTCTTTCAGGAGATCGACTAAATTACTCATTTTTTTATTTTTCAAGTAAAGCTCCACCTGCGGATACCTTTCACATATGTCATTAAGGACTTCCTGAAATTCTTTGACTGTAAGTGTTCCAGAGTTATCCTTGTCTGCTTTATGAAATATAGCAGCAATATCTTCCTGAACAATGAGAAATTTAGAGAAACAAAGATCAGTATTTGCACAATTTAATATGTAATGTCAATTCAACATCCGCTGACTTTTCCCTATGTTAATTAACCAAAGAGTACCAGTATATCCAGACCAACAAGTACCCTGAAAATCATTGCCTGCTCTGTACCACATTTTAATCAAATGAGGTACAAAGTGAAAATATTCCTGTGTGAACTGTATATATTACCTAGCTAAGCTTCAACGGTATTGCCATCCAAAGATGAAATTGAAAGTTACTAGCTACTCAAAACTGGCTATTAGAATAGCTGAACATGAATAGCAAATTCTAGTGGAATGCCAGATAGAATTACTACCCAATACATACAAGGAAAGAAATGTGAACAGGAAGAGAGTGAGATTACCATGACTTTACGCTGGTTGATTGTTGCACAGTCACCAAGCGCATATATGTTGTCCTGTCCCTCAACACGCAGCCACTCATCAGTTGCTAACACTCGTCTGTTTCCCTGTTATCAAATAGTATTTCATATACTGAATAAATACCAACAAAAGCTTAACAGAGGCATTAAATTAGCACCCACTAAACAAGACAAAATACCTGACCAATGTGCTTCATAAACTCCATAATTACTGGACGAGTTCCAATACCAGTAGACCAGACAGCCATTCCATAAGGCATAGAAGTTATTTCTCCACGCTTAACATCCTTCGTAGAAATTTCTTTTTCTCCTACCTTCACAACCATTGATCCTGTTTTCACATCAATACCATCTCTGTGGAATTTTTCTTCAGCAAAAGCTGTTATTCTTTTGTCAAACCTATAAATGATAAATAGGTTACATCAGAACTCAAGTGAAAGTGAAAAATGATCTCATAATGGAAGCTGCATTTTTCAAGTTAAATGGTTGCAGTAGAACTAGAAAAATATGGATTTTCTTGGGCATCACCCATCACATAGCAGAATTTAGACATTAGAATGTCTCTGAGCTAATGAGTCACCAACTTATTTTGCCAATATTTTGCATCTACTGAAAAGATCTGCATAAACTACTAGATTTTGGAATAAAATGGTGACTTTGCTCTGTTTCAACCTCTTACCAAAGTTACATTATCCACATAAGCAAGTCATTACTTGTCAATTCTTTGAAGTACACAGCTGTGAAGCAGCCTGATCTGCTTCACCTTCCTCCAAATAAAAGAAAAAAGAGAGGAAGAAAAGAAACAGACGATTTTCTGTTCAGCTCATTCTGAAAATGACGATCAATAAACCCAGTACTGTTAAACAAACGGGTAGAAGCTAAAGTGGCTTTTTCTAAGTGTGTCTTTCAACCGCATAATATCCTATGCCTAGGTATTACATCCTAATGTCAAGGGAAGAAAATAGACTTTGGGTTCAAACTTTTTGTATTTACAATTTAGCTCAATCAATGGGGAGAAACTGAAACTGTAGGAAGACAATATCCACCACCAGGCATCACTAGAAAGCCGAACATGAAGAATCACTCAAACACATTCTTAAATTTGCACGTTCAAACATGAGCTACTGCCTCAAAGAGGTATTATCTCCACCAGAACTTCTCTTTACAGGATGGGCAATCTATATACTACTATACTTCCAATAGGTGATTGTTCGAGGAATAATGAATGAGCATGCATATGAAATATACTTAAAATGACTACTTAAAAGAAGTGCTGTCTTACATGTTCAAAATATGATCTGTTGCCTCAAGAAGTGTTATCTTCACCGAATCTTTGACCTTAGGATACAGCCTAACTATGTCTTCATTGACAAAGTCATGAAGCTGCGCCGCAAACTCCACACCAGTTGGTCCACCACCAACAATAACAAAGTGGAGCAACCTCTTTCTCTCCTCATCACTGAGGGTAGGCAGACTTGCTTTCTCAAAACAGTCAATAACAGTTCTACGGATCTTTTGAGCATCTTCTACTTCCTGAACAAAGAGCATTTCAACGTAAATGTCAAGAGCAATGTTGTGCATGTGCTACATGTGACACCAAGCTAATATTAAATAAATTATGTAGAACTCCTCATCTCGTCGTATCACGAATTTGCCGATGGTATAAAGGGGATTACCTTCAAGAAGAAGGTGTTCTCTTCAACACCAGGAATGTTGAATGTATTTACACGGGCTCCAGTGGCAATGACAAGATAATCATAATCTACAGAAAACTCTTCCTTCCCATTCCCGTTGATGCTTAGATTTGATCGACAATATACTTTCTTGTTTTCTGGATCAATTTTGATACATTCAGCTTCCCAGTAATAGGCATCTACATGTTTCTGCAAGGAGGATGTCAACATAATATCAGAAAACAAGATATTTCAATAACTTAGCCTTAATAATCATAACATGGATTAGTTATAGTTGCAGCACATCCCCAAAGTTGAATGAATTAATTTGGGAAATTTTCAAAAATATATGTCACGTAGCCATATTTTCAGTTGATACAATATTATACAGCATTATCTAGGGACATAATGTATCAATCTTATATAAAGTATATAATAGTGTTTAAAAGTTATTTCTATACAAATATAGGCTAAATCAGCTAACAAATTCAAAATATGGTCTAAGGCGTGTAAATATTTCTCCCAGTGGACATAAGAGTGTAATTTTCCCTAAATTTTATACTTGTAGTGTTGGATTGGCCAATGGAACAATTAAGTGAAAGGTGCTGATATAGGCTTTGTATTGAAGAATCAAAATGAAACACAAACAAAATGCTATAAGTTCAACTTGCTGTTTCCAACCTTTCTGATAATGTTGCGGATTGGTTCAACAACGCTGCGACTTTCCACTGTGCCACACGTAACACTAGGCAGCAAAGGGGTGAATGCAAAGTAATTTCTTGGAGATATCACTTGGACATCATATGAAGGATCCTTCAGATTCTTCAAGAAACTGGTTCCAGCCCAACCAGTTCCAAGGACAACGACTTTCTTTTTTCTTTTGTTGGCCTCAACCAACTCTCCAGCATTAGAATTATCATAAGATTTTTCTGCCTCAGAGTATGCCACAAGACCTCCACCACTATGATTTATATGAAAGTGTCAGAACAGAGCAAACTGACCGCACGGATAACATAAAGGGCTGCAGTAGAAAAATATCTCTGAAGGAGGTAGGATGGAGAAAAACTAATGCCCCTAAGTGCTTTTAGGAAAAACAAGACGGCAGACCAAATTTTCATTTCAAAAACAAATAATAATGATAATAAAGTAAAACGCCTATGAAGCACTAACAATGAAAGTATTCTACTCTAGAGGCGCTAACTGCACCATCATATTGCTCCCAAAGATATATCCTCTACTCAATAATAGATGACTAGGAATCACGCTTAGAAGTATCACATATATACGGCATAATAAGTAGAGGATAATCAAATAGCGCAATTTTGTACCACTTCTATACAAAATGATTCCAAATGGAGGTACTAAATAGAATGCCATATTTACTTGTTTAGTACAGTGCGGAGGGAGCTTAACCCTAGCATATATCTCATCTTATGTACCCTCAATTTGCAGCCTCAGTTCTCAGCTATCTGTATCCCATTGCCACTTCCGGTTCTTTATCCTATATTCACCTCTGATTTACAAAATTGTCTATTCTGACTTGAAGATCTCAGTGGTAAAACATTTAGCATTCCCCAAGCTGGAAGAAAACTACATGACAACAGCATTTTATAGCCTAACCATGAAGTATTAATCATATGACCTTATAGCAATCCTGATTCTAAATGCTTTTACTATTGAATTAAACACATATTAAAGTTATAATAAACTTGTACACAGGAATTAGGATTGCACGACCATGTTTGCTTCTAATTGGATCATCAAGGCAATGCAATAGCTGAAACAGAGCAAAGCAGAGGTACTTGCTCTGCAATCCATGCGCAGTAAAATGACTATGAGTAAAAATATGAACTACTAAACAAAATTCCAATGTACTTAGCAGATAAAACATTTCGTCAAGCCCACTAAAAATTTACAATTTTAGTTAGCAGATCTGAAAATAGGTATCCAGAAACTATTTGATCATACTACGACTTCATGTCAGCACCATATTCCTTCACATAGAAATTCAACATAACAAGCATCTACAGCGATTTTTGTTTCCTTTTCCCCAAATAAAAGTAGTAGCTCAAAAGCTAGAAATCAGAAAACTAAATGAAACAAACTAGTTATTCATAAAATTGAAATATGCAACCATAGCTAAATTTAAGAAAGAGAGACAGGAAGAAATATACCTGACGGTGAAAACAATGAGCAGCTTAGAAAGGGAAGGATTATCACGAAAAGTTTTAGAAAATCTCTCGATCACCGATACTCTCTGCATTTTGCGTTCAACTTACGCGATCTCACCTAGCAGCCTTCTCTTCACCTATTGATTGAAATTAAACAAAAGCATCCATTAATTTGCCATAAAATCACACAGTTATACTACTACTACTGCTACAAAACCTCAGAAATATCACCTTAAAGTTCAGTTCACAGGCCGATAGAAATCAAAATATCAACGAATTCTTACAGAAATATATACCTGAGAAATTTGCTGTTGCGCCGAGAAAGAACGTGGTGTGAGTTGTAGAAAGAGAATATGGAAGATTGAGAAGAATCAATGAGAAGAAGGGAACGTGGAAATGTGCCAAGTTTTCTTCCCTGAGAAATGGGAATGTGAAGAGTCAGAGAGAGTCAGGAAGGTTCTAATACTTTCCAGCTTAGGCCTAAGAGCAGCGCTGGTCTTCGCTTAACGTGATGCCCAAGAATTAGACACATGTATTTTGGAAGGCAGAGCGCATTTTTGCTCTGTTGTCTCCGTCAAAAGTCAGCACGTTTCATCTTGGACCTTCCGTCCTTCCCCACGGTATTTTTAACGGAGTAATAAACAAATATAGTGCTCTTATGAAATTGAAGGCAGGAAATAACAATAGAATTATAATATAAGAAATTAGATTTATAATTGAGATATTAAAATTATATTCTTAATAATAATTTTGAATTAATACTGAAAATAATACTTCCGTCATCTCATATTATTTGATTGAATATGAAATTAAAATCTTAAAATAAACTACTATAAATAATCACATGACTATGAATCATTTCTCTAAAGATAAATTTAAAAATTTAGAGTTAAATTATATTTTAACTTCGCATGAAAAATCAAAATATTCGCCCAATTATAATTTTTTGTATATATAATCAAAGCCCTTTTTACCCTTTTGATTGAATCGAATGGGATGCCATGGAAATTCTGTGTTTTGGTAGGACAAAAAAACAAAGGAATCACTTGTCAATTTAATGCTTAAAAATATAATTGAAAGAAAATATTAGTTAAGAATAACTTGTTTTCCAAAAACTTTTTTGGTCGCACAAAACAGACCACGCAATAATCATGGAAGGCACATGAGAGCGGCGTTGAAGTTGGCAGTACATTTGGAAAAGGGAAAGGGAAAAGAAAAGCCGTGAGGAATGCGTATATCACCGACTGGTTGGGTTGGCTTCTCGTCTCATTTGACGGCTACCTCACCTTCACTTACTCTAATCAATTTCTTGTTTCTGTGAATCTTCTACTTCTTTTTTAATTTTAATAATTAAAGAGAGGTTCATGTATCATGACGCCAGCTTGGACAATTTTAGGTTCAAGTTTGATATGCTAATATATAATTTTCTTTTTTTTTTAAAGAAAAGGCAAATCAGATTTGGGGTTCCTAAGATCTAGGTGACGAACTGACTGTAGTCATGTTCTAGAAAGAAAGTTTTGGTTTTCAATAACGCTATCAATTGTCATGTGTGTAGCGCAGCATAACTTCTTTGTCCTGTTTTATTTTTCAATAATTAATTTAATTAATATTTAAAATTAAATTAAATTAAAATTTTAATATTTTAAAATTAAAATTTAAATATTTTAAAATTATATGAAAAGTACTATAAATTATATTTTTTTCATATTAAATATGATAAAAATATATATTTTTTTTAATATTAATAATTAATATCGAATTTTATAAGAAATTTTAAGTGTCCTGTGAAAGATGTATTCATTTGTGTAATTGATCAGCTAACTTAACTTTTACCCAAATTGATAAGATATTTTAATTTTTATACTATGAATTAAAAGCAACAATTAACTAAGCAATTAAGAAGGCAAGATATTTATGGCTTATATTATACTAATGTGAATTGAGTCTAGGATTTCTCAACTAGGTTCATGTATCAATATTGAGTAGTCTAAATCAAAATCACTTTCTCAAGATGAAATAGTTGGAATTAGGACAATTGATTAGTGACTCAAGTTTGACAATTGCTATCTCTAGCTCAAACTCATTAATTAACCAAATATCAGTCTCTTGATTCACTTAATTTCTTGTTAGCTTATTAACCCAACTTTAGTTTCTCTTCCTCGGCTAAGAACTTAGGGAACTAGAGCATGATTTATGTTTGCAACCACAGATTCACGAATTAAGCAAGTAATTAGCTAAATAACTGTCATCCAAATCATAATCATGCATATAATTAGTTAACCATTAAGAATCACACACTAAAATTGAGTTGCAACCGTATAATTTAAGTTTAACTACTCATAATAAAGAGAAAAGAAAGAAAATTAAAGGAGAAATAAATATAATTATATTAAAATAAAGACCAAAAATGCAAACTCTATTATCTTCCATTTATTTTTTGCTAAAATAGCAAAAGAGACCTTTTTACACTTGAACAAAAGCTAAAATGAATGAGAAAAATCCTATTTAAAGCTCGGCAAAATTTCGAACAAAAATGCCCCATCTAAGCATTTTGTATCCACAAACTTCATTCTTCAAACTGTGGGCATAAGCTAGTTTAATTTGTGGTCATGAACTTGTATTTTAGTTGCAGAATTTGTGGAGCATGAAATATTTCGTGAAGTGAGGCAGAAACTCATCTTTTTCGATCTTTTTTCTTCTTCAAGTTTGTGGCCACAAACCTAGGTCATTGGCATGAACTCCTCTTCTCTTGTTTTTCCTTCAAACTTCAAATGAACTTCAATCTTTCTCTATTCACTCATTTTTATCATATGATCATTTTTGAACACTTTTTTTATATATATAAAATTCAATAAAATAAATTAATTTGATTTATTAAATCACCCTTAAAAAAATTTAAAACACAAAAAAAAGGGCACGAATAACATGGTGATTTACCAACTTATCACTAAATATTTAAGCAATTAGCTAAAAATAAGTTCTACAAAATTAGTTGACCTCAATTTCAGATATTTGACCATTGCAAAGGTTAACCATTTTCGGTGCTTAATTTTTCCATTTACAAAAGTCTATATCTAATTAGAATTGAATTAGTTGCTTTACAATTTGTAGATTAAATTTTGTTTCATAATTTCATCAAACAAAGCCTTAATCAACATCGTTGCATCACTTTGCTTTGAAATTCTGACATGATTTTGTATGCTAAACCGTTAATATAGGATCTTAATTCAATATTAGGTTTAGAAATCATGTTAATATTTTCCAACGAAGAACATTGGGATGATAAATTGATAATTTACAAAAGAATACTTGAGCAAAAAGAATACTGGGTACTCCCTCAACATTTCTATTTGCTTTCTACAACCTCACCCTTTAAAAAAACAAAACTGTTATCCCTTCATTTTCTTTCTACTTTATATTATATAACATTCTTTTCTTTAATTTTTCGTTCATTCAAAAAAAATAGACATACATATTATTTTTATTTTTTCCTTAATGATATTATTTCAAAAAAATATCTCAACATATTCGAAATAATAAATACTTTTAATATGTTATACACATTTAGCTATGCGTCCAAACTCCAAATATTATTATTATTTTTTAAGCTTTATATCCAATCAAAAATGGTCATATATAATGAATGGAGCAGAGTTGGTCAAGTTGATCTAAAGTGGATATACTGTCCAAACAGGTCAACCCGGCCCAATTGAATAAGGAAGCTTGGGCTTGGATTACAGAAGTAGCTCATGGACTGGAGAGCAGCTTCCTTTTTTCCTTTTTCTTCATATTGGACTTGCAATTCTTAGTACTTTAGCCTCGATTTGTAGATTATTTTGACTATTAGTTTGAGATATATTTTGTTACTAATCTCTCCGTAGATTAATAATTCATTTTCTTCAATATTTATAAAAACTATATTTAGAATCATATATTATAATTATAATTATTATAAGTAATTTATATCTCGTCGACAAGACATGACATAACTTTAACTTACCGAAGGTATAATCTTAGATGTGAAAGTATGAAAGTCGTAGGTAGTCAAATGGTGTCGCACTTTATGAGGCAGAGGCAAGGGACTAGCTTCTTCCCGTGAAATTACACTAGATTTATTGTTGCATTTCATAATTGTATGATTTTTTATTCTTTGATGTATTTTGCTATTTGTTTCTTCATTCGTCGGATATCTTGTTATTTGTTGTCATATTTCCTTGCAACACTACTTCATACAAATTTCTCAACTCTCAACTCTGTTTATGATATTACACTGAATTTATAATTGTAATTTGTTAGATAAAATATCGAACTTTTTACCACTATAGAGTAAGGAATGAAAGGATTATAAATTAACTATAAAGTCCTATAGTTTAAATATGCTTACTTTCTTTTGAAGTAAAGAATTAATAGGAATTCACAAAAAGGCATGTTCTTAATTATAATAATGATTGAAGGGATTAATCGTCTAAAGAATTCCAATTGCAAAATGAATTTCAAGTTTCCAACTTCAGAAATTGTTCAATTTATTTCCAGTGATCACATTTTGCTTCATCAAAAAGTTAGAAAAAAGATTGGAAACAAAGCCAATGAACTTGCAACCTTTTAGAAAACGTCATTTACTCGCCTCAATTCCCATCTACAAAATGGAAAAATAAAAACGAAAAATGAAATAAAGTTGCTTTTTCTAGACAAATCCCTTTCCATTCAAAAATCTTGTGAACTTTCTTAAAGTTACAACTTTTGAAAAATCACATGCCTTTACTTTCTGCAAAGTCCAACTGTATGAGAGGGAAAAGATAAAAGAAAAAAGGAGAAAAACCAAAAAAGAAAAAAAATAGAAAAGATAAGTTTCTGTGAATCTTCCAAATAAATAAAGGTAATCAAGATCGGATTTCTATATGTTGATGATCAATTGAACGAGAAAAATAAAACTCTTTTTAAGGGTTTTTCGGTCATTTAACACGTCAACAAATCATTGGGTTAAGGGCTTAATACACACCTTAATGACGCAAAATCCACACATTAACCTCTTGTTAGGCTTTTCCCCAAAACCGGAAACCCCCGTAAAGAAAAAACAATAGAAAACCCCAAGAGAAAACCTCTTTTATATCGTTAAAATTAGTTAATTACAGTTAACTCCCATCGTAAAACCCAACACTATATTCCCGTCGACGAATCATCTCGCCGGGCTGAGATCAATCTCGATCAAATTCTCTTCGTCGACTTCGCTATTTCTCTTGCAATCCAATTCAATCTCTATCAACTCTTCTCTATCTTCCTCGTCCCACTGGAAACACGCATTTTCCAGCGAATCCCAGTTTCCGATGACCGGTGAATCGCCACCCGACGAACTATCCGTGTCTGTATCCGTTTCCGGGTAGTACATCGACAATGACGCGTACCTCTCAATAATCCCAAAAGCTTCTTTTCTCTTCTCCTCTGTATATTCCCCTTCTTCCCCGTCCTCTTCTTCTCCTTCTCCTTCATACGCTTCGTATATCACCTCCAATGGCGCTCTCACATTCCACTCCACGAAGCAATCGCCGTAAAGCGGTCTCGGTTCCGGGTCAAACACCGAACCCTTTTCATAATTGGAGTCCACAGAGAAGTCGGTATCATGAAACAGAGTCGGGTCAAACGCTGAATCCTTCTCACACTTGGTGCAATCATCAAGGTAAGCAAAATCAGTGGGAACTAGTAATGATGGGTCCTCGGATTCGGGTTTTTTCTCCTTCTCCTCTGTTTGCTCTTGCGAAATTCTCTGAGCTGCACCGAATCTGAGCAGAGAAAGTAACAGAACAGAGGTTGAGATGATTACCGGAGAAGCAGCAATAGCAGGGAAATAGAGGAGAATGAGAGTGTAGAGAGTAACAATGGTGGAGATTAGAGGATGGGATGCCATAGTGTTGTGAAGTGGTTCAGTGAGAATGGCATTTATTCTGAGTTGAATTTTCATCCATGGAAGCTAATATTGAATATGGAGGGAGGGAGGATTCTTAACTTTCCACCATTTAAGACGAAATTAAATCAATATTTGGAAGAAGATGGACAAGAGAGAATGGGGTTTCCATTGGAGTGATTGAATGCAATGCACTAGTACTCACTATAAATACATATGTGCTTGGCGTGTATATATATTTAAGAAGATTTTATGTAACGGATTCGCTTATTACTTCATATTCAAATATGGGGCAGAAGTTAATTATAGTCACCATATATAATATATATATATACATTTATACAGATTATAAAAATGTGTTATAAGTTGTAATAATTGATAAGTTAAAATATTTAAAAGACATGAAAAGATATGTAGTCCAAGAAAAATTTACCTGACTCTTAAAATTTGAAAGCTACCACATAAATTGGGATAAAGAAAAAATATATATATATATATATATTACACACACATATAGAAAATTATATTTTAATTAATTATTATTTTAATAAGCGAATATATAATATATTTTAATTTTTTTAATGAAAATTATAACTCAGTTATTTCCGGTACTTCATACTGTGTGATTCTAAGTCAAAGAGGGGATGTAGTACAATGATAATCCTTAACCTTTTCCAACGCTAAATGTAAACTTACTATTAATATTTATTTCTTAATTTTATTGTCCAAATATATTTCTTAATCTTTTTAAAACATTAAGTTTGTTCAACCCGAGAGCACAAAGGTACATGATGCAAGTGGCAGAGTAAAAATCAACAACAAATGCAATGACCATAGATAAAGAATTTATTTTTATTTTTAATTATAGATTTTAAATTTAAACTTCGAATATTTTTCTAAAAAACTTAGGAACACCTTTTTGTTGAATGAATTTTATGCAATATATTTAAATTCCTTTAAATTTCAATACGAATATAAAAATATGAGAAAATTTAAAAATTGAAAAAAAAAGAAAAAAGGTGACATAGAAAAGGGGATAAAGGAGAAGTAGCTTGTGGGGGATGGGGTTAGTGGGAAGTGTGGGTTTGATTTTCAAGAAAAGGAGTGAAGAGTATGGACACAGTGTGTTTGTGGGGAAGAGAGTTAGGCATGGAATAATAATGTTTAGTAAGAGTAAGGTGTCTTTCATCTTCATGTAAATTAAACTAATTGATATGATTGAGATGACAAATCCTTGTTATTTGGATATAGATTGACTACTTATCCAATATACCAGCTACTACTACTTACTAATTACTTTCCAAAACATGCAAATCAATCAGTGGTTGATACAGTACATCCCCCTGTTCAATTTGTTCTCTTCAAAAAATTATGAAAATTAGAGCTGTTTCTAATTGTCTTGATATCTACATTACCAAAAGCCAATGATAACTTTGTAAAAGTTTTTTTTTTCTTTTATCAAAGTTGTAAAAAGGTGTTCATTATACAGTGTATAATGCTTATTATTACATTTTATTATGAGTAGGCAAGATGTCATCCAACTGTTAATGAAGTGAAGATCATGAGATGTCATGGTTGTATTTGACAGGAATGAAAAATATAAGCAGTTACATATCCAGGACCCCTGAAACAAATAGACGCGTCAGAAGTTCTATATAGATTATTTTTCAATACAATTTCTTTTAAATTCATTAAAATTTCATGTACCGATTCTTGAATGCCCGTTATGGTAGAATACTCATGTGGTACTTTCTCAGATTTTACACGTGTGATACACGTTCCTTCTATTTCTCCAAGATGTCTAATTCCTATTACTTTGATTGGATTATTCGTAACTGCATATTTACAATATAGGCGTGGTGATCAGTTGGACCTTTGATTAATTAACATTAACATCTCTTTTTGATTGACCTCCTCCTTTCTTTAATTCACAGGCACAGGAGAAATCCGGCTTAACTTATTTCCTTATTTTTTGGCGCTTTCCTTTCCAGTGAAAGACCTTATTAGGCTCCTCTTGTGTATATAAAAATTTTGGTTAATGACAAACTCTTATTAGAAAAGAATTTCTTAAAATTCTTTTAGAGAAAGAGCTTCGTTGCTTGGTGTCAAATTAGGATATGCAGTAGAAAAATGGATGATTTTTTTGATGATATCGACACATCTGAGATCGCCAAATGCTCGGGAGTTCCTCTATTCAATCCTTTTCCTTCTTCTTGTTGCTGGATATCTCGTTCATACACATCTTCTCTTTGTTTCCCGGGCCTCTAGTGAGTTACAAACAGAGTTCGAAAAGGTCAAATCTTTGATGATTCCATCATCTATGATTGAGTTGCGAAAACTTCTGGATAGGTGCGAAGAAAGCTCGAAGAGCTCCTCTTATATTATAAAAAGGTTTGTAGAAAGTTTTCAATGTTTGATAAATAAGCAAAATAGTATTATTACGAAATATTTATATATATGCAATATAGCAAAACGCTATAGATCAGGTTGAATAGGCTGAGAAGTCGGGGTTTGGGAATGGAGAGGGGTCGTATGATCAAGGGATGGAGTTTGGACGGGGAAGAGACTATGAACTTGAAATATAATGTCACTTATGGAATTTGTTTTTCCTACTCTCATAATGTAAATCATTTTCCTAATTCGTAAGAAAATCATTTTTCTATAGAGGAAATCTATTTCAAAATATCTTGGCAAACCAAATATGAAAAAAATTTAAAATATTTTCTTCCATACCAAATGTGTACACTGTATGGGGTTCAACTATTAGTAAGGAAAAAAAACGGAATGTGATTTTTCACCGCGGCTTAAATTTTGCTGAACAAAATTACTCGTATATCTACGTTGGTAAAAGATTGAGAGGGTAGTAAATATTAAATAAAATAATTAATATGCACGTAAGTTAGACTCAAATCGAACACCATTGCAATACAATTTACCTAATCGTAAAGGTAGGAAATCAAAATATCTCATCGTGGTCTTTAACTCTGCACAAGTTCATAAGCAAAAGTTCAATTGCATGAACTTCTGCCCATAGACACAAGTTCAATAATATGAAATTATGCCTTGAGGTACAAGTTCAATAGGGAACTTGTGCCTATAGGCAGAAGTTCATGCAATTGAACTCATACCCTACTGAACTTGTGTCTAGGGCAGAAATTCAATAGCATGAACTTCTGTCTTTTAGGACTAACTTATGCTTTGCGAATTTTATTTATTTTGTGATTTTTTTATATTAAAGGTATTTTTTTTCCATTTTCATTACTTAAAATATTGAAAGACGAAAATTAAAAATCACCAATTTAAGAAGTAAAAATTAAAAATCATCCTAAAATAGGGATAACCAACGCAAAAATCTGAAAAGATTTTAAAGCCCATCAAGATTTAGATTTGGGATTAGTTAATTACATTCCTAAAATGTCAATGACTATGGAAGGAATGATTTTGATTATGTGTGATAATTAATCCAATGCTTAAAATAAGATACATATTTTTATTTGTTGTAAACCCCTTTCTCTAATTAGTTATACATTTTCTATGTTCACCCATTTACATTAAAATTAGAGTAAAGGTTGAAAAATTCATTAAATTTATTTTTGATTTTTGAGTTTATTATTTGAATTATTTGTTGTTTAAATTTAATATTTGAACTATCATTTCTTGTTTATAAAAATATATCTAAACGTTGATTGGACTAAGCGTGTGTCGTCAATCTCTGTCACGCGCATGACATCTTATTTTTTTTCATAAAAAATTGCCTACATGACATAATAACAACTAAAATTACTGGTTAGTCTTTTTTTTTTTAAAGTTCCAACTTGAAAAACTTCTTCTTCATACTCTTCCTTTTTTGTTCATACTATTTCAATTTATTTTTCATTTTCATTTTCTAATTCTAGGATAGAAACAAAGTTAAGCAAGATTTGAATCAATGGAACAAGAAAGATGAGAGAAGATAGAGCACCAACAAAATAAAAATGCTTTATAAACTTGAAGAAGGAAATCAGAGGAGGAAGAATTGTGTAGAGAGGAGCTGAAAGGGTAATCTGAGATCTTTCATGGGGTATAGGAAGTGATAGCGGCAAAAATCTAGTGTAATAATAATTTATTTTGATTTGCTATGATGAAATTTATTATACACGTAGAGTATCACATAAAAAATTTTTTACAACAAAATCGAAAGTGCATTGCACTCAAGAAATATAAATAGTAAGATATGTTTTTGTAAAAAAAAAGTGATAGTTCAAATATTAAATTCAAACATCAAATATTTTAGATACTAAATTCAGAAAAAACGAAGATAGTTTGAATGAATGTTTAACCTTTTTACTCTTAAAATTATTTTCCTTTTTGGGGTATCTTGATCTTCCAGGCTGCATCCCTTACTAACTTTTGAGCATTAGAATTTGACTAATTCAATTATTTGAATTTTCCACTTCGAATCATCAAGTCTACTTGTCTACTTGACATACCAAAATCTCATCTATATTTTGCAGTATATAATATTCTTTTCGTTCTAATTTAAAAAATTTAATTGGACATAAAATTTAAAAATAAAAAAAAAAATTTTTGAATATTGTAAATCAAAATTAATAATGTGTGAAGTCTTTTAAATTTTTTATATAAAATATAAAAATTAAAAAACTTATTAAATATAAAAAAGTTTTTTTTTATATAAATTATATATATATATATAATACTTAAATTGAGACGGAAAGAGTAATATGCATAGTTGTTCTGACAAATTTGTGATCCGGAAGCCTTGCACTTTAATTTGTTATATATTATTTTCACAGAATACAAATAAATCCTTGAGGAGTCGTTTAATTACCGGGATTAGGGGTTATCCCAATATAAATTGGGGATTAAATTTGTCGAGTATGTTATTACAGGTATTAGTTAAAATCAGGTTAAATTTATGTCAAATTTTGGAATTATCTATCTCATTATTCATATAAACGGTGAAATAATAATTAGAATAATTTTATTTTAGTCGGATTTTGGAGCATTTATATATCCCCTACTTGAAATTTTTTTTTATTTTAACTTGTTTGTCTGGTTTTGACATGATATAAAATTTAAAAAATTTAAGAAATTTTTTAATTTTTTCTGATGTTAAATTAAAAATATATAGAGTGTATCAAAATTTCTTTTAATCTTACAATTTTAAATATGTTACAAAAAAATTTTAAAAAATATTTTATTTTAAATAAACTAAAAAGAATAGCGGGACAAAAAAATTAAAACGGAGGCACACAGCAGTAATTAAGTTGCTTGCTAAGAAAATGGCCATCTTTCTTTTCACTTTGTCACGTCAAAATTTCTGTTGCACACTTTAATTTGCATAATTGCATGTGATAGTCAAAGTTGTCCTCTAATGTTGGGGGCTTAGATATCAAAGTTAAGCAACCTAACTGTTAAAATGAAACCTACTACTAGTAATTAATTAAACAGTGACTTAATACCATGTTGGTTTTGTATCAAAGTTGAGGAACATGGAACGTGACCAATTATATTAATGCAATCATGATCCTATAACAATTAGGTTAGCTGTCAGATAATCAAGCTCCCAAAAGTTAAAATTTCAGACATATTGTGTTACGTTGAAGTTTATAACTTTGCAAAAAGTTTGGCACACTTTACTGGATCAGTTACATTAGAGAAATTAAAATTTCAGGACATTGTCACCAAGCTCATAAAATACAATGTATATTAGAGCCCAATTAGTTGAATTTAATAAAGTAAGTATACCAAAATTTAGGAGAAAAGATTTTCAAATTTTTTATGTTATTTTTTTTTTAGTTTTATAATCTTTTTATAATAGATTTTTGTTTTTATAAATAAGAAATTTTTATTTTTATATATAAAAATTTTAAGAAAATTATTTTCTTCTGTTTAAATCATAAAAAGATAAGAAATCTCATTTCCTCTGAAATCCTGACAACTAGGTTTAACCAGTAATAATTAATGTAAAAAAAAAAAAAAAGTACCAATATCTTGTTGGTGCATGCACGTGGTTTGCATAACCATAAATAGGTAAGGGAAAAACTACATATCTTGTTCTAAAGCCAACTCCACATTAGTAATAATATTGATAAAGTATTTATTATATGCTAGTATATAGCCCATTGCTTTTAATTTGGGGTCTACCATGCACTACATTGTAATATTGCTTCACTCCCACGAAAATAATGCACCATTTCTAAGGGAGTACTGGAATTGAAACATCCAGTTGAATTACAAGCCTTTTTCAGTGATCAAACATTTCAGTCAAGATTTTTAACTTTTTGTGTCTTGAATTTTAAAACCATCAATTGCAAGGGCTAATAACTAGGTTCTAAATTTCCGAACTCCTAGCCAGGCTTCTGCATTGCCAATTATCCACCTTAAGGAGCGGATTCAACATGTTGTGTGCAGTGTGCGGATTCATCGAAACCCAAAAATTGTTGTGTGTATATATATTCACTAAATAGTTATAAATATTTAACTATGAATTTAGTTAATTATTATCGTATACTAATTTAAAGTCATTGTAAAAATTTATAAACTTTAAATTTTAACCGGATGAATCCGCCTCCGTCCACCTCTAACTGTCAACTCCTATGTAAAGTGTAATGATAAGATTCACAGTAACTAATTTATCCTGTGCTATTCTCCGTCTCAAATATCAGCTGCTTTGACAAGTTGAATTTTTCTTCAAAAGGTTTTGTGTTTTAGCATTTAGGATTTCTTAATCTGTTTTAAAAATAAAGTAACACACTGAGAAAGTACATGAATAATACTATACATTACAATCCTTTATTCTTAAAAATTTAAGGGGCCAAATAAATATGTTATTTTAATTTAGAAGATATTTCTTCAAATAATAATACACAATAGCATTATAAGGAGTAAAGACAAGGCTTTTTTTTTTAATTTTAAAAAAAAACGTATAGACGTTATATAGGACACATGCCATACTTCTTAGAGGGAATTCGTGCTCTCTACACACACACACACCCAAAAAAAAAAAAAAAAAAGGGAGGAATGTGCTCATCTGGTTAGTTCCGTAGTTGCTTATGGCAGACAAAAGATCTCACTTGTCTAACTTTTTTTAAAAAAAAAATAGAATCTATTCGACTAAAAGACAGATTTTCTGAACTTCAGAATTCAGAGATATATTCTTTTGCAATTTTTAAGTTAGTAAAAATACATAAAAGATAAATTCAAGATTTAAATGCTATGAGTTAAATTTTTAAAATTTTTAATGTCAAATTTTATAAAATTTTTATATATAAATTTATATTTCGCAATAAAAATATTAAATTTAAATGACCTCATCCACTCCTGAGTGTAAAATATTACGACGTTTGCTATTATAGTATAAAACAATGCAAATGAACTTAGACCAAAACTCTTCTTCTTTTTTCTTTTTTTTTTTGTTATTCAACTATGCGTGTGATCATAAAGCAAGACAAAACGAATTCAAGAAAGAGTACTGTATGCAATATTTCACCTTTATTCTTGCAATTTTTGCCTAGATTATAAATTTAATAAGTGACATTCTAAAATATGATGTCTGTCATGTACTTGATTTATTCAAAAAAAAAAATAAGATGTCGCTAGAGTGATTTGTTCCTTCTCTCACTTTGTTAAGTATCGACATTGCTTAAGAAGAAAATATCTCGTGTACGTTATTTTAGCAGTCACACTCATCCACTTGCCCTCTTCATAGTAGTGAAGCAATTAAATTAATTATATATAAGTTGTTAGGACATTTAATATTTTTATTTATTTATAGAATATCAAAAAATAAGGGAAAAATCTCTACTAAAAATAGAAATTTTTTCCACTGTAAATTAATGTAAAATTCGTGTCATAAAATATGATTTTCTCATTCATTTTCTATCGAACCAGTTCACAGAAAAAACGTATGGTGGGAAACAAATTCTCACTGAAGTGTGGGAGACTTCATGATTTTTGAAGAATGAAAAAATCCCACGTCGGTTGTTAAAGAGATGGGTGGACTCTTTATATGAGCTTAGGCAATTCTCTCCTCACAAGCTAGCTTTTTGGGTTAAATTAGACCCAAGATCCATTTCTTAACAATATTAGTGGGAATAGCTATTTCATATTTTTTGATGGAAAATTTTAATTAGTAAAATTGGTAACCTATAATGTCATGGCTAAAGGTCCTCCATCTTTCTTTTCACTTTGTCACATCAAAATTTCAGTTCACTTTACTTTAGTGTGATGGTCAAATTAAGTTGCCCTCTAAAGTAGGAAGGCTTAGACAACAAGCTATCAACTGCTAATGAAACCAATTTAATTAAAGAGATGTTCTTTCCGTACCACATTGTCTATTCTCGAACATGGGACGCAACTGTAAGGAAGACTAACTCAAACTAGCTTGGAGTATAAATTAAATTTATTCGGAATTTGATATTTTGTTGATTCTTATGATTTATGTCAAACTATATAGTATTCTAATATTTATAGTAAAAATAATATTGAAACAAGTTTTAAAATTTTCTAGTTAAAGTAGGTCGTATATACTCCTTATTAAATTATTTATATTTTAGTATAGAAAATTGTAATCCTATCTTCGCGCATACTTTTTTGGTTGTCTGGGAGTTGAATCAGAAGCATCGAATGAAAGGTTCTGTATGAATCGATATTATTTCATCCCAAGCCCTTTCTGATATCTCTCAAGGATCCCCGTTGACAACAACCACGGTAGTAGTTGCGGAAGTACTAGATGGAATTATTTTCCTTCAAATTAACAAAGAACGAATTAAAGGCCAAAGGTAAATTCACGCCGTCAATAAGAGGTTTGAGGAAGTTGTGACACTGCAGTGATCATGGTGATGTTAATTAACGGTGGCAATTATTGAAATGTCAGTATCATGTAGAATTAGATGTCTATTTTGGATAATTTTAAGAATATATTTGAACCGTTTAGATAATGATAGGGGTTTTCAACTAATTAATTAATTATTTATAATGTATTCTATTTTTATTTTTATTTTTGTCAAATAAATTAGCAGTTGTTGGTGTTTTTTTAAAAAAAAAATTCTTCCAAACCTCTCTGAAATAAATAGTTTTCTTTTTATGCAAATCCAAATGTGGAGTATTATAGTATTTTTTTGATGAATCTTGAATACTTAAAATTTAACATGTTCTCTCTTTTCTTTTTGAGAAATAAATGAAATGACAGTATATCCACCATAAAAGAATTTTACCTTTCTAGGAAAGTAAAGATGATCCTTTTCGCATGGGATAAATTTAACTTTTTCGCCTATTTGTAATCTTATAACTTATAAGAGTTTTTTTTGAGAAAAATAACACGGACTTAAGTGAAATCAGATAATATGGTATACTAAAAGTATTTTTGAATTATTTTAGACCCAAGCAGTGACCAATTAATGCAATAATCCTATATCAATTTTAGCTAGATGTTAGCGAATCAGCTGGCTCAAGTTTGTACGTAATTAAATACTTCATCCGTTTTAAAATAAGTATTGCTTTAACAAAAAAAAAATCTCAAAATAAGTGTAGTTTTAAAAATTAAAGACAAAAAATAATAAGTAATTATTTTTAACTATACTCTTATACTAAAGAATTACTTCTTTTTAAATATGCTCAATTCTCATAAAATCTGAAACAAAATAGGAATAACTTAGTAAATTGTACTTTGCATTTTTATGTTTTTAATAAATATGAAATAAGTTAAAGCGAGAGGAGGATTCAATATTTAAAATCTATGAGTTCAACTTTTTAAGATTTTATAATTGAATTCATTATATTTTTAAAGTCATGAGTCCATATCTATTATTTGTTATAATTTTATATATAAATTTATATCTCACATTAAAAATTATGAACTCAATTAAATTCATACCTTATATATTACGTCCGCCTCTTAGCCGAAGGAAATATGTCACTATAGACTGGGACCACAGAAGCAAGTATGTACCAACAATTTGGCTTAGCAATTCAGGTAAAAAGCGTGTAACAAGCTGTATACCAACATGGAAACGACATAATTGGCATATATTTGTAGCAGCAAAGCACGTGACTTGCATAACCATAAAAGAGGTGACGGAAAAGAACATTTCTTGTTCGAAAGCCAACTCTCAATTAATTGATGTTCGCTTCTTTGATTTATTTTACTTATCATGTTCGTTTTATGCACGGCCTTTATAAGAAAAAAAAAATTAAAAATAATTTAATTATTTTTATTTATTCTTCTAATAAAGTGGAAAGGAGGGAGTACGGCTAAAGTATCATTCATATATAGCCCATTTGCTTTTAATTTTGGATCTACCAGTACTGCAAAACATTATATTTTATATTGCTTGACTTTCACGATAATAATGAAGGGACTGGAAATGCAAAGACACATTACATTTCTAGCTGTTTTTTAGTTATCCAATCTCTAACTGTCAACTCCTACCTATTTATCTATCTATATGTAAGTGAAATGATTATCAGATTCAAAATAATATCTTCAATTTATCCGTTCGAAATTTTTTACTTTTAATATTATTTATTTAATAGTTAAGAAACATATAAATAATTAAAAATTATATAAAATTTTAATCTGACAATTAAAAAAGATGAAGCAAATACTTTTTGTACCTTCACTGTGTATGTATCCTTTTCCATCCATGTTTTTATTTAATGCAATGCGGCTCTCTAAGACGATCTAAAAAAGACAGGGTTAGAGCACATTAATATTTAGTAGTACTCCTCCGTGGCTATCTTAAAATATTTAGCGCATTTTTTTATTTATACACTTTAAAAAATTATTTCTTTTAATTTATTTTACTTTGTTATATTTTTTACCAATCTCTTAAAAAAATATTAATTAAATAATAGTTTAACTAAATGATCTCTGTGATTTCAATTTAATAATCTCTGTTTCATTTTACTTGGCTCTTTATATTAAAAATAAGTTTTTCATTTTATCAAGAAAAATTTATCATTTTCATTTAATATTATCTTTATTATTAAATAACTAGATAAAGTGTTAATAGTCAGATTCAGATTTCAAAAGTATAATTAATAAAATTAATTTACTAAAATAAATTCATAATAAATACTTTTTTAAGAAGAGTATTAAATCAACATGAATCAAGTAAAATGAAACAAAAGAAGCACTACTCTCTTTTTCACCATGTTAATTTCTCTTTACATTTATCAAAATAAAATATCTTAATTTTTTAAAAAGAAGTAAACTATAATTGAGATCAAGCATATCTTGTGCCTTAAAATTAAATTGGGACACGCTGAAAATCAAATGCTCCACCGAACCATACCGGAGGAAAATGTATTGAATTGAATCTTAAATCCTAATTAAAATATTTATAGTCTTCAAAATCAATCTAATGAAAAAAAAATTACAATAAGTATTTTGAGACGGCGAGTGCACTTATTTCGGTCAAACAGCAGCAAATACAACGATAGCGTACATGATTTTTAGTAAATCAAATGTTATGCATTGATATCTCCGTACCCAATTAGTTCTTCTTTTTTTTTCTTGATGAAGGATTGTAAACCTTTCTAAATAGAACGATATAAACCCTGAAAATTCATATAACCAATAATATCTTCTTTCTTAGAATTAAAACATAATAGTAATAATAATTGTTGTTAAAAGGCGAGGGAAACAGTGAATAAAAGAAAAACAAGAATTAGTTAGTCATAAGGATGGGAAAAAGTATACAACACTTTTACCTATTTCTTGTATTGCACTATTGTCGTCTGTCGACCCAGATGACGAAAATTACTGTATTACAAACAGACAGCACCAGTACTACAGTTAGTTACACTTTATTCATCTTTGTCATGATTTCATAGTCCCAAAATCTCTTTATGTCAATAGACAACAATGACATGAAAGAAAAAGGTTTTGAAAAATAAACGCATGATCTTTCGGAAACAGTCTCTCTACAGGTAGATGAGATTACATCGGATATGTTGTTGTAGTTAGGAGTAACGAATTATTATAGACAGAATTGAAGACATCTACAATATTATCTTAGCACTTCAATTTCACCGTTATTTGGCGTGACCTATTGAAATACAAAGGGGCTGCAGCAAATGGAAATAAAAAACACATGCATTTAAGGATACGACCTAGAAAGTCAATGAAATGGTTGAAAACTATGGCAAATTAGAGTTCAAATCCTAACCGAGACATAGTATGTTAAGATTTCTTTCCATCTAGTCTTAAGCTAATATGGCAAGAAGAGTTACTTAGTAGTCGAGGTATTCACAAACTGACATAAAAACTACCATTATCACCCGAAAAAAAAACACTGAAGGCACAGTACTTGAAATGGTAATACCATTTTTCTCAATAAGTCATCAAATTCCAAAGTTAACTATATACACAAACTATGATTCAGTATTCACCAAAATACTGACCAACCTTCACTCCATGCTAACCCAATTGATTCTATAGTAAAACAAAAACACACAGTGTATTTGAAATTCATGCGGTCTCCACAATCAGTAGTATCTAGGACGAGGTGGAGGGTATACCCCAGGATGTTGTGCTCCGGAAGGAAAATTTCCATGTGGTGGCCTCGGAGCTGGAACTCCTTGAGGAAAGCCTAACGGAAAGAAAGAACAAGTAAAATAAGAACTTGTTTCTTCTCTTTAACAACAATAATTATGCCAGAACACATGGTGAGCCTATGCTATACATGAACCTCATTCCAATAAACTTAAGTTATAGTTTGAAGAGCTTTCTCCAATAAATTTGCTGCTGCAGCTTTTTGACTTATTTTCTCAATTAAAATTGTTTCCGACGTTCAAGCAGACACTAGTGATTAGAGCATAAAGTCTTATAACAGCAGAAAATTAGCAAACCAAGTCACCGTTCAGATATTCTCTAGTTCCTAGTTAAGGCAAATAATGCAATACACCACACTTAGTCACTCCCCTCTTACAATTGTGTGAACGACCATGTCACCAAGAATTATGCAAAGCTTAAAGGCCATACTAACAGATGTATCCTGCACGTTTTCCAATGGTTTTCTCATTCCTAGTTTTTTTTTTTTTTTCATTTTATCGGGGATAAGCTATAAAAATGCAAGAAATATGAAAATGGAGTCAGAGAAACGGGAATAGATTAAGTTACCATATGGTGTTGGCATCCTTGATTCAAATGTAGGTCCTCTCAAGTCGGGTGGCAGATATCTAGGATCACCAGACATCCTCAGGTAGGGATCATTCATGCTGCTCTGGTGCAACTCAGCAGCACTCCAAGCTTCAGAACCCACATGCGGCTCATAGATCCCTCCTCCATGGATAGCTGATCTAGCTTCCATATCATATCCCCTTGAATTACCGTAGGCACTGTGAGTTCCATGGTGACCTAAATCACCTATGCGGTTGTAACCGGAAGGGGTCGAATAGAAGGTTTCATGAGGTGCTTGAAGTGGAGGCTGAGCATACGGACTATTTGGATGTCCACCTATCCAAGGTAAAATAGATATGCATCGGTATTCCAAGAAATACAAGCAAAACAGCACTACAAGGGTCACAAAGAAGAAGCAAAAGACCTGGTAAATTTCTGAGACTGTGTGATGAAGGACCACTGTAGGACTGTCGGTATGCCTCGCAAGGATACTGCATTGATGGGCTATTATGTGACTTCACAGAACTGTCACGAGAATAAGGGGTAACATCCCTATTTGAATTCAAATTTGCTTTCATCTCGTCCAAGCATCTCTGAGCCTCCCCTCTGCCAAGTTCTTCAAATCGTACCTATCATGCAAATAAGAGGACTGCATGAATGAGAAACATGAAAGCAAAATTTACAGGACTGGAATTGCATTTCTGAAATCATTCACCTCATCAAAGTATTCATCTGCTCGAGGCATATCTTTGCTCGTAGGTAAAACAAAATTCACTGCAACATAAATATTATAGGTTACAACAGAAAAAGGGGGAAATATAAGACAACAGATTAGAGAGCTGGAAAGTGTGCAGAAACCAATCTCTGTGATACCTAACATTTGATTTACTGCTTCAGCGGGAACTTCTTTCCCCATTTCTTTGAATCGCTTCTCACCACGGATCTTGAGCTCTTCAGGTGTTGGAACAATCGCAACAGCAATCTAATTCAGAGGCAAAACAAACAGGGAGATCAGGATGCTTCAATTAAAGGCCTATTAGGAGAGTAGTCTGCACATACTCTTGTCAACCTAAAAATGCTCCCTTTGGGAGAACAACTTCTGTACCTTCTTATAGCTAGCAAAAGGCTTCAATTTGCGCTTCCGGGCATTTTTGTAGACATTCGTCTGATCAATTATGAAATTACGAGGAATCTGGGAAGCCCTGGACAAAAGAGTGTTGAATATACCGGTAGCACGTTCCATTAAACGTTCAAATCTTTCACCATAATTATGTTTGCGCAGCAAACCAGGAACCTGTATGGAGATAAATTACTTGTTATGGAAATAGCAACTCAAGCACTTCCCTATTTCTTATGAATGAAAAAACACCAGCGCCACTCAATGTAAAAGAAAAAAAAGTACAGTAAAATATGAAACCTTCATTAGATCCAAAGCTAAATTAGTTCCAAGCAAAACATATCGCTTTTCTGGATGTTCCGCCACCCATTTCTCAGCCCAGGTGCTCTTGCCCGAAGCAGGCAGTCCTACCAGCATCATAACTTCACAATCACACAGATTAGAGAAACTAGGACCCAGAATGGCTTTCCCATCTTCCATGGCACAAGACCACGGCTTATATCCTTCTACAGGAGTTAGTCCATCATCTATGATAAACTGCATGTGCACAACTACATTTTTAAGCAGCACATGAGGGAAAAGAGCTGAATGCCATTGTAGATTTTTCATTGGACAATCCACCACTTCGAGGCCATTTGGACCTGCACTAAATTGCTTTGCTATTCCCAGCCACTTCCCATTTTTAGAGAAACCTATGGAAGCCAGAGGGCTAGACTCAAGGTCAACACAACAAACTATTGTGTCACCAATCCCAAATTTTCCGCCATAATCAGCAAACCTTCCTTGACTTGAAAATTTTCCAGTACCCCCAAACCCAAAACTGTGCAGGGTTTCCCCAAGGTTTCCTACTGCATCATCTCCCCTTGAGATGCCAACACGACAGACATGTTGTTGATCTAGTGGTGTGTCTTCCATGTCTACGGGCTGATCTGAAACGATTTTGCAACCAAAGCAGTACTTTCCTCCAATAATTCCCATATTGGCTCGAGCACCTGACCAACAATAAGCAAATCCTTGCTCATAAAGTGCTGAACCTTGTAGTCCATTTCCTTCAACATTGAAATCTGAAAGATAAAACAATCCACATCAAAACACAATACATTGACGAATAGACTAATAAATAACACCAACAAATAAAGACACAGCAAACAGATGTGCCACTGGCTAATTGGCTCTCTAATATTTTCTAGTTCTCCCATCCCCAAGTCCAATCTCAAGTTTAAAGAAGTTGTCCAACTATAACTCAGGGGAAACCATCCAAGTAAATTATGCACAGGAAACATATAAAGCACCTAAACATGGACAATTGTTATACCTGCTAACAAACAAAGTCAGTGTTTTGGTCGACAATACAAAAGGTAATTAACAAGGACGCGCCATAAGCCAATATATAGGCTATGATTCCACGAACAGCTAACTAAAAAGAACACAGAGTAAGTTTTGGAAAAACTGACAAGACCCTTCAGCCGAGCCAGATATTCATGCTCAACATAAACTACATGGTTGCCACAAACCACAAAATCTCCGGATTTAATAAAGTAACTTTCATGTCCTCAGCATTGGCTTTGGAAACGTAAGCTGCAATAAAGCTAGCATAGTCCATTTACCCATAACACACACACAAACCAACACCACCACCACCCCACCCCACCCCAGGATTATTTGGGCACTATATCCAATACTCGTGAAAATTTTCTTTTCAGCTCACTTGTTCCCACAAAAGATTGCTTATAAAACTTATCTTGATCTTCTGGTTCCAATATCCAATATAGTCACTTGTGTCAACAACTGATTGTATGATCTACCTAAGACACAGCTGAGCTGTACATAGATCTAGATGAACTGAACTAAAAGTTGTTGGAAGTGTTAGATAAACATAATTCAATATAGTAACTTTTCGTGGCAAATTTAAAATCCAAACAGGAATTATCGTAATCTTTTCTATACAGCAATTATGCACCTTGCTAGCCAATATACCCCCATCCATTAGGAAAGAGGAAATATTGATTATGCCATGCACACTTTAAAAGTTGACACCAAGCTTCAAGCACATAGGGTTGATCCACATTAAACAATCGCATGCATGCCTTTAAAGGCGGCTTGTCAAACCTCGGCGAAATTCCATCTTTCATTTTGGCATATTGTCATTTGGGATTTATACTACAATTCTGTTATAGTATCTCATATTCTTACCTCCTAGCAAAGGTCACAAATCCCCAAATACAGGAAAACCAAAGAGGAGACCATGACACCATGAAAAGAATTCAACAAATTAATCCCACACCAGAGGACTTGATATTGTCATACCAACAGAATCAGTACAACAAGATGAGACTCAAAAACGAAAGATCACCCATTCTAATGACAACATTAGGGATGAAGGATGCACTTTGTAAGACGAAATTAAAGTGACATAATAAGTTTCTGGTTATAGGTCGTTTGAGATTATTGAATAATATTTTCTTTGTTGGAAATATATAGTACTCCCCCTATCCCATCTTGTATGAGGATGTTCGAATGGAAAAGGAGTTTAATACGTTAATTTCACTTATGCATTCTATCAGTGGTACTGGAAAGATATTAATTTAAAAGCTCAGTTTGATATAACCAAAACCCCAGCTCTCATGCCAATCTATCTTTATACCCAACAGAAAAAAATTCGGAAAACAGCTTCTCCCAGTAAAATTACCATCCATTTGAAAAAAAAATTTAATCGAAACCCTCGACCAAAGAATTAATGTTCCGCATATAACCAATAGACACCGATGAAACAAAACTTCATACAGGGTTCTAAAATTTTGCCATACGAAAAGGGGTATCCACAAAAACTAGTGATGATTCAAACTGAAATGCTAGAAAAAAAAAATAAAACGAACAAAAAAAAAGGGAGCGTGATGTTCTTGCCTAAGTCACAATCGGCGGGGTTAAGGAGCACCCTCGGTGTGGATACTAGAAGCTGTGATGGCCCTTCTTTGGCTTCATCAACCTTTGCTTTCTTGGTATTAGGTTCATCAGTTACACAAGAATCACGTTTCTTCGACGCCATTGAAGCGGATTCTCGGTTTTCCTGCTCTTCTTGAGAGTATATACTGAGTACCAACAGACACGTCACACGTCTGATATATGTGTGTTTTCTTTTATGTTGTTTTAGGAGGAGTAATTATCTTAACGAAATGTATGTGTGTGTTTTGTTTTGGGTTTAAAAACATCTATAACTATGTTAAACAAATATTTCTACACGTTTAATTTTTTTGGTTTTCATTTCTTGCGTGACATCAGCTTTTATTTCAATTAATTTGAATTCATGTCAAATCTTCGATTAACTGAAGAGAGACTCTATATATTTCATTATAATCTTTAATATTTATTTTAAAATTCGATTAATTTAAAATTGCACACTAGTAAAGAAAAAAGTATTGCCTATAAGAGTGGTTTTCATTTTCCAGACTCGAATATTAAGATCAGAGGAATCTTATCCCATACTATAATTATTAATATCACTTTAAGGCTCGATTAATCTGAATTCGCGAACTAAATCTCATTAAAGGAGAAAACACTACCTACCAAAATTTATTCATTTCCTGAGCTCAGATGTAAATTTTTTAATTAGAGATAGAAAAATTATATTCATCCTATTATAATCCTTGATACCCGTATTAAGATTTTTTAAGTTTGAAATCCTAATATGCCCTTCATTTCAGTTATAGATAAAATGAAAAAGGGTCAAAATGTCCTTAACTTATTAGAAATGGTTTAAAAATGCTCTCCTTCCACCTATTAGATTAAATTTGCCCTTCCTTCCACCTATTAGATTAAATTTGCCCTTAACATCAAATTTAAATCTGAAATTACCTCTCATTAACATAATTTAATGATATATATATGCATTATTGTTACACCCCGTGAAAGTTAACGAATAGTAGGCGTACGCGTGAATTTGAAGTAGACAAATAGAGTACGACGTATGTAAAGAAGTCTCGGAAGTCGGATAGAACAAAGTCAGGCCGCAGGAGCCAGCGCGATGCGCCAGCCTACCTATGTTATGGGCAGTGCGGCGCGCCAGGGGGATCAGCGCCCTGGGAGGCGCGGCGCGGCAAGGCCTTGGCGCTATGGCCAGCGCGGGGCGCCCGCCTCTTAGCGCTTTGGCCAGCGCGGGGCGCCGCCCAGGCCACCGCCCTAATATATATATATATATCTTTGGTTCAAATTTACTTCATTTCAATAGTTCCTCGATCAGAAAAGAGAGTGAACGAAGGTTTCAAATAATTCTCGTCCGATTACGCTACCAAATACCGTCTAAACTCCAATTAGCTTTGGGTATTGAAGTTTAAGGCCGTAGAGAGCATCGCTACGGAGTTATTTTCACGAAATTCGCCCAGGCCAAAGTCGTCAGAATTGCTCCCAACTAATTTCTATACGATCACAAGTTTCAAGTAAGCATTTCTCCCTTCTAGTCTTTCGAGAAATAACAATTTTCGACCGTGTTCCATTAAGTTGAAATATAGTTAATATTTATATATAAAGTTTTTCTTTTTGCGGAATTTAGTATTAAAACCAGTGCTATTCTCCCAGTAAAACGTTTTCAGTTGGGAAGAGCTGTTGAATACGAATCAGAGCTTGCCAGCTAATCAGAAACCGGCGATCAAGATATGTTAAGGTAAATTTCTTCGGCAAGTTAGTTCCTATAGCATTATAACTCAGTCTAAATCCCAGTAAGAGAATTAGAAGTACGTTAATCATGAATAGTTGTTGTTAGTAGCTGAGACTAATATTCTACACTTTGTTTGGGATTTGATTTGCCTATATAGCCCTCCATGACCAACCCCAGGATATTAGCTGTGTCGATGCCCGCCAGGGGCGAGATGACGTCGCTCCAGAAAGAGCGGCATGCCGTCCGCAAGGGACGAAGATGGGGTCCCAGGTCCTCGTAGAGTCCATTCCATGGCTGGACTATTATCCATACGTTGTATTGGCACCGCACCCCCGACGAGCTTAGTGCCCGGGGTGCAGATATCAAGAGTCCACTAGACTCAGACAGAGCTAAAGTCAAGGGCAAAGCAAGCTTAGTTGCAGATCCAGGGGACTGGTAGGACGGCTATAGTTTCCAGTTGACTCATTATGACCTTGTTAGGGGTATATAGATTGAAGTGTACTCACCAGGACTTATAGGGGGCCAGGTGGGTTGTTCTGTGCTGGTTGTACCTTCCGGCTTATGGGCGCCAGGTAAGGTTCTTGTTTGCTTTAGTTATTGATAGACTAGATAATAGAGAATCCAGCTACTCAAGTATGACTCCTATCCCTTTTCTTTCAGTCATTTTCCAATTCCATCTTTTATATTCAGTTATTTACAGTTATTATCTTACATACTCGGTACATGTTGTAATGACGCCCTTTTGTGGTGATGCATTACTTGCCTGCAGGTACGGATAGATGAGGAGCAGATTTCTCTTAGCTTCCAGCCAGGATTAGCAGAAGAGTCGGCTCCTTTCCTCCGGAGCTTATAAATAGAAGGTTTACTCTTTTGATTGTACAGTTTATGGGTAGGTCGAGGCCCTGTCCTGACCATCGTATTACTCTTAGAGCCTTGCAGATTGTTTCTATTTCCCTGTTGTTAGCCGTGTGGGGCCCGTATGTATTTTATCTTTTATGTTGGCCGCGTTGGGCCCTGTTTAGTTGATAGTTAGCGGCCTTATCGGCTATAGCTTAGTTTAGCATCGGATTTAAGTTTCAGTCATAACTAGATATCATGGTAGCCTTATCGCCCGGCATAGGACTCCCTGTTGCTATGTGTTTCTGGTTAGCTGTTTTCCTGTGACAGGTGGCTATAAGGCCTTGTCGGCCGGGGGCTGTGTTTACAGCCAAGATATAACCCGTTATTTTCTTGATTTCAGAGTTAGCATTAGCCCTGCACCAGGAGTGCTTAGGCTTAGTCAGCTCAGTCAGATCCCAGTAGGGCACTAAGTGCCAGTCAGGCCTCCCAAGGTAGGGCGCGACAAACTTGGTATCAGAGCAGGTCGTATCTCAGGGAGTTTGCAAGTCGTGCTAAGTAAAGTCGTGTCTATGGATGTGTTGGGCACCACATACTATAGGCAGGAGGCTGCGAGGCATGATAGGATGGTTACTTTTCTTCCTTATCCAGTCATGCTATAGAGCTATACGGTATAGGGTTGAATCCCTAAGCTTACCATATTCTTTTTGTCTATAAAAAAATGTCAGACCCGCGACACCCCACGACTGGCAGGAGATTGGACGTGCCAGCAGGAGAGGGCACTAGCAAGGTGCCCCAGTCAGAGTCAGCCTGATCTGAGAGCGACAGGGAGGTTTCATCTCGATCTCCCCAGCATTTTCCACCACGCCAGGAGCCACTCGGTGCGGCAAATGTGTCGGTACCCCCTCCAGCAGTACCTATACCAATACCGTTCGATCAAGAGGTTAGGAGTGCTATTGTTATGTTGGCTCAGATGTTGGCCGCACAACATCAGCCCGTGGTACCAGTGGCTGCAGAATCTTCAGGAGGGCTTGGTAGCTCGAGGGTCCGACGGTTCCTTGTACTAAGTCCCCCGGAATTCACGGGACAGATCGGGATGAGGATCCTCAGAATTTTCTGCACCAGTTCCAGCAAATTTTCAGGGTAATGCATGCCATCCCTACAGAATCAGTGGAGTTAGCAGTGTTTCAGTTGCGGGACATTGCAGTACTATGGTACGAGAGTTGAGAAAGGTCTCGAGGCAGAGATGTTTCCCCTCCGACTTGGCCTAGTTTTTCAGAGGCCTTTTTAGATCATTATCTGCCACGGGAGATTCGCCAGGCCAGGGTAGATCAATTTTTGCATTTGGAGTAGGGTTCGATGAATGTTCGAGAATATGCTATGAGATTTGATTCCTTGGCCCGATATGCACTGGCCTTTGTGGATACTATGCCAGCTAGGGTGCACCGGTTCATTATGGGGATGAATCCAGAATATGTGGAGACCTGTATCACAACTACCTTGCGAGAGAACATGGATATTGCTCGTATTCAGGCATTTGCCCAGAATATTGAGGGATCCGACAACGGCAGCGAGGTATAGAGAGGGCAAGTCAGGAGCAGCGCCGCAGGACTAGACCTAGTGATATGCAGACAGAGTCCCAGGGTGGACCTAGACCACGATTATCAGACAGGCCACCCAGACCCCCACCTCTACAAGAGTGGCAGGGGAGAAGGGTTGGTCATCGGGGACAGTCAGGGCCCGGCAAGAGCTCACAGTCAACAGGATCACAACAGCAGAGGGGGTCGGAGCAGGGCAGATTTACTGTACCACTTTTCCCTATTTGTGGCCGACGCCATTCTGGGGCATGCAGGTATAGTTCCACGGCATGTTAAGCATATGGGCAAGAGGGTCATCAGATGAGGGACTGCCCGGCCAGAGGTCAGGGCGATCAAGATCGACAGGATAGATCTTCAGGGGGGTCACGTGCCTCAGCTCCTCTAGTAGGGCGCAGGCCCTCAGCTCCAGTCGGCATAGGCCGAGGTATATTAGGGGTCTCTAGTTCAGGTACCGGTCTAGATCACACATATGCTTTATCGGGGCGACAGGAGTCAGATTCGTCGCCTGATATTGTGACAGGTATGCTGGACATTTTCTCTCATTCTGTATATGCTTTGATAGATCGGGATCCACTTTATCTTATGTTACACAGTTAGTGGCTCAAAAGTTCAGCATTACGCCAGAATTACTTCGGCGACCCTTTTCAGTGTCTATTCCCGTCGGTGATTCCATTATAGCTAAGTGGATCTACCGAGGGTGCACAGTAGAGGTTGTTGGTCGCCAGACTTTAGCAGATTTGGTATAATTATAGATGATTGATTTTGATGCAATTATGGGCATGGATTGGCTAGTTCCATGTTATGCCAATGTAGAATGCTGGACCAAGATTGTCTGATTCCACTTTCCTGGGAAGGCGGTATGGGAATAGAAAGGTAGTGCGGCTATGCCGAAAGGTAGGTTTATTTTCTATCTTTGGGCAAGAAAATTGATAGCAAAGGGATGTATTTATCATATTGTCAGGGTTCAGGACGTCCAAGCAAAATCTCTAACTCTTCAGTCTATTCCAGTGGTCAATGAATTTCCAAATGTATTCCTAGATAAACTTCCTGGTATTCCCCCGGAATGGGAAATCAACTTTGCAATTGACTTATTATCGGGTACACAACCTATATCTTTTCTTTCGTACCGGATGGCTCCTACTGAGATCAGAAAATTAAAGGAGCAGATGAAAGATCTGTTAGATAAGGGCTTTATCAAGCTGAGTACTTCACCGTGGGGTGTGTCGGTTTTGTTTGTGAGAAAGAAAGATGGCTCCCTCCGCATGTATATAGATTATTGGCAGTTGAATAAAGTCACTATCAAGAATAAGTACCCGCTTCCCAGAATAGGTGATTTGTTTGATCAGTTATAGAGAGCGAAGTGTTTTTCCAAGATTGATTTAAGATCTGGGTATCATCAGATTCGAGTTCGGGAGAGAGATATACCAAAAACCGCTTTCAGGACCAGATATGGCCACTTTGAATTTCTAGTCATGTCCTTTGGGTTGACGAATGCTCCAGCGGTGTTCATGGACTTGATGAACAGTATTTTTAGGTCGTATCTGGACCTGTTTGTTGTTGACACCCAATTTTGACCGACCTGCGCTTTAATATGCTGCTTATATATGTATTTATTTATTTATTTATTTAACGCAAAAATTCGGCTTATTTTGTATTTATAAAATAATTTATTATCAAAATATTGCAAAAATTATTTCATGTTATATATATATATGATTTATATTAATTTTAAGTTTTGATATTAAATAATTACATCGTACATCATGTATTTAGTTTTAATATGCGCCCTTATTTTGAAATATATTCTTTATTTAATAAACTGTTTACCTAATTTTACTGAGTTTTATAAATTTATTTGACTAATATTATTACTCGATTTTTTAAATTATTTATGTTAATAATACGATTTTTATAATATTTGATAACTTGATTTTATTTTTTAGTCATAAAATTATTTATAAATATAATAATTTAATTATATGATGTCTACATAAGTGTACTTAAATTTAGAATTTATTTATTAATAATAATATTTATATGATTTTTCTTATAATCTAAACTATTTTATTATTTATTTACTAAATTATTTAAAAGAGTAGTATATTTATTAGCTTAATAGCAGCCAAATCCGCCTACATTCAATTTATTTAAATTCTAGCCACTTTCCATTCAATTCTATTCAATTTCATTTCAATTTTGGCACTTTCTCTTCAACTTATTTCAATTTTCGTCACTTTTGATCAATTTTGGCTATTCTTTAAATTAAATTTCAGCCATAAATTCAACCCATTTTCGACCCATGGAACTATCCAAAACCCGACCCAATACCTGATTAAATCCTAGCCGTCTATCATCTTTAATCTAACGGCTCTAATTAATTCTAACCTATTTTCCATACTTCAACTACACTACCCCCAAACCCTAAACATTTTTCATTTTTTCCCTTTCCTCATCCCATCTACTCCACTCTCTCTCTCTCTCTAAAAGTTTTCTCCATTCTCATTCTTCCCTCTTCTCTCCATCTCCTTCATCTCCCATCTCACCATTTTTTCAGGCCACCATGGCCGGAGAAAACAACACCACCAGTCGCCTCCACTTTCTCGCCATCCTCTTCCCCTTTTCTCCATTTTTTCCGGTCGAAACCACTTCATCCGCCATGTCCGGCCGGTGAAGCTATTGATCACCGTCGACCCGAAGTTGGAATGCATCTAAGTATGAATATGTCCATTATTTCTTCATTGTTCCATATGTTATTACACATAATGATTTTTAATCCTATCTACACATAATTGCTAATCTTCTCTCATTTGCAGGGCTGATTAATAATTTATATTTTCATATCTTGAGTTCATGCAATTACATAGATTATTGTTTGCAATTACATCTAGATCGTTACACTTGGAAAACGTAAATTTTAATTCCAATCTTGTTATAAATTAAACAATGTCTAATTTTATATATTAATTGTGTGTGTTAATTTTAGGTCTCTTACGTTTGTGTTTTGTGAGAAAATTTCAGATTCGCTACATTTTTTTTATGTGATTTGTTCATTAAGTTTTGCATTTTTTTTTACCTGGCTAAATTGATATTTGAATGTTTTAAATATGGAGCATGATTATGTGCTTATTGATTCTTAATTGTATGATTGCTTTGATTAATAATTTATCATATATTAATTTTTAGATGCTAATTAATTTTCTGTCCGTTGAGAGTTTCATTTTTATCTGCCTTGATTAATGGTATAAACATTTTTAAATTAATTGTCATGTCTACTTTTAAAAAAGAAAAAACAAAGATTCTTTACTTTACTTTAATCATTATTTACTTTAATCATTGTGTTTTTCACTTTTGACTAACTTTACTTTTTGACGGATCCGCCTTTTAAATTAAAAGTAAAAGAATCTCGGGGATTGCTGATAAAATAATTCTCCTTTGCCTTTAACAGCTCTTACGGGGAACTATATAAACGACATTTCTCCTCTTCTTAAAAGAGAAAAAAAGGACAGAAAGGAAAAGGGAGTGATACAAATTGCAAATATTTGATTTCACAAATATTGCTCCTTTGTTATAAAAAAAAGAGAAGTTATTTTTTTCTGTCTCAAGTTTTAGTGAAGCCCTTCTGAATTACTGGTTATTGCTCTAGTTTGTTGACTCATTAACAGGTATCATCTTATTTATTCATTCATCGGAGAGTCGCCGGGACAAAAGAAGAATACCGGAATTATTCTATTGTTATTTTTATATGTCGTACTTATTCATTCTATTCTTATTTTTTTTTTGTAATATTTGTAATAAAATTATAATAATAGTGAAAGGGGTTTGGGGTGGGGTTTGTACGTTTTCTTTTATTTGCATCTAATTATTAAATTCATCTAGAAAGCATGCCTAGTATTTTAATAACATATGCAACAAAATAAAATTATGCTAAGTATCATAATTAATTAATTAAGACATCATTAGTAAACTTGCCTATAGGATTTAACGCGATTTCAATCATTTCTACTATGAATCATGCATATAGGATTAACATACATAGAAATCATGCTCTAAGTTAAGATATTAATTTGTTTAAATCATTTTTTTTATTATTAAATATCACATTATTTGCTTATTTCAAACGGGCAATATCTTTACTCTGTTCTCATTAATCTACATTTTTGCACTCATTTTAGGCTGGTATTACGTCCCATCAGACTAATCTGCATTTTTTTAATATGTTTTGAAATTTGCTTTACTTTTATATCAACTTTTGCTTTCATCTACGATTTTGCCTCTATTTCAAGTTGTTGGATAAAGCATATTTGCATTAGAGATTATGTTTGTAGGATTCACTTCGTCTTTTAGAAATCATGCTCATAGGTTTAATAAAGAGGCTTATCTGAAACCCTCTTGATGTTAATTGTTTGTTTGAATGTACTTACTTGTTTGACATTAATGTTTTTTAACAAAGCTTAAGAATTTTAGAACCCAAAATCCCATTTAGTAATCCATCGCCTCTTGGACATCAGGATTGGGACGGGTAGGCACTTGTTAGGGCGTTAGTCTTTTCCATCTAGATCGCTTAAGCTTAACAATAATAATTAACTAGGTGGGTAGACGGGACATGATGAAACAGACAGGCTAATAGCTGACTTCTTGTATGAAGCACATATTCTGCTTTGGAAATACAAAGCAACTTATTACTCTCATCTTTTCTAAATTCCTTTTTAAGAAGCTTTCAAATATTTCAAAATTATCCTTGTTATGTTGAAATATTGATATATTTTCCTTAAAAAGAAATTTTGTTAAAAATATATAATATATACATATACATGATTTTCTTAAAATGCATTTCTTTACTCAAGTTATATATATATATATATATATATGTTATTCTCTTCAAACTATCTTGATTTTAAAATAGATTAGAAGGGAGTAATATCGCATTGGACCCATTTTCAGCCTTGTCAAAACCTGATCCCATTTTTTAGGTTAACTTTTTAATTTGCTAATTTAGTATTTATGTTAGTATCTTATTTATGCTTAATAATTCACCGACTTTATTTGATCACTTAGATAATCCCCCATTTAATGAGTACGGCCGGGAACCACATTTGTGGACCTCGAAAGGTGCCTAACACCTTCCTTTTGAGGTAATTTAAGCCCTTACCCAACTCTGGTAACTTAGGTAACAATTTAGCTTAGAACGGTGCCCTAACGCACCTTAAATTCGTTAGGTGGCGACTCTCTTCTTTTCAACCCTTAAGAGTCCTCGATGTCGAATCCCGCTTTTCCGCGAGGGGAAAAATGGGGCGCGACATTTGTGATAGTATTTATTGATGATATTCTGGTATATTCCTGCTCAGAAGCAAAACATCGGGATCATTTACAAACAGTGCTCCAAATTCTCAAAGATTGTCAGTTATATGCGAAATTTTCCCAAGTGTGAGTTTTGGCTGAATTCAGTTGCCTTTTTAGGTCATGTTGTGTCAGAAGCTGATATCCAGGTAGACTCCCAGAAGATTGAGGCGGTAAAAACATGGCCTAGGCTGACAACTCCAACCGAGGTACGCAGTTTCTTAGGATAGCCGGTTAATACAGGAGGTTTGTATAAGGGTTTTTTACTCTATCAGCGCCTTTGACCAAGTTAACTCAGGAAGCAACCAAATTTCACTGGACCGAAGTATGTGAACAGAGTTTCCAGGAGCTGAAAAACAGACTGACTTCAGCACCGGTATTAGCCTTGCTAGAAGGACAGAGGGTTATGCAGTGTACTGCGATGCTTCGGGTGTCGGGTTAGGATGTGTTCTGATGCAGCATGGTAAGGTAATTTCTTACGCTTCGAGACAGCTAAGGAAGCATGAAAATAACTACCCCTCCCATGACCTAGAATTAGCCACGGTCATCCATGCCTTAAAAATATAGAGGCACTATCTGTATGGCGTTCATGTAGATATTTTCACTGACCACAAGAGCCTCCAATATATCTTCACACAGAAAGAGTTGAATCTGCGGCAGCGTCGCTGGTTAGAATTATTGAAAGACTATGATGTAAATATTTTGTATCATCCAGGAAAAGTCAATGTTACAGTAGATGTCCTCAATCGAAAATCTATGGGGAGCTTAGCATACCCGAGGCCAGAACAGCGAGAACTAGCTCGAGAATTACATCAGTTAGCGAATTTGGCCGTTTGTATAGTAGATTCAGGAGACAGTGGGGCAGTGATCCAGAATACTACAGTGTCACCGTTGGTTGTAGAAGTGAAAGAGCGGCAGTATGAAGATCCTAACCTAGTTCAACTCAGGAGTAAAGCTCAACTAGGGGAAGTAGCAGATTTCAGGGTAACTAGAGGCAGAGTTTTGAGGTATAGGGGTCGTCTTTATATACCAGATGCGGCAAGGCTTCGCCAGCAGATTATGGGTGAGGTACATTATTCCCGTTATTCTTTTCATTCAGGATCAACGAAGATGTACCATGATATAAAAGAAATCTATTGGTGGCTGGGGATGAAAAAGAGGTAGCAGAATTTGTGGCACAATGTCCTAACTGCCAACAAGTGAAGGCTGAACATCAAAAACCCGGTGGATTTACATAAGAAATAGCAGTGCCTATGTGGAAATGGGAGGCGATTAATATGGACTTTGTGACAGGGTTACGTCGTACCAGGGCGTAAATTTGATTATATCTGGGTCATCGTTGATAGGTTGACAAAGTCATCCCACTTTCTGCCAATTAGGGCTACTTTTTCAGCCGAGGACTAAGCTGAATTATATATTAGAGAAATAGTACGATTGCATGGTATTCCAGTATCAATCATTTTTGAGAGAGGGGCACAGTTCACAACAAAATTTTTGCAATTCATCCAGAAAGGTTTGGGGACGCAGGTTAATTTGAGTACCGCCTTCCATCTTCAGACAGATAAGCAAGAAGAATGCACAATTCAGACGCTCGAAGATATGCTACGGGCATGTGTGTTGGACTTCGGAGGCAACTAGGATGAGCACTTGCCACTTATTGAATTCGCGTACAACAACAGTTACCATTCAGCAATTCAGATGGCACCTTATGAAGCTTTATATGGAAGGAAGTGCAGATCCCTAGTTGGTTGGTTTGTGGTAGGAGAATCGAGATTGATTGGACCAAATATTATTCATCAGTCAGAAGAGAAGGTGAAACTTATCAGAGAACGCCTGCTAACAGCCCAGAGCCGCCAGAAGTCCTATGTTGATGTGCGTCGGAGGAACTTAGAGTTTGATGTGGGTGACTGGGTATTCTTGAAGGTTTCGCCGATGAAGGGTGTGATGAGATTTGGTAAGAAGGGAAAGCTTAGCCTAAGGTTTATCGTACCATATCAAATCCTCCGGAGGATAGGCCAGGTGGCATATGAGCTAGATCTGCCTTCAGAATTAGAATATGTTCACCCAGTCTTCCATGTGTCAATGCTAAGAAAGTGCATAGGATACCCCTCCCGGATTGTGACAGTTGGAGATGTCCAAATCACGGAAGAGTTAGCTTATGAAGAGGTTCCAGTAGTTATATTGGATCGGCAGGTTCGCAGACTGAGAACTAAAGATGTCGCTTCTGCTAAAGTATTGTGGAGGAACAAGAATAGAGAAGAAATGACTTGGGAGGCTAAAGATGATATGAGAACTAGATACCCTCATTTGTTCTAGGCTTAGCTCGGACTGTGCAGTTAAAGGTACGCTTATCTATTCAGTTATTGTTTCATGATGGTGTTACATATATGTATATTTGATGTAGTTGACTCCAGTCTGGTTGTGAAATGGTTGTTATAGTACTGTGAGAAGTACCTGTGTTGGACTTTTCTGTGTTTCAGGGTTTTCAGATAGTCCATGTTACAAGGGAGACTCTGCCAAAATTTTTCCACAATAATAGTCCTAAAAGAGATAAACCCCTGTAAACCGAGTTGACATTCGAGGATGAATGTTCTTAAGGGGGGGGATGTTACACCCTGTGAAAGTTAATGAATAGTAGGCGTACGCGTGAATTTGAAGTAGATAAAGAAGTACGATATGTGTAAAGAAGCCTCAGAAGTCGGGTTGAACGAGGTCACGCCGCAAGGGCCAACGCAACGCGTCAGCCTGCCTGTGCTATAGGAAGTGCGGAGCGCCGAGGGGGATCAGCGCCCTGGGAGGCACAGCGTGTCAAGGCCTTGGCGCTATGGCTTTCCAGTCCACCGCCCTAATATATATATATATATATATATATATATATATATATATATATATATATATATATATATTTCTTTGGTTTAATTTTACTTCATTTCAATAGTTCCTCGACCAAAAAAGAGAGTGAACGAAGGTTTCAAATAATTTTCGTCTAATTACGCTACCAAATACCGTCCAAACTCTGATTAACTTTGGGTATTAAAGTTTAAGGCTGTAGAGAGCATCGCTACGGAGTTATTTTCACTAATTTCACCCGGCGAATCATTGTCCCGCCGAGCCAAAGTCGTCAGAATTGCGCCAATCTAATTTCTATACGATCACAAGATTCAAGTAAGCATTTCTCCCTTCTAGACTTTTGAGAAATAACTAGTTTTCGACCATGTTCCGTTAAGTTGAAATATAGTTAATATTTATATATAAAGTTTTCCTTTTTACGGAATTTAGTATTAAAACCAGCCCTATTCTCCCAGTAACACGTTTTCAGTTGGGAAGAGCTGTTGAATACGAATCAGAGCTTGCCAGCTAATCAGAAACCGCGCGATCGAGGTATGTTAAGGCAAATTTCTTCGGCAAGTTAGTTCCTATAGCATTATAACTCAGTCTAAATCCCAGAAAGAGAATCATAAGTACGTTAATCATGAATAGTTGTTGTTAGTAGCTGAGACTAGTATTCTACGCTTTGTTTGGGATTTGATTTGCCTATATAGCCCTCCATGGCCAACCCCGGGGTTGTTAGCTGTGTCGACACCCGCCAGGGGCGAGATGACGTCGCTCCAGAAAAAGTGGCATGCCATCCGCGAGAGACGAAGATGGGGTCCCAGGTCCACGTAGGGTCTATTCCATGGTTGGACTATTATCCATACGTCGTATTGGCACTGCACCCCCCACAAGTTTGGTGCCCGTAGTGCAGATATCATGAGTCCATTGGACTCAGACACAACAACAGTTAGGGGCCGAGCGGGCTCAGTTGCAGACCCAGGGGACTGCTAGGACGGCTATAGTTACCAGTTGACCCATTATGACCTTGTTAGGGGTATATAGATTGAAGTGTACTCACCAGGGCTTATGGGGCCCCAGGTGGGTTGTTCTGTGTTGGTTGTACCTTCCTGCTTATTGGGGCCAGGTAAGGTTCTTGTTTGCTTTAGTTATTAATAGACTAGATAATAGAGAATCCAGCTACTCAGGTATGACTCGTATCCCTTTTCTTTCAGTCATTTTTAATTATATCTTTTATATTCAGTTATTTATAGTTATTGTCTTACCTACTCGGTATATGTTGTACTGACGCCCTTTTGGGGGGATGCATTACTTGCCTGCAGGTATGGATAGACGAGGAGCAGATCCCTCTTAGCTTCCAACCAGGATTAGCAGAAGAGTCGGCTCCTTTCCTCCAGAGCTTATAAATAGAAGGTTTACTCTTTTGATTGTACAGTTTATAGGTAGGTCGATGCCCTGTCCTGACCATCGTATTACTCTTGGAGGCTTGCAGATTATTTCTATTTCCCTGTTATTAACCGTGTGGGGCCTGTATGTGTTTTATCTTGTATATTGGCCACGTGGGCCCCTGTTTAGCTGATAGTTAGCGGTCTTATCGGCTATAGCTTAGTTTAGCATCGGATTTAAGTTTCAGTCATGACTAGACATCATGGTAGCCTTGTTGGCCCGCATAGAACTCCCTGTTGCTATGTGTTTCTGGTTAGGTGTTTTCCTGTGACAGGTGGCTATAAGGCCTTGTCGGTCGGGGGCTGTGTTTACAGCCGAGATATAGCCCGTTATTTTCTTAATTTCAAAGTTAGCATTAGCTCTGCACCAGGAGTGCTTAACTTAGTCAGCTCAGTCAGATTCCAGCAGGGCATTAGGTGCCAGTCAGGCCTCCCAAGGTGGGGCGTGACAATTAATTTTTGAAAAATTTACATAACCGGGCAAACATAGCTACTATATTTACAATATATAGTTATAATTTTAAAATATACAAAATATAGCTAAAATATTTGTTATACCCCGTAGAATTCCCGGCACCTAGACGACCTATTCGCACGTTCGTTAAGCATATTTGAAGGCCATACGTGCTGGAGAAAGGCCCGGGAAAAGATCGGACGAGAAACCTGTCGAACCATCGCGGAAGGAGCCGAGGTAGAGACCCTCCGCGATGGCAGCGTGTCACGGAGGAGAGGCCTCCGCGTTGGCTCCGTGACACGTTGGCCTTGCCCAGGCCCAAGTATATAAAGCCCCACTTCGGTTTTTAATGATCAAAACACTTATTAATTTCCAGAAAACAGAGAGTAAGCAGCAGAGAGAAGGTAAGAACGAAGGAGGTATTATAATTTTCTCCTTTCTGGACCTCTGAAAAATAGCGAGTTTCCGGCCGTCTTTTGATAAGCCTAAGTTTAGGCTATAAACTATATCGAAAGTGACGTTGCCTTTTAAAATAAAGCTGTATTTAGTATTAACTGACATATTTATGAATGCAGTTGGGAGAAAATAGTTGAAGTACCGGCCGAGTCTCGTCCGACAGACGAATAATTCAAGGATAAGGTATGTAAAGCTAGTTTCCTCGGCAAGTTAAGTAATCTCGGTACAGTACAGTAATTCAAGGCCAGTAGAATGTTCAGAAGTCATGTGTTATGTTTACTACGAATGTTGGTACGATATTAGAAGCATCGAGTTATAACTTGCGTGTAACTTGCCAGCATGATATAGACTCTAATATAAGTACTAGGAATTCCACAGTATGCTCAGTATGCGATGAGACACAGAATGTTAGGATATCATTGTATTCAGTTGAAACCCAGTAAAGCGATGTAAAATCGGTAAGACATCTCAGAAATAGAATGATAAGTTAAAATGAGGTTAGCAAGTATATTAGAAATGGCAAATCATGTTACTATAGAAACTCAGTATACAACATGGTTTTCAGCAGAAACACTATATCTTGTTCAGTATTAGCCCCAGAACAGTCTGGCAGGAGACTATATTCATACATATATATATTTAGCAGCCTCAGCATGCATTAAATACATACATATTACTATTACTAGTTCAACATGTAATATATACAATATTTTACCACTATTAGCCTAAGCATGTGAGATATGCAGACAGTATTACTAGTTGAGACCGTTGTATTGTTTGGAGTTGGACTACCTAGCATCCATGACCGCCCCAGGGTTAATAGTTGTATTGACTCGTCCGCCAAAGGACGAGGATACGTCGCTCTACGGAGTGGCATGCCATCCCACAGGGGACGAAGATGGGATGTCAGTTTTCCCCATATTGTGCCTTGGTCGGCTTTTACACACCCCTGTCGAGCGGATACGCCCGGGTGTTGATTCAGGAGTCCTTCGGACTCAGATGCAGTTATAGTCAGGGGCTCAGCGAGCCCAAGTGCATACCCAGGGGACCGGCAGGACGCTTACAGGGTTATAGGAGATGGGATGACCGGGGTAGGGGTGCAGATTCCGTGCTGGTTGTACCTCTCGGCTTATGGGGGCCGAGTAAGGTTGTGTGTGCTATGTTATGTTATGTTATGTTATGCCATGTTATGTTAGATACGAGTAGATCAGCAGTAGAGTGATACGTCCCCAGGTACGACTCCTATCCCTTCCAGTATAAATGAGAGAAGGTATGACTTACATTATTAGACAGTTAATCTAATTCTCCCTACTTCAGTTTAATCAGTTACATTGTTGTTTTCAGATTTTATTTTCAGTTATTGCTTTACATACTCAGTACCAGCGGTACTGACGCCCGGTGGGGCGCTGCATTACTTGCCTGCAGGTACTCATAGACGAGCAGGCGATACCACGTGATTCCTGTCAGCGATCGAGTATTCAGCCCTGTCCCGATCATTTCTATTGCTATTCCTAGAGGCTTGCAGTCTGTATATATTTCCATGTGGTCAGATGAGCCGGTCGTGTGAGGCCGTGCAGTTGTTTAGTTGTTAGTACTTCTGTTTCTTTCATGTTGGCCGTGTGGGGCCGTTGTTCGACAGTAGTGGTGACCTTGCCGGTCACGTAGTTATCCAGTACTTCATGATTAAGTTACAGATAACTAGACAGCATGGTGGCCTTGTCGGCCCGCATAGGTTTCCTGAATTGATATGTTTCTGGTCAGCTGTTAGTACAGGTACAGAAGGCTATAGGCCAATGGGCCGGGGGCTGTGTTTACAGCCGTTATATAGCCCTTTGTTTCCAGAAATGTGAGTTAGAGCCAGCCAGGCACCAGATGTGCCCAGGCTTAGCAGTCCAGCAGTTCAGGTCCTAGTAGGGCACCAGGTGTCAGTCATACCCCCCAAGGCGGGGTGTGACAATATTATACAATATAGCGAATTCTTACATTTGGAACACTACCTTATTCCACGCCTTAAATCACTCAAGTGTATTTGACAGCTATGTCTCTCACTAGTTTTTACTCTCCTTAATTTTCTTTTCTCTCCCTACATTGAACGTGATTTTCTTTCAATTTCTATCCATTAAACACGATTTAAGATCTTTCTCAAATCATGGGTTTGTGATTTTCATAGCAGGTAAATATTTCACATAAATATATGTTGGATAAGTGTATATAATTGTTTCTTCATCTGATTCTTAGCTTTTTAAGCCACAAATTTGTTTGTTTTTAGGGTAATTTTATGTCGAAGGAAGATGTTCTTTTGGTGGAGCTTGGGACTTTTTAACTAATGCAGAGTTGTTTGAGTCATACGATGTTGTTGGACTGTTGTATCTTGAAAGGGACAAGCCATGAGTATTACTACTAGATCGGTGAAGATTATATCGCAGTGGACTTGAATCTCCTTAAAGAGAGTGAGATATTCGTACTTTAATCTGAACGTTAATTTGTTCATTTTTTTGTTCATGTTATTTTCAACCGTAATTTATGTTATATTCACCAACTATAGGTAATAACAGAATCGAAGTATAAGAAAATAGGAGAAAAAAATACTAATATAAGCAAAATTATATAATGCAACTACCTGCTAATCTTCTACCGTAATTCTTAACCTTCATATCTTCCTATCTAGAGTCATATTCTCAATAAGCTGCAGGTCTTTCAAGTCCTATCTAGTCACCATTCCTTAATACTTCTTCGAACTATCTCTAACTATCCTCTTGGACATGCCAGCCTCTTCATATCTCCTCACTCACCGAAACATCTAAGCATCTCCTCTTTACATACTCAAATCATCTTCGTCTCGTTTTCCTCATCTTATCCACTACAGAGGCCACACCCACCTTGTGCCGAATATTTTCCTTCCTAATTCTATCTTGCCTAGTATGGCCATATATCCATCTCATCATCCTCATTTTTGATACTTTTATTTTTTGAATATCTAAATTCTTAACCGACCAATACTTCATCTTATGCCACAAAATTGGTATACTAATCCCTTTATTAAACTTATACCTTTAAGATTAGGGATAAATGCTATACTAAAGTTAATACCGGGATTAATATCACGATGGCTCCTCCTGAAATTTTAGTCTCAAATCGAATACCATATGTAAGGCAGGTGCCAACCTTTAAATAGTGCAACTGTGGTAGTGAAATCCTATACAATGAGCTGATCTGAAAATGTAAGAGTCGTAATAGTGGAATCTTTTATTTTGTATATCGGCTACTCATTTTGATTTTAATTAATTTGAAATTTAAATTAAAAAACCTCACTTTATGAGTGATATACTTTTAATAGAAAAATAATTTTATCCTATGATTTGAATATAAAATTTAATTAAGGAAAAAAAGATATCTTATCATCCACCGAAACCTTTAGTGTTGAAATAGGAACAACACATATATTAGTTCTCTAGTCATTTAAACCCGACTATTGAAAGAAAAAACTTCGTTCTACGACACAAAAAGATGCCTGATAGAGTACTAGTTCTACAATTTCTTCTTTTCGAAGAATCGAAGTGAAAAAACACAACTTTTTACAAACGATACAGTACTATACTAGTGCTACGTCCTCCGCATTGGAGGAATAATTGAACGTGAGGAAGAGAAGAATTTTGCATTTCTAAATACAATGGCACTACAAAAGAAAAATAATACCTGTTACCTTCTTCTAGATTTCACCAAAAGAACAATTGTGAAACTAGTAACTGTTAAGAGTGAAATGTTGCCTTCACTTATCCAAACATATTAATCAGAAACCAGCACTGTATGACATATGATTAATTGAACATATTATTCACTCCTTACTGTTGTCTTACAAAACATAGGATTCGCAGAAAGATAAAAGAAGATACTAATGTAAATGCGCCGCAACACGATGATAGATTATAAACTTTATACTAATAAATGCTGCAAACTCATAATAACATCACACAAACTACAAATAAATTTACAAATTGAAAGTGGAAGACAATTGTCAAGAATTTATTTATCAAATGCTACCACAACAAACAGTATGTACACCAACTACATCCTTATGAAATAGGAAGCGCCAAAACAAAAAAGAACAGCCCTTCAAACAGAATCACCTAAATTCTCCCTATCTCTCTACATGTACAAACAAGCCCCATTCATCTTCAATGAAAGGATTGAAGAACTAGCACTTGCAAAGATTTCTCCTAAAGTACACTAGAGACCAAAAAACCTATAAGTTCTACAACAACAATAGTTTACACGGAACTTCTATAACTCTGCATCAACCTGCAATATTATCTCTACAGCCAATCATCATCTTCTGATGCAAACAAGGTGATAGAAATGTCAGCCAATTTCTTCTTGCTTAACCTTAATTTTCGAACTTTCAATTGCCTCGGAGCATTTGGCGCTTCAACGTCATTGAATTCACCCAAATCGTCGATAGCATTCTTGAAACCAATAGTCTTTCTTGGTGTTGCGTACTCAAAATGACACCTTTTTGCAATCACAGTCTGTTCATTTATATCAAAAAGAACCATTAACAATTACTTCAATGACAATTGAGACTTTCTTTTTTGTGTTGTGCTTCGCTAGGTCGGGTAAGTAAGGTATGCATAGGAAAAATCCTATTTGATAATGAAACTGACCAAAGATATTCTTTTTATAAACCAAAGCATTTAGCTTACCGCTTCTCTGATTGCCCTTGATACATGAAACAGCCTCTTCAAATCATCATGATCAACCCCACACACTATCCTTATCTGCAAAACAGGGAAAACAACAAATACTTTTCAGCAATATAATTCACCACCATTGACAGGAATACAAGCAAATACACTTGCTAGCAGCACAGAATTTAACCGGGTTAATTACTCACCAAAATATCTTGGGGCAAATCTTCAAGAGGAGACTTTTCATAGTTGAAAAACGAATTATGACTGCACACTTTCTTCATAGGTGTTGTGGGACTGAAATCAACATCCACTGTAACTCGTTTCCTCCCAAATGAGGTACTCCTCACCAGCCCCGACTCATAACCCCCACATTTCTTTCCCAATACCATTTTTCCCTTCCTCTTATAATTCACTGAATGAATACCCAATTCCAAGACCTGATTTTTCCACAACAAAAATCAATCAAATTCATCCAAAATCCAAAACCCCAACTATCAAAATGAAATAAAACAGGGGAAATAAACAGAAACCCACAATCTCAAAACCAAATCAGGATAATAAATCTACCAAAGCAGAAGCAGTACATTTATATATGTCCATAAATAGATACGCACCTTGAAATGAAGCCCTAATTTGCGCAGCAGCAGTAAATTCCTATTAGAAGTAACGGATGTTCTGAACAAGGAAACAAATGAACCGCCTTTCTACTTTCTACAACTTGTACAGCACTTCAAGTTCCTTATATATTCACAATGTCTTTTTTTTTTTTTTTTAAAACTGTTTCTCCCCATCTTTTTTCAAAAATAATAAATATTTAAATTCCTAAAAGGATAAATGAGTATCACTCTGAAGAAAAGATTTAATCTTTGCCTAGAAGGCACTCGAATATTCCCATAAAAATATCTCTTGGGCTTTTGTGCTTTAAACCTTAGGGAGAGGGAAAGAAAACTAGCCGTTTGAGTGGGACACGTGGCGATAGGGGAGAGGAGGAAGGAAAGATAGTCGGCTGTTTGGATGACGTGGTACTGTTGGTTGGTTCCATGTCAGCAGGTCGGTAACTTATCTAACACGTTCGATGTTCTTAGACGTCTTCAGTGAACATTACTATAATCACCTGACACGTGGTGGATGTTGAACAAAGACTGAAATAAGATGCTTACACGTCATTGAATGTAGAGATAAACGGTGAGGATTTGTTGAGGAAGTACACAATAGTAATTGATAGTGAATTGGTCAAATTAGATACTTCTGAGAGAATTAATCTTAATAGGCGGCTGATCCAGTTCTTTTACACCAGGGTAAGTTTGTGGGTCAAAAAAAGAAGGTCAACGCGTTTTACAACTTGAGAATTGTGTTTAATTGAGAATCCTAGGAAGTCATAAAATTTAATCACGACATAATGAAAATTAAAAAAATTAGGTAAAAATGATAAATATATAAAGTTGAGTAGGTAATATCTTACAATTATATTTATTTTGACTTATAAATTGTTGGTATTAAAATATATGAAAAGTATATGTTTTTTTTAATTAAAAAATTTATTAAAAATAAATTTTTTTATTCTACAAAGATATAAATAAGATATATAGATATATATATATATATATATATATCTCATATTTTTTTATAGATTCTACTTCTAAGATTATATTAAATATATCTTAAATAATCTCTTATCCCATAAAAATAAAAATAAAAATAAAATTTACATACATTTTATTATTTATAAACTCTACTTGTATTCAAAATTTCATCTTATGTGTATCCACGTCAGGTAATAGGAAAAAAATTAAAATTATATTTGTGTGAATAATCAATTTTTGAAGTCATGAAATAGGGGTTATGGGCGCGGGGATGAGGGAATAATATTCTAGTCTTTATAAATTTCTTTTTTTAGGATTTTAGCTATTTTTATAAAAACTCTTATTTTAATATAAAAAATTATTACTTTTTTACATAAAATGTCCTAAAACAATAATTTTTTTATCCAAATTATAAAAAACAAAGAGATCTTATTTTCATGAGGTGAGGAGGGGGCATTAGCTCTAAGGAGCTAAATGTAATTTTCTTTGCTGTTAGCAGACTTTTTTTCTCGAAAATGTTGTCCAAGTAGCTCTGCAAAATGCTTTTTCATGAGAAGTATATCATTTTGAAAAGTATTTTTGTTGGTATTTGAACAGGAATTTATATTTAATTAATATTTTAAAAGTATTTAAGAAAAAGGTTATTTTAATTTTGAAAAATTATTACTGCTATTATTTAAAATTACTCATTTTTCTCTAAAAACTTATCTAACCTATTTAGAAAGTAAGAGGCAAATAATTCAAAGAGTAAAATATACAAGTCAATCATCATCAAATATGATCGAATATTTATCTTAAATCAAGTTATTAACTTTAACGGGAAAGAATCCGATCAAGTAATATTCAGTCGAGTAATATTCAATGGTTCTTTAGATTCATATCAAGTGAACTATAAAATAATTTATGGTTGAGATCTATTTAAATTAACATATTAATCAAAAGAATAAAAAATTGACAAAATAAAATATTAGTGAAAATAAAAGTACCGTATTTTAGAACTATACAATATTCTTTTCAAGGCTATTACTTTTTGCAAGTATTAGTGAAAATAAAAGTACCGTATTTTATATATGTAATTAAATTGAGTATCATTTTTACTCAATTTAATTGGACATGTTGACAATGATACTTTTATTTTCACCAATGCAAAAGGGTAATAGCCTTGGGAAGAATAATGTGTAAATATTCGTCAGTTTATTTTGTCAATATTTTATTCTTTTGATGAGTATGTAAATTTAAATGAATCTCAATCATAAATTATTTTATATAAGCATGAATCTAAAGGACCATTTAATATTACTTGACCGAATCTTTTTTCAACTTTAGCAGCTAAAAAAAAGTAATCAATATGTAGCATTTAACCATTATTAAATGATAAATGTGTAAATTTAAAAAATGTCTTATACTTATTTGGTTATGTCAATTAACTATTGAAAAATATCCAATTTGAACTGATGGAAAACATCCCTAAAGTAATTTCTATGGAACAGAATGAGGAGATGGTTAAGCTATCTAAAGAAGAAGTTAAGAAAGTGATGTTTGAATTGAATGGTGACAGCACAAGTGGTCTTGATGGTTTCTCTGGGAGTTTCTTTCAGGCTTGCTAGTATATTATTGGTTCAGATATCAGTGATATGGTGAAGGCATTCTTTTGTGGGCAGGAACTTCCTAGGTTTATCACTCACACTAACTTTGTCCTAACTCAAAAAAAAAAAAAAAAACTGAAAGTTTTACTTATTACAAACCAATTAGTCTCAACACATTTGTCAATAAAATCATATCCAGAGTACTACATAACAGGTTGATGGATTGCTTGCTTACCAATGATTATTTCTAAGAACCAGACTGAATTCATGAAAGGAAGGAGCATAACAGAAAACATACTACTTGCACAGGAGATCATCAGAGATATGAACTTGAGGAACAAATGACAGAATACGGTGGTCAAGTTGGACACGGCCAAGGCTTATGATAGAATATCGTGGATTTTTCTCACTAAGGTACTCAGATGCTTTGGATTTCTGGAAGTAATTATTGATATGGTGTGGAGATTAATTTCTGACAATTGGTATTCAGTCTTGATAAATGCCAAACCAATTGGATTTTTTAACTCATCTAGGGGAATAAAGCAGGGGATCCTATTTCCCCTACATTATTCATCATTGCTGCTGAAGTGCTAGCTAGAGGGCTGAATAAACTCCATAAAGATGCATAATTCAAAGAATTTGGGCTTCCTAAATGGAGCCCATAAATAACTCATTTATCATATGTTGATGACACAATTTTGTTTTGCTCAGGGGAGAAAATCCGTCAACAAGATAGTTAAGGTTTTGGTGGAGTATAAAAAATCTCTGGACAGATGATTAACAAGAATAAAAGTTTTTTCTATTTATATGAGAAAACATCTTCAGTCTTGGGCTCAAAATTGAGGAGATGGACTGGAATAAGTCAAGAAGTTTTTCCTTTAACTTATTTAGGCTGCCCAATTTTCTATGGAAGGAGGAGAAAATCTTACTTTGAATTCATCATCAGGGAGATAGCTAGGAGAATTATGACATGAAAAAATAAATAGTTCTCATGTGGAGTAAGGTACATTTTAATAGCACATGTATTACAATCAATGCTAGTTTATTTGTTATCAGCATTGAATCCACCAAAAGGAGTGATAGACCAGATTCATAAGATAATTGCTGAGTTCTTCTGGAGCAAGACCTGAGGAATTAAGGGTAAACACTGGATAGCATGGGAAGACATGTATTTCCCAAAGGAGGAGGGGGGAGTTGATTTTAGATCACTCCTGTTAAGAAAGTAAGAGGCAAATAATTCAAAGAATAAAATATACAAGTCAATCATCATTCAGGTATGGTCGAATATTTATCTTAAATCAAGTTATTAACTTTAGCGAAAAAAGATCCCGTCAAATCATATTTAGTCAAGTAATATTTAATGATTTTTTATATTCATGCTAAGTATATTATAAAAATAATATATGATTGAGATTCATTTAAATTACATATTCATCAAAAGAGTAAAAAATTAATAAAATAAACTAACGGAATATTTTCACAATATTTTTTCCCTTCTATTATTTTTTTGCAAGTATTGATGAAAATAAAAGTACCGTATATTATATATGTAATTATTGAGTATTATTTTTACTCAATTTAATTGAAAGAATTTTCTAATTTCTCAACTTTTTTCAGGAGCGACGTCGTCGCGAAAATCCCTAACTAAACCCCTCAGAGTCGGTCACTCGGCTCTTCCGATTCAAAGAGAGATCCCTCAGAGCAAAAGCAAAGAGACGCACACGCAGTAATACATATATGATTCGTCCTCGAACCCTACTGTTTTACTACTCATACTCAACATCAACCTCTTACATTTCACACCGATGGATTTCTTCCACAACACAGCTCCATGCCTCATGGATGGACAAGATTAAAGGTGCATTCACCGGCCAAAAGACCTCCCCCGATGCCGCTGACCTACCCACCTCCGAGTCATTCACTCTCCTTCGTAAGTTTTGTATACCACTTTAACTTTTATATAATATACTAGTAAATTGGCTTCCAACAGAGGTGGAGCCAGGATTGAGATTCTAGTTTTTTTAAGTTACCGGGCTCTAAACAATAATTTGTACATATCAATGGATTTTCTTAAGACAAATACAGAGTTTGGACGTTCGACCTGTAAGCTATACTCTAGCTCCGCCCCTGGCTTTGAATCTATTGTGTACTCACTCGAATTTGCCTCATACTCTTCCTATGTGTGTTTCTGTATGTTGACTATTTGAATTTAGGATTTGCGGATGAATTGGGCAAAGCGAGGAAGTTGGGGACTTTGAAGCAGTACATAGTAGGGCGAAGTAGTGAAGCTACATTTGCTGATGCTTTTGAGAAGCAACAAGCTATTCTTGAATATCTTGGAGCATTGGATCCCACTGGAGAGGTTTAGCCCCATTTCCTTTTCGTTATACCTTTTGGCTAATACCTTCAATCTTGTAACTTTATCAATGTGATTCAACAACCTGCACGTTGAATATATCTGACAAATAAGAATTTGTAAAGTACAGTGGTTCCGAAACTAATGGAGATGTTTCACTTCAGCTCTTTCCATTTTAATATGGTCACTCCTGTAGTATCCTAATTAAATGCCAAGTTGATTAGCTAATACTCCGCAAGTATTGTAACAAATACTTTAAGTAGTTCTTCTACCTGAACTGTTCCCTCTGGTTTCTTTTTGAGATGGTAACAGTTTTCCCTCTGGATTCTAGCTAAGTAGATTGCTTATATCAGTTATGTCTTCATAAAGCAGTTGGATTTGTTATAGCAGGCGGCAACATGCCTATGTAGTGATTCACTAGGAGCAGCCTTTGATGTTGTTCTGTTTTGAAGTTTTAGTTCCTCTAGGCACATAATATAGTATTATAAAGTGCAGTTGGGAAAAGGAACCTGTTTGACCTGGAAGTAGATAAAGCTGCTCAACTTATATGCTGAATTGAGTATTGAAGGTGCTCGGCAAAAGACCAAATTCTTTGAAGCAGAGATCCGTGAAATTGATAATAGTTTCTGTTAAATAATAAAACAAACTTAAATGATATTACAATACCTTATCCAAAAAGAGGAAATGAACAATGTTGGCCTTGTAAAATGAAATGGAGGTCAAAAGCTTCTCCTAGAACAACATGTTTTCAATGGATAGCTCTTTCTGCGGCATTTGTCACTGAGTGCAACCTGTAGAAAAGAGGGTTAGTTTGTCCAACAGTATTAATTGCGCTTGAGAAGTATGAAAGGCCCTATCACCTATTCATTTTCTGCAATTATAGTTGGGACATATGGTATGTTCCTAAACATCTTTTGGATTTTTAACGGGTTATGCCAGGATCAGTTAACCACAGGTGGCAAGTGCCAAAGGTTGAAAGGAGAAGCAGATACACATGGAAGACACTGAACACCAATATGTAGTTTTTTGCAAAATATCCAAAGAAAGAACTCATACATCTTTTGAAGAAAATGTTATGACTATTTTTGCTCTAAGTATAGATGTTATAGCGTCTTATTGGTGTAACATGTCTTTTGTTAATGATGTAATTATTTCGTGGACTAATAGTTTCATTGTAGTGCTAAAAGTGAATTCAGAGTCCTCTTTATGTAGATGTTTTTCTCACTTTCTTGGTGCACTGAAACGAAGTTTGTGATACTGATCCTGAAATAATTAGTCCTATGAAATATTTTAGTAAACAGAGGTGAACCATAGACATTTTATCTTATTAATTGAGTACTCTTGTGTAGGAGAGAGACGGAAGAGAAGTGTTTTCATGAACATGTACGAATTTTATAAATGTCAACAGCCAAGCACTAAGACTGCTTGACGATTAAATTATCGGGAATCTCCCTAAACAAAAACAAAAAGAGAGGATCCTCTATGTAATAAAAGAAAAAACAATTCCTATAGTAAATTGATATAATCTAGCATGTTGTTTCATCCTTTACATCTTGTATGTTGCGCCCAAAGCGAAAAACCATATACCAAAAAGCACTTTAGTAAAATAGTATATCAGAAAGCACCCTAAAAAGAACATAAGAAAGCACCGGGGAAGAATTCCAACATTTAATCAAATTTTCTTAGGGGGTGAGATAAGGATTAGGATGTGGCAAGATGAATGGAATGCAGACAAATCTGTAAGGCAAAGCTTCTCATATCTCTATGCAATTGTATGAATCAGGATGCAACTATTGTATGCATATTGGGAGATGGGGCATACATTATTTCAGGAGGCATCTGATGACTGCAAGGTAGACTGCCACTCAACTTGTATGCATAATTAAGAAATTGAAGGAGCTGCATGAGAGCTCTGATTCTTAGAAGTGCAGACCATACAAAAATGCTATATTTTCTGTTAAATCATGTTACAACAGCTTATATAGAACAGAGGAAATGGAACAGGGTTTGCCATGGAAAATGGTATGGAGGTCATTTTCCCGGCTAAAGCAACATGTTTCGAGTGAAAAGTTATGCATGAAGCTTGTCTTACTTAGAGCCGGTATGAAAGAGGATTTTATTTGTATTTGCATAATATCGGCATGAGAAGACTTTAAATGCAGTAACGTGGTTTGTGAGGATGCATAATAGCCAATTCCAACTTGTTTGGGATTGAGGCGTAATTGTTGTAAGAGTTGTTTTCTGTGCTTGAGAGCTACAGAAACCGCTGGTTACTTCTTGTTGCACTGCGGTTATGCTTTGGATCATAATAGGTCTTGCCACTTGCCAGGAACAGTTAGGGTAGCTGCTGAAAGCTGGCAAGGGCAGAAAGTTGAAAGGAGATAAAGACACATGATAGACAGAACCAGCTTGTGTATTTTGGTGAACAGTCTGGAGGGGAAGAAAAAATGAATGTTTGAAGAGAAAGTCACAGCTGTTTTTTGCTTTACTTTAAATTTTTACAAAGTCTGAACTTTTACTGTTACATGACTTAAGTTTTTATGCAACTGTGAAGGATTTATAGATTCCCTACAGTTCGAAAAGGGAATTCAAAGTCCCTTCTATGCAAAATATTGTGCACATTATGGGTGCATTTAAATGAAATTTCACTTAACTCAATCCAAAAGAACTAATAAGAAATTCTTTTCAGAACAAATATAATATATTATATATTAGTAAAATAAAAAAGAATAAAAAAAATAACGTGAAAGACAATCTTAATAAGCTAGTAGTAATGTGTTGGAGATGGAAGATGTTAACGTGAAAAGACTTGGATAACCTATTGAAGCCTTTATTGCCATTAATCTTTTTGTTCTTTTTTTAATAGAATCTTCAAACAATTCAAAAGCAAGAGGCAGCAAAACATTGCAAGTGCACAATATCTGATGTTGAGAATACATTGGCGAAGTTTACTTGGGCAAAAGAAGCACAAAAGAAAATTGAGAAGCTGAAGGAAGAAGGGAAGCCAATGCCAAAGAGCCTGGCTGAGGTACGGTAAATTGCATTTCAGATTGCTGGTCTGTGGGATCTTTTCACTCTCTCTTAGCTCCCTCCAAGAAACTCTCTCTATTAGGATGTTCAAGAAGGATTGGTACATTATCTATGCTTGAAAATGATTTAATCTTAAAATCATTTAACCTTTAATGGCATGATTTATCGGGACTCCACTTGATATAAGATATTATGTTATTATTGGGAGAGAGTACCATCTTTAATTTAATTGTTGGTAGAACTGGCAATTATGGTACTTCACCTATAATTAGCTTATGTGTCGGAAGTTCTCTTTTATTTCTTAACTTCGTATCCTGTCAAACTTCTTCACATAAAATAGGACTAAAGGAGTATTAACTTTTCGTTTTTTACTTTTTTATATTTAAAATGTTATATTTACCTTTTTATTTTTTTTTTAAATTTTCTATTTTCTGGTTGTTTGATTCTTTTACTTTCTGGGTGAGATTTTTGGTTGCATTGTATAGAGATGCAATATGCTATGTGCATACTAAGAAAAGAAATTTTCAGTTGTAGATGCCAGTAATTTGAGTGCATGTGTATCATTGTGATTTATGAATGTTTTATGGTTTTGTTCTCTCTGGTCCATGCGGGAGTTATGGGATGCGGTGGAAATTCGGCAGTTGTTTAAGATATTTCTCTCCAATACTTGGATCTTGCAGTTTCTATAGAATATGAGAAAAGAACACATACAATATGTTCTACTGTTGCTGCGTCCTTTTCCGTGGTTATATAATGTTGTCTTACTTATATTGGGTTCATCTGATATGTAGATTCAAAAGTTGATGGGTTCATCCCCGTTGGATGTTGCACGATCAAACTTGGCTAAGAGTGGGCAAATTAGTAGAAATGCATTCTGTCCTTGTGGTTCCAAGAAGAGATACAAAAGGTACTTCAGCTTTTCTTATTGTTGAACATGAATGGCTATTACTCAATGTTTGAATTCCTTAGAGCAGGAAGGGAAATGAAACATGTTTTTATCAGATTTTTGCTATTGGCTGCCAATTTTCATGTCTTCTCGCCATGTTCTGTAAAGAATGCCAATTTTTTTCTTTCTGCTCTTTTTGGCTGTGTCTTGACCAGTCCGTATTCCAAAGTCCATGCCAGTAGATTATCAAATGAATGGCCTACGTGCTACAAGAAACATAGACCTTTCTGTTAAGATGATGTATGGTCCACACTTAGAGTGAGAATGGTTTATTAATCATGTTTGATATGTTTCCAGATTCAATGTTCGCATGATTTCTGTCAGAGTCAGGTGATTTATGGTTTACTAACACCCCAAAGTCACATCATTGACATCGATCATCTTCTAAGTCATGTGGTTTAGAAACCTTGAGCTATTTTTAACTTTTCAACTTTTTAGCTTTGAGGGATGAGGTTCTTTTAAACTGTTTTATGAAAGAAGAATTCTTTTCTTGTCAAATTTCTTTATAAATCACCAAAATATGGTACTTGTCTGTTTTCCCCCTTGACTTCTTTTATTTGTTGAATTTAAAGTTACATAAGTTCTTGATTGGATGGGTCGGAAGTAAGGTTTCACATGTTATCACCCTATTTTCAGAACTCAAGCTAAACAAACTCTATATCCAAATGAAAGCTGTATGATCATGTACGCAAATGGCTACAAACCATCCATGAATGTGCTTGCTGATTTTTTCTATATGTATTAGTTTATTAGATATTCGAAATAATTTATGCACTAGAACAATGAAAACGGGTTATGGATTGTGTATAGTATTAGTATAGTGTGTGTGTGTGTGACCTCCCTATTTTTTGTGCTTATTGTCTTGGTGTTGCGGTATATGTAGGTGTTGCGGGAAGGATTCAACAAGTTAAAAGGAGAAAGAGGAGAGATGTGGGACAAACATGTCCAGAAGAAGAAATTCTTATATGGTCAGATGACATTTTTCTTTTGTCTGAAGTCAACCGATTGTTGTGTTGTTTAATAACATGAATGGAGTAAAATCTGATTGTTAATGCACATTAAAATCTATCAATTGAACTATTCTTTTCGTGCTTATAAAAACTGGTATTCTATTTATGTATAAATTCTAGGTTAGTCGGTACCCTACCACAACTATTGTTTGGGAACTAGTAGATGTATACTTGGCAAGCAGCTAAATTTTTCAAGAGTAAATGAGATCTCTTGCCTTTTAATAATTTAAATAGAAAAAAAGAAAATGACTTTTTCAGATCTCTTAGGTGTAAAAATGGATCTTCCATAAGTTAGAATGCTCATATTTTCAGAAAGTTATGGTATTATTCTTAATACGGGGGAAGTGATGCAATATAAAAGAAGATATTTTTGTTGTATGTTGGGCCAAACTTTTGGCTAAATAAGTAAGCACATTTAATTAGGAGTAGCTGTCGCTTTTCTGTTATAGTAAAGAACGTTGAAAACAATAGCTTTACTGTTTAAGTTGAAATTAATTTTTGGTTCTACGTAACAGTTTTAAAAAAAATAATTTTTGTTCAGAAAATTCACCAGTCCATCAAGCTTAAGTTATGAATATAAATTAGTTTTAACTATAAACCAAAAATTTAGATATTTCAAGACAATGAATTCAATTGATCATAAGTGCTACTTTATAAAAAAAAGTTAGAATTTATATCTGATGGACAATAAAGACAGTTTTTATTGCCCATTAGATATAAGTTTAAACTTTTGCCTATAAGACAAAAGCTCGAAATATTTTAAGATGGTGAACCTGTTCAATTTGATGATACACAATTAACAGATTTAGCAAAATTACCGAGTTGGCAGCTGGTTGGTAAATGCAATTCTGTAGTTACAAGTTAGTTAGGGCATTTAAATTCTGTTATTACTGTTGTTAGATAGTTTTCAAATTGGGAATTGAACTCGATGCTCTATAAAAGTTTATAACAACTATTCTTATATTCATTTATTGATTGATAATAAAATTCTCCTCTTCTATGTCTATTCTTCTTAGCTTAATTCTCGGAGTAAATCCTTGAAGTTAGCTTTCCATCTTTCTCGAGAAATCCTGGATTAATTCTTCCACAGTTACGATAAAAGGTTCACCTATTGAAGTGCATCAATTGGTATCAGAGCAACAAGACATCGGCAGATATCAAGATGACATGCAGTAAGAATCAAGAAGAAATGGATATATGACAAATTGGGCCAAATCCAAGATCAACTACAGAAGGTGATGGAGGGATTGTTAGCCATGAATGAGTGCAATGCGTAGAATGATAAGGAGTTGCCGGAGATCAGAGAAGCAATTGGATCCATGAAGCAGAAAGGGAAGGAGCAAGTAAGATCAGAATCTGCTACTGGTCGAGTCGAATCAGTAGAGAGACCACTGGAAGGTCGAACCAGGGAGATCCTGACAGCTCTAATGGTAATTTTTCCTCAATCGATATTTTAAATTAGAATTTCCTAGATTTTCTGAATAGGAATTGAGAACTTGGCTGCATAAGGTGGATCAATTCTTTGCTATGGATGAAATGCCCTTTGAGCATAGGGTGAGGATGGCTTTAATCCATTTTGAGGATGATGCTATAACTTGGCACAGGTCTTATGTGAGATCTAGGAATTCAACAATAGAACTTAGCTGGACTAAGTTTGTGCTGGCATTAAATGAAAGGTTTAGTGAAGGGTTTGAGGACCCTATGGAAGCTCTGAAGAACTTACAACAAACTGGAAGTGTGAGGATATATCAGGCTGAATTTAATAGATTGCTAACTGGAATTAATCTATCAAATGAGAATGCTATTAGCTGCTTTCTAGGAGGTTTAAAACCTGAGTTGAATAAGTCAGTTAGAATACAATCTCCCAGGATTTTACTGCAAGCCTATGGGGTTGCTAGGTTGTAGGAGGAAGCGTTTGAGGCTTAAGCTCGTTCTTAGGGTCTCACACCCTTGTCCAAGGTTCAAACTCCTATTCATTCAAAACCACAGTATGCCCAAAGGCCTGTTCTACCAAATTCCACATTCAAGAAACCTAACCCCAATAATTCTTACAGAAATCCTTACAACAGTGTTAGTAGGAAGTTGTCAGCAGCTGAGATGGATGAGAAAATGGCTAAGGGTTTATGTTTTTTCTGTGTTGAAAAGTATGTGCAAGGGCACAATTGCAGGGGGAAGAAGCATCTTTATTTGATAGAATAGGTAAAGAAGGGGAAGGGATGAAGAAGGTAAAGGGGAGCAGATACAGACAGGTTGGGAAGAAGCAGATGAGTACATGGTCATTTCCTTGCAAGCTTTTAGTGGAGTAACAGGTTATCAAACTATTAGGGTGACTAGTTACCATGAAAAGAGACCACTCCAAGTACTGATTGACACTGGGAGCACTCACAATTTATTGATCAAGAAGTAGCTAATAGATTGGTATGTAAAACCAGTCAAATTCTGGAGCAAAATATTAGTGTAGCTGATAGTAGAAAGGTGCAAACAACTGCAGTTTGTAAGGAACTTCAGTGGCTATTATAAGGTATTATTTTCTCTTCTGATTTCTTATTATTACCATTGGGGAATGTATACATTGTGTTGCGCGTGCAGAGATTGAATACCCTGGGCAAAATTTTGTTTGACTTTTAGAAACAGATCTATTGAGTTTGTATATAAGGGGAAAAGACATATGTTGAGAGGGGCCAATGACAAGTTGAAAGCTGTTAAGGTTAAAACAGTTGACAAGAGAGGAGAAACAGATGGTCAGTTCTTCATGATGTCATTAATGTCTAATGTAACAATTGGCAGTCAATGTTACAGCTTGCGGGCATTCAGACTGAGGTGATACTACATGTATTGTCTTCATTATTGGAGCAATATTCTTGCTTGTTTGAGGTACCATATGTATTGCCACCTCATAGAGGGTCATTTGATCATAAGGTACCTCTGTCTGAGGTAGGTCATATTGTCAACAAGAGGCCCTATAGGTATCCTGAGATCAAGAAGGTTATCGTTGAAAGATTGGTACAAGAAATGTTGGATCAAGGTGTGATACAACCTAGTATTAGTCTATATGTTTTTCCTGCTGTGCTGGTGGGAAATAAGGATGGCAATTGGGGATTATGTGTTTGACTATAAGGAATTAATAAGCTGACTGTTAAGAATAGCTTCCCTATACCTATCATTGAAGACCTGCTAGATGAGTTAGGAGGTGCTGAAATCTTTTCTAAAATTGATCTCAGGGCAGGGCATCATCAATTGAGAATTGATGAGAAGGATGTCCATAAGAGAACTTTTAGAACTCATGAAGGTCACTATAAGTTTTTGGTCATACACTTTAGCTTGACCAATGCACCATCTTTATTTCAGAACTTGATGAACCATGTTTTTAAACCCTTGCTGAGAAAATTTGTGTTTCTTTGATGACATTTTGATTTATAATAAAAATGTCAATAACCATATAAAAGCATGTGAAATCTGTGTTTGAATTAATGAAGGACTTCCAATTGTATGCCAAGATGTCAAAATGTTCTTTTGGAGTCAGTAAGGTGGAGTATTTAGGCCATTATATTAGTATTGAAGGCGTGTCAACGGATTCTAAAAAGATTGTTGTTGTACAACAATGGCCTATTCCTACTAATCTCAAGCAGTTAAGGGGATTCTTGGGGCTTGCAAGGTACTACAGGAGGTTCATTAAGGGATTTGGTAGTATTGCTAGACCACTCCATGATTTACTCAAGAAGGAAGGTTTTGGTTGGTTAGCTGAGGCAACTATTGCTTTCGAAACCTTGAAATAGGCCTTGGTTTCATTTCCTGTTTTGGCTATGCCAGACTATGCCACGACTTTTATAGTGGAGATTGATGCTAGTGGAAAGGGGATTTGTGCTGTGTTAATGCAACAAGTGCATTCCATTGCTTATATTACTAAGTCTTTAGCGCCCAGATATCAGGCCATGTCTGTGTATGATAGGGAGCTGTTAGCCCTCATTTTTGCTGTTACTAAATGGTCCCATTATCTGTCGGGAAACCCTTTGTGGTCAAGACTGATCAAAAGGCTCTAAAGCATCTCTTAGACCAACAAATTCATATAGATTTTCAAGTGGCTGGTATAACTAAGTTGATGGCTTTTGATTTTTCTATAGAGTACAAGAAAGATTTTGAAAATAAGGCTGCTGATACCTTATCCAGAAAGTTTGATGCTGAGTTATTGGCTCTGTCTCTATTGACTCCTAATAGTGATCTAGTTATTATCATTTAAAATCGTCATTCTAAAATTTAAAACCCATAAACTTAAAATTTTAATTCCGTCTCAATATGAAAAACATTTATAATAGGTCATAAAATCTTTCTTCCTTTAATATTACCTACATGTTTTCTCCATAATTCTTAACAGGATATCTGAAGAATAAAAATAAAAAATAGAAAATTTCGTATATATAATCAAGAATCAAATATAAGCAATCATCATAAAAGGAATTATATTCATCATTAAACCCTTTCAATATATTCTCGTCCAACAATAATACTGCACCATCAGTTGATCAAAATAATAAATTTTATACTTACAAAACTCTACGCTTAGGAAATTCAGAACTTTCATCTCTCTGATGACTATAGATGAAAATATTAGCAACCTTTGAAACTATAACGACATCATTCAATTTAATTTCTAGATAATTATTTTTTGATTTGACTAGAATCAAAGTCTCCAGGGACCTTACCTGTAGCGAGAAAACATTTACCAATTTTTTTTCAAGCTCAAGTGCTTTGAACCCTTTCACCTTCAGTAGCTTTAATTCTTGAAATTCCGTTTCACAATTTTCAAAATTTTCCTTTGCCACTATATTTCAGTAACTTCCGGCTTCCATTGCATAATCACCAAACTGCATAATTTTTATTTATTAATTATTTCACAAATAATATTAAAATAAAAATATTTCTTTTTCTTCATAAATCATATGATAGTTTTAAGAGTCTCGAGATTAATACTTACGTCAATAAAGAGTCTTTGAATTTGGGGACAATTCTTGACAAAGAAAACAATATCCCAAGGATTGACGAAGCTCCGATCATGTCTCACCAATTGAAGTTCCTTCAAATTCGGAAGATAGTACTCCATATCTTTGTACTCAAAATTCACAAATCTAGGAGAAAGCCCCTAATCAAATATAAAAAATATTTATACCGTCAATATATATAAATTAAATAAAAAAAATAAAGGAATAAAAAGATGAAAATTATTAGATTACCTCAAGAAGAATATTGTTAATTGATAAAGTCTGTACATTTATGAAGATTTTGATCAGATCATCTCTTTCACGTATATGTTGAAGCCCCGTAGTTGCACCAAAATTAAGTAGCACATCATTTAATCTTATTGAATTAGCAAACTTCATTTTGTTTATCTCACTGTCATAGTGAAATGTGCTAATACTTGAATTATCAATAGCAACCAAAGTTATATCCTCACAGTCCCTAATCAAAAGAGTCTTAAACTTGTCTGAACCCTTAATTATAAGTTCATCGTTAGAAAAACAACCCTCCAATGACAAGGACTCAAGAACCACACAACTTGTAAATAACTCTTTAAAAGAAGTTATGACTTGAACCTTAGTTAGACTAAGAGATTTCAAGAATCGTAAACCTTTTAAATTTGGCGATATATATAAGTTACAACAGATCAGTTTCAGACTGTAGAGAGTCTCAATGTCAATGCAATTAGAATGCATGAAGTAAGAACTTTCATCAGTAGGTCTAGGCAGACGAAGCTCGAACTCTTCTACGCCCTTTGATGCAACATGTTGAATCCACTTCTTCAAAAAAGGCAAGTACCTTGTTGACACGGGAATATAAAGACTAAACCTATGGATTTTTTCGCCTAAATAATTACTTAAAATATTATCAATAATTGGGATCTCGTCTCTTCCATTTACGGAGCAATTCGTCTCAAAATTTATATCAAAACAGAGGTTACGAACATATAACCATGAATTTAGAAATGATTTAGCAGCAACAAGAGAAGAGGAAATTGCATGCTTAATAGGTAGAAAAGTGACAATGTTATGAATAACATCACAAGGAAGAGAAACAGTAAGATTATTATTGGACTTATCATCACCATTTGTTATCATAGAATTTCTTCTTAATCTTTTTCTATTAGATGGCACTAAAACTCACTTTCTTTTGGATCCTGAAGCTTCTATTGCTAATTTTTTTCTTCTCTAAATTGAAAAGAGAAATATTGAGACAAGATATAAAGAAAATGTTAAGGCAAGATGTGAAAATACAATGTAAGCAATCTATGTATTTATAGGATGAGAATTGTAGAGATGTTTAAATGCACTTAATTAGTTACCTTAATGTATATCTTATTTTTGGAAAGTAAAATAAAAAAAATGAGAATATAGTCAAATTTCATTTATAAAGCAATCTATTGTCGTAGATATAATAAAAAAAATTATATCAGGAGCCTATGCTTTATGGCCTTTCTTTGTATTAAAATTTGAAATTAACTAAAATTTAATTTCAATTTATGACGTATTATTCTCTATGAAATATATATATATATATACACACACACACACATACACACACGCACACATTAGTTCTTGCACACTTGTGTTGCACGTGATTTACAAATTACTTAATATAAACTTTTTCAACTAATAAAAGTAATATTAGAATAATTATATGTGATCAATGAATTATATGAAATTTAACAGAAAAAAAATTAAAAGTTTAAATGATAAATGCTAAGTCCATGTAATCATCTTTAATTTATTCCCATTGCAAAAACACAATCTTATTTAAAAAATTGATATCACATTGTTGAAAGTATATCCCTCATTTTCAAGAGGGAAAGAAACGTTTGTTTAGGAGTATTATTCCCAATTCAACAAATTATGTAATTGTTTTCTTATGCAATTCTTTTAATTAATATATGTTTTGTTTAGCTCAATAGTTATATTGTTTATAAAATTTTAACAACACGTATTTTAAATGTGAATATGAGCAATATCAGTTATGGTTATAAATATTCTAAGTCATAATATTTTTGTCTTGTCTTTACAAATCGTAGCCTTCATCTTTTTACAACTACATACATATCAAGAAGTTGCTGTTGAATGAAAGTAACATCTAACTATTTATAGAAGTTATACAAAAGTTCAATCAACATATATGATGGCTAGCAGATTATTGTCAATTCATGATGCACACCTGCAAAGTGGTAGTTATTTATCATAAAGATACTTAAAAATAAATTCTAATTGTTGTATGGTTGTACTCTTTATCTGATTCAAAAATATATGTTATTACTGTATAAAAAATTAGCTCAATAGCATAAAAAGTCAACCACCTCAAATTAACTAATCAACATTACACGAGAACTAAATTATCACACAATGAATCCTTGACAAGAGATCATAATGCATAATCACTACTTCACTTTTTTGCTTTTCTTTAGTCTCAAAATATCTTAATTTTAAATTAAGCAAGCACCTCTAACTTCGAATGATATGATATAGAATTCAAGTACAAAAAAGAATAGATATCACCTATGACTTGATGTTCACATTATATAGTCATTGATAATCAACTCCATGATTTCTATCAAAAACAGTAACGCAACTCGCCTTTGACTCGAGGCTACTTTTTCTCTTGAAAAAATCCCTCACCTTCAAATGAGATTTTAGTGATTCTAAATATTCAAAATCCAAAATTGAAAAAAACTTTTAACGTCTAATATAGGATATGCCCAAACAGAAGTTTGTTACAAATTTATGCTCGAAGTATCTTGTCAAATGTATTATTTTCTGACATGACCCAGATGGGCAAGTCGTGCGGGCACCTACATTGATTCTAGCTCGATAGGAGAACCCTTCCTTAACCAACGTATAAAATAGTTCAATACTCAATAACTAGACAAACAAAATGTTTCTAAGATTTGAAATAAATCATTTCCCAAACCATGACATCCCCAGGATCTGTTCTAGACAGGTATTAGAGCTCTAAACAGAATGCTGATAAAATAAAATGACACAGCTTCACATACAGAGAGAATGCGGAAGACGATGCTGAGTACCGCCTCGTCAATGATAAAATTTCGACCTGCCACAACCTCACCCAAAAAAGCGTAGCAAGGTAGTATCAGTACACCACACGTACCAATAGACATCATCGATTGGCTAAGATTAGTTCACGCAACAGTATATAATTAACATGTAATCGAGTTACAAATTCTAACAACAATTTTGATTTATAATTATAGCATATCAATTCATCAATCAATTCATTAATTCATATAAGTCAAACCATATTCATATATCTGTATCTCAACTTTAGCCATCCATCACACATACTATTCTGTTTTGCGATCTCACTGCAGCGGACATTTAAACGCTGCAGCAGTCTCTAGACAACGACAGTTTGCTCGCAGTTGCGATGCCCTACCTAGGCAGAAGCCCCATATCTCTGAACTATTCCCTTTTTTCAAACCGTCATTTAAACATTATGAACACGTATTTATTCATTCATACCCCTATTATTATTACTAAGTCCGTTCCGGTCATTCAAGACTCATTTATTGACTCAACAATAATAACTAACCCTTTTTAAATTTCTACTCCTTTACCCATTTCTCGATGCTATACCTAGATCAACTACCCCTAGTTATTCCTACCATCGTTAAATCAGTCATGCTATCTTTTTACAACTCACAAAAACCACCTTAAACAAGCATTCAATCACCATAGTAAATAAATAACTCAAGTATTCAACAAGGAAAACATCAAACTATATCACTGGAGTTATGTTCTCCCCCCTCCAAAATAAGGATACATCATATACCTGGACCTCTATAATTTCACACTGTACCATTCGATACCAAAATATCATTATGCAGTACTGTACCTACATCATAGCATCAGATACCATCTCATCATGTATCATCTCATCATTGTATCCCTCACATCATGCCCAAATCACATCAGCATATCATGTATTACATCTATATATCTGTTTTTTGTCACTCATATGCATGCCTATTATGATCTCTGTCTCACAGCTGTATATAATACCATACCTCTATAATCTTATCTTGCAGTTATACCATCGATGATATACCGGGCACACACCCCCGTCACATCATTGTACACACATGCCGGAGGGTCTCATGTCTGCAATTTCAATCATGACTTGCAGGGGACTCTAGAAATCAATGTACTATACACTCAACTGTATGAACATCTCATCATACCTGTTAGTGTACTCATATCCGCACGCCCAGCCATATGAATATTTAATCATACCTATGTGTGTACTCATCCATACTGCTCGTCTGGATGCTCACGATAGGGGGAAGGCGAAAAATCGAAGATTTTACATGGTACTTTTATCAATCTGATTTATTTCGTACCTTTCGTTCAATGAGAAAATGGGTCAAATTCTACAGGATCAAACCTATGGGACAGCTTAACTCCGTCAAGCCTGTACGAGTAGTGAAGAAGTATAGAGCACTTTAGTTACTCGTTGACCAACTCCAAGCATGAACAAAAGGCAATCAATCAGAATCAAGAAAATAACTCAAAAAATCTTTGTAAACAGGTCACTCATATCAAAGTATTCATGCACAGGCTTGATCGTATTAACCCGCTCGTTCAGATTCTCACCTCGGACACGAGCCTCTTATCTTAAAATAAGGTTGAGTCATTATTTTATTCCAACACGTCTCCTCATTTTCTCACTTGATTCCCATGGATTTCGCCCATAGTTTCAGGAATCAGTAAGTCACAGTGCAATTCAGTTAATAAAACTTCATTCAACAAAAAGAATTTATCCATATAATTTATAACACAATCATGATATGAGGTCATTTCACAATCAGTTATTCCTTTCATTATGAGATTTGGTAGAAAGAACAAGCTTAGCCCTAGATTCATCGGGCCATATTGAATCCTTCGAAATATAGGCTGAGTGGCCTATGAGTTAGAATTGCCTTTGGGGCTAGAATTTGTTCATCCAGTCTTTCATGTATCGATGTTACACAAGTGCGTAGGAGATCCTTCTCGAATTGTTCTAGTCGAGGATGTTCATGTCACAGAAGAGCTTTCCTACGAGGAGACTCCAATAGCTATACTAGATCGACATGCCCATAGATTGAGGACCAATGATGTAGCCTCTGTTAAAGTCTTATGAAGGAACATAATTGTAGAAGAGATGACTTGGGAAGCTGAGGATGACATGAAGTCTAGATATCCTCACTTGTTCCAGACCCTATGATGATAGTACATAGACTCAGACAGTTCCAGTTAAGGAGAGATATTTCTCGAGTGTTGTATTTTTGCTTTTGTTGCTATTATTGTCACTTGCTTACATATATGTTGTAGAATTATATTATTTAGTTGCTTGTAGCGTCCTGTGAGACACCTATGTTGGACTTTTTTGCATTTCAGGTTTTCGAATAGTCGATAATACATGGGAGACTCGGTCCAAATTTTCGGGCAAATCCTAAGAATTGAGTTTCTTAAGACTTGAATTACGTTTGAGGACGAATGTCCCTAAGGGGATAATGATGTTACACCCTGTAAGATTTTTGTGTTTAGCCAGCATGTGTGTGTGCTTGTTGAGAGAGTTTAAAGTACGGCACATGCAGGAGAAGACTCAAAAGTGGAGCACGCAAGTGCGCTATCGAGTGAGCGGGGGGATGGGGCTAGAGGCAGGGCGCTATGGGCGTCGCGTCGCGCATCCCTCGCCGGTGCATTAGGTGGCGTGTTGCACCTCCACCCTGGTGCTATCACTTCCCACTATATATATTTAAGTGTAAGGTGCTTCATTTTTATAATTTCCCCAATTGAGAGCTTGGCTTGGGGCGATTTGTTTTTGAGGTTTTCTTCATTTTATAGCCAAAATACGCTACCAATTCGCGTCTAATTGCAAATTCTTCTTGGGTAGTGATTCCTGGGCCTATGAAGAACATATCTACGGAGTTGAATCTTTGAAATTGGCACAGTTTGATAGAGCCCTACGGAGTAGAAGCCGTAAAAATCGTCTCTATTCAATTCTAGTACGTTTATGAGTGATAGTAAGTACTTCTACCCTTTTAATTTATAAGAATTCATTAGATTTTGCCAAATTGAACTTGTTTTGACTTGCCGTCATTATGTTTCGTGGGCTATGATTGCGGGTCTAGTTCGTGAATCATAGAAGCCCTATTCCCTTGGTGTAAAGTTAGAATACGAAGGGATTGTGAGTTCCTAAGTGGGATTGATTGAGCAGGTTTCAGCAGTTAAGGTATGTTAAAGCTAATCTCTTTCGGTAAGTTATTCTCGTCGTATAATAGATACGACTTGTACCCTCATGGCAGTTCATGATTATATGTGTTGTGGTTAGCTTCTATGAGGCGAATTGGAGCTGTAGCTTAGTATCCATAGTCGTAAAGGATTATATTCAGTATTGACTATAGCTAGATGCGACATAGAGCTTTCCTGTTTGTTTTTTACCGTCTAGTAGGACTAGTGTTGTTTCGCTGTCGTACCGGGGCCATAGATGCTTCTGGTTAGCTGTTGAGTATACTTGGTTGAACCGGGGCAGCATAGGGCACAACTAAGCGATGTAATTTACTGGTTTGGCGCCTATATACACAATAAGACTTGCCAACAGGCCGTTGGTGTACCTTGACTCCTATAGGGCTAAAATCTTGATAATATAGCCCTACCTTTAAGTTGGTTGCACCAGGATTGCCAGATGAATGGGGTGGTAGGTTTCCAGGTGTATTCTCTGTTGCCAGTGACCTTATATCTTCTTACGACCCTTAGCTTGTCGTACAGGTCGCCCAGAAAACCACCCTAGCCATTAGTCAGCTGATAGACTATATGATGCCTTATAGAATGATCTTGTCAGCTGCTAGACGTGGCGGCCAGCGACCCTGGCTACTTATACAAATGCCCATGTACGTGTTGCCTAGAAAGGCTAAGTTCAGATATATCTACTTACGGGGCTACAGCTTGCTCACAGGAGCCCAGATGGCTCAGACACAGTTACAGGAGCCTAGATGGCTCAGACGCAGTTACAGGAGCCCAGATGACTCAGATATAGTTGTAAGAGCCCAGATGACTCAGACATATTCACCGGAGCCCAAATGGCTCAGACACAGTCACAGGAGTCCATAAGGCTCGATTACAGTCTTAGACGTCGAGTATACCCTAGTTACAGCTTGCCTACGGGACTACGGGAATACAAACAAGAGTGTGTAGATTGCTTGCACTTGCTAGGGCTTATGGGGGTTCCGGTAGGTTATTCTGTGTTGTTTGCACCTTCCAAGCTTATGGGGGCCAGGTTGGGTTCTTGTTTGTGTATTTTCCTGTTAGTTATAATTTATGTTTGTGAGCTTATATATGTTAACTTCTAACCCTTGTTGTTGATTATTTATAGTTTCTTTATCAACTTCCATTCAACTTTTGTTACTACTTTACATATTCAGTACATATTGTACTGACGCTCATGTATGGGGCGCTGCATACTTGCCTGCAGGTTCAGACAGACAGGTTTTGGGACCTTCTCAGTAGCTGTTCAGAGTCTGTTGATTGGCCTGCTCCTTTCCTGTGGAGTTTCCAGATATTAGAGGTTTGCCTGTCTTTTGTTGCATAGTTTTTGGGTAGGCTTGGACCCTGTCCCGACCAATATCTTACTCTTAGAGGCTTGCAGACTGCAGTTCTTAGTTAGTTGTGCATTGTTGGCCGTGTGGGGCTCATATAGGATATGATATGTGTTGTTGTCCGTGTGGGACCTAGTATATGTTATCTATAAGTAGTATGATGGTCTTGTCGGACCACATAGGATGATATTACTATTGCAATTGTTGGGTTAGCTGATTTGGTGCAGGTGTCAGTGTAACAACCTTGTCGGCCTAAGACTATGTTTTGAACCGAGATATAGCTATTTGTTTTCTTGATATATGTTGCTGGAATGCACCAGAGGTGTATATATCCAGCTAGGTCAGCTCAGAGTCTAGTGTGGCATCAGGTGCCAGTTACGTCTCCCAAGATAGGGCGTGACAAATTATATCCCATCAATTCATCAATCAATTCATTAATTCATATATGTCAAACCATATTCATGTACCTGTATCCCAACTTTAGCCATCCATCACACACTCTATTCTGTTTTGCGAAGTGTCCGCAACAGCGATCTTGCGACAGTGGCAATTTGCTCACTGTAGCGATGCCCTACCTAAGTTGTAGCCCTATTTTTCTGAACTATTCTCTTTTTACAATCCACCATTAAAACATTATGAACATGCCTTTATTTATTCATACCCAATTATTATTACTAAGTTCGTTCCTATCATGCAAGACTCATTTATTGAGTCAACAATAATAACTAATCCTTTTTCAATTTCTACTTCTTTACCCATTTTTTGATGCTATACCTAGATCAGCTACCCCTAGTTAATCACTATCATCGTTAAATCAGTCATGCTATCTTTTTACAACTCACAATAACCACCTTAAACAAGCATTCAATCACTACAGTAAATAAATAATTCAAGTATTCAACAAGGTAAACATCAAACTATGCCACTAGAGTTATATAATACCAGACCCGTACAATCTCTATCTTGCAGTCATACCATCGGTGATATGCCGGGCGCACGTCTCCGTCACATCACGGTACACACATTTCAGATTGTCTTATGTCTGCTCTTCCAATCATAACCTTCAGGGGACTCTTAAAATTCATGTATTGGACACCTAGCCGTATGAATATCTCATCATACCTGTCTGTGTACTCATATCCGTACACCCAGCCGTATGAACATTAAGTCATACCTATCTGTGTATTCATCTATACTGCTCGCTCGGATGCTCATCTCAGGCATGAGTCAGTCATATCTAATTATTCATACACATGCTTGATCGTACTAACCCGCTCATTTGGATACTTACCTCGGACATGAGCCTCTCATCTCAAAATAAGGCTGACTCATTTATTGTCTTATGTCTGCTCTTCCAATCATAACCTTCAGGGGACTCTAAAAATTCATGTATTAGACACCTAGCCATATGAATATCTCATCATACCTGTCTGTGTACTCATATCCGTACACCCAGCCGTATGAACATTAAGTCATACCTATCTGTGTATTCATCTATACTGCTCGCTCGGATGCTCATCTCAGGCATGAGTCAGTCATATCTAAGTATTCATACACATGCTTGATCGTACTAACCCGCTCATTTGGATACTTACCTCGGACATGAGCCTCTCATCTCAAAATAAGGCTGACTCATTCTTCTATTCCAACATGTCTCCTCATTTTCTCACTTGATTACCATAGATTTCGCTCATAGTTTTAGGAATCAGTAAGTCACAGTGCAATTCAGTTAACAAAATTTCATTCAAACAACAAGAATTAATCCATACAATCTATAACATAATCATGGCCTGAGACCATTTCACAATAAGTTATTATTATATTACCCCATTTCTAGAATTATCTGAAATGCGGTGTAAACTGGCCCGCTCACTTGATTAGGCCTCGCTGCAGAGGCATAATTGTCGCGACAGTGGTCTCGTTGCGGCGATTATAGTGTCGCTGCACTGGTACTGCTCAGGCAATACTTTGACCAAGCTTTCCCCCTAGATTTCTCTCATAGTATTTCTTCACAGTCAGTTCACCTACTAAGCAAGCATATGCATATTAACCAATCCCTATTGTCAAATTATCCTTCTTTCTTAGGGTGCAACAATCAATGCAACACGTAACGTAAGAATCATAAAAACTTAAACTATCAAAAGTAAACTATGAATTCATTAACCCATACCGACGCATGAACCGTCCGAACACCTACCCCCATGACCATAATTTGGTCGAATACCTGAAGAAGTAGCCTTTACGATTCTTCAATTAAGACGAAAATCCAACGGTCTAGACTCAAGACTCTTTGTACCCACGTAGTTGCATATTATGATAACTTTACCACATCTTTCTTATCTTTTTCTGATTACTTCCCTCTCGTATTTACCTACAGACCATAGTCTGACTAGTGGTGTTTAGCATGGTATCTTCCTTTTCACTCATCAATGGCACATCGATCATACACATATATACGAGTTGAAAGGATTTATGAGTAAATGCTTGTAAAGTTAATTATTGATCTAGATAAAATCTGTCAACTCTTGGTAATGAGTTTGAACTCTATGTTGTCGTGAATTATAAATGACTAATTAAGACTTGGCGAAGACAATTGAATGAAAGAATAAAAGAGTTTGTTAGATCATTCAATGGTCAATTATAGCTTGACATGCACACACAGTTGATCATCTATTAAGATATGATAGTTAAACCATATCCTAGAGTGACCCGGAGCTATAAAGACAGAAGGAAATACTATATTATTTTTCTGCAGGTTCTTGAAAGTAAATTTTATACTTCATGTTATCCGGTTATTAAGGTAAATTTTATACTTCATGTTATCCGGTTATTAAGGAGTGTTGCTAGATGCCATCCTTGTTAGTATATTGATATGACCAATTTGCTACCGGCTTAGTAATGGACTTATGAGGCCGCACACTAACGAGTGTTCCTATCTTTGTTAATGAATTAATTATTTTATTATGTAATTAAATTAGAGAATCTAATTAATCAAATAGATAAATTATTAGTCCAAGTAAAATATTATCATGTTATTTGCTAGCTCCGAGAATATAATTAATATTATGAATAAATTAAATTTTTTATGTAAAGTAGAAAATTAAATATATTTCTTGATTGACACACACACACATCAATCAAGAAATATATTTAATTTTCTATTTTAAATAAAAAATAGTATTTTTGATCATTTTCTCTTTTTATATTTTATACTGAAAATATGATGTCACTCTTTAAAATAGTTAGTTAGCTCAACAAAATATATTAGATATAATGAAATATTTAAAGAAATCATCGATTTATGAAAATCATGTTTACCTTCTTATTTTGATTGTTTAGTTATAATTTAATATTATTAATTATATTAAGCTCATAAATTTTGTATTTCTCATTGAATTCTTTGATTCTCTAAGAACAAATCTTTTGTTAATTAAAAATGATATTAAAAAGATATTTCTGAAATTCTCTAAACAAATAAGTATATTAGTAAGGGAAAATATATAGGTAAATTATATAATTTGTATATTAATGATAATGAGTTAAACTAATACAAAGAAATCAGAACAATTGTTGTAAAGGTAATATCATAAACACAGCGAAGATTAATATTATGAGGTGGAACATTGAGGATGATTTATGAAATTATTTCAAATATAATTAAGTTATTTTGGAGTGTCATATCACATTTTTAGTATAAAATATAAAAATCTATGTTAAATTAATTTTTTTAGTTACTTGGATAAAATTAAATGACTTTATGTGACAAAAAATAAAAAAAAATGACTTTTATGTGATAAACTTAAAAGTTAGATGACTTTGATATAAAATTAAAAAATAATTTTTGTGTGATAACTCTGAAAGTTGAATAACTTCTATGTAACAAAAAATTAAAAAAATAAATTTTATGTGATAAACACAAAATTAAATAACCATCAATTCTTTCCCATCTTTGTGTTCCGTCAATCACCACCACATAAAATAAATTAAAGGTACTAATTATTTGTCAAGATAGCTTCTCTACTAACTCAAAATCACATCTCCAAGTAATCATATTAGACTAACATGGAAATATAGATCATGTGCTGTGAAAGTAAACTCTTTAATTATCGATTAAATAAGCGGAAAAAGCATTTCTATTATTTTATTGACTGCAAGAAAAAATCTATATCGAGTGTGCTATGTTATTTCCTTCTTTACATCTCTTTTTTTTTTTTAGAAGCAAACAGCAAACAAAGAACTATGAAGAACTATTAAAAAAAAATGGTTGCCTCTGCATGAACAATGACACAGGAGCAAGAAGGTGACCAGCACTTTTGATAAAAAAAAAGTTAATTTCTCAGATGGTCATTCAACTATGAATAGTTCATTCAGAAAATTATTATTTTCAATTTTATAACTCAAAAATCACTCAATTATTGGTGTTCCACTCATAGAATCACTTAATTATTAGTATTTCACTCACAAAGTCATTTAACCAATTAGATAATTTTTTCATGTAATTTTTCTAATATGAATTTTTTATTAAACCCAAATTTATAAAAAAATAAAAAACTACTCATTTTAATCATTTTTTATAAATCGCCCCACTTGACTCGATCCATTACATGAATGCAATTTTGACTTTTTCATTTTTGTTTAAAAGATGCTTCTTTCTTTCTAAATTTAGAAGTAATTCAGTTTAAATTTTTCATTATATTTCATAAATAACAATCTCTTATAAGTAAACAATAAATATCCGAATACATTTATTCTTTGCTAATCGAAATTAGCATTTTAAAAATGAAAAATGTCAAAATAAGAATAAAAATGAATATTATTAAAAATGGCAAAAGAAAATCATATTGGTAAATTAAAATCATAAACTTTTAAAATTTAGGGATCGGGTCAAGTGGGGCGGGTTAATAAAATGGTTGTAATGAATAGGTTTTTGTTTCTTATAAATTTGGGTTAAATAAAAATTTTATATTAGAAAAAATTAAATAAAAAATGATATATAATTGGTTGAATGACTTTGTGAGTGAAACATTAATAGTTAAGTAACTTTGTAAATGAAACACCAATAGTTGATTGACTTTCAAGTTATAAAACAAAACAAAAAAAACTTTTTGAGTGAACTAACCGTAGTTGAGTGACCAACTGAGAAATTAACTCATGAAAAAACATATAAGGAAATATAAGTTGTGAGGAGAGAATAGGAAGGGGAAAGAGAGACTCAGTAAGTAAAAAACTCTGTAAACTCTGAAGTAATCCATATATATTCTTCAAGTTTTCTCATTATAAAAGGAATAATACTCAGCATTATGGCCTTCCTATATATTCTCATCACAACAACCATATTGCATCATCAATTGGTCACAACAATCGATTCTGTACTTATAAAATTCTATGCTTAGGAAATACAAAACTTTCATCCCTTCGATGACCATAGATAGAAATGCTAGCTACCTCTGAAATTGTAGCGATATCACTCAACTTAATTTTTAGATGATTATTTTTTAATTTGACTAAAATCAAAGATTTCAAAGATTTTGCACGCAGTGAAAAAAATTTCACCAATTTCTTTTTAAGTTCAAATGCTTTGATCCCTTTCACCTTCAATAGCTTTAATTTAGGAAATTTTGTTTCACAATTCTCAAAATTTTCCTTTGCCATTGGATTCTAATAACTTCCTGCTTCCATTGCATAATCACCTAACTGCAAAATTTATTTATTAATTATTTCATAAATGTATTAAAATAAGAATACTTCTCCCTATTTTTCTTCATAAATCATGCAATAATTGAAAGAGAAAATATGGTATATAAGTTTTAATAATGTTTTAACCTCGTTTACATCCTATATATAGAAGAAACACATCAATCAATGAGACATTAATTTTTTATTTAAAAAATCAAATCTAAATAGAAAAATATCAATGAAAATTAATATATGTTTAGTATCTCATGAATTTTCGTAAATTATATATTTTTGATCATGTGACTAAAAACATCAACAAAAACTTATTTTCACCTTACAAAGTAAATTGAAAAAATTTATTTAAACAGTCCTTTACAAATATTATATTTATTATAAGATAATTTTCATAAGAGATACAAAAAAAATGTAAATAAAATAAATAAATTTTTTATTATTTTCTTTTTTCTATTTTGATGATAACTGAACATTTCATCAGAAAAACAAAAATAAGCGCAAATAAATTAAAAGGATTGAGGGATGTATGTATGTAAAATTTCCTTCATGATTTACCAAACTAGAAATAAATATAAAATTTACATACTAGAAAAATCAAGTAATCGATAATAGCTAGAATAAAATTTAAAAAATATTTTAAAAGATCGGAATTAATATGCTTATGTCAATGAATTATCTGTGAATTTGCGGGCAATTCTTGACAAAGAAAACAATATCCCAAGGGTTGATGAAGCTTCGTCCACGTCTCACCAATTGAAGTTCCTTCAAATTTGAAAGATAGTACTCCATATTTTTGTACTCAAAATTCACAAATCCAGGAGAAAGCCCTAGGTCAAACATAAAAAATTATTTACATTGTCAATATATACAAACTAAATTTAAAAATAATAAATTAAAAGACAAATCATTAGATTACCTCGGGAAGAATATTGTTAATTGATAGAGTCTGTACATTTTGAAAGACTTCTATCAAATAATCTCTTTGATGTATATGTTGAAGCCCCGTGGTTGCATCAAAATTCAATAGCACATCTTTTAATGTTATTGGATCAACAAATTTGATTTTGTTAATCTCACCATCATAATGAAATGTGCTAATACTTGAATTATCAATCATAACCAAAATTATATCCTCATAGTCCCTAATCAAAAGAGTTCTAAACTTGTCTGAACCTTTAATTATAAGTTCACCGATAGAAAAGCAACCCTCCAATGCCAAGGACTCCAGAACAACACAACTTGTAAATAACTGTTTAATAAAATAAGACACGACTTGAATTTTACTTAGACTAAGAGATTTCAAAAATTGTAAACTTTGTAATTTTGGTGATATATAAAAGTTATAATAGATCAGTTTTAGACTGTGGAGAGTTTCAATGTTGATATAATCAGAAAGTAGACAGTAAAAAATTCCATCAGTAGGCCTAGCCAGATGTAGCTCGAGCTCTTCTAGGCCCTTTGATGTAACAAGTTGAATCCACTTATTGAAAAAAAGCAAGTACTTTGTTGCCGCGGGAATATAAAGATGAAAACTGTGAATTTTTTTGCGTAAGTAATTACTTAATATATTATCAATAATTGGGATCTCTTCTCTTTCATTCAAGGAACAATTCCTCTCAAAATTTATATCAAAACAAAGATTACGAGCATATAACCATGAATGTAGAAATGGTTTAGCAACAAGAGAAGAAGAAATAGCATTCTTGATAGGTTAAAAAATGAAAATATTATGAACAATATCAACAGGAAGAGAAACAGTAAGATTGTTATTGGACTCATCATCATCATTTATTTTCATAGAATTTCTTCTTAATCTTTTTCTACCAGATAACACTAAAACTCGCTTTTTTTTTAGATCCTAAAGCTTTCATCACTATTTTTTCTTCAAATTGAAAGAGAAATATTGAAATAAGATATTAAGAAAATATTAACCCAAGATATGAGCATATAATGTATGAAGCCTATGTATTTATAGAATGAGGATTGTAGAGACGTGTAAATGCACTTTAACAAGTTACCTTAACGTAAACCTTATTTTTGGAAAGCAAAATCAAAAGAATGAGAATGTGATTAAATTTCATTTATAAAGTAATCTATAGTTATAGATAGAATGAAAATTACGTTAGGAGCCTCTGCTTTATGGCTTTTTTTCTCTTTTTGAATTTAGAGCCCAAAAAGAATTCTGATATAATTAGATACAAAATTTGAAAATAATATAAAAGGAAAAAATAATAAAATAAAATTTACTGATATATTATTATCAATTCTTTCAAGTTTGTCATTTGAATTAACAAGTAGTATCTAAGTTTATTCATCCAAAATTAATCAATAAGGACTCAAAAAATATAAAACTTACGTGATCTGGTAGATGAATTTAAAATAAAATAAATTTTTCGAATGTAGCAATATAAGAAAAAATAATTTTGACATAAAACTTCATAAAAATCTATGATAAAATATTTGTTTTAAAACGTAAAAAGACGTATTATTAATAATTACATAACTAACAAAACATTTGATTTTCTCGTATAACTTCGAGTATATGCGGAACTTTTGGTTTACGTTATTAAACTCTGCAATATGCTATATATAACTTATATGAGAATCAATATAATATTTTATATAGGAATAAAATATGAAATAAAAAGCATATAATAATAGTAACTACGTTAGAAAGTAGTAACTACATCATAATATATAAGTTAAAATGATTGCAAAGTAGGAAATCATGTGTAATTGTCTTTGTATCATCTTTTGTATTTTGTTTACCAATATCTTATATAGTTATTTATTGATCTCTTGCAAAAGAAAATGATATAATCACGGGAGGAATTGACAAGCCCAGATACGAGTTAGATGGTAACTAATGATTTTTATTTATTTAGTGTATTTTCGTTTAAAAAGTTCATCAAATACAATTGAATATTAAATTTAAAATTCAATTATTATCTCTTAAAATCATTATCTAAATTTTAAAATGGATAAAATTGAAATCATAACTTCAACTCAATATAACTAGAACATGTCATAAAATTTAATGTTAACTGCATCAGATACTTAACATGATATCCCAAGAGCAAACATGGGGGAAAAAATGAAAAAAGTACTTTAATTATTTCTATTATATAAAAATGTGAAGAGGAGGATAACCAAGGGCATTATAGTTATTTTATCTATAGATTATTTATTGGTTATTATCTCAAGTTTAATAACAAATTTCTAATCAATATATATATATATATATATATATATATATATATATATGTGTGTGTGTGTAAAGGAGACTTAGTGGCATGCTTATGTGCCATGACTCTTTGAGCTCCATTCATTTTTTCTTTTTGTGATTTTTTTGACATTTTTCTTCATTTTATTTTTTGCATTTTCATAAATAGTTGTATATATTTTATTTTTCTATATAATCTTTTCATATTTCAGCCGTTATTAGTGTTTCTTTAAACTTCTGCATTAATAATATATTTATGCAACATTTTGACATTCTTAGTGCACTTTATAAAAACAAACAAAGTGCGAAATTAAATCAGTTCATCACATTATAGTTTTATCTTATTTGTTAGAAATTTTATTTTTCCTGTGAAACTTACTGCTCTTTTCATTTGGTGTTTGTTTTTTAGGTATAAGTTACAACACAACAAACACGTAAGTCAAAAATTTTTAATTATTGGAGAGAATTTAAAAATCACTATCATTTAGAATGTGTTGAAATACTTTATTATCAAATTTTATTTTATTTTTTTTAAAAAAAGAAAAACAAAAATTTTCTGTTTACTAAGTTTTGTTGTCATGCATTAGTATGACTCTTAGAGCTCGCAACTCCTCTTTCTTTAATTTTTCATGACTTGTATGGTTGTACTTTATTGTCATCTTTTATTCTTTTTTCTTGATTAGCTCCTTTCATTTTATATGAGACTATTGTAATTAAGATATGGTCTTATTCGGTAAAGAATTTTGATTATTCTTTTTTGTCTTCATCAAAATCTCTTCTCTCAATTTTAAATTATTAAGTGTTAGACTGTTTTATTGACATAAATTAGCTATTACTTTTCCTCCTAGTTTACAGATGAAAGAACTCATGGGTTTGAGTCAGATAAAAATTATATATACGTGAAAAAAATATTTAAATTTATTAATTATTTTGATGTCAACATCTCTCTCACAATTAACTACTATTTCTTTGCCGATCTATACCATGAAATCGATAATGACTACTAGCCATTCTTAAGAAGATATATTTTGATAGAAATTGTACAACTTTTAGCAAATACTACTCTCGTTCGACAACTTCTTGATAAAATATAAATTTAAAAAAATAAATTAACAAAGATTAAAAAAATCGAAAGACAGAGAAATTTGAGCCATTCAAATGGTCACAAATAAAAAACTTATATTTAATAAGGTCATTATCTCATAAGACCATTAATTTTCTTATTAAATATATATCAAAACTCAATAACATCCGTGAAAAGTCAAAAAGATGTAATGATTATTCTTTCTAATATTTTCAATAATAAATTATAATTAATATAACAAAAGAATTATTTTAGCCGTTCAAAAAGTTCATTAGACATTCACTTGAATTGTTAATAAATTATCTCAATAATAAAAGAATATGATTAACTTATATAAGTGAGTTTTAAATCAATATTATCTATTCATATACCAATACAAAGTTTATTTTCATCAAGTTTCATCCTATCTCACAAACTTTATTTAGATTAGTAGAGAGAAAAACGGTGGATGATATATAGGAACTTTTAAGGCTCCTCCTCCGAATCAAATTCAATGGGATCCAGAGAGACCATGTCTTCATCCATAGGATTTGAAAAATATAGCAGAAAATATACCATTAAAGTTACAATTTTAATAGGTAAATTCATTTTCTTCTTTGTTGCTTTCTATTAGTATTATCATATGTTGTGGTGGGATGACAAGTATCTTCTCACTCTTAACTTTTCAGGTTTGAGTCTTGAAATGAAATGTCATCAATAGTGAACACTTTACTTTTAAAGTTGAGTTTTCTGGCACAAATTCGGATATTTCACAAAATATTGAGTGAAAGTAAAAAAAAAAACCTCCTACGAGTATTCATCAAATGGTATATTGTTATTTATGCAGATTTATATTTATTAAGAAGCACCCCAATTATTATTAATTTTCTTCAGTAATTGTATGAGCTTTTGTAACAGTAATGAAACCTTTGTAATTTTTTACTCCTCATAAATGAAAAATAATAATAATAGCAATCTTGAAGAATTATACATACAAATACAAATTCTTGAACAAATGCACATATTAAGAAAAGTTTTATTAAAATAAAATTAATAGAAAAAAATAATAATCAAGAAAATAACAAAAGAAAAGAAAGCTGATCTAAAAAAATAAAAGACAATAAGAATTTTTTTTTTGCTTTTTCTTAATTAAATTATTAAATTTGTGAAACTATTTTAGTTTAAAATATTTACCAGCAATATTAAGAAATAATTAAGACTAATAGGTTAAAATTACATGATCCTTAATTTGACATATGCAATAGGAAGATCAAAATTAAAGAGGATCATTTGTTCAATAATTGTTAAGTTAAATATTCTTTTACTGTTTGATATCAGTCTTACACATGAAAAATAGAGAAAAAATAAATCAATTGATATGTAAAGATCAATATTTTTTATTAAAGTTTTTAAAAATAATTATTTTGTTATAATTTATTTTTTTTAATAACTGCGCGAAGCGCGGATAATTTTCCTAGTAATAAAATAATCAAGCAACTTTTTTAAATGTCAAGTGTGTCCCTAATGATGGAACATCTCTTGGATCCCACATTTTTTCACTACAATTTTTTATGGAGTGAAATATTTACTATCTACAAAAATATAAAATTAATTAATTTTTATTAACATATTTACTTATTGCGTGAAAAAAATAAATATAATAAAATAATTTTTTAAAATAATTTAAAAGATACTCATTTATCCATATTATTCGACAATAATTATAAATTATAAAATTTCATATGTTTAAAGATAATTTTAAAGTATGATTTGTTAAAACTCAAAAATTGATTTAAGTAATTTTTATTTATTTTTTGTATTCTTAAATGATGCAATAAGTTAATTGAATGATATATTCTATAAAATAATGAATTTTTTACTATTAGATCTAAAGATATTTTGGGTAATTTTTCATAAAAAGAAATTTATACTTTTAAAATAAAATAAATTATATATTGCAATAAATAAATAATTTTTAATAATGTAACTTTTTAAACTAATATTATACGTGACATACATTTACTTTTTTCATGAGTAATTTCTTGTTTGATTTTTCATTCGATGTATAGTATATGTATAGAGCCTGATTAATCCGAATACGTGTTGCATATAGTTTATCTGGAAAAAGCGGTCTCTACCACAGAAATAAACTTAATAATTTAACTTTTTTACACTAATATTATATATGATATACATTCGCTTCTTTCATGAGTCATTTCTTATTTGAATTTTCATTCCATGTATCATATCTTAATAGAGCTTGATTAATTCGAATATGCATCACGTAGAGTTCATCTGAGGAAAGCGGTCTCTACCACAAATTTTTCTATATCTAGAACTTGAAATCGAGATCTTTAGAAGAGCAGTCTCATCCACTACACTGTATTAATTGGTGATCTATACTAATTTTCAACTATTAATAAATTTTCTTAAAATTTATATTTTATAATTTTATATCATTTCATTATGAAAATTAATATATGACATATTTATAAAATAAAAATAAATTTTTATCCGTTTACCATGCACTATTTTATTTACATATTATCTATTAAATTAGTTAAAGAAGACTATAACTATTTTATTGAAAAGAGTAAAAATACATATTATTTATGAAATCATATACAAATTTTTATTATTTTATCAACAAGTGATGTCATTTATATAACAATATAATTTTAGTTACCTTATTAAATTACTACAACTCATATCATGTTAATCTTTTTTAGTATGTTTGGAATTCTCTTTTATTTGAGGTAGTACATTATCTCACCAAACATGCAAATCTCTTTGAAAGCTCTCTTTGCTTATTGTACTGAATTTTTCTCTTGATTTTATTGTATATAAAATCATTTGAATTAATTAATATATTTTTATCATGTTATAAAGAATAATGTGATATATTTTAATTTTTATCAGGTAAGCAACACTTGCAAGATGAATTTATATGTATTCAAAATCAATTTAATGATAGATCAAAATATTTTTTGCTTCATCTAACTCAATAAAATTTGTTAATGTAAATAAGACATATACTTTTAATCTACATTTTACAAAAATTTTAAATAAAGATATCATTGATATTAATTAATTATTTGACACAATATATTTATTTGACATAATGATAAAACAAATAGGACATTATTTATGACAAATAAGTCATGTTATTATACGATTTTATAGAAATAAAAAGTAATTTGTTATTAAGTATAATTCTGTTATCATTCTAATCGTGCTTAGCTAAAAATAATTATGATTAATTTATTTTTTTTAAAAATTAAACACCTATAAATACAATTTAATATTATAATCACCTTCGTAAAAGTTAAACTTCATATCTCTTGAAGTTCCAATCTTTCAGAATTGTCACGTTAATTAGATTTTGATTAAAATAGTTCAAAACTCTTTTGAAGTCAATATTTTCATTATGTATTTTATCAAGCTTGAAAGTAGTTGAAAGATTCAAAGAAATGAGATATACTGTTAAGATCTATGAGTTAGCAATACAAACGGAAGTCAAGGGTTCCATTGTGAAAATGTAGCGATATTTGATTTCTAGACATAAGTCATGTCATCAAGTGAGAGGAGTTAGTTTTAGTGGTTGTAGATGTAAAATAAATAAATAAATAATAGCATACTCAAAAAATTTATAGGGAAAAATATATTACCTTGGTTCCATCCAGTTGCAAAATAAGGTTGAAGGTGATGATCACTCTTTTCTTTAATTAAGTTTCTGGCCAAAACAATCATGTTACGTTATTTTTCAAGATAAAAAATTATTTTTTTTATAATTTAAATATCAATCTATGTGTATATTAGTCATCTTAAATTTTTTATTTCTAATTAGATATTTTTTTTTTGGACATAGAATTACCTTAATTATATATATCATTAAATTTTTTGTTAATTATTAATTACAGACATATAATTTAAAATAAAATTATACAAAAATTTAATTTATTGGGCCCGCAAGGAGCGGGCCTAAACTCATCTAGTAAAAATATAAAGTACAATTAAAACTTTCAAGCTTGTAACATTAAATGACATGTTGACCTCAATAGAAATTGATTACTTGGGCATTCATTATTGAGAAAGTAAATTCATGCTATTCCAAATGATCAAATTAGAAGGACTTTTTATCGTGTTTATTTGTTTTTACTTATTTATTATATTAAAAAAATATTTTATTTTATATTTTATTTTCTGCATTAATAATTTTTTTTTCAAAATTATTTTTCAAAACTTACGATTAAACATCCATGGAAATAAATATTATGCTAAAATACTTATTAATCATAAGAAATATATAATATTTAAATGAATAATTAAAAATAAACCGAGGAAATACAACATAGAAAAGTAAATTATCTGAAAATTCCTGCAGACATAGGATAAACTTTTCATTATGTTGATGTGCTTAGAGAAATAATAATAACAAACAAATCTCAATTCAAATTAGTTGAGTGGATTATATAAGTTCTCAATATTTATTGTTCCACCTTTTTTTTAAATATGTTTATCTTTTTAAGACAAATCAGGGAGTAGTTCTCTAACACCGAAATCAATATAAAATACCAGAAGTACTATATCTTTATATCAACTAACTAATATCGTTTATATGGATTTTTTTCATTGTGTTTTAATTTGATTTTCGCTAAGTATGCATGGATTGTAAGATACTATGTCACAATTCAAGTAGTTGTGATTGACACTCATACTAATCCCATCTTTTTCTCTCCGTGGGTGAATCAACGAGTTCCAACTAATTACCCCGTCCCAACAGCAAATACGAGTAAATCACATTATAAAGATAAATAGCGGAAGCTGAATTAAGTTAAAAGAATATAGTCGTTAAATCTATCTATTATATCTCCAGAACCTGAAAGTCATTGTAAATGAGGACATCTACCTAACATTGTCTAAAAGAAATAATTAAGAAAGTCCAAAACAAAATAATGTCTGGAAAAAAGACATCTTCAGCGGTGGGTTTGTAGCAACACATCCGAGTCCGCTCACCTTCAACTAGTTTGTCACTGCTCTAGAGATGGGGTCAAGATAAACTCCCTGAATCGAGGTGTGCACTCAGAAAAGAAGTGCAGGACTAGCATCGGTACAAAACAAAGTACCGGTAGGCATCATCAGCCGATCTTAAATAATAACACATATAAAGTGAAACAACAAAATGCGATTATCTCAAAACACAAGTTCAGTACCGGTAGGTATAGGTACTGTCGCGCCCCATTTTTCCCTCGCGGAAAGGCAGGACCCAACATTGACGTCTCTTTAGGGTTGAATAAGAGAGTCGCCACCTAACGAATTAAAGGTGCGTTAGGGCACCATTCTAAGCTAATTTGTAACCTAAGTTATCAGAGTTCGGGTAAGGGCTTTAATTACCTCGAAAGGAAGGTGTTAGGCACCTTTCGAGGTCCACAAAGGTGGTTCCCGACCGTACTCATTAAATGGGGGATTTATCTAAGTGATCAAATAAAGTCGATGAATTATTAGGCCTAAATAAAATACTAACACAAGTACTAAATTAACAAATTATAAACCTAAAATTAAGAGTGAGATCAGGTTTTGACAAGACTGAAAATGGGCCCAATGCGATATTACTCCCTTCTATTCCATTTTTAAAATCAAGATAGTTTGAAGAGAATAACATATATATATATATATATATATATATATATATATATATAACTTGAGTAAAAAATGTGCATTTTTAGAAAATCATGTATATGTATATATTATATTTTTAACAAAATTTCCTTTTAATGAAAATATATCAATATTTCAACATAATAAAAGAAATTTTAAAATCTTTGAAAGCTCTTTTAAAAAAATATGTATTTAGAAAAGATGGGAGTAATAGATTGCTTTGTATTTACAAAGCTGATATGCGCTTCATACGTGAAGTCAGCAATAGCCTGTCTATTTCATCATATCCCGTCTACCCACCTAATTATTTTAATTATTATTAAGCCTATGTAGTCTAAATGGAAAAGACTAACGCCCTAACAAGTGCCTACCCGTCCCAATCCTAATGTCCAAGAGGCGGTGGACTACTAAATGGGATTTTAGGGTCTAAAATTCTTAGGTTTTGTTAAAAGAGATTAATGTCAAACAAGTAAGTAGAATTCAAACTAACAATTAACATCAAAGGGGTTTCAAATAGGCCTCATTATTACCTAGGAATATGATTTCTAAGAGAAGAAGTGAATTCTACAAACATAATCTCTAATGCAAATACGATGACTTTATGTATAGCGCCCATAAATGCAAAATCGCGAGTTAAAGAAAAATAAAGTTTAATGTAAAAATGGAGCTAATTTCAAAACAGATTCAGAATTGCAAATCTAATGAAATGAAACATAATACTAGCCTAAAAAAATGAGTGCAAAAAATGCAGATTAATGAGAATAAAATAAAGGTATTGCCAGTTTAAAATAAGCAACTATAATGTAATATTGAAACAAGTAATATTTAAACAAATTAATATCTTAACTTAGAGGCATGATTTCTATGTAAATCCTATAAAATAAAGTCTCTAGTGCAAAAATGTCAAAAACTTTATTTATACAACATATAATGCGATTTACCTAGGGATTACTTTTTAACAATATGGAACAATTGGTGAATTTTAGTATGAAAGAAATACAAATTTGAAATAGGCATAACCTAATGTGGCAGTTAAACAAGAAGTACGCTCCTACAGGCATGATTTCTAATGTTCATATGATTTTTACGTTATTCCTAAAGGCATGCTTTTCTAAGTGGGATTAGCAGTAAAGAAAAATAGTAAGGAAAAATACAATCCCCACCCCCAAACCCTTTTCCACTATTATTATTGTTTATATTACAAATATTACAAAAGAATAAAATAGAATGAATAACTACGACATTAAAATAAATAACAATAAGTAACTCCAGTAGCCTCCTTTCATCCCGGCAACTCTCTGATGAATGCCGGTATAAGACGATACCTGCTTAAAGGTTAGTACAATCATAGATACAACAATAATCGGTAATTAATAAAAGCAAAAGAAAATCAAAAGATCATGGATACCACAATTGTTACCCGCACTCAATACGTCAAGATCACGGGAATCTCGAGGATTCCGAGCAGTGCTCGTATTGAGGTGGGGAGAAGAACAAAGAATAAAGAATTTTGAAAGAATAGAGCCCTAGCAATATTTGTAAAAATAATTGTATATTTCTCACTCTGTCCGTGTTCTTCCTCCTCTCTTTAAAAGGAGGAGAGGGTCATTATATAGTACTAAATTCATAATACAATCTCAATCAAAGAGAGTAAAAAAGGGAAGAAATAATAAGAAGAAATCATGAAATAAATTAGTTACCTTAACTAATGAGATCATATCAAGATATTTTAAGAAAAATCTTTATTTTACCATAATTAACGGATACTAAAATAATTAAAGGGAGCAAAAATCAATCATTTGACCAAGTAACAAAGTGAATTAAGAAAACAGAGGAAGCAAAATAATCTCAAAAGTTAATCAAATGATATTATTTTCCTATAAAAGGATCGAATCAATATTTGAAAATAACTATAGATTTTTATGAATGACACTAACAATAATCGTCATTACCAGTTAACATTTTAAAGGAGGTTGTTCAGCTATCAGAATTAAGAGGAAAACTCAGTTCTTTGTAAAATAATTACCCAAGTGAAGCAACGTTGTAAATAAATCTAACATTAAGGGAAACTCTAACTTCACTTTATGATGTGCAAAGCAAACAGAACCAAACAAGAACTAGCTGTGAAAGAAGCAATCAGATGCAACACTAAACGGAAACAATCAAATTTGTGCCCATAAACCCACATAAAATAAAAAAGAGGATGAGATTAGAGAAGGGCCAGTGGGGTCTGCTGCTGTTGGCGTCGCCGGAAAAAATGGGGTTGGTGGTCGGCCGGAAAAAAAAACGACGGGAAATGGGGGAGTTTGAGGGTGAAAATCCAGCGGCTGTGGGAAGAGGGTAGAGAAGGATGCTGCCATCAAGGGCTGCTGTTCGGTGGACGGTGGTGATGCGGCCGTTTTACTGGTGGTGCGTTTCGCCGGTGGTGTTGTCGGAGGAGAGAAGGTGACCGGTTGGGTTTTGTTGCCGGAAATTATGGAGGTATGGTGGTGGTGGTGTTCGACCGGAGGGAAGAGGGAGGAAGACGGGAAGCGACGGGGTTTGGGTGCGGCTGTTGTGAGAGTAGAGGAGGAGTTCCGCCGGAAGTTATGGAGGGTAGAGGGAAATCGGTGGCATGCTCGCCGGAGGAGGTGACTGGTGGTCGCCGGAGAGGGAGTTCTGGCGATGGGAGAGGGATTGAGGGAGGTAGGCGGCGGCTAGGGTAAGGGATATGAGGGAAAATGAAAAGTCTTCAGGGTTTTAGGGTGTGTGGTAATTAAATAAGAAAAAAGGGGTAGAATTAATTAGGGCCGTTGGATCAAAATGGATGGATGGATGAGATTAAATGCATGTTTGGGTCGGATTCCGGATTTAAGTGGGTCACCCGAATTAAGACAAATGGGTTAATTAAATGGATGGCTGAAATTGAATTTAAATAGTAGCCATAATTGATCAAAAGGGGCTAAAATTGACATAAATTGAATAGAAAGTGGCCAGATTTGAAATAAATTGAACAAAATTGAATAGAAAATGGCTATAATTTAAATAAATGGATGAAATTAGATTTAGCTGCTATTAAATTAATAAATATACTACACTTTTAAATAATTTAATAGATAGATAATAAAATAGTTTAAATTATAAGAAAATCATATAAATATTATTATTAATGAATAAATTCTACATTTAACTATACTTATGTAAATATCATATAATTAAATTATTATATTTATAAATAATTTAAAGACCAAAGAATAAAATTAAGTTATCAAATATTATAAAAATCATATTATTAACATAAATAATTTATAAATTAGAGTAATATTACTAGTCAAATAAATTTGTAAAACTTAGTAAAATTAGGTAAATAATTTATTAAGTAAAGAATATATTTCAAAATAAGGGCGCATATTAAAACGAAATACATTATGTACGATGTAATTATTTAATATCAAAACTTAAAATTAATATAAATCATATATATATAACTTGAAATAATTTTCGCAATATTTTGATAATAAATTATTTTATAAATACAAAAGTAAGTCGAATTTTTGCGTAAAATAAATAAATAAATATATACATATATAAGCAACATATTAAGGGGCAGGTCGGTCAGAATTGGGTGTCAACAGGTACCGCTGCAGCGATACTGCCTTAGCGGTAGCTTCACTTAGCTGCACATCTATAGTTCCCTTTTTACTCTTGTTTAACCTTCTACTCATCATAACTATACAAGCTACTCATAGCCGTCAGTACAACAATCTATATACCGTAGCTACATGAAATATATAATGGACCACTAATAACAAATTCCAAAAATCATTATGAATTCTTACATGATTTTACAATTTATGTCAAATCATCATAAACATATCAACATTGCTAACACATATAATACATAACAAGTAATTCAGTTCATTCAAGTTTTCACATTCCCAAACCAATCTTGTTTCTTTACACTCAATCAAGTATCGTAACAAGTGGTGATATGCCGATACAGGCCTCCGTCACATCACCATAAACATTTCAAAAATTGATCATCATTGTACACACATGTCAGAGGGTCTTATTTCTGTCCTTCCAATCATGACCTGCAGAGGACTTTAGAAATTCATGTACTGTACCACCGTAATACCCGCTCCCACTCATATGCTCGTCTGGATGCTCCCCTCGGACATGAGCCACTCAACCACAATCACTCGCCTGGATGCTCCTGCGCGCACGAGCCACTCATTTCAGGACAAAATATATTGTCAACTTTTATTCACATATATCGGTGATTTACTACTAAGTCAATTTATTTGACCCTCGGGAGGCCTCATCTCACCTCCCTCAACTTGAATGTTTACACAATTCATGGATCACTTTCGAACAAAACAAAAGAACATGAAAAACTTCTTAAACAACCAATTCCACATTACATAAGTAATGATATTATATCAGATTCATTCAACAACAGAATTCAACAAGGGAGTTATTACAACAAATAATGTCCAGAGACCAATACAACATATTATCATTCCACACATATACATGCCATTGTATAAAGTCTAACTCCTTCTAAGCCATAACGCACCTCGATTGGAGGATTAGGATATCAACTACTCCACTGGAGCCTTGCTTTTCCTCAGCGCCTCGAGACATTCGAAATCTACAACAACAAATTCAGAGTAATCTACTATTTACTCTTCAAGTAAGGGTCTAGGACACATAAGCCCCACAATTCTACCCGGTGATACGGTCCCCCCTTGCTGCCCACTAAGGAACACATTCCGTTCTATTCACATAGTAATCATTCTTAACCGGAGTCATAGAGTTCCCACTCCTTAGTCCCTCATTAGGACTTTACTATGGCTAATAGCACTACTTATCGAATTGCGAGTCTCCCTTACTCTACCCTTATGCACAAGCATTCACAGTCCCCAAAAATAATGCTTATTACTCTCTCCTCGACCTGGGAATCAATACCTTCTTGTTCTCATTAAGCAACCCTAGTTTCACCATACTATGGTTCTTCAACTAGAATTTTCACCACTAGAGGTTTCCCTTTTGATTCTATGGGGTTAGGGAGTCAGAAGTAGAAAGAATAGAATCAAGATTCTTACCTTGGGGAAGGAAAATTGCTCTGCTCTTGGAAAATCGCTCTGAGTTTCTTAACAGATCGTACTTTGAATAATGGGGTAAATCCCCTGAAATCCCACTTAAAATCCACTTACTGATTTTCATCGTTCGCTGCAGAGGTCACATTTCCGCTGCAGCAGAACCGCTATAGTGTTCAAAGCGTCGTCACAGTGGATCCGACAGTAATCATCCTGGTCTGTTACAGCGGGCCTTCGACCGTGGTAATGGTCTTGCTGCAGCGGTCCCTTGTAACCGGTAGCTCCCAACACAAACCATTTCTCAACCTTAAGTTTTAACTAACACTCACCAAACACCTTCCTACCAACAACTTAGGGCAAAGAGGGTGTTCGAGACTTATTTCCCCTCTTTTCGGATATTTATTTTTGTAAGATTAGGTTTGTCTTTGTCTTGTTCATTATTATTAACTTTAGTTAACGCAATGTTATATTTGTGAATGATCGTAATTGGATATCTACATATGTAGGATAGGATGAAATCATATCAAACGATCTTTTATTATCTTATGTTTTATATTTTTATATGCGCATGCTGCTGATATTATTAATTGTGATCTATCTTTATCTATGCAATTATCGTATATAACCATATATATATCCATCTTTACATTCACATTTTTATGATATTTATTTTGCGTATAAGTTTATACACATATGCTAAGATATAAGTTTATACACAGTCGGTACATGGATCAAGTTTCTTGACGAAAGTCATCATCAAGCTCAGATTCAAAACTTTAGAAACTTGATCACTACTGAATCACAATAAATTCAAACTTGGAAAAGTATCATTATAACTAATTACTGAATTCATGCATATTAATATTCTCGACATGTATAGTTCGAAAAACTGTGAATATCGGCTGGAGGTTCGCTTCAATGAACTACCAAGATAAGATCTATCATTCAACAACAACAACAACATATATATACTCGGTATAATCCCATAAAGTAGGATCTGGGAGGATAGAGTCTACGCAGGCCCTACCTGTTATTTCTAATAGACCCTCAAACACAAAAATAAACAAATCAAAACAATCCAAGAAAGGAAATAACGGATGAAAAAACAAGGCATGTCAAACATCATTTGAAGTAAAACTACTACAATATACAAGGTTCAAGAAATAATAGATAAAATTCGAAATTTACGTGCAAGATAATAATACTACCACTCTGCTACTTACTACCCTAATATATACGTGTCCTCTGTAATCTCCTATTTAGGATCATATCCGAGTAAGTTGCAATCGTGTCATGTCCTGTTTAATCACCTCTACCCAATATTTCTTCGGCCTACCTACCTCTCTTGAAATCATCCCTTGATAACCTCTCACACCTCTACATTGGGGCTCTGAGCATCTCCTCTGCACATGTCTGAACTATTTCAATCTTGATTCCCGCACCTTGTCCCCTACCGGTGCTACTCCCACCTTGTCCACTACTAAAAATATAGTCAAAATCGAGGGAACAAAAACCAACGGACAGAATCGATTTGAAAAAATGAGAAAAAACCGATTCAGTCTGTTGGTTTTTGTTTTTATTTTTATTTTTTAAAATTATTTTTTTTAAAAAATCGACGAACATGGTAGATTGTCCGTTGATTTTTTTCGCGCAAAAATCCGCGCTTTTTTTTTTTAAATAATTTTTTAAAAAACAACTGAGGGAGTCCTAATAATAAAAAATCGAGGGATTGAATCGGTTTTTGAAGTGCAAAATTACAGTTGGAGAGTATAAATAAAAACGAATGAAAGATTTTATCAAATAACATGTACAGTCAATTGGTAGAATTGTCTAATGTGATAGTAAATACCTGGGTTCAATTCCAAGTAGCTACATTATATTTATATATATATTTCTGAAAAACAGACGGACAAACCTATCCTATCCCTCGGTTTCTTTAGAAATTTTTTTATTTTTTAAAATCGATGGATTGGATCGGATGTCCCTCGGTTTTAACTGACCCTGTCCGTCGGTTTCACAATTTCAATGAGCCAAATTTCGATGGCAAAAAGTGTGCCGGTTTGGCGTCGATTTTCCTCAAAAAATCGACCTTGTCCGTCGGAATTAGCCCTCATTTTTTGGGCAGTTTTTTTATAGTGGTCCTGGATATCCTCATTTCTAATCATATCTCTCCTAATATGACCACACATCAATCGCAACATCCTCATTTCCTCAACTTTCATTTTTTGGACATGAGAATTCTTGACCAGCCAACATTACGCCCCATACAACATATTAGGTCTATCCACCACTGTGTAAAACTTGCCTTTAAGCTTTGGTGGCACTTTCTTATCACATAAGACTCGCAATGCGAGCTTTCATTTAATCCAACCCGCACTAATATAATGAATGACATTCTTATTAATTTCTCTATTACCTCGAATAATAGATCTATCATTCTCATTTTACAATGGTTCGCTTCAATGAACTAGCAAAATCCAACCCAGTTGCCAGAAAATACAAAAATGTTGGTAGGATTTTGAAAGGTCGAGAAATTGGCGGCTAGAATCTAAACTTTTTGTTGTTATTTCTTATCTTTTTGGTGTGAAACGGAAATACTACCTGTGTGGATGGTTAAATTTTTGGAAAGGTAGATGTGTTCTCTTTCCTTAAAAAAATTACAAAATGTAGCAGGGCTCCACAACTTCTGCTTCATAGCATCTAATTTGCTTAATTTCTAGCTGTCCAATTCATCCGCAACAAAGTTTGGTGGCATGCAATGAAAAATAAAAGTTGCAGATATCAAATCACAAAAATAGTAGAAGATTCACATTACTTCTTACATGAGTCGTGCCAACCATTATGTGTCTTCTCCTCCTGATCAGATTATCTACAGTCAAAATGGCTCCCCCATGCACCACATCAATAATGCAACCTTTGTCGGGCCACTAGATTTGATAATTTATCATCAAGGGTTATTTAGGATCTTCTCCATAATTATCGAAGATGATTCCTTCCATACTTTGAATTTCCTAAAACGTTCTATGATATGACTGTACAATCTCAGAAGGAAAGGTTCCACCTAATTAAACGCCTAATTTCTGTAGGGGTCTTCTAAATATATACCCGTTATAACTGAGAACCATCTTTCGTTATATTGATTGTTTCTGCACTTCACAATTAATGATAGTTTGATTTTCAATTCTAGATGTCATTTAATATTCAGATTTCACCTAATCCAGGGTGAGGTAGCTTAAGTGACACCAACATAACAGTACTGAAACAAGAGAAGGCAGATCTCTGCAATTTCTAAAAATTAGTAAGTCTCCAAATAATGCAAGCAGTATTTAGGTCAGCTCATCATTTTTCATGTAAACATGTATATAATACTTAAAAAGACACTCAAACAATATGGTACCAACTTTATGCTCAGAGCGTACCTTTTTTTACGCTCGGGGCTTATACTTTTATGATCGGAACTTACACCCCAAATTTTAGGGTGTACGCCCAATGTTTCTACGTCTTTCATTGATGCCCTGAAGCGTTTTTGGTATGCCCCACCTTGAGACTCGCCCTCAAAGCGCTTTTGGAAAAACTGATCACATTACTAAAAATAGTTGTCAGCTAATTAATATCATTTATGTGGATGGTTTTTCATTGTCTTTTATTTTCCGTTAAGTATGCATGAATTTTGAGATATTATAGGTGTCATGATTGGATTTTCGATCAAGCCATTTCTCTTCATCTGGAAGAGTCATTTCCTAAAACAACTGCCGCTTTTCTACCATCCATTTTTATCACCGCTGCCGCCTTTGATACCAACATCATCAACAACTGCCATGGACTTCTACCATCTATTTCACCACTGCTACTTTCGATACCTACGGAAACAACAGTAACTATTTTCATGACTTCATCAAAATCCCACTTCAAAATAATTATTTTCTCCAATTTTTGAATTTTTTTTTTTTAAAAAAAACAAAGTTTAAAGTCGCAATTTTGGTAGTTAGTAGCACGGTCAATATGTTGTTAACTTTGAGGTTGTTGGGTGTAAGTAGTGGAGGCAAATGGGCGAGTCCAGTCAAATTTGTGGGGGTTGAAAATAGATCAATATAAAATGGATAAATTTTAACCCGCCCAAAAATGAGTTGGGTAACAAATATGTCGGATAAAAGACATGTTTATTCATATTTTAAAAAACTTTAATTTTTTTAAATGAGAAATATTTAAAATACTTTATTAAGTTTTATTGTATCATAAAAGTCATAAATTTTTTTTTAATGTAAAAAAAGAATCTGTAATAACAAAGGAAAAAATATTCATTACTGCATTTCAAAGTAAAGAAAATTTATAATTTAGGATTAAAACGTGCTTAAATATTCACTTTAAGAAATATCAATACTAATACATGAATTAAAATATTTACTTATAAGGGTGTGTTTGGTATGAAGAAAAATATTTTTAATTTCCTTATGTTTAGTTAATTTAAATCTTATGAATCTTTGTTTTGTAAATTGACTAATTTTGCTCGAATTTAAAGAAAATGAGTTCCCTACATAAAGTTAGCAAAACATATTTCAAAGTCCCGACTCCCAACTGCCGACATGGACCCCGACCCTAACATCCGACAAAGGACCCAAGTCCCGGCCTCTAACCAATACCCAACTCTTGATCTCGACTTTCGACATCTACGACGACCCCGACATTGACCCCAACCTTGGATCCAAGTCTCAGACTCAATTCAAGATCCAACTCCCGGCCCCCATCTCGGCTCCCGACCTCGACCTCAAACCCCGACCCTCGATCCCCAACACTGGTCTCGACCACAAATATTCCACCCCAATAGCCGACCCTAACCCTGACCTAAATCTTGACCCCCGATCCTAACTCTCAAGCTCGACCGCAACCCTTGACCCAACACCCTTCCCTTTTTCCCTGACCCTGATCCCCGCTCTCGACCCCAATCCCCAACCTCGATACCCATTCCCTGAGCCTTGACTCCCGACCCTCGACGTCAACACCCTTCCCCCTTTTCGCTAGCCCGATACCCGTCCTTGACCCTCGACTCTGACTTTTGACCTCGATCCCAACCTCCAACCACAACCCCGACCTAACTTACAACCTCGACACTTGACCCTTCTCCAACTGTGACTTCCGATCCTAAATTCCAATTTCGACCTGTGACCGTGACTTTCGACCTCGATCCGAGGCATGACTCATTATTTTGACCCGACTCCGACTCCCAACCGCAACTTTTGACCCTAAACCTCAAAACCGACCCGAGATCCGACTCTCGACCTTGATCCGAGACTCATTTCTTAACATCGATTCGAGATTCAAGAGATAACTTTTGACTCCAACACTACAAGAAAATAGGTCTTCTGCAAGAGGAAAGTCGGTCGTTGAAAGCCTTGATCCGGTTGTTAAAAGCTTCGTCATTAAAAGTAAATGACCGAATTTCAATTTGGTCATTAAAATTTATTTAGCGACTGCAAAAATCTATATCGAGTGTGCTATGTTATTTCCTTCTTTACATCTCTTTAAATTTATTAATAAAAATAAAAGTAAAAAAGATTAAAAAATTAAAATAAAAAATAAAAAATCCTACTAAGAACTATTAAAGAAAAATGGAGCAGGTGCTTCTGCATGAACAGTGACCACGAGAGCCAGAAGGTGACCAACACTTTGATAAAAAAATATAATGAAATATAAGTTATGAGGAGGGAATCGGAAGGGAAAAGAGAGACTTAGCAAAAAAAATCTGTAAAATCTGAAGTAATCTATATATATTCTCCAAGTTTTCTCATTATAAAAGGAATAATATTCAGCATTATGGCCTTCCTATATATTCTCATCACAACAACCATATTGCATCATCAATTGATCATAGCAATAGATTTTGTACTTACAAAACTCTATGTTTAGGAAATACAGAACTTTCATCCCTTCGATGACCATAGATAGAAATATTGGCAACCTTTGAAACTGCAGTGATATCATTCATCTTAATTTGTAGACAATTGTTCTTTGATTTGACTAAAATCAAAGACTCCAGAGACTTCGCATGCAGTGACAAAAAATTGACCAATTTCTTTTCAAGTTCAAGTGCTTTGAACCCTTTCACCTTTAATACCTTTAATTCTGAAAATTCCGTTTCACAATTCTCAAAATTTTCCTTTGCAATTGAATTCCAGTAACCTCTCGCTTCCATTGCATAATCACCGAGCTGCACAATTTTATTTATTAATTATTTCACAAATAAAAACTATTAAAATAAGAATATTTTTTCTCTCTATTTTTCTTCATAAATCATGCAATACTTGAAAGAGAAAATATGATACATAAGTTTAAATAATATTTTTGCATCATTTACATTTTATTTATAAAAGAAACACATCAATCAAATGAGACATCACTTTTATTTGAAAAATTATATCAAAAGAGAAAAGCATTAGTGAAAATTAATATATGCTTAGTATCTGAATTTTTGTAACTTTTATATTTTGGATCATGTGACTAAAAATATTAACAAGAACTTATTTTCACCTTAAAAAGGAAAAAAGTTGATTACACAGTTATATATATATATATATATATAATAAATAAAAAATAGTATTTTATTTCTTTTCTATTTAGATAATAATTGATCATTTCATCAGAAAAGTGAGAAGCAACGCAAACAAATTAAGAGGACTGAGGTATGTCTGTAAGTAAAATTTCCTTCACAATTTACCAAATTAGAAATAAATAAAAAATTTACAGACAAAAAAAATTAAGTAATCAATAATAGCTAAATTTAAATTTAAAAAATATTTTAGAAGGTTCGAATTATATACTTACATTAATAAAGAGTCTCTCAATTTGGGAACAATTCTTGACAAAGAAAATAATATCCCGAGGGTTGATGAAGCTCAGTCCATGTCTCACCAATTGAAGTTCCTTCAAATTAGGGAGATAGTACTCCATATCTTTATATTCAAAATTTACAAATCTAGAAGAAAGCACCTAAATCAAACATAAAAAATATATTCATATCATCACTATATACAAACTAAATTCAAAAATTAGAAATAAAAAGATGAATCATTAGATTACCTCAAGAAGAACATTGTTAATTGATAGAGTCTGTACATTTCTAAACTCTCATCAATTCATCTCTTCCACTGATATGTTGAAGTCCCTTTGTGGCACCAAAATTCAATATCACATCTTTTAATTTTATTGGATTAACAAATTTGATTTTGTTAATTTCACCATCATAATGGAATGTGGTAATACTTGAATTATCAATAGTAACCAAAATTATGTCCTCACAGTCCCTAATTAAAAGAGTTCTAAACTTGTCTGAACCTTTAATTGTATATTCTCCGAAAGAAGAACAACCCTCCAATGCCAAGGACTCAAGAACCATGCAACTTATAAACAACCATTTAATCAAAGCAGGCACGATTTGAACCTTAATTAGACTAAGGGATTTTAAGAATGGTAAACCTTTTGATCGCGGCGATATAAATAAGTTACAACAAATCAGTTCTAGGCTGCGGAGAGTTTCAATATCGATATAATCAGAATGCAGGAAGTAAGTATTTCCATCGGTAGGTATAGCTAGATGTAGCTCCGAGCTCTTCTAGGCCCTTTGATGCAACAAGTTGAATCCACTTCAGGAAAAAAGGTGAGTACTTCATTGGCTCGGGAATATAAAGATGAAAACTATGAATTTTTTTGCCTAAATAATTACTTATGATATTGTCAATGATTGAGATCCGATCTTCTCTTCCATTCAAAGACAAATTCATCTCAAAATTTACATCAAACAGATATTTTGAGCATATAACCATGAATTTAGAAATTGTTTAGCAACAAGAGAAGAAGAAATAGCATGCTTGATAGGTAAAAATATGAAAATGTTATGAATCATATCACTAGGAAGAGAAACAATAAGATTACTATTAGACTCATCATCATCATTTGTTTTTGTAGAATTTTTTTCTTAATCTTTTTCTATCAGATGACACTGAAACTCGCTTTATTTTGGATCCCCAAGCTTCCACCATTATTTTTTTGTCTAAATTGAAAAGAAAAATATTGAAACAAGACGGAAAGAAAATATTAAGCCAGGATATGAGAATACAATGTAACATTAAATGACAGGTTGACCTCAACAGAAATTAATTACTTTAGCGTTTATTAGTGAGAAAATAAATTCATGCTAATCCAAATGATTAAATTAATTAGGACTTTTTACTCTCTTTATTCACTTTTACTTATTCAGTATATTAAAAATATCTTTTTTTATTCTTAGTGTATGAAAAGCATGTAATATTTTACTTGTCCAGATGAATTTAAAATAAGATAAATTTTTCATATGTGACTATATAAGAAAAATAATTTTGGCATAAAATTTCATAAAAATATGTGATAAATTTCTTTTTTAAAAAAAACATAAAAGACGTATTACTAATAATTGCATAACTAACAAAATATCTTATTTTCTTTTATAACTTTGAGTATCAAGAGCTTTTGGTTTACGTTATTAAATTCACTAATATGTACAGACATAACTTATATGAGAATCAAAATAATATTTTATATACAATAAAATATGAAATAAAAACCATGTAATAACAATACCTATGTTAGAAAGTAGTAAGTAGATCATAATATATAAGTTAAAATGTTTGTAAAGTAGAAAATCATGTGTAATTATCTTTGGATCATCTTTTGTATTTTATTTATCAATCTCTTACACAGTTATTTGAAGATCGCTAGCAAAAAAATGATATAATTATGGGAGGAACTAGCAAGTCCATATACAAGTTAGATGATACCTAATGATTTTTATTGATTCAGTATATTTTGTTTAAAAACTCCATTAAATATGTTAAATATTAAATTTAAAATTCAATTATTATCTCTTAAAATCGTCATTTTAAGATTCAAAACTGATAACATTAAATCCCAATATAATTAGACAACATGTCAACTGCATCTTTTGTCCATAATATTAAGAGATTGACTTATATGCAACTTATCATTTTTTATTTCCTTTTATTATTTTAATTTAAAAATTAATATATAAAATAAATCAATCTAAATCGATACTTAACATGATATCTCAAGAGCAAAAATGGGAAAAAAATGAAAAAAGTACTTTAATTAAAAATATAAATTACAATTAAAATTTTCAGGATTGTAACATTAAATGACATTGTTGACCTCAACAGAAATTTATTACTTTAACGTTTATTAATGAAAAAATAAATTCATGCTAATCCAAATGATCAAATTAGAAAGGACTTTTTACTTTTTTTATTCAATTTTATTTGTCTAATATATTAAAAAAAAATTATATTTAGTGTACGAAAAGGAAAATATTTTTTTTTCATGTTTTACTCTCTAATTACTTATTCCATAAATTATTTTTCAAAATTTATAATTAAACATCAATAAATATAGATATATGCTAAAATACTCATATTTATCATAAGGAATATATAAAGTTCAAGTGAATAAATAAAACTTAACGAAGGAAATAAAACGTAAAAAAATAAATAATTTTAAAAATCCCTCAAAGATAGGATAAACTTTTTATGTGCTTAGAGAAGTATAGCATATAACAAAACAGGGAAAGATAATAATAATAATTACAAACAAATCTCAATTCAAATTAGTTGAGTGGACTATATAAGTTCTTAATAATTATTGTTCCATTCGGATCTTTTCTTTTTTTTTTCAAATTAGGGAGTAGTTCTCTAACACCGAAATCAATATAAAATACCAAAAATACTAAAAGTCTTAATACCACTAACTAATATCATTTATATGAGTTGTTTTTCATTAATTAAAGTATGCATGAATTTTGAGATATTACAAATATTTTAAGGTAATTTTCTTTTCTAAGATTTAGATTTGTCTTTCTCTTCTTCATCATTAACATCTTTAGTTATCACAATGTTACATTTATGAATCATCGTATTTGAATGTCTACATATGTAGGATCAAACGATATTCTATTATCCTATGTTTTATACCTTTGTATATGCATATTGCTGATATTATTAGTAGAGTCTATCTATCTTTATTTATGTTATTGTCTTATATATATTCGTCTTCGCGTTCACATTTTTATGACATATGTGTTGCAGATAAGTTGAATTTTTGAAGCGCGACAGTCACTCCCATGTAACAATATTAATTGTTCTTACAATTATTCTATATATAGAACTTGCATTTAGTAAATTTCTTCTCGTATAACACTACCATAATGATCCTTAATTATAGTTATCCATGACGTCTACATTTATCGTACTATTTTTCAGAAAGACAAAAACCTAAATATTTAAAATCATTACATTTAGCAAAGCTACGAGCTTCCGAAATAGAATGAAATCTTCGTAAAGTTGATCAGTTGAATACCACAAATTTCACATAATCTGATCACTTCAACTTCATTCTTTTCATTGGGGACTAAACTTACCATCCCTAAAGTATTTCAAACATATGAATGACTTCCTTGCTGGTTTCTAACATTATATAAAACTTAAGATGACACTCAAACAACATGGTACCAATAACTTCCTCTTGACAAGTTATAAGGCCTATGGAGCAAAAGAAAGGAAAAATAGATCAGTGTGGGTATCGCTATAAATTTTAATATAAAGTATTACTTTACATTCACATAACTTTATTTTTAATTTACATTCGCAAAGCTAAAAAAGATTTCGGCAACATTGTTTATACACATGGTATACAACTTTATACAATATTATATAACATTATATATGCAGACAATATATTAACTTTATATAGAAATGTACAAAAATATATAATAGTGTATAAAACCTATTTATATATACTTTTATATGATTATATAAAATTATATAAACTTATACAAAATTGATATATTATTGACTAATTCACTATGATAACTAGTTTATACTTTTTTATGTTATTACTTTTGTAAAAAAATTCTCCAATATTTTCTAATAACTCCACAGATCAATAATATAGAACTTTCATCACTACAAAATTTTGTGCTTCGGAAATACAAAACTTTCATCCCTCCAATGATCATAGGTAGAAACAATAGCTATATTTGAAACGATAGTGAGATCACTCAACTTAATTTCGATAGGATTATTCTTTGATTTCACTAGAATCAAAGACTTGAGGGATATTGCATGGAGAAAAAAAAAATTCACCAATTTCTTTTCAAGCTCAAGTGTTTTGAACCCTTTCATCTTTAATAGCTTTAGTTCTGAAAATTCTGATTCACAATTCTCAAATTTTTTTTTTGCCATTGAATTCCAGTAACTTCCCACCTTTCTTTGCATAATCACCAAATTGCATAATTTTATTTATTAATAATTTCACAAATAAGAACTATTAAAATACGGATACTTCTTCTCTCTGCTTTTCTTCATAAATCATGCGATAATTTTAAGAAAAATATGATACATAAGTTTTAATAATGGTTAGCCCCATTTTACATCCCTATACAAGAAACACATCAATCAGATGAGACATCGCTATATTATTTGAAAAATTAAATCTAAAGAGAAAAGCATTAAATGAAAATGAATATATGTTTAGTATTTTAATTTCGTAACTTTTATATTTCGAATCATGTGAATAGAAACATCAAGAAGAACTTATTTTCACGTAGAAAACTGAAAAAAATAACTGATTACACAGTTACTTTTTTACAAATACTATATTTGTTATATGATAATTTTCAAAAGAGATGCCAAAAATAACATAAAATATTTGTAAGTAAAATAAATAAAATTTATAAATATTATAAAAGATCGGAGTTAATATACTTACGTCAATAAAGAGTCTTTGACTTTGGGAACAATTCTTGATAAAGAAAATAATATCTCATGGGTTGAGAAAGCTCCGTCCACGTCTCACCAATTAAAATTCCTTTAAATTTGAATCATAATACTGCATATCTTTGTACTCAAAATTTACAAATTTAGGACTATTAAAGAAAAATGGAGTAGGTGCCTCTACATAAACAGTGACCACAAGAGCAAGAAGGTGACCAACACTTTGATAAAAAAAATATAATGAAATATAAGTTGTGAGGAGGGAATAGGAAGGGAAAAAAGAGAGTTAGCAAAAAACATCTGTAAAATCTGAAGTAATATATATATATATTCTTCAAGTTTTCTCATTATAAAAGGAATAATACTCAGCATTATGGCCTTCCTATATATTCTCATCACAACAACCACATTGCATTATTAATTGATCATAACAATAGATTCTGTACTTATAAAACTCTATGTTTAGGAAATATATAACTTTCATCCCTTCGATGATCATGGATAGAAACATTGGCAACCTTTGAAACTGTAGTGATATCACTCATTTTAATTTAAAGATGATTATTTTTTGATTTAACTAGAATTAAAGACTCCAAAGACTGTGCATGCAGTGACAAAAGTTGACCAATTTCTTTTCAAGTTCAAGTGCATTGAACCCTTTCACCTTCAATACTTTTAATTCTGAAAATTCCGTTTACAATTCTCATATTTTCCTTTGCAATTGAATTTCAGTAACTTCCCGCTTCCATTGCATAATCACCAAGCTGCACAATCTTATTTATTTATTATTTCACAAATAAATACTATTAAAATAAGAATATTTTTTCTCTCTATTTTTCTTCATAAATCATGCGATAATTGAAAGAAAAAATATGATACATAAGTTTTAATAACGTTTTAACATCGTTTACATTCTATTTATAAAAGAAACACATCAATCACATGAGACATCACTTTTTCATTTGAAAAAATATATCTAACGAGAAAAGCATTAATGAAAATTAATATATGCTTAGTATTTCAATTTTCGTAACTTTTATATTTTGGATCACGTGACTAAAAACATTAACAAGGACTTATTTTCACCTTAAAAAGAAAGAAATTGATTACACAGTTCTTTACAAATACTATATTTATTATAAGATCATTTTCACAAAAGATGCAAAAAAATAATATAAAATATTTTTAAATAAAATAAATAAAAAATTTATTATTTTTTTCTTTTTAGATAATAACTTATCATTTCATCGGAAAAGTAAAAAGCGGCGCAAACAAATTTAAGAGGACTGAGGTATGATATTTAAAGATAGATTATTTTCTTTCTGAGATATTATATTATTGTTTTTAATAGTCTTTCACGTATTTCAAAAAAAATGATAAGAAATAGAATGGAATAAGAAGTTTTATTGAATTTCTACGTATGAATACAATGCATCGAATCTGGTATCTCATAGGCTGTGAACCAAATCTAGATAAAACAAAATTAAACTTACAGAATAATTGGTGAATTAGAACTTTTATAAACCAAGAATTCTTTTGTAAGTTCATTGGTCTTATTTTATTGCATTATACTTGCACAATCTTTGTCGTTATTGCAATTTTGTTCTAAGAGTTCATGCGAGTGTCCTGGTATTCATGAGTGCTCTAGGAATCTTTCACAATTGCATAGAAGTGACACCACTCCATACTCATACAGGTCCACCCATCAAGTGTATCTTGCAGAGCAATACACCACCTATAAAGGATACGATAATGGATTAAGAGTTTATAACTCATCCTCACTTTCTTTGCAGATTTGCACTATGCACATACCATAATAGATCAAAGATGAGACATATTTTATAGTGCACAAGATCAAACAATGACTTGTTATCACCCATTTGAACCTAGTTCATGTATCCAATCATATAAATTGGGTTACCGTCATGTCTGATATACAACTTGACAAAAGTCTCATTCTCGTTGAAGTTTCATTTATAAATTTTTTTTTCAAACTTATAGTCAGATAATTAGCCAAATTCCCTTCTGACCTCACATAATTTATAAAAATTATTTCATTTCATGACAACTGTTTTATCACTTTATGTATCAAACGAATGTGTGTATTTTTGTCATTAACAGATTATTTTTTTCCCTACAGCTAATACTGCTTGACAACCACAATATATGGACACGTTGGTTTTATTTAAATCCCAGAACTTCGCTAAGAATTTCTTAGCCTCAATATCAGTCAACTCTAAAATCATAAACTCGGATTTCATAATAATCAAATTATGGTCTATTTGGCTAATTTAAAGTTATTACACACCACCAAAGAAAAACACAACCATATATAAATTTTGATATCTACTTAGCATCATTGTACCTCTCTAGTACAACAAATACTAATTCACTCTTAACACTTTATCATCAGTTGTTCTTTTTAAAATAATACACCAAAAAAAAAAGAAATAATATCATAATATATTTTAGGATCACAATAAACAAGATAAGATTAAAAAATCCTTCACCCTTATTTTTTCTATCCTTGTAACTTTTTTCTCCCAAATCCTCATTTTCAAAAGGAAATATATTTTCAAAACCTTCATATATTTTTTTCACTATAATGTTGCTTCCAAGCATATCACTGTGAATAAACACAGTTTATATATAACACTTATTGTTAACATACACAATCAACATACAACCAGAAATCTTATACTTTTTTTTGCTTTTTGAAATCAGGTAGCATGACCTTAACAAGTCATCCCCACACTTTCAAATATTTCTGTCTAACGGGATAAAATTTTCACAATTATAAAAACTGATTCAATTTTTTGCATATAAGGTACTATAATGTATCTTGCAAGCACATAAAATAGTTTCTCCTCAAAGATTATCGAGTGCACGGGAGTAAACAAACATACAATGTACATCATATCTTATAAAAGATTATTTTCTCTTGGCTACTCCATTCGATTCAAGGGAGTAAGGATTCAAGGGAGTAAGGAGGAGCAACTTCATTACTAATTCATTTATTTTCACAAATATCATTAAGCAAAATAAATTATCATCTCTATTAAATCTACTCTTCTAATCTTTTTATACAATTGAGTTTCTACTTAAAATTGAATTTTCATAATATCTAACAAGCTAATTTATCAAAATTTAACATGTCATAAATCAAAAAAACAATCAAATAAGTTATTGGCATTTTAACTCATGACTAGAAATATTTAATACAACTAAATCATAGTTAAAATATTCTTACCCAACAAATACATTCTTAATTAAAACAATCATAACATTCTAAAAAATACAAAATTCTCCAATATTTTCTAATAACTCTACGGATCAATAATATAGAACTTTCATCCCTACAAAACTCTATGCTTCGGAAATACAAAACTTTCATCCCTCCGATGATCATAGGTAGAAACAATAGCTATTTTTGAAACGGTAATGACATCACTCATCTTAATTTGTAGATGATTATTCTTTGATTTGACTAGAATCAAAGATTCCAGAGACTTTCACGCAGTGAAAAAAAGTTGACCAATTTCTTTTCAAGTTCAAGTGCTTTGAACCCTTTCACTTTCAATATCTTTAATTTTGGAAACTCCATTTCACAATTCTCAAATTTTTCTTTCGCCATTGAGTTCCAATAATTTCCAGCTTCCATTGCATAATCACCAAGCTGCACAATTTTATTTATTAATTATTTCACAAATAAAAATACTTAATTGAAAGAGAAAATATGATACATAAGTTTTAATCGTTTACATTCTATTTATAAAAGAAACAAATCAATCAAATGAGACATCACATTTTTATTTGAAAAATTATATCTAAAGAGAAAAGCATTAATGAAAATTAATATATGCTTAGTATTTCAATTTTCTTAACTTTTATATTTTGGATCATGTGACTAAAAATATTAACAAGAACTTATTTTCACCTTAAAAAGAAAAAAAATTGATTACACAGTTCTTTACAAATACTATATTAATTTTCATAAAAGATGCAAAAAATATATATATAAAATATTTGTAAATAATTTAAATAATATATTTTTTTTAGATAATAACTTATCATTTCATTCGAAAAGTGAAAAGCGGCGCAAACAAATTAAGAGGACTCAGGTATGTATGTAAGTAAAATTTCCTTATGATTTACCAAGCTAGAAATAAATAAAAAATTTATAGACCAAAAAAAATCAAGTAATCAATAATAGATAAAGTAAAATTTAAAAAGTAGTTTAGAAGGTCGGAACTAATATACTTACATCAATAAAGAGTCTCTCAATTTGGGAACAATTCTTGACAAAAGAAACAATATCCCAAGGGTTGATGAAGCTTGGTCCACGTCTCACCAATTGAAGTTCCTTCAAATTCGGGAGATAGTACTCCATATCTTTATATTCAAAATTTACAAATCTAGAAGAAAGCCCCTAAATCAAACATAAAAGAATTTTACATCGTCAAGATATACAAATTAAATCCAAAAATTAAAAATAAATAGACAAATCGTTAGATTACCTCAAGAAGAACATTATTAATTGATAGAGTCTGTACATTTCTAAAGACTCTCATCAATTCATCTCTTCCACTGATATGTTGAAGTCCCTTTGTGGCACCAAAATTCAATATCACATCTTTTAATCTTATTGGATTAACAAATTTGATTTTGTTAATCTCACCATCATAATGGAATGTGGTAATACTTGAATTATCAATAGTAACCAAAATTATGTTCTCACAGTCCCTAATTAAAAGAGTTCTAAACTTATCTGAACCTTTAATTGTATATTCTCCGAAAGAAGAACAACCCTCCAATGCCAAGGACTCAAGAACCATGCAACTTATAAACAACCATTTAATCAAAGCAGGTACGATTTGAACCTTAATTAGACTAAGAGATTTTAAGAATGGAAAATCTTTTGATCGTGGCGATATAAATAAGTTACAACAAATCAGTTTTAGGCTGCGGAGAGTTTCAACATCGATATAATCAGAATGCAGGAAGTAAGTATTTCCATCGGTAGGTATAGCTAGATGTAGCTCGAGCTCTTCTAGGCCCTTTGATGCAACAAGTTGAATCCACTTCGGGAAAAAAGGTGAGTACTTCATTGGCTCGGGAATATAAAGATGAAAACTATGAATTTTTTTGCCTAAATAATTACTTATGATATTTTCAATGATTGAGATCCGATCTTCTCTTCCATTCACAGACAAATTCATCTCAAAATTTACATCAAAACAGAGATTTCGAGCATATAACCATGAATTTAGAAATTGTTTAGCAACAAGAGAAGAAGAAATAGCATGCTTGATAGGTAAAAATGTGAAAATGTTATGAATCATATCACTAGGAAGAGAAACAACAAGATTACTATTGGACTCATCATCATCATTTATTTTCATAGAATTTTTTCTACCAGATGGCACTGAAAGTCGCTTTCTTTCGGATTCTGAAGCTTCCATCATTATTCTTTCTTCTGAATTGAAAAGAAATGTAAAGAAAATATTCAGCCAAGATATGAGAATGCAATGTAAGAAACCTTTGAATTTATAGAGTAAGAATTTGTACGGAGATGTTTAAATGCACTTAATAATTTACCATAATGTACACCTTATTTTTGGAAAGCAAAATCAAAAAATGAAAATACAATTAGATTTCATTATAGTCATAGGTAGAATGAAAATTATGTTAGGAGCCTCTGTTTTATGCCTTTTCTTTTGAATTTGAAGCCCCCCCCAAAAAAAAATTGATACAAATTAGATACAAAATTTGAAAATAATATAAAAGTAAAAAATAATTTAATAAATTTTCTCTGATATGTTATTATTAATTTTTTTCAAGTTTTGAAATTTGAATTAAGAGTAGTATCTAAGTTCATTCATCGATCCAAAATTAATTAGTAAAGATCTAAAAAATATGAAAATGATGTGATCTGATAAATGAATTTAAAATAAGATAAATTTTTCATACGTGACTATATAAGAAAAAATAATTTTGGCATAAAGTTTCATTAAAATATGTGATAAAATATTTATTTTAAAAAGTAAAAAAATATATTACTAATAATAAATAACTAACAAAATACCTGATTTTCTTTTATAACTTTAAGTATCAATGGAGCTTTTGGTTTACACCATTAAACTCCCTAATATGCACCGACATAATTTATATGAGAATCAATTAATATTTTATGTACAATAAAATATGAAATAAAAAGCATGTAATAACAATAACTACGTTAGAAAATAATAAGTATATCATAATATATATAAGTTAAAATGTTTGTAAAGTAGGAAATCATATGTAATTGTCTTTATATCATCTTTGTATTTTATTTACCGAACTCTTATATAGTTATTTAAAGATCGCTTGTCAAAAAAAATGATATAATCATGAGAGGAATTAGCAAGTTCGGATACAAGTTAGATGATACCTAATAATTTTTATTTATTCAGTGTATTTTATTTAAAAAATTCATTAATCACGATTAAATACTAAATATAGAATTCAATTATTATCTTTTAAAATCATCATCCTAAAATTTAATATTGATAACATTAAAATCCTGACTTCTCCTCAATTACAAAAAAATCTCAATTCAAATTAGTTGAGTGGACTATATAAGTTCACTTCTTAATAATTATTGTTCCATTCGGACCTTTTCCTTTTTTTCAATACTTAATATGTTTATCTTTTTAAGACAAATTAGGGAGTAGTTCTCTAACACCGAAATCAATATAAAATACCAAAAATACTAAAAGTCTTAATACCACTAACTAATACCATTTATATGAATTGTTTTTCATTAAGTACGTATGAGTTTTGAGATAATTTTCTTTTGTAAGATTTGGATTTGTCTTGTCTTGTTCATTATTAATACCTTTGTTATCACAATGTTATATTTATGAATCATTGTATTTGAAATCTACATATTCATCATATCAAACGATCTTTTTTTATCTTATGTTTTATACTTCTATATATGCATGTTAGTTATATTATTGATGTGATCTATCTATTTTTATCTATGTTACTGTCTTATATATCCATCTTAATGTTCATATTTTCATGACATTTGTTTTGCGGATAAATTGGATTTTAGAAGCGCGTTACTCACTCCCATGTAACAATATTAATTGTTTTTACAATTATTCTATATATAGAACTTGCATTTGATAAATTTCTTCACGCATAACACTACCATAATGCTCCTTAATTATAGTTATCCATGAAGGCCTACATTTATCATCCTATTTTTCAGAAAGACAAAGCCTAAATATTTAAATCGTTCACATTTTAACAAAGCTACGAGCTTCCGAAATAGAATGAGATGTTCATAAGGTTAATGGGTTGAATACGACGAATTTCATATAATCTGATCACTTCAACTTCACTCTTTTCATTGGGGACTAAACTTACCATCCCTAAAGTATTTCAAACATATGAATGACTTCCTTGTTAGTTTCTAACATTATATCATATGCAAATAGGCTACGCGTACATGAAACAACGATTAATGTTTATTTATAACCAGAGTAAACAATTACCAGTACTTTGAGACAAATTAATCCCAGAAGTAATCATATTTTATACAAGTTTGATCAAGGGAGCTTCCACCATATTGATACAGCTGAGAGTCAAAGAACAGTTTGAAAAAGCAATTCATGAATGCTGTTGAGTTAGATGAACCAATAAATTAATCGAAGGGATTCAGTGTGTTGTTTGAGCAATAGCGGAACAATTCCAGAAAAAGATGTATAAGCAAAAGAAGGATGAGGATTAAAGTCTAGACAAAAATAACATAGAAGAGTAGGTTTCAAAATTAGAAGCGACGAAGACGAACAAAGTAAAGATTGAGATTCTCAGTTAGGATGGATATCGATGGTGTGATTGAATGATTCACAAGAGTACTGGGTGCTTAAAGGAAGTGTTTGAAAAAGATGATTGGTTTCTAACCTCCCCAAACCCAATTGCACAAGGTAATAAAATGGATGCCATTGCTGTTTGAGCATTGACAAAAATTTAAGAACAACTCTGAGTCATTGCCATTGCATGACCGTAGACTAGCAAGTTAGAAACAGTTTCTCAAACTTTGATGTGTTTTTCTTTAACATCTATCAAAAATGGAATGAAAGGATATAAAGTTAAAAGTCCAAATGAGGCAAACACCAAAAGTAACATCTAGCTATGAGCTAATAATAACTGGTAAGAATATCTAAAGCAACAGAGCATAAACAGTTTGTTTAGAATGGATTTGCTGTGGTTGTATTTTAAGATAGTAAAATGAAGGTGATGTCACACATAAGTTTATATACAGTCGGTACACGGATCAAGGTTCTTGACGAATGTCCTCATCAAGCTCAGATTTACCATTTTCTGGATAGAAGCTCCACACAGAAACACAATTTTCATCGCCTACACAAGGAAAACACAATCATATTTACGACTTTTCCTGTTAGCAGGACATGAATGGTTGGTTTTGTAATCAACCAGACCACTAAAATAACAAAGAACATTTGGTACAACAAAAATGCAAACATTGACTTGATTGAGCAAATGATTAAAGCATGTTAGTGTCAAGGAAGGGAAGCAAATAGGACTAAGAAGTATGGCAACTAATTTTTTTTTCCCCAAAAAGGGGCAAATGGGTATACGGTATTCGACAGATCAAAGCATAGAAGGAGAAGATATGGCATAAACATTAAAAAAATAATTTACTTCAGACGAATACAGAAGTTTGAACACATAAAACTCTGGGGCATTACTCCAACAATGTGGGGTGAATGAATTTACCAGCAAGGAGCATATCCTCCTGGGAGTCGTCTAAAACTCGAAATCTCCGGTGGCCTGATGAAGAGGCAGCCATTGGCAGGAAAGGATGAAATGAAAAACCATTAACCGTGTCTGAAACAGGATAAGCTGAGTAAGAAATAGAAGAAACTAGGTGGACCTTCTCCCAACTTATTCTTTTTATGAACAAAAAAAGTACCTGATGCAGCTCGGAAGCTGGATACCCACTCTCCGGTCTGAAGATTATAAATGTGAACTGAGCCATCCTAGATAGACAAACATGTACAAAGATGAGATCTTGAATTTCATTCTGACACAGAATGTGATTTTGAGCTAAGCGGAAGATTACCTGTCCTCCAGAGCCAAGATGCTGACCTCGAGGTTCAATATCAAAATATATCCGCTGGTTGGTAGTTTCTGATGATCTGTACATCCTAATTAAATGAAATCAAAAAGGGAGCTTTACACACTTGATCACTGAGTCACAATAAATCCAAACTTAGAAAAGTATCATTACAGCTAATTACTGAATTCATGCAAATTGATATTCTCTACATGGATAGTTCGAAAAACTGTGAATATTGGCTAGAGGTTCGCTTCAATGAACTACCAAGATAAGATCTATCATTCTCATTTTATAAATGGTACGCTTCAATGAACTACCAAAATCCAACCCACTTGCCAGAAAATACAAAATGTTGGTAGGATTTTGAAGGGTTGAGAATTGGTGGCTAGAATCTAAATTTTTGTTGTTATTTCTCATCTTTTTGGTGTGAAACGGAAATACCACCTGTGTGGATGGTTAAATTTTTGGAAATGTTGATGTGTTCTCTTTCCTTTAAAAAGATGTAACTTAAAAAAAAAAATTACAACATGTAGCAATGCTCAACAACTTCTTCATAGCATCTAATTTGCTTAATTTCTAGCTGTCCAATTCATCCGCAACAAAGTTTGGCGACATGCAATGAAAAATAAATGTTGCACATATCAACTCCCACATCTGTGAAAGTAAAATCACAAAAATAGTAGAAGATTCACATTATACATGAGTAGTGCCAACCAATATGTGTCTTCTCCTCCTTAGATTACCTGCAGTCAAAATGGTTTCCCATGCACCACATCAATAGTGCAACCTTTGTCGGGCCACTAGATTTTGATAGTTTATCAACAAGGATGTAGGATCTTCTCCTTTAGATAGCACATAGGAGAAGAATTATCGAAGATGATTCCTCCCATACTATCAATTTCCTAAAACGTTCTATGATTGTAGAATCTCAGCAGGAACAGCTCCACCTAATTAAACGCCTAATTCTGTAGAGGTCTTCTAAAGATACACCCATTATAACTGAGAACCAGAAATACCACCTGTGTGGATGGTTAAATTTTTGGAAATGTTGATGTGTTCTCTTTCCTTTAAAAAGATGTAACTTAAAAAAAAAATTACAACATGTAGCAATGCTCAACAACTTCTTCATAGCATCTAATTTGCTTAATTTCTAGCTGTCCAATTCATCCGCAACAAAGTTTGGCGACATGCAATGAAAAATAAATGTTGCACATATCAACTCCCACATCTGTGAAAGTAAAATCACAAAAATAGTAGAAGATTCACATTATACATGAGTAGTGCCAACCAATATGTGTCTTCTCCTCCTTAGATTACCTGCAGTCAAAATGGTTTCCCATGCACCACATCAATAGTGCAACCTTTGTCGGGCCACTAGATTTTGATAGTTTATCAACAAGGATGTAGGATCTTCTCCTTTAGATAGCACATAGGAGAAGAATTATCGAAGATGATTCCTCCCATACTATCAATTTCCTAAAACGTTCTATGATTGTAGAATCTCAGCAGGAACAGTTCCACCTAATTAAACGCCTAATTCTGTAGAGGTCTTCTAAAGATACACCCATTATAACTGAGAACCAGAAATACCACCTGTGTGGATGGTTAAATTTTTGGAAATGTTGATGTGTTCTCTTTCCTTTAAAAAGATGTAACTTAAAAAAAAAATTACAACATGTAGCAATGCTCAACAACTTCTTCATAGCATCTAATTTGCTTAATTTCTAGCTGTCCAATTCATCCGCAACAAAGTTTGGCGACATGCAATGAAAAATAAATGTTGCACATATCAACTCCCACATCTGTGAAAGTAAAATCACAAAAATAGTAGAAGATTCACATTATACATGAGTAGTGCCAACCAATATGTGTCTTCTCCTCCTTAGATTACCTGCAGTCAAAATGGTTTCCCATGCACCACATCAATAGTGCAACCTTTGTCGGGCCACTAGATTTTGATAGTTTATCAACAAGGATGTAGGATCTTCTCCTTTAGATAGCACATAGGAGAAGAATTATCGAAGATGATTCCTCCCATACTATCAATTTCCTAAAACGTTCTATGATTGTAGAATCTCAGCAGGAACAGTTCCACCTAATTAAACGCCTAATTCTGTAGAGGTCTTCTAAAGATACACCCATTATAACTGAGAACCATCTTTCTTTAGAACCTCAGCTACTGTGATCACTTCCAATGAAAATAGAGTAGGAAAATCATCTTTTCGAGTACTATTTTCGCAGTATAAATCCCACCAAAATAGTCTGCTACATCCAGCTTCTACAAAGAATCCTATGAATTTTCTGATTCTTTTTGTTCCCTTCATGAGTGTCTTCCAAGACCTTGTCCCATAAGAGAAAATGACACCTCTTTAGTGTAATAATATATTGATTGTTTCTGCATTTCACAATGATAATTTGACTTTCTATTCAATATGTCCTTTAATATTCAGATTTCACCTAATCCAGGGTGAGGTAGCTTGACGCCGACATAACACTGAAACAAGAGAAGCCAGATCTGTGCAATTTCTAAAAATTAATCTCCAAATAATGCAAACAGTATTTCAGGTAAGCTCATCACTTTTCATGTAAACATGTATATAAAACTAAAAAGACACTCAAACAACATGGTACCAACTTTCTCTAAACAAGTTAAAAGGCCTATGGGGCAAAAGAAAGGAAAAATCGAGCAGCATGGGCGTGACTATCAAAGTATTATTTTTTAGCCTTTGCAGGTTTGGCATCAAAAAGCTTATTCTCTAAAAAAAACAGTGAATAATGTTTTAATCTCCTGTAATCATCTCGTATAAGCAGGATTCAACACTGTCAAGCAATAACCATCTATTCTGCCATTAAACAAAATAGACCACTTCAGTTATAGAAGTCCCCATCCAGGAAAAACATCATATGAATATATATATAGTGTTACTTTATAGGACAAGGAAACAGCTAAAGGATTATCATGTTTCTAGCAAGACAGTGAGACGTCTCTAGGGGAACCTTAGCGGCTCAGTTGGTTGACTACCTGAACTTTCACCTTGTTAATGAGAGTTAAAGAAAAAGAGGTGTGAGACATCTCCAACTTGTGAGATGCAATATTTTTTAACAGGAATGCATTTCATTAGTTTCTTTACTGAACAGAAACAGAAACATTGAGCCAATCCTTCCAACATTCAAGTTCCCTCTATGTCCAATCAGTAGAAAGAAACTTACTTGTAAACAATGTTAACAGTCTTCCGAATGTCCCAGCACAGTATGTAAGGGTCCTAAAACAAGTTCGAGATGAACTTGGTCAAACATATGTTTAACACAACATGCATGCATGACAGATAATACATGTGACAATAGAAAAGAAGCAAGTCCGAAGAGGACAGGATCAAAGGTTAGATCATAAATAGATAAGTGAAGGAAATCAACAAGTAGCAGACATGCCCTTCAGCCGAACAGGCACAAAGTTAATATTTTTCTGTGTGAAGGAAATGAAAACAGATCTTGTTTTAAAATTATTACTCAAGTTTAACTATACACTTGAAAGTCAAGGTAGAAGTTGAATAGATTGAACTATATGGAAAGGTCTCAAATATCTGACATAGTTGACATGAAGGGTCATCTAGTCAAAGCTTCCTATGGAAAGTATATGAGGGTCATGTAGAGAATGGCATGGGCCTCCTTTCCTAGACCAGCAAATATCTGAGAACTTTGAAGTGGGTCGACGCATATATTTGCACTCACAAACGAATACATAAACTGAATTAAAAGAACTAAACCAGTGATCACAAGATTTATGAAGCCCGCTAAACTTTGTTATGGAGAGAGACGGAAGAAAGAAGGAAATCTATTAAATTGATACAAGAAAATTAAAGGCAAAGTGGTCAATTATACATTTGCCTGAAGTCAAGGCTGTTCTAGGTACATATTTATTGGTATCCTATAAGGAGAATATTGTGGGTTTGTAGGAACCGGAGAAAAAAACGGAACATCAGACACTCGCCAACTTTGATCTGCATTCTCCTCATAACACCTTTTGGCACTAATACTACGGTGACACTAAAGACATAAACAGCTTTCCAGATCTCACCTCATCTAAACTCTTAACAGAATAGGAGAAAAAATAAAAGGAAAAAAAAAAGCTTAAAGAAGATACAAGACAGAAGAGTCGGTGCTACGATCATTAATAAATAAGAAGTATCCAAGTCTGAAATATGGTTACCATTAAAAATTGATGAATAATCAAACTCATTCTCATCCATTAATGTCGATCATGCGAAAGCATTTCTCTGTTTCGTATTAATTTGCGAAAAAAGTTAATGAGGTTGTATATTTAACTTTTTTGAAAGCATATTGAAAAAGGTAATTGAACTTCAATAATAATAATTGAAAAAAAAAACTCACAATTAATTCTTAACAAAAATTACAAAAAAAGTTAATGAGATTGTTATATTTAACTATTATGAAAGCATAGTTGAAAAAGGTAATTGAACTTCAATAATTTTGTAAACTCATTGATCAGTAACAACCTTAAGATTTTCTTGATTGTCTTTTTCAAGTTAAGAACCTCTCATATTATGTGGAGTTTTTACAGCCTAAATCACTTTTCGAATAATTAAGGTAGCTACAGTTATTTATGTATTACTTTGTTAAATCAAAGATATTTCTAAACTATTTTAGTTAACTGTTTAGCACTGAGACAGATCCTGGGTTCCACTCTTCCCAACCCGATCACAACCAAATTAAAAAAACTCAAAAATTAAAAGCTTGCACAAAAAAAGGAAATCGACTCAAATGGATAATGTTCTGTGTTCCCTTGTTTTGACTGTATATCCATTCTGATTTCTTATCTGCTAAAGATTTAAAAAACAGAAACTGTTTAAGGTGGCAAGTGCATTGTTCCATTATTTATGATGGATATAATGAAATTATAGATCCAGCATTCTCTTTACAGAGGAAGGACCAAAAAAAAGGCCAGCACAATGTTAAATAGGCATTGAAAGTAATGAACAGTAATGTACCATCACTCTTACCTTCCGGCCACCAGTGTACAAGTAGTTCCCGTCTTTTGAGAATTGGACCTAATAAGTAAATTTATGGTTGAAGAATCATTTGACGATTTGAGTATAGTAAAAAAATGAATGACAGCTCTACCAACTTACATGTGTAACCCCACCTTCTTGACCATGCAAGACATAGAGAAGTTCCATGTTATCTTCCCTATGAATGGCAGTAGTTTGGCTATAGGAGCCTGTTGCCAGCAATCCTGAATGGCTTGGACAGAAAGCAATTGAGGATATAATGCCTAAACAGATAAGAGAAAAGGTGTCAGAATAATAAATGTATAATGAGGAATAGTATTGGCATTAAAAGTAGGAGAATTAATTAGCTTCAACTGTACTTTCTAGTTTCACTTTGAGATAACTATCAGACTGGTGTGTTTGACCCAGATGATTGTTAGCTGATTGTCTTATTTATAGAGAATGCTAAAAAGGTGATCATAAAGAGAAGCAGCTAGCGGAACATACCTGATTGCCCTTCTTTATTTCCTTGAAGGGTGGAGTGCTGGGTAAAATCTCTGCCAGGCCGATGAATATCAAATATTCTTATGGATTTGTTGTAACCAGCAAATATCCTAATTTGAAAAGAATGAAGAGACAATGAAAACTTTCTTTTAAACATAACATATTAACGGCCGAGGTACATAAATAAAGAAAATGAAGCAAATTACAATACCACATCAGAAGTTAGTATCATAGTGCGTATGAAGAAAGAACAAGAAAAATTGAAAATGCATTAGTCTTAAAGTCTATAAAATAAAATAAAAACCAAAAAGGGAAAAACGGCCTTTTGTGAGGACAGAGTGTCAAGATTAGCAACCACCTAAAATTGACAACTAGGCCTCGTTACTGTCATTCTAATCACACTGCCAGTAAATATGGGTAGATTACTTTTCCAATAAATCAAAAGAGTTCATTTATGCACTGAGATGTGTGAACCCACAATGGTGTTGTGATCATACATATTGCCTCCCAAAAGTCTTGCATTCTAGCCAACCCTCTACACAAGTCGTATTTTTTTTATAACCGTGGTGTTCGAGCCAGCTTACATCCACCTCGACTAATTCCAAAGAATATTTTTCTATCTTTCACCGGTACAAGTACCGAGTAACTCTATCCACCAAGCTATGAACAAATCGGAAGAAATCACCTAGTGTTTTCACTTCACTGACCACCAGGCCACACCCTTAGATGTACAAGTTGGTATTTCCACTTCAGAAAAAGGTCAACGAAAGAAATAGAAAAAAAACTTGTGACCCCAAGAACGCACTCTTTACCTTCAAAAGGACAGCTGTTTCTTGCCTTTCCACAAAATCCAAAGATATAAGGAGTGGTCTTCCATAGCTTCTTTTTCTTCACATCCACTTTGAGAATTACCTAACTTGTACTTCATCGGTTCCATTTTATATGGGCTTTTCTTTTGGTTTGTTTCCAAAAAAGTTGACACCTGTTTATATTTAGAAACTCTTTAATTTTAAATTCACATATTACCCTTAATAACGTGCTCTTATAGGAGTTGGCATGGCATGCGGTAAACCACTACATAGTAGACATTAGTAATACTTTGGCCTGTTATTTGTTTATAAAGAGAGAGAGAGAGACCTTATGTGATCAAAGTCATCCTTTCTTTGTTAAACTTTGTATCCAGACAATCACCCCCACATAAAATGAATCAGAGGTATTAATTATTTGCAAAGTTAGCTTTAAATCCGGATAGAAAAGAAGGACTACATTTTATTTGCCAAGATAGCTCCTCTATTGGCTCAAATTACAGCTCAACAAAATCTCCTGACTAGATGCATTACCCAAGTAAACAGGTCTGGCAGTAATCATATTTGACTAATGGGGAAACATAAATCATGTCCTGTGGAAGTAAACTCTTTAATCATTGATCAAACAACCGGAAAAAGTATTTGGTACTAAACCTAGTAAGCTAATGATAATCAGAGACCATACAGCATCAGTCATTTCTATAATTTCATTGACAGCAAACAAAAATCTATCGAGTGTGCTAAAGAACTAGTAGTAAGAAATATTAAAGAAAAATGGACAAGGTGCCTCTACGTGAACAGTGACCACAATAACAAGGTAGGTGACAAGCACTTTGATAAAGAAGAAATGCTTACTTAGTCCCTGCAGGGTTGAAAGCAATTGAAAAGGCAGCAGTGATCTCATCCATGGCATCATAAGCACGGTATGTACAGCGTAACTGCAACCACCCAATAAAAGATAACGTAGGGAAGAATATCTTCCTAGCTAAGCTTGATGAGCAGCTAACAGCCCATGGGCTGCTAGTGACCTATCAAAGAGCAGCAAGAGGAAAAAGCATCTGTAGCAACAGCTTTAAAGACAATAAGTTACCTGTCCAGTAGTAGCGTCCCAGAGATGAATAGGGTGATCACGGGTGGTACTTGCAAAAACGCATGTCTCTGGACCTGGGTCATGAAAGCAAACTCTCGTTAAATTTTTCTAATCACCATCGTCATTACCACAAATAACAAGACAATTGACATACTTGAAGAAGACATATAGGGATACCAGCAATAGTCATATACAGACTCCCCGTCACTCATGACAAGGCTTGCAGCATAAGAATCTGCAGATAATCAGTCAGTCTTAAACACAATAAACAAAAACTTGAGATAGAAAATCATATCAAGTTTAATACTGAACACACATGATCGACAAATTTCCACATCGAAAACAATTACTATAGCATACTTCCATAATGTTGATTCACGTTCAAACCTAAATAAACTAGTAGCATACAAAAATTTACCTGTATCAGCAGCTGATGAAGAAAAAACAGCAAGCCCTCCACTTTCATCATATGGCCTTTCAACGAAGCAGAGCCAAATTAACAGAGCAACTCAATGACAATGCAAAATGCTACAATAACTGAGTACCATTTTCTACTATGTGCCTCATAGTCAACCTTAGAATAGCACGAAATATTATCTGTCAATCAATCAATTAATTGTCCCGCAATCACAAACTCTTTGGGGTCATTTATATGAACTCTTTATATCCATTCCCATCTATGTTCAGATGATTCATCACATCATAGCTATTTCAAGCTAGTTGTCAACCTACCACAACCTTTCTCCTTTTTATCCGGGCTTCGACCAGAAACTCTAAGCTCACACGGGCAGAGTTAAGTGAAACTCTCATCTGCCAATTAATTTTAAGGCCCGAATATCCAATCTCAAAAAAAAATAATAATAATAATAATTCAAAAGAATTGCCTTTATAAAAGAAAGTCATTTTACAGCTATTCAAGACTTAAAATTTGTTGTTCACAGTCACATAGTAAATTGACGAAACTTACAAGGTAAATAAACAAAAGGTATTATCATCAGAGCAAGTGAGGAAGCAAGAACCATCTGGGGACCTATAATTACACACCAAAAGAAAACAACCATGAGAGTTGAGACTACCAGGGAAAACAGGGCATAAAAGAAATGGAGGAAAAAACAGAGAGAAATAGGAGAAAAGCATACCATTTGACACCCTTTAAGAAATTGTTAGGGTTTGAAGGCGTCCTGAACTGGTTGAAGAAATGATAGGTTCGATATGGCGGAACATCATACTGAATAACCGGCCAAGGGTAAGGTTCTTCCGATGGTTTCTCTGTTGTTTCTTCTACAGCTTCAGTTGGGGTTTCCAACTGGGGTTGCTGCTCTACAGCATCTTCATCCATGGATTCTCTAATAAGCTGCTCAGAAGCTTCTTCCCCCATTTAACAGTGTTAGCGCCAAAAGAAGTGTTGCGAGGGGTTTTGGGTTTTAGCTTTGGCTGTTTGAGAAAGAGTCTGCCACCACAAATCTCCCATATATGTATTTCATTACTCCAAAATCTTTGATGAGTTGTAAGTTGCCAATATGATCAAATGGTCACTTGTAACTATTTTGAGTGAAAAAAAAATGTCTTTATTATGAGATTCTTTTATATGATAATAATCATCTTGGCATGCATTTAGACTATTTTAATCTAATCTTTATTTTATATCAGTACATGAAGTAACTTAATCATATTATTTCTCACCAACAAAATTATAAGATAACTTACTAATATCTCTTATTTCTAGATTGGCTATTTTCTCGGATCATGTTATTTTGAAAAAAAATATAAATTAAAAAGCAAATAGCATGATGTCAGTTTTTACGACATAAACTTTATATCTATAGATAAATAATAAATATTTCACTAATACGATCATACTTGTTACAATTTCTTAAATTTTCATCCATTTTAATTGATAAGTATTCCGTACATTTATTCCCCTAAATAAAAGAATAGGATGGAAATTTGAGATCTAGCTTTAGTGATATACTCTATTTCATATTAGATTGTTCTCCTAAATAAAAGATATAAATTAGAAATTACTCCTTTATTTTTATTCATTCTTTGCGCACTCATTAAGAAAATCATTTAATAACATTAATTAAATAAATATTCAGTACACCTCCTTTTCAAAATGAGTAATTAGTCGTATACGCCTTCTTGGAAGAGTAAGATAAAATTAAAGGGAAAAAAGTAATCAATGCTTTCTTTGTTCTCTAAAGCAAGAAAATATTTTGGATCAATTTCCTTTAGCTAAAGTGACGAATAAAACAGTCGTCAAGGAAGAGCTTTTAGATGAAAAGAAAAGTATAGTGTAGAAGGATGAAAATTGCATAGCAGAGACAATGTAATATGCAAGAGTGACAATTAGCCCATAAAAATATAACTCGACTTTGACTGAATTGAAAGATCACTGGAAATGCCATTGACGCGTAAAAGGAAGCAATCTACAATCTGCACCAGCTTGCATGCTTCCAAATTGTTAAACAGCCAGAAACTAGTTACATTATTCAACATTTCAACTGACAAATGATACTTCAAAAACAGAAATATTTCTGTCGTCCAGAAAATTCACATAAACAGGTCCATATTTTGTATAACAATTGGCCAAAGAGCTAACACTTTATTGACACCTGAGCTTGAAATTCTAAGTCCAAGGATCACTTGAACCTTCTACCATTGGCTAATACCCCCTGGAAATGCTTAGCCCGCTTCATAACCATCACTTGATTCTTTTACTTCTGAATAGCTATTCATCCAATTTATTTTTATTTTGAAGCTATATAGAGCGTTCCATGCAGTTGATGGGAAGTCTATTGCTATAATTCTGAGGAAATAGGACGGATGCAATCCCAATCAGAACAACAATGAATTTCAAGACTTCAATGAGCAATTTTCGTGATGCAAAGAAATTTTAAGGTACGGATCATCCTTGTACTTCAAGTATTGAGGAAGTTCGAGAGCTCTTTCTGCGATCTTCCTGTCCTCGTGAATTTTTGCTATTAAGGCTTCTAGTGATGAAAAGTTGGCCTGTAATATTGCAAATAGACAGTAATACCAGCAAGTGATATAAGAAAGAAAAAGGAACAACAAGAGAACTAGGCCACAATACCTCTGGCCGAATGTAGCCCACAACAACTAGGTGCAATTCCTCACCATAAAAGTCCTTATTGAAGTCATGAAGCAACCATGGTTCCTAAATGTAAAGTTGTCTTTCAACAAAAACCGAAAAAGTCGAGAATAAGGAAGAAACATATGTCACGACACACTTACAATTGTCTTCTCTGTGTTATTGAAGTACAGATTCCAACCAATGCTCATGACCATCTTGTAAACACCTCTACCTGATAGTCCTGCCCATCCAAAATATACACCTGCTGGATGTTCTGAAAGAATGGCTGAATAACCTTCCGGGGATAAATTAGCTGAAAAACGTGTGACCCCATAAGAATAGAGAAACACATCGGACTGCTGAGTCCTACGAGACAAAAAACTGATCTTTCATGCAACTCCAACAATTGGAGGTGTTCGAATCTAAATAACAATTTGACATAAAATCAGAATCTCTGATATGACAGAGGCTCACAAGAAACTGAAATTCCAAGAACAAACTTATGAGAATTCCTAACAGTCATTTCAAGTGAACACAGTTAACGAGTCAAGCATTTATATTAGCCATTCAACGGAAGGAATAAAGAAGACTGAGTACCTGTGGGGATCCCGAGAACCTTTGAGCCTCGCCCAAATCCCTTAATGACAGGACCACCAATATACCAAGGTTCTAAAGGCAAAGTACCTTCTACCCCTGCATATGCTTCCAGTCAAAAATTGAAAAGGAGATCAACCACACATCATACAAGTAAAGCAGTCATAAAGACTTACAATCTTGAAATGCAGGTAGTCCCCACTTTTCTAGTTGCAAATCTAGAAGAGAATTGATCACTTCATCAGCAGAAGTATATAGATGAGACTGCTTTGCAAGAGATGGTACAGCAACTACTGCCATTCCAGCAGCCTTACCAGCAGTAACACCTGGTCTAACATATGTATCCAGTCGAGTTACTTTCACCAAGTTATGAGATAAAACAATTTACCTCCAATTCAAAACTAATATGGTCTTGGGAGAGAAAAAGAGTAATATTCAGCTAGAAAATGCAAAAGCTATGACAAGGAATTTTAAACCTCATTATCCATGAAAAAGAAAATAAATCTAATAAATAGAAAAATTGTAAATTATGATGTCAAAAGTTAGTAGCTAATGTTATTCATTCAACCATGCTGCTTATCCATCTTAACATGTGTAAATTTGAGGTGAGCATGACAAACTCTAACAGACCCCTCAATGTCTTTAGAGGACAACACCCAGCCCACAGATTAACCTTCTTTTTCTTCCTTCTTTTGAGCAGCAGTTAGATTTTCCAACATGATCTATGCTTCTGATAGCATATATCGCTACATAATTTTTTAAGATAAAAACTCACATTGAATCTTCAATGACAAGAAAGCTGGATGGATCCATGTTGAGTCTTTTAGCTGCTTCAAGAAATCTTACAGAAGAAGATATAAAAGTTAATTTAACATGCAGAATACCAGATTATGAAATGAAAGGACAAAGATAAACAACTCATCCAGTTTTACATTTCCGGAGATGGTTTTACAGCTTTCACTTCATCTCCTCCAACAATAGCTGAGAATGATTCTTTCCATCCTGAAAACAAATAAGACTATCCCAATCAAAGCACCAAGCATAAATGCCAACTTACGTGCTGGGACTGGCACAAAATACCTTTTTCAAGGAAAGAAATACCTCTCTATCAAATATCAATATATGTTAAAATCTTACCTGGATGATGAAAAATTTTTGCCTCTACGTTAGATCTAGAAGAATTTGACGCCAATGCCATGGGTACACCATGACCCCTCAAATGGTTAATCAATCGATTGGCCCCTGGAAGAGCTTTGATATTGCGCCACCTATATCAAATTGATTAACAAAATTTTATAAGAACTTTGGACTGGAACGCATCTGCAGAAGACAACAAACATACAAGTTCCATAATTATACATCACAAGATCTCGCAAAGAGTCGAAAGATATTCTGAGTTTTACTAGCTCAAAGAAAAGAAAAGGGTAACACCAATCCAACACTGCTTTCACTCTCAGCAAGATCCAACGAAAACATGTTCCTTAATCCAACAAAGCCATAGATGAGTATATCACTCTTATTCCTTCTACCCTGCTCCTCCTCTCCCCTACCCCAAAACCAAACAGAAGAACAAAAGAAAAAAGGAAAAACTTCACTCCATTTAAATTTTTTTGTAAAAAGGTTTGACCTACAAGAAAACACAGATGATCGACTAATAAACAAAATGCAGTCATCTCTTTTTGATAAGTTATTGTAGTTGTTCCATTCTTGCTTGCCTCTTCTTTCCTTTGTTCTTTTTGGTGATCTATTTTTAATAATAAAATAAATGAATATCACCAAAAGCAAAGAAGATAAAAGAAAGAAAGAAAGTAACATGTATATTTGCGTTTTCTGAATTGGAGATCAAAATGTGTGGTTCCCCTTTTACTAATTCTACACAATTTTAATTAACCATCCAGTAGGTATGTACTTTTTAGTAAGGATTTTGAGCAAAACAAACACTGCAGAACTATGTTCTCTACTACTCTTTTCTCTATTAACTATCTTGCAATTTATCATCCATGCTCCAGCTATAAAAGAGCATAGTGTTTTTACTTTGTAACATCTATCCTTTAACATCCATTAATAGGATTTGAGGAAAAGAGTCTGCCTACTAATATTTAAGATGAATAATCTTCCAATAGCCTATCCAATTTCAGTTTGTAAAAAGGTTAATCAATAAACAGAAAGGAAATGAAACTATGTTTGCTGGTTTATTACTGGTCAGAGAGCATTGGGTAAAATTGTGAAAGAAATTCATCTGTTGACAATGGGAGCCCATAATCTTCAACAACTGCAGCTGCAGCTTCTGTTGGGGTTTTGCCTACTATTTTAGGAGCTTCTCTCCCATCCCATTGCTTTCCATACTTAACTAAGAAAGCCTTTAAAATCTCACTGACAATGCCATCTGTCAGAACAAAGAGGTCAAATTAACATTGGAAAACCTGAGACTAAAAAGAAATGCAAATGAACGCAAGGAAGACATTGGCAATATAAAGATTGATACTATGCTGCAGTTAACTCTACAACAGAATGCCTAGTTCCAAATTTCCTTTGCACAAAAAGGACTTCATAGTTGTAAATCATTTATACTTGAGAATTGAGAGCCAGAGTACATCTCAAGTTTCTGTATTGAAGTTTAAATAGCTGCTGGCCCACTAAGCATACAGGGACCTCGTATTAAGTATGTCAACAACAACATGCCCATGTAATCCCACAAGTGGGATCTGGGGGTAGAGTGTATGCGGACGTTACCCCTAACTCGTAGAGATGTAGAGGTTGTTTCCGATTCCAAACAGTTTGAAAAAGGGAATACATAAATGAGAACAGTAACAACAACGAAATAATGCGAAATGGAGAGCAGTACACAACATACTGGAGAAAGAACAGTAGCAACAACAAAATAATACGATAACCGAAGCACAAAAAAACCACCGGTATTAATAGGTGTTTGGTTAAACTTCTAAAGCTTAATTTGAAAAGTTGGTGAGAAGCCGTTTGTGTTTGCCCAAGAAATATAAAAAACATATTTGAGCAGCAATTAGTATTAGACCAAACTTTTTAAAAATGCTTCTAAGTGTAATTTTCCTCAAAAATACTTTTTTGAAAGCTCTTTTTTAGCTTCTGAAAAATTACTTCTACTGCTACTCCCTAGAAGCACTTATTTTCCCTCAAAAGCTTGGCCAAATAATTCATTTTTTTAAAATAAACTCTTTTTGAAAAAACAAGCACTTTTAGCCTCCCAAAAGCTTGGCCAAATAGGCTATAAGTATGTCCTGAGACGAGATAGTTTAATTAAAGAATTTCAAAATGATAAAACAATTTTACTACAATCCATACTTACAATAAAGATTACAACAGTAAAAAAATGGAATAGTGAATATCTTCATCCAAAATTTCAAAAGTTTCTGGTCATTACATATTTCTATCAGATATGTAAAAATTGGAAGGAAATGAAAGGAACTCTAGCATATGAGTTTGAACATTAAAAGTAGTAGTTCATACATTGAGAAATAATACCATGAATAATTTAGGTGAATGGCCAATAATATAATTCGAGAAGGGTAAAGTCGAACAACAAGAGTATACCGACCTGTATTAAGAAGTGTACCATCCAAATCAAGGATGACACCAGAAACTAGCTTCTTCAAAGTTCGTTCAACAGACATGGAGCCACTCAAAACTTTAACCTATGTTCACATTATGTGAAAATGAGATATAATCTTAATACATGAATTTAATCTTGAAGTCAAATGTAAACCATAATCAATATATAAATACCATTTTATCATCATTACAACATAACTAAAACTACTATTACTTGGATTTTATTTTAAGTTTCCTGGTTATCAAAACTGTATAAATCCATTGTATTAGTTTTCGCTCTCATGTTTAAAAGGAGAAACCAGACCTTTAATTCTGCCATAGAGGGCTAAGGTCCTGTTAACTATCACCAGTTTTGAGAAGTTTCTATCTTTCTGAAAAGGAAATACCTTAAGTGTCTATGTGGTTGAGTGTTTGTTTCCTGAAAGCCTCTCAGAGTTTTCATCCCTCTAGACAACTTGCTTGGGGATTCTCTAATGCTGGAGTGGAGGGTCCTTATTCTCAAATTTTATAGATGATATATAGTAACTTAACATTCCACATACGTAAAGAACCACGTCAAAGTAATAACATAGATACCTGTATAGACTAGAAACTCTTGCCGACATCATATTGCTCATTCCCAACTAGGGATGTTAAAGGGGCCAGTCAAATCAAACTTGGACAAGTTAAATCGGAATTAGTAAAGCAATTTAAGATCAAAAGAACCCAAAGTTTACTCGAGTCAATATTGGTTGGCTAATTTGGACTGGATAAAGGGGCATAACCCAGCCCAACCAACGCAGAAGTCTAAGGAACACTAAGCTGGAATTTACAAAATTCAATGTAACAACCTTCTCTTTGGCCATAAAGAACTCATCTTACTGACAGAAATCACTCCTTAAAAGAGTCAAAATAAAAAGGAGCAAATAGACCTGACATAAAGTTTTATCAACTTTTGCTTAGACATATTCACAAACACTTTGTCCTTCAGTAAGACTAAGAATAGAGAATCAGACTGAAACTGCTCTTCCTTCTCATTTAAAGAAACTGCTATTGATGAAAGTTCGAAATAGGTCCTTCTAATTTTGAGTATCACCGGGAATAAGTTTGTGTCGTGAGATTAATCTACCAAGTAAGAATGTAAATGGAAAGTTTTCAACAGAATCAGCCAATATACTATTAAATTCACCAAAATATGCAACTTCTTCTTTACCAAACAGGGAGCTGCCTCTTCACCAACCCTGAGAACGAGCCTTGGGTGTTTCAGTCTTCTGTCTTTCTCGTCCCTACAATGGCCGCAAGAGAGGCTAAATTATATCTTCTCTACTCTCTTGTTATTAGTTCTAAAAGAAAATCACTTTATTCTTCAAGGGACAGAACTTTAGATGAATTCATTGCAACAGATTAACCCATGAATGAACCTATTGATTCCCCAACACATGAAGTTTGGACACAATTACATTATATCTATGGTGTCAAATTTGAGAGAAAAATTCAAGATAGCTCCTTAAGTGTGCCTATAGGAGTATCTTTGTCCCTTATCTATACTATTGGATATAAAATATCCCTTATGTCTGTAAAAGGGAATAGCTTTAGTCTTAATCAAGAACAAATAAGTACCAAGAATCAAATGGAATTTAGCTAGAATCACTGAAACTGGAAATTGTATCATCATTTCTCCAAAAATCTACCAATTACAGTTAAAGCTCCTCTGAGAAATTTAATATACTAGGTACACCTTCAAATATTTAAAAGGGTAAAGAAAAGACATAGAAAAGAGAAATGACAGATTCAAAAGGGATTTAGCTAGAAACCATCAAAGTTAACAATGGCAGTACAGATTTGTACATAAATGCACAGACTAAAGCTGAATGTCTGTAATTCTCACCTTATAAATTCTGATAATAAGCATGAATTACTTTTGGTGAATATTGTAGAAGATTCAACTTTTAGAAGATGCTATAAGTAAAATCAAAAAAAAAAATCACTGGTGCTAATATTAAGGTGTACAAATTCAGACATGTACCCAATTTACTGGAAGAATTTAATTCTTCATGATGTCAATGCCATTTTTGGTGAATATAGGAGATTCCTTTTGTTTTGTTGATATTATGAGTAACCACCATTACCAGTGCAAGTGTAAAGGTGTAGAAATTCACCCATACACCCAATTTAATTACTAGAAGAATTTAACTCTTTAATAAATTATTTGAAGACGGAGAAAACAAATTATGCACATCACACTCTCCAATGTCAACACACTAATGCAACAAAGCTCAAATTAACACGGTGATTTAGAATAAAAATGAAGACAAAGAAGACTGGAAGAAATTTGAGCAAATATAAAAATTGAATTAAAAAAAAAAAAAAAAGCACCCTGAAATTGTAAAAGCAAGGTGAGTAGATGAAGAAAAACAAGGGAATAGTAGTAGTCTTTGAAAATCAGAAGAAACTGTTAACGACATGAATTTACCATGATATTAGGAAATCTAAAGAGAGCTGGAAAAAGATTTGCGCAAAAAAAAAAAAAAAAAAAGCAGACCTGGAATTGTTCACCCGCCCAAATCCTTCAAGTTTTATCAAACAACTCCACAGTTCATTGGATTAACCGTTTTATTTTACGAACCTAAGCCCAAAATTCATCTTCCTCTTTATTAACTCAAATCCCAAACTCACTGTTTCTTATGCCACAACTCACTGCTATACCATAAGCAGTCGAATTCACAAAGAAGCACTGGAAATTTCAAATCCAAAATCACACTACGCAATATGAAGGCTGAACCATCTGGAAACAGCTAAAGTTGTCACTTTTCACTGAGTCAGCTGTATATATAATAAGGGTGTACTCTCCAATATGCTAAAATTACCGATTAATCAGATTGAAATTAGTTGAGGTGTGCACCCTGACCCGGATATTATAATTATAACTCAAATAGAAAAATGTTGAGGCTTTAAGTATAAGACAATTCAAATTAAATGCCTACCTATTCACTTTATTTTCATTCAAAAAGCATTTTACTAAGAATTATTGTTCTGCGGATGATATATCTACCTTCTTATTGAAATATAATACTCCTCGTATCTCTATTTATACGGTATAATTTAAATTTTAAGATTTTAATTTTTTTATTTTAGTTATGCATTTAAAAATATAATTTTTAAATTTATATATTTAGATATCATATAAAAAGTACTATAAATTATAAAAATTAATAATTTAAAATATTTAAAGACACAAAAATAAATTGCAGTTAAAATTTTTTTATTTGATTGTTGAAATTCAAATTATATCATATAAATTAAAATAGAGAAAGTAAGAGAGAAATTAAAATTAAAATTTACTTGATTATGTTCTACTGAAATAAAAATATGAATTGATATAAATGTTCACAGTTTATATTGTAAACTAAACTTTTTATCATGGTATTTTTTTGTCTTGAAATAAAATATGAATAAATTTTGATTTTAAGAGGAAAATACTAAATTAATCAACAAGAAGTACCAGAAATGAAAAGTAGTACTGGGTAATGTGCTTTTCATAGAAAGTAGGCGAGGTAGGCAGTGGTTCTCTATTATTAGTTATGGGCTTGGGCCTATTCTTTTCCAAAACTTACCATCTATTCTGTCCCGCCCCCGTCTACGTCTATCCCTAACCTGCCTCGTTAAGAACTTAACCTGCAGTGCCTCATCCTAATTGTCATCCAAGAATTGAATATGAATGATTTAAACCTTGAGCCATTAAGTGTGTTTATTTTTATTAAGATATAAGTATTTATTTGATCTGAATAAATTTTAATCATTAAGATCTAGAATAAAGCTTAATGTGTATATTTATGTGGATAATTTTCACCATTAGACACCACAATTAACCATCTCTGTCATTACAATCATCACTCATAATTACCATCTCAACCATCAGTCACCACTATCATTAATCACCTCTGCCACCATTGTCAACCACTATTACTGTCACTAACCACCCCTAACATCATAACAACTATTGACAATTACCAATGCTGTTAACCGCTACTTTCACACGTTATTATACAATACCACCTCCATCATTATAATTATATGTACTGCTGCCGCCACCATCGTCATTACCGTCACTGCCGCCTCTATCACCATTACAGCTCACTACCATCGCTGCAATCAATCCCTACTACTAACCACATTTACCATTATAACTAGCACCCCTGCTAACTATCAACACATTGTCAACCACCACACATTTTTCAGTACCACCATCAACTACTAACATCAACCAACTTCACCATCACAACCACCGCTATCAACTGTAACCATCACACCAGACACTATAATACCAACCATCCCCATCATCATAACTATCACCACTATAATTACTAGCCACTAGCCCCAATCGTTACCATGACCATCACGACAAACCATCCACCGTCACTAACAAACATAAATATTTTATTTTTAAACCAGATAATAAAATTATTTTATTAAAGTAATATCTTTTTAAAATGACAATTTATTTTGTTAAATCAAAATTTTAATATAATAAATTTATTTTATTAAATTAAATTTTTTTAATATTTAATTACTTTTTATTTGTATATTTAATATATTTATAAATAAAAAAAGTATGCATATTCAAATGTCGAAAAACAAACAATCTTAATCATTCGGTGTTTAGATCTAGAGACAATATCTTAATCATTCATATGTGCATTTAGATTCAGATTGAGATGTCTTAATCTCAATAAAGACAAATTAGGCTTAAAACTGTCCAAATAACACTGTCAAATCATACTACAAATCTTAATTTACATATCTAAATAAAAGATATCCCAACTTTAAGTGTCTCTCCATAATTTCAGTCTAATCTATACTATATTAAAAGTGTGAAAACCTTTAAAAATGTTAATTGAACCTTTTATCTTTCATTAAAATATTTCATAATAGATCAAATTGTATTACTATTTTATTAAATAACTATTATTTAATTATTATTCTAATATTTAGAACTTTAAAATTAATTAAAGTAATAGCTATTAAATTTTAATCATTTGTAAAAGCTAAGAACTACTAACAATTAATACTTTAAAGTTGACTAATAGTTTGCTTTTAAAATCTTTCCTTATTTAAACTATATTAAAAGTCACAACATTTAATAACTTAAGATCAATTATAATTTTGTTAACTATATCAATCCTTTACTAATTATAAATCACCAATTTTCAAGTGTAATTTATTATGCGTTAATACGTTAAATTTTTTCTTCTTTTATAAAAAAAATTGTATAATTGAAAAAAAAATAGAAATACAACATACTTTAAGTTGTTTCAATTAACCAAATGCTCTTGTTATTCACTCTTTTTAGTTAAATCTACACTATTTCTTTCATTTTAATTTAAGTGAAGATATTTGGCTAGACTCATAAATTAAGAGAGAGAGAGCGAAAAAAGGAGCTAAAATAAAACATTTAAAATTAAGTTATTACTAAATATTTAAAGTACGATCGAAACTTCATCCCAAAATATCATTCACTTTTTTTTCCTCTTAAAAATAGGTTCACACTTGACAAAAATAGTTATTTAATTATTTTTTAATATTTAAAATTTTAAAATTAACTACATTTTATGTATTAAACACTTCCTTATTTAAAATATACATAAAATATTAATATTTAAAAATTTAAAAGCGATTAAGATTTTGTCTTTTAAACAATAATTATATGTTGAATAAAATTGCACTTATAATGCAAATCAATTTCATGTTTAGGACTTTGAAAATACAATTTGAAAAGGAAAGCCCAGTGCACAAAGCATCCCGTGTTAACAGGATCTGAAGAAGGATCCCACCCCAAAGAGTGTAATACACTAATTTTAATGAGTCTTTCTTCGTGGACGATTAATTACAAATAAGTAAATATATTTTTAGTATGATATCTTTATTAGTGCCAAAACAAGTCACTAATAATTCACAATACGATTTCGTAAGTGTTAATTATTTAAACAAATAACTTATACTACATGTTATAATCTACTATGCAACTTTGTATTACAATGCATCTTTATAATACTAATATCTATATTAAATGCTAATATTATTAAAAGTGTAGTAATACAAATTCTATAATAATTAAGACGAAATATACATATGATACATGCATTTTAGTGCTCATGTAAAATTAAATTTTTTTTTAACCTTTCAATCAATTACTAATTCTATGACATTTTTGTTCATTAAAACAAATATTAAAACGAACTGAAAAAAAACTGCTACATCATATCAAACTCTTAAACATAATCATTTAATTTAAAATATATACTTTTTTTTTTAAATTCTTTATTATTATACAAACACATTTTTTAAATATTATTTATACCATTTTTATATATTATTATTAATAAAGGAACAAAGTATAGATTTCTTCAAACATGAAGATGCAGATGAAATAACATGAATAAAATACTGAAAGTAGAGAAGATGTGAACGGACCTTTCGGAGTTGTAATTCCTTCAATTAGTACCAATTGATCATCAACGCTGGAAATACACAATGGATGCCAGTGGTTGTTCGAAATCGGAGCTTGAATGGATGCTCGATGGAATTCGAACAACGATTCGGAAAATTCGAACCGAGTATCCCACTGCTAATTATTGGTACTTTGTTTCAAGGAGATGGATAATTACCCGGTGATGATTCGATAAACGGCGTTCAGTGGTGATTCACAGCGGCATTAATGGAGATAAAGATGAAATTGTTCACCCAACCAAAGAGTTTTTCAAATAGAGCAGCTTCTGGGGGGAAACAGAGGATACGGTAGCGGATTGCTAGAAAGGATTCATTCCAGAATTATGGAGTGTACTTTTAATGATAATATGGAATATTGCAGGAACTGAACTCAGTAGAAGCAGCACACAGAAAAATCAGAACAGAAAGATGGAATAGAGCGACAGAGACGGATGAGCGTGTGAGGCTAATATGAAGGCCACCCACCCTTTACCTTGAAAATCAAAATTACCAAGCTACCCTCATTTATGGCCGGCAAGGCAGCAAGCACGTTGACTTCCTGTTTGGTAAATCACTCTTATGATATAAAAAATAAATAAAATATACGAAAAAGGTGATTTTGGTTCTTTGTTATACTCCTTCCGTTCCATTTTAATTACTAGATATATTAAAATAATTATTTCAAAATACTTGTTAGTTTCAAAATTTAAAAGGTAATTGACTATATTTCTTCAATTCTACTCTTAATACTTAAAATCATTCTAAAATGTAAAAAGAATTATTATTATATGTTTTCAAAAAATTAATAAGATTATATTTGATTCATTAAGAAATTATAATTCAAAAGTCTCATTGTTTATTTATGATTAATATAATTTTATTATTGCTTGAAAGTTTTAAATTTTTTGTTAAAAATAATTTTTTAGTTCAAGAGATGAAGATTGCATAAATGAGAATGTTACGATGGATGTATAGGCATATTAGGAGGAATAAGATTAGAAATAATGATATCCGGGTCAAGATGGGAGTGGCTGCGGTGGAGGAAAAGATGCGTGAGGCAAGGTTGAGGTGGTTCGGGCATGTGAAGAGGAAATGCTCGAGTGCGGCAATGCGGAGGTGTGAGAGATTAGCTATGGAATATCATTTTAGGAGAGATAGGGGTAGACCAAGGAAGCAGTGGGGATAAGTGATTAGACAGGATACGACACAGTTATAGCTTATCGAAAACTCAACCTTAGATAGGATAGTGTGGAGTACACGGATTAGGATAGCAGTATAGTAGGTAGCAGTGTGTTGCACTTGTATAGTAGGTGTTTTTTCGTTCTGTTACTAGTTGTTATTACTTGTATCTCAATTAGTTTATTGTTGATGGATAATCTTGCACTGTTACTGATTGTTGTTTTATTATTATATGTTGTCTCCTATATCGCTGATACTTTTTTGGGCAAATTTTTATATAGACCGAAAATCTATCAAAAATAATTTCTCTATCTTTAAATTAGAGGTAAGATTTGTGTATCTTTTATCTTCCTCAACCTCACCTCGTGGGTCCATACTGGATAGTTATTAATTGTTGTTGTTACCGTCATCTTGAGGAGGATGCAAATGGCGATTTTGAGCTTTACCGAATGTCAACTATCGGTATTTGATTGATAAAAATAAGTAGATGAGACAGTCCATGATGGGATCCTCGGGCAGGAGCATGCCATTCAAGTTCTTGTTCAATCTGACAAGGTCAATTTACTTGCATTTAACAGTAAAATATAACTTATTCGTTTTTATTCTATTCTAAATTTAAGTTTTGAGGTGATCTGCTTTTCCAAATTTAAAATTTCTAACTAGTGCTCTTTTTGATACTTTTTCCAATTATATTAAGCAGTGTTAATATGCAGGTCAAACTGATTTTCTTAGATTTTTTTCGTTTTCTTTTGGTTAGTAATTTTTTATTTAAAAAATTAATATATATCAAAATTGTTGCAATAACTTTTACCTTATCATAATAGCAGAAGTTTGAAATTTAATTTAGACGCTATTTGAATGGTGGAATTTTATTCATCCCGATGAATGAATAATAAAACTTTTGGGTTTTCATTTTTTAGTGGATTGAATGAATAAATCAGATAGACAACAATAGTTTAGTGAATTGGTAGATTTGGTTGGAAAAAAAATATATATGTTAAGTAGGAAAATTTAGGTGGGACATCGAATTTTAACTGATTAGGGATAAATATAACTCCTAAAATTGGATAATAAGGATAAATATATCAAAAAAGTATAATGAAGGACAAATATAATTTATCTATAAGAGTATAAGGGCAGGTCTTGACTCTTTTTGTACAATATATTCTGTCCATCCCAAAATAAGTGTAATTTTAGCAATAAAAGATTTATCTAAAATTAAGTATCATTTGGGAAATTCAAGACAAATAATAATAACAATTTTCTAACTATACCTTTATATTAAAGAACTAATTCTTATTAATAGTGCTCAATTTTCAAGAAACATCTACTTTCTTCGTCCACTTTTACTTGTTCAGTATACTAAAATAGATGTTCAGTTTAAAAATCAAGAAATAATTTGTCACTTAATGCCTAATTTACCCTTATTATTAATTATAGTCATTTCACATTGCATTTTTTCAAAACATTGAATTTATTATATGTAAAAGGTGATATTATAAAATTATTATTTTATTTATTACTCTTTCAGAAGTGTGTCAAGTCAATACTGAATAAGCAAAGATAACGAACGGAGTGATAAGTTGAGATAATCTAGTAAACTATATCTTTATTATTTTTTATGAAATTATCTATCAGAATTTATCTCTGTACTCCATAAAAGTAAAGTTAAGGCATGCGAACATTTCACCCTTGCCAAACCGAATTATAAAATTATACTGAACATGTTATTGTTATTATTGTTAGGTGTGACACGCATTAATGCGTTAAGTTTGTGTACATTTACTCTCCCCATACTTCACTTGTAAAATTATATTGAGTATGATATTATTGAGCGCGAAATACATTAAAGCGATTCTTATTTTGAAATGAATATAATAGGAGAATAGATTGTATTTTGTAAAATATATTGAGATTCAATTACCATCAAATTTTTCTATAATAATTTTATTTACTTAAATATTTTGTAATTTCTCTACAAAACAATATTTTGTATTGTTTAGCTTAAAGTTTTTTCTAAAATTTGTGGATGTAATATTTTATTCATACTTTATTTACTAAATTTAATGAAATAAAACATAAAAACACACCAAAATTATAGCAAAATTACCAATTACATATCTGTTGGACTTACAGAAATTCATGATAAAGCAATTACAGAGTTTGATGAGGCTTTGGAGAAGAAGACGGGCAAAGAGTAAAGTGGAGCAAAATGGAAATAAACAAAACAGTTTTATTCCTTCATTGTCCACAAGACACGTGTCCAGACAGATAGCAACTTTTTCTTCACTGTGTAAATATTATTTTACTGTGATAGCTGTGATGTAAATATTTTGTTATAAGTTAGCCACTTAGAGTAGGAAACCTGTAGAGTTTGTTAGGCCATCATCTTTTGTATTCACTGTACAAAGAAGAGATGTACAAGAAATTCAGCAACATTCTATTTCTTATTTTTGTTCTTGCTAAATTATAAGAGATCCTATTATAATTCCGTAACTTATTCTTTTTATATTATTTACCTTTCATTAATTACATAGTTAAAAAGAAAAAGTTAAAACATAAAGTATTCAAACGCTTGCTCAAAACTTGAAAAAAAAAAAAAAGGTCTACTCATCTTTTTTCATTTGATTCTCTCAAAATCATGCAACCTTCAGCATTCAACATTAGTCCTTTCATACCTACTAATTGATATACTTCAAATGTATTTTCTCTAGCTTCCGACAAAAACATTATATGGATTGAATTGAAAGAACTGATCATCTTAAAATTCGAATTCATTTCTTATCGAAAATATTTACTTATAACATACCATACACACGGTAGATTCCCATGATGATAGAATTTTTCCAAAACTCTTTAATCCGAATTAGTCTCCACAAGAAAAGGAGAGAATCAAGCAAATGAAGACATGCACCACTCAAGGAAAAATACCATCTAATCAAACCATAAATAATAGCCAAAAAAAAGAGTTGCACCAAAACAATGTATCATAGTCAATGACAAGGTATAGATTCATATATAAAACGAAATAATAGCACAAACCTCCGGGCTCCGAGTATTATTACATGATTCAGTTCTAACCGACATGTTTCATCAACATACTGAATTCTATTTCAGAAAAGAAAAAGAAAAATTACTTCTCTCCAGCTTGAGTTAGTTTTTGAACAAAATCACAGCATTCTTTGAGAGTGTTCGAACGTTTCGTAAACTTTCAGCCACAAACTCATCTGATGCATCGCGAATCAAGTTCTGATGTCCAGATCTCCATTCAATAGCCATCATCTCAAGGTTAGCAGATATCAAAAGAAGATCACGTAGAAAGAGAACTTCTAGGCCAGATCGCATTCCTTCAAAGCCACAAACCCTAATCTTTTTAAGGTGAAGACCCCATTCTTTAGAAAGCGCAGAAAGTCGAAACTTTCCTTCAACAGAGGAAACATCATTTACAACTGGAATAAAGCAAGTCTGCAAATGGAAATTCTATAAGAACAAGAGAGCAAAGATCATGAGTCCAGATTAAGAGCATTGCGTGGGTTAAGAAAAATGATCCTTTTTTTTTAATTTATTGAGTTAAGGAAAATATCTTTTAATGTATGATTTCAAACCATAAGTACTTTATTTACCTATCCATACATTTTGGCCAAAGGAACAGATGGGACTGATATCTGGGTAGTAGGCAAGATCAAGAACAGCCCTTCTTTACAACTACTAGAGTTCATTGGCGTATTTAATCTTTAACGAGTTCAAGGACCAGAGTTCTTTGAGATTATGAGTTCAACATTTATAATATTTTTAAGAGTTTACACAAAAATATTTATGGCATAAGGCAAAAGTGGTTGGTTCAATTGAACCCACATTCAAAATTGTAAGTCCACCCCAGCCTGATTATATATTTTCAAAAGGGAAAACCACAACATATGCTCAGTATATAAGGAGAGAGGATTTGGATATATCTTTTACTACTTACCAACTGAATCAGCACATTGCCTAAATAAGTGAAAAGCAATATCTCATAACAATGTTTCAGACAGAAAACAAACCTCGAACTCAAAGTAGGGTGGGGCCATATGTATGATTAACATCCGAAGGTTGAATGAACACTGTAATACACGTATAATGCCAGCAAGATATCGCTCCTGGATAGGAGTATGCAGTGTTAAACACTCACACCTGGCCAAGGAAAATGGCAAATATGCGATGCCCCAGGTTGCCATAACCTTAAGATGGAAGAAACACGAAAAGAAATCCTATTAGCAACATATCCGACCATCCAGCAAAAAGATTATAGTCTTTCTATATCTCCATTCTCCAAGCACAAAAATTAAACAAATACATATTCATCCTCCTGCTAAACCAGAATGTCCCACTAATTTGTACTTTATTACCAAAAAATATATAACACTACACCTATCCCAAAGGATTTTGCGACACAAAAGATACTAACAAGCAAAATAGATAAGTCTTGATAAATTAACAATCCAGTGTCCCAAGTATCAGAAGTCAGGAGACTAAGGGTGCGTTCAATATGAAGGAAAATATTTTCTTATGTTCAGTATATAAATACGTAAGCAAAAAAAATTACCCCAAAAGCATTTGCATATAGTCTAAATAAATACTATAGGAGGTGGGGTGGGAGCAGGGGTGGTGGGAATGGGGATGGGGCAACAACGATGGGTTGAAGATGAGGTGTGTTGGAGGGTTAGGAGGACATAATCAATGTAGAATGCTACTTGTAAACTTGTTCTCCCTACTTCCACTACATAAGTCATTTTTCTCATTTGTGGGATCACATTGAATTTGTTGTTGCTGTTGTTGTTTTCCTAATAAAAGTTTTGAGCAACCGAACATTGAAAAGTAGTAAGGACAATATATATGGATTCAGACAGATGAACCAAATAATATACTTCCAACATAAGGGATTAGGTTAAATTTGCGAACTGAGAAACCATTATAAGATGGGGGTCAGGAAATAATCATAAACTCTAAAACACACAAATATAACAAATCCAGAATGCAACCTGTGCATACAGTATATCCAAATTTGAAAAATCATTGAATCAAAGAACAAACATACAGATAAGCTCAAGCCAACTGTTAAAAGGGGATAGTTTTATGCTCCAAGACCAGAATTTGCAAAAAGAAAAATTCAAACAAAAAGCACGAACCTCAATGCACCATGTCCCTAACATAACATCTTTGACATGCCATAAACTCCCAAACATGCTCATCAACATATGTCTTTGCTGTTCAAAAAAGTTCTTACGCTCCTCATCCTTAGGGATCTTAAAGTGAAAATCAAGCTTCACAGAAACACAATTCATCACATTCTTCAACTGAATATTCATTCTAAAACACCCCTTTAACTCCAACACCTTAACACAAGGTGCTTCAATTTCCAATCCAAAATCCAATGCCTCCTTCACTTCCCCATACCCATTCACCACGAACTTACTCACCTTTCCTCCCACCAAATCCAAACGCCTAAAACCCCAACAGTTATCCAACTCCAACAACTCCAAACACGGACTACCGGCAACAATTTTCCGGACCATATCGTCCCGAAATTCCATCGACCCAATTCTTAATTCCCTCAGAGAATCCCATCTGACAACCTCAACTTTGTCAAATCTACAAGCAACCCAATTCACCTTTTCAAGAAAGGGGTTGGAGAATAATCTCTTAGGTAGCTTATAGAGATCTTCAGCATCATTGGAGAGGATCAAGTTAAGTTCTTTGACTTCATGGGTGATGGCAAAAAGGACCCAGACAGTAACATCGGATGAGAAACAATGTTTGAAGGGGAAATCAAGGTGAAGTTTTGACACACTGTTGTAGTTACAGTGCAAGTTGATGAGGGATTTGTCAACAAAAGAAACGAACTTTCGTAAAGAAACGAAGTCCTTGGGACGGTGAATGAAATTGAGGGTGCTAGAGAAGGACCAGAGAGTTTTCCATTGCTTGCAGAGAAGGGTGGTCCGAACGACGTCATCGAATGGGAGAAAGGAGAGTATGTAAAGCAGAACTGAGTCGGGTAAGGAAGAGAATCGGTCTGAAGCTATTCCCATTTTTCGTTTTCAATTTTGCTTTTGGGGGTTCTTGAGGCTTAAAAGCTGCTAAGCATGCCAGATCAGATTTGTATGGGACGGGTCGGGTTTGTCTGAAATCTATTTAGGACATGTTTAGAAAGTCACGTGGAAATTTAATTTGACCGTAGTTGAATATAATTAGACAGTTTAATATATTTATTTGGTCAACTACTCAAGTAATTATTTGATTAGTAAAGAATTAGATATAATTGGAAGGATAATTACACTTTCTAATTCTTAAAAAATGATGAAAAATTATTGGTGATGCATTGGTATAATTATAAGATTACTTTTTAATTTCTTTCTTTTTATTTTTATTCAGCTTTTTCTTTTTAATTTAATTTTTTCTATTATTTTATCTTTGTACTTTTTAAAATATTTTTCACTTTATATTATTTATCTTTCATTTCTTTTCTTCTCATTTCCCAACCTTTACTTCTCATAATTTCATATAATTGCTCGTATTTTCAAACACACTCTTTTTGAAAAAATAAGCACTTTTAGCCTTCCAAAAGCTTGGTCAAACAGGCTATAAGTATGTCCTCAGACGAGATAGTTTAATTAAAGAATTTCAAAATGATAAAACAATTTTATTACAATCTATACTTACAATTGATTTCCAACAGTAAAAGAAATGGAATTGTGAATATCTTCATCCAAAATTTCAAATGTTTCCAGTCATTACATATTTCTATCAGATATGTAAAAATTGGAAGGAAATAAAAGGAACTCTAGCGTATGATTTTGAACATTAAAAGTAGTAGTTCATAAATTGAGAAATAATACCATGAATAATTTAGGTGAATAGCCACTAATATAATTCGAGAGTGTAAAGTCAAACAAGAAGAGTACTACCAACCTGTATTAAGAAGTGTACCATCCAAATCAAGGATGACACCAGAAACTAGCTTCTTCAAAATTCCTTCAACAGACATGGAGCCACTCAAAAACAGAAACCTATGTTCACATTATGTGAATATGAGATAAAATCTAAATACATGAATTTAATCTTGAAGTCACATTTAAACCATAAATCAATATACAAATACCATTTTGTCATCATTACAACATTACTAAAAATTCTACTACTTGGACTTTATTTTAAGTTTCCTGGTCATCAAAACTGAATAAATCCATTGTATTAGTTTTTGTCTCATGTTTAAAAAGAGAAACCAGACCTTTAATTCTTACCATTGAGGGCTAAGGTCCTGTTAACTATCACCAGTTTTGAGAAGTTTCTATCATTCTGAAAAGGAAATACCTTAAGCGTCTATGTGGTTGAGTGTCTGTTTCCTGAAAGCCTCTAGAGTTTTCATCCTTCTAGACAACTTGCTTGGGGATTCTTTAATTCTGAAGTGGAGGGTCCTTATTCTCAAATTTTATAGATGATATATAGTAACTTAACATTCCACATACGTGAAGAATCACGTCAAAGTAATAAATATAGATACCTGTATAGACTAGAAAGGAACTCATGCCGACATCATATTGCTCATTCCCAACTAGGGATGTCAAAGGGGCCGGTCAAATCAAACTTGGACCGGTTATAATGGAATTAGTAAAGCAAGTTAAGATCCAAAGCAACCAAAGTTTACTCGAGTCAATATTTGGTTGGCTAATTAGGACTGAATAAAGTTGCATAACCCAGCCCAACCAACGCCGAAGTCTACGGAACACTAAACTGAAATTTATAAAATTCAATGTAACAACCTTCCCTTCGGCCATAAAGAACTCATCTTGCCGACAGAGATCACTCCTTAAAAGAGTCAAAATAAAAAGGAGCAAATAAACCTGACATAAAGTTTTATCAACTTTTGCTTAGACATATGCACAAACACTTTGTCCTTCAGTAAGACTAAGAATAGAGAATCAGACTGAAACTGCTCTTCCTTCTCAAATAAAGAAACTGCTATTGATGAAAGTTCGAAATAGGTCCTGGCTAATTTTGAGTATCACCGGAAATAAGTTTGTGTCGTGAGATTAATCTACCAAGTAAGAATGTAAATGGGAAATTTTCAACAGAATCAGCCAATATACTATTAAATTCACCAAAATATGCAAACTTATTCTTTACCAAATAGGGAGCTGCCTCTTCACCAACCCTGAGAACGAGCCTTGGGTGTTTCACTCTTCTGTCTTTCTTGTCCCTATAATGGCCGCAAGAGAGAGGCTAAATTATATCTTCTCTACTCTATTGCTATTAGTTCTAAAAGAAAATCACTTTATTCTTCAAGGGACAGAACTTTAGATGAATTCATTGTAACAGATTAACCCATGAATGAACCTATTGATTGGCCAACACATGAAGTTTGGACACAATTACATTATATCTGTGGTGACAAATTTGAGAGGAAAAATTCAAGATAGCCCCTTAAGTATGCCTATAGGAGTATCTTTGTCCCTCATCTATACTATTGGATATAAAATATCCCTTAGGTATGTAAAAGTGAATAGCTTTAGTCTTAATCAAGAACAAATAAGTACCAAGAATCAAATGATATTTAGCTAGAATCACTGAAACTGGAAATTGTATCATAATTTCTCCAAAAATCTACCAATTACAGTTAAAGCTCCTCTGAGAAATTTAATAACATAGAAAAGAGAAATGACAGATTCAAAAGGAATTTAGCTAGAAACCATCAAAGTTAACAATGGCAGTAAAGATTTGTACATAAATGCACATACTAAAGCTGAATGTCTATAATTCCCACCTTATAAATTCTGATAATAAGTATGAATTACTTTAGGTGAATATTGTAGAAGATTCAACTTTTAGAAGATGCTATAAGTCAAAACAAATCACTGGTGCTAATATTGAGGTGTACAAATTCAGATATGTACCCAATTTACTGGAAGAATTTAACTCTTCATGATGTCAATGCCACTTTTGGTGAATATGAGAGATTCGTTTTGTTTTCTTGATATTATGAGTAACCACCATTACCAGTGCAAGTGTAAAGGTGTAGAAATTCACCCATACACCCAATTTAATTACTAGAAGAATTTAACTCCTTAGTAAATGATTAGAAGACGGAGAAAACAAATATATATACCCATCACACTTTCCAATTTCAACACACTGATACAACAAAACTCAAATTAACAACGTGATTTAGAATAAACATGAAGATAAAGAGAACTGGAAGAAATTTGGGGGAAAAAAGCACCCTGAAATTGTAAGAGCAAGGTTAGAAGATGAAGAAAAACAAGGAAATAGAAGGAGTAGTCTTTGAAAATCAGAAGGAAACTATTAACGACATGAATTTACCATGATATTAGGAAAGTGTAAAGAGAATTGGAAAAAGATTTGGGCAAAAAATAAAAAGAAAGCAGACCTGAAATTGTTCACCCGCCCAAATCCTTCAAGTTTTACCAAACAACTAAGCCGTTTGATTTTACGAACCTAGGCCCAAAAATTCATCTTTCTATTTATTAACTCAAATTCCCACAACTCACTGCTATAGCATAAGCAGTCGAATTCATAAAGGAGCACTGGAAATTTCAAATCCAAAATCAAGCTTTCATGTTCACTAAGCAATATGAAGGCTGAACCATCTGGAAACAGCTAAAGTTGTCACTTTTCACTGAGTCAGCTGTATATATAAAAAGTGTGTAATCTCCGATATGCTAAAATTACGAATTAAATAAAGACACTTGGTATTTAATTTAAAAATAATAGTTACAAATAAATTATAAGAAAAAATATTTTTCAATAAAACTAAAAATAAAAAATTATTTTATAAACCCAAAAACCCAGCCCCACCCCCACCTTTCAGACCCTCCTTTCTCCGTATAAGCAAACTCCACATAGTTTTCGCAGTAAAATAAATATCTTTTGCTAGATTGTTTTAAAAAAATTCAATCTGTTTACATTACTATGAGCACGATGTGAGGTAATCGCCAAGAAATAAGATGACGGGGTCGGGGGGTCGACTAATGGGGGTGAAGTGACCCTTCTTTTTCCTTTTTTGGTTGATTTTTTTTTAAAAAAATTAAAATTTATTTTTTAATTCTGATTTCATACCCCCCAAAAAAAATTGCACATGTCCTTAAAGAAAGGGGGTGGTTTTCAATTTTTTTTTGGTAAACAAAATAGCAATAGTGAAAGATTTGTTAAGGTAAAATATTAAGCAGAGAAGAAAGATAAAAAAGAATAATAAGAAGAAGGGAATAAAAATATAAAATAAATAAAAATTTTATTTTTAGGCTCTTCACATGCATATTTGAGGTGAAAATCAAATAAATTATCACGTCAGTCAAAAGTAGAATAACAATGAGGGGCGGGACGGAACGAGTTTAAGTCTTTCTCCTACTAAAAAAAATTTTACCCTGCTCCACACCACCCAATTTGAGTCTTCACCGTATTTAGTTCCTGCCTCGTACAGCTTTTCCCTGCCTCATTTCACTCATATCATTTGCGGTTATAGCAAAATAAGAATAATTCTGATCGTTATTTTTTATATCTTAGTCATCTTTAACATCATTATCGTTCTTAATTAATTAACCTCAAGTTTTGTTATTTTGTTTAATCTTAGATACTGGAGCAATGTGACACAAGGCTCTAATAAATAATGTAGAGGTTCTAAGAATAAGACAAATTCAAATTAAATGCCTACCTATTAAATTTAATTTCATTCAATAAATTTTTTATTAAGAATTTTTGTTTTATCAATGATATATCTACCGTCTTATTGAAATATAATACTCCTCATGTCCGGATTTGAGTAATATGACCTAATTTAAATTTTCAGATTTTAAATTTTTTATTTTGACTATACATTCGAAAATACAATCTTTAAATGTATTTATTCAGACATCATATAAAAAGTACTATAAGCCACAAAAATTAACAATTCAAAATATTTAAAAGGCACATGAATAAAACGCAATCAATTTTTTTTTAATTTAACGGTTCAAACTTCAAACTATATCGTATGAATTAAAATAGAGAAGGTAAGAGAGAAATTAATACTAGAATTACTTGATTATGTACTGAAATAAAAAATAAGAATCGATATAAATGTTCACAGTTTATATTGTAAACTAAACTTTTTATCGTAGTAATTTAAATTTTTATTTTAAGAGGAAAATACTAAATTAATCAACAATAAGTACCAGAAACGAAAAGCAGTACAGGGTAATGGGCTTTTCATAGAAAATAGGCAGTTGATAAGATGTGAACGGACCTTTTAAGAGTTGTAATTCTTTCAACTAGTACCAATTGATCGATCATCAGCGCTGGAAATACACAATGGAGACCAGTGGTTGTTCGAAATCGGAGCTTGAATCGATGCTCGACAGAATTCGAACTACGACTTCGGAAAATTCAAACAAAGTATCCCAGTGCTAATTATTGGTAGGTTTGTTTCAAGGAGATGGTGGAGATGGGTGATTACCGGGTGGTGAATCGATAGACGGCGTTCAATGGAGATATATATAGATAGATAAAATTGTTCGCCCACTTATTGAGTGTGTACTTTAATGATAATATCTCAGTCGAAGAAGCAGAGAGATGGAAGAGCAAGAGATGGATGAGAGTGTGAGGCTAATATGAAGGCCACCCACCCTTTACCTTGAAAATCAAAATTACCAAGCTGGCCTCATTTATGGCCGGCAAGGCGGCAAGCATGTTGACTTCCTGTTTGGTAAATCACTCTTATCATATATAAAAAAATAAATAAAATATATGAAAAGGGTGATATTTGATTTATCCTCTCATAAATAAATTTATATTTATTTTTTATTATATATTTTAAATATATTTATTTTTTTATTAATTTTTGAAATCATATTTATCCCTTGATAATTAAATATAATTTCTCGATCTAAATTTTTCTACATAGCATATTTTTTTTAACTAAATCTGTTCATTCATTTAAATTTTTTTAACCCGTTGTTTAATTCATCTGACTCATTAAAAAAATAAAATTCAAAACTTTTATTATTCATTCATCATTAATATAATTTTATTGTTGCTTGAAAGTTCTAAATTTTTAGTTAAAAATAATTTTTATGGCAGCTCTTGAGGAATAAGAGTAGGCGATCGGTTCTTCGGTTCAACTTTTCCAAAGTTTGATTCGATTCTTCGATTTTTAATTTTAAAAAGATGTGTATCGTACATTAAATCAAACTAGTTCGGTTCAGTTCGGTGTTTTTAAAACGGTTTTTCGGTGCAAGTGAGAAACAAAATTAACAAAATATTTGACATGAAACAAATGTGTTCAACAATGCTATTTCGTATAACTTCTACAACAATCAATAACTTAGCACATTAATTTAAAAACATTACAAATAAAATATAATTGAAACTTAGAAACTAACTACTACCTAACACCTAATAATTAACATTTCTTGATTTATGGGACCGATAGTATATCGTATTAGACTATAAGTTATGTAATGAGATAAACTTTTAGGTTTAACTTAAATGTTGGGTTGAGTTAGGACTTGGGTTGGGTTGGGTTAAATGTAAATATGAAATGAAGGCCCAAACCCCAAATAGGTTGGGTCTTAAAACTTAAATATAAATATTATTTTAAAATATAATTAATAAAACTTCAGTTTTTCGGTGCACCGAAAAACAGTGACTCTCATATTAAACACCGAACCAAAGAACCGAACTTTCCAAAAAAAAGAATCGAACACCAAATCGAAGAACTGAAGAATCGAATTAGTTCGATTCCATTTGATTTTTTGATTCTTCGGTATTTATGCCCACAACTGTTCGGGGGGTGAAAATGGCGATTTTGAGCTTTATCGAATGTCAACTATCGGTATTTGATTGACAAAAATAGTAGATGAGATAGTCGATGATGGGATCCTCGGGCAGGAGCATGCCATTCAAGTTCTTGTTCAGTTTGACAAGGTCAATTTACTTGCATTTAACCGTAAAATATTACTTGTTCGTTTATATTTTATTTAAATTTAAGTTTTGATGTGATCTTTTTTTCCAAATTTAAAGTTTTTAACTAGTGCTCCTTTTGGTGCTTTTTCCAATTATATTAAGCAGTATTTCTACATTTTAGAAAAAGCTGTCTAACTTGTATATTAAATTTGAATTTCTCTATTATTTAGTAGAAATTGCAATGGTGGATACTTTATGTAGACTTATGTCATCGGAGCAAAAGATGGCAATTGCATGAATCGATATTTGAATGAGATTGGTCTCAATCAAGACCAATAGCCTGTTTGGCTTCTTTTTGAAAGATTTGATTTATTTTATTTAAAAAACAGAAACATTTTTTTTAAAATTTAATTTATTTATTTTAAATATTTTTTTATTTATCATCATATTTAGAAGCAGGTAAAGGGTACGAAAATATGCATCGACAGTGGAAACATCCTATCATTCTAGTTTATATACAAGTCAAACTGATTTTTTAGATTTTGTTTTTGTTTTCTCCTGTTAGTAATTTTTTATTTAAAAAATTAATGCAATAAATTAAAATTATTAGAATAACTTTTACCTTATCATAATAATAGAAGTTGAATTCTAATTTAGATGCAATTTGAGTGTTTAAATTTTATTCATCATGCATGAATATTGAAGTTTTTGAATTTTTATTTTTTAGTGGATTGGATGGATCGGACAAATAGATTAAAATAATTTAGTGAATTGGTCGATTTAGTTGGAAGAATAATATGTTATATAGCACTAGCACATAGAAAAATTTAGGTGGGACATTGGATTTTAACTAATAAGGGGTAAATATGATCCTAAAGTTGGATAACAAAGGTAAACATATCAAAAAAATATAAATGAAGGACTATATAGCTTATCTATGAGAGTACAAGGGCAAGTCTAACTCTTTTTCATAAAATATATTATGTCCGTCCCAAAATAAGTGTAATTTGAGCAATAAAAGATTTATCTAAAAATAAGTATCATTTGGGAAATTCAAGACAAATAATAATAACAATTTTCTAACTATACCTTTATATTAAAGAACTAATTCTTATTAATAGTGCTCAATTTCTAAGAAACATCTACTCCCTTCGTCCACTTTTACTTGTCAAATATACTAAATAGATGTTCAGTTTAGAAAAATCAAGAAATAATTTGTCAATTAATGCCTAATTTACCTTTATTATTAATTATAATCATTTCACATTGCATTTTTTCATAATTGTCACACCCCGCCTTGGGGGTATGACTGGCACCTAGTGCCCTACTGGGACCTGAACTGCTGGACTGCTAAGCCTGGGCACATCTGGTGCCTGGCTGGCTCTAACTCATATTTCTGGAAACAAAGGGCTATATAACGGCTGTAAACACAGCCCCCGGCCCATTGGCCTATAGCCTCCTGTACCTGTACTAACAGCTGACCAGAAACATATCAATTCAGGGAAACCTATGCGGGCCGACAAGGCCACCATGTTGTCTAGTTATCTGTAACTTAATCATAGAATATTAGGAAGCTATGTGACCGGCAAGGTCACCACTACTGTGAAACTATGGCCCCACACGGCCAACATGAAAGAAACAGAAGTACCAACAACTAAACAACTGCACGGCCCCACACGACCGGCTCATCTGACCACAGGGAAATATATACAGACTGCAAGCCTCTAGGAATAGCAATAGAAATGATCGGGACAGGGCCCCGACCTACCCGTACTATACAACAAAAAGGAAATGAAATACACCTCTGGAATTCAGTCTCCGGATGACAAGAGCTGAATACTCGATCGCTGACAGGAATCACGTAGTATCGCCTGCTCGTTTATGAGTACCTGCAGGCAAGTAATGCAGCGCCCCACCGGGCGTCAGTACCGCTGGTACTGAGTATGTAAAGCAATAACTGAAAGAAATATCTGAAAACAATAATATAACTGATGAAACTGCAGTAGGAAGAAATAGATTAACTGTCTGATAATGTAAATCATACCTTCTCTCATTTACACTGAAAGGAAATAGGGGTCGTACCTGGAGACGTGTCACTCAACTGCTGATCTACTCGTATCTAACGTGACATGACATAACATATCAAAACCTAACATAGCACACACAAACCTTACCCGGCCCCCATAAGCCGGGAGGTACAACCAGCACAGAATCTATACCCCTACCCTGGTCATCCCATCTCCTATAAACCCTGTAAGCATCCTGCCGGTCCCCTGGGTATGCACTTGGGCTCGCTGAGCCCCTGACTATAACTGCATCTGAGTCCGGAGGACTCCTGAATCAACACCCGGGCGTATCCGCTCGACAGGGGTGTGTAAAAGCCGACCAAGGCATAATATGGGGAAAACTGGCATCCCATCTTCGTCCCCTGTGGGACGGCATGCCACTCCGTAGAGTGACGTATCCTCGTCCTCTGGCGGACGAGTCGATACAGCTATCAACCCTGGGGCGGTCATGGATGCTAGGTAGTCCAACCCCAAACAATATAACGGTCTCAACTAGTAATACTATCTGCATGTCTCGCATACTGGCGCTAATAGTGGTAAAGTATTGTATATATTACATGCTGAACTAGTAATAGTAATATGTACGTATTTAATACATGCTGAGGCTGGTAAATATATATATGTATGAATATAGTCTCTTGCCAGACTGTTCTGGGGCTAATACTGAACAGGATGTAGTGTTTCTGCTGAAAACCATGTTGTATACTGAGTTTCTATAGTAACATGATTTACTATTCCTAATATGCTTTCTAACTTCATTTTAACTTATCATTCTATTTCTGAGATGTCTTACAGATATTGTATCGCTTTGCGGGGTTTCAACTAGATACAATAATATCCTAACATTTCGTACTACATCACATATTGAGCATGCTGTGCAGTTTCTAACTCTTGTATTAAAGTCTACGTCGTACTAGTAAGTTTCACGCAAGTTATAACTCGATACTTCTAATATCGTACCAACATTCGTAATAAACGCAACACATGACTTCTGAACATTCTACTGGCCTTTAAATTACTGTATTGTACCGATATTACTTAACTTGCCGAGGAAATTAACTTTACATACCTTATCCTTGAATTATTCGTCTGTCGGACGAGACTCGGCCGGTACTTCAACTATTTTCTCCCAACTGCATTCATAAATATGTCAATTAACACTAAATACAACTTTATTTTAAAAGGCAACGTCACTTTCGATATAGTTTATAGCCTAAACTTAGGCTTATCGAAAGACGGCCAAAAACTCGCTATTTTTCAGAGGTCCAGAAGGGAGAAATATTCACTTCACAGCTAGGAACACATAGACACTAATTTAGAGCAATTCCACTTACCTTAGCTCGGTGGCTCGACGATTCGTCGGCCGTATTTCACGAAACTGAATCCGTAGGAATGCTCTCTGCTGCTAAATACCTCAGTATCTGGAGTTAATTTGAGTTTGGACAACGTTTAGCAGCGTAATCGGTCGAAAATTATAATCCCTCCTTCGTTCTTCTCCTTTCTCTGATTTCTCTCTCTGTTTCCTGGGAATTTCTTAAGTGTTTAAATGATTTAAACCCGAAGTGGGCTTTATATACTTGGGCCTGGACAAGGCCAACGTGTCATGGAGCCAACGCAGAGGCCTCTCCTCCGTGACACGCTGCCATCGCGGAGGGGCTCTGCCTCGGCTCCTTCCGCGATGGTTCGACAGGTTTCTCGTCTGATCTTTTTCCGAGCCTTTCTCCAGCATGTATGGCCTTCAAATATGCTTAACCAACGTGCGAATAGGTCATCTAGGTGCCGGGAATTCTACACGGTATAACATTCTCCCCCCCTTAAGAACATTCGTCCTCGAATGTACACTGTGATCTAGAGGACTACTTACTTACTTTCTAGAAAAATTTCGGCAGAGTTTCCCCTGTAATATGGACTATAGCAAAAACCTGAAATGCAGAAAAGTCCAACATAGGCACTGCGCGTAATATTTTAAGATCCACTGGATTACTAAGTATCAATCTTTTTCGTTCACACACATACAACTATAAGGTACTGCATAAGTAATAATACGGACATACCTGTCGCCTGACTAGGCCTGAAATAGGTGAGGGTATCTGGCTTTCATATCTTCTTCAGCTTCCCACGTCATTTCCTCACGGTTCCTGTTACGCCACAATACTTTGACAGATGCAACATCTTTAGTCCTCAACCTGCGAATCTGTCTGTCTAAGATAGCTACGGGGACCTCTTCATATGCTAACTCTTCTGTGACCTGGACATCCTGAACTGGAACTACTGTAGAAGGGTCCCCTACGAACTTCCTTAACATAGAGACATGGAATACTGGGTGAACAAATGCTAACTCTGGAGGCAAGTTCAATTCGTATGCAACTCGTCCTATTCTTCGCCGAATCTGATATGGCCCAATGAATCTCGGGCTAAGCTTGCCTTTCTTGCCAAACCTCATTACCCCTTTCATCGGAGACACTTTCAGATATACCCAGTCATTTACCACAAATTCTAGATTTCTGCGCCGCACATCTGCATAAGACTTCTGGCGGCTCTGAGCAGTCAGTAAACGTTCTCGGATAAGCTTTATATTCTCCTCTGACTGCCGAACAATGTCTACGTTAACCGATGCTAACTCTCCTATTTCAAACTAACCATTTGGTGATCTGCATTTTCGCTTGTACAATGCCTCAGAAGGCTCCATCTGGATGGCTGAATGATAACTGTTATTATGAGTAAATTCAACTAACGAAAGATGCTGCTACCCTCAAAATCTAGCACACACGCTCGTAGCGTATCTTCGAGCGTTTGGATAGTCCGCTCAGCCTGCCCATCTGTCTGAGGGTGGAATGCTGTGCTGAAGTTGATCTGCGTTCCCAAACCCTTCTGGAATGACTGCCAGAATCTAACCGTCAACTGTGCTCCTCTATCAGAGATAATAGATACTGAAACATCATGTAATCTAACTATTTCTCTGATATACAATTTGCCGTAATCTTAGGCAGAGAAAGTAGCTTTTACTGACAGAAAATGGGTTGATTTCGTCAGTCTGTCAAAAATTACTCAAATTGAATCGTGTTTATGCCTGGTACGGGGTAATCCTGCTACAAAGTCCATGTTTACTGCTTCCCATCTCCAGAGAGGCACAGCTATGTCTTGGGTCAAACCGCCTGGTTCCTGATGTTCTACTTTCAGCTGTTGGCAGTTAGGACACTGAGCTACAAATTCAGCAATTTCTCTTTTCATACCTGGCCACCAGTGGTTTTTTTTTTTTTTTTGATATCATGGTACATCTTCGTCGCGCCTGGGCGGAGAGAATAGCGGGCGTAATGCGCCTCGCTCATAATCTGCTGGCGAAGCCCCAAAATATCTGGAACACGAATGCGACCTTTACATCGCCACACTTCATCCCCGGTTATCTGAAAATATGTCACCTCTCCTTACTGAACCTTGTGTTCAAGTTGAACCTGGCTAGGGTCTCCATACTGCCGTTCCTTTACTTCCACCACTAACGACAACACTGCGACATTCTGTATTATCGCTCTGTTATCCTTTATTTCTGCTATGTGAACGGCTAAACCGTCTAACTAGTGTAATTCTCGGGTCTATTCTCGCTTTCCAGGCTGCAAGTATGCCAACTCCCCATAGATTTACGGCTAAGGGCATCTGCTACCATATTAGCCCTTCCTGGGTGATACAAAATTTTCACTCTTTAAGGCATAAACTACTGCAGCTAACTCCAGGTCACGGGTAAGATAATTCTTTTCACGTTTCTTCAACTGCCTGAAAGCATAAGCTATTACTTTACCATGCTGCATCAACCCTCTGAACCTCCCGGCGATACTAACACTGGAGCTGATGTTAACCTGGCTTTTAACTCTTGGAAGTTCTGCTCACACGCCTCAGTCTACTAGAACTTTGCTGCCTTCTGTGTCAATTTAGTCAGAGGTGCTGCTAAGGTGGAAAATCCTTCCATAAACCCTCTGCAGTACCCGGCTAACCGCAGGGATTGCGTACTTCAATCGGAGTGGTAGGTCTAGGCTATGTCTTCACTATTTCGATTTTCTGTATATCTATCTGTACAGCAGCCTCCGATACAATGTGACCAAAAAGGCTACTAAACTCGACCAAAATTCACATTTACAAAGAATTGACATATAACTAACGGTCATACTGGTTTATTATGCCGGAGAATCTGACAAGTAATCTACCGGTATAGCTAGAGCTTATCTGGCCTTCTGGCCGTATGCTAAGGCTACTTGTTGCTAAGGTAACCTGAACGACCGTCTGCGCACCTTGTGCCTTTATCTGATCAGAGGATCCTGATATTGATCATGACCTCTAACGATCTGGCTGCATACCTTAAATAACTGAATAGTCGGGTTGAATGACCCGAATGTAGTAGTAGTCTAACAATGCTCTAACTGTTCTACTTGAGTACTTATAGTTCATGCATACTGTAGACTTGTGGGCATCTAATTGCTTTGTTATTTTGCTTGAACCACTATAAGGCTGAGCTTAATCAAACTTACTCCCAGGCGATCAATCTCTGGATCTTCACGGGGAGTCTGCTGATCTCCTGGTTTTAATAAACACTGTGCTAGCAGGGTACTATCAATTTCTTACGCCTTGTGTGTATCCACTTGGATTTATACTGCTATTCTGGGGAATTCTCGGTCTTATGAGCTATTCTGTAAATACTGGCCTTTTGCTAGGGCTCTGTATCTAAATATCTTACGAGAACCAGCTGAAGTACTAGTCTGTCGCTGATTACTGATGGGGACCCTTCCTTGGGGTACCCACGGGTATTCTGACTGGGATGGCCGGCTATCTTATGGGGTGTTCCACATAATAACTGCTAGGTTGGTTAAGGCCGACTCTCACCTACAAGGCTGGAAACATGACGTACGACCACTTAACATACTAGAACAATTCTGGTATTGCTAATTTCTAAAATTTGCCTATTCAGCCTCTAATCCTGGTTCTAGCACATATACTACTGTTACCGATCTTCAGGGATGCTTCCCTGCTAATGCAGGCGCCAGCTGGTCGGTAGACCGTCTAACTGCGCCCTTATCATCTAGTCATTTGGTTTAGGCCATTAACTCTGATAAGCTCCTAGAGCCTAGATCTGGCAACAACACATAAATCTATTAACTTGATAACTGAGAACTGAGATAGTTTCTATGACTTCATACGTAATTCACACTTAATCTGTCCTTTCTCTTCTCCTTTCCCTTTCTCCTTTCTTCTCTCCTTTTCTTTCTTTCTTCTCCCCTTTTTTTTTGGCAAGGGGGGGGGGGGTCCTGCAATGCAATTTGTACATGCTTTCTATTACTAATCAGCATCTGTGATTGTACCCCTTATAGGCAGCTACTCACAGCATATATACTATCTGTATATATATATATCAATAGCTACATACAATATGTATTGAATTCTGCGGTAATACATAATCTCTGACATGCCCTGCTGAGTCTCATACCGTACATGATACACCGCTTCTACGGCCTAATAATATCTCCTGCCCTGACTTATCATTTCATTGTATTGTCACCCCATTCTGAAAGTAACAAACATAAACACTTTAGTTATTGTCTGCTGTTTGAAATTCCGCCACTCTTGCGATGTGGGGTCAACGTTCGAATCTTGTGGCCTTACTAGGCATATATTGAGAGCCCATGACTGTCTGTTGGGCCTTATCTCTAGGCCACACTAGATTAGAATTACTGTATCAGTAATTTCTTAACTTCTCCATGAACGGGCATACTGCGGTATTCAAAACCGCAATCTTACTATCAGCCCGAGACTTAATCCTTAAAACGATACTCTATCAATCTAGGGGGGGTAATTCTAATTTCCCCACAAGGTCTGACATTCCTGCTTCTTTCCCTCACCTTACTTAGGCAGAACTCTGGGGTTCAAGGTACCTGCTCCTCATTGTTAACAAGATTGCTGGTCCAGTATCAGTTCATACTTCCCCTGACTTGCAGTCAGACCTATCTGATTCACATGACCCCTCACCCTTTCGATATCACAACTGGATCATAACTACAATCTTACAGGTATGTCTTTGTCTTGCTATCTGTTAGCTTATGTAACGGACTTGGCCTTTTTCTGACTCGAACTTGACTATTACCCGGCATTTATCACTAACAGGTCTTTTACCCCTGCTTCGGGTAAGCTAACGGTCTTACTTTCTCTACTGACTTATTGTCATAAGGGTCTGCACAACTTACGTAATCCTAGGGGCTCTTTATACTTTCTAATACTTACTAGGATCAATCAGCCCATCTTTACTTACCGCTGGATTTGGCAACCCCATCTCAAGTCTTATGCCCCTTTACTATACTGGCATCAAAATCAAGAGGTAGGAATAGCCCTTTTCTTATTGCAACAAATAAAAGTATTTAACTGTACCATATCCAAAAAGATGTATTTGGGATTCCTGCATTTCCCTCTCTTTCTTATACTTACCTGGTGGTCTGACCTTGTCTGTAATCTTAATCAGATCTTATATGGCTAATAAATAAATCAACTCGTATGTACATTACATTCCTGACTTCCTATTTTGACGTTATCAACATATACTGGGGATAGTACCGATAAAGGTATCATGCTAGGAGGTTTTGAGTACCTCCTCATGCTACTGTAGTTATCATGTAACTGGCTGATGCCCTCTTTTGTTGCTATATCTGATCTTCTGCCTGGGATATGATAATGTTGATCTGCTTTTGTATCTGTAATCAAAGAATACGGTAAGTTTATAGGGACTTAACCCTATGCTGTACCGCTCTAAAGCACGACTGACTGAGAAGGAAGGGTAACCATCCTATCATGCCTCGCAGCCTCCTGCCTATAGTATGTGGTGCACAACACATCCATAGACAAGACTCTACTTAGCACGGCTTGCAGACCCCCTGGGACACGACCTGCTCTGATACCAAGTTTGTCACACCCCGCCTTGGGGGGTATGACTGGAACCTAGTGCCCTACTGGGACCTGAACTGCTGGACTGCTAAGCCTGGGCACATCTGGTGTCTGGCTGGCTCTAACTCATATTTCTGGAAACAAAGGGCTATATAACGGCTGTAAACACAGCCCCCGACCCATTGGCCTATAGTCTCCTGTACCTGTACTAACAGCTGACCAGAAACATATCAATTTAGGGAAACCTATGCGGGCCGACAAGGCCACCATGTTGTCTAGTTATCTGTAACTTAATCATAGAATATTAGGAAGCTATGTGACCGGCAAGGTCACCACTACTGTGAAACTATGGCCCCACACGGCCAACATGAAAGAAACAGAAGTACCAACAACTAAACAACTGCACGGCCCCACACGACCGGCTCATCTGACCACAGGGAAATATATACAGACTGCAAGCCTCTAGGAATAGCAATAGAAATGATCGGGACAGGGCCCCGACCTACCCGTACTATACAGCAAAAAGGAAATGAAATACACCTCTGGAATTCAGTCTCCGGATGACAGGAGCTGAATACTCGATCGCTGACAGGAATCACGTAGTATCGCCTGCTCGTTTATGAGTACCTGCAGGCAAGTAATGCAGCGCCCCACCGGGCGTTAGTACCGCTGGTACTGAGTATGTAAAGCAATAACTGAAAGAAATATCTGAAAACAATAATATAACTGATGAAACTGCAGTAGGAAGAAATAGATTAACTGTCTGATAATGTAAATCATACCTTCTCTCATTTACACTGAAAGGAAATAGGGGTCGTACCTGGAGATGTGTCACTCAACTGCTGATCTACTCGTATCTAACGTGACATGACATAACATATCAAAACCTAACATAGCACACACAAACCTTACCCGGCCCCCATAAGCCGGGAGGTACAACCAGCACAGAATCTATACCCCTACCCTGGTCATCCCATCTCCTATAAACCCTGTAAGCATCCTGCCGGTCCCCTGGGTATGCACTTGGGCTCGCTGAGCCCCTGACTATAACTGCATCTGAGTCCGGAGGACTCCTGAATCAACACCCGGGCGTATCCGCTCGACAGGGGTGTGTAAAAGCCGACCAAGGCATAATATGGGGAAAACTGGCATCCCATCTTCGTCCCCTGTGGGACGGCATGCCACTCCGTAGAGTGACGTATCCTCGTCCTCTGGCGGACGAGTCGATACAGCTATCAACCCTGGGGCGGTCATGGATGCTAGGTAGTCCAACCCCAAACAATATAACGGTCTCAACTAGTAATACTATCTGCATGTCTCGCATACTGGCGCTAATAGTGGTAAAGTATTGAATATATTACATGCTGAACTAGTAATAGTAATATGTACGTATTTAATACATGCTGAGGCTGGTAAATATATATATGTATGAATATAGTCTCTTGCCAGACTGTTCTGGGGCTAATACTGAACAGGATGTAGTGTTTCTGCTGAAAACCATGTTGTATACTGAGTTTCTATAGTAACATGATTTACTATTCCTAATATGCTTTCTAACTTCATTTTAACTTACCATTCTATTTCTGAGATGTCTTACAGATATTGTATCGCTTTGCGGGGTTTCAACTGGATACAATAATATCCTAACATTTCGTACTACATCACATACTGAGCATGCTGTGCAGTTTCTAACTCTTGTATTAAAGTCTACGTCGTACTAGTAAGTTTCACGCAAGTTATAACTCGATACTTCTAATATCGTACCAACATTCGTAATAAACGCAACACATGACTTCTGAACATTCTACTGGCCTTTAAATTACTGTATTGTACCGATATTACTTAACTTGCCGAGGAAACTAACTTTACATACCTTATCCTTGAATTATTCGTCTGTCGGACGAGACTCGGCCGGTACTTCAACTATTTTCTCCCAACTGCATTCATAAATATGTCAATTAATACTAAATACAACTTTATTTTAAAAGGCAACGTCACTTTCGATATAGTTTATAGCCTAAACTTAGGCTTATCGAAAGACGGCCAAAAACTCGCTATTTTTCAGAGGTCCAGAAGGGAGAAATATTCACTTCACAGCTAGGAACACATAGACACTAATTTAGAGCAATTCCACTTACCTTAGCTCGGTGGCTCGACGATTCGTCGGCCGTATTTCACGAAACTGAATCCGTAGGAATGCTCTCTACTGCTAAATACCTCAGTATCTGGAGTTAATTTGCGTTTGGACAACGTTTAGCAGCGTAATCGGTCGAAAATTATAATCCCTCCTTCGTTCTTCTCCTTTCTCTGATTTCTCTCTCTGTTTCCTGGAAATTTCTTAAGTGTTTAAATGATTTAAACCCGAAGTGGGCTTTATATACTTGGGCCTGGACAAGGCCAACGTGTCACGGAGCCAACGCGGAGGCCTCTCCTCCGTGACACGCTGCCATCCGGAGGGGCTCTGCCTCGGCTCCTTCCGCGATGGTTCGACAGGTTTCTCGTCCGATCTTTTCCCGGGCCTTTCTCCAGCACGTATGGCCTTCAAATATGCTTAACCAACGTGCGAATAGGTCATTTAGGTGCCGGGAATTCTACAGGGTATAACAATAATATTAAATTTATTATATTTAAAGGGTGATATTGAAAAATTATCATTTTATTTATTGCTTCTTAAGAAGTGTGTCAAGTCAATATTGGACAAACAAAGATGGATGAAGGGAGTGATAAATTGAGATAATCTAGTAAACTATATCTTTATTATTTTTCTTAATTGACGTAAAACTGTCTATTGGAAACTATCTCCCTACTCCATAAAAATAAGGTTAAGGCATGCACTTGTTCCACCTTTGCTAAACACCAATTATAAACTTGTACTGAATATGTTATTGTTATTATTTTTAGGCATGAAACGCGCCAAGGCATTAAGATCTACGTACATTACCCTCTCCAAATACCACTTATGAAATTGTATTGAGTATGCTATTGTTGGGCGTGAACGCTCTAAAACAATTCTTATTTTGAAATGAATATAATAGTAGAATAGATTGTGTTATGTAAAACCACGTTAAGTTGTATTTTTCATGTAAAATATATTAAGATTCAATTACCATCAAATTTCTTTATAACAATTTTATTTATCCAAATATTTTTTAATTACTATAATAAAATAATTTTATAAAGATAATTTAACATAACATGACCTTAATGATTATAATTAATATTATTATAGATGACAATTTTACAAAAATATCTAACTCTAATATCGAGTATCATGTACCTTCTTTTAAAATGCTCTCTGGTAATTAAAAGTGATTTTTAGATCTTCATAGAACTTGTATAATAGCAATGAAAAAGAAAAGGCTCATTTAGCTTAAAGTTTTTTTCTAAAATTTGTAGATGTAATATTTACCTTTATATTAAAGAACTAATTTTTATTAATAGTGCTCAATTTTTAAGAAATATTTACTCCCTTCGTCCATTTTTACTTGTCAAGTATATTAAAAGTAGATGTTCAATTTAAAAAATCAAGAGATAATTTATCACTTAAAGCCTAATTTATCCTTAATATTAATTATAATCATTTCACATTGCATTTTCCAGAATATTGAATTTATTATATATAAAGTGTAATATCATAGAATTATCATTTTATTTATTGCTCCTTAAAAAGTGTGTCAAGTCAATATTGGACAAGCAAAGATGGGCGGAGAGAGTATTAAATTGAGATAATCTAGTAAACTATGTCTTATATTATTATTTTTCTTAATTGACATGAAATTGTCTATCGAAAACCGTCTCTCTACTCCATAAAAATTAGAAAAGAAGTTAAAACACAAAGTATTCAAATGCTTACTCGAAACTTATAAAATAAAAATAAAAGGCCTATACATCCCTTTTCATTTGATTCTCAAAACCAAACAACCTTGAGCATCCGATATTAATTCTTCCATGCCTACTAATTGATGTACTTGAGATGTATTATCTCTAGCTCCAGACAAAGACATCATATGGATTAAATTAAAAAGGATAGATTATCTTAAAATTCGAACTCATTTCTTGTCACAAATATTTACTTATAGCATATCAAATTTCAATGGATTAACATAAATTTTCTACCGTGTGTAGATTCCCATAAGCATAGAATTATTCCAAAAACTCTTTAATCCCATTTAGTCTCCACAGAAAAAGGAGAGAATCAAGCAAATGAAGACATGCACCACTCAAGGAAAAACACCATCTAATCAAACCATAAATAATAGTCAAAAACGAGTTGCATCAAACTTTATCATAGTCAATGACAAGGTATGAATTCATATATAAAACGAAATAATAGCACAAACCTCCGGGCTCCGAGTATCATTACATAATTCAGTTCTTACTGACATGTTTTCATCAACATACTGAATTCTATTTCCGAAAAAAAAAAATTACTTCTCTCCAGCTTGCTTAATGAAAACCAAGAAGCAGAAAATCAAGAGTTAGTTTTTGAACAAAATCACAGCATTCTTTGAGAGTCTTCGAACGTTTAGTAAACTTTCAGCCACAAACTCATCTGATGCATCACGAATCGAGTTTTGATGTCCAGATCTCCATTCAATAACCATCATCTCAAGGTTAGCAGATATCAAAAGAAGATCGCGCAGAAATAGAACTTCTTGGCCAGATCGCATTCCTTCAAAGCCACAAACCCTGATCTTTTTAAGGTGAAGACCCCAATCTTTAGAAAGCATAGACAGTTGAAACTTTCCTCCAACAGAGTAAACATCATTTACAACTGGGATAAAGCAAGTCTGCAAATTGAAATTCTATAAGAACAGAGAGCAAAGATCATGAGTCCAGATTAAGTGCATTACGTGGTTAAGAAAAATTATCTTTTCTTTTTCTTGATTGTTGAGTTAAGAAAAATATCTTCTAATGTTTGATTTCAAACCATAAGTGCTTTATTTACCCACCCATACATTTTGGCCAAAGGAACAGGTGAGACTGATATCTGGGTAGTAGGCAAGATCAAGCGCAGCCCTTCTTTGCAACTACTAGAGCTCATTGGTGGATTTAATCTTTAGTGAGTTCAAGGATCAGAGTTCAACATTTATAATAATTTTAAGGAACACACATAAATATTTATGGCATAAGGCAAAAGTGGTTGGTTCAATTGAACCCACATTCAAAATTGTAAGTCCACCCCAGCCTGATTATATATTTTCAAAAGGGAAAACCACAACATAGCTCAGTATATAAGTAAGGAGAGAGGATTTGGATATATCTGTTACTACTAACCAATTGAATCAGCAGTTCAGCATGTTGCCTAAATAAGTGAAAAGCAATATCTCATAACAATGTTTCAGACAGAAAACAAACCTCGAACTCAAAGTAGGGTGGGGCCATATGTATGATTATTGTCCGAAGGTTGAATGAACTTTGTAATACACGTATAATGCCAGCAAGATATCGCTCCTGGATGGGAGTATGCAGTGTTAAACACTCACAGCTGGCCATGGAAAATGGCAAATATGCCATGCCCCAGGTTGCCATAACCTTAAGATGGAAGAAACACGAAAAGAAATCCTATTAGCAACATATCCGACCATCCAGCAAAAAGACTATAGTCTTTCTATATCTCCATTCTCCAAGCACAAAAATTAAACAAATATGTATTCAACCTTCTGCTAAACCAGAATGTCCCACTAATTTGTAGTTTATTTCCAAAGAATATATAACAATACACCTATCCCAAAGGATTTTGCGACACAAAAGATACTAACAAGCAAAATAGACAAGTCTTGATAAATTAACAATCCAATGTCCCAAGTATCAGAAGTCAGGAGACTAAGGGTGTGTTCAATATGAAACAAAAAAATTTCTTACATTCGCTTCATAAGCAAAAAAAATTACCCTAAAAGCATTTGCTTATAATCTAAATAAATACTATGAGAGGTGGGGTGGGAGCAGGGGTGGTGGGGATGAGGCACCAGGGATGGGTTGAAGATGAGGTGTGCTGGAGGGTTAGGAGGACACAATCAATGTATAATGCCACTTGTGAAACTTGTTCTCCCTACTTCTACTACAGAAGTCATTTTTCTCATTTGTGGGATTACACTGAATTTGTTGTTGTTGTTGTTTTCCTAACAAAAATTTTGAGCAACCAAACATTGAAAAGTAGTAAGGACAATATATATGGATTCAGACGGATGAACCAAACAATATACTTCCAACATAAGGGATTAGGTTAAATTTTCTAACTGGAAAACCATTATACGATGGGGGTGAGGAAATAATCATAAACTCTAAAACACACAAATATACCAACTCCTCAATGCAACCTGTGCATATAGTAGATCCAAATTTGAAAAATCATTGAATCAAAGAATAAACATACAGATAAGCTCAAGCCAACCGTTAAAAAAGGATAGTTTTATGCTCCAAGATCAAAATTTGCAAAAAGAAAAATTCCAACAAATAGCACAAACCTCAATGCACCACGTCCCTAACATAACATCTTTGACATGTCTTAAACTCCCAAACATGCCCAGCAACATATGTCTTTGCTGTTCATAAAAGTTGTTACGCTCCTCATCCTTAGGGGTCTTAAAGTGAAAATCAAGCTTCACAGAAACACAATTCATCACATTCTTCAACTGAATATTCATTCTAAAACACCCGTTTAACTCCAACACCTTAACACAAGGTGCTTCAATTTCCAGTTCAAAATCCAATACCGCCTTCACTTCCCCATACCCATTCACCACCAACTTACTCACCTTTCCACCCACCAAATCCAAACGCTTAAAACCCCAACAGTTATCCAACTCCAACAACTCCAAACACGGACTACCGGCAACAATTTGCCGGGCCATATCGTCCCGAAATTCCATCGACCCAATTCTTAATTCCCTCAGAGAATCCCATCTGACAACCTCAACTTTGTCAAATCTACAAGCAACCCAATTCACCTTTTCAAGAAAAGGGTTGGAGAATAATCTCTTAGGTAGCTTATAGAGATCTTCAGCATCATTTGAGAGGATCAAGTTAAGTTCTTTGACTTTATGGGTGATGGCAAAAAGGACCCAGACAGTAACATCTGATGAGAAACAACGTTTAAAGGGGAAATCAAGGTGAAGTTTTGACACACTGTTGTAGTTACAGTGCAAGTTGATGAGGGATTTGTCAACAAAAGAAACGAACTTTCGTAAAGAAACGAAGTCCTTGGGACGGTGAATGAAATTGAGGGTGCTAGAGAAGGACCAGAGAGTTCTCCATTGCTTGCAGAGAAGGGTGGTTCGAACAACGTCGTCGAAGGGGAGAAAGGAGAGTATGTGAAGCAGAACTGAGTCGGGTAAGGAAGAGAATCGGTCTGAAGCTACTCCCATTTTTCGTTTTCAACTTTGCTTTTGGGGGTTCTCGAGGCTTAAAGCTGGTAAGCATGCCAGATCAGATTTGTATGAGTCGGGACGGGTCGGGTTTGTCTGAAATCTATTTAGGACCTGTTTGGAAAGTGACGTGGAATTGAATTTGACCATAGTTGAATATAATTATACAGTTTAATATATTTATTTGGTCAACTATTGAGGTAATTATTTGATTAATAAAGAATTAGATATAATTGAAAAATTAATTACACTTTCTAGTTCTTAAAGAAAATGAAAAATTATAGGTGATGACACCTTATAGGGTAACTTTTTTTTATAATTATACAGTTTTAATATATTTAGTTGGTCAACTATTCAAGTTATTATTTGATTAGTAAAGAATTAGATATAATTAAAAAATAATTACACTCTCTAATTTTTAAAAAACATGAAAATTTATTGGTGATGACATGGTATAATTATAAGGTAATTTTTTAATTTCTTTCTTTTTATTCAAATTTTTTTCTTTTTAGTTTAATTTTTTTCTATTATTTTAATTTTTACGTTTTAAAATATTTTACATTTATATTATTTATCTTTCATCTCTTTTCTTCTCATTTTTCAATCTTTACTTCTTATAATTTTATATAATTGCTCGTATTTTTTATTTAGTATTTTTTTTTCTTCATTTAGCATAACAACATTGTTATTAGTTTTCAAATTAAAGTATAATTTCATTATTGAATGAGGTTGTAGGCTTATGTTTTTCTTTTCTTCTGAACTATGGTTACTTAAATTGTGCTGAAATTTATTTTATATCATGTTGGAATTCGATATAAGAGTATTATATTAATTTTTTTTTTGAATTTATGTTATATTTTTTATTTCAATTTATTTGATTTAGTAGTGTTGACTTGTTATTTCATATTGCATGTCATTCATTTTTCAATTAGAATTTCTAGATTTTTTATTTTGGCCAAACATTTCAATAATTTATGACATTATATTTATAATATTAATTTTTTATTAAACATGTTGTCACGCCCCGCCTTGGGAGGCATGCCTGGCACATGGTGCCCTACTAGGACCTGGACTGCTAGACTAGCTGAGCCTAAGCACTTTTGGTGTCAGGCTGACTCTAACTTTGGATTCAAGAAAACGACGGGCTATATAACGGCTGTAAGTACTGCCTCCGGCCGACTAGGCCCGTAGCCACCTGTAAGAAAAACAACAGCTACCCAGAACAACTGAATCAATAGGGAACCTATGCGGGCCGACAAAGCCACCATGCTGTCTAGTTATTTCTGAATCAAGGAAACAAGTGTTAAACTGCTACGTGACCAACAAGATCACCACTACCAACTGAATAAGGCCCCACACGGCCATCAAAAACAAACTGAAACATACACATGGTCTCACACGACCGGTACAGCTAACCACAGGGAATATACGATCTGCAAGCCTTTAAGAATACTGATAAGATGGTCGGGACAGGGCCCCGACCTACCCATACTGTACAACAAAAGAAAAGGAATAAACCTCTAGTTGTCTAGCTCCGGATGACAGGAGCTGATGACTCTAAGCTCTGGCTGAAACTACGAGGGGTCTGCTCTTCATCTACGTGTACCTGCAGGCAAGTAATGCAGCGCCCCAAAACGGGCGTCAATACCGCTGGTACTGAGTATGCAAAACAACAGCTGGAAAATAACTGAAAACAAGCAATATAACTGATAGAACTGAAGTAGAAAGAAATAGACTGTAACTGACTGAAAGTGTGAATTTAAGACTGTCCTCAACTATACCAAGAACGGAGTAGGGTCGTACCTGGAAACGTGGCATTCTACTATTTATCTACTCATAACTAACCCAACATAGCATAACATAGCACACATAAACCTTACCTGGCCCCCATAAGCCGGAAGGTACAACCAACACGCAATCTATACCCCTACCCCGGTCATCCCATCTCCCCTGACAACTATAAGCACCCTGCCGGTCCCCTGGGTATACAATTGGGCCTGCTGAGCCCCTGACTATAACTGTACCTGAGTCCGGAGGACTCCTAAAATCAACACCCCGAGCGTACCCGCTCGACGGGGGTGTATAAAAGCCGACCAAGGCAAAATATGGGAAAACTGGCCTCCCATCTTCGTCCCTAGGGGGACGGCATGCCACTCCGTAGAGCGACGTATCCTCGCCCTCTGGCGGATGAGTCGATACATCTATTAACCCTGGGGCGGTCATGGATGCTAGGTAATCCAACCCAAAACAATACAATCAAGTCTCAGCTAATAATAATAATTGCACACGATACGTGTCAGAACTAATGATGGTGATATATATATATATTCACAATAGATGCTGGAACTGGTAATAATTTACATATACTTTCTGTCGTATTGTGCTAAGTCGGATACTGAAACAAGATATAATGTTTCTGGAATAATTTGTTGAAAATCATGCGGTTTAACTAAGTATCATGGGAAATATGATTTACTATTGCTAACGTGCTTTCTAAACTTCATAGTGATATACTACACTGTCTCCGAAATATTCTATTGGAATTTATACTATGTTACCAATTTTTATACTAGACGTGATATAATATTTCTGACATGCTTACTAAAATTCATACTATACATAACATGCGGCGTCTGAAACATTCTACCGGAAGTTGTACTATTTTACTATATCAGAACTTACTAACTTGCCGAAAGAAACTGGCTTTACATACCTTGTCTGTTAACTTTCTGAGTATCTGGCGTAACTCGGCTAATTTTTAGTTATTTCTCCCAACTGTAATCATATCCATGAATAAAAAGAATCAATTCTATTATTATTAAGAAGAAACCACATTTACAATATACATTCACTGCCCATTCTTTGACTTATCAAAGAACAGTCGAAAACTCGCTTTTTCTCGGAAGTCCAGAAGAGAGAAATACTCACTTTAATGCTAGGAGTATATTAATATTAGTTTGGAGTAATTCTACTTACCTTGACTCGGCGGGTCGCCGCTTCGCCGGACGATTCTTGCGAAACTAACTCCGCAGGAATGTTCTCTGCAGCTTTATACTTCAGTATCCGGAGTTAATTTGAGTTTGGACTGCGTTTGACGGCGTAATCGGACGAATATTTATCAAAACCCTTAGTCCCTTACTGTTTCTATTCGTTCTCAAAATTTAAAAGTGGAGGAAATGAATTTTAAAACGAAGTGGGGCTTTATATAGTTGGGCCTGGACACCCCCCTCCGTGGCACGTTGCCATCGCGGAGGGGGTCTGCCCGGCCTCCTCTTGCGATGGTTCGATGCGGCGCTTGTCCGGTCTTCCCCCGAACTTTTTTCTAGCATGTATGACATTCTAAAACTCTTAACCAACATACGAATAGGCCATCTAAATGTCAAGAATTTACGGGATGTAACACATGCAGTTCATGATATTCTTACAAAATGTGTATTTTAATTTTTACAATTAATTATATCAAAATATTATTAATTATATTAATTATGTTTTACAATATTAGTTTAAAATATATGATTATTAATTAACACATTTTCAAAGACAATAGATATCTTAAATATCTAAGTTCAATATTATTTATAAAGGCATATATTTGTCAAATGTTAACTTTTACTTTTAGATAATTTAACTTTATTTAAATTTTTAATCTAACCGTGTAATTATACTTGTGTAATTAAACAATACTATTGTAATTACACGATCATTATATTATGGCAAATAAACAAACAGTCATAATTATTATGCTATGTAATTATTAGGCTACAACAATTTCAATCACCGGGTAACTTTTCAAACGGATATTTAAGATTTATAATCTTGGGATAGATTGTAAAATTATTTGGGCCAAGTGCATAGACATCTGTTTTTTAGGAGGGGTCATTTTTACTCATTAAATTTGTGGTCTATAATTTTTATCATTCGACACTTTAGGTGAAAAGAAAGTGATCAAACTACCCTTAACAGCAAAAATAACTAAATAAATAAATAATCGCAAGGTATAAATAAAATTCGCAAACATAAAATTTTGCTCAAAGTTGTGCCTTAATCCATAAATTCGCACAGGTTATGCGTTATGCCTTATAGGCATAATTAAGTAACTGTTCGCGTGATTTGTGGGGTATAAAACGACACGCAAGTGCACGTGGTCGAACAAGTAGTAAGTGACTTTAGTAAGCCAAGTATCGATCCCACAGAGACTTAGATGAAGTACAATTTGCTCAAGTGTACTATATTTTACTTCGAAAAATGCAGACAACAGTGTAACCAAAAGTTCGATAGTTTGTTTTATAATTTTTATACTAAAGCTAAGAACAATTATCTACTTTGAATCTGAACTATGAATGAGAGCATGCTGAGGTTAAACAAACATGTAATGAAATTAATTATCACCATACTTTGGTTAATCTTTTCCTCCAGTTGCTAGCCAAGAACATTTGCCAAGAGATTAAAACTCTCGTATTTAACCTCACTTAAGAATCATGAACCATCCGTCTACATTTCTGTGATCAAATGCAATTTATGTCCTAGCCATACAATTTCGGTTCCTAAATTGACTAATACGACTTTCAGGTATATTTCTACCCTGAAAGCAAATCAAGACTCAATTTTCCCAAACCAAGTAAAGAACATATCCTATTAATTCACAACTTTCCAATTTCTTGCTCTCTCGAGTGAAACCGGACTTTTTAGATTTACATTAACGTAGGCCACACATTAATGCAGTAAGAACAAGAATTAATAGAACAACATGGAAGAAAAGATGAAAAACCAAATAATTAATGATCAAATTTCATCACAATTGTTCATAACCTCAGCAAGGAGAGGAATTAGCCACTCATTTGTGGATTAAACATCTTAAAATGAGTGTTAATCATACAAGCAATTGAATTAAAGAAGAAAGAAAGAGAAAAAAAAACCTGATATTTTCGTCCCTCAACTGCTTGTAACCCGCGTCCTTGCTCCACCAAGTCAGAATATTGAAAAATGAACCTAAGTGTTCTATTTATACTGCTGGAAATTTTTCCCGGAATAACGAGCAACGTGTCACGGAGTGCATCGCGGAGCACTGCCTCCGTGACACGCTACGAACGCGGACCCTCACTGGAATTGGGGGTCCGGGAATTAAGGCTCAACGTGGCACGGCGTGCATCGCGGAGCCAGGCCTCCGTGCCACGGAGCAAACGCGGACCCTCTCTGGAATTTGGGCGAATTTTCCCTATCCAGGCAGAATGCCTCCGCGATGGCAGCGTGACACGGCTCCATCGCGGAGCCCCTTTAATTCATGCTGTCCAATGCCTTTTTCCTTGCTCGCATCCAAGTCCAACTCCGATATCATCCAACATGCATTTAAGCTTCCCGAAATCACATTTTACCTGCAAAACAATGCTAATCATGTTGGTTAGTATAAATTCACATTTTATTACCAATTACATGAGAATGTATCCACATTGATAGATAAACAAGGCTAAAATGGTACTTTTGAGTATCACTTGGGCATATAAATTTGCCTAAGATCAGTAACATGACTTTATGCCTACTTCTGCCCATAGACACAAGTTCAATAACGTGAAATTATGACTACCAGGTATAAGTTAAGTAACATGAATTTCTGCTCGTAGGCACAAGTTCAATAACATGAAATTATGTCTATCGGGCATAAGTTAAGTAATATGAACTTGTGTCTAAGAGAAAAAAATTCATGCAATTGAAATTGTGTCTAAGGAGCAGAAGTTCAATAGTGATCAGAAGAAGAAAGTTAGGGTTGGGGATTTTCCCATTTGATTGCTATCGTAAACGAGAGAGGAAGAGTGAGGTTTGGTTAAAAGGGTGTGGGTCGAGTATAATGAATGTGGCGGATTATTTTAATTTATTTGAGTATTTTAATTTGATGGATTTAAATTAATAATGTGACTCATTTATTTGGAGGCCACGTGTAAATAAATAATTTTTCAAAATCGACTATTTGAGTTGTTAAGAAATAATGGCACGAATGAACACTTTGGGTCACGACAATGACATAAATGAGCCCAACTATTAACGAATGACAAATCTAAGCCTTTTCTGAAAGTTCGATGGCATATTTGAATTTTTCTCTTATTTATTTTGCTTGGGTTATCTTTATTATTTTTGTTGTCAGTACGGTTTTTTTCTATGATTCACCTTTAACTTAATTTTATATATGTCAAAAAATTGTTTTTGGTAACGTTTTTCTCGAATCGAAAGTCTACCAAAAATCAACTTCTCTGCTTCACACAAAGTAGGAGTAAGATTTATATATACTCCATCCACTTGTGGGATCTCTGTGGGCATGTATGTTGTTTTACTTCTTTCAATTGCCGTGTATTAATTCCAATATACTTGTAGAGTTCAATAATTTGCTCGACAAATGAAAAATAAAAGAGCTATAACTCGACATTTCCAAAAGCTAACAGAAGAAATGGAATCTAAAAAACAAAAACTAAAAAAAGGATACCCCAAAACTTTTAATCTATAATAAAAGGAACACCCACTGCCAGAAGGCTTATGTCCTTTTGCAATGAACGAGATATTCACATTAATGCTAATTTTTCAAAAAAGGGGATAAATACAGCGAAAACTAGAAAGACAATCAGTGAGGGGGTCAAACTCAGTTGTTGTGAGATATATAAACATCAAGCATTAAAGACCACTAATTTATATAAATCTATCTCAACTAGCTAGTTCAGAATTGAGCCTTGGTTGGTCGGCTCAAAAAAAGAAGAATTTACACCGGCGTTGAGCCAAAAGGGGAAAAAAATCATATAGTATATTTCAGAAGCAAGTTTTTGATAAATACTAACACGACATATTGCTAATTTACTTCTCAACCAGAGAACAAAATAACAGCATCCCTTGAAGACCTCGGAAGGCCTAGCAACTTCTCCATAAATCTTCTATAGCACTCAGGGGAAATCCACGCTCCATCATCAAAGGAAGCAATGATGATTTTCTCAAGCACCATCCCGTTCTTTAGAACAGCTTGCAGAAACGGAAAGATGGGCTCAAAATAAGAATTCTCATATATCCAGGTGCCGTCAATCCTTAAAGTCTTGAGATGCAGCACCCAACAAGGCCTTGATATCCAGTAATTTTCTCCAATGAAGTCAAGAGACTCCGTAAAATAACACCCAAAATGATACTGCAACATAATGTTTCAAAGGTAATTGGTCAAGTAACAAAATGCCGCAGAGGCCAATTTAGAACAGGGAGTTTAACTCAGCCCATTGTTTTCAGACTCAAACTATGTATGCATATGCATAAAAAATAAAGGTGTACATAATCTATAAGATCATGCCCATTCTTAACTCATTGAATGTAGATGTTGTATTCGCCTCTACATAAATGATGGTCAAGCAACAAAGCATCCAATCAAGAGGTTAGAGGAACAACAATAGTAGAAGAAGGATCATTTGCATACCTCTTCAAAAGGGGATTTCCTGCTTATGTTCAAGACCTCAACCTGTGGACAAGTTTGTAGAAGGATTGCTAACCCAGGAAGCTCCCAGTTCATCAAACGCGTGTTTAAGGTCAAGGATTTGCAGCTCATCCTCGGGAATGACACATTTCTAATCTCTAATATAGTAAGGACCTAGGCCAATTAATTATCAGAAGATAGGTTTAGAGGTTTGTGCATTGAAAATATAATTAAGTAAATAAAAATGTGTTTTCTCTAACAATTTAAACTTTAGATAAGATGGTCAGACAATTCAACATGGTATTATAGCAAAGAGAGATCATTAGTTATCTCAAAGAATCAGATCCACAACACATGAAGGAGTGTGTTGAAGATATAATTAATTAACTAAATAAAAGTGTGTTCTTTCTAACCATAAGAATAGGATTGGAAGGATCAAAAACCCTGATTCATATAGAGCCATCGAACAGTCCCAATTTAAGCTTTTAAATGAGAATATGGTCACTAGTTTAACTAAACAAGGTTTAACTTCAAGCTATAACAATCTTAAAACATAATCAAACCAGATGTTTCAAAAAATTACACTAGTAAAACACTGTTGGATCAGGAATCCTTCTAGTGTCTTTTTTTGACACTGGTAATTTAGAATCCTTCAGTGTCCCATGACCCTATTCCTGATTAAGATCTGTTCTTCCTATTTTAAACCACCAATGTCACCATGATTGCGGAGCAATTAAAGTGCCTATTCTTATTTTTCCTTTCCCCTCTTCTTATTGTTACCCATGCTATGTCTGAAATCCCGAGGACCGTGACCGGCCCTTAGTGAGCATCTAATCCCACTACGCAAACCAGATTTCCACTGGTATGGTATGAGATATGAGAGAGGAAACAACTGCAGCAAACCATAGCCGAAACCAGAAAATGCAACCCACACCTTATTAATCATTAATCCCAAAACTTCCTAGTCCCTTAAGCTAACACGTATGTGCCCCTTTTTAGCCATGGTAAGAAATGTATGTTGCTAACTTACCAAATTCGTCCTCCACCATGGCTATATTAATAAGAAAATTCACGAATTGTCAAAAATTTTAACTTATTACGATATTTGCAAGAAATTTTAATTATTAAAGCAGGTTTAAGTAATGGCATAAGAGTCGTTTGAAGATCTATATATGTTTGAAAGATGGCGCTATATACCTGCAGAGATCCATAGATGTACAGGTGTATAGTGCTTCTGAATCAAAAGGAAGAGTAGTAACACCGGCACAAAAAGCGTTGCTATATTGTATGCAACTTCAAACAATTTTTTTTTGATAAGTTATGCACCTTTAAACATTTTGCATTGTGCAGTAACAATTTTTTTATAAAAATGGTAGGACTTTCTTTTAATAACCGTGGTGTTCGGGCTAGCTTTCCGCACCTTGACTAATTCCACCGAATACCTGTCACTCCCACCAGCAATAGGTACCAGCTAACTCTGTTCATCAAGGCTAGACAGATGGGAAGAAATCTAGTGGTTTTTTTGTCTCTGCTGGAATTTGAACCTGATACCTCATGGTTCTTAACCCACTTAATTGACCACTAGGCAATACCCTTGGGTGCAATAGTAGGACTATTACAAATAATTTAAGCTATAACAACTACAGATTTTTAATAGTATGAGTGTAATTTAGCTTGTGATAATAGGTTCATCACCATTTTTATCAAGTTATTTTCAATTAATGTTTATCATAGAGATTCTCCCACAATTACCTAATTGATCTGATTGTGTAAATAATTTTCCCGTCATCACTGAGAGAAGTAAAAACACTCTGGGAAAATAAATTAAGAATCATTATTTTTTAATGACTAAATGAAGTAGGGAGGTATAGGTCAAAAACCTGCAGACACCATGCCCCAATGGAGAGTTTCTCAACATGCTGGAGTGATGCAAGGAGATCTTTTAACATATTCTCGTCAGTCTTAAAGTCACTTTCATGATCTTCATAATCATGTGTCTTCCTATAGAAATCTAGCTTAGCATCGACTAGAGCTTTTACGTTCCGAAGAAGAAGAATTTTTTTATGAAAACAGCCCCTAATCTCCAGCGAAGTAACATTCCTAGCATATATTGCCAGCTGTGTATCATCATCATCATCATCATCATCGTCGTCGTCATCACTATCTTCATGTTCTTGTTGCCAATATCCACTGATCACCAACTTCTTCACACTTCTGGAACTAATATCAAAATAACCAACCCCACGACACATGCTAAATTTCAGAGATTCCAAAGCAGGACATCCAGAACAGATCATGGTAACGACATCTCCGTTCAATTTAGCGTACCTGATATCTAAAGCCCTAAGGGCAGGCCAATTGATCCCCTCCTTTGGTACAAGATTACAATTGCACAAACTCAGTTCTCGTAAACAGGTGTTGGAGTACATAAGCTGTGGTAGACTGTAAAGCTCGTCGAAACCCCGTGTCCTCAGATACAAATCCAGCTCCTCAACAGATTTATTCTTGGCAAAAATCATCCATTTATTAACATGCTTAACAAAACGTTTGTTGTAATGGAAATCGACCGAAAACTTGTTCAATTTATTAGGCTGGCAGAGAAGTAATGTATCATCAAGGAAAGTTATGAAATTACTTACACCGCGATGAGATTGGCCAGAATACCTGAAAATTAGGGTATGTGCTGAAGTCCACAAGAGGCGCCACCTTTTTGACAGAACCCCAGTTCGTATAACCTCTTTCATTCGCAAGAAAGAGAGGATCTGAAGGATCAAAGAATCCGGCAAGGCGCTAATTCGATCTGGTTTTTCGGTTTTACGGCGTTTCCAACCATCACTTTCTTCAAAATCGGGTTGCTCAGAATAAGAAGAAAAAGGAGATATATGAGAGTATGAACGAGCTTGTTGTGGAGAATCATAACCCCCACTTTCTTGACCTTCTGACGATTCAGACATGGTGAGATTGAAGGAAAACTGGGGTTTAGGGTTTATAACTAAAGGGTCATTTCGTTCATTTTCTAGATTATATATATATATGCTGGATACACCCGCCTGGATGGATGGCAAACGAGGCGGGGCGGGCGGGTCGACGTTAAGGTTATGCGCGAGGTGGGCGGAACGAGCTATACGAAGCGGGGGCAGGCGGAAGGCATGTTAAGTGGGAGAGAGAGGGGCTTGCTTCATATCCTATTTCTTTTAACTATTAGTCGTATTTTTATTATCTGTTACTTTATTTTGCATTTGTATCTTAATATATATTTTTCTATGTATGTTTCTACTATCTATTTTTTCTTATAATATATTTTTTGAGCTGAGCATTTATCGAAAATAATCTCTATACTCCATAAAGACAGGAGTAAAGTTTATGTACATTTTACGTTTCACATATCTCACTTGCGACATTACATTTATTGTTAAACTACAAAACTTTTGTCAACATTTTATTATATATTTTTCATCATATTTATAAAGTGATGGTCAGACTAGCTATATATATATTGTATGGGTCAGAGTGTTAGCAGGTCACGAACTTATGCATTCAGAAGAGAAGAGAGTAGCGGAGGTGAAAATGTTGAGATAGATGTGTGAGCAAACTATGAAGAATAGAATCAGGAATGAAGCTATCCAGAACAAGGTGAGTGTGGACTCCATGGTGGATAAGATGAGTGAGATGAGGTTGAGATGGTTAGGATATGCTCTGAAAAGATGCATAGATGCCTCGGTGATGAGGTGTGAGGGGTTGGATATAATGGGTATAAGGAGAAGTAGAGGTAGGCTGAAGAAGTCTTTGGCATAAGTGATTAGACAGGATATATATAGAGGTCGATGATTAGGGTAGAAAATTAGTAGGCAGTCGAGTGTTGTCTAGTCCCCTTAGCAGCATTGTTATTATTACTCTCTTGCTATTATATCCTTCGAATTTAGTATTACCTGTTGTTTCATTTGCTTCATTTATTACATTACTTATTGTTACTACTATTCTTGTCTTCAGATTCTTCACTATAAGATTTTCTTTACATATTTGATTTTTTTGATATGATTTACTTGAGATAAAGGTTATTAAAAACAATAATTCTATCTTCACAAGCTTGTAGGTGTAAGGTTGCGTATACAACGTCTCTCCAAACCTCATGTGTGGGATTACAAACGTAACAAGTAAAAATTAATGGAGAGTGTTCCTAAAAATATTATTCTGATATTAAATATCGGATAGAGAGGGTAAGTAAATTGCACTTTAGGTCAACATGTACTACACGAGTAGTGATGAACTGCTGATCTTAAATTGTTGAATTCTCTTATTACTTTTTGGAAATATTAGAATAGTTTCTACTACGGAGGAGAAAACAGCTTATAAATATATTCTCATTAAGCAGCCTATCAACCAAGTCGTTGTAGTATAGTGGTAAGTATTCCCGCCTGTCACGCGGGTGACCCGGGTTCGATCCCCGGCAACGGCGAATTTCTTTTGCCCTTGCTACTTAGGTTTTGGAACTTTGGAATAAACAATGAATGTGATATCGACATTACATTGTACAATTTAAGACAATGTGATATGCAGATCTGCATTTCTTCAATGGCTGTATGTCAATGACAATTTATATGCTTGTTCTGTACATGTATCTCCATCTCCATATAGTGAAAAAAGAAAACAAAATATATCTTTGGTTACCCCTGCCCTTGAATTCATAGGATATGACACTTAACCCTCGAACATTTTTTAAGAATCCGAGCAACCTAGATGAGAAGACACAAACTTTTTTCATCTTCCACACCATATCTTTGAACCCTTCCCCCTTTCAGAGTGTCCAAGTTGTTTCATCGTTGCTTTTGCCTCTCGCAATTTATTCTTGTAATCTTTTTTCCATGCCTCAAATCTAATCTTCAGCTTCTGGAGCTCATCGTTAGGCCTGAGGGTGGAAGCTTCCTCCCCTGATTTACATTGATCCTGGACGACAAAATTTTGATAGTGATTCACCATATCCATCACATGGTGGTTATTACAGTGGCTCTTCGAATTTGGTCTGCCACTTGGTTGTGGTTGTGTGTCGTGATGTACCTCATCGGGAAGATTCAGTGCATTCCTTTTAAGGGATGTAGTTCTTGGGAATCCGTTATGCACATTTCGATCTTGATCTTGAAGTATGAGTAGTCTGAGTTCTCCCTTAGTTTTTTCGTCGTCATGTTTTTCCTTTTCTGCAGCCAGACTTATCTGCAAGATACACAATGTCTTTAGGTTACACAAATAAAAGCAAAATAATACTAAGTGGTGTTGTTGATGTTCAATAAGTAAATTAGACGAATATGTAACCACAGTGGGCTTTTTATCGAACAAATAAAGTAATCTGCAGCGAATGATGAAGTGATTTCCATAAAAGATCCTACTGTTCATAAGAAATTCACATTTCAGAAACTGCACAACATTTGCTTTTAAATGAAGACACGAAATTCTCACCTGTACAGACGTTAACTGATCTTGCCACATCTTCTCCATAGCTTTCATTTTTGACTCATATTGATTCCACTTTTTCTCATAATGCTGAATATGTAGCCTCAAAGCTGCATTTTCCTCTTTCTTTCTCTCCAGAGCTGCCTCTGTCCTCAGAATATGCCTCTGAAGATCAATTAGAACTGAACGCGGTACCTGAAGGGAGTTATGTTCAAGCAACCAAAGTGGTTAAGATAAGTTATTGATGATGTTTTACAGCACTTAGAACCTATTGTCAAAGAAATAAAGCGCACCTTAGTTTCTTGTTCCTTATTGTCAAGATCATTCTTTTCTGTAATGTTCTGAACACAAGATCGTTTTCCATCGCCCGAGAGATTGAATTGCTTTCGAGTCAAGCAACCTCGAATAACTGCACAATGCAGAGAAAAGCTGAGGACTATCTTCAAAAACTATATACTCAAATCTTTGGATTAAGCATTTTACAAACTTACCAGATTGCAAACATATGGCTGCAGTAAGCTGTCGTTCTATTCTTTTATGATGATGCTCCTTTATGTGTTTTTGTATAATGATAACTGCTGTCAACCTCCTAGTGAGACCCCGATAATACTTTCTTTCAGTTTCACCACGCACAACTGCAAGAATAGACGGCTATGGTTGAGCAAAGACCATCAAAATTGTGAAGGAAAATGTGATACATGCTGAAGGTCTTTGCCCTTGAGGCTTATGTTTTTAAGTACTGTTTAATATGATTGATTCTTCTTAGTGAAGGTTGGACTTAGTATTATAGCATATGAAGTTTTGAGAAAAATTCGGATATGTGAATTACATGATTGTAGAGCTACTGCTCCAGTTTTAAGCTCATGATAGTACCGGCGGGCTTGGTAGCCACGAAAGCATCTCTGAATTTGCAGTACTCCACTCATGAGTCCAGATCCTTCTCTCAGATCAACCATCAAACAAATCTGTGAAATAAACCATACTTACCATCAAAATTCAGTAATTTATAAGCTAACAACAGTTGAAATTATGAGAATTATGACTGTGATTCTGTTTATATAGACTTAGTTTTACCAAATCTCCTGTAAAATCTAAATAAGATGCAATGTGAATCTTCCTTTATACATTCTGTCATCTATAGACTATACACCTTAATAAATAAACAGATGGCCTCATCTATTAAGCTAGGAGCTAATCACATTTGCCAATTGCTGAAGATAAAGTTTGCATCTGGAAAAGCTTTAATTGTTCTACTTCTTCCAAGAGTCATTTGCCTGATGCTTTAACTTAATGTAGGGAACTGGCACCCTCAGAGTACAGTTCTTTAATAATCCTATCAACAGATAGGTAATGATCATATAGTTTTCATGAACCAATAAGAACTTAGAAAGTAGAAACTCCTTTGCAACAATTTAACAAAATAAATGCATCCAGAGGTGTGACGTAGCGATCCGGGAAGTGAGAATAAATCATTCACAAAGGTTCAAATTCTAGCAAAGTGTCAAAAATAGCTAAGGTGATTTCTGCCATTCTGCCTAAACCTTAAGCAGTACCAGTGTCAACGGGAGGTAGCAGGTAACTAATGGTTCAAATTCTAGTAAAGAGTCAAGAATAGCCAGGTGATTTCTGTCATTAAACCTAAACTTTAGTTGACAGAGTTAAAGCAGTACCAGTGCTGACAGGAAGGCAGGTAACCAATGGAAGTTTGGAATAGTTGAAGTGCGTGCAAGCTAGCTCAGCTCGACAGTTTAACAAAATTAATACTACTTTGAGAAAAAAAATTCAAAGGTGCCCCAAGTTTTCCCTCAAATCGGATACGAAGCTTTAATTCATTCCCATTTACCTTATCTGGCATGGCTGCAGAATCCCTCTCTGCTGAAGTACTCCACTGATCAACAAATGCCTCTTTCCATTCAACCTGGGATAATGCATCTTCTTGAACCCTAATGTCTTCAAGATTCTTCTTTTCTCCACCAAAAGGTGTCAATTTCCTTCTCCCCTTAGGCAACCTAGCCTTTGTAACTGGCCTAACAGGCAAAGGGGGTGGTAAATCATTTGTTTTTTCCTCTTCTTTCTGAAGTTCCTCCAGCATAAGCTCCAGTGTACTAAGACTCTTCATCTGATAAGTTGTCACCATCACAGAAGACATAACTTAAAGTTCTATCTAAAAACTCTTACATAAGACACAAACAAACAAACAAACAAATATTACAAGAACTGAGAGTTTGAATCTATTAAGGATTTGATGAAAAGGCTGCTGTTTGGCTTTACTTCAGATGCCCAAAATTTAAGCATGTCTTGGGGAATATTAAGAGTTGCATGTGTAAATTGTCAGAAAGCTTTGCTTTTTCTCAGCTTTTGCTTTGTTTGAAAGAAGTGCTTGAAGGTTCATGTAGGTCCAGTTTTCTTTATCATAGCAGAGGACCATTAAAATATGGGGAAAAAAGAGAATTTTTTAGCAATTCTTGGAAGACAAAATGGATATTTTAAAAACTGATTGAGGCCACAACTATGAACTCCTTGAGTTGCTGTATGATGAAGAAATTGGAAACAAGAATGGTTGGTATAATTACTTCTTGAGTTGTTAACTCAACTAATACTCTGTTCGCTTCTTTTTATTCGATAGGTACAGTAAAAATACTTACTTTAAAATAGTTGTAAATTTAAAAATTCAAAAATTAATTAATTATTTTTTTTTCAACTTTACCATTAGTACACCAGTACCTCTAAAATATGAAAAGAATGATTATTATAAGTTACAATGTAAACTAGTTCATAGGGTTATATTAGTCAAATTGCAACCTCTATTAATTTTTTTCTTAAAGAATATATAAATCTTTTCCTACCAAATAAAAAATAACAAAGAGAATAGTTATTATCTCAAAAAATTATTTTATTTATTAAAAATGATTGAAATCAAGAAGAAAAATAATTTTCTCACAAATAACTATTAGTTAGTGAATATGAGAAAACCATTACTTCTTGAGACATCCCAGTAGGTTTTATAAGAGTTTATAAGTTATATATGTAATTTTGGAACTTGTAATCTTGAAAAATAATACTATAAGATATCTGTTACAATGAGTGAAATGACCTGATGCTAGTAAAAACATTATAGTGACAGTATATAATATAGAATATAAGTTTGTATTTTTCTTCTGAGAGTTGCCTTTTTTCTCACTTTAAAGTAACCTAAATTGACTTCAAAGTAATATTTGGCATCACTCTCCAAAATTTAGAAAACTATAGTAAGCAATTAATCAAATTATATACTATTAAATTGAACGGATCAATTAGTTTTGTAGCCCCATATAAATTTATTATTAATTATATATTTTTTATGATTTTTTTTACAAAGAAAAATCTTTGAATTGTAAAGGATTATGGTCATTCAAATCATTTCCCCCTCTCCAAGAATTGGGTTAGTCAAAAGCTTTTCATTTTTCTTATTTACAGAAAATCTTTGCAAGATTTCAATTGGCTTCAACTGTTCTATGCATGGACCAAAATATTACTACTATATTATTAAATTAAATAAGATTTCATGACCTAATCCTATCCAGTGAATTAGATGATTAGATCCAATGCATGGTTAAGTACTTAAGTTGATGGAATTATTGGGATATGAAGAAATTATTAAAATTTTACTCCTTTCGACTCAAATAAAATATTGTTGCAGCTCATTTCACATGAAGAAAAATAAATAATATTAAAAACGAAAGTAAAAAGATTTTTAGCTCATAATTCAATTAAACATGTAGGTTATATTCATACTGATTTTATTAAATATTTTTTGAGAAATAAAGAAATATAATTAAAAATATTTATTATAAGTGATTATTTTTTTTAAATAATATTTATTTTAAAACGAAGAAAGTAATTAATTGACTTGCATGTAGTATATGTCTAATAATAGTTTGAAGGAGAAAGTGGGGGAAATGATTGAAGGTTATGATCAATGTGCCTCGAGCTCCTGAAATTTGTCTATTTAAAATTGGACTAATATTATACTTTGGTACTTGGATATCATTGATTTTTAAGCCATGGTTTCATATAAAGAGACACAAAAGGCAATTGGTTAAAGAAATTCATAGAAAAATGTAGACCCACTAATAAAATACTTAGCTCTAAAAAATTGTTAATTAGTATTTTCATAATGTCAAAAGATTGGGATAGTTCAATGTCCATGAAAATGAATCACAACTAGGATTGTAGGACATATAATTCAAAGGTGCAGTCTAGTCGTCTATAAAAAATTGTAGAAATCAAAAGAGATCGTGATTTAAATTTTTATAGAAACAAAATAATGCACAAAATAATTTTATGCTATTATAAAATTTTAATTAATAAAATTACCTAATATTATTTTTGATATATACTTAAAATAACTTAAATAATGTAATAATTAATAATATTACATGAATTTGAAAGAATTAAGATACAAGAGAATGAATCAAATCGATAGGATAAAAGAATCTATATTATATTAAAAATATGAAAATCGTTGAAAATATTAATTAAATTTTTTATTTTTTATTAAAAGATATCGTAAGATAAAATTATCATATATTATTTTATTAATTAATTCTTATTTTAATGTTTATAATTTTAAAATTAGTTAAAGTTGTAACTGTTAAATCTTTACTTATTTGTAAAATATAAGAACTTCTAATATTTAGTACTTTAAAATTGACTAAAATTTTGCTTCTTAAATTCTTTGAACAAATGGTGTGTCGACGCGATATAATTTATAAATCGTGCTAATGCACTTTGTGTGTTTGTAGAATGCACTTTATAAATCGTGCTCGTAGAATGAGATTTATAAAGAGTGTTCACGACATGCACTTGTAAATCGTGTTTGTCGACTAATTAGTTGAGTACTCGGTAATCCAAATATTTTTGAAAAAATATTCAAAAAACGGGTCTTCTAGAAGAACTACATAGAAAGAATCATCAAAATAAGCAAGAAAACTATTTCAACGAATATGACTTGTGTTTGTCAAATACGATTTATAAATATAAATGTGATTTATAAATGTGGTTGCTATGCGATTTATAAAACGCATTTGCAGAATGCACTTTATAAATCGCATTTGCTGAATGCAATTTATAAAACGCATTTTCAGAATGCGATTTATAAAACGCATTTGAAGAATGCACTTTATAAATCGCATTTGATGAATGCACTTTATAAATCGCATTTGCAAAATGCACTTTATAAATCGCATTTTATGAATGCAATTTATAAATCGCATTTTCTGAGTGCTACCTATAAATCGCATTTGCTGAGTGCAACCTATAAATCGTGTTTAACTAATGCGACTAATAAATAAATGTGATTTATAAATTGTGTTTGAAGAATATTATTATACATTAAAAGCTCTATCATTTAATACTTTAAAATCAATTACAATTTTGTTAATTTATAGCAATCCTTTCTCATTAAACTAACTAATTATTCATCGCAATTTTTTACTCACTGTAAAAAAGAAAAGATTAAAGAGTGTAACTTTGTTCTTCTTCTTCGAGTTGTATAATTGAAAAAAGAAAAAAAATACAGAAACACGAGACATTTTAGGTTGTATTAATCGTGTGTTCTTGTTATTTACTCACTTTAGTTAAATCTACATTATTCTTCCATTTTAATTTATGTGAAGTTGTTTTATTAGACACATTTTAATATCTCATAAAAGAAAGTTCAAAATCAAGTTATTACTGAATATTTCAAGTACAAAACGCTGTGATAAAATGTCATTCACTTTTTTATCCTCTTAAGATAGAGTTTCAAGTAACAGGATCCGAAAGAGAGTCGCATCCCAAAGAGTGCGATATAGATATCATCAAAATAAGCAAGAAAACTATTTCAATGAATATAATTTGTGTTTGTCGAATACGATTTATAAATACAAATGTGATTTATAACCGTGTTTGCTATGCGATTTATAAATCGCATTTGCAGAATGCACTTTATAAATCGTATCTGCTGAATGCCATTTATAAATCGCATTTGTTGAATGCAATTTATAAATCGTGTTTACAACTGATAGGTAAATGCGATTTATAAATAATATTTGAAGAATATTATTATACATTAAAATCTCTATCATTTAATACTTTAAAATCAATTACAAATTTGTTAATTTATAGCAATTCTTTCTCATTAAACTAACTAATTATTCATCGTAATTTTTTAACTCACGGTTAAAAAAAAAATTTAAAGAGTATAACTTTGTTATCAAACAATCCATTTTTGTATAATTAGTTTTATTTTATTTTATCTTTTACCTATTTTGTATACTTCTCCTCAAATAATTCCAGTGATTTGTTTATTTGGCAGAGGCCTAGAAATGTTGATCTGTTCCCCAAGCATTAGAATATTAGAAATTTTGAAATTAAACAATAAAAATATACATAATAATAAAGTGAAGAAGATAACAGTTTTAAAAAGTAAACTTCATATTTTTATTTTCCAAAAACAACTTAAAAATTGTTTTCGTTTTATCTATTGAATTAGAATTATTTTTAATATTAAATCTAAATTTAAAAATTCTCTCTCATTTTAACAGAAGTTTAAAGTGAAATATGTCGGCTTTTAAATTAAATATGTAATATTAATTTATTAGTTCACGTTAATTAGATCCAACTCATTAATCCAAATCCTTTCTGGCAAAGTGGATAAATATTTGCTATTGGATTCGGAATTTAATTTATATCATATGTGTCACACCCCGCCTTGGGGGGTATGACTGGCACCTGGTGCCCTACTAGGACCTGAACTGCTAGACTGCTGAGCCTGGGCACATCTGGTGCCTGGCTGGCTCTAACTCACATTTCTGGAAACAAAGGGCTATATAACGGCTGTAAACACAGCCCCCGGCCCATTGGCCTATAGCCTCCTGTACCTGTAATGACAGCTAACCAGAAACATGCAACTATAGGGAAACCTATGCGGGCCGACAAGGCCACCATGCTGTCTAGTTATCTGCAACTCGACAATAAAATACTAGAAGGCTGCGTGACCGGCAAGGTCACCACTACTGTCGAGTTATGGCCCCACACAGCCAACATAAAAAAAGTAAAAGTACTAGCGGCTATACAACTGCACGACCTCACACGACCGGCTCAGCTGACCACAGGGAAATATATACAACTGCAAGCCTCTAGGAATAACAATAGAAACGATCGGGACAGGGCCCCGACCTACCCATACTGTACAACAAAAGAAAACGAAATACACCTCTGGAATTCAGTCTCCGGATGACAGGAGTTGAATACTCGATCGCTGACAGGAATCACGAGGGATCGCCTCCTCGTCTGTAAGTACCTGCAGGCAAGTAATGCAGCGCCCCACCGGGCGTCAGTACCGCTGGTACTGAGTATGTAAAGCAATAACTGAAAGGAACATCTTAAAAACAACAATACAACTGATGAAACTAAAATAGGAAGGGGAAAGATTAACTGCCTGATAATGTAAAACTATGCCTACTCTTAATCATATTGAAAGGAGTAGGAGTCATACCTGGAGACGTGTCGTTCTACTGTCGATCTACTCGTATCTAATGTAACATGGCATGACATAACATAACATAACATAGCACACACAAACCTTACCCGGCCCCCATAAGCCGGGAGGTACAACCAGCACAGAATCTATACCCCTACCCCGGTCATCCCATCTCATGTAATAACTATAAGCATCCCGCCGGTCCCCTGAGTATGCACTTGGGCTCGCTGAGCCCCTGACTATAACTGCATCTTAGTCCGGAGGACTCCTGAATCAACACCGGACGTATCCGCTCGACAGGGGTGTATAAGGGCCGACCAAGGCACAATATGGGGAAAACTGGCATCCCATCTTCGTCCCATGTGGGATGGCATGCCACTCCGTAGAGCGACGTATCCTCGTCCTCTGGCGGACAAGTCGATACAGCTATTAACCCTAGGGCGGTCATGGATGCTAGGTAATCCAACCCCAAGACAATACAATGGTCTCAACTAGTAATACTATATGCATATATCACATGCTGAAGCTAATAATTATAATGTATCTGTGTCTACTGTGTGTTGAACTAGTAATGGTAATGTGTACGTACTTAATACATGCTGAGACTGATAATAGTATATATGTATAAATATAATCTTCTGCTATACTGTACTGAGTCTAACGCTGAACAAGATATAGTTTTTCTGCTGAAAACCATGTTGTATATTGAGTTTCTATAGTAACATGATTTACTATCTCTAACATGCTTCCTAAACTTCATTTTAACCTATCATTCTACTTCTGAGATGCCTTACAGATATTACATTGTTTTACTGGGTTTCAGCTGAATACGGTAATATCCTAACATTCTGTACTACATCACGTACTAAGCATGCTGTGCAGTTCCTAACACGTGTATTAGAATCTATATCGTGCTATCAAGTTTCGTGCTAATTATAACCTGATGCTTCTAATATCGTACCAACATTTGTAACAAACATAATACATGACTTCTGAACATTCTACTGGCCTTTAAATTACTTTACTATACCGAGATTACTAACTTGCCGAGGAAAACTAACTTTACATACCTTATCCTCGAACTATCCGTCTGTCGGACGAGGCTCGGCCAGTACTTCAACTATTTTCTCCCAACTGCATTCATGAATATGTCAATTAATACTAAATACAGCTTTATTTTAAAGAGCAACGTCACTTTCGATATAATTTATAGCCTAAACTTAGGCTTATCGAAAGACGGTCGAAAACTCGTTATTTTTCAGAGGTCCAGAAGGGAGAACTATTCACTTCTCAACTAGGAACACATAGACACTAGTTTGGAGCAATTCTACTTACTTTAGCTCGGTGGCTCAACGATTCGTCGGCCGTATTTCACGAAACTAAATCCGTAGGAATGCTCTCTGCTGCTAAATACCTCAGTATCTGGGGTTAATTTGAGTTTGGACAACGTTTAGCGGCGTAATCGGATGAAAATTATATCACCCTCTTCGTTCCTTTTCTTTTCTCTGCTGTTTCCTCTCTGTTTCACTGAAAATTATAAGTTTAAAATGATTTAAAACCGAAGTGGGGCTTTATATACTTGGGCCTGGACAAGGCCAACGTGTCACGGAGCCAACGCGGAGGCTTCACCTCCGTGACACGCTGCCATCGCGGAGGGGCTCTGCCTCGGCTCCTTCCGCGATGGTTCGACAGGTTTCTCGTCCGATCTTTTTTCCGGGCCTTTCTCTAGCACGTATAACCTTCAAATATGCTTAACCAACGTGCGAATAGGTCATCTAGGTGCCGAAAATCCTACGGGGTATAACAATATGTTACTATTAATTTTTTTGATAGGTTTATTTTTTTCGAGCACAATTTCTAACATACATGATTAAAGTTGAAAATATGTTTAACTTCAAATATTTCTATCTGAAGTTTGATATGACTCGTCAAAGCTAAAATTCAGAGATTTTTGTTGAAGTTGCGTGAACTTAATAAGGCTAAACTTTAGATATATTTTAATTAAAATTATAATTTTGACAAGACTACACATATATAAAGTTCAAATTTACATATTTTTTTACTAAAATTATTACCTTAATAAAATCAAACTTCAAATATTTTAACATGAAATTAAAATATACACCTGCCTCGAACTTAAGACAAATATGACTGAAGTAATGATATAATATATCGTACACACCTTTTGCAAGAAAATATGCAAAATAAACCGACTTATTAAATCATGCCTTCTGGCTTCTAGTCCCTATGATGGCTTTTGGGTGGTTTTTTATAATGATTTATCTGTTACGACAATATTTGGTAATTAAGATTTTGTATAGTAATGGAATAATAGAAAGAATGACTGATGCGATAGTGGTGTCATTAATATTTCAAAGCTAAAATACATGCATAAAAAAATTGAAAAGGTCTATCTGAATCTTTTCATATATGATTATCGTAAAGTAAGTTTTAAAAAATAGTACAACTTAATTATCAGCGTTTAAATAAAGTGTCTCATGAATATTTTATGAAATTTATATTTATTTCTGATATTTGAACAAATTTCAACTTATATTTTAAATTTTAATTTCATATTTCAATTTACTTAAAAGGTAGAATTTCAAATTTAATTTTCTGATTTTATTCTTTTTTAAAATTTAAAATTTCAATTCATAAGTTTATATTTTATAAAAATTAATTTTTATAAAAAAACCTATAAAATTCAAATTGCATATTTAAATTCAATTTTAAATGAACCTTATCCAAATCATTAATTTCAAATTCATGTCCAAACCCCTAGAAAATCAAATTTTATTTAAACCCATATTTAGGGGACTGTTTCTCACATTTCCCTTAAATGATACCTCTATGTCGTTATGCCAAAAATGAAGGTGCAAACTGTAAATCAGGAACAAATCAGCCCCATTCCTAATAGGGTATGGATCCATCTAATAGAATCTGGATATTAAAGACCCGAGACCAGACACTAACCCTAACACTAGATTCTCTAGGCGTTTCTTCTTCTTCTAGTAGTTTTCTTCTGTATTGCTGCCCGCAAGCCGATACGAATTCCGAGTCTACTAGGGTTGAGCGACCCACCGATCGGAAATTTCTGTTCGGTCGCTTTATCCGCCGTCGGGAAGTCATATTCGGTGAGACTCGCTCATCCATCGAACTGGTACATGCCTTTACTTTTCCTAATGTTGAATCCTGGCCGTGTCTCTATTTTATTGCTAATTCTTACTTGCTATTCTGGGTTTTTGAGGATTACATGTGAATTACCTCTTCTTTTTGTATTTGCTAATTTCCTTTTCGCATCCACTATTCTACGGCTGATTGAGCGTCTTACAAAATTGTTTTATAGTTATGCCTCAATCCTAAACTAGTTGTATCCCTGTATGAATATCCGTTCCAACTGGCAGTTCTATTCCGCTATTGAATGATTTTTTTTTGGAAATGTGTAAATCTCCCACATATCCCTGCACTGTTTTACAATGTCAACCTGCTCCTCTCAAAAAGTAGGCCTGATGCATGTGTGTATGGAGAATCTTGTCAGCGAGGTGATGTGGTTGATTCATCTTCGAGTTCCATATTCATAATTGAATTGTTTCAAGTTGTTAATTGTCCTCTATATACTTATTTGATTAAAGATCACTAAGGATTTTGGAGGTCTTCGTTGCTGATAATTTGGTTTCTCTTGAAAATGACGAGGTTTTGCCTACTGCTTATGCAGATACCCGAATTTACAAGTTTTTGTGGCTGGAAGAGAATCAACTAGAGATGGAGGATTGGGGTAATGTTGATGTTTCTCACAGTTTTTGTAACTATCTTCGTAAGAAAAAGAATTCAATTACTTCTGATGCTTATACACCTTACTTTATATATACACCTTGCTTTATATAGGAAACAACTTATTGTTCTCTCTACTTTTTCGATAAGTAGGAAGTACGAGGCAGTTTTTTTGTTCTTAATTAATTGGAAAGCACTAACATAATTGATTGTATATTTCATTTCTTTGTGACATCTACTCTTTCATGACCCCAGACCCCCACCCTGTGGGACTACACTGAGTTGTTGTTGTTGTTGTATCTACTCTTTCATGATAGAGTATTATTCATAGGCTTTGTGTATAACTTTGATATTGGCAGTTGAGCTTCCCTTGAAGAGTTCTTACATGCAAAAGTAGTATGATTTTTTCTACTGTTGTATATCCCTTGCCATTGATATTGTTCAACTACTGGCGTAATGGCTGTGGCCAAATATACAAAGTTTTCTATGCCTATTATATGTCTCCAACTAGAGGATGGAATGGAGTAATCTAATTTGAAGATGCAAAATATTATTTAGTGTTATAGCTTCTCTTTTGCCAAATTAATGAAAGATATAATCACTAAGGGGTCGTTTGGTTATTGGTTAGGAAGCGAATTACTCATGTATTAAAACCAACATATCTAGTACCATGATTTGCAGCATTTTAGTTGCTATATACTTCAACACCAAGTACAGTTATGAGTATGTACTAAAACATGCATAATTGAAACATGAACAAGTTATGAGTATGTATTGTTATATGCAGAATAGAATATGAAATAACTTTTACATGAATTATTAATACATGAATAACTAAACTTTGCATAATTGATTCATGTATTACTACAACAACATATCAGTGTAATCCTGCAAATGGGGTCAGAAGAGGCTAAGATGTACACCGACCTTCTCCCTATCTTTGTGGTGGAGGAGTAGGAAAACCTGTTTCTGGTAGACCTTTGACTCTTTCTCAAAAAAGAGAAGTTATTTGCAGAAGGATTGCAACCATGCATTACTAATAGCCTGTTTGGCCAAGCTTATAAAATCAGCTTATTTTAAGAAGTGTTTGCTTATCGAAAAAGTACTTTGGTGAGAAGTTTGTGTTTGGTCAATAAATTTAAAAAACACTTTAGAGCAGCAATTAATGTTTGGCCAAACTTTTGAAAAGTGCTTCTAAGTGTATTTTTCACAAAAGTGCTTTTTCAAACAAGTGTTTTTAGGCGAAGCTACTTTTTTTAGCTTTTGGAAAACAACTTTTACTGCCCCCTAAAAGCACTTATTTTCTCCCAAAAGCTTGGCCAAACAGGCTATAATACTTGCATAACTCTAACCAACATCCAAATGACCTTTAAGTTCTTTTGTGATCTTTCTCTAATCAAAACAAATTTTGGGATGTAGCATAGTAATCATGATGTTGTGAGATGGTTGCTTGCATTTCCCATACTATTGTAAACTCAGTCTAATTAGGTGTGCAATGTAGAATAAATACTGTCTTTCTTGAGGACATGTTGGATAGGAATGCATGAGCACATTAGCGCAAAAACTTTCCTTGTTCCGTACTAATACTTTGGCACAGACATTTTTTTTTATGAAGATGTTTAATTACTAGGCATCAAGAAAATGCTAAAGGTATGAAAGAGAGATTTCTAGCTCCAATACATCCAAAGAAACTATACTAGATTAAAGGAGCTAACAAAGTCCAAAAACAGATCAATGCTATTTACTGGGGTTAGGTTGCCCAACTAATGAATTTACAAGGCATCTAGCTTTTGAAGATGGTTCGGAGTTGAGATTCCATCAAAACATCTGAGGGCTGTTTCATATTGTCCAAATACACCAAAAAATACTTGCAGGGATCATAATCCACATCTTTTTGATGACTTTATATCAACCCTCCATAAGCTCCAAAATTCACAGGCTTCTTGAACTCTTTGTGATATGACCCAATTGAGCCCAAAAATAGAGTAGAATGCATTCCATCTGTCCACAGCAATTTTGTTTTAGCCTCATTTACGCTTGCCCCTTGCTCACACCACATCAGGGGTTTGTGGGGGCAGAAAGGAAAAGAAATGAACAATAATCTAAGAATTAATTTCACTAAGAATTCCAATACTGTCTTTATTGTTTTAAGAGTTTAATACTTTCTTTTGGATGTCTAAGTGCTAAGTCCACTCACTTGAGCTCACCGGTCACCTTTTTAGCTAGCATAGCATTTACAGATTATTGTGTGCATCAAAGAAGTAGACTCCATAGTAAGTGGATGAATGTTTGCAGTAATTGGCAACAACCCATAAATGTTACGTCCCCTTTTTTGGAGATTTTGCATGTTCAAACCAGTGTATTTTGGGAGTTGGGATTTGATTCATTTATCTTTCTGAAATGACTCGGATTCCTGTCCATTGACATGGTCTATTGTGCATGCAGAAAGAGGGATTTTACTACCCTTAACCTAATACCTCTTCAGTCAAAGTCTCTGATAATAATTGCCTATGTTTACTGATTGTTTTTTATTAGTAATTCCGAGTTTTATTTAACCTGACAAATATTTTGGTTTTAAACCACATCAATATATGCAAGATAGTCTATAACTTGCGTGTTTTGTTTCAGAGGATGTACCAGTTCCGGATCTTCTTAAGAAGGAGCAGCCAGCGAGTAAATGGGATGATGAAGATGTGGATGACGATAATGTAAAAGAATCTTGGGAAGATGAAGAGGAGCCTGCGCCGGTATAGCTGACAAGTTATTAATTTTCCGTGTTTGTTTCGTGAACACGGTTGCACTATTGATCAGTTCCAAAAAATAAATAAAAAATCTTAGTTAAACTGTCTTGTTCCAATAACGCACTTAGTTGCTTGCTAGTGTTGTGTGCTTATGAGTATCTAGGAAAATGGAATTGTTTTTTGTATGGAGAATTTCTACTATTAAAGAATTATCTAAGTGGATTTTTATGATGTTGCTGCTGCATCAAGTATTGTATTTTTGTGTTTTGCTTGATAGAACTGATTTGTCTAATCATATCTGCATTAGTAGGTTTAACATATATTTTAATCAGTTGTCGAGTGTTTAAAAACCTGATAAGATATTTTGGCATGTCTTGCATGCTAACCGCGGAGTGTAGTCTAATATTTTGACCTCTTTGGATCCAGATGATTTCTGTTATACATCAGATGCTTCTCATACTAGGTGAATTCCATTTGTTTTAGGCTGTTACATGTTATCTCCTATATTCGATCATCTAATCGCAAAACACAGGTTTATATGCCTCCATATCATGTCATTGTTAGTCATGTGTGCAGGAAACCTATGGGAGATGACATGCGATAGTGTTTGCATGAGAGTTCATAGACTAGAAACCCTCGCTATGTGTCTATAATTCTATGAATAATGATAAAGCCTGATCAAGATATTATGCAGTTATCATCATTTAATATAGCAGGATAGACTGTGATATTCTTGGTGAATTTAGCTTTTTTATAAGTTATAAAAGCTGAGTACGTGCATTGCAAGTTAGTCAACGTGAGGCGAGCGAAGTTGAGGTGAGACTAGTCGGGGTTGCGGTGCCAGGTGTAAACAATTTAGACATCTAGGCTCGTTTTTTAAGGAAATGGATTGATAGATAAATATGTTATTCATGCTGATTTACGGTCATATAAGATTAAATAAGATTAAAAATGACCATATTTCACCTAGAAGGTCCAAGTAGCACACAATGAGGATAAAGTGTGTGAAGGCCGCTTTGGATGGGTAGGTCATGTTCTGTGTCGACCTACATTGCGCACAAATGTACTGCAGGTGAAACTATGGTGAGCTAAAGGTTTTAAAGGGGACCTGGTAGGCGTAAAATAGCATAGAAGAAGGAAGTTGTCTTGAAAGCCCTACAATTTTCTTTGATCAATGTAAACTTAACTAAAGATAGGGCACATGGAAGGAAAAGATCAATATAGGCTATATCTACTGGTCAAGATCAGGTAGTCTTGTTACTATGTTGTTTTTGAACCTATTGCTTTTGCCAGGTAGCTTTTATTATTATTTTTTACTACTACTGCTATTTTTGGTATATATTTGACTTACTTATCTTCTATTATTATTTGGCGTGATGATGACATGAGTTGAGCTTTAAATGGAGAAAGATGATCAATGATGTACATATAGAAAATCCCGACTTGTTCGGGACTGAATTGATAAGATATAAAAAAGCTTTTTTTAGCTTTGTAATCATAAGAATGCTTAGAGTTCTTAAAAGCCATTTCGCCGTTGTAATAATAAGACTGCTCATAGTTCCTGGTCCATTTTAAGAATGTAATATTAAAGGTTTTCCATGTATGATTTGAAAGTTATTAGTCCATGGGGAGAATAAAAGAAAACGGTAAGATTGACCTCTTGATCTTTGTTTCATCAGCTATTTATAGAAGCAATGCCTAAAAGTAGGGTTATTCTCTTCTGTGGAGTATTATTTTTGTAAGATATTTAATTATTATCCTTCGGTGTTCAGTAAGCTTATATTCTTTTCGTGCCTATATTTCTGTTCAGCATGCTCTTGCCCCCCATGCCACCTGCTCTGTGATTCTCATGTTCTGGTGATATGTCCCCTATATCAAGTACCTTTCTTCTGCATCCTACTTCTTGGTCTAATCAATTTAAGGTGTGGTGGATTAATCAGGCACCTAAAGCTGAACCTCCTGCTGAGAAGGCCCCCAAGAAGTCTGCTGCAAAAGCTAGTGAAACGAAAGGCAAGGAAGTTGCAGGTCATACCAAGGAAGTGCCTCTAGACCCTGTAGCAGAAAAACTTCGACAGCAAAGGTTAGGGATCTCACAAATTAGTTTTCACTAGTTTAGCCGAAAATGCCTCGTATAGATTAGTCTTAATTGAGAAATAGAGGACTAATAGTTTGGCTGACTAAGAAGTTGGTGTCATGCCTAGACAACATTTTAGTATAGCTGAAATTAGGTGGGAAGGTGATGGGTAAAGGTTTAATTTCTTACAAACTGAAATAAGCAAGTCAAATCGGTTATATAGTTAATCAGTTGAATTATGAATGTTGTTGGGAATCGTTTGATGTTTTCTGGCTGTAATTTGTTGGGTTTTCCTGTTACAAGACAATACAATATGGCTAATTTTGTTTCTATGACACCGAGGGTTATACAGAGTTCTCATCTCTCATCTCTTTTTTCTTAATTAGTAATTTCTAATCTCATATCTCATTACAGGCTTGTAGAAGAAGCTGATTATAAGTCCACAGCTGAATTGTTTGCCAAGAAAGGTGGTGATGACAAGACCCTTGATAATTTCATCCCCAAAAGCGAGAGTGATTTCTTGGAATATGCTGAGTTGATTTCTCATAAGCTGCGACCTTACGAGGTTTGGCAAGTTATTTTTTTTCAGTCTTTCCTTGTTTCTTGATTGTTGGGGCTTAACTTTCACTGGGTATTAAATGCTTGCTATTTTTTTTCAGAAAAGCTACCATTATATTGGGTTGCTCAAGGCTGTTATGAGATTGTCAATGACTGCAGTGAAAGGGGCAGATGCTAAAGAAATATCCTCTTCTGTTGCTGCAATTGCAAATGAGAAGATTAAGGCAGAAAAGGAAGCCAATGCTAGTAAAAAGAAAGCAGGTAATGCTGTGCCTACATTTGCAGTCTTATGATAATTGTGACCTCTCTTGGCAGGGTGTGACTTTTCCCTTACAGGTGCGAAGAAGAAGCAGCTACATGTTGACAAGGCGGATGACGAAGCGGTGGTAAATGCATATGATGGTTATGATGATTATGATTTCATGTGAGGAAAACTTAGCAAACACATGCATGTTAGGCCGGCTTTTTCACCTTTCTAGTTACACCAGTCTGGGGATCTTTTGAATTTACAAAGTGACAACTATGAGGAAGATCCTGTGGCCTGTTACCTCCCAATTCTGGAGTCTTATTGAGTGTGTCATATTTTCTTCTTTTCTTTTTCTCCTTTTTCTTTGGGTCAAATAAAAGAGCATCTTTTGTTTTGTTTTCATTTTGTGGTCAGTTACTGGTTGGAGACCAGTTGGTAAATGATTTGTCGGTTCATCTGCGTTCTCTTGTATGATGCGGTAAATGATTTGTCGGTTCATCTGCGTTCTCTTGTGTGATGCGGATCTCAGATTTTGAACCTATAGGTTTCCTTTAACTGTCTTATTCAAAACTATTTGATCCTTCTCATGCTTTCCTTTTGATGCTTGACATTTGCCAATGTGTTTATATATTACAATTATTTGGTAAAATTGTTGCGGAAATCAAATTCCAGAGGCAATAAAGGATGCAACTTTTATACCCTATGAAATTCTACTTTTGAAACTTGGATTCCCGCATTCAGCCTGAGCAAGAATCTCGGGCAATTCTGATCCCCCTCAGTCATTATTCTCTGTGTTGTGGTTGTTTCTTGAGAATTTTTCCTGATTAGCTAATGCCAAAATTCACGCTATTTAGAGTTCCTTCAAGCTTATGAGCTCGTTTACTTGATAGTTGGTTGCCGTTCGAATGGAGAAACTTGGCCTCTTTAAGTATTTCAAATTTGTAGGCACAGATACATTTCTTTTTGCATCTTTCTGGATTAGAATTTTCAATTCTAAAGTCAAATTATAATTCGTTTTATTACATGTTGGAACTCACCTATGATATTTGAACACGTCTTTTGGAATCCTGGAAAGCTGCAAATTTACGATTTGCAAAAATTCAAATCTCTGGAAGTGTTCTGAACAAACGCGACAGGCAAAAGTTGAAACAGTTCTTTATATACTGCTTGTTTCTCTTCAGATTTGACTTTCCAGGAATCGTCATGAATTCTTTTTTGAAAAATATTCTATTAATATCACTTCAATAAATAGGCTTTAGGTCTAACTTAAAAGGTGAGTTTGTGTCCGACTTCATAAGTTGATATTCTAGCTATTAGTGTGCGAAAAGGTGAAGGATAACTCACTTACCTTTGTCAACCATGTGGGAGGATTTTATTAAAAAAATAATATATTATAATTTATGTTTAAAACTTTTTTTTAGTAAACTAAAATTTGATCAACAAATATTGTATTTTTTTAAGAATGGCTTTGCGATAATGTACTATACTTGATTATGAACTTTTACTTATTTCATAAGACTAGTTTAATATACATGCGTTGCATGTGTGTCTTACTTTAATATATTAAATTTAATATATATAAGAAAAGTAAAATTATTAAAAAATAACAATTGACTTAAAATAATGTTTATTTAAATAATATAAATAAATATTATATCTCTAATATATTATTATTTGTTGTATCTCACTTGACAATTTTTTATAAAATATTATTAGTTTATGTTATCTTTTGTTGTATTGGTTGCGTAATATCAATATTAGAATCAACTAAAGGAGACAATCTAAGTTAAATTATTTTAAACATAAACTACTTCAGTTGGCTTAACTATTACTATTATTGTATTCTTTAAATCGACAGCATAAAACAAAAAAGACAGATAGATTTTAAGATGAAAACTTGAGAACATAACAAGTTGGAGATTGAATAAAGTTATGACAGTTGATGAAGAAGAATAAAATTATGCAATTATAAATTTTTTTATATAATTTAAAGGATTCATAAACAAAAAAGGATTTGAAAGTGTGAAATATTAAGATATCAATGTCATAAATAAAAAAAATAAAAATTTTAAGGTCTACGGAAAAACTTTTAGGTTAGGGTTTTTAGGGTTTATGGAAGGAAAATTTGAGCGGAAACTTTTTAGGTTAATTTTTTGAGGGCAACTCTTAGGCAATTTTTTTTTTGTTAAAGAAATTTACGGAAACTTTCAATCTTTGTGGATACATTAAATAATTACTTTTGAGGAAAATAGGAGGCAAATTAAATAATAATTTTTTTTAGAAAAATAGCAAATGACAATTTTGTCTATTACAGAGTTTTCTAATAAAGGACAAAAAGTTCAATCAACATTTGTAAGGGTATTCACACCTTTAATATAGTATAGATAGATTATCCTTTCGTCAACTAATATTATAATCATTTGTGTACCTTTCTTTATTCACTTTTTATACTCTTTTACTAATTCAACTATAATTACTAAGACTTTTATTATCTAATTAGAATCATATTGCCTTAAATTGTTAATTGGCATAATTTCATTCGCGAAATCCTTTTCAGATTCCATTATAAGATTATCTAAAAACAAATTATGCACAAGAGTTATAATTATAATAATTTATAAATTTATTAAAAAAATTATTTTATGAGATGAATATATTACTTTACCTGAATAGATAAAACTTTTGAATATATGAGCAAATGAAGAATGTCAGCTGCAAATAACACGAAATTTAAATTACATAATATCAATATAAGACTCAATTAAACATAGTATCAATATTAGACTCAACTAAAGGAGACAATCTAAGTTAAATTATTTTAAATATAAATAACTTGAGTTAGCATAACAAATTACTATTGTCTTTTTTTAAACCCACAACATAAAAAGAAATTCATAACATGAAAAAAAAAAAAGATTAACACAAAAACATATAAGGTTGGAGATGAATCAAATATGTTGATATAAAAGAGTTAATGAATTAATTTATGCAATTATAAATCTGTTTATAAAACTAAAAAAATTTATAAATAAAGAAGAATTTGAGAACATAAGAATACAAGGACATTACTGTTAAAAGAAAAGAAAAAGAAATATCAAAAAGGAAAAGAAAAACACTATTCATTGACAATGAAAAAGGAAAAAAGAAATTCGTGGAAGGCTTATTCCTTTTTTTTTAAAAAAAATTTACACTATAAATAGAATTATACCACAAGTAGAAAATCTAATATAATAAAATAAGGTAAAAAATTTTCATGACTATCATAAACAGAAAAAAGTCGGTGAATCTTTTTACTTTTTTTTTTAGGTTTACACCATAAATAAAGTTATGCCACAAATAGAAAACTTAATATGATAAAATAAGGTGGTGAAAATAATTAAAAGTAGTAATTTTAAATAATAATTATGTAAAAATAGTAAATAACAATTTTGTCTATTGCAATGTCTTTTAATGAAGGACAAAAAGTTCAATTAACATTTTCAAGGGTCTTCACACTTTTAATATAATATATTAGAGCTGAGAAAATTTTAATAGTTTTTATCATTTATGAGATTTTTATATTTATAAAAAAAATACAATATAAAAATTTTAAATTGCACGTCCAAATAAAATTTTAACGTCATCTCATATAATTTCATATAATAATTTCAAATTTATGATTTCATGTCTCATGGAAAAAGAACCATTAATAACTTCGTTAGTTAAAATTTTATTTTATAAATTTTTTTAATGATTTAGTTAGTTGGTTATGTGAAAATAAACAAACTTAATGGGGCGACTCCATAAGCTTTCAGGTGTTAAAAAATCTAAGTTGTTTTTCTTTAAAAATATCTTTTTTTTTATTCCAATGATTAATAGCATGTTTGATCAAGTTTTTGAAAGGCTAAAAGTGCTTATTTTAAAATAATGAGGTATTTGATCAAGCTTCTGGGAGAAAATAAGTGCTTTTAAGGAGTAGCAAAAACTGTTTTTCAGAAGTTAAAAAAAAGTAATTTATCTCCAAAAAACACTTATTTGAAAAACATTTTTCTAAAAAATATACTTAAAAGCAGTTTTCAAAAGTTTGACCAAACACTAATTGCTACTCAAAAGTACTTTTTAAATTTATTGGTCAAACATGAACTGCTTTTCATCGAAAATATTTTTTTAATAAATACTTTTAAAAAAAATACTATTCAAAATAAGTTGATTTGAGAAGCTCGGCCGAGCTATAAATTACAAAATCTTTTCGTTCGTTTCCCAATTCAAATTAAGGAGAACAAAAGCCCAAAACCCCGCCCTCTTCTCACAAACCTCAGCAGGCGCTCAATACACCTGGTACGGTAGCAGCCATGGAGACAGATGAAAACCAAAGGGTTCTTCCATTTCAGCTTCAGTTCGACAAGCCCATTGCTTCTCAGGTTCACTAGATTACCCCCTCGATTGTATTCACATTCGCAAACTCCTTTCATTTGTTATATGTACACTTATGTAACGGATGTGTTGTAAACCTGCTATATGATGATTATTTTCAATTTTCTTCTGGGTGTACTTTGCAGATTAAAATTGCTGAATGGAACCCAGAAAAAGATTTACTTGCTATGGTTACAGAAGACTCGAAGCTTCTACTTCATCGTTTCAATTGGCAAAGGCTGTGGACTGTTTCTCCCGGTACCCCTTTTTTACTTCCATCCTTCGACATGCTTCTCCTCATTTTTTTTAATGTAATTTTAATGTTTTTTTTTTCTTTTTCGTTAACTAAAGTTTTCAGCTTTGAGAGTTTCGTGTCCATTGGCTGTTTCTTGTATTAGACCGGCCTAAATACCATGACTAGAGCTCATAAAGTTCTATAAAGATTATGTTCTCCTAGGGAATGGTTGAATAGTTAAGGCGTAGAGAGGAAAAATGGAGATCCCAGAATGCTCAGTGTGAGCTCATCTGCCCCAGCCTTGGTGGGCAGATTTGCTGACACCTGTACTTATGGTTGTAGTATGTTGGCTGATGTATTAGGTGAAGTTCGTGCAAACTGACCCAGTAAAAGGAATTCTTTTTTAGACAGCATTGATTTAGCTGGATTTGGGGATGACACTGCATATCAAATATTGTGAATTGTTTCTATGTCAAGTTAAATTCAGTAATAGATGTTTTATGGTTTGGCTGTTAGGACAATTTTCTTGTGAGGGCGTATAGACTGATCTGATATATTCTTGATAGGAGGGAAAAATTAAGATTGCCATCATAATCTTAAAAATGATCCTATTCCATGTTTTATTCGGTATGTTTGGTCTTTTTTCAGCGTCAAAGATGTTAATTTAGAACATCATCCACTAATGGAATTTCTATTTTTTAGGAAAGAACATAACATCCATATGTTGGCGTCCTGACGGGAAAGCAATTGCAGTTGGGCTTGAAGATGGGACCATCTCCTTGCATGATGTAGAAGTGAGTTTGATGATATAAAGGATCTTTTCTTAGTGCAAATATTTGTTAGTTTAAGTAATTCAAATGAATTTGTTTAAGCAAAATATGGTAGTTGCAGGATCGAAGATATTTCATGATCCTTATATCTACCTTGGATTATTTCATTTCTTACTCGTAAAAACAAAGAAGAAATAAGTTATGCCATGAGTAGCAAATAATTATTTGAAAATAAATCACCTGATAAGATAAATTTATCCAATGGTTTTCAAACTTCTCTTGCTCGGTTTAAGTTGTTGCCATTTTCCATTTTTGATATTTGCATCCTTGTCACTATTTGCTAGATACCTACTCCTGCTGTCTTCCCTGAAAGAAGTTATACTACCCTACTGTAATTTGGAATTCAGATGATAGGTTCATTTCGTTCTCTTTTTAGCACTTATAGATTGTTCTTTCCTTGTAAACCTTATAAATTTTTTTACTGAAGCTACACCACTATAAGCGTCCATTAAACATATCTTATAAGATATTGCATCTTGAAAGGATGGGATAAAACTTCTTTGAGGATCTTATTTATGTAACTTCAATGTGCATTACTTGTTTTGCATTTTGACAAAATGAATACAATACTTGTTATCTCTCAAGCATTATAGTCACTGAAGAGCCTTAATTTATTTACCTGCAAATTAGAGAAAACAAACCACTATGTTGACACCGAGTAATTTGCTAAAAACATTTTTCCCAAGAGCTTGGTGGGTTTTGTTAGGATTAGGTTGAGTGTAAAAAATTTCATTTTATTGACTTGAGCCTTTAAGTTAGGATTTGTCCCTGTGAGTCAGAATATTGTTGGTTTGTTCTCTTCTGTTTTCTGTACATATTGTTTTCTCATTAGGCTGTTTCCATGCAGAATGGGAAGCTGTTGCGAAACATAAAATCCCACTCGGCTGATGTTGTGTGTCTTCATTGGGAGGAGGATGGGAAAAAGGTTTTACTTTCTGTTTAAACTTTTTGACAGACTACTTTTCCTGGTTAATGGTGCAAGTCTATTCAATCTTGATGCAAGTTATTTATCATGCAAGGATTAAAGTCAACCTGTTGAGGTCTGACTTTATTTGAGCTTTCATTTGTGAGCTAAGCTGCATTATTTCAATCACATTGAGTAAAGGAAAATAGTTCCTCATTTGAAAATATATTGGAAGTTAAAGGCAAACTGCCATCTCTTTCTTGTGTTAACAAAATCCCTTTCTACCACAACAGCCATTTAACCTCCATATCTTTTACCAAAAAAAGAGAAGTCATTTAGCATCTACCTGAAGATTTGGTTTATGCTCCAAGATGAAGCCATTCTTGATTTCTTTTCATCTCTTATTAACTCGAAGAAACTTAAAGAGTTGTTAAGCTTCTTGCTGGATTGAATTTCCTTAAAGTATTATCTTTTGTTCCAAGATCAAACAAATTGTCTCAGACTGTTAGTGTGCAGTATTTTTCTGTTGGGGAACTGCATGTTTTGATCTTTGTTATCTCTGTTAAGGTTTCATAGCAAATTTTAAGGCGTCTATGATGGCGAATGGCCTAAAAAAAATACCACAGCTGCTATGCAGATTGATGTTCAGATAACTTGCAGAGAGTTACTGCCCTTTTGTAGAACCTGAAACTTTATGCTATGGTACTTATTAGTTCGGAGGGCTTCCGGATATGTTTTAGTGCTTCACTTTTTGCGCCTTCTTAAATCTTGATACTCTTATTTCACTTTTCCTGAGCTTTTAACTCTATCTCTTGGAATTTAGGACAAGAACAGTAACACCTCCAGTTATGAAGATCGAACTTCACGGTTCTTTCCTCCTCCCCCTAGAGTTCCTAAGATGCCTGGACTTGTACCTGGGGATAGTGGCTTCATGGATGATGGAGAAGATTCTTTCCAGGAGCTATCAAATTCTTCACATCAAAGATATAACATTTTATGTAGCGGGGACAAGGATGGAAGTATCTGCTTCAATATATTTGGCATATTTCCAATAGGGACAGTTGTAAGTTGTTTGTCATCATTGGAGATGTTTGGGTAGTTTTTCAGAGTGATATCTCTTTTCATTTCACTTGTCTCTTTTACTAATTGTCTGATACTTTCTTTCTTCTATGTGGATTACTTGGACTTACTCGCTAGAATATACACAACCTTGTTGTCTCCAGTTCACTCTCAAACAGCAATGTTGCTAGCCGACTTCTGAATGCTTCCATTTGTAAGGTATGTTTACTTTGTTGTCAACGGTCTTATGATCTCTTATTAATCCAAAGGTTGAAGCATTTATGTCTTGTTCAATGATACTTTCTGCTATGTCCTGCTTATTCACATCGATACTTTATTTTAGTTTCCTTTCAAATAGTTTTATTGGAATTGATACCAGGAAGGAGCACTGTCACTATAGTAACAGAACAGTCTCAAACACCACAAAACAATAGTGATAGTAATTTAAAAAGAAAAGTAGTGATAGTGATAAAGGATGCTTATGCTGAACCAGCTTTGGTTGCTCAAAACTTGACAGTGTAACACATTCTAAAAAATGATGATGCCTTTAGCAATCAGGAATTGGCACTTTTGGTGTGACTTGTGAGGGGAATTCTTTGTGTAGATTTTGCCATGTTCATGCCTAAACCCTATTTGTCGTTCTCACTATGCATGTTTGTAGAATGCACATTCAACAAGGAGAACTGCCAAGTCTTATTTCTAATAATTCGTGAAAATTGAAGTGCTACAAAACATTCTTAGTTCACTGGCTTTTAACCGACTCGGTGAGGGTAAGACTTAGGAGTAGAACTTAAGCTAACTGATGCTTCTAGCCCTAGGGAACAAATTATGCTACTTTAGGTCTATCATTCAAGAAAAGTATTAATGAGTTATGCTGATGCTAAATTCCTGATCGAGTCAATATTGATATAAGCACAACTTGATTCTCTAAAGAGAAGTTAGTAAAAATGGTCAGAGATAAACTGATAACAGGTTATGTGGTGGCATCACCTTAAACTTTGTCAATTATTATCTATTATGAGCATAGTGGAGAAGTATGTTTGATTCTTAACATTCTTTCTTGATATTGTGATTGTTGAAAGGGAATTATTTTCACAGGGCTGAGTTATTTTCTCAATCAGTTAAAAACATTCTGTGTTTTCTTATGATGTCATTGAAGGTGGCCTTGTCTAAAGATCTTTGCCATTTAGTAGTTTTGTGCAATGGGGAGCTGATCACTGATGAGGTTGATCAAGGTGAAGGACATCATGGGTTACTTGGCTTTCACTGCTTAATCCTCAATACTTCAATATTTTCCAAAAGGTAATTGTAAAAACTTTATGAATTTTCATCTCCTCTTTAAGATGTGAAAATACTCTACTTTATAGCAACCAGCAATTGGTTTCTGAGACAATCGTCATAGATGATGATAATTGAGATAATTTGACTTTTACTTGCATTGGCTTTATGGGGAAATTTTAAAAAAAAAGGAACTTGATTATCGGAGATAAAAATGCTGGAAAAATTTGTTTTAAAAAATTAAAAGAAAAAAAAGGAAATTTGACAGGGTAGAATGTAGCATATCTGTGACACGTTGTGTTTTTGAGGGTTTTGGGTGCTTAGATTTTCCACCATTGGCACAGTTTGTCACTGCTGAATGGAGATTAGGCATCATTAATTTGTACAAGGAGCATAGGCAACCAGTTCGGTGAGATTAGGCAGAAAAAGTAGTCTGACTTAAAAAAATAAAATAAATAAAAGAGAGATCAGGCAGAAAAGTAAAAGCAATTTAGAGAGAGAGAGAGAGAGAGAGAGAGCCTTGAGCTAAGAAGTCTTGATAGCTATGACCCCTGAAGTTAAGGACGTATCTGATATATATATATATATATATATATATATATATATATATATGTTTTATATATATATATAGAAGTTGGTTGATTGGAGAGAAGCTACTTGGAAGAAGAGTGACATTCTCCAAAAAGAATGGGCTTGGCTACAGCAGTTCAGTGTTGTCAAAGGCGCGCTTAAAGCACGCTTGAGCCCTGAAGCGAGGCTTAGAACATGTTGAGCGCTTCGCTTCGCTTAATGTGCGCTTTAGTGTCATCGTCGGGACTCTAAGACGAACTTTTCCTTGCAAATGAGCGTTTCCTGAAGAGTCGATACTAAACAATTGATATTTCATAATCCTAAAATAAATTCAATTTATTTATCATATATTTGTTATTCATGCTTATAACTATTAGCTTTGGGCTAGATATATATATATTTGTATGTTTTCTCCCTTTGCGCTTTTTCTCATTAAAGCACCTTTTATTTGCGCTATGCGCTTAAAGCCCCAATGGACCTTGGAGCTTTTTTGCGCTTTTCGCTTTTGATAACACTGCTGCAGTTAGAATTTTTTTTTCTTTCAGTCTTTCATAGAAGCTCCATAGATGTTAGTAGGATGGGTCTTTTGGATATTAGTATGGGTACTCATATGCTATGTTGCTCAGACTCTCCAAAACTAATGCTGCACCCCTGTCAGATTCTTCAAAAATGCACTAGTTTTGGAGAAACCGGCACGCACCAGTCGCCATTTTTAAAGAGTCTAGCAACATAGCTCATATGGCATTCGTGAATGAAACTTGTATTTACGTTGAGGTCAAAGAGAGCCAACTATTTTGTTTTGATTATCTTGATATGATTAAATAATAGAAATCTTTAAAGAATTTCTAATTACAAAAGAAATAATGTAAATAATTAATTTAGAATTTCCCGTCTTTAGTTAAAAAAACAATAGAATTTGTGTAAGAGTAATATATAGTTATTGTATGTACTGTATTGATTCGGAATAGCATGTCGTTGGTTCACTCGATGGAAGGTAAGGCATTGGATGCTGGTATGCACTCATCCAATTGGGGCGTGATAATGCTTGTTGAGCAAATGTTGATAGTCCTCAAAGCATTATTACTTTCCATGGGACTTGGTGACATGACACATAGAAAGAACCTTTCCAACATGGAGTTACAATATTCAGACATGCTTGAGGCTTATGGGTGTCTGTCAAGAGGAAGCGATGCTGTGGATTTCATGGGCTACTTTGACATGGCATAGGATTTAAATTCTTTTGTGGTCGGACATACCTACACTCTCTGTTAAGTTGTTCAAGATAGGGTGGTGTAGGGCCTGCAAGGACATGCCTCTGTTTTTGACTCCTGGCTCCCAGCAGAGTAGTTTAAATAAGTATAGTAATACGAAGACTGGAATGTATCCTAGGACTTGTTCCGATTCCTTCATTTTAAATAATGGACTTCTCCAACATTTTTGCTCACATTAGTGCTCCAAAAATTTCCTGGATTTCCTGCAATATGGGATTGAGTGCCTTATCTCTTATTTTCTCTCACCAAGTGCTGGTCCTTGTTGGATCAAAGAACTTAGCTCCTCCAGGTCGGGGCTTTTGAAGGAGGACTCTCTGTGGAGCCACTCCTTTTTACATTAAGAAGAAAAGTGTCCTTTTGGTGGAGCCAGTTGAATAAATAAATATGGAGCAGCCAAATCATGACCTGATTTTGCAGAGGATGTTGGAAGGTTGGGCGAAGCACTTGGTGTGGAGCTATAGTGTGTGCCATGAAGGTGTGCAAAGTTGTCAGGCAGGTTCAGACTTAGCACCTGCATAACTCCTTATTACTGTGATTTGCGTTAGGCCATTTACAATCACAATTGCAATATATGTTTTCATGCTAACCAAATATTCCAACAATCGTACTTGGATTCAGACATGGTAGATGATTTTCCCTTAAACGAACTGCTTGGCATGTGTTTTGTTAATTTGGTTTTTATTTGGCATGTATCTTAACTGCTGTGACCAACCAACTCCAGGAAAGCTGAACTTCACCAGGTTGCCCAACAGGCTTCCAACATTGAAGATCTGAGTGAAGTCATCCGGACATCACTATCAGTCATGTCTAAAATATGGTCCGATGCTATGCACACATTTCACGAGAAGTTCAATGCTGTGTCCACATTGATCGTTGACCATGGTAATGCTCAAAATCCAACTCAACCTTAATGGTTTCCTTCAATTCTTTGTTGATAAACTTTTGTTTTCCATTTTTCCCTAGGACTTGACTCTACTCCTCAGGATGAGTTTCTAAGCCTTTTAGGTGGCGCCAGAGCCAGTCCTCCGCTACATCAGTTTTTAGAAAATTCTCTTGGTGAGGCGGTATGATCTCTTACACAGGAGCATATAAATATGGAGAGGAATTACTGGTTCAAATGTTCAATTTTTTTATTTATTTAACTAATATTTGCAGGGTCTCAAGCGGGTAGCAAAGGCAGTTAATAGTGCGGGGAAAGAGCTTCAGTTAATTGTTCTTGATCATCTACAGGTGCCCTTGACTTTTTCTCTGTTTTAAATTTGTAAAATGAAGATTACTTTTTCCGTTGCATTTATCCTAAGACAAGTCTGTCTCAGATTCTATAATATTTCATAGAATAATTTTCAGATGATACCATTCTAAAAGTGCCTCATGAGTCACATAGAGTATCACAGTTTAACCAATTTACAAGGTTAACCAATTCTTATTGGTCTAGCAGATGTTTGATTGCCTTTTTTCCTCCTCGGGAAACAGCTCAAAATCTGAATGCAATACTGTTTTTACGGTAGTTGACTTTTTAAAAAATAGAATATGGTTTTGTATGTTTTTTTTAGTTAAAGGTTAGCAATGGTGTAGTTATATGATGTGCTTGTCTCTTTACTTTATCAACAAAAAGAATGTTGTGCTTGTCTCTTGACGAGTCTTAAGAAAAGATTGTGATTATTAGTTGATTTTAATGGGTAAAGTATAAAATGGTAACTATTTTTGTAAGAAGATGAGGCTCTATGACCACTGTGAAGTAAATGGAAATCTATCTCCATTTACTCAACTTAGTCATTGGTGGTGGTTGGTGATAATATTGAAATATCAATTAATTAATCCTCCTTCTTAGTAATATTTACTTTTGTCAATTTCTTTGATGCTTTGAGAACTTAGCTTCTGTTTCCAGCCTGCTGCAGAAATTATTGGATTTAGAATTGGAGAATTGAGAGGGCTTTCAAAATGGCGTGCACGCTATCAAGGTATCGGCTTGGATGAGAAGTTAATGGATAATGCTACAGAAAGGGCTGGCATGTTATTTGTACAGGTTGAACGTTTTATGAGGGTTTTAGCTTCTGTTGTACAGCAGGTAAATTTTTATTTGTGTACTGCTACTCGTACTATATTCTTGAGTAGAAGCATGCTTGTTATATATATTAGTGCTATATTTCTTGTGCTAAAAATCAGGTCTGATTTATTCTGCCAGAAAGGGACTGTAATATTTTGGTCTCAATATTTCTGAGTTTGCATTTCAAGATATATAGGAGAAAATGTTTTTTCTTTAGCTTGAAACGTTTGTTACTTTATTTGAAATGAAAATTTTAAAAACTATGAAATATTTTAATGCTTTCCTAGTCGACATTTCAATCCTGATGATTCCGTTCTCCATAAAATTTACATGATACTATATTGACAGAGCTAGGCTTTCTTTTGATCTTCTTCATAAGTAATACTGTATATTATAAAGTCGATCTTGATTGCCAAAATAGCCCTCTTTATGTAGCTATATAGTTCTTTCTGTGTTAGTGACACAATAAGAGGCACTTCCTGTTTTAAACATCATAAGGATGGGCATGATTAACCTGCTTTACTTCGTCTCGAGAAGTTATCCTTAAAGTAGCATTATTGTTTTCAATCATAATTTTCTTTTAATGGGTCAATCCTTTGTATGTTTGCAAAATGTTCTTATTTTAATCAGGGCCGACTTTCCAATGTCGCTGAAGGTTAATAGTATGGAAATAACAGTCATAACCCCAAAAAATAACAGAATTAAAAAATATATTTTTACAAAGCTTTGAAACCAGCTGTCTTATTGCCAAATGCTTCTGTGCACCAACTCCAAGGTCCACTTTCCAATGTCCTAAGCTTGCAGAGGCAAAGCTGCTGGACATGTGCTGGAGAGAAGTTGAAGGGGGCTGTGGGTGAGGGCTAATGGTGGGATATGTATTTGCGAGCCCCTTGGAAAGAGAATGCTCAGCATTGCTTTGCGAAGGGAGTTGCAATGGTGGCAGTGGCACATCGATGGTGAATCATAACGTGAAGAACTAAGGGTAACCACCATGGAGATTTGTCGGCTGGATAATACTCCCTCCTTTCGAAAAAGAATGATATTATTTCCTTATTAGTTTGTTCCAAAAAGAATGACACCTTTCTAAATTTGCAAACAATTTAACTTGAACTTCCCATTTACCCTTAATGACAAGCTTTTATAGCCACATAAATGTTATGGCATGTTAAAGGCCACAAGTTTCAAAATTCTTATGGCCACACAAATGTTATGGCATATTTAAGGTCACATGTTTAACAAGTTTTCTTTTCTTTCTTAAACTCTTGTATGCCAACACAAATGTTATGGCATATTTAAGGTCACATGTTTAAGAAGTCTTCTTTCTTTATGGTGATCAAATGTTTAAGTGAGCCACAATAATAACATTTTAGGATATCTATATATTTATAAGAAATATTCCAGGCATGTTGGAGGACATAAGACCAAAAGTCTCAAGGATGTCTTATAGAGTCCCTTGTCCTCACGTCCGCTCTCAAGGATTCCTCTGTACTTGGGTCCTGAAAGGACACCGATCGTGAAATTGCCTTCAGTCTTGCAAACTTTCTCGTGGCAACCTTCCAGTGGACTAACGACCTATAACACGAGTCACTACTCTCATTGGAGATAGGAAGTAAGCCTCCCAACCCAAGTGGCGATGAAGAATAGAATTTCAAGAAAGCCTAATGTGTGCTACTTGTACCTTCTGGCGAATGTGAATATTTTTAATTTTGTGTGATCTTCTATGACCGTTTATCCATCTTAGCATCCTTAACTGCGACATTCATCTCGTGGGTGTGTTGGACATTAAAGGCCCGGCATTCACTCCCATATAACATTGTTGGTCTTATATGAGAGTGAATGTTTTTTTTGTAAGTATTTGGTAAATTTCCTACTTTTTTCTCCGTGAAAGCATCAGAAATCAACTAAATTAGTTTCTGGTGGAGTTAGAACACTGTTATACATAAATAACAAAATTGAGGACATCTCAATCTGCTGATGTTTGTGCACTTTATGAAGCTTTAGCTTTCCTGAATTTTCGTTTTTTCCCTCCTCTGATTATCATGGTGGTTCTAATTAGTCTTGTTTTCAGTTTTCAAATTTCTTCAGCTGGCTTCTGAAATCTGTGAAGATTCTAATGGCTGAACCAAGTGATCAGCTACCGTTTAATAGGTTTAACTTTCTACCTTCTTACTTCTTTCCACCATTTATCAATTTATAAATGGTATCTCTTGGTTTTAATGTTAAATGGTCTTTCCCTGTGCTTCTTTGTTTTGACAGTGAACTTGTTATTATATTCTTGAAGTTCCTGTATGATCAAGATCCTGTAAGGCAGTTACTGGAGCTTTCTGAGGTAGATAGCAGTGTTGAAGTAGACCTGTAAGTTGTACTCCAGCCAAAATAAGTTTGTGTATGAGACAAGTTTTTATGTTTTATTTTAAGGTTTGACCTTTTCTTTAGGTAGTAATAGTCTTCTTCTACATTGTAGTTTTACTATGAGGCTATGGTGGGATATGTTTAGGTGGTTTGGTACTTCTTAGGCTATGCCAAACTGTGAAAGAGTTGATGTTCAGTTGGAAGGGCGGTAGGAGGAGGAGAAGATGCAGGGTGTGGAATATGGTTCCAATTGCATTAATGTGGACGGTGTGAAAAGAGAGAAATATGAGAGCTTTTGAAGGGACAGAGTAGGATTTTTCTCAATTGAGGAGTAGCCTCCGATCCCTTATTTTCTTTTGGTGCACTTATAGAGTTCCCAATTGTGTATAAGAATGGGTGGGGTTGGTAGAGAGTCATTTCTTTGTGCAGATCCTTATTTTTGGTATATCCCTTGTATACGGCTAGTTCTTGGCCATGTTTTTTGAATTAAAATACGTTTACAAAAAAAGGTAGTAATAGTAGATGAAACAGTTTCCTGTGTTCAATTACCTCTTTCCGTTTTTCTTTTCCTTGCCCATGGGGGCTTAGGAAAAAAATAAAGCCTCGCTGCAAATTTTTCGTTTTTTGTAAGGCGGAGTTGCTTAAACTCATTACTATAAATATAGGTTGTTGGCTCCTTTTCCATGATTGTTGACTAAAAAGTTGGGTTGAATTAAGGCACCTGAAAAAGAATGGCAGTTATGGTTTTTCTATGAGAAGTAGGAGAGCCTGGAAAGAGAAGTCAGGGGGGCTGAAGAAGTTTCAGATTTCAGAATGGTCTAAACGCCACAGATTGGACTGACCCTTCTTAAGTTACATTGACTGCTGAAAGTTCTTGAACTGGAGTAAATATAAAGAGAACTTTCCAATTATTTAATGCGTGAAAATGTATTCTTTTTTATTTTTGTTATGTTTTATTTTATTTTGCAACTGAATCAATCCAAAATGGTACATATTTGGTTTCTCTACTACTTCTATGTTGAGAACTTGATAGTTCCATGATAAATTTGATGCAGCTGTCAAATTCCCGCTAACTTAAAATGATAAAAGTCAATGGAGCTTGTTGGAAATAACCAGGATCCTGTTTTATTGCTCTTAGAAATGTCAATTATCTGAAGCATCAAAAAGTCGGAATTTGGTTAGTCGTAGGATTTGGCTATCCCAAATTCCGAGGGTAGCCTGATGATTAAGGGACAGGGACACTGTCAACAGGGTATGGTTCTTTTTTATTTCACGTCAAATTATTCCGATACTCCAAACTCTTGCAGCTGAAGTTTTTAGCTTTTGGGATTCGTTTGAAGATCATTGCTTAATTAGCAATGTTAACTTTTTGTTGTGTGTGGATAGTTTGGAAGTTATTATGGTTGTCAAAAAAAAAAATTGGAGGTTATTATACTAAAAAATAACTCCAGAATCAGAATAAACTAATTTCATCTACTTGTGTTTCACATTTTTATTGTGCAGAGCCTATTCTTCTCTTGTATAAATGTTGTAATTCTAAGAGTTATGTTCTTTCTTAATTAGGGAAACGATGCAAAGAATTAAACAACTAGCACATTTTGGAGGATTTTCAGATCTAGAATATTTGAAAAGGACGCTTTCACAAGAATTTCAACAATTGGAGGCTTGGTACATCTTCTGTTTATTTTTTTCTTTCCTGGATTTGTGCATAATCTTTGTTAGAATATTTCCTGTGGTAGTGATGACTGTTAAAGATCCCGACTGCACGTGAGGCTTGGAGCATATATTTTTTAAAATTTATTTGTTACTTTTTCCTGATCAAATATTGGCTATATGGGCATGCGGTTGATATTGTTTAGCTGAATTTATTGATACTCCTATAGTGGCAACAGACCAAGAATTTGGAAGAAAATTAGGGATGCTCTTGTATGTATACGTCCCAGACCATTCATGTTTTATTTGCTGCAGAAATCGTAGCAAATCTTACCCCTACCTCACAGGGATAGAGAGGCTGTTTCCGCTAGACCCGGCTTAAATAAAACATTTCAAAGTAGTTTGAAAAAGGGAAATTTGTACATTCTTCAAGCCAATAATTTGAAAAGAAACAAAAAAAAAAAGTAAGATCATGATACCAAACCTGATTATAGCAAAAGTTGAAAAGAAAAAAGGATAAAACATTGTAATCCCTTACTTCCTCCTGATCAATGATAAAGACGAAAGAGGGGGACCAAGATCCAAATCAGTGAAGTGGTCCCAAATCAAGATCCTTTCCAAGTTACCACCACTAATACACGAAGACAGGGAGTTGAAAAAGAAACGACATATGTAAACAAGAAAGCCAAAAGTAGCCAAGATTGCAAGCTCAATTTATTTTAATAACTCCATATGCAGAGCAGATTAACATTCAATAATAATGAACACAATTTGTTCTATCCATAATCTGTTCAAGACAGAGAAGATGAAGTAATGTGCACAGAGATAGGAGACACAAATCTTCACTGTTGATGGCCTCTAGCTGAAAATACCATTCTATATCCTCAATGAAATCTCCAATTTTAAAAAGATAAATTCCTGAAGTAATAGAAACTAGAAAGCTGACTTTTTGTTCTGCATTAAATGGAGATGAATTTTGTTTATTTCTTCTGGTATAGTTGCATTCAACCATTAAAGCTCCATGCTGGGTGGTGGGCATTACATTAATAAATCACTACCAACAACATACCTAGTGTAATTCCATAGGTGGAGTTTGGTAGGATAGTGTGTACGCAAACCAGAGAGGCTGTTTTCGAAAGACTCTCAGTTTAAGTAACGCATAACAAAACAGTTGAAAAAAGAAAAATACAGTGGTAAAGAGGACATAGCAAATAATAGAGAAAGCATTACATAGCATTCAGAAGACAAAGATAAATAGCCAAATACTGCGATAACTGAAGCATAGAAGACAACAGATAATAACAGCAATCATAAGACAAGAAACTATGAGAATAATGCTACTACTACTGGTATGAATGAAGAAAAGTATTGTGCACCAACTACCACCAAACCCATCCTGTAGGAAAGTGAGACAACACTTAACTACCTACTGACCTTCTACGCTAATTCGCAACCTCCATATCCTCCTATCTAAGGTCATGTCCTCGGTAAGCTATAGATGCGTCATGTCCTGTCTGATCACCTCTTTTCAATACTTCTTCAGCCTACCCTACCTCCCCTTAAACCCACCACAGCAAACCTATCACACTTTCTCACTGATGCATCCGTGCATCTCCTCCTCACATGTCCAAACCATCTCAATCTTGCTTCCCTCATCTTGTCCACCATGGAGATCACTCCCACCCTGTCCCAAATATCTTCATTCTTAATCTTACCTCTCCTAGTGTACCCACACATCCATCTCAGCATCTTTTGAACAAGAGAATTCTTAACTAGCCAACACTCTGTCCTATACAACATAGTTGATCTAACCATCATTCTATAGAACTCACCCTTAAGTTTTGATGGTACATTCTTATCACACAGGAGTCCAGAAGCAAGCCTCCATTTTGTCCACCTAGTACCAATACGATGTGTGACATCATCATTGATCTCTCATTTCCTTGAATTAAAGACAAGATACTTGAAACTTCCTCTCTTAGGGATGACATGTGTGTCACAGTGTTTTGAGGAGCGCAAAGCAGAAAAAAAGCAACAAAGCCCTGCTTCATGCTTTAAGCAAAGCGCAATTCAAAAGAAAAAAAGATCAAAATAAATAAACACAATATATATAAGTGACAATTCAAATTAAGAAATAGATATCACAAAATCCTCCGTTCACCAAACAACATCAACACTATTCATGGTTCAACATCTAATTCTTATACAAGATTGTTAAATTCTTGTATTCCTCCATTATCATTATATTGCTTATCATCTTCTTCAGCTAGGGATAGACTTGTAGCTACTTCTTTACCCTTCCTATGTAAGCATGAAGTATTTCCGTTAAATCATAATGGTTCTCCTTTAACTCTGCAAAACCCCAAGTGAAATTAGTATCTCCCTAAAAGTTTGCTTCATCATTCTCAACTCCAATTAGTCATTCACTGGCATCGTCAATATTGTCCAAAATAATTGGATCGATTACATTGTGACCGTTGTAACAATACCTCAATGTTCTATTATTTTTATGAAAACTAGGTCATTGAGGAGCTTTAGGGTTAGTCTATTCCTCGTCTTGGTATGAATTTGCAAATAAATAGTAAGAGTTAAGACAATTGAGATATAATTTAGTTACCTCAATATAATTTATCTTTCCTCTAAGTTCTTACATGTTCAAACAATCTCCAGTTTCTCTCCCACCCTAATGAGCTACGAGTTAGACTTAGAACTTTTGTAACTCTGGAGTTTGTGAACCATATACTCCACCATGCACCAATTAAAGTAGAACAACTATACAAAAATTAGCAAGTATAAAGAAAAAACTTAAAAGTTAAAGCTATAAGGAAATATAGAAGCATTCGTTCACCTGGTGACTTCTTCTTTCTTTGTCTCATAGCCGTTTTGTAATCCAAAAAGTGTTGCAAGTACTAATCTGATCCCCTATTGTATTTTGCACATCTTCATTGATGACCAACACAATCATGGAATCCCTTCAACACTTTTTTATTTAGTAACTCCATCTCATAGGTAATCATAAAAGGGTGATCGGTTCAAAATATTCTCAATTGCATACAAAGGTCGATGAAGTTGATCTTTCCCCCTTTTATTAATGATGCCAAAGACCTTCGCATATTTATTCTCATTAATAGTGTCGTTCAAATAGCCTTATCCATTGCTTCATAAAGGTAGCCCATTGGTGGTTTTTGCTCCCCATCCACCAAATGAAGTACTTTAATCAAGGGACCACCAACTTTAAGAGCATGAACAACATTATTCCAAAATTACTAGTGTTCATTCTTTTGAAACAAACAAGCTTCTCAAATTGGCTTTTTGCGTCTGCAGACCATGCAAGGTCAAGAAAGCAGTAGCAAATCTAGCCTTGCCAGGTTTCACCATTTTTTTTTGAATTTCCTCATCAAATACAATACAAAGACATTTGAACAATGTAGTCCAACTGCCTTAGTGAAAGCACATGTGAAGGGTCTTTTCTTGAAAATGTTTTTGAACATCAAATTTTGTACAATGAGCTGCACATGGAGTCCAATATATGTGTGGGAACACTCCCTTCAACATATCACCGGCTTTTAACATTTTCAGTTGCATTATCCATCATAATGGAACATCTTTGTTCCATTCTACCCAAGTTCCTCTACAACTTCTTTTGTCTTCCACTTCTTTAGTTAGATAAGGATCTATAACTACAAGCGGGGGGGCTTCATTTAGGTCGTAGGCCAATGTGGTCCAGGAATGAAGACCCCAGTTATCATGAAGTTAGAGGTCTTTATCTAAATAAAAAAAGTGGAAGAGAAAAAAAAATTGTGGAGGAACATCAGGTAGAATGAAACAAGTTTGGATGTTCCATTATGATGGATAAGTGGACGGCAAGAACTAAAAAATGATCATCAACGTCTTGGTGAATTCTCCAAAAGGAAGCTTATTTCTTGAATCCATTGATGTGAACGACTCGTCTACTGACTTCATCAAAGTGTTTTCCTTGTTTCAGAATACTATAGAGAAGATTAGAGTAGAGAATGTTGTTGAAAATGTTAAAGTGGGCAATATGTCGAAGGGAGTGTTCCCACACATATATTGGACACCATATGCAGCTCATTGTATAAATTTGATGTTCGGCGATATTTTCAAGGAAAGACCCTTCACAAATGTTTTCACTAAGGCAATTAGAGTACATTTTAACATTGTTCAAAGGCCTTTGTCATTGAATTTGATGTGGAGATTCACAAAACAAAAATATTTGGTGAAACCTGGCAAGACTAGATTTGCTACTGCTTTCTTGACCTTGCATAGTATGCACACGCAAAAGGTCGGTTTGAGAAGCTTGTTCATTTCAGAAGAATGGAAGACTAGTACATTTGCAAAAGAAGTTATGGGAAAAGATGCTACACGCATAATGCTTTCTTATACCTTTTGGAATAGTGTGTTCATGCTCTTAAAATTGGTTGTTCCTTGATTAAAGTACTTCGTTTGGGGGATGGGGAGCAAAAACCACCAATAACTGCCTTTATGAAGCAATGGATATGGCTAAGGAGCTATCGAGAGGCATCTAGTGATGAGCATAAATATGCGAAAGTCTTTGAGATCGTTGATAAAACGTGGAAAGATTAACATCATCAACCTTTGCATACAGCTGGGAATATTTTGAACCCATCACTCTTTTATGATAACTATGAAATGGAGTTACTAGATAAAAAAAGTGTGGAAGGATTCCATGATTGTGTTGGTCACTGATTAAGATGTGCAAGATACATAGCAAATTAGATTAGTACTTACGTCAATGCTGATAAACTTTTTGGATTACAAGCGGCTATGAGACAAAGAAAGAAGTGAACGAGTGCTTCTATGTTTCTTTATAGCTTTAACTTTTAAGTTATTTCTTTATACTTGCTAATTTTTGAATAGTTGTTCTACTTTAATAGTTCAATGGTGGAGGCTATATGGTTCAGAAACTCCAAAGTTACAAAAATTCATCATCAAAGTTCCAAGTCTAACTTATAGCTCATCGGGGTGTGAGAGAAACTAGAGCGAGTTTGAACATGTAACTAGATTATATCTCAATTGTCTTAACTCCGACTAATTACTTGCCATAATTTATTTGCATATTCATACCAACAAGAGGAATAGACTAACCATAAAGTGTCCTCAATGACCTAGTGTTCATAAATTCAATAGAACATTGAGGCGTCATTACCACGCTCGCGATGTAATTGATCCAATTCTTCTAGACACTATTGATTATGCCAATAAATGGCTAACTGGGGTTGAGAATGCTGAAGATGAAACAATTTTTGCGGGAGATTTTGATTTCACATGGGGTGTTGTTGTAGGGAAAGTCGAGTTGAGGAGAACCATTATGGTTTAAGGGAGAATACTTCAAGCTTATATAGGAAGGGAAAAGAAGTAGCTACAACTCCATCCCTAGTTGAAAAAGATTATGATGGAGTTGAAGAAGATGATGAGCAATATAATGACAATGGATGAATACAAGATTTTGATAATCTTGTAGAAGAATTAGATGTTGAACCATGAATAGCTTTGATTTTGTTTGTCCTAGGGTCTTATGGAGGATTTTGCGATATCTACTTTTTAGTTTTTAATTTGAACTTTTGCTTATATATATTGCCTCTATTTATTGTGGTCTTTTTTCTTTTAAATTGTGCTTTACTTCAATGAAGCGAGCGCAAGCATGAAGCGGGGCCTTGTCGCCTTTTTCCACTTCGCGCTCCCCAAAACACTGTTTGGACCAACAGTTAGGCACATGGCATTGAAACACAGAGATAACAGACAGCAAGCGACTACTGCTTACACCCTATCCTCCTCATATTCCTCTTGTAGGATTATTATTGAGTTATTAATCCAAGGAAATGGGAAGATCGATAATGATGTCACACATCATATAGGAACAAAGTGGACGAAATGGAGGCTCGCATCTGAAGCCCTGTGTGACAAGAATGTACCACTAAAACTTGAAGGTAAGTTCTATAGAGTGGTGGTTAGGCCGACTATGTTGTATGTGGCGGAGTGTTGGCCAGTTAAGAACTCTCATGTTCGGAAGATGAGAGTGACGGAAATGAGGAAGTTGAGGTGGTTATGTGACCATAGCAGGAGAGATAAGATTAAGAATGAAGAAATCCGAGACAAGATGAGAGTGGCCTCCGTAGTAGATAAGATGAGGAAGACGAGACTGAGATGGTTCGAACATGTGAAAAGGAGGTGCGCAGACGCCCCAGTAAGGAGGTGTGAGAGATTGGCAATGGAGGGTCCAAGGAGAGGTAGAGGCAAGTGGAAAAAGTACTAGGAGAGATGATTAGACAGGACGTGACACATCTTCAGCTTACCGACTATGCGACCCTAGATATGAAGTTATGGAGGTCGCGGATTAGAGTTGAAAACTAGTAGGTAGTAGGGCAGTTTTGCTTTCCTGTGCGGTAGGGTTGGTGGTAGTTTGACATGCTGTACCTATTTCTTCTTTCATAGCAGTAGTGTCAGCAATTCTACCTGTAGTTTCTTGTCCTTCTGTCTCTGTTACCACATGTTTCTTGTGTTTCAGTTATTGCACTAGTTCTCTACTCATACTGTTTATGTTCATTGAAAGCTATATAATGCTTTCTCTGTTATTTGTTATGTCTTCTTTACTTCGGTATGTTCTTTTTCTTACTACACTGATACGCGATACTTGAGCTGAGGATCTTTTGAAACTATCTCTCTACCTCCCCACGGTAAAGTTAAGGTCTATGTACACGCTACCCTCCCTAGACCCACTTGTGGAATTTCACTGGGTTTGTCGTTGTTGTTGATGAATGGAAAAAATGTCCTCCATGAACTTGCTATCCTATTTTTATTTGAATTCTCCTGATAGAGGAAATATCTGTCGTCAATGAAAGCTGACGTTGTTTATGCTATGTTTGGTCTTTGATGAAAAGAGGATGGGTGGAGGAATGGAAATAAGGGGAAGAGTATGGGCCATTTAACTTTTTTCAAAAAAAAAAAATAAATAAGAAAGAGCATGGTCTTGTTTGGTAAGGAAGTACAAGAGGAGGTGAAATAAAGTAGAGGGAACGCAAGGAAGTAAAAGAGGAGGTGAAATAAAGTAGAGAGGTCGCGCTCTGCTTCATGTTAGCTTTCTCAATCCATCCAAAAACGAGACAGAAATAAGGAAATGTGTTAGTTTTACTTCCTTCCAACTGGACCAAACAACCTGAAGTGAATCATAGTAGTTCAACTAGAGGAAGTAATCATATAGTTGTCTCGTTCACCCTCCACCTTCTTTCCAGGAACCATAGTATCGAGGCAGAAATGCAGAACATGTTGTACCTTAAGCTGATTTTGCAATGTCATTTCAGATTCTCAGAAACATGAGGGAGTTATCATCTAACATGTCAGCATAAGGAAATGTAAGATCCAAAAGCCATAGGGGTGTAAAAGTAAAACTGCATCTCTTGAAGAAAATATTAACAATAGAAAGGAGATGTAGGCCTGTCACTGGGTGAAGCTTTCACACTTTTGATATATATCCGACTAATACAATGATTCTCCTTAATGAGATGCAATCTTTGTTGAATACCTTAGTTTCCAATGTGATGGGTGAAAAAGTATCATTGATTATAATTGTAATATGACATTTCGTCAACACCTTATTACTAAACATTGGAAGCTTGACATAACCTCTTGAAGGCATTTCATTTTTGTCATGACTAAATGAATCACTCAAATCTTGTATTGTGTCCTTTATCTGTGGTTCAAATGGTTAATCTGATATCTGAATTGCAGTTTTAAAGATGCTTTTGAGATGCCATTTTCTACTATTTCGGGAAAACTACTTTGTGAGGATCTGCTGCCACTTTTTCCTATTGCATCCTCTTCAAAACTAAAGCCTTACAAGGTTCCTGCATCAGTGTCCTACTATGAGGTACTTGTTCAATCATAATCTATGAATAGCCCTTGTCTAGTAAGCCACTTCTATTTGATCTTCCTAAGATTCTTATTTTTTCTTTTTCTTTTATTGGTTTTTCCTTTTCTCTATTTGGTGTTATTAGGTTATTTGGTATTAAAAACCAAATTTTCAAAAAAGAATCCCAACTTGAAATGGAATAGTTATGAACATATCATTTGTTCTTGTGCCACGTATAATAATGGATCATGAAAATTTTGGTGGATCATGAAAATTTTGGTGGAGCATCAAAATGACCTCATCAAGATTTGGATATGCAGTGGTTCACAAAGGCTAAAACTAGGTTCACAAAATTATGATAATCATTGTCTAATTCTCAGTAACAGTTCTGAAAGCTTACTTCGTTGTAGCTGTCGCTTAAACTTAAAATTGAATTAGTTATACCTGATTATTCTTGGAGCTGTTGAGAGTTGGTAATCTATCATGGATGAGAGATAACCTTATGATCCCTTTCCATTTGTCAGGACACTTTGTATGATGCTTCAGAGAGTGAAATACATCAACAGACACTCACTGGATACATATCCTTCAAATTACCAGATGATTCTTTTCAAGTCACAAACTGCATAGGTATTGTCAGGGGCCTTACACATGATTTGGGCAAAGTGGACAGCATATGCGATCACATAGAAGCGGCCCTCTTATGTATTCCTGATGGATATCACTGTATTGATCTCTCACTTTATAAAGTAAGTGGAAAATTCTCACCTGGTGTTAATTTTCTATAACCTACAAGTTTTCTAACTGTTCAACTGCCATATAACATTTCATCATTCAAAGCAGGAGGGTCAAATTGTTTTACTATTAAACGAAACTGCAACCACTTCTGAGAGCTCTGGAAATGCGTACATGATGATTCTACAAGCTGGTGACCTCCCATTTGTATCTCTTTCAAGATCTACCACACCCAATTCTTGGAATCTTCACGAACTTCAGGTATATAAATAATTTGCATAAATTTCTCTTGGAAATTCTGTATCCTATGTTGTGCATTCTAGTTTGTCATGTTGGATGGATTGTTTTTGCTCAGTTTATGCCATTGCATCACTGAATTTGAAATAGGTAAGCCGTAAAGGCGTATATATACATGCTACATGGTTTGTTATTCTGAACATCAGAAATTAATTGACTTTTAATGTGCATGATAATCTAGGATTTTGCTGTATATCTGCAACTGGAGAGTGAAAAGGTTCGGACCATTCCTCATTCTGTGGTTCCTCCCTTGGCAGTCAGTGGTGAGTGGTTATCTTTGTACTATTGGGGTTCCAACTTTTTTTTGTATCTATAGGAAGTCCCCATACATTCATGAGAACTAGCCAAGAAAATTCTGGGTTTAAAATGTTCAATCGCTTCATACCAAAATTAAATATGTCTGAATACCATTGGCCCATCCCATTTAAATGCTGAAACACCTATTTCTTAGTCAAATGGAACTTCATTTCAAGCTAAGCTAATCTAATGGTATTTAGAGAATCTCAATATATTACACACACACACACACACACCCCAGATGGCAAAGTTTTGGACATTATCTTCTAAGTACTATGTAACAAATAGAAGTATAGAGCCCCTGTGAATTGCAAATGAACTTAAAAACAAGAATCCTGTAATGACAGATGGAATTTCATCCAGATACATATGATATTATCTGAAACAATTCTCATGTACAATTGCTTGTTACTTATTACTTTGGTTCATAACAAGGTTACCCAGGATTAAAATCCTGTGGTTATAACCAGGATAGATAATCCCATGATTTTGGTATGAATTTTATCCTGGTTTTAGCTAATACCCACAACCAAACACTGGACAAATTTAATCCTAAACTTTATACTGGAATACCTCCCCGAATCCCTGTAGCCAAATGACCTCTTGACGCATTGTGAATTTGGTTTGGATATACTAACAAGAGATTTGACATTTCAATATGATTTTCTTTATCAGCATCAAGAGGTGTAGCTTGTGTTTTTGCTGCAAGAAGGCGTGCCTTGGTTTACATTTTGGATGAAGATGAAGATGAAGTTTCTGATACAGAGTAACAGTAGATTGCTGCTTGCTAAGTCTGTTGCACCAATTTTGGTCAGATAAGGCAGTGTTTTTTTCTACTTAAACTGTAGATTCTCCGTGAACTTCTACTTAATATTAAGATGTAAAAAGCTATAAACGATTAACAATTCTACTTAATGTTGAAAGATGTCAATATATTTAATTTGAACTTAGATCCCTCCTTAATTTATTTCACCACACGTAATCAACTGACCCTTCAGAGATAACTCCATTATTCCTTTGTATCAAAACCACTTTAACGGCTTCTTTAATCAAATTACCATGTCTGAATGAAGGTTTCAAACCATGAAGCCTCTCTGATTTTATTTATTTTAGAATCTTTTTTTCCAGGCAAATCATGATTTTTTTTTTTCTATAGTATTTAATCAAGGGTCACATTAAAAACTTACACCAGCTTTCACTAGTCTTAGGAAGAATGATGAATCCCAGTTTTTAAGTATCTCGTAATTGATAGTAGAATGAAGTGAAAGGCGTGTTAAAGCGATTGATGAAAAGAAAAAATTCCTTTCCCTTTTGTCTGGAAAAGAAATTTTAAATCCCTTCTATTCTAGGTATTCAACTTTCAACGGCAAAGCAAGAACCTTCACCCTTAACCAGAGGTCTCAGGTTCAAATCCTGAACATGAAAAAAATAGAAGTGTTTCCACCATAATAAGTTTTGCAATGTGCTGTACAAATTAATCGGGCTTCAGTATGAGTGCGGAACATCGAATTAACAACAACCACCACCACCACCCAGTAATATCTCATCAAGTAGGGTCTAAGGAGGGTAGAATGTACGCAGACCTTACCCACTACCTTAGAGGTGGAGAGATTGTTTCTGAAAGACTCTCGGCTTTAAGGAAACAGACCCAATATAATAACAGCACAGAAGACAACATAAAATAACAACAACAACTAGTGCATGGAGCATCGAATTTTAAAAAAAAAGAAGCAAGAGGACAAAATTAGCCTTTCTGATGATATTTGGTTAATTGTGTAAGAGTAAATTTGGAAAGGTAAATGTAAAACACCAAAATTAATAACAGTATATATCTGAAACTATAAATAACGTAAATATATGAATTACTCACTTAAAACTAGTTCCTTTCTTCCGAAATATTTTTCTTTTAAGATGTCCTACTTTATAAGTTGTTTCGATATATTGTCCAATACCCTTGAATGAGAAGTTCTTTTCTTCAAGAATTTTTCTTTTTATTACATAGGAGGTAGAGGTAGGGGCAACGGAATGGAAAAATGGGAGAGGGAATTAGAAGGTAGGAATAGTACGCTCATCTATAAGTTGAAAGTTCAAATAGTCAACCAACAAAATTGCTAAGATCTCCTAAATGAGAAGTTCTAAATAAATTAACACCATAAAGAAGTTTCCCGGGTCTCATTTTTATGTTTGTGAGAATATAATCAACTTTTTAGTAGAAACTTCAATATGGCACTACATGTTTCTCAAGTAATCATAAAAACAATTTGTATTTTCACATATCCTTTGTACCATACCAAAACCAAAATTGACAAGCTAATTGGATCGGAAATTGTATGATTCAACATATCCTCAAATATTCAAAGTTAAGCGAAACACGATTATTCATTCAATATAACAAATTCTTGAAGGTCCACCACATCAGATTTTGATGATTTGTCCACAACAAATGTTTCTATGAGGCAAACATTATGTTTTCTTTGATAAACTCACTGCAATAAAACATTAGAAATTACAGCATCTGTCAACATAAACATAAAATATACTTGCTATAATCTTGAGTTAGCACAAGGCAAATGTAGTCATTTCCATCTATCCCAGTAGTAGAAATCAGGTCTAAACCATGGGAATTTCCCTTCAGCTAGCGCCATGAAAACTGCCCGAGTCTTTAAACTGCATATAATATGCTGAGGAACTATCATAAGCTTATGTTATTCTGTTAATGGAGAGAGCAAGCTCCATGGACAGGCATAACTGTACATTATAAGAGGCTTCCAGGTTCAGATTGATCCCAAACCAGCACCAGATGCATATGGATTGTCGTACCAAATTCCAAGAGCGGTAATATGCTTCTTAAAGGAAGCCCTTAAAAATCATATCCAAGAGGTTGCTATGGGGAAAATCAAATCTAGGAGTCATCCAGTTCAACAATTTGGGCTCTTCTTTCAGCAGCTTTCTTCCTGATGAAAATGCCCCATCTCAAGGCAGCTTTGAGTTTGAGCCACCCTACAACAGCCTTACCTGAAGAACGTGTACGTTCCTCATCATAACCAAAGTTAGAAGACATGTTGGGCATGTATGCTGATCCATACTGATAGTTTTCTTCTGCAACACTAGAAGAAGCATGACCCTGTCCCATGCTGAAAATACGGAGCAGATGTTGCATGTCTTCATTTTCGAGCATCTCATGACTTCTCATACGTATCTCTTCCTCTGTTAAGAAGTCCTCAGCTCCCTTATAAGGGTTAGGCGTGCTAGCAGCAAAATAGCTAGACAATGATGGCTGTGGTGGGCGAAGGGCCAGCATGCTGTCGCTCCCATGTGGCTGAGCTGCTTGTGACGTGCCTAGAAAATGGTTCTGAGGAGGAAATGAAGCACCATTTAACTGAATGTTGCCATTTAGATTCATGTTCTGAGGCTGCATAGTGTATCTGCTACTGAGGCTATCATTATAGCCTGGTAACAGAAAAGTATTCATGTTATGAAGTGAAAAATAGGAAAAATAGTAGCAATCCAACAGACAAATGAGGTCATTGTGTATCTGGTCAACTAGCTCGTTAAACAGGTAATTGAAGGGCTTAAACGAGGTATCCTTCATGTGATTCAAAGCAGTAAACAACGCAAGCTGAAAGACCTACTTCTATGCGAAACAATTTGCCGAGATATACATTATTTTATTAACAGTAAAAGTGAAATAATTGGATAGCTGTTGAGAAGTTGGTTTGAGCATGGAATCACGGTTTTATTGTAAATTGATGAATTTGAGATCTTGAAACTTGTAATGTAGTATTAATTTAGAAGTATGTCAAATGGAGATGCTTAAAATATGAAGTGTCATGTAAATTGAAGCAAAAGAACTAAATCTGAAATGATTTAACGACCTGCTAATTCACAGGAAATCAATTGATATGTGTGGCGTCGGCAACGAGTTTCTTTCAGAAATATTACAGCCCTAGGGGAAACACGGAGAACTTTTACAAGTTTAACATTTGGAAAATATATCTACACGTCTCTACAACACAATGAAGAAACCCAAAAGTCAGAAGAACAAATGCATCTGTTGTTCCACGTTAGATACTAAATAAAAGGTTATGAATGCTTTCAGATGAAAGATGAAGAAAATGTATCTGTTATTCCAAACTCCAAGTGGTTATAACAATATGTCAACTCATGGTATACAAGTACAAAGAAATAAATCCAGAAAGACAAGTATTTGCCCTTATCAAAAAAGGACAAGTATTTTAGGATATGAAGGCACAATTAACTAAACTAAAAGAAAGCTCAAGCATGTAAAAGATCAATTTGAAAAAAAGCTACACAAAGATGAGTAAGAACAATAGCGCCACTTAAAAACTATTGGATGTACAAGCAATCTTGCTGATATCAAATTCAAGAAACAAGGAACATGTCATAGGATATCCAACACATGATGCTGAATCCACTGTTCGTGCTTATGCTTTTTTCACTTTGGAAACTTTTCTACTTGTTAAGACACTATTTTACGAGGTATTATTGTTCCAGTCAACAAGAAATCACACCAAGAAGCCAAAACAGCAAAAAAAGAAAAGTGGGCAGAATCCAACACAGTTCATGAAGAATTATTGTTCCAATACCCCAGGAATTGCACAGAGAATCCCAAACAGCAGTAAAAGCAGAGAGGGCAGAATTCACACTTTAGCAGGAACATATCTTAGGCACCAAGGCATATTTATACCTCCCATGTTCAGTCCTGAATTCATAGCAGACTGCTCTGATGAAATTGAAGCTGGAAGACTTGGTAGATTACTTTGTTGATCAAAAGAGGCTGAATGGTTCTGAGAGCCAATTGTAAGATCATTTTGAGACGAAACTGAGGTTTTATTCTGTCCCAGGCTTAAAAGAGATTTTCCGTCATACTCAACAACATGCATCCAGTTGTCATACGCCTTCTTAACTAAAGTATCCACATATACCTGCAAATATTGTTTGATGTTTGCTTAAGAACTTTCTCACATACTTGGAAAAAAAATCCGAACATCCAAAAGGTTGATTTATGCAAAATGGTAGCAACACCTGTAACTCCATTGACCACTATTAGGCAAAGTTTCAAAATGTCACAGGGACAAAGGAAAAGGTACAAACCGCATCTAACTAGAGTGGGAATTCATAGCAGCATCAATTAAAATTACTTGTAAATATTATTTGGACATGGTCAAAAGGATTGTTGAATATTCTATATTATATAAAGCAACTTGAAGGGAAAAAAATTTGTCTTTTCGGGGGATTTCAGTGTCAATCTATTTTTGCAAACTCAGCGGTTTGTATCCTTCTAACTATTGCCTAAAATAAAGAAGTAGAAAAAGAACAGAGAAGTTAAATCAAGGTATTATGTCGCTTCAGCAACTAATTTCTAGGGAATATCTCATAAGAACTTGGCAGATCATATCTCTAAATTACAAGAGCAAATATAGTAAGAAATAGCCTTTTCAGACTGTAAGCAGAAAAGTTTGTTCTGAGGGACTTTTGTTAATAAAATCTCTTCTAAATGAGATCTGGGAGGAGACAAACTTGAAAACTAGTAGGTCTTGCTTCTTGAAGAGTAGTGACTTTCATAAAACGAACACAGATTAGTGGGAAAAGAAAGCTCTTGGCACTCCATTGTAAAAGAAGGTTGGGTAACCATGTGGAACCACAAAGCCCCAAGTAGGCCTGCAGGTTTATTTGGGCTCAACTTATGACATCCAATTTTCAGATGCACAACTTACACAGTTGAGAGAATGGGTGGTTTGGTAAAACAATGCGGGCCAATTTCTAGCCAATGTTGTTATGAGTAAAAGAGAATAAAGAAAATGGCCCCAAGGAGGAACAAAATCAGAGTACATCATGATCCACTAAAAGTATGAACATCTGCAGAAGAAGAAAAGAATGACGAAACTGCAACAGATTGTTAAGTTTGAAAGATCAATTAACTGGACAAGTTCATCATCCATTTGAAGATACTTCTCTGAACCAACAGTTCTTTTTTTGCTAAGAGTCAATTTAATGTGTTTCTTCTCAAGCATCAGAGAAACCAAAAACTTAGTGTCGTTATATAGTTGGCTGCAGTTAGAGTGCATGTTTTCCTTCTACCTTTTTCCTTTCTTAAGCATGTTTAGATGAATCCATGATACCAAATTATACAAGAGAGAGAAAAATTACAGACTACAAACCTTCTGATTCTCTGAAAGAGAATCCATTGAATGATACTGTCCGCCAGAGATTAAACCACATAACTCATAGATATTGTTAAAAACAACACCGACATTTCTCATATCATCAGGATAGTAGACATAAAGCTTCCCACTTAGAACACAGGTTTTTGAATGGTCCACAAGAGCATCCCACATCTTATTTGACATTCCACTTCCCAGGATCTGAGATAACAAGATGAGAAACAAAAAAGGAATCATTAATATACAACTAACAATTATAGTTCTAATCTCCAACTTGTCGAGTTTGAAATTCTTACATTTCGGAGTCTCTGCGAGTCTCTCACAACAAGCCGCAGAAAGTCTTCCACTTTATGTATGCCAGCTTTATTTAGCCTCTTGTGGAAGGACCCATCTTTCCCTATCTTTTCCAATCTCCAGACTTCATCATCTAATGCAGGTGGATAATGTTTCTTGTACACTGCAAGGAAACAGTTCTGGAGTTACTAGAAACCTCAACAAACATAATTGTAATTTCCATACAAAAGGCACATTATATGGGCTTACATTCTCCTCTATGATCCTTGACAGTGAAGGCATCTGTTTTTGCCTCACGAATGCGGATTCCCTCACAGCAACCTGATGCTACCTTTAAGCCTAGCCTGAACTTTCTGCTTCTGATCCAGCTGGAGTTGTCAGTAAATGTCAACTCGCCAAGGGTGCCAACACCTTCCTTCAATATCACTTGCAATTCTCCAGTAAGAAGAGGCCTCTTGCCTTCACGCTCCTTCACTATATGAGACTCAAATTCTTCTTGAGTCCAGCCATCATCATCCTCGTTGTTAAAATCTCCTTCAAGCACAACAACATCTAATTTAACTGAGGACTCATGACCTGATGTTACAACATGGTTTGTATTTCCATCAATCAAGACAATATGTATTGCGGAACCCTGCTCTCCTTCTACTTTTCCTCCGGTGAAGAGAGGTAGTGACAGTTTGGACCGAAACTGAAGCTGCAAATTTCTCCCATCAGGCCCTTCAATTCTTTTTGGCGAAACCCTGCATGGTTATCATAAAATTCAATCCCGGAACAGAGTGGACATTCAATTAGAGCAAAATGGAGTACATGAGCAGCTCAAGCAAGCATAGGCATAAATTGATCTTTGATGCAAAATTGGATAGAGGTCACATCCCACACTGCACTTTATAATGATTGCTGGTGCTTGGGATATTAGGTCAATTTTTTTGTCAGCATCCAATGGAATGGAGACTTGCTAAAAGTCTTTACACGTTTCACACATAGTATTGGAAAAATCAATCTGCTCTAGCACTGAAATGAATTAGAAATCAGAATGATCCATTTAAACCGGCTGAAGAAGAAGGATATAATCTGTGAGAAGGTTCAATACCATGGAACTTATATAGTAATAAGCATATTAAACAAAATAAATAGTCAACTGTAATCTGATCGACACATAGGACCACGTCCATATACAAGCCGTTACTAGTCTGTGGTTTATGTTTGCAAAGTTCTTTTTTAAACACTTCAAGCTCTGGGAACATTATTAGGTACTTAATTCTTTCCTAAATTGACTTTCTGCATCTGTAACTACACCAATCTAACCTTGGCCGCAGCAATTGTTGTTTCACAAACATACATAGAAGATGAACAACTTGAATTAATCAACAAATTGAATACCAGAATTATACAAAATGCACCTATGATTAGTGAAATTCTATTTAATTCCTGGGAAGGTGGTTAAACCCTCCCATTATTCCTAGGGATTGACTGCTATAACTAAAGTTGGCCTTATCTAAATCTAAATACATAATTGTACAAGACTAGCCAAACCTCCCCTCAAGTGTTTCCAACATCTACAATTCATATTTCCATTCTAATTCAGTTAAAAATTGACCAGTTCACAATTTGGTTATACCAAATGACTCGATGAGTGATGGAATATTCCCCATACATACAAACATCCTGATAAACTGTGGAATATCAGATTTGTGCTCTGAAATATTTAGTGATGATATGTGAAGCCAAACCTTGCATTAAGTTTAGCAGGTCCAAGTTTGGCCAAAGCACGCTCCACTTCTTCACTAACCTGGTAAACAAAAAAGGACAGCCATAAATAAATAAACAAAAGCCACAACGGAAGAAGCCTTGTGCAAGTACAACCAGAATGGACATGGTTGCATGCTCTGGTCATCCCAAACACATAAAATATTAGCACCATTGTGCTCCCTGCACTCTATCAAAACAATGTAGAGACTAATGGGCTGGTGACAAGCCCATCGAGATCCAAATGTTTCAAGTACATGTACATAAGACATTAATATCTTAGCTTTTACAACTAAAAGGGCACAATATTGAATTAAAGCCAGAGAAACATGCAAAAGTCTTTTTCTCGTAGACCAACTCATATATATTTTGAGTCGAAGAAAAGAACTGCTAAAAGATCAACTGGACTGCAGACACGCTTAAAATATGTTGTTCACATCAAAAATAAAAAGACAGAAGTAAATTTTTGCATTCAGTACGCATTTGACAGGAAAATTTGAAGCTATTTTTCTCCAGAAACTATGCACATAAGCAGGATAATGAGACAGCTCTCGCTGGAGACAGAGGAAAGGGGGTTTCTCAGTGAAAATTTCTACAATGATAAAAGCACAAATAGTTTTACAACATATTTCAGCATATGAAATAAATGGTTTTATATGAAACAATGACACATCAATTCAAAGCAGCACATCCATCTCAAATATCTGGCAGTGACTTTACTTGGCCTGTATAGTTACAAAGCTTGCAGTTTTGATAATTGCATTGTATTACCTCAGAAGTAAATATATGTCATGCTGAATCTGCTGGAAATATATATAGTGCCACAGTAGTTATATAATTAAGAACCAAACTTTCACAAGTTACCACGAAGTGGTGTTTGGTTAAATGAAAATTCACATAAGTAATGCCCAATAAATAGGAAGAGAATCTAAAGGGGCCCTAATAATCTTACAACTCTTCGAAGAATTGGCTCCAGTGATGAGCAGAGTTTCTGCAAACTGTCCACCTTTAGTGCTTCAACAATTACACTGCAGTAACCACGTACTTTTTAATAAACGGTGCTACAGTTACCATGAATAGCGCACAGAAAGATGAGAGTAAAGCTATAACAGGCACTAAATTTCAGGTTCTACAAGAAAATATAAGACATCCAGGACACATGATTTCGCGTCAGATGACACCACAACAAATAATCAACAGAAATAAAGACCTCTAAATGAAAAGCTGGTCACCTAAGAAAAAGAATTCAGTTGAGTGGATCATCCCAAATAGGCTACAGCAATAGAGGCATCTACCCCTCAGACAGTCAGAGGAAGCTATAAGTATTTGCAGGATTACAAACACCTGGTGATGACTTTCCATGGGAAGCTCAAGTAGGTAAGATACAGAGACAACTTTCCTCTGAATGATGATTGAGAACATGAAATATGGATAATCCTATTGACAATTAACAGTGAGGAACCCAATTTGAAAGTTGATCTAGTGTGCCGCTTCATGTGCTGTGGGGGAGGGGCAGGAGCAGGAGCAGTCATGTGATATTCATTGCAAGCTATTTGCAACATGATCAAAATCCTTCAACTCACATCCTCAAATGACACAAATAAAGGAATCATGAATTAGCACTATGAACATCCTCTCATTTTGTACTCATTCAGCATACAGCATATGGCACTATGAACCTCTTCTTAAATAGTAGGGTGCTTGTATTTATGAACAAAACAAGATATTCAATTTTCTCTCATAAACCAGAACAAAGACTAAGCTAGTTATCAAGCCAGATTCAATCAAAATCTTCCTTCACTTGCAACCAACAGCAAACAACCGGAAAAGAAAGCTCCCACTGTCTGCTCTCCAAGAATCTTGCTAATAATGCCTCCTTCCTCACACATAATTCATCAAGATCAGGATTTTTCTTACTAAAAAGTTTATTTGCAATTAACCCACAAAACAGAACCATCATTCTCCCCCTCTTCACAACATTCTTGCAATATTCTCACCAAATACTCCACAATCTCTTCAAACCAATTCAAAATCCCAGCAAAAATTTACACGATAACCAATTGCTTGAACGACTCAACTGCACGCTCAGTACTAAAATTTGCTACAATACATAAACAAGAAACAAACAACTAAAGGAAAAAACCACCCCTTAACAAAAGATATTTTTTGAAAAAAAAAACATTTTTTTGTAAATTACCTTGCAAGAGCAGGTCGTTTCCTATCGGGTTGACCTTCCTCACTACTATTTGGATCCAAAGTACGTTTTTCCATGTACCTTGTATGCATTATCTTAGGCTGCTAAACACTCCTCTTCTTCAAGTATACTCTGGTTTTCAGATCTGATCTAAAGATTCTTCTTTTTTTTTTTTCTTTCTTGTTTAATTTTTCAACAGTTTGTATAGTGAAACTGAAAACTTTATTTTTTTCACGGGATAAGATTCCAACGGCAAAAGGAAGTGAGAAAAAGGAGCGAAAAAAGGAAAAGCGGGAAAAAATTGAAAGAAGAAAGAAGATGAAGAGAGGTTTCTGGGAAAGTTCAAGGAAGTATCATTGGAGTTTCGTATGATGGCACTAACTGTCAAACAATGTTTCTATTTTGATGGCTGCTCCTTTTGGTTTTTGGCTTGTACTCTGGATCTAGCTACTGTATATAATATGAGTAATATATATCCACGCGTGGTATTTTATTTGACGCGCTTATTTTTGGACTGTCGATTTTGTCCATTTCAATTTAAATTAGACATAATTCAGATAAAAAAATTAAAAATTTTATTATATTTTAAGTATATTTTTCATTTTTTATTTTTTTTATTTATTTGTTTTAGGACAGTAATAGAGAAAATGATATAAGGGGATTATTATAACATAATTTTCACTGACAAGATGAAAATTGATATAATTGATCAACTCAACTAATAAGTAGTTTTTTAATTATTATTTTTCCTCAATAAGGTGTACTGCATTTTGTTTGGTGCATGGGTTTCTTTTTTTGTAAGACTTATTAGTATTATATTAGGAAAAAAAGAATTTTAGATTAAGCGCTAACCATTTGTTAATTAAAGAGATAACTGATAAAATCATAATGATTTTCATAAAAGGCCACGACTGGTAAAACTATTATGTTGAAAGAATAATGTATTTACGTTAGAATGAAGATTATAAAAGGGTAAATACTTGTACATCAAGGTTATACACACAATGCTCAGCCTTTTTTTGTGTGTGTTGGCCCTAATTTGAGAATGAATTGGGGAAACTCATAATTTTATTGGTAGTGTTATAGTTCACTATGTACCGTGCTTTCCAGTTTCTACAACAAAAAAATTGATGACAATAAAAAATAATTAGTAATTGTCAATCAATGATATTTATAATAATAGTATTCAGCTGTCTCTCTCTCGCTTTTTTAATAAAAAAAACTTTAAACAAATGTTGTTCATCCAGTAATTTGAGCCAGTGTCACGTAACCTCCGTCAGTTCACTTTTATTTGTTATTTTTTATTTTTTAAGAATTAAATTAAATTAATTTTATTAATATTTTAAATTATATTTTTTCATCATATTTATATAATAAAAATTACAATTTATAATATTTTTATATAATTTTTAGATACTAAACTAATATAATTTAATTTAAAAAATTAATTAAATTAATTATTATAAAATAAAATATTACAAGCAAAAGTGAACCATATAGTTAGAGTAAATGCCAGGAGTTGAGCTAGGTTGGGAAGTGTCAACTGCCGACAAAATGGTGATCATAATATTAGGGAGTTAATGGTGGTCAGATGACTCTACTACTATGTCGGAGTTAAAAAATGATTTAAGATTATAATATACATAGAATCTTGTAATTTTCAAATTAAATATGTACATTTAATTCAAGAAGCATTAAATAAACGATATATGTGTTAAACCTTGTTCCCCCAACTTTATCTTCGTTTGTGAAGAAGAGAGTGATATATGGTTCAATTAAAACTATAAATAAAAGAAGTAAATGTAATATTGAAAATCATTAAGGAAGGTTATTACTAGAAAGATTTAAAAAGACATCTGAAGGAAGCCTCTAAAATAATCTCTCTTTTTTTTTATTTAATAATCGAACTCTTCTAAGTCGCAACTATATACAACAGATAATTGAATTGATCTTTTGTGTTTTTCGTTTCATCTGAGAAAGAAACATAATCGTCCATTAAATTTAATATTTTTGCTAGTTATTTTTTTATTTTAATTTATTTGTCTTATTATTCAAAAAAAAATTATTATAAAATTAAATAATATTTTAATTTAAAATTATAAAATTGAACTTATAAAGGGAGTACTCTTTGGTGGACAAGAAAAAGAAAATGAAAAAGAGGGAGAAAATATAGCACATGCTTAGCAGTGGTAATGTATTGGCGGGTACAATTAATTAGACTAAAATAAGGAGTGGACGGCGGTGAGGGGGTTGATCGTGGTCGTTGGTTTAATGACTAAGCGACAGTTACTCATAATTATAGGATCCCACCCACGTGTCTTCCCTCTTTTTTATTGTGCAATTTAAAGATTCCTTTTCTCCTCCGATATTTCAATTCGTTTCAAAAAAATGTGACGTGGAACACAATATAATATATATATATAGACACACTCCCTCTTTCTAATACATGTGATACTTTTTTTTTTAATTATTTTTAATAAAATAATTTATTCTTCATATAAATAATTAGAAAGTGTTTTAAACGAAAAAAAAATTTAAAAAATTTCTTTAAATTTGTATAAAAGTGAACGATATCATATAAAATTTAAAACGAAGAAAGTGTGTGTATATATATATATCGGGGTTTGCAAAAATTATTCAGTTATACGACTCCAGTTAACGACGCAGCCTGGCAGAAGTTGCCAACCTCACTATTCATATGCGCAATCATTTTCTGATAAGACTTCCAATAATGTAATGTTTTGATTAAGTTTCAGCTGGAAAATCAGTAAGGCATGACCAACTATTGTTATCCTGTAATAAGCTACTGTTATTAGTTTTCTTTTTTTGAGACAATAACATATTTTTAGATGTTCGATCACAAATATTTATATTCACAAGCCACTATACATAATATATAAACAGTTGCGTATTTGGATGCGATTGATCAAAAATATTTATAGCCAATATAATAAATATACACCGTATATTATATATATGATATATCTGTCGTTTTTTTTCTTTTAGGGTTAGTGGCTATTTATGTCGATATCCCTTTCTTTTTCCTTCCCTATCTTGTTGATCTTGTCTCCTCAAATTTTCCAGTTCCTAGGGCCATGCATAATTAAAGGCGGAGTCAAAATTTAAAACTTATAAATTTTGAACTTTAATGTTTTAAAGTTGTTGAGTTCATAATTATAATTTGTATATATCTAATAAAATTACGTACAAAACAAGTATAATATTTAAATTAAAATTATAGAATCCGACACTCTAGCTTTACCCCTTACATAATTGTGTTTCGTAAATGCACATGGAAGACAGATGACCAAGACTGCGATATGGAATCAATAGATAAATCAAAACCTATGAACTACGTATATTAGAAAAATAGGAAGACAAAATTGAGGAGAAAAGGTTTTGATGTGATGTTATTGTCCTTAAAAAGATATTACGTAATTTTTTAATAAATTATTTTAAAATTCAATAAATTTTTAATATACTGCACCTTCTTTTCTTACACCCACTGAAAAAAAATTTATATTTGTAGAACTTAAGAAAGCCTTTTCAAAATAGTCATACTCTTTCGCGAATAAATATGCCTGTTCAATTTAAAACCTCCAACTATTACAAACTAATTCAACACTATACCTCTTCATAATTCCGAACCACTTCAGTTATGTCCAACTATTACAAACTAATTCAACGTTATATCTCTCCATAGTTCCGCACCAATTCAGTTACATTCAACTATTGTATATGCATCAACTCTATTCATGTCAATAAAATAGTTGAAATATTTAATTTAGAAGAATTGATATTGTCTAAACACAAATATTGTTTTTATAATTACACGAGCGAATTAAGAAACGAGATAGTGAAATCAAATTTTCACATATTTTGAGAGAGACTTTGGCATCACTATACGTCTATACTATAAGCCTTGATTAAATAAGGACAATTTAGATATATACTTGGGATGTTTAGTTTTTCAAATTATTTCTTTTATAGGAATATGACATGATAACATGATATATACTTGGGATGTTTAGTTTTTCAAATTATTTCTTTTATAGGAATATGACATGATAACATGAAATTGTAACACAAATTAAAGTGTTATTTTTATAGGAATATGTCATGATAACTTATCTCGTAATTAGTTATTTTAAAATTATAATGTTAATTTTTTTTATATTAAGAGTGAAATAATAATTAATTTTAGGATATTTTATTTCGAGATAACTTATTTTCTAATCAAATGAGTCATATTTGTTTTATATTAAATGTCTTTATTTCATTAGACGTGGAATTTTTCTTTTAAATAAAAGGAACAGGGGGGAGGGCGAGGGGTAAGTGGAGGGAATATTTTATGTGAGATGTTGAGATTAAAAAGTTACTATTAAATATAAAAAGTGATATTTTTTTCTTCAAAATAGAGTAAACAAAAGGAAGATACTTACGAGTAAGTACAATACACAATTATCCGCATCGGTATTTATACCAAACAAACATAAATTTATTATAGTTAAGTGATTTATTAAGGTGCATGTGCATATTCATTAACCATAGTTAAATATTAAAAAATCATTTAGTAGCTGGTTAGAATTATGCAGTTATTAGTAATATATGAATTAGTTATGAAGGAACCTATGTATTTATTTTATATAAGAATTAATTATATAGGATTTAGTTATTCGTGTATGAGGATATTCCACCTTCTATAACGCATAAAATCTATTTATATTATACTAAAAGTGTAAAACTATTGCCCTTAGAAATGTTGATTGAACTTTTTGCCCTTCATTAAAATACTTTGCAATAGACAAAATTGTTATCCACTATTTTTCTCAAATAATGTTATTTAATTATTATCCTAATATGTAGGACTTTGAAATTAATTAAAGTTATATTTATTAAATCTTTACTTATTTGTAAGATGCAATGACTCCTAATATTTAGTACTTTAAAATTGACTAAAATTTTGCTTCTTAAAACTTTCCGTATTTGAACTATATTAAAAGTCCTAGCATTTAATACTTTAAAATCAATTACCATTTTGTTAACTTATAGCAATTCTCTTTTTTTAAAAAAAAATTAAGGTAACTAACTATCTATTATAATTTTTCAACTCACTGTATAAGAAAATAACTAAAGAGTGTAACTTCATTATGCATTGATACGTTGAATTCCTCCACCTCCTCCTCCTTTTTATTTTTAAATTATATAATCAAAAAAAGATAAGAAAATGCAGAAATATAATATACTTTAAATTGTTTCAATTAATTTAATATTTTTATTATTCTCTCTCTTTAGTTTTACACTATTACTCCATTTTAGTTTGTGTGAAGGTATTTGACTAAATACATATTAAGAGAAGAGAAAAAAAATTAAGTTGAAATTATCTCATAAAGGAAAAATAAAAAGTTTAAAATTAAGTTACTGTTAACTATTTGAAGTACGAAGCCCCACAACAAAATGTCATTCACTTTTTTATCATTTTAAATAGAATTTACACTTGACAAGTAGTTATTTAATTACTTTTTTCATTTTTAGAAATTTAAAGGCGATTAAAATTTTACTTTTTAATAAATAATTATACGTTGAATAAAATTGTACTTATATTTAGGACTCTTGAAAATAAAATAAGAAAAAAGATGGTCAGGTGCATAAATCGTCCTGCATTAACAGGGTCTTAAAAGCGGTCTCACTCCAAGAAGTGTATAGATGATCTACCTTAATATAAGCATTAAAGGTGGTTTTCATTAATTTTGATGAATTATTTTTAGTTTGATGTTATAACAATTTATTAATGCCGAAATACAAATAAATAATGTGTTTGTTTTGCGACATGATATCAATTTTTTAGTGTCAAAACAGCTAGTAATAAATTACAATACGATTTTGTAAGTGCTAATTGTTTAACCGAATAATTTATACTATATGCTTTAATCCATTGTACAATTTTGTATTACAATGCATATTAATAATGCTAATATTTATACTAAATATTAGTCCGTTAATAGTTTAGTAGTACAAATAATATAATAACTAATATAATATATGCATATAATGCATGAATTTAAGTATTCATGTAAAAATGAATCAATCAAACGCTATTTCTAAGACGTTTCTATCCAATGAAATAAATATTAGAATAAAATGAAGAAAAAATGAACTGGATCAATTAAACTTTTAAATATATTCATTTATCAATTTGAAATATATAATTTTTTAAAGAGTGTACATATTGTTGTTATGAAAAAAAAATATAACATAAAAAATTAATTTCTAAGAAAATTAGACCGTCATAGTGAAATATTGTTATAATAAGATTTGACTGTATTAATAATTTTACACATGCATAACTTACTTTTTAACCAACTATCAAATATGATATTATTTACGTAGAATTTAACAACTACATAACTAATCTCTAAATCAACTATCAATGTACCCTAAAACTTAAAAGTCTATCATCATATATATATTAGCTTGATATAAATATTGAGTGCGAATAAATTTATACAGAGGAATACTACTGTAAACGTGGATAAATTTTCATACTGTAACAAACAATATTAAAATTAATTACATGAACAGAAAATACAGATAACACAAATAAAAACTACTTAAAATGATTTGATCATAGTATGCACCGTCAAAAGAGACCAAACTATACCAAAATTAGATGAAGAGCCGTCTCAATTTGGCATAACGTATGTGACTTGAAGTTGCAGCAATATTTGCCGTTCGGAGTACAAGATAACGTCACCGCGACGACATTCCTTAGACAGCTAACGCGATCTACAAAGCGGAGCCAAACATCCGGTACTTATTTCACGCTACGCTACTGAATAAATCGCTGTGTGGGAAGCCGAGAAAACAATGGACCCGACGGACGCCGAAGCTCCCGTTCTATCGGACACGGTTCAAATCAGCGGCACGGTTGTTCCGATGACTCTGACTGCCGGAGGGAAACTCCAATGGCCTGACCGGTGTTTATCAATTGAGAAAGATGTCCTCGGCTTCACTGTCGAAGGTTCTCGTGTCAAAATCAACGCCGTCATTGAGAGTGGACCTGGAATTTGCTGCGCCGGTAACGGAGGAAATCCGTTGAGGAGGACTTTCACTTTTGAGCCATTATCTGAAGATTCTCTTCGGCTTTGGAATCAACGACTCCAAACAGTCATCGATTCACTCGGTAACTATGGACGAGAGATTTTTTCTTTTTAATGAATAATTATATCGGCGGACTAATATTTGATTGTGTTTTTGAGTAATGCTATAGTTAATATGTACTACACAATGATTTTGAATTGCTGAATGGGGTTCCTTTTAATAAAAAATGTTAGAAACCGTGACGATATCAATTCATGTTTTTTATTACTCCAATCCTCTTATAATGCGTGAATATTGATTCACCGTAATAAGTTTCGGTTGAATTATGTCCCAGTGCGTTTAAATAGTTCAGATAAGGACTTATTGGCAGGGAAACTCTTGTACTTGTTTTACAATATTGCTGAAGCTGTGTTTTTGGGGACAGATAAAAGTGGATTGAAAGCATATACTACTTTATTCATGTTGGAGTGTATGACCAGATGCTTGCTTCTTGTTCCTGTTATATTTGTTCTTCGTTTAAATAATTTTATTTTTGTTTATAAATCACGTCACTGTGTCTGTTAGGTGGTGTGCCTTTGTTTGAGGTAATAATTGGTTAGCACCTAGGGGTGTAGCCTAGTGGTCAATGAAGTGGGCGAGAACCATGTGGTCTCGGGCTCAAACCTCAGTAAAGACAAAAAACATATTTCTTCCCATCTGTCCTGGCCTTGGTGGACAGAGTTACCTGTTGCTAATGGGAGGTAGACAAGTATCCTGTGTAATTAGTTGAGTTGCATGCAAGCTGGCCAGGATACCACTGTTATAAAAAAAAAGTAAAATAATGTGAGGCTGTTTTAGTAAGCAAATTTTTTTGGTTTTTTCTTCTTAGGGTGTTGTTGTCGTCATCTCTTTCCCAATAACCTCCCCATTGTTTCTTGTTCCGTGATACATTTATCTTGAGAGAAAAGTACTTGATATGAATTAAAAGGTACGTGTGGCTTTATGTTAGAAAAAAAAGGTAAGATTTTCTGGTAATATGTAAGTACAATAATTAGCATCAGAAATTCAATAAGTTAATCAGCTACAAAGTTCTTTCTTTCAAATGAAAGAATGTCACTTCATTTTGTCTTAAGTCTTGATCTGATGTGTGACAGAACATGAATATGACACGTCCTACTAGCATATATTTTGTAATGGAGAAGCAAATGAGTGCTTCTTGCTTTCTTTTCCTTAAACCTAAGTTTTCTTTAGATAAGTTGCTTTGACTTGGAAGTAAGAAACACTTTTGATTTCTGGCATGCTTTGCTTTGCTTCTTGCTTAAAATGATATTATGCTTTTAACCACAAATAGTTAAGGGGATTGCTATTGTCATCATTATTCTGGTCTGGTTGTTGTTGTTTTCTTGGCCGTGTATACATGACATGGGATACTTGACTTCATGGAATTTTAGGTCGTCCTAAAAGACTTTTTGTACTTCTGAATCCATATGGAGGAAACCGATCTGCAACCAAAGTATTTCTTGACGATGTAAAGCCCCTGCTCAATGATGCAAATATTCACTACACACTGCAAGGTTTGCAATATTAAAAATTCTTATCCATGTGTAGCTGGTGCCTGGTTGTTGTTCGATGATTCTTTTTATGTCGCTAATCTTCCTTTTAATCTTTCACTCTCAGAAACCAAATATCGGTTACATGCAAAGGAAGTTGCTCGTTCGTTGGATCTTTTGGGATATGATGGAGTTCTTTGTGTTAGTGGTGATGGAATTTTGGTTGAGGTAGGTTGCAATGTCTATTTTTATTTTTTTCTCTTTTGTCTGACCTATTGCTGTTTGCCTTTCCTACAGTCCAACTCAAACAATTATGCAGTACGACTACTTTTGTCATGTACTTGATTATGGAATACCTAACTTGTTTATTGACTGGCATGTTATGCTTTACTGATGTAAGGCTTAAGATATTTCAGTTTATATATATTCTGATTTAAAGATATCGAAAATGAACCTACAGTGGGATAACTGCTGTATAAAACTTACTCCTTTTACCAGCGGTTCTTCCTGACTTAAACAGCTTCACTTCGAACATGAAACTGCTGAAGCCTGAAAGGAGTTGCTGAATCCAAGAAATAAATTCATAAATCTCACGGAAAGGAATTGCTGAACGCCAAGTGAGAACTCATAAATAGCATGGTTAAATGAATAACAATCAAAAGATAAATTGATAGTATTTATTCTAAACTTTAGAGGGCTTATATGTAGCTATCTTGTTCTCGTGCTTCAATGTCTGAATGCGTACAAAAAGAGAAGCACAGAGGTTCCCCCCCACCCACCCCCCACCCACCCCCCAAGAGAGAGAGAGAGAGAGAGAAAGTCAAATAGTTACGTTGAGTTACAAAGACACATGATATTGCACTGAAGTTGTTGAAAACTTGACATGTCTTAGAGGTGAGTCCTGGAACAACTTCAGAGTTGCTCCATTGATATTGATGGCAGCCACAACAAGGGTACAATCATTTCTGTTCTTCACTAATCCCGTGTTCTAGAAGGTCTGTTCCCTGAGGGCCCTATCTTTAAGATTTTTGGCTTATTTTTTATTGTCGTCAATGGATGATAACCAGAGGGTTCGATTCCTCTTCGGCACTTATAATAAAGTTTTCCTGATCAAAAAAGGTAAATGAATGATAACCAACCAGTGATCCTCATGCTCTTGCTTTCATGTTTTACAATTTTTAGTAGGTAGTGAACGGACTGCTTGAAAGGGAGGACTGGAGTTCTGCAATAAAGATGCCTCTTGGAGTAATACCTGCAGGTATATTTTCTTCTCTTTGCTGGTGCTTGCCTTTAGTGAGCACTAAGTGGGTTTGTATATTTTGATTAGCTTTTATTGTGGAGCTTGATATTCATTAATTTGGTTGTCACATTAAGCTTTTGTTCACATTGTTATACCTATAGTATGCTAAACTACCAGATCAACACTTCCAGTCTAATTTCTGAAAGGTGGTCAAGGGCAGGAGGTGCTGACACACATTTCTATGACCGTGCACTGACATACGTCAGCAAAGACAAACTCTATCTTGTCTTTTTCGATCTTTTTCTGTTAGGGGTATGTCTATGAGATGCATCTCTGGAAGACCACCAGATTGACTCTGAGTAAGAGAAGCCTACTCGGGGAAGAGAAGGGTGCCGTAACAAACAAATTAACAGAAAAAAATGGATGCACTTAAAGGACACAGTAGGACATTTACAACACTGAACAACTTATTCCAGCGAGGAAAATGCTTCAACTGTCTATAAAACAGTAATATCTGCAAATAGATGCTAACATTGGAGCAGTTTTCGGATTTAACTGATTAATACCTAGCTTGTTGCTTCAATAAAAACTGCATTTGGTAGAGGTCAGCTGGATCAGGTAAGAAGTTCTTATCCCTAATATTCTAAAAAATACTGCGCCCCTCCATGACTGGGAAGCAAACTGGGTCAAAGGAATAATAAAGTCTATGGCATGTCTAAAGATTGTTGTTTTTTTGTTTTACCTTAGTTTTAGGACCATAATTTATGGTTTCGTTGGGGTCTTTGTCCATCATTAGAGGCCAGTCCCTTGGAAATTACATGTAGAGAGATAGTGCAGTTGATAGGTATAAGTTTGAAGGAACTTAAATGATGTCATTCAAAGGGATGCATAGTAAAATTAAAGTGTGCTATATTCAATTTTGTATACAGAATTTGCTTGTATATATTAGGTGCACCAAATGTGTGCTACGATAAAAACAAAAATGTAACTGGTAAGTGAGACAAAAAATTGTTTTATAAGCAAGGCAGGGAAGCAAAAAGGGAAGGCACAAAAGTGCACCACGTCATAGTATTGCATAACATACAAACAATTATAGGAGGTGATTGCAACACAGAATCTTTCCACTGAACAATAAGAACTTTTTGAATGCTATTGATGTGGGTGAGTAGAATTTGAGGGGAAGAGGAGGTGAGAGAGGCTATAGAGGGATTTTTTTTAAAACCAAGAAATCGTCAAGGGCCAGTGGCGCACAATTCAAAATTCGATGGATAATGGGTTCTCTCCTCTACTCTTCTCCATTTAAATACCACACATCACATGTTACGCTCTTACCTCTAGACTAAAGCCTGGGGGGTGAGACTATAGAGGGATTTATAAACATTTAAACAAAGAAGATCCGGAGTGGAAGCTAAATTAGAGGGAGTGAGCCTTAGCAACTTTTGGGGAGGGGGAATGAGGGCGTGGTTAGATTGGGAGCTTTGAAAGAAGTAGGTATGAGAGGCAATGGAAATTTTTAAGGGGTATAAAGCTCCAGAACTGGATAGTCCATATTGCTCTGCTATCAACGGAAAAAGGAGCGTTGAATATCAACATTTAGATATACAAATCTAGTAGGAGAACAACAACAACAACATCATATCCCGTGTAATCCCACAAGTGGGGATTGGAGAGGGCAGTGTATACACAAAAATTTACCTCTATGTTGTGCAGTAGAGAGGCAGATCAAATATAGTAGGAGACATCTATAAAATTTTCACAAATGTGCTTTATTTAGACCTTTTCTGAGATAAGGTAAACACTTTCTTAGAACTAAAACTTACTGCACTGAGACAGTGCTGGAGAGTACATCCCCCAGGAATACAATAGTGTCACAATTCACTAATATCTGATAAATTGTAATTTCAGCTCACCATAAATATCTGATAAATTACACCATGAGGCTAAATTACATAAGCATTTGTATTTCAACATATGAATTGACAAGACTTTACTCTCAAAACATCTACAATTTCTCTCTCCAGATTGTTCATGAAACACAGCCTGGGACTTCTTTTAGACTTAAGAAGATTAAATTTTGTTATGGTGCCCATATCCTGAAATGTTTCTGCCGAAGGACGATAAATTTTTAGATGCCTTCCTCATAGTGAATAATTTGTGCACTCTAGATGGAAATGAGGGAAGGTGGGACTATTTGCAAACTGGGAAAAGGCATATGGTTATGTCAAGTGGGGTCCTGTGGATTTTGTGAAAAGAATGGTAAAGAATCGAATCACATTCTCCCATAATCTCAAGCCAGAAAACTCCAGCTTGCTTCTAGAATCTGTTCATCTCTCTTTCACAGCTATTCATCCTTCAGATCTTCCTCCTGCCCTTTAGTTTTTCTCAATCCAATTTCCATTTCATCCTTTTCCCATTCATCTTGCTTCTATTGTCAGTTAGTGTGTTTCTCAGTCATCCTTTTGGTGTATCCCATCTCCACCCATTGCCTTGTAATCTTCATAACAATCACTCAGTAACTTAAGCCTATTGCCATCCTTTGTTTATTGAAAATGCCCATATCTCATTGTCAAATGGCATCACTACTGCAACTACTTTGTTTAAGTTGTGTGGCCTTGTTACAGCCCATGGGCACAGCTTGCAGCTACATGTCTTACTATGTTGGGGAACTGAAAATTGCACTTACTTTCAAGAGAGATATGGACATCCTTATGAATTCCCTTCACCAGAATCTTTCTTCAGTGACAAATTTTGATCACTTCTGCTACACATAATATCTAATATTGGTAGATTGATTTGTATGTATTTTGAAATAAATTTGGCTTTTAGCGTGTAAAACATGAGAACCACTTGATGCTCAAAGATTTTAGTTTATGAACTTACTGCTTTGGCTCACTGGCTGTTGATTAAAGTTATACAGTGTAATGTACACAATTTGGTTTGTAGCTTCTTACAAACATTTTTGCACATGGAAGCCCTGTTATTACTTTCTTCCACTGTTTTATAATTGCATTTTTGTGTATGCTAATGCAGGCACTTCAAATGGGATGGCAAAGTCTCTTCTAGATTCTGTTGGTGAATCTTGTACTGCATTTAATGCAACTCTTGCTATAATTAGAGGTAAATATCCTTCTAAACAAAAATGTGTACTCCTGAACTGAAGTTTCAATTGCATTTCTATTCTTGTTGAACTAAAGAAGCTTTTTATATCTATGCATGTTTGGTCTATGGCAGGGCACAAGAGATCACTAGATGTAGCTACAGTTACACAGGGGCAAAAAAGATATTTCAGTGTGCTGATGCTTGCCTGGGGTATGTATATCTGAGATTGGCTCTGGTGGTTTTGATACTGTTTTTGTTTCATATAATGCTGCTATGCGCTTAGTTGTTTGCAAATTGATATATGATACTAAACTATCTGACAGGACTCATTGTTTTTCAGGTCTTATAGCTGATATAGATATAGAGTCTGAGAAGTATAGGTGGATGGGTAGTGCTCGAATGGATTTTTATGTATGTCCTACATCTGTTTCCTCTATGTAATTTTTCTTAAATTTCCGTATCAGAAGTTATACCTCCAGATCTTCTCACTGGATTTATTTACAAATTTCTGCTTGCTGTAGAACTTCATTCCTTGGTCTCTCTCTCTCTCTCCCCTTCTCTCTTTTGCTCCATGGTCCTTCTCTTTCTTTGGAAGGTTTGGTCTCATTACAATTTTATTCGAGGTTTACTGACCCAGAAGTTTTGGTCAGTGTTTTGTGTACCTGAACCATTCTTCATGGACCCTAGTTCCACCCTCTTCCGTCCTATCTTTTCCCAGAAGAAAGAAAGAAAAGATAAAGTTGAATTCCTCTTCAGTTGATTGCATGATTTATGGTTCTAAGATTTTGAAGGAAGCTTATTTGTAGCTTTTAAAGCATCATGATTTGCTTTTAATTGCTAGTCTCATTGTTCGTCCAGGCAATACAGCGGATATTTTGTCTTCGAAGGTATCATGGCTGTATTAAATTTGTAGCTGCACCAGGGTTTGAAAATTTTGGAGAACCAAATGAGCTTGGAGGTGAAATTGATGAGCTTAACTCAAATTGGATTATGCGAAATGGCTATTGTGGTCCCGCTTTTGACATGAAGGATTTCAACCGCAAGATTGAGGGGCCTTTTGTCTCAATCTGGCTTCATAATGTACCTTGGGGAGGTGAAGATGTTCTGGCTGCACCTGATGCCAAGGTTGGTTTGAGTTTCTTTGGACATAATGTGAATGTTGTCTCATTAAACTTGATCTAACTTCTCTAGGGGCTACTTTAAAAGTATACCCGATAGAACGACTTCTGTAATCTGTAGTTCGAGTTTGGAGCAGATCTTTCTTTTTGTTGTGAACATATACACTTTTTAGGGCTTATTTCTAAGTACTTAAAGTCAGGAGTTACCTTTAAAATGGCTGATTTAACCGTGCGCGTCTCCTTCTTTCATGCCAATTTTTTTCCAGCGTTTCCTGGTTCTGAACTTTTGATCCTAAAGTTATTTTTACTATTTCTTTTGCTTGATTAGATTTGTGGTACTTGTGAAAAACGCAGCATAGCTTTTCATTTCGATTTTTTTCCAGGGAGAAAATGATGATATCCTGGTCAGGAATAGATTGAACAATAATTGAGAAGGTCTACTTTACTTTGTCTAGATCTTCAATTTATACAGAACAGAAAAGGGAAGGTAAATAAGAGTAGGAAACACTTAGAAAATGCTTTCTTATGCTTTTTCGCACCAAAGAAAAAGAGTTAAATCTTTTTAGCCATGGAAATGATTTGTTGTATGAATTTTCTTTTTAGAATCTTATGTTTTGATCTCCTTATTGCCTTGCCTGGGTAAGCTAGCCAAAAAAATATCCTTTTCTTCACAGAAAATTACAGTTTTTACTTTTTAGTAGCTAGTTTTCAAGCTGATCCTACTTTTCAAGACTTTCCACATGTTGTCTTTACTTTATAAAAGCATATGAACTTGGGGTTCTAGCCTAGCAGATTTTAGATTTTCTAGAGAAAGAAGTAAGGACATCATGTGCAAAATCTGGCTCAGACATTTTACCCTAGAAAATGGATAAAGAATCTTGAATTTATCACGGGGGAAGTACAAAAAAGCTGTAACTATCCTTTCTGGATCTTGGTCAACGGCCTCTGCTGGAAAGCCACTAATTCTGGAGCTTTAAAAACGTATAAACTGATGGTGATGCTTTGGAAAGTGCATTGTGATACATGCTAAAGGTTTCCTGCTTCCACTGAATTCTTGGGGCATCTTCACTCGTAGGTTTTTTCTCTTTTTAAGGATAAGTAAGCAAAAGAGTTTATCAATCAATTACTTTGCCACATTTTGAATATAGATACAAAGAAAAATGTTTTGATTTGATCGCCAAAGGCAAGTTTCCTTTTGTATGCTAAAAGCAGGCTCCTTATTTCCTACATCACAGGCCACATACGTGATAGACTTTTCTGATTAAATGATTTTATATTTCTAGAGGTGAAGATCCTCTGCTTTGACTAGGACTCTTGCAGCCTTGCAGGTAGTAACTTGATATAAGTAGTTTTCTTCTTTTACTCTCTCATAAACATAAGCGCATTTATGTGTAGGATCTCCTACAATAAATGGTTTAATTATAGTTCCATTGCTGAAGGAACAAGTCTAACCCCTTACTATCAAAGGGTAACACTTGCAGATCCATATACTAAGCTGTTATTTACCATTTTTCTCTCTTTAGAAGCTCTAAGCTGTGGATACTTTAACGCAACCATCCTGAGTTTGGCATATTTTGAATTCTCATTTCGTCTTCTGTCTCATATGCAGTTTTCAGATGGTTACTTGGACTTGGTTGTGATGAAGGATTGCCCAAAGTTATCCTTGGTAACGCTGATGAGCGGATTAAACAAAGGAGGTCATGTTAGATCACCACATGTCTTGTACTTGAAGGTAGATTTATTGTCTTAGCTTTCTAAGTCAGCTCCATTATGCAAGTTCTTGTCTCGTTTTTTTAAAATTCATTTTGGAGCAACTCTTGAAATGCATTTTGCTGTTGCTTATTATAATAAGACCTAAAGTTTTCCTGTTCATTGTTTTGAAAGTTTCTAAATCCGATGTTTGTTTGTCTCCTTGCTTGTTTAGCGGTAATCGCACTCTAGTACTGTAGTTCCTCGACGAAATAGGTTTTGGTTTTGTAGCATCTGAATTACACATTGGCACACCTTTGCCTGAACAATCAGCAATACAATACCCCATTCCCCTAACCTTAACCCCATGCAAATTCACATTTGATGCGTTAAAATTAGAAATAAGTTCTTTAGTGATAAGTCAACTTTTGAAATCAGAGACTAGTTGCATGAATTAATTAGGATTTAACCTAAGCCTTCTCATTGATCTAAAACAACCACAGGTAAAGGCTTTCAGTTTAGAGCCTGGTTCACGAGCAGATGACCCAAACAAGGAAGGGATTATTGATGTAGATGGTGAGGTCCTTGCCAGAGGTAGAGGAACTTACAAGTGTGATCAGAAGACATTGATGGCCTACGGCAAGCTCCATATCAAAGTAGATCAAGGATTGGCTACTGTATTTTCGCCTATCAGTTCTTAACTTTTATGTGGTTCAATGTCTTTACGGAAAGAGAAACTAGTTCTGACTGGTGGATTCTGTATAGAATGATGTCATTAAAATGAAGGATAAGAATATATACCAGTATTTTTCATTGTTGCATTGCTTCTGAACTTTGTTCTGAGGGCTTTTGGTGGTCTCAGCTGGACAACTTTTCCTCTAACTTTGCACTTCATCTTTAACTAGCTTGGGGTTGAGGCAATGTAGTAGTTGTCGTTCTTCCATTCTATCTCCCTCTCTCCCCTACAAGAACAGTGGAGTTCGCTGCAAATGTTAGGTTTTCCCCACCTGGGGTTGGGGAGTCATTTCCAGTTTATTCCTGATCCTGAGAATTTGAAGGGGGCATATCCAACATAACACGACAAATATCATTTTTGGTGTGTATGAACCTAATTATGTCATTCTGTTGCTGATTGTGAAATGATATTGTTTGTCAAAATTTTGTACAACCCCCCCATATTCAAGTTGCTGGGGCTTAAACACATTTTACTTCGATGAGCCTCAAAAGAATGCATAGTCTAGAAGCTGATCAATAGTTAGTTTTATTTAAGCTTGCGGAGAGAGCGAAGAAAGCTAAGCTTGATTCTTAATTGAGCGGGAATAATTAAATGATCTGCTGTTTGCTACCGTGCTGGGTTGCTCGTCTTATTTGTCATTTTCATCTATTCATGAAAATTGATCTCTTTTCTTTCAGAAATTTTGGTTCTTATCTTTGATTGATTTAGTGTGGCAGCACATCTCTGGTCATGAATGTCATGTTCTGATTGGAAGAACTTTCTTTGTCAATTTTCATTTGATTGGAGGAATGATTGAACCAAATAAAAGTTATATGTGGATTATCGATCGACGGCATTTTCTGCATGGGTGCATGCGTCAGAATTAGACGCATATTTGATGCTCTCGGGCAGTGAATTTCACAGTCGATCATTTTTAATTTTGTTGTTGTTTCTAATTTTTTTTCTAGGACAGGTGAGAATCAGGGAATGGGAGGAAAATGAGACAGTGAAAATTGAACTCGTACCTGATGAGAGAGGCGTGTGCCGGTTCATTCCCTCTTTTACACGTAACTAATATTCTGCATATCAATAATTTATTCATGAATTTTGAAGGGGAATAAAGTTATTCATGCAGTTCGTTAATATGGTAGAATGTAACGTTTCTGTCATGAATAGATGTTTATAGGTCCAAGTCATCTTATAGAAAGAAAAAAAAAGAACTATCCGTACTCTGCATATATAGTAGTGTATGTAAACTTTTAAGTTGGTGAAAAAAATAAAACATTAAAATTGCAAAAAAATGAATCATGTTCCTTGTTATGGTTACACATGGACCATCTATATACAACACTTTTGGGTCAAGATTAATCAGGAATCATGATTAGTGGCAACGAATAACAAATACTTCTCTTTTGGCAAAATAGTGCTCAGTGCTCACAGCTGAAAGTGCTCGGATTTTCCGGTATCTTTAATTTCTTTTGCTTTTTCACGACGATGGGGCGACTGAAATTATTTCTTCCTACAAATTTCTAATTCCATCCCATGTAGCAATTATTCTTCCATGAAGTACTTAGTACGGTAACACATAATTAATAGTGTTATCATCAGCAAACACTATCAACTAATTAAAAGAAAGCTAAACCTTGGTTTCCAAATATAAATGCATGCATATGGTCAAAGTATACGTTATACAGTGGATATACAGTTCAATTATTACTTATAACTATGTCGGCATTTGACCATGATTTCAAATTATGAGATGAAATCTCAAATTCTCAAAAAAGTTTACGCGAGATAGACTTGTTCAACTACAAAATTTAACCCACAAGTTTATATTTTGTAAAAAAGAATCCACCAATTTATATTTATCAACCATTTATTTTAGATGTAAATAAAATTTATTATTGGTATTATTACATTACCAACCTTAGCTAACCATTTATATCAGATATAAGTTTTTCAATTATGTGGGAGGAGTAGTACACTACAACTCATGTTCAATTTTACTTTTTATTGAGCTAAAGTTAGATTAATAAATATTGTATTTTTTTAGAATGGCTTTCTGACACATTGTATTATACTTGTTATGAACTTTTACTTATTTGATAAGATTGTATAAGAATTGGGGAAATTTTGATAGTTTTTGCAACTTATGGGATTTTTATGTTTGTGAGATAAAAATACAACTTAAAAATTCCAAATTGTATGTCCAAACAAAACTTCATTTTTATCTCATATGATTTCATATCATGATTTCAAATTACGATTTCATCGCGCAGGGCCATACAGGCCCTATATGTTTGAGAAAAATGCGGAGCTGGCATATATGTTTGAGAAAACATAGGGATTTTGACTAATTTGGTGATATATCATCGAACCAACGTAACCCTTTTACCTACTGCACTCTAAGTAGACTTGAATCTTGTTCCTACATGACCTGATCAATTCGATCAGACACTCGTCATCTATTTTCATTGATTCGAATCTTTAACAACACAAAAAAATCATTGTTCAACTCTTTGACAACATGAAAAAATCAAAAGGTCTGCCCTCCCTCTCTATCTATCCATGGGATGGAAAGGCAGATGCCTTTAATGTATACTACTACTCAGTGCATATAGAATATCGTCTTACCCATGGGCGAACGAATTCTTTTTTGTCAGTGATAACCATTTGTCTCCGTCTTGAGCAATTCTTCTCACCTTTATTAAGTTAGACTCGAAATACATTTTTTTATTAATTCTAGTGATAACAAATTCTGTCAGCAGTCAATTTATTATTATCTATATATATACACACACAGAGATGGTTGCACAAGTTTTAAAAATTATAGTCGTAAATAGTTGAACAAAGTTATGAACACATATACAGTGACGTACGTAAAATTTTACGCAATTATAGCAATTTATTATCACATAATTAATTGCAAAATGCTTGGTGTAAACTTTTTATGGAAAAACATTTTTGATCGTGAAAAAATGTTATTATTGCTTTTGTTATTTAGAGATTTAGAATAACAATTGAATTTGTTAACAATAAGATTGTTTTTGCTAAATTGTTGTCAAATGTATTTTAAATAGTGAATAAAAGCAAATAATAGTAAAATAATAATCGACAAGATCAAAGTAACAAATACTATTAATTAGTCTATTTTTCAACGTGGCTGTCCAATAACATCACAGGGAAAACAAGTGATAGTTTGAGAGCTTTAATTAGTTGCAGAGTTAGAGAGTAAGATAATAGTAATGATCATCGCAAGCAGATATATACACGTGAGGGATATATTTAAAGCTAAATCTACAAAACGTCTTGCATGTAGCTGCTTTAAAATAATTCATATTTGCACGTTATTTCTATTATGTGTAAGACTGTATAGCTGTTGAAGAGGATTCTAAATTCTTTAGAAACAAATACACTTTCGAGTTCATCTTGACCGGTCATTGAGATGTTCCCGACCTTGTGGTTCGAGACTAGGCGAGCTAAGATCGTAGATCTGATCCTTCGAGAGATGGGAGCAATTTTACCGGACGAGCTCATGTGTGGAGGTGTTTTCAATCTCCGCATATCATCGTCTAATATGTCTAGCTGTCAAATTCGATTTTGACCCATAGAGATTTCTTTTCATGCGTGAATATATTGTCTTGTCCTACTAAAACATGCTTCTCTGAACCAAACTTTTGATTGTACATGATGATGATTTTTCATATTTTCTATAGTATTTACTTGTTTTACTAACTTGTTTGCAGGATGTTGGGATCTATGTAGTTTTGATTATTGACAAAGTCGATGAAATAGGTCAGCCAAGCTGTTTCAAGGGAGTATAAAATTTACTATCTAAAGAAGTTGACATGGCAGCAATAAATGTTCAAATAAACATAAGTTGCATGTATCAAAAGATGGTTAAGCCATGTTACTCACTCTCAGTGAAATAAACATGTGCAAAATTGAAGTGTTGGAGTTCTACTACAATACTAAAGAAGCAAAGAGTTTGGCTTGAAGAAGAAGTCTCACTTGAAGTAGAACTCTAAGTCAAGAAGAGTTTGATTTGATGGGTAATTCGAAGTGAAGAACAACTCTATGAAGATTGTACATATGCTGATTTGTAAGAGTTGGATTTGATTAGAACAAAAAGGAAGCCAAGAGATTGACTTGAAGAAGGATCCTACTTGGAGTAGACTTCTAATGTGGGCAAAGGTAGTTGCTGCAAAGATGTTGAAGAGTTTTGTATATATAGAAGTGTGACTTCTCAAAGCAACTCGTGCACTCACAAAATGAGAAAAAAGAAAATCTGTAAAGAGTGAGATTTGCATCATTTGAAGTGTGAAGAAATTCAATTGACGAACTTGGTCCTAGTAAAGTAATAGGCTAGAGTTAGCAATCTTGTACTAGGAGTTAGTCATTGAGTTGTAATTGATGTAATCTTAATTCAGTGAGTTATAAACTGGATTAAGAGGAGTTTGTCTTCAAGTAGAGTATACTGGGAGACATTGGGAACACATTCCTAGGGAGGAGTGTGAATAGCTAGGAATTAGAGTTTATAGTTCCTTTAGGTTACAAGTGTTGTAATCTGTTGTTTGAAGATGCTCTTTGAAGTTAGTGAAGTTGGAGAAAATCATGTGGATGTAGAGGTCGTGGTTTTTCACCTTTTGAACCGGGTGTTTTCCACGCTAAATCACCGTCTCATTTATTTACTATTTAATTCACATAAGTGGAACACGTCTGGCAACTTGTTTCATTCGTAGGCAAACAGCAAAGACAAGTCCTTAGGTTGTGCCCAACACAGGACTAATTGAATCGTATATACAAATTAATTTGTTGTAAATTTCTGGCTTCTGATACATTTGTACTAGAGTTTGAAGTACTTTTCGGTGATTTTCTGTTGGAAATCTTACCAAAAATACCTGATCATAAAATTTATAGAAAATTTTTGAAATCAAAGAAAATATATCACCCAGTATAGGTGTATCCCTCAGGATTCAACAAGCTCTTTTAATATAAAACTAGGAGTGAGAATCTAACAAAGATTAAATTAAAAAATAAAAACCAGCACAATAAAATATAGTATGAAGAAAATCGCTCATTCTCTGCTAAAAGAAAAGGTGAAGACTCGGAGGAAGACCCATAACAAACTCACGTATATATCATGGTCAATCACCTGTCTTTAATAATTATAATAATTATGCAAGATAATTACAAAATTAATATCTTGAAAGAGATTTAAGGCTAATCAAATATTTATTACAAAATCAAATAAGGATAAATTGAAATTGCATATGGTGCTGAAAGTAATATTCGAATAATAAAAAATTTATGGCCGACTAGAAAAGAACTAATGATAAGTTATGATAGTCATAACTCACCATAGGAAATAATAATATTCTTTTTCGAATATAAAGTTATTTTTTCAACCCTCTAAGATCTAAATTCAACTTTAGTGTGTGTATATATATGATATAATCTAAATAGATTTGTATATTTATGTCGTACATTTTGATGTAGTGTATACCTTAAAAATTATTAATGCATTCCAAAATTGTAAAAACATGGTAATGATTAATAAAACTTATCCATATCCGATTATTTAACCAAATTTGATTTACAAGGTTAAGCGATAAATAGCTTAATCTAAGTAAAAATACATGTTAACTAGCTAATTATAATTAAGTGATGAGATTATATATTATTATTCACTTGGGTGTAAATAATGGGTTGTTGGAAAAGTTTTTTCCACATTTATAGCTATCCCAACTATTTTCAATAAATATACTATTACTAGTATTTTATTCTTAAAAAACTAATTTCTATTACAATATCCCGGGATTTTTGGACCATAGATATTCCTTTTTCACAACAGTGGTCCATATCTCGACTAATAAATCATATGTTATTGGTATTATAAAATAACTTGATGTCCCTAGTACCAAATATATATATAGGGGAATGAACTAGTATGAGAAAATTAATGTTCAACAATGTCACACTATAAGTCCAGTCACGTGACATGTGTTGGTCTCAGATGTCCACCGATGGCGTCAAGTCATGTCTTCCTACATGGACCATGGTCACTGTGCGTATCATTTCAAGCTTTCTGTTTGAGCTATTTGTTCTTTTAATGGTAAGTTTCGGGAAGTTATTATAAAAGACTTTTGAAGAGTTGTTGGAGTACTAAATGGACATTGATAATTTAATATATTCATAACATTCTCTTTTAAATATTTATAAATAATTTTCTTCGATAAAATTTTATTTAAAAAATGATGGGAAAAAATCTTAATGAAAAAAAACAAACATACATATATTTGAAAATACGCATCTCTAATTGCGTCATTAAAAACTTTACGAGAAAAATTCACTTGGGACAAATCTTGGTTAACACTACTAAAAAAAAAGATAGCAAAAATCAACCTGCAAAAAGAACAGAAAAAATCAATCTTCGGGGATCACTTTTTTAGCGCACAAAATGAGAAAATGCAAATGGACCTCCGGATGACGATTTTTTTGTTAAAAAAAAAAAGAATTACAAAATCTCGATCTGATCTTTTAAAATAAATAAATATGTTTGAAGAATATAAATTAAAAAAAACTTAATCTGTTGGCATTTTTGTAGTAGTGCAAGTGTAAAAAGAATACCACCCCCCTCCCAATGAAAACTTCATTGATATTTTAGAGGTGATGCATTTCAATATTCTAAATAAATCAACATTTCATTTAGCGTGAAAAAAATAATTTTAATCGATACATTATCTTTTCAGTTGGCTTACGTAAGAAGTACTTTTTTCATATATTATCTGACAAAATATTTTGATATATAATAGGTACAAGACCAATAACCTATTCATTCATAATAATGAAACATATTTCCTTCAAACTTTTTTAAAGATGAGTTGTGATATTTTCAAAACCATAAATATGACTATGCCTGTATGATCATAAATTTTATGTCATATTGCCACATTCACTAACAAAAATAAGTATGTATTCATAATATTTATTACAGGTTATCGCCTTCACTTCAGAAAATGATACATGATTGATCATCCGAATATGTCTCATGACTTTTTATATCATATCAATGAATTCATTATCATTATTGTGTGATGATATTTTTTGAACCCTATGTTCTCTTACTTATATTCATCGTAACGGAGATATTTATTTCATCCCTTGTTACGTCCATATCCATAACCATGATATGGACCATGATTGTTATAAATTTTATCTTTCTCAAATTTTTCATATGCATTAATATTCACTTCAAAAATATGAAGCAGATTCAAAAAGGGACGAGTTTCAAGATTTTCCATATATATTATTTTGTCTCAATCATTATATACCATTAAAATGCATGATGTATTAGAACTTAAATCAAATATTTTTGTAATCATCATATATCCGGACTCAATTCAATATCTTAACGCCTTCCCTCTTTCAAAATATCATTAATTCATGAGAAAACTCGAGGCATGTAATATAAAGAATTTAATTCTCTAACATATCTATAAAGGGAGGTTACATAAATACAACTTTTTAAAATTATAATTACAAAAGTTATAACTATTTTCTTAATTATATAATATACAATATATATCTTATACATGATTAAATGGATAAATATTGTAAATATGGTAATTTTCTATAAATGACATAAGTAATAATTTGTTCTATAGTTTAAGTAAATTAAATATGGTAAAAATTTAATATATATTATTATATTTAATATCATACAGATACACTAAATTGTATTATTATATTTTTTAAAAAAACTTATTCATGTTATCCTTATATCATCATCCATAAATTTTTCTTTTACTTTAGTCTTTCACATATAAAGATTATGAATATAATATATATTAGACACCATATACTATATATTATATTATGCATATGTGTATCATCAATATATTATATTATATTATATTATTGAAGCATATATGTGCATCTATTTTTTATATTATGCATAATTTTTATTAATAAAAACATCACACATATACTAAATATGTATTTATATTTTCTTTAGTCTTTCACATATAAAGATTATGAATATAATATATATCAGACACCATATACTATAAATTATATTATGCATATGTGTATCAATATATTATATTATATAATTGAAGCATATATGTGCATCTATTTTTTATTTGATGCACAAATTTTATTAATAAAATTTTATACTAAATTTTAAAATATTCATGGATCTTAAAACATATCGATATAATAAAAGTAAATTTTAATAAATCACAACTGATTTATAAAAAAAAATAGAGAAGAAAGGGATTCTTGGAAAATCAAATAAAAATAGAGAAGAAAGAGAGATTTTTGAATTTTTTGAAAAAATAAATACGGGGAAGATAGAGGAATTTTTGAGAAAATAAAAATGGAGAAGAGAGAGGGATTATAGGAATTTTTGAAAAAATAAATATGGAGAAGATAGATGAATTCTTGAAATTTTTGGAGGATTTTTGAATTTTTTGCAAACAAAAAAAAAAGATGAAAAAGAGAGTATTTTATATTATTTTGTGTATTTAAATTGTTATATTAGGTATATAATCTTTTTTTAATATTTAATTAGAACAGATATTTTAGGAAAGTAAAAATTGTACAAAATATAATTAAAAAGATAAGATTTTAAATAATTTGTATTTATGTAATTTTATTAAAGAAGTTGTAATTTTTGTAATTATAATTTTTAAAAATGGTATTTGGATAAAAAATCCTATGTATAACTGATCATAATAAGCCCATAATTAACAATATCCACTTTTAGTAATCTGCATAAATGAATTTACTCATAATAAGAATTGAAAAATAATATCACTTCAGGTGATCACGTATTTCTTGTAAAAGTTATTGAAGATTATTAAGTGAAGCTATTATTATTTTATATTATTATTATTCCCTTTATAATTTCTTTAATTACGATATTATATCGTTCTTCATGAATAAATTTGATGCCTTTAAAATGAATTGTAAACATGAATCCAAATATAATAACATACATAATATTGGTCAAGAGTATTTCAAAATTAATGAATCATTCAAACATCACATGTAAAGGTTATGACTTTATTTAAAATACATAAAAGCTTGCAATTATATATCTGTGTGTACATACAAAAATATATACTTTATATGTTAATATATAACACGCAAAATAGCAAGCATTAGTTGTTGCTTTCTTATCTTCATTGGCTGTATCTTAAAATCACATATAGGTGCACTTATAAACAAAATGAAGATAGAAAGATTTAAATCAGAACAAATAAAATGCTTGAATTACTTTACAGATTTATCCACTTCAGACATAACATTTACATTACTAATTGATTTAGTAGAACTTGATGAACATAGACAAAATTATATTATTCAAGTGCATGAAATCATTCAAATTAATACACGATTTAATATTAATTATCTTTGAGGAAATGATAGTAGAGAGGTTTTACCTCTTTATAAAGAATTGCCTCTGATTGAAAAGGCAAGCTTACCACCAAAAGTATGATACCTATGATTTGAGAATGGACGTAAGGACAATTTGTCACCTCACATCACAGATGAATACTACTTATGAACTCGGTTAATTAGAGTTTCGGGCTGATAACATAATTTTAAACTTAAAGTTTTTAGTATTAATGATCAAGTCAGAATAAGGTATATATAGGAGAATATAAAAGTACAAACGAATTTATGTACGACATGTATCACACTCAAGTCAAGTGATGTGACACGTGTTGCTCTTGCATGTCCACCAAATATTGCTCTTGCAATGGCCTCCAAGTGTCACACTTGCATGGTCGTCAAATATCTTTTTGCATGATTATCACGTGTTACTATTTAAAGTACTTACAAAGCTATCTGCTTGAGTTACTTACTAGCTGCTTATTTAATTACAAGTCTTGTGAAACTACTGCAAAGCTTTACAGAAGTTGTAAGAGTAGTGAATGAACATCTACAATTTAGTATATTCATAATAATCAATAATTTTACCTATCAAAGTATTGACGCATGACAAAATTTTTTGTATTGGAATTCAGACTTGGATTCTAAGAGTCCGTTTAGGTTAGTTGATTGTAATTAATAGTTGATAACTGTTATGTCACGACAGACATAACAAACAATTTTTAAGTGTTAAAATTAATTTTATAAATAAGCAATTACATATTTGTATAAAAATATTAAAGGTAATAATCGCTCTGTATATATGATATTTTTTGTTTTTTGAGATTCCAATCTCTTAATGTTGACAGTGTTTTTGAACATAAAATCTTTATTTTTTTAAAATAAAAATTTAAATATTTAAAAAAAATATAAAAAATACTATAAATCATAATAATTAATAATTTAAAATATTTAAAAGACGAAAAAATTACAATAAAAAAGCAACTCATAATCTGAACACTGTTATAAATAATGTTTTTATAGTTTATACAGCCGCTCCTATGATAGCCAAGACATTTATTTACATAATAACTTTTTTTTTCTTTTTAAAAAATTAATTTCAAATTTGTACTATATATTAGATGAGTTAAACTCTTTAATTTTTAACCGGTTATTATTTCTTTTTTTATTGGACGAAAGGCGTACGTGTTAGGGGACTTGCATGTTTTTCCAATGTTTCTTTTCTACTTTAAGTCGCTTTACTCACAAGTCAACTAACAAGACTTAGATTTTTTTTCCTTCACACACGTGACACGTCACTTTACAAAATTGTTCCGCTAATTGATAATATTTTTACAACTACTATTTATTTTAATACTAATACTGTTCGAGTCTTTATATAGATTATAATTATTTTATTAAATATGTTATTGTTAATTAACTCGTGCAAATATATTTATTATTTTATGAATATTGCCATATTATTTGTTAGCTATTAAACAATAAGGCGTTTTTTCAAAATTTCTATGCTTACAAATGTAGTAATAGATGTGTGATTTGATGATGTGTCTGGGACCTATGAACATAACAACGCAATAAAATAATGAATGAAGAAGAATGAACTGAAGGCATTGAAAGAAGGAACAACAAATTTGTTACTTGTGTTTGATTAATTATTTTATTAAATTGGAGTTTTTTTTTTTAAGTGTTATATCTATACTTCGCACGTATACTCGTTATATCTACATACATTAAACTTAATTTCTAGTCTTTAGAAAAAGCCTATTCCCCTTCTATAATTTGGATCTACCGATTATGATTAGTATGCTGTTTATATGCTTCTTAATATGTCATAGATTTTTTTTTCTTTATCTTGTGCACCAATTTAAGATCTAAGGGAACCAATTCTAAAACTCCATATATAATTTACGATAGTCTTTATTTTGATTAAATTGATACATAATACCTGACTTTAGATCTAACTTGAGCAGTTAAACTTTATCTTAGCTATTTCAAGATTGTTGCTAAATGACATTATCTTATGATAGTGAAAAGTATTCTCCTTATAGTCTCTATTGGCGGGTCAGTTTTGAAGTTTGAGTCTCAAGCTAGGAATACCACTTTCTTAATGCTCCCTAAATTATCTTCTTTCATGTCATTCTCGAAGTCTCATAATTTTATTTTTATTTTAAATTTAAAAATAATGGGTGTATATTTTAAAATAGGATTGTGACTAATGCACTTTATAATGCATTGGCGATCTCTTGAATTTGTCCTTCATTATGTGACTACAACTAGTATTTCAAATATTAATTTTAGTATACGTGTTTTGTATGTATCTCATTAGTAATAGATTTTTTTTTAAAAAAAAGAAAAGAAACAGACTTACCTTCAAATTTTGTCTCTATTGCTTTTTTTTTCTATAATTCGTCGCTAAATAGAAATTAATAATGAATTTTATTGTTTAACTTTTAATTGACGATTAATATTTATTTAATAGTGAAATAGCTTAATATATAAAAAAATATTGAAAATAACAATTCATTAAAAACACAAATTTGAAAAATTATATATTTTTGTATTTTAAATATTCGTAAGTGAAAGAGTAAATTCTATATAGCTTCTAGAAAAATAACAGATAAGCAACAATTTAAAGTTTAAACTTATGTTAAGTAAATATTATGTAAATAAACGACTTAATATTAAAAAATTACAAATAATTATTTATTGGAATGAATGAAAAATAATTAATGACAACTCAACTATAGATATTTTACTTTTACAGTCTCATCATCGTTCTTTCAAATTTATATTTTAACCAATATGATTTTTAATACTATATTATTATTGATTTTGTTCTATCTTTTAAAATTTCTTTCACTATTGGTGTTTTTTGTATGAAAACAAGTTCATGTATTCAGAAAATTTTGATAACATGAAAAAAGTTACTTATACGAAGAATTTGAAAAATTATTGAATGAGATTACTTTACTAATTAATTAATTGAAAGACCTAATTATTTGTTTTCAATATTAAAGAATCTAATGTCACTTTTATTTAATCAAATCTTTGATATTATCTCATTCCAAATTTTAATATTTAATTTTATTATGATTTTATAAATAAAAACTATATTTTCAAATGGTTGAAAAGAACAACTTCCCTTTGTTATTTGTTAATATTATTGATTTTATATAACTTATATATAAAAAAAATAATAAAAAACATAAAGCAATTTACATAATATAATTCAAAAACAATTTAAGTTTATTCTAATTTTTATAAGTCTGTGAAGATGTGCAATAAAATGATGCATCATATCTAAGAGAAATTTTATATAATAATCATGAATGTGAAATAAACACAAGTGCATTTTTCAATCATTTGTTTGAGTTTAATTATTTTTTTCACTTTGCTATTCGATCTTTACCCTTATTTCTAGTATGATTATGTTACTTGGTTTAACGATAAAAGAATTTATATAAGGTAAAATTTTTATTAATTTCAAATTATTAAATAATATTAATATTTTTATATATTTAAAGTAAAAAATTAATAACTAAAATTTTATTGATTTTAAAATTATAAATATTAAAAAAATAACTAAATGATATTTTTATTTTATTTTTTAAATTAGGAATAATAGCAATCATGACAGCGACCCTACCACTCTAATCATGCATTAATGAGAATTCTTGCTAAAATAGTAAGAACTTATTCTACAATAAATCTTTTCTTTTTTTCTTATTTTAGTTGTCTCATCTACAAGGTTTTGGACTTAAAAGGACAAATCAAAACACGTCCTCTTTTTTTTTTTTTTTTTATAAATATTTTGTTATTCTTCCCTCTATTTTATTTTACTTATTATTTACATATAATTTAAGTGCTATATATATAAAGGTAAAATTCTAATGATTTTAAAGATATTTATGTAAGATAAAATCTTAATGACTTTAAATTATGCATATTAGAATTTTCTATGAAATTCAGATAAAGAAAGATTTTAATAAGAAATAAATTAGTTAATTTTAAATGACTTAATATTTAGTACTCTTTACATAATTAAAATAAAAAAAATTTAATAGTAAAATTTTAATTGACTTTAAAATTTTAAATATCAAGAAAATTATTAAATACCAATTATGCCGAATGTGAACTCTACCTTTTAAGAGTAAAAGAGCGAACAACATTTCGCAAAGAATATTATGCTTTTAATATAATATAAATTACTGAGTAGTAAAATATACATAAATATTTATTTAGAAGATCATCGAAGGTATTAGGCTTTATTAGGTAATTAGGTAAATTATATTACATAATTCTTGATTACCCATGAAAAAAAAATTATTTTCTTATATATATCTAGTTACTATATCCTTAGAATTAATTCTAACTTTTTTTATTTATAATTAATTGATAACTAAATCGTCAATTACAAAATCATACAATAAAAAACTAAGATAACATCCGATCTTTCTCACATATAGAAACAAATTCTTTCATATTCACACAATTTACAAAATTAATCTTGATTATTTATGGAAAAAAATTGTTTTCTTATATGTAACGCATGCTTTTAATATCATTAGAATTATTTCAATTTTTCTTTTTTATATTTAACTTATAAATAAAACAATAACTTTAAAATCATACAATAAAATAATTCTATGTGTATTTTAAATTTTTAATAGCTTAAATTAAGATATCATTCAATCGCTGTCACATATAAAGAGGGTTGTTTCATATTCACATTTCAAATAAACTTTACAAATTGCTCAACATTAAATAATTTTTAATTTTGGAAAAAGTAGAAATAAGACTGATATAGTTGCCTAAAGAACATGATTTTTTGAAAAATTTAACTCCTTTGTTTAAATTTATTTATTTAATTTTAACTTGATATAAAATTTTTAAAAATAAAAAAAAATTAAATTTTATGATTGTTACTATAAATATGTAAAATGCACTAAAATTTTTAATTTTATAATTCTAAATATATAATATAAAAAATTAAAATTAAATAATTATTAAAAAATAATATTATCTTTAAGATGCATTAAAAAGGAAATAAGACAAACAAATAAAATCAGAACAGTAAGTAATGGGTCAAAATGAAATTAGATGCACATTAGTCCTATTATCCCAAAATGCCCCTCCACTTAATCTCCTGTCAAGCCGACTCAGGCTCAGGTGATGAGTATAATATAGTAAATTCACTCCCTTTAAGATAACGTGGAATTTTCCTCCAATGAAAAGGACTACAACAACGAGTACAAATACACACACACAGTCACACAGTGAGTTGTATAGACTATATATATAAAACCCAACGACACGTTGCTGCTCCTCTTTCTCCTCTCTCTCTCTCTCTAAAATCTTCAGTCTCTGCAAATTAAACCCTCTCTCGCTCTCTGTAATGGCTAGCTCTCTATCACTCCATCACTTCATTTTCTCTCTCTAGAATTCTCCTTCTCTCTAGGGTTTCAACTTTCACCTTACCTTCTTTAGCCATCTTTAACGGGAATTTTATACTCCAATCATTCTTTTCGTTGTTGAAGAAAAAAAAACTTTTGCTTTCCTTTTTTTTTTTCTTTTTGTTCTTTTCGCACCTCTTGTTTGTGTATAAGTTTTTCTTTTTTTCTGTTTTTTTTTTTGTTTTTGGGTTTAGGGTTATATGTAGAGGTTTGTGAGTTTGATAAACTTCGATGTCGTCGTCCGTGGCGCCTTCAGGGAATGTTTGCTTCAACAACAACTGCAAAGAATCTGTTGAAAGGACAAGGAAAGGTTGGCGGCGTCGCACCGGCGAATTCGCTGACCTATGTGATCGTTGCGGGTAAACTTTTTTGATCTTTTCTAGTTTGGAATTTTGAATTTTTTTTTTGACGCCTTTGGAGTTTACGAATCTTAAAAGACAAATCATTAATGAATTCTTGAATAATTGAATGAACGGGCTTAAATGGAGATGAATGGTTATAAAGTCTTCATATGACTGACTCCGACTGATCTGGAATCGAGACCTGAGTAGTTGTTTGTGATGTGAAGGATAAAAAGTTTATATCTTTTGCTTTTATTAATTATAAAGATTTAATTTTTCTTGGGGTTCCTATTTGGTACCTTTTACCAATTTTTTTTCCTGGTTATCGAGAATGTAGAGTGAGTCTGTAAGTTATGCTTGAAGTATTTTATCCTAACTGTTAGTTTAGCTAATGTTACTTGGACTGAACTGCTTTAAGTTTATGGTGTCTTTATTATGCTTCATGTGATGTACTTATGTGGATGCTTATTAAGGAATATAATTACTTCTGTTTGGGTTAATTGACCGACTATATATGTAACAATTTAAAGACTTTTTCCTTTTATTGCACATAAACAGTTTAGATGGGAAGTCTCCAAGGAAAAGGTATTATTTTAATACAGATTACCCCCTTTATAAGTTGATTGCTACATTTCACTCAGACAGTCTTTTTTGACCTTTTTGTTTTGTACAAGTTATTTTAACCAATTTTTTTTCATAAGTTGCTGAATTATTGAGTAATTGAATGAACATGCTTAAATGGAGATGAATGGTTATAAAGAGTTCATATAATGACCCTGACTAGTTTGGCATTGAGGCTGAGTAGTATTTGACTATTACTTACAGTAAATGTGAAGGGTAAAAATTATAACTTTGGTTTTTATTAATTATAAAGATTTAATTTTTCTTGGGGTTTCTATTCCCTTTTTACCAAATTTTTTGTGGTTATCGAGAATGTAGGGTGATTATGTAATTTATGCTTTATGTATTTTGTTCCAACATTTAGTTTAGCTAATGTTACTTGGTTTGAACTGCTCTAGGTCTATGGTATCTTTATTATGTTTCATATGATACAATTACGAGGATGCTGACGTAGGAATAGAACATTCTGCTGCTGTCTGGGTTAATGCACTGTGGATATGTGTAAAAATTTCAAGACTCTTTCCTTTTATTGCACAGAAACAGTTTAGATGGAAAACTATCCCCCGAGGAAATTGTTATTTTCATGTAGATACCCTCGTTATACCAATTTGATTGACATTTCATACTTTGACAGTCTATTTTGACCTATTCTTTACCAGAATTTTATACGTTAATTTTGAACAAAACTTTAGATCAACTTTTTGATAGAGAAAAATTGGAGTTATAGTAATTGGTTCTGTATTTTATTAATAGTTGCGGAATGTGAAACTACATAGAGATACTCCAAATTAAATTTCCTTTTTGCTTTGAAATATGTCTAGTACTTGATAAATGCTTGTCCACAAAAGAAATCAGCTTAAACTCACTAGGCAGAAAGTAATAATGTTTTCCGGAGGTTCAGCAAATTTTTTCTCAGTAAAAGAATCAGAAAATAAATACATTCATTTAAAAGTTATTTTTGATTAGCAATTATGATTGCATGAATTTGTTCCTCTTTACATGAATTAAGTTAAACAATTTATAGAAAAATATGATTCCATGATTTTGGTTCAAATCCCAGCAAAATAATAAATGTTAGGTGCTCTAAACTTTGGTGGAGAATTATCCGGTACATCCTTGTGTTAGTGTGAGATAGCAAGTACTTTGTGGATTAGTACCACACACCATTGTCACTTAAAAAAACTAGGCATTTTGTTTTATTCCTTTTAGTTGCTATTGACATATCTAGGTAGAACACTTGAAAATACTGAACCATAAAAATTTAATTTCTAGTTACTTTCAAGTAGGTATGGAGCAGGATGATTATAGGGATCTCAAGCCGATCCCAACTAATTTGGGATGAATGTAAGGTGGCGGCATTTACAATTTTTTTCTTCTTCAAGGAGGTGCCTTTGACATTGTAATAGATCTAGGCATCTAGCATTACTGGAGTAATTTAGAAGTCCAATTATTTAGCACCAAGCTATGGGCCTATATATGTACTAATAGGCAAAAATGATGTTTGATGATGACCATTGGCATTTTTATTATTTATGTGAGATTTTTTGAAGACGTGTAAGGATATATTGGAGCAAGTAGCAAACTAGGGACACAAAGACATTGAAGATTTTAGATTTAAGGGATAGAACACATGTATCTAGATAATATTTTCAATTTCTTCTTTACCTTCTCCAAAATGTTTAGTTCTTTTGAGCCTATCTCAATTGACCCAAATTTGGCGGTTACAAGAGCAATAATACATTTCTCGGATGGTTTTGACCTATGTTGCTCGGATTCAGGTATGGATACAAGTGTTAAAACGCAACTAATAAATGTATATTATGACAAATATAAGTATTTTTGACAATTAATTGAAGTTATTAAACTAAATCTAGTAATTAAATTATTTGTAAAACTTGATAGTTCATTCAACAAATTGTTAAGGAGATTAGCCAAGTGTTCTATTACTTAAAAAAGAAGAAGACAAACCCATAATCAAACCAAATATCCAATCAATCTATACTTTTTGGTCATGTGTCTAGTCAAAGCACCCAAGTTTGTTTGACCAAATCCACTGCGGATCCCACCCACACTCAAATCGTGTCGGATCGACATGAATGCAACTAGGATTTGAAAGGTCTGAGCAACATAGGTTATGGCCAAAGGAATAGAAAGATCATAAAAATCAAGAAGAATTAGATGTTATTGCCAAACAACCTGTGCACAAAAGGAATATTTTAGAATTTTTCTGGATTCATTTAACTTATGAGGAGTTGGAGGATACTTAATAAGTTCTCTAGAAAATCATATTATTTTGTATTTAGTAGTACTCGACCTAGCTGTTAGGTGTTGAAGAAAACTTAACTGTTGGACCTTGCTGAATATCCTAATTGATTAATTTATCATGGAATTAGATCTTTGATCAACGATATCTGTTGTACATTACCTTAGTCCTTATGCAAGCGATAGTTCGTTAGACATTTCGATATTTGATAGCTTTGACTGGAGCTGATGTATATTAATGCTCATGCAGTTCTGCTTATGACGATGGCAAATTTTGCGAGACTTTTCACCTCAACTCTTCTGGATGGAGATCTTGCGAGTCTTGTGGAAAGGTGAGGAACTTTTTTTTTTTACCTTGTTGCTGGTGTGAAGTTCCTATTTGTTTTGACTTTTTTTAACCTTCATATTAGACTTGGTCATGCTACACTTTTGTATTTCATGCTTCTCCTGTTGCAAGAATTTCTCCGAGTCTTGATAGAATTTGTTTTCTTCATGCAGCAAATCCATTGTGGATGTATTGTCTCTTTCCATACATTTGTTCTATTGGATGCTGGAGGTATTGAGTGCATATCCTGTGCTAGGAAAAGCTTTATCTTGGTAAGAAAAAAGATCCTTTCTTCCTTTGATCTAGTGGATGTGATGTTGTTTTTTCTTTTTTTAGATAATAATTATATTAAAATTTTATCAAGACGTGGCAACTTTTGGAAGTACGGTACAACAAACCCTAGTTTGTCCCATTTGGCGAAACAATATTGGACCCTCTTGGCCTGTGCGTGGATTTAAAAACCAAGCCAAATTGATCTAAAGGAAGTACTATATATTTTCCTACATTGCGAGCACAAATCAGAAAAGGAAAACTGTGACCCTGATCTCCTTTATCTGGTCTTATCTCAAAACTCTCGATAAAAGAGAAATTTTCATATATCAAAATCTAACTTAAACCTAAGTTACGATTTCTACCAACCTACAATAAAATATAAACTACAATCATGAAGCAGGTTTCTTATATCAATCTTTCGGGCTAGGATTTTTCATTTGTTAGGGTAAGTCTTTTAATATAAGAAAGGTAAATTGTTTTTTAATTCGCTACTGGCTATCAAATAAAATATGAATATCACATTTGATAAGCTCCATACAATAAATTTAATCAAAAACACATACAAAAAGTTTCAAAATGTGAAATCCCTATCTTATAGCACAACAGTCCATCTTCGACTAGCACAAAGCTCGATTTAATTCTGTTCCTAATTACCATTTAACTATGACAGTTATGTCAATGTTAAATCTGCATAATCATCAGTTTGTATAACGAACCCAGTCCAATGTAATCCATTATTCTTGTCCAGCCAGTAGAGGCTGTGCTAAAAGACCATTGATCCAGATTTAAGAGTAGCTTCTCCTAATATGCATTCTTCTGTTTTTGGATTAAATTCCATAGCCTTACATCCCAATCAACTGTTGGATCTGTTGTCCAGTACAAAAATTGGATCTTCCAGCCAAACAAGTTTTGAGTAACTTCAATCTAATATTGATTCCACCCACTGAGACTGGAAAATTTCTTTATTTCCAAGATTCCACTACCAACAGTTACCATTGAGATACAGTGTTTGCCACAAGGGTCTTGTCTGAATGGCACGCTGGGTACGTGGTGCGCTGTCTCAGAGAAACAATTCAATCTGAGAACAATCTATCTCAGGGTTCAAAGGATTTGGGGGGCTTGTCGGGAAAGGTAGTCGCTGACCTCTTGAACAATTGCTTGTAATGTTTTAAGTATATTCAAAATTTTAAATTAGGGATAAGGAGGAGCTTCTCTCTCTAGACCACTAGGTCAATTACACCGTGCGCATACCCAGATGCTTCCGGTAACATTTTTTAATTGTTTGGGAGTTTGAGAAAGGAGTCAATGAATTCCTTTCTCAGCCTTTTGGTAAAGATGAAGTTTGAGGAAGGGGTTGAAGAATTATACAAGTATCCTGCATTAGGATGAGAATTCATTTTCTGCTTCCAAGTTTACCCTGGTCATTGCTGCCATGCACCTGTTTTATCATTGGTTGGAGCTAAACCTGCTCACACTTTGATGTCTTTGCTGAAATTGTTTGGGTACCTAGCATTCGCACTAAATTGGTATTTTATCCATCCCAGGCCACCTGAAAGTAATACAGCTGATCCACTAATATGCCAACTATGGTCAAGGTAAATAGGGCTATGTGTGGAGGCCCTATCTGAGAGCTTATTCCTTGTGATCTAGGGATTCTTCTCCACTTTCATGTTTTGCCCCATTGAGATCGTTTACACAGACCAGATGAACAACATCAAAGCAACAAATGCATCATTCCTCCTGCATAAACAGAAGAATAGGAAAGGAAAAAAGAATATAAAGAAAAAAAGGACTGTGGAAATCATGAAACATCAATTATGCAGACATAGGGAGAAAGCCTATGGTACTGTGCAAATCATGAAACATTTTCAGTTTTTACTTTTTTATATTTATCTAAGAAAACCTCAAAAAAAAAAATATTTAGCAGATACAGCCTTTCACAATTTTGATAGTATCATTGGTTTGATTTCTGTGTCTGCTTTAGAGTTTTTAACTACATCACATTTTGTCAATGAATAAAATTGTTTTCTGAATTTTGACTTCATATTCATATTTTGATCAGACACCAAATCCTGCCTGGCCACCACCTTCACTTTTCCTTCCTCTGCAGCCTGAAAGAATTAAAGACGTCAACAATTGGAATCCCATAGCTGGTTCTGGTCCGGTTCCATGGCGTCAAGCACCAAGTTTGTTTAATGGTTCTGCCATTCAAAATGAGTTGCAGCACAAGGCACCCTTTCCTGATGCCACAGGTAGCATCGACAGGCTTTGTCTTTATGAGAGACCATCTGCCTCGTCGTCTGACAACAATAGGAAGGACTCCTGTGAAATGTTGATGACTGGAAAGCTTAAGATTGGTGTACCAGGAATACTTGAAAACGGATATGCTGGTACTGATATTCACTTACCACATATACAGAATTTTTCTACTGGAAATGTTCTTGATATACTCATATCTCAGATGCTCTACTACAGTGATAATTACAGGTTTAGGCTGCTCTTAATGTGGAGTAACCATTGTCTTACAGGTCTTAATCGTGAGGAGCTACCTAAATCTTGTATCAGTGGTCCACGACAATTATCTTATGCAAACAATGATCTTTCTGCTCCCATCTTTTGTTTGCCAGTAGGTTCTGCTTGTAAAAATGAACCAACTGATCACAGTAAGGTCTCTGTTAGTGTGCCACAACAAACAACACTTTCGGCTCCTTTGGGAAAGCAGCTTGGTGGTCATGCTACAGTGGATTCAGCTGGAGAGATGCAAGTGAGGAATTCGAAAACCCGTGGAGATGGGAGAGGAAAACATCATTTACTTCCTCGTTACTGGCCTCGCATAACGGATCAAGAGCTACAACAATTATCTGAAGAGTATCCTTTATTTTAAAAGGACCTTTCAAACTAATGGATGTGTCTCAATGAAATAAATTCCTGTGGTTATATTATTCTTGGTTGAACAAAATAGAATTTGTTTGACTTGCTGATTGCTAATGCATCTGGTGTGCTTCTTTGCCAAAATTACAAGGATGTATTTTTTTTGTAAAGTGACTGGGTGCAAGTCAGCTAATTGTTTACAACCTTGACTGTATTTAAGTTCAAATTCTGTGGTAACTCCTTTGTTTGAAAAGATGCTAAGTGCTAGTGATGCTGGCAGGATAGGACGGTTAGTATTGCCGAAGAAATGTGCTGAGGTGAGCTCCTTTACTAATACACTTTTTCCTTTTCAGATCTCTTGTTCCTTTAGGTAGAACAGATTCAACAAAAACCTTGGTTGGTGAAACGGTAGAACATTATTTACTTCAGCGGGTTTAAAAATTTAAGAAAAAAATTGTAATCAATAGGGGTTAAAAATTACAAGTGTTTTATCAAATGATGTAGGACCATATGGACAATTATTGCTGAATTTGGAGAATTGAGTATTTGAAGTTGAAACTGAGAAAAGGTTTTTGGAAGTTGTAATTGTGTTTCTGGACATGGATTTCATTAGGAAAAAAGTAAAGTTGCGTGCGCGAAAAACCGTTATTTCACTTGAAATACATGGACCAGTTTTTCAATTTCAAATTCTTTATTTCAAGTTTAAGTTGAAATAACAACAAAACTGTAAAATAAATATTAATTTACAAATACTATTTCAAATAATATATATGTCCAAATGCCTTAATGTTGCTTCTGATTCGTAAGAAGGGTGTGATAGTGAACACATCTAGTTAACTTTTGCGTCTCTATAACCTAGAAAAGGGAGTTGGAGGAAGGGGGAAAAGAATGGAAGGAAGAGTTGAAAAGCGAGCTACCTTCTTTGGCATTAGCTCAAGAGATTAGTGGAGATAAAAATTGAGGGTGTTATGGTTGGAAAAGGAGGACCCTAATCACATTGATTAAGTAGAGGTAAATGGGGTAGTGCATGAATGGAGGAAGAGCTGAAGTAGAGAATTTCAATGGGATTTTCTATGGAATGCTTTAAGCGGAGGAAGTAGAGAAGGGTAGCGACACAATAGCTCTAACATAAGCAAGCTGAAGAGAGAAAGTCTCACTCGATAAATTGGGACTTTCAAGATCCCAATGTGCTGGGATGGTCTTTGGATTTAAAGATTTTTAACAAGGCACTACTGAGGAAGTGGTTGTGGAGATTTGTCGTAGAAGAGAGTGCTTGTTGGATGGGATGATAGCGCAGAAATATGGGGTCTTGGAAGGAGGATGGAGGACTAAAAACCCTTCCCGATACCTCCCAAGCAAAATCTCGAATTCGGATCCCAAATTGATGGGTTAGTGTGAGCACGCATAATGGGAAAATATCTTGAAGGGGTGAGATGAGCTTATTAGGAATGTATCTTTCAAGGTGCGCGATAAGAGCAAGATAAGTTTTTGGAGATGCAGTTGGTGCGGAAACAACATGGTGAGTATCACTTTTCCAAATGTGTACAAAATTTCAAGCTAAAAGGGGATGTCAATCCAATAGATACGCCAGCTAGAAGTTGGAGAAGTTCATTAAAGTTGAGGTTTAGGAGAAATTCGCAATACTGGGAGATAGAATTCCACAGATTGATCAAGTTGCTTTGCAAACAAAGTGCCATAGTTAGCTATGTATGGAGATAGGTAGCGGAGAATGATACCGTTTTTTCAGAAATCATACTATGGGAAACTTTTGAGAAGGGAGGAGTGTATTTTTTTATATCTCGCGGTACGGATCCCTAGGGTTCTGGGGAAGGTGGGTTTTCACTTGGCTAGTTGTGGGAGGGGTACTATTGATGATTGAGAATATGAAACGGAGGAGAATTACATGTTCAGTTGGTGGTTCATGTGCAAAATTTTGGCTGAAGATGCCAGTCACCTTCTTTTACATTGCTGGGTAGCGTCTTGCTTGTGGTGGAAATATTTGTGCTTGTTTGGTCTTTAATGGGTGTGATGCCAGGCACATTCAATAAGTATCATTTAGTGGGCCTTTGGAACATGTAAGTGAAGACGCAGACCATGGGATGTTACTCCACCTAGCACTTATGGATCATATGGAGAGAGAAAAACATGAGAGCGTTGTATGGTATAGAGAAGGATTTTATACACTTGAGGCATAACATCTTTATCCTTTATTTTGTTTTGGTGTACCAAGGAGGACCCAGTAGGCATAGAAGATAGGGTATTGTTCATAGAGAACCATATTTTTTTTGTAAGGTTTTATACTTTTTGGTGTACTTGTATGCAGGTATTTTTCTTTACCCTTGCTTATAAAATCTTATTTCTTGATAACACAAAATAAAACCTAGGAAGGGCTCCTGGGTACATGCCTCTGAAATAGGAAATACTTCTATTCACTTGGGGCCAGCAGTGGTACAAGATGTGCTTGTGATTTATAAATGTGATAAAGTTCATTATTCTTGGTGAGGGTACCTAGTTTTTGTTATTGTCTCTCAATACCAATTCTTTGTCGGAGTTCTCGTTTTCTCCATTCATAAACTAGTCGAGAAAACAATTCACTGATTAAATTCGTTGAGGATTATCTTATAATTGGATAATCTATATTTATTTTCTCTTCTTTTAATTGAAAGGTATTTCACATTTTTTTAATGTTCTGACGATGTTTTACTGTGATGAAGGCCTATTTTCCACCAATTTCTAATCCAGAAGGGTTGCCTATCAAAGTGCAAGATCTGAAAGGGAAGGAATGGATGTTTCAGTTCAGGTTTTGGCCTAATAATAACAGTCGTATGTATGTCTTGGAAGGGGTGACTCCCTGTATACATTCGATGCAATTGCAAGCAGGTGACATAGGTATTTTCATCTGTCCCTAGCTTATTCTTTTCCAGCTTATCTTTCTTGATGGATCTGGTGGGGAAGGCAAGGGAAAAGATAGTGTTAGAGAGAGATTTTGTTGTTAGAGCGTAATGGCTTATTTGATATTTTGATTGTTTGGGTAGTTAATTATTGAACTACCTTTCATGGCTTACAATATCAGTTAGCCATAGTCTGGAGCTCCTTGAATTTGTTAATTTTTCTTTAATTTTCTATACATGTGTTAAGAAGCATCTTGCTGACTAAGTGTGCTTTTTTTTTTTCATCAGTAACGTTCAGTAGGATAGAACCAGAAGGAAAGTTGGTCATGGGGTGCAGAAAGGCTTCAGCTACTCTTACTGCAGATCAGGTTTGCCAATTTCCAAGTAGTAGCTTCTTTGCTACCACTTGGTGTACTGCTTAATTTAAAAGCTATGGGATCATCTGGAAATAGAAGTTGAGACCTCTATGCTGAAAATAATAAATCTTGGCTAACAAGAAAGCATGTTAAAATTGGGATAACAAAACCATAGGAATCATTTCTGCAGTTTCTTTCTGATTTCACACTTTTTTGTGTCTCAATTAGTCATGGTGCTCATTAGGTATAGGTTTTGAGCTTCTCACGGCTTTTGTGAAAAGCTGTTGAACCAGACCTCCGTTTTTTCTTACTTGGCCTTCTATTAACAGGGAAGTGAAGCTTGGAGTAATGCTAACAGTGTTGCTACAAATGGGAATGTCAGTACTAAAAGTACTAAGTTCTCTGAAGAAGTTCTGGCAAATTCTTCTAAAAAAGGCTTTTCATCAACCACTCATGTTGCTGCAGCAGATTCTAATAGTGCCAAGGCTGAAACTAAAATGTCTGATGATTTGGTTAAGGAATCATTAGGAAACAATCGTTCTGTTTGTTGTAAGAGGAAGGGTAGCATGCTGGGTTCAAAAAGAAAACGCCCGAGGATTGACAAGGAGGACTTGGTAGAGCTGAAGGTCACAGTGGTGCAAGCCCAAGGGTTGATGCGTCCACCTTCGAGTGGTGCTCCAACAGTGATTGTGATAGAAGGCTGTGAAATTGAAGAATATGAGGTACCATGCTTTTTAGCAGTTTTTTGTCTACCAATTCTTGTTGATTTATAGGTTTGTTCTTACAGTTGCTATGTGTTTTTGCTTATAATGATGATCAGTTTTCTTTGTTATGCATAATTTATGGTGTACATTAGCACACTCTTTATTTGTCAATTCAGAAGATGTGCAGCTGTCACTTTCCGCTGGAACTGTAAATCACATTTTCTTCCAAGGTTCCATAGAATTGAAACAGTGTCCTCCTCCCAACCCTCCCAAAAAGAAGTAAATAGTGTACACACTGGAAACATAGGTATATCACATCCAGAATGAGGGGAGGGGAATTTAAGAGGGCACTTATCTTGACCTGCAAGGGTGACCGAGTTGGTTGAGCAGGGGATCTTCCAAATGGGGGGTCCCATGTTCGAAATTCTCTGGCATGCTTTCTCGGTCGAGCTCGTCACATAGAGTTTGCCTAGTATGGTTTACCTCTCCTGAGTGGTTTGCAGGCAATTACACTAGAGCAAGGTTTACGCTAGCTGCGGGTTGTCATAAAAAAGAGGGCACTTATTGGTTTGTATTCCCAAGGGGCGTTACTGACAGCTGAGAACTTGAGAAAGAGGAGTTACATATTTTGGATCATGCTTTATGTATAAATGCTTGTACGAAGATGTGGATCACCTCCTGTTGCATTTCCAGGTGCAACACAATTGTTGTGGCTAGTTAGTATTGAACTGGTTTGGAGTACAATGGACATTGCTGGATCTATGAAGGATGTGCTGCATATCTAGCCTTTAGAAGAGGGAACAGAGGACATCGTGAATGGATATTGCACCCTTCGCCCCTTGTGGGGTCTTGTGGAAGGAGAGAAATTGGAGAGTTTTTGTGGGGTTGGAAAATGACTTTGTACATTTGAGCAACAGCCAGTTGTTCTTAATTTATTTTTTCTTCGTCATGTTATTCTTAGATAACTTTGGTGCACCCGTCAGGTCTTTGTTTCTATAGAAGATTGTGTCTTCTATAGAGAACCATATTTCTATTGTTTGTGGTATACTATATGTGGGAGTTCTCCGACATTAATAAATTCACTACCTTTTCTCAAAAAATCGAGGAGAAGGCCAATAGATAGTCCAATACACTTGATCTACAAATAGCATATCTAGAATTTAAAAGCAGGAGGTCCGCCGCTGATGGATATACATGTTTTTATAAGTTTTCTTTAGATTTTCTATACACACATATATAGCCTAATCTGAAACCTTATATGCTGGATCTCCTCTGCTTCCATTCTCATTAGACATTTAGACTTTGAAACCTGCATTGCCTCTAAATCATTATGCCAAGGAGAGTGCTGCCTTCAATTGAGTACTACCAGTGTATTTACAGTTTACTGTGTGATCTTCCGGAGCCACAGCTCTTTCTGGCTCATCTTTAAAGCTGGCTTCTGCAAGGAGCTTAACGAGGATTCCTAATTTGGGTATAAAAGGAACAAAAAGTATGCGTGCAACTTATTATGTCACCAAACAGATGGGATCTAATGAGAATCTCTTACTAAGCAATGAATTCTATTTTCAAATAAAGATTCCTTTTTTTTTCCTTTAGTTGAAGTTCTGATTAAGGAATATTCTTCAGTACTTATTTTACTCTCTAAACTTTCCTGAGAGATTATTGTTGGCAAAATCTTTTCTCAGCGGTCGTAAAAACTCAGCAACTCTTTTATAGCCGATATCGGAAACATGGGATATGTGTCCACTCTTCTCTCAGGACTTGTCAGTTCGTGTTGGTAGTCCTTGTAATATTTCTTACTGATATTACTGTGTCCTATTTATCCTCTACTTATTCCACTTTGGCAGGGTGATGCACCAATTATTGGAAGGCCCACAATCCCTCATATGGATCATTTGGGGTAAACTGTTACACTCTGACTATTAGCAGCTAGCTCTATGTTGTATGTGTCAAATTGCATTGAATATGAATTGCTGATGCTTTATTCATCGATTCAGTGAAAAAATACAGTGGGTACAATGTGAGGACTGTTTCAAGTGGCGAAAAGTTCCTGACAATGTTGTCCTTCCATCGAGATGGACGTGTTCAGATAACTCATGCGACCCTGAGAGGTATGGTGGAAATTCTTTAACCTACTACAAGATGCACTTAAAATGTCAATAGAATACATGAAGGAAATACGCCACATGATTTTGTTAGTGTAAATGCTGAAGTGGATTGCATTAAGCAATCCGGACAATCCAAAACCTCTAGCTCCAGTAATCAGCTTGTCAGAAGAAGAAAGGTTCTGTACTGGTGAATTACTCCTCGTCAGATGGGCTTCAAATATTAGATATTGAAAATCATCGTAAAAGTTGTCCTCTGGACACGAATTTTATCCTTTATCTTTCCGAAGGCCAGCTGAACCTCGCTATTTGGAATTGGCCATCTGATGAGGTTTTCTATGGTTGGTTTCTCCTCTCTTCTTTCAGCAGTTTGTCCCTTTAATCAACTCTGTAGCGTTTTTCTTCTCTCTCCAATTTTCTGTTCTTTCAGAAAGTTGACCTCGAACCGTCTTCATCGTGGGCTCTTGTCACCCGTGCCAGAATTTCACAGCTTAAATGTCCTCCATTTACATGAGTTTTTATCATTAGAAAAAAAAGGGAAAAAAAGAACTCTTCCCGGTTTCTATTTTCTATGATTCTGGTTTTCTGCAAGTGACATCTGGCTGTCTTTTTCTTTAACGTAAATATCAACTAATGTCTCTTCATTTCCAAAATAGTTTTGTCAATTCCTTAAATTCATTCAAGTATTCAATTGGAGTTTAGTGTTTGGCTTATGATCTTTCTGCTTTTTAGGTCCGTGTGCTCGGCAGTTCAAGAATTAACAGCAGATCATCTGAGGGACCTACTACCTCAAATTAATAAAGGTACAAGTGTTTGTCCCTGTAGGCCATAAATTTCTACCCTAGTGAACCAGTGCTTTGTGTTTGCCTCATCTTGGTCAATGAATTGGAAGTCCTTCAGGTATACTGAAATTACATGATTCTTGTGTAGCTTCCAAGAAAATGAAGGCTTCTAAGCAGGAAATGGACTTGGTTGAGGCTCTGGACGGGCTTGATGCACTTGCTAATCTCGCTATCCTAGAAGAGGGAGAGACTCTTCCAGTATCATCACAGGCCACGACAAAGCATCCACGTCATAGACCTGGGTGTACATGCATTGTCTGCATCCAGCCCCCAAGTGGAAAAGGTCCTAAGCACAAGCAATCATGTGATTGTAACGTCTGTAAATCAGTAAAGCGCCGTTTCAAAACATTGATGTTGAAGCGTGAAAAGAAGTTATCAGAGAAAGAAGCAGAAGCTACTTGTCAAAAGCTGCAGCCGCAATTAGCTGGACAATTGCTTGATGCTGATGACATTCGAGAATCGATTGATGATGCAGGCCATTTTAGCCCTCAGCATGGAGAGCTGAACAATGAGGATTCTGTTGATGATACCAATTACCTTAATGAGAAGAAATCTTCTGCTTCACCATTTAAAGGTGAAATTGACCTGAATGCTAAGCCAGAGAGGGACGACGAGCTTTCACCAGGCTCTGATTCTGGCAGCATGATGCGCATACTCCAAGATGCTGCAGAGCAATATGCCAGGCACTGTGGGAATGCAAGTTTAGCAGGTAACCAGAAAAATGGAGACGATACTGGGGAGACAAATCCAAGTAATTGTGTTATTGTTAGTGGTAGTCATCAAACTGATGTAGATCATAATAGGCCTTTACCCATAGGCACTGCTGCCTCATTGGCACCTAATGACCAGTAGGATGCTCCTAAATTAGCTGTGCTGTATAAAAGATCAGAAGTACTCTGCAGCGTAAGGGAACTTGTATATTTTGGCTTTGCTGGCGCCATGCATTGTACATAGAATAGACGTAGAAACTGATAGAATCTTCCGCAATGCAGAGGTTACTTTTTTCAATGGGTGCGAGGTGCCTTACATATTTTATTACTATGAATGGCTGGAAAGGTTTTGTAGTTCAATCTTCTTGTGAAAAATGCTCTTTTCTTTTTTTGTTGTGGTGCCTCTGAGAGGCTGTCTCAAGTTCTGCAGAGAAAGGGGATTTGGATCTTGGACTTTGTGCTTGGGAAGTTGCCTAGTGCTAACTATGCCATTAGTTTTGTTATGGTTGCCCTTGCATAGAAAGAAGAGTATTACTATGTCTTATGGTTGTAGTCTTGTTGGGCCTCATTTGGGATTCGAGGATTTGGAATTGACTGTATCATTGTGTTGCCAAATTTGAACTTTGGCTTGTTACGGACGGACATAAAATTATTGTCCAAATTCATGTAAGGAGAGTACCTCTCAAGACTTTTTCATTCTTCAAAATCTGTACATACTTATGACAATGACTGAGGGGACTACTAAAGACATCCAACAGAGGTAAAGCAGAGAAAAACAATAAGAGTAACCATTCAATTGTAAGTGGGAGATTCACCCCTTCCTTTCAACTTATATTTTCTCTCTTCTCTCACAGTTGATGGTTAATTTCAACCAACTTTATTAGGAGTTTGATCAAAATTTGTAATTTTTAAAACAAATTTAACTTCTATATAATGATTATGTAAAATTATAAAATATTAATAAAAATAAAATATTCAGTCAGTTGCCATCACTTTAAAAAGGTAAAAAATAATAATGACGGCATAGTTGCATGTTAGGATCCTTAGAAAACACAAGCAGCACAAAATTAGTAGGTAAACATAGGTACAACTTGTGTATAATCATGTGATTTTACTCAAAATATAATAATGGCAATTTAGAATAAACACATATAATTATTTCTATTATAGAAAAAGAGCAAAAGGAAGGAAAAAAAAAGAAGAAGAAAACATGAAATTCTATTCTTACATGATAAATAAATCAGTAGATATGTGGTGTAACGTAAGTTTGGCTTTATATAATACTATTCTTTTTTTCCTGTGCAGAAAAATTTGACTCAACAGATTGAGACAATTTGCAAGTTGGAAAATCTAAGGTTAATCCAAATCCACCGACAGTTTCACTTTGTGAACCCACAAAACTTCATTGGTCCCCTTTTCTTGTCACTGAAATATATGTGACCCATTTGCTCCAAAAGATACAAACAAAAGAAGGAAAAAATAAAATAAAAAGGAAAAACGCGCTACTTCTTTCAGTTTAATTTTTATGTATTGATTGTATAAAAGTTAGTTATATAATTAAATTACTTATAAAGGTCATTAAAAATATATTTTTATGATAAAAATAATAACTTACTCTTTGTCATAAATAAAAATTTTATACCGTTGGATTCATTTGGTTGGGAAACAAGTTATCCCGGAATAAATAATTTCCTGTTTAGTTATTTCGGGATTGTTATCCCGCCCTCAATAAGAGAAAAGGGATAAGTAATTTCGGAATTAATTTTTGGATAAGTTTATCCCACGTTTGATTGGGATAAAAATTTCGGAGTAAGTTATTCCAGGATGATTATCCCACCTTCAATATGGGGTAAAAATAATACCATAATTCTGATTTCTGTGTTATGGAAGGAGTTATCTCAAACAAACGTGAGATAAACACATCCGAAAATTAATTTTGGGACTAGTTCCCTTATTTCTTAATGAAAGTGAGATAATAATTTTGAAATAAATAAATTCGAGATTAGTTATTGTGAAATAGCTTATTTCCAAAGCAAATGCCCCCAAACGTACATATAACTTGAATGTGTTTTTTGTAGATCTAACTATCCACATTTTGGGCCTTCATTATGGGGCTTTAATTTTGAGATGATCTTATTTCTTCTCCTCTTTTCCTTTCTCCATTTCTTTCATACATTTACACTACTTTCTTGCAATTATAGCACTGGAATTCCATAAATTTTAACTCAGAGAGAATTTAAGAGGTTATTTCAAAATAGTTAGAAAGTGGTGACTTAAAATTTTGATTTTAATCTTACGAAAGATCTTTTTTAAAATTTTAACTGTCAATGTCATTTTTCTTGGTTTCAAATACGTTATTGGTATTTTTTTTTATACCTCAACATGTCATGTGGGGAATTTTATGGCTAATAAATAATAGCCCATGCAGTGAGTGTGCAACATTGCTATTATTAATAAGTAAAGAAAGGGAACTTCTTTTTCTTCGTTTTAATAGTTGTTTCATACTTCTTCTCCCCTAATATATATATATATATATATATATTGGAATTCTTTAGTGAAGCACCTTCATGTCTGCTCTAACAAGATGAGTTATAAGCTCTGAGCAAAATTTAATTAAAGGACCAATGGGCTTCATTGTATTTAAGAATTGCAAAAGGAAGGGTTTTAATTATCAAACTTAAAATACATCTTTTTAGATTTGAAATGGTTTGGGTTCTTCAGGCACTTAGTTTTTAGAAAGTTTGTGTTTCTATTGTGAACTCCTTCTTGAGTCAGAATACACAAGTTTCATTGACAAGCACAGCTTCTTCTTTTTTTTATAAAACCTTTTTCCATTGTTAAGAGGTGCTTTCTACAATTGAGACTATACATTAATGTTCATTTGGCAACTTCATTTTGAGAAGTTTTCTGAGTTTGTTGACCATTTTGGCTAACACAAAGATTGGAAAAGAAACCAAGGAGAAATTACAATGAAACATGGAAAAAATACAGAAGAATCAACTTGAGTTGTGATAAGATGGTTGAGATCCCTCCAATCTTAACCAAAGTTTTCGGGTTCAAATTCTTGGAAATGAAATTTCTTTTGCTGGAAGCACCGTCCCTGAAATAAAGACTTCGGTGCACGATATGAATTTAATCAAGTTTTAATATAATGTACACAACCTCGAGCGAAAAACCAGAAAAAGGAAAGGGAGAAACTACACAAGATTTGTCTACCAAACTCTGCTAAAAGTAATACTAAGAATTGTTAATCTTATTTTCTCCTTTCACTTCTCTCTTGACGTATCTAAATACTCTCTGGCTCTCTCAGTATTTGTGACTAACTATTTACTCTACTCTTTTCGAACTAAATTATTCTGGACGCAAGTAAATCTCTTTAAATATATCATCCATAATTTTAACTTAAATCTTAATTAAGCTTTCAAGAGACAAAGGCGGATGATATACCATTTCTTCTTTCATCTAGAAATGTGACGTAGTGGACAATAAAGTCGGTGAGGTTTCAGGTTTAAATTTCAATAAAAATAAATATCTCGTGAAATTAATCGAGGTGTGTGCAAGCTAGCTCAAATATCATAGTTATCACCTATTGCTGAAGAAAGTGACAAATATCCCGTAAAATTAATTGATGTATGCGCAAACTAATCCAAATACCACATTGCTAAAAAGACAAGCCAAAGGCTGATGAATAAAAATGTGAGCAGAACAAGTAAATTTGGAGTGAAAAATTACACATGAAACGATTTATTAATGAGGTAAGGAAATACGTATATACTAATGCAGCATCCGCAATAATTCCAAGTCATGAAACGATTAATAAAGGTCGAATAAATTTACAGTCTTTTAAATTTCTCAATAAATTTTATATAACTAGTTAATTAATATATTTTAATTAAGCATCTAAATATATAATAAAATATTTTTATTAGATATTTTTAAATAAAATTTTAAAAATATATTTTTATGCATATTTTCAAGCGCTATATTTAATATTGAAACAGATTATAATTCAAATATTTAATTCAATTTAAAATAAAAATAATTTATCTTATATTAAAATTTACAATTAAAACATATTATAATTTGAATATGTAAATAAAATTTACTAACTAATTTAAAAAATTATCAGTATATTCGGCCATTAAACAATGAAGTTTAAATATATATATATACTGATACACCATTCACAAGTCAGAACTCACAACTATAACTGCTATATTCTATATTTTCATTAATAAACTATAATAAATAAAAGAACAATTCATTGTATTTAATTTATCCACTTAATTTGTACAATAAAGTTTTCCTATAATTCCTATTTTGTATAAAATCAAACAAAAACAGGTCACTCAAAAGCCTACAAAGCTAAAATTACCCCCCCCCCCCCCCCCCGCCCCCCCTTCTTTTTTTTGGTCAACCTTTTCTTTTGAAAGGAAAAAATCTTTTTTTTTAACTGGAAAAGAAGATGAAAAAGTAAAAGAAAAATTACTAAAAGAAACTAATTTAGACTCCACGGTTAATCATCTCCATGTACTGCTGCATAGACTGTTGCCTCTGTAATCTCATATCTTCATTGAACTTCTTAATAAACGCTTCCACTCGCCGGTTCAACTCGTCGGAACTCAGCGACGGATCCTTCCGGATCTTCACCGCCGACGGAGACGGCGAGTCGTAGTTTGTCCGGTCCTTGAACGTCTCCGACTTAAGCACGTGCCTCTGGTGGTGCTGGTGCTGCTGCGGCGGCGGATGAAAGGTGGTGGAATTCTCGTTTTCCTCCAGAGCGTCGTCCACTGCCACGTGACGCCCGCGGGTGTGAAAGGTGTCTGATTTCTTCATATGCCACGTGAGTGGCACGTGACGCCCCTCTGTTATCATCTTCCATGTGTTCTCTAATGTCTCCGGCTTTTTCGACCTCGCCACCCTCAGTGACTTCACCCCTGAAATTATCCATTTATCTACTGATGTTAGCTTCAATATTTTCTTAAACAGAAAAAATTAATATTTTAAAAAATAGATATTTAAATTGATTGAAATAGGTGCTAGTGTGACGTCCACGCGATTTAGATGACGCCATTTACGCTTTTTGAGAACGTTGTTGCTACTAGATTTGAAGTATATCCATATATAGCCAACAAACGATGGAGCCAAACTTTTACTTCACAAATTTTTAATCATAATTTTTTCTGTTTATAAATTTTGAATGTATCATTTATATATAATTAAATATTTTAATATAAATATTAAATTTGAGTTAAATTATTGAATTATAGGAAGATGTTTCATTAAACATAAAATTTTAAAAATGAAATACATTCTTTAAAAAATTAGTGATCCAAAAATATAAGCATGTGAATTACAGCAAAATCATGTCAAAAAAATATATAATTAATTATTTAAGTATTTAAAAAGTGTCATTATACTTTATAAAGTACTTAAAAAGAAAATGTAACGTGGATAGAAAAATCAAGTGAGTTTAGTGATAAAAGATGTGTACCTTCCGGACTCATTTTCACAGCCGGTTTCCGGTTAGCGAACCTGGAAGAAACCAAAGGTTTCTCCGTCGCCGGCAGTAGAAGTAGCTCATTATTAGTTTCAATTTCCGGCAACGGAGCCACAACAGTTTTCGAAATAACAATCGCATCGCTTTCATCAGGCCCATCGTTCACATCTTCATCTTCGTGATTCACAACCACGACGGAGCCGTTCACCAGCACTGGTTTAACCTCAAACACCTGCGGTTCGTCCACCGGTACAGGGGCGGCCTCAAACACCTTCACTTCACTTTGGATTGAATGAAGGTCCGACTGTGTAATCGCTATCAAATCTGACTGAGGAGGTGTTCTAGCAGTAATCAACGGCTGGAATTGATCGCCGGAGCTGGACTCCTTATGGTTCGACGAGCGAGAAGTGGCGGCGATGATGACGATTATACCGTTGATAACAAAGTAGAGATACGGAGGCTTAAAACAAGCTATAACGGCAGCCCAAATCGTCGGGAGCTCATGAAAAAACAATGGCAGAGACGCTTTTGCTACCATCGCTAAGGAAACTGCACCAATTGATATTAGCACAACCTTAAGCGATAGAATTAAACTGTTCGTCGACAGCGCCATTTTCTCTGATAACCTTAGCTAAATTATTTGCTTTTCCGGTGTGTGTTTTTGAGTTTTCCGGTGATTGTTAACGGTAAAGGAAGAGCAGGTGAAGTGGATTGGTTATGGAAAAGTGCTTTGGGGATTGAGGAGTATATATAATGTTGGAGGGCCAGGGACGCGGTTTGTAGGCTATGATGCATCTGGGCCGTTGATAGGAGTAAAAGAGAGGGTTGATTGTGGGTTAAGCTGGAGAACAAGAGTTGTCACTTGTGAAGGATGTGGGCTGGCCCACGTGTTGGCTGATTTACATTACAAATAAAGTAATTATTCTGTAATTAAATGATTTTATTACCCCAAAATATTATTTTAAATCTTTTTGGTAAGCAAAAGAGTCAAATTTTCTAGAGATAACGAGCTTTTAGATACCTTGTGTCGAGCTCAAAGAGATAATGATGTTTGAAAATTGAATTATCACTTCCCCAAATATTATATGTACTAATTAATAAAAAAAATATTAAAATTATTGAAGGCGAATATCGTAATAATGAAAAAGTTATTTTTGGTGTGATCGATTATATGATATGAGTTTGAATAATAAAAACAATTACTAATACTTGCATTAACGTAAGTTATCTATCTCACGCCTCTTAAGATTCGTAATCCAAATTATCGGTGAATGCACCAAATGTTTTATGTATGGATCTTTGTTTTTAATATCAAATTATTTTTTTAATGGAGAAAGTGAGAGAATATTCAAACGGGTATATTAAGTGCTGTGTTTTTGCCGCTGCGAAATTTTATTTTTTTTTTCGAAAAAAGAAAGAGTAGAAAGAAAAACCGAACAAATTGGTGTAGCTGAGTCTTGTCAAGGTCAAATCCAAGTTTAGAATTGTTTCGTGTGAAAACAATAAATAAGTAAGCCACATTTCCAAAACACTTCCAAACAAATGGATTTTTAAAGGAAGCAAATTGCACCCAAATAATGGACTAATTTCATTCACCTTTCTTGTCAATTATGTTTCTCCTACATGAAATTTTGTTTTCGTCAAGTTGAAACAAAGCTCATAAGGCTACAACCCACAAGTGGTGCGTAGTAGATTTTCTTTTTAAAAAAATTATTTTACAAACAAAGAGTAGAAAAGTTTATTCCTTAATTTTATAAATGGGATGATGGTGTGTGCTGTAGCAGTGAATTGAATGCAAGTGTAACTCAGAGCTGGCAGAAAATCTTTCTAGAAATGTAAAGTTCCCGCAAAAGTCAGGTAAATTTTCTCAGTACTTGAGGGTATTATTATTGACGTGTCAAAGCAACTTTGTGAATATTTAAGAAAAAAGAATACAGTGACAGACAGCCACACACACACACACTCTCTCTCTCTTTTATAACGGTCAATTAAAGGACCGTTAGTGGCGGAACTTTTGTAGCGTGATTTAGAAGCCCGGCCCTATGGCTGCGACGTTGGCTCCATTTGCGAAATCACAATTTTAATTTTATAAATTCTTAAATTTTATGTAAATAATTTTAAATTTTATATAAAAAAATTATTATTAAATTCAATTGAATTTTGTAGACATCTAGCTCTGCGCTGCTATTCACAAACACAACTAGGATTGTGGATCCGATAAATGGGGTACACCCTCTTAGCCGACCAATTTGCCCTTTTCGTATATTGCTACTTTTCTTTGATCACCAATATCTATCTTCTCAGATTGGGCTTGGAATGGAGTGAAAATTGCCTTATCCTAAACTTCCATGGAGGTTTTAGTCGGATGCTGATTCGAATTTTGAATTATAAGTGAATATGCAATATTATTATCTCGTTAAATATATATTCCGCAATGAAGATATAGAATTCAAATGAGTTTGATATATTTTTATGAGAATAGGCAAAAAGCTTTAAATCTCTTTATCTGAATATGCTCCACATACGTACTTTCTTCATTTTAATTTTTGTTCGTAGGGTTTGATTTGACATGAAATTTTTTTGAAAAAATATTGTTTTTGAGATTAGTAATTTTATATATGCTTCATGACATTTGTGTGGCTATAAAAAGAGAGTAAATTTTATGGATGATCATCCAACTTTGTGTTTATCACTCAAAAGTCATTATTTTTTATTTTATTACATAAAAATTATTTAATTTGACCTCATATTTCATAAAAGTAACTTTCCCAAAATTTAGTTAAAATTTTACCCAAAATGTGAGAGAAAATAAGAAAAATATCCCTTATGTTTAACTTAGGTATAAAATGGTCTCTTAAATATACTTTTTGAGCATTTTTAATCAACTATTTTACTAAAAAATGAGCCCTTTTTATTTCATATATTTATCAAACTCTACCTAATAAATTTAACGAAAATTGAACAAAAGTAAAAATAAACAAACAAATAAATAAAATCTTAAAATCTATTTATCATTAATGTAAAATATTTATATAATAGTTTCTGTAAACATCAGTATCAACACATTGAATATGCGACTTAAACTATATAATTTTTAGTAAATAAAAGTTATAAATTTTTTTAAAATAAATAAAGTTATTTATTATTAAATTAAAAAATCTAAATAGTTTTGGATGAGAGATTTTGTGGAGGGGCCAAGGACAGAACTGAAATTTTTTTTTAAAAATTAAAAATGATAGCATGCTAAAAAGTTTTAAAAATGTATACACAGTGTTTCAATTTTGATATCTTCAATTGTTTCATAAATAAATTGATTCTAAGTAGACCTCATTTTTACTAGGATTTATACAATCTATACCTTTAAATTTGTGTTCAACGACAATAAAAACACCTACTCTTCATTTTCATTGAACTGTAATAATGAATAAAATAAAAAAAAGAGCGAAAACTAATAAAACATGTTTATAAAATTAATTAAACAAAATAGTATTGGTATGAAAAAATAAATTTAAGTATATAATTTTGCACTAGTGATAAATACGTTAAAAGAATTGTTGCTAAGATAAAAATAGTCAAAGTGTGGTATCATATGTCATATGAAAGGTCAATATTATTAAGCGAAACTTGGGGAGATGTCTATAAAATTATTTTGAAAGTAGCATAAATTACACCTAAAAGTTACACCAAATCATGCAATAAACTAAAAAAGTTAAAAGTGCAAAGAAAACACATCTAAATGTGAGTCCATATTAAGTATGTTTTTCATAGTTCTATAAAATTAACTCAAGTATTTGATGGAGACCAAATATGCTCACATCTAGCAAGTTTAAAGTTTCAAAACTACTCAAAAGTATATTTAAGGAATCATTTTGAACCTACTTTCAAACTTAAGCTCATTTTAGGAAGAATTTTAATTAAATTTTGTCAACGTTACTTTTGTGAAAGATGAAGCAAAATAAAATAATTTTTGTATAACAAACTAAAAATAAATAAATTTTGAATAATAAACATAAAATTGAATGACCATCTGTAAAATTTACTCAATAAAAAGACAAATACATTACTAGTTCATAATTTAAATTAAAAGTTAACTGCTAAATTGTCCCTTAATTGCTTTTTTGAAGGCTTTAGCTTTCGGATAAACAATTGTGCCCTCACTAAGTGTAGGAATGTCAAAAAGGGAAGGGAAATAACATAAAAATATACAACTTAGCCCTCTAAAGAGTGAAAGTGACCTTTTTTGGTCCTACAAAGACGAAGTGCTTAATTACTTTGTTCTTTATACTGTTTTTAAGGTGGCAAGAATTTTCTTTGGGTCCACCATTCGTTGAGTATTGATTAACAAGTATTTTGTGTCTTTCTTCAACACTGGAATAATTTTTTTTATTAGTCCATTTAAAAGAAAATAACATATTTTTATATATTTTTTTAAAAGAAGATAACTATAATCTCATAAATATTATAACATATTTATAAGTATATAAGTTTCTAAAAAATTTTATAATCACATAAATATTATATATATTTAAAACTATAATTTTTTCAAGTCAAATTTCGACAAATAAAATCATACTAAAGAAGTAACACTTACTTCTAGTTATAAGTCGAAGAAAATTCTATATGTTCTCTTTCTTTCCTTCCTTCCCCATTTTTTTTTCTTCCCTTATATTTTGTTTCCCTTGTGTTAAATTAGTGATTTCTTGTTTTGTTTAAATAAAAGATCACTTTAAATGGAGTATTTCTTCTCTTTTTTTCCCCTTTCTTGCTAAGATTGAAAATTCCCATGTTACATATTCATCATATGATTGAGTTCTTGAATTTTTAAAATAGTATAAAAAAAGTAGTTCGAATCACTTAATATTGTCATGATTTTTGTTTATATATATATACAACGATGAGGTAGAAAAATGTACACATATTAAAACTTAATGGGAATAATTAGGTGTTTGATTTAGACTATCAACCAGTCAATAATAATGAATACCTCAAGGAATCTTATTAATAATCATATATTTGATTTTTCATACATTATTAGTAGGTCTAGAGTCTCTAATCAAGATATATAGTTTACCAAAAATATGCTTAAGTCATGTACACGTGTTGCATTAATATCAAGTCTTGTGCATTATTATCCATTTGATGATTGATTACCCATTTGAAGTACTGATTACGTACTTCACCCAATCGTTAAACCTTATACATGTATTAGAAATGGTATTAACATCTTTTAGTAGTTTGGGCAGGAACATGAATAAAGATTAAAATAAGTTTTTATATTTTTGGTATATGAAATGTTTGAAAATGGAAAATGAAAAAAATAATTTTACAGTGCGGTAAATTGCGATTAATTTAAAATAAATTTTGTGTTGGATTGAATCATAAATAAGCTGAGTCGAGTTCTTTTAAGTTCAACACATGAACTGTGAGAAAAAAACTTATGTATACTTAATATTTGCACGAAGTGAATTACGTATTGTGTCTTTTTTAAAAAAAATTTCACTTAACCATATATATTTTTTACTTTAATTTTAATTATTATGTATTGATTTATTTAATATAAAAATGTTAAGTGTAGGCAAGTATTTTTATTTGAAACGGTGAATATATATGACGAAAACTTTTATTTTCTATTTTCTGTTTTGGTCAAGTTACGTTGCTGACGACAGAGGAAATATGAAAGAAGTAAAATAGGGAGTTTCATTTATTATTTGGTTGAGGAAGCAAACACTCCCTTATTAATTAGCACCGTCCATTTAATCGCAAACTGCCACCTCCTCACTTATACAAATGTAATCGTACGAGAGAAAAAAAATAATAATATTTCATCCGTTTCGTATTACTTGATTCTTAGTATATCTTTTTTAAAAAATTAATTAAATATATATTTTATTTAATTAATTTTATTAAATATATATTAAAAATTTAAATTTGATTACTAGTGTTTAGTGTTGTTATTTAATAATAAAAGTAATATTTAAAAAAATGATAAAGAAAAAGACTTTTTGACTTTTATCCATTTGATGGACCTCCTAATTCGGGTGTTGTAAAAATTAAAAAATAAATAATAAGCTCCTATAGTTGTTCAATAGTTTCCTTCTTTTGTAATTCTATCGAAGAAGGAACTTAAGTTTAGTAATTATAATATCTACAATTTCACCTTTTGTAGGAGATAGAAGTATATTTCATGATAGACCCAATTAGAATTTCACTAATGTCCCACAAATTTCGAATACAATTATAGTAATGGAGAAATTAATAAAAATGCGTGCACCTATAATTGAAGTTGATTGATATAATAATTCAAATGGTTTTGCCTAGCTGTACTTTAATCTACAGTTCTGTTGAACATGTTTTTTTTTCTCTAAAAAGAAATGCAGATAAAAATAAATTTGAAAAACTAAGGACACAATTATGACGTGCGGGCCAAAAAACAACCAATAACCTTTTTTTTGGGTGAAGTTCATTGAAATATTTTGCAATTCTTCCAGAGGAAGGAAAAATACATATTCGTAGCTTAGGAGGGTAATATTAATTAGACAAAACAAACAAAAAGTGCTGATAAAAAATAATAATAATATATATAAATATATTTGAATTTTTTTTCTTTTTCCCTTTCTTCCCAGTGATGCAACAGCGTCAAGGAAAGTGCTCTGCCCCGTCTTCTCTATTAATTTTAATTGTTACCACTTTCTTTTCAAAATAATTTGTATTTTAATTTTTAAATTTTATTTTAAAATAAATCATACTTTAATTTTATCTTTATTTAAATAAATAAAAATAAATATTAATAATATTTTTTTAATTTTATCTTTATTTAAATAAAGAGAGTTTTACATAATCAAGAAAATACTAAGGAATTACATCTTTTTCAAGATATTTATTAAGGGTAAATAGGTAAAAATAAAATAAAATAATATATATATATATATAGAAATGGATACTTTTCTTAAGGAGTGTGTCTTGAAACAGAGGGAGTAATAATTTTTGGTACAAAATTTATTTTTTCTGTCTCAAAATAAATATCATTTTAGTGAAAAAAGATTATCTCAAAATAATTATCACATTAAAATTTTAAGATAAGAAATAGTAATTATTTTACATCATACCATTATATTTAAGATTCTTTTTTTTAAATAATATTTAATTTTTAAGAAATATCTTATAAATTAAAATAATTTAATAAATTATATTTTGCATTTTTTTAATAAACATAAAATAAAATTAAACTATATTTATTTTGAAACGCAAAAAATAATTTATACCAGTCCACGATTGTGATACAAAGCATATTAAATTTAGGTGGGGCATATCAACATTATGTACAATATCTTGTTCCTTATTTTGCAATAGCTTATTTATTGAGTTCTTTTGACAAAATGAACAAGTATGGTTCATCCATCTTCTAATTATTAAATTTTAAATTTAGTATGTTTAAATGATATTAATACTTTCCTAAAAAATGAATATGTTTCAAAATACTTCTCGTTATGAATATTAAATTTTTTAAAACTTATGTAACTGTATTTCTGCTCTAAAAATTTCTTAGAATTCATACATCAATTTCAATAAATGATATACTTGTATTTAAAAATACAAGGTTGAATTTTACCAGTTTAATTCTTTCGGTACCAAATAATATCCGTCGTGACAAATTGAATTTGCTTCAAATATTTTAGAAAAATAAGAAGTTTCTTTCTAAAAAATATAATTCAAATCCACCTCTACTGTTGGCTGTTAATTATGTGAAATATTTAAGATAAATAAATGGTAGTTTAGACAAATATTCACATAAATAAACCTATTAAATATTTTTCTTAAAAGGGTATAACAAATATTTTAAAAATAGTTAATATGGATTGAAAGTAGTTCTTTTTTCTATTCCTCGTGGATTTCCGTCAGTCTGCACATAAACAAGTAATTATGTAACTATCTCATTAAAAAGTTTAATTTTTGAAAATCGAAAGCATACTTTATTTATTTAATCTATTCAATGCAAATGTACCTGCATGGGTAAATTTCAATAATTTTTTATTAGCCATATATGTAATTAAGAATTTAATTTTTTTAATTATAAATAATGGTTAAAATGTACGATTATCTCAATTGAAAACTTATGTTTTTGTCAACACAAGCATGTATGAGAAATAAATAGAGCTGAGAAAATACAAAACCCTAAAATCTAAACCAAAAAACTGATCCACTACTAAAACTTGTATGAATTCCAAAACAAGAAAAGAGATAAAAGAAAAAAGTTGATGACGAAGTGCAGGAAGAAGACAAAGGATGAGTCAAATTGTTGAATTTGTTTTACAGTTGAGAGGCACCAAATTGATTCTAAGACTTTTACGTGTTATATATTCCCTCAGTGTAAATTTATTTATCTTAATTTTCTTTTGTTCATTTTAAAAAAATATTTTTTTGTGAGATATTTAAAAATTACAAAATTAATTAATATTTTAATATATTTTATATATTTTTAACTTAAAGACTATAAAATTTAAAAATTTCTTTATTATTTAAGCTCCGTATTAAGTTAGAATCAGAAAAATTAATATATAGAAGGTATAATATATGAATAATTAAAAAAATGGAATATTATGTAGTTAATACTCCCAATTTCCCAACTAACATAACGGCCACCTCCTTTTGGATTTGCCCACTTGTCACTGATTCCACTTCCTATTTACTTAATTTGCTACTAATCCATTAACTTCAGTTATCTCCAGCTGCCTATTAATTAATTAAAACGAGACTATTCACCGCCTGATTCAACGGGATTTCAGTAAATGTTTGTATTTCTATACACATTATCAGAAAATTATTAATTTCAGATAAGATATTTTTTCGAAGCTGAGTCGTCGATAAAGGCAAATTTCTTACGAAAAATCATCGGAAACAATTATCGAAATTTCTATCAGAAAATTAGCGATTTTCTAATTTCTAATAAGGTAACTTAAAAGAAAGAAGTATTTTTTTTGTGATTAACTAGACTAAAATGTTTTACAGAAATTAATTGATGGAATACACTCCCTATATTAGACATTGAGCTTTTTATTAGTACATCTTAGATATGTATGTGTAAGTTTTATGGATTGTCTCCTATATAGAGACACACAAGTGCAAATAACACTTCCCACGAAATAATATGAATTTGAGTATTTGAGATCAATTTTACTTGTTAGCTAAGATTAATTTAAATAAGAAATTAAATATAGAGGGGCAGATGTTACTTGTTAGCTAAGTTAGTTGCAAATGGAACTTCATCAGGAGTCATTTAAATTAGCTTTACAATTGACCCGATAATGTAGGAAGCTAACGTCTAATTAATTAAATTAAATTGAGCCCAACAAATCCATATATGATTTTGACTTTGAAGATAAAAAAGCTCCTTTTGATCATGTTTAATTAATTGAATATCTTATATTCTTTTTCTTTTTATGAATTAAGTAGTGCTAAGACAAGAATCTAGTTGATTGGTTCCGAAAAAGATTTAATTTATATATATGCACCAACCGTTAAATGTGTGGATTACACATACTATCAGTGATCGAGTTGTTTTAACTTGTGATAACATAGTTTTATTTTAATAATATTATTATTAATTAATGTTTATTTATAATAAAAATTTTCTTATAATTATCTTGTGATATGATTGTATAAATATTAATTACATTATAGACTTCTAACTGTTGTTACCCATCATGAAAAAATAATTAGGGATGAACCGGTTCCTTGTGCTTCCAACTTGAAAGTATATGCCTATTGCTCAAACCTTACAATGAGTCTAGAGTTCTTTTCTTGATCTTCATATTTGAATGTGAATATTCTTTATATAAAGGTACATTATTCGATTCGAACCATGATATTCAAGAACTAGGAGTATATTCACAACCCTATGCAGTCCAAGGGCGTCACATCGGACCAACATCTCCTTAACTGGAAATTTCTTTGTACTCAATTTAAAATTTATAATGCTACCAATTCTAGAACTTAAATTTTTTTTTTCTAAAAAGAAATAAATTAATTCATCAGTCTTTATGATGCATTTAAATCTTTTTTAGATAATTCCAGTTCTCCTCAGTTTGTGGACGGTGGAGTGAACCAAAAATGTCAATATACACACACGTATTGTGCGTTTGACGCTTTTAGATATTTTCCGTTACAGTCAATACATAGTCCACATATTTAGTGGAGTGCGTAAGTAGCTAACAGAAATACCAAAAATAAGAACTAAAAAACAAGTGTAAATAAATGGAGAGGCTAATAATTTATTTATTTTTTTTTTAAGAAAAAAAACTTAAATAAATATTGGTGCACGTGGCTTAGCCCATATCTCAATCTGAGGTTTCTTAGCAGTTTGCGGTTTAGCACCGCCCCATTGCCACCTACCTACTATTCATTTTGACAATTCCAATTCGTAACGTGTGATTCTAAGTTATGAGTTTGAGTATGTATCCTATTTTTGTAATATAATTTTTCAATAAAGAATTATATATTTTTTTTGTTCAAGCAAAATATGAAATCAATAATTTTAATGTTTATTCAAGTAGAGTGTCTAGATTGTTCTTTTACAATATAATCTTTTCCCAAATTCTTTATATAAATATGAGATATTTTGTACGTCAAGTATTTTACATATATCTACTACGAGGAGACTATACGTCATTTTTTAAAAATACATGTCATGAGTGAAAAGAAAAGAAGGAAAGATGATGGAAGAGGAGGGGGAGAGTCTAGAAAGAGTAGATTTGTGGACTTGTTTTACAGTTTGGAGGCACACTTGTGGACTTTATTTATGTGAAGATAATGAAAGGAAAAAAAAGAAAAAAAAAGGAAGGAAGATAACGATATGATGGGAAATATGGAGAGGACAGTTAGTTAATACTACCAACTAATATAACGACCACCGTCTTATGGCATTTCCCATTTCTCCCTGTTCCCACTTCAATTCCACTATTTCAAACAAAAAATAAAAAAAAATAAAAAAATTTTGAAAAAAAACCTTTGGAATTTAGTAGAAACAATATGCCAGATCCAATGGAGTAATTAATTTTAAAGTTTTATTTATATTACAAATATTTGTAGTTGTTTATATTTACTTGTTTATTATTAACTTGATACATCTCTCAAGGAGCAATACATAGAATGCTTTGTAAAATGACTATAATTAATAATAAAGATAAATTAGAAATTAAGTAATAAATTATGTGTTAATTTTTAAATTGAACAAATAAAAATGGACGAAAAAATATAACTTTTACCCATTAAGAATCTCAATATAAATATATATAAAAGTGCCCAAAAATTTCACTTTCTTCTTCTTCATGTTACGTATATTCAAGCCCATCAATTTCACATTAATTTCTGAGAATAACAATACAGTCCAGCTACCTCAAAATTTAGGCTGATTTTCTGGGTTTTGAATCAACCATGCACTGACGTGAAAGCTTCTAGCTCTCTCCAGGTTTATTCTGAATATTATTAATTCACTTTATTCATTCATGTCATTTTCTTTCATTCATCTTTTTTTCCTTTTTTGGAGTAATTTTTTCTTTTTAATTTAAAAATGACGATAATAGTGGTAGTTATTAATGTTGCAGCACGAGGAAATAATCTCCTATAACCAACTGATTATTACAATTTGAGTGGAAGCAAATGACATGTCAACCAAAGGTATTGAGATCTTTTCTGTTACATTCAATTTCTCTGGTATACTCAAGTCTCAACATATTGTGGAGTAGCTAAAACCAGACCACAAAGGTAATCTATATATAAAGAAAGGATTTAATTTATTTTTACAAGTGTAAATTGTTTACACAATTCATTTATAGTAGGTGAATTACCATTTCTTACCAAATTATTATATGTAACTAATGTTATAATAGAAATTTATTTATTAATAGTTTGATGATATTTATACTTTTTTTTTTATTTATATCGTTAGTGCATAATTAAAATTCAAACTAGAAAAGAAATGAAACATATTATAAAAATTCAAACTATTGATGGCATTACGAAAATCAGCATTCCCAAGAGAAAAAGTACATGAGAATTTTCTTAAAATACAAACATTTATATAACATAATTTGAATCGTCGATTATTTAAAGAAAAAACAGAGAAAGAAAAAGAGAAGCATAAAAGAAAATTATCTAGAATGGAGAAATTCTTAATAAAAAATATCTAATCGTTTAATGAATTTATTTGATGATGAAAATACAAATTAATCAGATTAGCAAATTTCAAATTACAGAATAAAAGGATTGAGACAGACTAACAGCAACGTGAATGGGCAATAACAGTCAAGAATATTTGAATTAATTAACCTAATAGTTATAATTAGAAGTGTAACATTTAGATCAAAGTCATAGTAGCTGCATATAATTCTATTATTCCCCGAATACTATACCCTTTAATTATTTTAATTAATGGATTATTCTTTTTGGTAGCAATTAGGAAGCATTAGCTTGTGTTTTAGCAACATCCATATGAAAGATTACTCATATTATTTATCATGTTTGAAAACCTTCCAAAAGTGATAATATATTTTAAAAAAGTTCCTTTTTAAAAAAAAAAGTTAAAAAAAATACTCTCCCTTCAATTAAGTAGGAAACATCCCATTTTGTATTTTACCCTAATCTAATAACGGATGATATTTTAATGTATTAGGTTGAAATTATTGTAATTACAATAACTTAATGAAGATGATTTTAACTTTTCCCTCCTTAATTTACGTTGAAATTCTCTTACCAAAATCTCAAAGGATCAGCAGTTGTTGTATTTACCTTGAATATATAATAGAAGTAGAAAATAGACATCTTTCAAAAAAATTTTGTATTAAAGCGAGAAAAAAAGTTTAAGTTGTATATATTAACGATAAAATTTGATTTTTTTTTTGTACTATGTGATTTATTTTAAGTTATGAGTGTTTTATGAACTCAAAAACCTTTTTTATTTTATTCAAATGAAAGTGTCTCAAGATAAATTTGAACCACAGAACTTTTCTGAAAATGTCATTTAAAAAAAACAGCTTCTAAAATTTAACCAAGTAATTTTTTTTGGTCATGAAAAAGATAGTAACATTAGGGTGTTTAGCATGGAGCCAACAGAATAGATTAGGTGTTAATGCGTTAAACCAACAATATTAACTACCCTTTAACCCACCTACTCTTCTATTTATCTACTAAGTTTATCCCTATGATTAATTGGAATTAGTAAACTAATTTTGATTTCTCAAAGACTTTAATTATGAATTATCTATCAATTCGTATTTAGGCTTCTCATGCGATCCTATATTACAATTATTAAATAAAAAAGTAGTGTTTCATGAAGTTTGAAAAATGGATTCAAACTTCAAAGGAGCAGATAAGGTTAGCTTTATGAAAAATATGAAGCTGAGTAGAAAAGTTCCCATTTAGATAATGAAATGTAGTGAAAAAGTATATATGTCAAATCGATACACTTTAAAAATAAAGTTTGAAATATCATTTTCAACGATTGAATCACTTTTTTTTAAAATACGAGATATTTAAGTGTAAAGAGATATTATAGGTATAATTAATTACAATTCTAAAGAAAATCCAAGATTAAAAAAGAGTAATTTGATGTACAAAATATTATATATTAGCGACGTTTGGAAAAATTTAAGATTATAAATTATAATTAAATAAAGTAGATATTTGTGTGGCAATCATGCATTTGGGCCGTTATATTGGGGTTGGTGTAAGTCTGGACTTGAGTTGGCATTCGTAAAGCATTTGGGCCTGCATATATATGGTCAGATAGAGCTAGAAATATACGGATTGTATTTGGTAATTTTATTATTTTTAAACCCCCAAAATAACCTCTTTTAATTTTTAAGCAGTCAAACTTTCTTAGCGATAGAGCTGAGAAATGATGTTGGATTAAGTTTGAAATCGCACCATGGCCATCTCTAGCGAATTGTTCTTTTGCCTTTGCATTTTTCGTTTATACTGTTAGTAGTATTTTTAATCCTTTTTTTTTTATTAATATCTAAAGTGCGTAATGGCAAAATTAAAGATTATGAATTTGAGAGATAAAAATTAAAAAGTATTTCAAAATAAAGGCATTTGTGTGAACGACTCAATGTTAGTTAAAAGCATATGTGAATGTTGAGGTATATGAAGATGAAGATGTTAATTAAGAAAAATTTATTGAAGGATTTAAATGTGCATGATGATGTGTTGATGCTAAATATGTTATAATATGTTGTAGAATTATGTATTTTCATATAATTATATGTTAGAAATGTTAACAAATTTTCATACTTATGAGTTAAAGTATAGATTGAAAAGAATTTTTTTTATAAGGTCTTTTAGAATGAAGGATCAACCATTCTAGCCCGTAGAATTCTTGACCCGCAAAATTTAAGTCGAGCTAACTCATTTTGAAAACTCTACTAAAAAAACGTACGATTTAAATCTTCTTTCAATAATTTCAAAGAAAACAAGACAACACATCTCCTTTTATGGACATGGTCTCATTTCATGAAATGCTATACATCCAATCTATCTGTGAATTTTTTTAAAAGAAAGCTAAAGTTATAAATTTTGAATGCTTTGAACGTAGATAAAAAAAGCGCAAACCAACTTATAAACTGGAATAAGTTAACAATCAACAATTAGAAAATAAGTAAAACTTATATTAAAACAAATAAAACAGAAACCTTGTTATAAAATCATCAACAACAAGTCAATTCAAAGAAACACAAACATAGGAGACAGCTAGACAACTTTTAACTCTAAAAAAATAAATGGGAAACACGGGTTACAAAATCATTCAAAGGTTTCACGAATATGCTCCTCTTCCTCTGAAGTAAAATCATTCTTGATATCAAATTCTTTACGTATTTCCTCTGGGGTTTTACTTTTGATTCTATCCGCAACTTCTTGGCATATTACATCCATTAGTTCCTTATCCTTAAGATAATTAGCAGCTAAGAGAAGATCGTACAACACCGAGTGGTGCACCTTCAAGTAATCCTTGTCGAAATCCATCAACTGGTCTTTCGAGATACCTTCCTTCTCCGAGTGTTTCATCCAGTATTCGATCACTTTGGTCATTGTTTTGCTATGGACATTAGGTAAGGGGATGATGTTTGAAGCGCAATCGTCTTCAACCATGTTCTTGATGGATTGTGACCTCACGGCTACAGCCTCGTCGACTTCAAATACCTCGCCATCGCTAGTTCTTAGGGTTAACAGCTTTTTTGAAGACATGATGATAAAAAGGAATGGGGGCTATGAATGATTTTAGTGTATGAGGGCTTGCTCTTTTATAGTGTATGATTTTAAATTACTTTCCAAAGTTGAATTAGGAAAAAGAAATCATGGAGAGCAAAATTACCATATCAGATTAGGAAACGTAATTGTTTTTCTTCCTTTTGAAACCTTAATAAATCTGATTTGCAAAATCTACATAAACCGTCTCAAATAAGAAAAAGAATACGGTCAAACTTTATTATAACAATAAATGAAAATTATTTTTATTTTTTAATTTTATTTTAAAAATTAAACTCCCTCCTCTTGAATAATAGACATTCTTCTCCCTTTATCTCAAATGACTTTTTAAAATATTCATTTTACCCTTGTATTATCTATTTTGTCTTCTTCTTTTTACTTCTTTGAAATGATAATTTTAAAAAAAAAATTATGTAACAATTCTTTTTTTAAAAAAATTAATTTTTGGGACAAAATAAAATGAAAAAGTACTAATTTTCTTCGAAATTAATTCTTTATATTATATTTTGCTTTTCTATGATAACACTATGCCTATAACAGCATTAACGTGCAGTATAACCATACACTATTTATAAAATTACTCCTCTATAATAGTCATACTCAAATAAAAAAAGCAACCCGGTTCACTAAGTTCCCGCATTACGCTGGGCGGGATACAAACAATAATATTTTGTAAGAAATTTATTATGTATAAAATTAAATATTAAAATATTTATTATAATCATCATTAATATCATGCACATAGTAAATTTTAAAGTACGAATATCTAAAATTAAAAATATATATATATATTAAAATAGTGTCCACTAGTTATGTTATAACTTCACGGGGAAAGACTACTGGTATTTTTTTTTTTTTTACATTCAGATTCTTTCTAATTTTTTTGGTTAAATTGGTTAACAAATACGGTCCTTCTTCTTGGTACACAAAATCATTAACCTAAATTTTTACGCATTTTTATTTATAACAGCTAAATGAGACCTAAACGTCAAGTGTTAATATACATATATAAGAATACCTCACTAGAACAACCATAAAATTTTTGAATGAATATTGTCACTGTAACGAAATTTGACTGTATAATAAGAAGTTAAAACGAAAAATTTGAGTCGTTATTCCTTTAATCCTCTAGTAGAAGACTATCATTAAAATAGTCGTATTAGATTACATTTTTAATAAAAATAATCAAAAAAATTGAAACAGTTAATTAATCTACTGTCATTCGTTATTTTTCTTTCATTATCTTTGTGTGGATTAATTAGATTTGTATGTTGATCGTTTTCGCAACTATCTAAGTGGAGAGATTATTTTGATCTTATACTTGAAAGAGAAAATTTTCGCTGGAATTAGGCATTGCCTAATTTATATATTGACATTGCAAAAATACATAGACAATGTGTTGGCTTTTTGTCCAACCATTCTTGAGAGATTAGGAGGATGAACAAGTCATCCTTAAATAAAAGAGACCCAATGCACAAATACATGGGATGAGTTGTAATCCTTTGTAATTCTCTAGGGCTCATGGTTACAAAAGTAAATCAAAAAGACCAACTGAAGTTAATAATTATCAAAAGAATTCTTTTGCACTCTAATCCTGTAGTAGGGGTTTTCTTTAACATCATTCTTTAACCAATTTTTGACCTCTTTGGGTAAGGTCAAATTCTGAGTGAAGAAGGATTTTAGCTTTCTTCTTTCTCCTAAATTGGCCAAGCAATACGCCACTTTGTTTACTTCTTGTAGCAATGATGGAAGGTATAGTTGCCGTGCTTCTTCAAAGTATTGATCTTGCTTATGAGATGAATAATATGGCAGTTGACACTGTTTTGACCATTGATCATATTGATGATGACTATCAATCTGATTCAATATCCACATTTTTGTATCCATTTGTGATACATCATTGAATTTCATAAAGTATGGCTCTAGATTCTGCTACATTGTTAATGCATTGTCTATGTAGTCAGTGTATGCCATGATTAGCTTCCCTTTTTCATCTATAAGGCCACCTCCTTCACCTGCACTCCCTGGATTTCCTTTGCTGCATTCATCTGTGTTTAATTTATATCTCCACGGAATAGGTTTGCTCCACCTAAGACATTTGATATCGATCTTGGGTTTGAGATGTTCTATATGATGAATAAAAGTTGCTTCAATTGGACTTGTACATGGGAATTTGCAAGAAATTAATATTCTGATCTGGCCAATGACTTTGTTGATAATGTTTGTAGGATAAATCTTGATATCTTCATATTTATGGCTACATCTAGCTTTTCAAATCTCCCAACATATAAAAAGAAATAAGCAATCAATGATTACTGAGTGGACTTTGTTCTTTTTGCTACTCAACCACCATATAATAATAGTATCTCTTATTCTACCTTAGCTTGTATATTATTAATGCCACAATATTTGTAGAAGTACTCCCAATTAGTTGTAGTTGCAAGCTCTCCTTTTCTAAATAGATGATCAAAATTTTCAATATTTGCTGCTTTACAACAAATGCACTTGGATGGTTCATGGATTCTATATCTTTGTAGAGCTTCATCAATGGGAGCTTTTTGGACATTAACTTAAGCATAAAATTTAATTTTTTTTGTAAGGAATCTTTTTTTGCCATATTTTAGTGGCTGTGAAAGTGGAGCTTTTACTCTCTTAAAACTTGCCAAGCAGATTTGGTGAAAGAATTTTATGTTTGGGTTCCAAATAGGAAGATCCTTAGTCCATGATGTCAATATTAGCAATCTGACCTACAATATAACTTGGAAGAGTAGTATGCAATTTGTCAAAATTTCAAATCCCATTAGTTATGAATTCAGAAACTTTAGTATTTTTGAAGTGATAAGTGTTAGGAAGGAAATGGCCAATTGGTCCACAATCTAGCCAATTGTCCCACCAAAATGAAATGTTACCTTTAGTAACTTTCCAAACAATATGTTTTTTTACAAAGATTGCTTAAATCAAATAGTCTTTTTCAAATATGAGATCGTCCAGGAGCCCACTTTTTGTAAACATGATGAGCTCTTGGATGATATATATCTTTTCATAGCTATTATTGTGACGCGGAGGTGATTCAATAGCTAACAAAATTACTATATGATCATTGATATACTCTACCTCAATTTATTATTTTAAAGTTCTATTTTACATACAATATTTTTTTCAAATCAGCTCTATCTATCTATACTACAATTAAAGCACTTAAAGAAGAACCTAATATCTTTTTGATCTATAATAAAAGCAATCATTTCTATCATCCTAAAATATTAGCACCTGACTTTGATTTTAGATGATTAAGTCAATTAATACATTTGACACAGTTTTAATTCTAAAATAAATAAAAAAGAATAAAAAAATGGAAATAACACTATTATGAAATCAATCAAAAGGCTCAAGTATTCTCTTTATAGATAGGCTCCTCTTCCTCTTTTATCCTCTCATATTCATGAAATACAACACCAACCAATTTATATGTGATTTTTTAAAAATAAAGCTATAATTATAAAAAAGTGCAAACCAACTTATAAACTGGAAAAAGTGAAAAAATGAACAATTAGAAAATAACTAATACTTATATTAAAACAAATAAAACAGGAAATATTATTATAAAATCATCAACAACAACTCAATTCAAAAAAAAAAAACACAAACGTAGGAGATAGCTAGACAACTTTAATTCTAAAAAAATTAATTGGGAAACACGGGTTACAAAATTATTCAAAGGTCCAAGCATTCTCCTTACGGATCTGCTCCTCTTCCTCTTGAGTAAAATCATTCTTGATATTAAATTTTTTACGTATTTCCTCTGGGGTTTTCCCTTTGATACTGTCTGCAACTTCTTGACATATTGCATCCACCAGCTCCTTGCTAAGAGAAGATCGTACAACACCTTCAAATAATCCTTGTCGAAATCCATCAACTGATCTTTCGAGACACCTTCCTTCTCCGAGTGTTTCATCACTTTGATCATTGTTTTGGTATGGACATGACATTAGGAAAGGGGATGACATTTGAAGCGCAATCGTCTTCAACCATGTTTTTGATGGCTTGTGACTTCGAATACCTCGCCGTCGCTAGTCTTGAGAGTTAAGAGCTTTGCTGAAGACATGATTATGATGGCGAAGTGTTAATTTGTTTTATTGAGAGAGCTTTGAATGATTTCAATGCATGCAGAGTTAAAAGAGCTAGGTTTATATATTTATAGAGTATTAAGGTTTCACTTTCCTAGTTGAAGTAGGAAGTAAAAAGGGGAGAGATAATCTATGCAAATTTTGCATAAATCATGTGAGATTAGGAAAAGGAAGGCTTTTTCCTTCTTTAGGACTAACTAATGAAAAGGATTTGTATTTGGATTTTAACTCATGAAAGCAACTTCTTTATCAAGTGTAATTGTTAGATGATGTGATTATTTATTAAGCTGTAGTGTATTTCTATTTTTAAGGTTAATTAATTTTATTTTTGACTCTGAACTTTGTTATTCTAGCCCAGCTAAATTAATTTTGTTAAAAACAATGAAGTATCCATTGTGTTTTTTTTTAATAGCTGAAATGACTATTTATTTCAATTGTTTATTTTCTTTTCAGGCCTAAATCAATAAAAAAATCTTTGAGTTCCGTCATTTTTATTCATATAAAAAAAGATTTAACCCAAATAATGGAGTAGCAATTGTATAATTTTTTATTTCTTGTTTAGATGTATGCTTATTTTTTTTCTGGCCAAATCTAGTAGAAAAAAAAACTCAGTTAGAGCTCCTTTATTTTTAGTGAAATAAAAATTTAACAGAATAATGAAGTTTCAACTGTATAATTCTTATTATATCTTATTTAGATCCAATGACTAACTGTTTCAATAGTTTTTTTTTCTAAAAAAATCTGTAAAAAGAAGAAAAGATTATAATTTTATTACTTTTAACAAAATATTTTTTTCCTTAAAAAGTAGAGTTCTCTCAAAATATTTTTACTAAATCAAAAAAAAATCTAAAATATTAATAAATTTTAAAAAGTAAAATAAAAAAATTATTTTTAAAAAATGTCACGTAGATTAAAAGTCTACATGATAGGAGAATGTATCTCACTCTTTTAGAATGAGATGGTGCACGAGGTGAAATACTACCAAATAACTAAGTTCAAAAAGGATAATTAAGATTACGGCGAGTTTAAAGAGTATTTAAAATCAATTAACAACCTATATTAATAAACATAAGATATATACCTTTAAAGATTATATGATGGCCTAATTGATTCAATCTTTATGCTTGACATGGAACTTCGTTTCGAAAGAAAGGGACATTATATATTGATTAAGGGAAAATTCTTTCTCCTCTAATTATATTTTTGATTATGGGGTAATTAAGGCCGTCTTCCTCTATGATTTTTTTAAAAAAAATAAAGCTTAATTATAATTTTGGGATGCAAACATAACTTATAAATCGGAACAACTTAACAATCATCAATTAGAAAATAACAAAAACTTATATTAAAATAAATAAAACAGGAAACATTGTTATAAAATCATCAACAAACAACCCAATTCAAAGAAACACAAACATAGAAAATTGATAGACAAGTTTAATTCGAAAAAATCATTTAGAGGCCCAATCAATCTCTTGATCGATCTGCGCCTCTTCCTCAGGAGTTAAATCATTCTTGATATCAAGTTCCTTACGTATTTCTTCTGGGGTTTTACCTTTGATCCTGTCTGCAACTTCTTGACATATCACATTCATCAGCTCCTTATCGTTAAGATAAGTAGCAGCCAACAGAACATCATACAAAACTGAGTGGTGCACCTTCCAATAATCCTTGTCGAAATCCATCAACTGATCTTCCGAAACACCTTTCTTCTCCGAGTGTTTCATCCAGTACTCAATCACTTTGCTCATTGTTTTGCTATCGACATTAGGAATGGGGATGACGTTTGAAGCGCAATCGTCTTCAACCATGTTCTTGATGGCTTGTGACCTCACGGCTACGGCCTCATCGATTTCGAATACCTCGCCATCGCTAGTTCTTAGGATTAAGAGCTTTTTTGAAGACATGATGATAAAAAGAATAGGGTGTTTTGTTTTGTTTTTCTTTCAGATTATTGAAAGAGCTATGAATGAGTTTAATGTATGAGGGCTTGCTCTTTTATAGTGTAACATTTTAAATTACTTTCCAAAGTTGAATTAGGAAACAGAATCATGGAAAGCAAAAACTTACCATATCAGGTTAGGAAACGTAATTATTTTTCTTACTTTTGAAAGCTTAATAAATTTGATTTGCATAATAAACCGTCTCATATTAGAAAAAAAAAATACAATCAAATCTTATTATAATAGTTATTCATTATAATAATATTTTTATAAAAATAATTTTTTATATTTTATTTTATTTTCTCTATAATATCATTTTACCTATAACAACAATGACGTTCAATATAGCGATACAATATTTTTTATAAAATTACTTCTTTGTAACAGTCACACTCAAATACAATGCACTAATATTTCGTATAAAATATATTATAAAATCGTGTCCTGTTATTTTACGATGGCAGAGATGATCACTTTTATTATTGATTAAAAAGATATATTTTTTTTAAATGCTTCAATTGCAATATAAATAGATAAATTTGATACGAAAAAATAATCTTTCTATATAAGATTCGACTTCAAAATGATGAATTGAGGTAGAATAAATCAATTACCATGTAGTAATTTAGCTAGCTATTGAATCACTTTTACATCATTATAATAGCTATGAAGAAATATGTGTAATAAAACTACCAATTTTAGGACAATATTTACTATGAGTTGTAATAACATACACATTAATTTAAAATATAAGAATTTGAAATTTGAATTGCAATATAATTTTTTTTGAAAGGTAATAATAGTATATTATTTTAAAAATTTTCCTCTAAATTATAAGATCTAGATAATCTCTCCACTAAGATCATTGCGCAGATAATTAACATGCAAATAAATAAATCTAACTAGCCCACACAAAGATAGATAATGAAAGAAGAAAGACAAATGACAATAGATTAATTAAATGTTTTAGTTTTTAGACTACTTTTATTGAATATGTAATCGAACACTACGATTTTAAATGACAGCCTTCTAGTTGAGGATTTAAGGTACAATGAGTTCTCGAAGTTTTCTACCTCGTTATGGTGACAATTTTTGTTTGAAAATTTTATGATTGCTATAATGAGGTGCTATTAAATATGTATATTGACATTTGATATTTGAGGTTTATTTAGCTGTTAATAAATAAAAGTGTGCAAAAATTAGTTAGTGATTTTGTGTATCAAGAAGAAGCTATATTTGTTAACCCAAAAGAATAAAAATAGAAAGAGTATGAATGTAAAAAAAAAAAAAAGACCACCAGTAGTCTTTCTACGTGAAGTTACGATGATAAAATTGGTGGGCACTATTTTAATATAATGTTTTCTTTTTAAATATTTGTACTTGAAATTACTATGTGTATGACATTAACGATAATTATCACAAATATTTAAAATTTATTTTTGTACAAATTTATTAAAATATACTTAGGTCCTTTTCTCTTCTCCTAAAGTATACATAAGTCTTCTTCTCTTTCCAACTCATTCCACGCTCTTCTCTTCAAACTCTGAATCTCTCCATTTAATTTATCTTCTCTTCTGAGCTCGGAGCTCTCCATTCATCATCATCATGCATGTTATCTTATGATTCCAAGCATTTTGAGCTTCGTATTGATCTTATTTTTTAGGACGAAAGTTCTTATTTTTTGGGTCTCTTGATAGTGCATTTTGAGCTCCACATTAATTATTTTTCAATTTTTTGGAGCTTTAGCCTTTTTTTGTCAAAATATGTATTATTTCTATTCATTTTGCTTGTTTCAATGGTACTCTATTTCTTTTTTTCTTTTTTTTTGCAAATTCATCTTGGTATTTTACTATACTTGAAATTTTAATCTTTTTTTAATATATCGTAATATGTGTTATTTCTACATATTTTGCTTGTTTTGTTAGTTTTTTTTTTTGTTTCTGCTTTTGCAAATTCATCATGATCTATTACTAGACTTGTCGATTTTTTGAAACTCTACCTTTTGTATGTAGATTACAAAAATGATAAAAACGAGGGGAAAAAAGTCTTTAAACATAATGACCCACCATGCCACTCTACCGAAGAAAATGACGAGAAAGATTCAAGTTTGATCATCGTTCCATCATCATCATTAGTGTCAACACACTTCATCACCCAAGGTACTCCTCCTGGGAAATGAAATGTAACGTCTCTTCAAGGGGACTTGGAGAGGATAGACAGTTGATGAAAATACACATTTAAAAGGCTCGAAAAAAGAGCCTGATAATTTGATCGCGCTCCTTCCACTCCCTAATATACTAGTGCCCTTTTTTATATTTATAAATGTAATTTGAGGTTTTATTATTATTACTTTCACCTATCTTTACTTTCTGTCAAAAACGTCATGTAAATACAAAAAATATAAACTCAAATAAATCACAAAACAATAAAAAAAATTATGGATCAAACTAAAATCCTAGAAATTTATAATAAACCAAAGCAAATAGATACATCTAGTAAATATGATAACCTAATGAACTATTGAAAACACCAAACTTCAGAACCCAAACCTCAAACCTCGACCTAATCACTAAACGAATTACTTTATTTTTTAAAGACCATAAATTAAAGAAGTGCGAACAAACCAAGTGATAACGGATCCAACTTTAGACCATATGATGAAAAATTAATTAAGGATTTAAATAATATTAAAATATGAATTTAGCCACTTATTTTTGAGATACCAAATTCATCTTGAACAGTAACTTTTGATCGTGGCATCCAATGACTACCCGTTGCTCCTTGTATGAATAGTTTTTTTAACTTAAATATAACTAACTTTAATTTTTTTTTCCTACATAAAAAATAAAATAAAAACACTATTCAAACTTACAAGCTCCCATGCATTAATGACAAAATAAATGTACTATATATGAGTTTAGTCATTAAAAAATTAATTTTTAAATTAATCAAAACCGAACGATAATTCTAAAAAAATAAAAATAGGAAACACGGGTTACAAAATCATTCAAAAGGCCCAAGGATTCTCCGAAGTAAAATCCTTAAGATAATTGAGAGGAGATGATACAACACCGAGTGGTGCACCTTCAAATAATCCTTGTCTTTATTCGATCACTTTGGTCATTGTCTTGCCATCGACATTAGTTTGAAGCACAATCGTCTTCAACCATGTTCTTGATGGCTTGTGACATCACACCTACGGCTTCCTCGACTTCAAATACCTCGCCCTCGCTAGAGCTTTTTTGAACACATGATGCTTAATTAATTTGTTTTCTTGAGAGAGCTTTCAATGCATGCAGACTTGAACAAGTTGGTTTATAAATATTTATAGAGTATTAAGGTTTCAGTTTCCTAGTTGAAGTAGGAAGTTAAAAACTGGGAGAAATAATATATGCAAATCGTGTGAGATTAGAAAACGGAAGCACTCATTAATAAAAACTACTTAAAAAGAAAAATTCCAGAGTTCCTTTGAAAATGCTTTTGACAATTATGCCACTACAGTTTTTTGTTGTTTCTAGATTAAAATCAAATAAAAATTTGTTGGAACTTCTCTTTTTATCCCATATCTGCATTGTGGTCCAAATTAATTTAAATGCATATCATGTAGACCCATTTAAGAGAAAGTGAATTTTTTTATATATTTAAAGCTTCAATTCAAGAACGTTAATTAAGGATCAAGAATCATATTCATCTTATCATAAATGTTATTAGTAAAACTTTTTAAAACTAAAGTCATGCCTAAAAACAATATATAAATAAGATGACGCTACTAATATTATTTTATACAATTTTACAAATAAAATATATTAAATTTCATGCTTAGATGAAATAAACTTGGGATTTCTTCATTTCACTTAATTTGATCCAAATATATATACACACACATGATTCTATAATAATAATGAATTCACGTTATGCCATAATACTCGATTTGTATTAATTTTTGACTGACAAATCATGAATTAATGCTATAGAAAATGGAAGGATTTGAATTTGGATTCGACTCATGAAAGCAAGTCTATATGAAAATCTCTTCGTAGAATAATTGTTAAGATAAATCAGTTTAAAAACATTTTAAACACGATCTAATATTATCTGTTTTGAACTAAATTCGCACGATTTTTTTAAAAAAGATCTCACGTTATTAAGAGATCCTACACCTTATGCATACTTTTTGCTGAGTCACGACATTACTCTTTAATGGGATACTTAACAGGTACGTTGGTCTATTTAATTTTTGTCACTGAAGAGACCAACTTTTGTGAGTATTAGAGCTCGGTGACAGAGAAGTATGCTAGTAATGTTCATGATTTGATTTAGTTTAATTTCTATTTTAACCAAAAAAAAGAAAATCTAAATCAGTTCTTTTTTAATTATTATTTTTCAGTTTTTTTAGGCATAAAATTCTAAGTTAATCCATTTAATCTTCTAGAGTCGTGCATAAGTTTTTTTATATATGTTTAACAAGAACAAAAAAATGGACAATTTTTATAATTTGTTGAAATTTATTCTTAATGAGAAAATTTATCATTTAAACATATTTTATAACAAATATACTCCATCAAATTTTGGAAGGTGAATGTGATATCTCAATTAGGAGAAAAAGTAATTTATCATGGTAAACTTAGAGGGAGAATTTGGAAGATATGATTTTTTTTAGCTTTTTATAAATTTCTTTTATAAAATATTTCTATTTTTATACGCAAAAAATTATTATTTTTACATATAAAATTTTCTTAAAAGAAAATCTCATTTTCCTCGAAAATTCCCTAATGTCTTTTATGATTGGAATATAGTTAACCCCAAAAGAACCATAGGAATTAGATGGCTCCGTGGGTCATCGGGTCGCTGAGAATTTTGAGGCGGAAACCATTGAAGCACAGCACGTGATTGAGAAGCTTCTCTTTTTGGAACTTACCCATCAAATTTCAGAGCTCATTTTCGAGGTACTTATTCATTCCAAGAAAATTTTCAGTATTTATGGAGACTATTGCTTAAAGAAATGAAAAGAAAACCATAAAATTTCTTGTAATTGGAGTTAATGGGTTTTTAAAAATTCAATCTTTATCGGTCAGAACATATGTAATAGATGGCTCAGCAGAAATTACAGTATGTATTTGTTGTGAATGGTGTTTGAAAAGTTGAAGAAGATTTGAAGTTTTTTCCCCCTAATAAGAGAGAAATTAAGACTCTAGCTGATTTCCTTAATATGATTTTAAAACTAACAAAATTTGCTCTTGAACAGAGTTGGTCTGCTGATAAGAAAATGGAGTTAGATTTGGCCAAGAGTAACCTTGAAAAACTTCTGCTTTAAAGAATACAAAAGAAAGAATCTCGAATTTACAAGATACTATCTATCTGGACCTAAAGTGATAATTAGAGTGAATGTATGACTTATGTTCTCTGTTCACTAATCCTTATATCTCCATGAAACTCTTCTACCACAAATGTGTGTGTTTATTATTAGCATAAAAAAATAAATTTAAAAAAAAAAAAAAAAAAAAAAAAAAAAGAAAAGGAGCTGCATCTTGTGATATTTTTTATAGTGGTATGTTAATTTTTAGTGAAAATTGTGTATTTATAACCTTTGGCGGTTGTTCCTCTTTAATTTGTTTTCCTACTACTAGTATCTGTTTATCTATCCAGTAACCAGTTTGTCACTTTCTTACTTCTTCTCTGCTTGTTCTCATTCATTTAGTTTCCTCTTTCTGGTGTTTTGATCAATGGGAAATGCTTAAGTTTTTATGGAATTAAAAATAGGAAGAATGGCTACTTTGGTTAAAGAAAGAGGCAGAGTTGTTTCAGAGTCGAACCTGACTTATTGATGATGAATTTAAGACCATTGGAATTGGAAAATGAAATAGCTTCGTCATGCTTTTCGTGTCGATTCCACCCATCCAGTAATAACATTTAGATAATTTACTTCAAGCTGATACCTCATGTCTAACAGTCTGAGGGCCTGAGTTACTGCACAGTAGGTTCACCATACTGTTGTTTGACTCCTTATTTGAGGTTCAAGAATAAAAAATTGGTTGTAGAGATTTAGGCTGAATATAATCTTGTGTATAAACTCACACTTCTGGGGTAATCATATTTGTTTCAGTTCAACTTTAGGTTGTTATTGAGTCTCTAATAGCCAATAGTGGGCTTTGGAGGACGTTAGAATTCCCAAGCAACACTTACCCAGTTTTCAAATGGTCATTTTTCTTCAACTTTAAGCCTTACTCTCATTTTTCTGTGCACATGCACTCAGGTTTAGTTGGGTAGATCAACTTGAATGTGGATTTGTAATAAGTTTATAGATTTGGATTTTTGAGTTGCATTATGAAATTGTCCAGCTTCTGAGTGCCCAGTGGTACTTCATTTTATTTTTCAGCATTTGATTTCTGCATATTGCCTTTAGTTCATTTGTTGGTCATAGATACACAAGCAAGCTACCCCTTAGTCTGTCATATAGTTGCGAGCCGCGCTGCACTTGCCTTTTCTAGTAGTCATTATCTTTCTCCAGCACCTGTCAATAGGGGTTCGTTCAAGGAATAAGCAGTGTATTACCAATTTGCAGTGTATCAAGAGAAGATAAGAGAAGATACTGGCAGTTTTAAGACCCATGATGAAACTCTTTGATTCTCATTGTCACCTCCAAGATCCAAGGATCATTAATATGGTCCCAAAAATTATTAAGACCACAACTGAAACAGGAGTTGTCCATTTTGCTGTCAATGGCCTGTCAGAGAAAGATTGGCATTTGGTCAAGGAAATGAGTGAACGCTACCCTTGTATTGTTCCAAACTTTGGGCTCCATCCCTGGTATATTACTGAGAGGACTCCTAATTGGCTGAAAACTTTGAGAGAATTTTTGGAGGCTACTCCTGCTGCTGCAGTTGGAGAGATTGGTTTAGATAAAGGTTCATTTGGAAGGAAGATTGATTTCGCTGATCAGGTGGATGTCTGTCGACAGCAGCTTCAACTTGCCAAAGAGTTGGAAAGACCAGCATCCATACACTGTGTTCGTGCTTTCGGGGATCTTCTTGAATTATTAAAATCTGCAGGGCCAGTTCCTGCCGGTTTCATCCTGCACTCTTACCTCGGCTCTGCCGAAATGGTTCCTGAATTTGCTAAGCTTGGTGCTTACTTCTCCTTTTCTGGGTTTCTTATGTCCATGAAGGAAAGCAAGGCGAAGAAAATGTTAAAGTCAATTCCTAAGGATAGGATCTTGTTGGAGACAGATTCACCAGATGCTTTGCCAAAATTGAGCAATACAGATTCTCTATATTTGATCGAGAAGGAATCTTGTTCAGCTGATGGAATTTCAAGTGGAGGAATTAATGATGGAAATCCGTCTGAGAAATCATCCGAGGAGGGCAAAGGCAATGAACAACAGGCAGAAGAAATCCATAACCATCCTGCAAACATTCACCATGTACTCTCCTATGTTGCATCATTACTTCAGCTGTCAAAAGAAGAACTTGCTGAGATAAGCTTTGCAAATGCTTCTCGGCTCTTTTCTTATGAAGGTTCAAAGGTACTGCAAGAGGTAAAATTAACTTGTCTATGACATTGCAGTTGACACTGTGCTACATGCTCAGTTTTCCTAGGTAACAGTCTTATGTCACACTAGATGATCTCTTTCTATCTATCCAAGCCTTGGTGGATAGTGCTACCCGATACCTGTGTTGGTGGGAGATAAGCAGTTACCTATGAAATTAGTTGAGATGCGCGCAAGCTGGTCTGGACACTACGGTCTTAAAATGATGTGACATAACATGACACTATTGGTTTTTAAGAAGAAAAGCTTCACTTCTGATTTGTGCTGGTTTATATGCTTTAATTTCCTTTACCTATAAATGTTTCATGGTTCGTAGTATGTTTTTTCTAACCACGTGTCCTCATCTTCTGTAACAGGTATTTCGTGGTAACTGAAAATTGTGTCAATAAGCAGAGCCTCTCTACCTTCTCAAGGTAGGGGTAAGGTCTACGGGTTTGTTGTTGTAAGCGGGGCAGCCTAAAGCATTGTTATGCTTTTCATAATTTGAGACTTGGGCTAATATTATCTCTTTTATGTTCAACCATTGTGTGGATGTTTGTGGTTGTATCAATACATCAAACTCTTGGCTAATAAAGTTATACCTATAGGCCCTTTTGGAGCTCCACATAACATATATATCCTTCACTGTTTTCCCCACAATCAGTGCATTACAGTAGAGACCCTCTGTTTGAAACCTCATCAGCAACTACACCTCTGTTAGTAATATGAATGTCACTGTCCATTTGGACCTGTTTCATTTCGATAAACAATAACTTGGATATTCTCTTACACCACTTCACAAGTTCTACCAACATTATGTTGTTGTTTGAGACCTCTAATGGAAGAAGCCTCTTATGCATTGTGTTTAATTGAATTTTTATAAGCAAATGTTGTGTGTTAGTTAAGACGAGGGAGCTCTTGATGCAGAAAAGTTTTACTCCATTGAAGGAGAATTGGAACAAATTCAAATCATAAAAGCGGCTCTGCCTTCATAATTTTATGGACCAAAACTGAAGAGGAAAAAATATTCTAAGTTTTTGTACGGATTGTCTTTATTTTGATGTGATCTTTAATTTTTTCTTCTCAAATTATTGATCTTTAATTTTTACTCTGTTTCTTACTTAATGGAAGTTTGTGGGTCATAATATACTTAACTATGATCTAATTTCGCAAGACAAAAATTTAGAGTTGGCATAAGTTTAAATAACTTTTGACTTGTAGGAATAAGTTTAGAGAATTTTTTATTTAAAATATAACTTTGTGGGTTCTGAAACTGAACTCATATCTCTATCTTTATAAGTTTTGTAGGAACTAAGTTATGCCCTATAAGTAGGGGTGGCAAAATCAAATTTAACCCGCTCATCCCGTCCAAGTTTGGGCGGGCTATTGACTTGCCTATTTATTAGCTCAGTTCATTTTAATCAATTAAAAGTTGGGTTGATATGTAGCTCAAATTGACTCATGAGAAATTTTATCAAAATATTTCTAAAAGATTTTTTTAAAAAAAAATTGATATATTATATATAGTCATTAAAAAATTGTCTATTGGGAACAATTATAAAAGATCAAATAAAATAATTAAAACTAAGTAAAAACTGGTTGAGTTGGGTTATGACTCATACTTTAGATCATTTTAGCCCAACACTTTTCAACCCAAATAATTTTTGGACAGGTCATTAATCCGCTCATTTATTAACTTAATCTATTTTGACACGCTCGCATTTAGCTCAATATGTCTATTTGACACCTCTAATTGTAAGACATAACTTGTAAGTTATGAACTTCTTAAAATATAATGTTCTGAAATCGATCTTATATTCATAAGACATAATTTGTGTCTTGTGAATTTTATCTTGAAAATTTTATTTTGCAATTTTTTTTTTTTTTTGTAAAACATGACTTGCATCTTGCGATTTTTTATTTTATGTTTTTAAATGTCAGAAATTTCAAATTACTTTTTTATTATTGAAAATATTTAAAATAAAAACTTTAAACACCACTCCAAAAGTGCAAATGACCCAAAAAATTTCAACACTAATATATACTATTATAATCTACCCGATCTATATCTATCTATCTATATATATGCACACACATAAAAATATCTTTTATCAAGAATTTTATTTATCTTTTTTCTTCTTTTTTTTTTTTTGCCTGTTCTCTTTTATTCTATTTATTCATTTATTAACTATCTATTTACATATGTACACATATATATAACACTTTAAATTTATCTATATATTATTATGATCTATAACATGATGAGATGACATAGTTTTTTAGCCAAAAATTTATCGTTTTAGGCTATATTCACTACTTTTCTTATTCTCATTAATCTCACTATAATTTAATGATATGGTATATCACTAAAGCCCACAAATTATTTTTCTTTTATTTATTCTTTTGAATTTTCATTTTATTTTCTTATCAAAAGCTATATTTTTACGGTTAAATATTTCGTTTAAGTTTCTTTTCTCTTAAAATATCATAAATAAATAAATTCGACATCTCATAACCTAATATGAAAAATGTTGTTCAATTAAAAAAAAAAGGTTGTGGCTAGCAATCAGATCTGTTTTTTTTTTTTCTTTTTGTTTGGGTCTCTATGTGTGTGTTTTTTGAGGGAGAGAGAGACTTAGAAGAGGTAATGTGGCATGCCTCTAAATCTAAGAATGACATTTATTTATTTTTCTCAATTTTTGGACATTTTTCTTAATTTTTTTCTTCTATTTATATGATTTATTAGAAAAATTAAAATTTATTTATTAATTACATTCTCTTAATTATGTACCTTCTTTTTTTTTCAGTTTAGAAAGTCCAAAAGTCATTGTCTTTAATAGTTATTTAATAATTATTTATTATGTGATATCTTTTTATGACCATTAATTTATATATATATATATATTGTAAATTTTTCATTATCTTCAATTTATTTAACACGATGAGGTAAGAAAGAAAAGAAAAATAAATCAGTTTGCAAAGCCTAACAAAACTGGAATAGCCAGTAAAGACTGTAAATAAGGATTTATTTCCTTAAATCGAGTCCATGCAACTATTATTCTTAAATTTATTGATATTTGTTTATCTTTTTCTCTTTTTTGTTTGTTTATTTTTTTCTCTTTTATTCGCTTTAAAATTATTGCCTCTATAACTCATACATAATTACATATTTAATTAATTTTCATGATGAAGAACTATTTATATATTATTTAAAGATTTGTCCGTTTCTATTATTTTTCTCTTACTTTGAGAAATTGTGTATTTATGTAATTTACTTTAAAATGATGTAACTTTTTTGTATCCTCGTGATTTTTAATTCATATCAATTCTCCTTATTTTTTATTTATTTTATTATAAAAATAATTGTCTTAATTGTTATAGAAATAAATGTGTCTTGATTATTATTATAGAAGATTTTAGTGAAGATTCTTTGCTTGATGATAAAATTGACATAAAAATATTCTTCATTTGATAATACTATCCAAAAAGAATCTTAGTAGGCTGTAGAAATTTCTCTATAAAATTTATGTTGAATACTTATTAGATATAAAGTGATAATTTTTTATTGAACATGTTCCTTCTTCATCTTGATATAATGGTTCCTTACATATTGAAAGTATTCTTTCGTATCTTTGTGTGTTTATTTTCTTATTAGACCGAGTTCCGGAAGAAATCTTGGTAATTTTCTTTCAATCAGAGCAAAAAGAGAGTAACATTTTTGAGTAAATTTCTCATGTATTTTTTTCAAAGATAACAAGTACTTTTAGTATTATGCTGATCAAGAATAGATGGTAATGATTTGTTTACTTTCAATTTTGATTATTGCTAGAGCAAGAGTCCGTTTAAATTTGTCATAATTCTAATGATCATTTTCTAAATACCTATCTTTTGTACAATCATTATGTTCAATCATATAGTGTAATCATAGTTATCCGAAATATCTTATACTAAAACGAGAGAGTATTCTACTGAATTTAAATTGAATTATTTTTATGAAGGTAAGTATTAAAATGGAAGAAAGAAATTATTTGAGGAATCGTAAAAACTAGAAGATTAGGAGATTAAAGAAAATATATAACTATTAAATTTCAAAGGAAGATGTACTTTAAAAAATAAACAATATATATATATATATATATATATATATATATAATGATAGATTATAAAATTTTTTTTAATCTGATATATTTATAACTATAAATTGCAGCATGTTCTGAGGTATATATTTACAAAATATACTTTAAGTTATTAGTTTTAATATTTAATTATAAAGATTTGGCTTACTAAAACGAAAGTTCAATTGTATAAGTTATTTTCAAAATGATTAAAGTCATAAATTAAAATCGTGACTTAAATAAGAGTTCAAAGTTGACTACTTGCCCTATCTCAAATGACTGAATTCCTGCGATAAATTAATTTTTTAAAATAAAGCATTAAATATTAAAAATGAAAATAAAAGAAAACTTATTTGTATAGGATATTTTGATTTTTTTCTAAGATATTTTTTACTATTATTTTTTTTTATTTTATATTTATATTTTTTAATATTCAACAACTCTAATTGTTGAATTCAACGAGATCTTCTATGTTTATATTTTTTAATATTAATATTCAGAAGATCAGTTTGTAAACTCTATGGTTCTTTTCTTTTTCATATATTTTTGTGAAAAAAAATTTCAGTTAATTTTTATTAAAATTTAATAATTAAAAAACGCTTAAATATTTTAATATTGAAATATAATAAATTTTAATTTTTAGAAAAAATAATAAATTTAATAATATTTTTTATTTTCTTACTTAGTTGTCTCTTATGTAAAAGCGGCAACCGAGAGCAGCTTGGGTCAGGAGGGTATTTTTGGGATTTCGTTTGAGGTTGAATTTGTTATTTAAAATTTTTTTACGCTTGGCCCGTGGATTTCTGTATTTCACAGACTGCACAGTGACCGCTTAGGTTCTCTTACTGCTAATCTGCCGCTTTCAAAATACTCCACTTGTTATATCAAAAATTTCTCGGCTTTGCTGTTTTCGTTTCCTCTTTCTACTGGTTTTTCTGTTCATCGTTATTTTGTAGTGATCTTCCCGAATCATCGTTGCTCTCGCTTCATCGGTAACAAGGTGAGTTATAATTTTCCTGCTTTTCTCTTTGTTGGCGTGCTGCATCCGGGTTGCCTTGGAGGTGTTTGAGAAATTGGCGGAAAGAAAAAGTTGTTAACCTAATAGCTGAAAAGAAATATACTACATCGCTAATTAGATTTGAAATATTGCCGATTTTCACAATATCTATTCCCAAATCCCAATATGGATCTATTACAATCCTATGCCGACGATGAAATAGCTGAATCGCCGCCACAAAACCCTCATTCACAATCTTACGACCAAAACCCTTCGCCGGATTCTTCCCCAATCCGCATGCTTCCTTCAAAATCCGCTGCCCCAAAAGTTGACGACACCATGCTAGCACTAACAGTCGCCGGCGGCGCTGCCAGAGCTCAATCCAAACCCCTTGACCCGACCCAGCACCTTGTTGGATTCAACCCTACGTACGAACAACTATGGGCACCTATTTATGGACCAGCTCACCCATATGCCAAGGACGGGTTAGCTCAAGGTCTCAGAAATCACAAGCTAGGGTTCGTGGAAGATGCGTCAATTGAACCCTTTGTATTCGATGAGCAGTACAATACTTTTCAAAAGTATGGGTACGCTGTTGATCCCTCCGAAAATAGCTACATCGGTGATTTAGAAAAAATGAAGGAACGTGATGCAATTTCTGTGTATAACATACCACAGCATGAACAGAAGAAGAGGAAATTTGAGAAAAAGAAGGAAAAAATGGAGGAGGAGGGTGATGAGCAGGACGTGGATATGTCCGAGGTTGAAAATCCGTCCACAGACACGTGGTTGATGAAGAACAGGAAGAGTCCATGGGCTGGAAAGAAACAAGGGTTGCAAGTGGAATTAACTGAGGAGCAGAAAAAGTATGCTGAAGAGTATGCTAAGAAGAAGGGTGAAGAAAGAGGAGGTGATAGAGAAAAGGCAGAGCCTTTGGTTGAAAAGAGCACATTTCACGGTAAAGAGGAAAAAGATTATCAGGGCAGGTCTTGGATCGCTCCACCAAAGGATGCAAAGGCTGCTAACGATCATTGTTACATACCAAAGAGGTTGATTCATACTTGGAGTGGACACACGAAAGGGGTTTCAGCTATTAGGTTTTTCCCTAAGCATGGCCATTTGATTTTGTCAGCTGGGATGGATACAAAGGTGAAGATTTGGGATGTTTACAATTCTGGCAAGTGTATGAGAACTTACATGGGGCATTCAAAGGCAGTGAGGGATATTTGGTTTAGCAACGATGGGTCGAAGTTTTTAACAGCTGGGTATGATAAGTACATTAAGTATTGGGATACAGAAACAGGACAAGTGATCCAAACGTTCACGACGGGTAAGATACCCTATGTGGTGAGACTTAACCCTGATGAGGATAAGCAGAATGTACTTTTGGCTGGTATGAGTGATAAGAAGATTGTGCAGTGGGATATAAATAGTGGACAGATTACACAAGAGTACGATCAACATCTGGGAGCAGTTAATACAATTACCTTTGTGGATAATAATAGGAGGTTTGTGACCTCTAGTGATGATAAATCACTCCGAGTTTGGGAATATGGGATTCCGGTTGTTATTAAGTATATAAGTGAACCCCATATGCATTCCATGCCATCTATTTCGCCCCATCCAAATGGGAATTGGATTGCAGCTCAAAGTTTGGATAACCAGATTCTTATTTATAGTACGCGAGAGAGATTTCAGCTGAATAAAAAGAAAAGATTTGCTGGACATATTGTCGCTGGTTATGCTTGCCAGGTCAATTTTTCACCTGATGGACGGTTTGTCTTGTCAGGAGACGGTGAAGGCAGATGCTGGTTTTGGGATTGGAAATCGTGTAAGGTCTTCAGAACTCTCAAGTGTCATGAGGGGGTCTGTATTGGTGCAGAGTGGCATCCTCTGGAACAAAGTAAAGTTGCTACTTGTGGTTGGGATGGATTGATCAAGTACTGGTAAGCTTTATGATCCTTGCCTTAATAATTATGTTTATGTAGGTTGGTCTTTTATTGCATTGTCCTGTCATAGAATTTTAGTTATAAGAGTAGTTGTGACTTTGATAGTTAAAAATGCTCTCCTTATACATATACATATTTATTATCAAATATAAATGATTGTAGGAGGCTGTATGAAGTGTTCCTCTGATACCAGATTGTAGGATTTTAATCCTAGATTTGATTTGCTTTAGTCATGTGAAACTTATATGTTGATTAGAATTGCAACTAGATCTGTCACTCCGACCTTGATCCATGGATGAAGTACTTATATCCCCCTGAAGCCATCTTATATTGTCAAGTGACCATATTGAAAAGATGACATACAATGCTGTTAAAGGCGCTTAATCTTTGAAGCTAGAGTAGTTTTGCTGAGCACTTCACATCACTTTGGGAAGTCTTTAGTGCAAGCAGAAAAGCACTTGCGTGCGCGTTAACGTCCCCTTCTAGAAGAGAGTGCATGGCTGTGAACAATAAATAGAACTCTAAAGTAAACAATCACATTTAGAAAATGATCTGTGCTTCGTATACTTCATGCAATTTCTTTTTTGGTTCTTTTCTCCATATAGTAATTTGCTTTTATAGTTGCCTTTCATTTTACTTTTTGGTCGAGTAAAATGAGAGAACTTTCACTAAATTGCATTCAATAGATGCTAAAAGTTGCAGCAGTTTAGCAAAAATAGCTCCTGTACAATATTCCTGCAATCACTAGGTGTAATTCAAGAAGCTTACAAAATCCGCGAATTGATCAATACTATTTACGTTTTCAAGTCTACGCCAACAAAAAAGATTCTAGACATCTAGCCTTTAGCACATATATAGGAGTAGTGACTCCCTCAAAGCATCTGATATTTCTCTCGTTCCAAATACACCAAAAGATGCAGGCTGGAACCGTTTTCAATATATCTTCATTGACTTGCAGCTGTCAGAACCACCCCCCCCCCCCCCCCCCCCAGCTAGCACAAGCTTCCTTAACAGTTTAGGGCATTAGCCAACTAATCCCAAAAGATTCTAAAACATTTTCGAAATGTCTTTGGCAATCTGACATTGAAGTAGAAGGTGGCTGATGTTTTCAGATTCTTGGGAGCACATATCACCTGCTGCTGAGCAGTCTTCTTTGAGTGAGCTTTTCTTGGGCTAGAAACGATTCTATAATAGCTAACCAGCTGAAATGGGCTATCTTGTTGGAATTTTTCACCTTCCAGACTAGTTTCCAAAAGACCAAAGTTCAGCAATACTACTGCTGCTGCAAAGATTATTGTAGCTTGATTTGACAGAAAAATACCATTTAACAGCAACTTCATGCAATTCCGTCTCTTTCAGAAGGAGTAATGGAGATTTCCTGTCAACTGTCAAATAAGGAACTCAGCTCAAATGCCTCCCATTTTAGGATATTCCGTCTAGATGCTAGTCTCCTAGAGTTTCACCTTGCCAGCTGCTTATGATTGAGGCTTGGGGATGTTCAGTTAATTGGTAGAGTCCCTGACTATCTTTCTGCAAAATGTGTTTTCCAGCCATTTATTGTCCCAACATTTTATAAATCCTCCATTCTCAACCCTGAAAGGAGTGTTTACCGATTACTTCACATGGCTTGCTTGTGTGTGTTTCCAAGGACCAACTCTGTATGAAGTGTAAGGGACCTCGGTATGCCAGTGATTTAGCTGTTCATGTTTTACCTTAAATTATCTTACTCCAAAGTGATTATTCTTCACATATTGTGCATTTTTTGTTTTTACTTTTTCTTTTGAAAAAGGGCAGCCCGGTGCACTAAGCTCCCGCTATGCGCAGGGTCCGCTATACATATATATTTTTATTTGTTAATTAGTTTTTGTACATTGCATATATTTTCTTTTTATTTGATCTCTTAATTTGTGTTTATCTTCATGATGTTGTGCGCTTAGCCCTGAGTTTGGCACTTCTGCACTTCTGTTTTTCAGCATTTACACTTCATTTGTGACTAGTGATGAGCTTGTTCTTGAATTTGAGCAAAGAAGAATATTGAGAACAGAAGGAAAAACAAAGGGGAAAAGATGAATTATATGGAATTTTTCACTTACTGGAAAAAAAATTTGAATTCTTTATGGATTTTTTCCTCTCTTTTTCTCCAATGCCTGCTGTAATGGAAGGGAATGGAGGGGGATGCTAGGGGAAGGAACTAGTAAGCACAAAGGGTCCCGAAGGTGGCCAGGCTGTCAAGTCACTTCATTGATCTGTCATTGCGATTACAGCATAAAAGACTTTGGGGATGTTCAAGTCTGCAAATCACAACTGGATTTTAATCCAGTTCAAAAAGAAGAAGAGGGCATCATATCTTCAATGAATCAGTGTTAAATTCATGACCTCTGAAAATAAAAAGAACCAAATTTTAAGGATGCATCTTCTGTGACTTATCACGGATTTTTTCAACTTCCACCGCAATTTGAAGTGAAAGTGTGCTTCTAAAGTTTGTTTCTGAGATCGTCTATCAGTGCTTCCACTCCTGCTGTTTTGCTGTCATTACTGTATATCTGTTATTGGCTTGATGAATGATGTCTAACCGGGGGGTGGTGGGGGTCTCATCCAGAATATCATTTAGATGTTGTCCTATCTTGCTGTGGAGGATAACCGTATTTTCAGTTCACTTCTTTTATTGTGTTGCGCTCTTGTTTGTGCATGTGTGCTTATACTTTGAGGCAGATTCACTATTATTATTCCTGGTGTTTATTAGACAAGCTAACCTCATCTTGGGTTTGCAGGGACTAGCTTTTGAGCAGCCATGTCTGTCTTTGCATGTATTGCAAGCGCAAATTGTTCAATATCGGCTGACTAGAGGAATCAAGAGTGTCTTTTATGCGTTGGGTGGTCAACTCGCCTGGGACACGTTTCTAGAGGAACCAAGCTATATATGCATTTGTTGGTCAATGCTAGTCTTTTTAGCTCTGCAGAACAGTTTTTCTTCTCAGATGGTTTTCTTTGGTTGAGGTTGTACTAATAGCTACTAACAGAGGGTCATGTAACTTTCGATCAACTTATTGATATTCCAGTAGTCAAAGTTGGAAAAACAGCTCTTGCCTTTTCCCGTCAATGTCATGCAGGAATGAAGTTTGTGTTGTATATTCGTTTTTCTGTATTTTTAACCTCTTTTTCCTCCCTGGTCTGCCTAAATGGATTGGGTTTCACCTCTTTTTCCGATAGAATGGGAACAGACCCTTGCTGCTCAATATTTCTCCTCTATTTTCTTCGACATGATCTTAAGATCTCTCAGATATTACAACGTGCTTTTGCTGTGCATTTTGTTTTCTTTTTTTGTTCATTATTCAATTTTTTGTTTTCTATGGTTGTTTAGTCTACAATATATAGGTCTTATGATATAGAGGAAGATGGGATGGGAAGTTGGCAGAACCTGTTCAGTGTCCTGTTTACATATGACGAACACTTTTTTATCTGAACCTTTCGATATATAAGGTGTGCGCCGAAATTAATCATTTAGATGACCTCTAACTTATCTAAGAGAAAAGCCAGCAAACTCTAGAAATCGTTGATATACAGGAGTGAGTCCATGATTTGTGATCGACAATGGGTATGTGAAACAGTTCTGCCGTCTCTGGCATGCAAATGGTAGAAGCGACAGGGAAAGACTGGTGGTTATGTGAAGATGCAGAACCAATCAAAGTCGTGAAGGTTGAGGAAGCAAGGATGAATGCAACTCTATGGGTGCATAGAAACATAACTAGATTGAGCAATCAATTTGGTACGGATTTCCAGGGGTCGGAAAATTGATATCAAAAGGAAATATAACAACAACCAACCCAATTCTCACAAGTGAGGTCTGAAAAAGATAATGTGTATGCAAACTTTACCCCTCGTTACCTTGAAATCACTGTTAGATCAGCATTCTCACAAGTCATAATATTCTCAAGGAAATTTAGAAAATGTATACTTACAAAAGTCAGAATCAAGCTTTTTGCAGGTGCCGCGGCAGTGACATTAGTCTCTCATGACTAAAAATTACTGACGCAACTACAAGAAGTACCAACCACGAAAGAGTAAAAAATGTTTGTCAAAGAAAATGATAGAAATTTTATCTTCTTCGCTAACACACACATGAAAACTAGTAATCTTAAAACGAGCATGCTATCTATCCCTCTGATCTGTATCAACAGGTTACACAACAACAAAAACTTGCATTACGCGGTGTTACTGGTAAATGCAAAAGATCGCAGAGGAAAAGTGCCTATTCACACCCATGTCTTGTGCATCAACTTAGTCATCCTTTTTCAATTTCAACTTTGATTCGACATCGCCACTGTAAGGAGCCACGTGGTATGCATATTGCTGCATAACAGAAAAAAAAACCATCTCCACACAAATTAAAACATTCTGAATGGCTTCCTGAAGGTGCTCCACATCCAACCAAAAATGGTGAGATTTGATAACGCCTAACGCGACTAGAATTTTAACCAGCAACCCCTGCAAAAGTCGGAGATGAATAGTTTATTGCATCAGCGGTGGTAAACACATATCTCAGTCAAGTAAAGCATCGAAAGGAGAGAGGCTTTCTTACAGAAACAACACAGTGAAAAAACCAATACCTCATTTTCGAGAAGTTGAAAGAACTTCAATAGTAATGGCATGCAAGTCAAGAGGATGTTAACAGGATTCAATTTTTTAATGGTGGTGTTTTTGTATCCTTTGCTTGATGACTTGCTGTTTAGCAGGACTCATTTCTGTTTTTTTTTAATAACCTAGAAATCCCCGCGAGTCACGCTCATGATTTGAAATTCAGTGGATAATGGATCCACCACTATCTTCTCCACTTAAATACCTGGTTGTTTGTCTTCGGCAGGGTTTGAACTCGTGATGTGAGCCTAACCTTTACATCACGTTGCTCTGCGGCAACTAACAGGATTCATTTGTGTTATCTTAGAATCAGTTCATTACAGTGATTCCATGCCTCAAACTCACACAACGGGTATCCACCCAACAATCAAACTTCAGAGGAGATGACTGGTTAAAGAATAACAATTTTATTTACTCCTAATGACATAACCTTTTTGAGGAGGGTGGATGCAGACATGTTAAAGACCTTTAAAGTTGCAGAAGAGGAAGTGTTACAAATTCAAGAAGAAAAGAAGAAAATGACAATCAACTGATGAAGCATAGGTGAAGAACAATCGTAGTAGTCATATTACACACATACTTGTAAAAAAGAAGAAAAATAGGAAATCAAAATGAAAACTGGAAATAAAAGTTGTAAAGAAGAAGCGTGACAAATTAAAGAAGAAAAGAAGACAACAATAACAATGAATTGATGAAGCTTAGGCAAAAATATATTCTTGGTCAAATACCAAATGATCCTATACTTTTCCCTCCATTTTCTCTTCTTTTTTTCCCCACATGCTTCTTAACCAAATTCAATGAATCAAGACTCAAGAGAGTTCACAAAGTGCACATTTCTGCAAGGAGCATCGCTTTACTCACAAGCCAACCCCGTTTCATAGTAGAAGAATGACTCACATACTTCAAACAAAAAGAAGAAGAAAAGTAAATTATAGAGAAAAATGAAAATAGAAGTTATAGAAGAAAGATACTTCAAGAAGAAAATAAAAAAATAGAGACAATGAGTTGATGAAGCATAGTGCAGAAGAATTTTAGTACTCAAATAACCTAATGGCCCTATTTTTCCCTCTATTTTCTCTTTTTTCTACTCTTTTCTAATCAAATTCAATGAATCAAGAGAGTTAACAAAGCGCACATTTCTGCAAAGTGCATCACTTCACCCACGAGCCAACAATCCCTCGCTTCATAGAAGAAGAAAATTACCGACATACTTAGAATAAAAAGAAGAAAAAAATGTTAGAGTGGGTTAGAGTCACACATTGGTTGGGGAATGGACGAGAGGTTTGCTTATATGGACTTGGGCAATCCACCCCTCATGAGCTAGTTTTTGGGGTTGATTAGGCCTAGGTGCCATATTTTAACATGATATCGGAGCCAGATCCATCCCCGCTTGGGCTCTCAGTCTACGCTCTAGTTGCACCTGGGCATGGAGAGGGGTGTTAGAGTGGATTAGAGTCCCATATTGATTGGGAATCGATTGGTGGTTTGCTTATTGTGGACTTAGGCAATCCTCCTATCATGCACTAATTTTTGGGATTGAGTTAGGCCCAAGTGTCATATCTAGATACTCTTTTTCTCTCCTTTTTAATCAAATTCAATGAATCAAGAGAGCAATGCGCATTTCTGCAAAGTGCATTGCTTCAACCATGACCAAACAACCCCTCACTTCATGATAGAAGCAAATGACTCGCATAATTAGAAGAAAAAGACAATAAAAGAGTAAATAAAAGAAAAATAGAAATCTATATATCTACATAAAGGAGGGATATTTTCCCCGTGAGGTGACACACTCTAGGCTCTACATTCGTATTTCTCTTTTATCACATTTTTTACACATCTTTTTTAATCAATTATTACTTAAATATATATTTTGAAATTTACATTACCATTATTCAAAAAATATATATATTTTGAAATTTAAAAACCCAAAAGTCATTAATAAATTATAGACAATCGTTCGTAAACAGCCCAAAAGACACTAATCACTATCAAATCCACAACCGTTGCAGAAGAGTTTTACATTACGCATACCATTCCTTCAGTTGGGTTCGTCTTCTTCTTCTTCTAAAATCACCCATCCTCAAATTCCTTCACTCATTTGTAATCTCTTTCTTTTCGAATATGAACTCTTATTCGAGTATCAATCAATATGTTCTAGGAAAAGCACGTCAAAAGATTTGGGTCGACAAAGCCTGGCATAAATATCAAAAGATGACCTATTTTTCCTGGTAATGTGAATGATTTAGTTATTTGGCCAGGTAAAATTCTGCACGGCATCTTTAATTTCTGGCACACTCTTTCTTATCCGAAATTAAATATTTTATACTTATTTATATAAAAGCCGAACAAGACACCAGAATTTAAGCATTCCACCCAGTTTTGCAATTCTTGTGCTGCACCTATGATACTTTCCCTCAATCCCTCTTCTTTCTCACCTAGTTTGTTTGATTGTTTGTTTGTTTGTAATTTTTTTTTCATTTTAAAATTCTTTTCCTTTCTTACCAGTTTTTCTTCTTAACTTTGTTAATTGTTTTATTTTGTTCTTTAGTGGTTCTAAATGATATTTTTTTAGGATAGTTGCTGGCTGTGAAAAGGTCAGAGAAGAAGAAAAAAGTGGAATATATACTTCTTTTTTTATAAGAATAAATGGGTAAAAAAATATGTAAGTTGGAAAGAAGAAAAAAAAAAGAAAAAAAAAGAAGAAGAATGAAGAAGAAAAACACAATGAGTAGTGCAAAGAATTCCGGTTCTGTGTTATTCGCTTATCCTTCTTTATTATTATTTTTTTTTATGTTTTCTGGATTATAAAAGACGAGGAAAAAAATTATAAAATTACCAAAATTTAATTCTATAATGAAAGGAAAGAGGCTAAATACTTATATAAATGTAAAACTTATACACTACACATGGAGAGAAAAATATTTCTTGATATTCACTTTTTCCTTTGTATGCTACTCCCTCCGTTTCAATATGTTTGTCTGGTTTTGAGGCACGGAGTTTTAAAAAGTAAATAATACTTTTGAATCTTGTAATCTTAAACTAAAGATACGTAAAATGTACCAAAATGCCTTTTAATTTTATGGTCTTAAACATGCCACGTAAAAAGTTGAAATTAAAGAGTTGCCAAAAAGGAAAGAAACATTCTTTTTGGAACGGATTAAAAAGGAGTAAAACAAATAAATAGAAACGGAGGGAGAATTAAAAAAATCTTAGCTTCAACTATATAATTAATACAAAAGTCAAAATTTTGGAGAAAAATACAACTAAGTGTTAATCTAATTCATTTTGAATTTGAAGAAAAGAGGATATGTTTATAAATATTTAGTATAAAATACCTGTATTAATTTAGTATTATAAGAAGTTGTTAACTTCAGTGAAATCTTTCCCGCGGTCAAATTTACTAGTAAAAATTGTCGAAGAGGAAGAATTACAAATTCGAAAAAGAAAAGGACAATGAATAGATGAAGCATAGGTGAAGATAACCTGAGTCAAATATCTAATGACCCTAATTTTTACCTCTGGTTTCTCTTTTTTCTCCTCATTTTTTTATATCAAATTTAATGAATCAAGAGAGTTCGCAAAACACACATTTCAGCAAAGTGCATCATTTCACCCAGAAGTCAGCAACCACTCGCTTCATAGTAGAACCAATGACTCACATACTTAGAAGAAAAAAGTAAATTAAAAAGAATAATAGAAAAAGTAGTTGTAGAAGAGGAAGCTTTACAGATTCAAGAAGAAAAGAAGACAATAACAACAATGAATTGATGAAGTATAGGGAAAGAAAGTAAAATAGAATTGGTGAAGCATGTAGGAGAAGAAAAATATTAGTAGTCAAATACCAAGTGACTTTATTGGCTTATTTTTCCCTCTGTTTTCACTTTTTCTCATCCTTTTTGATCAAATTGAATGAATCAAGAGAGTTGACAAAGCACACATTTCTGCAAAGTGAATCATGTCACCAATGAACCAACAAACCAGTCACTTCATAGTAGAAGCTAATGACTCCCATACTTGGAAGAAGTATAAAAAAAGTAAAAACTAAAAAGACCAATAGAAATAGAAGTTGTAAAAGAGGAAGTGTTACAAAGTCAAGAAGAAAATAAGACAACAATGACAATGAACTGATGAAGTATAGGCAGCGAATAATCTTAGTAAGTCAACTACCAAATGGCCTTTTTTCCCCCTCTGTTTTCTCTTTTTTCTCATCCTTTTTGATCAATTCCAATGCCCCAAGAGAGTTCGCAAAGTGCATCGCTTTACCCACTGGCCAACAACCCCTCACTTCATAGTAGTGGCAAATGGAATGGCTCAGGTACTTAGAAAAAGGAGTAAATTAAAAAGGAAAAATAGAAATAGAAGTTGAAGAAGAGGATGCGTCACAAATACAAGAAGAAAATAAGACGGGAGCAATAATGAATTGATGAAGCATAGTTGAAGAATAACCTTAATAGTCCAATACAATGACCCTATTTCCCCATGTTTTCTCTTTTTCTCATCCTTCTTGATCAAATTCAATGAATCAAGAGAGTTCGCAAAGCACACATTTCTGTGAAGTGCTTCGCTTAACCCAGGATCCTACAACCCCTTACTTCATATGGCTTTAAGCAATGAAACGATGGTTTTCAATAACAATACTTTCAAGCATAAAAACTGGTGGCTACCTAACTCAAAAAAGCAAAAAAGGTTCTACTTTCTGCTTCTAGTTTTTCTTTAAAATACACAGAAAAGGTTCTACTCTAAATCAGTATGAGTTCCTAATGAAGAATTTACAACATAGTCATATAATGAATATATGTAAAACAATTGCACTCACTTACCTTGACCCTTTTTTTTTTTTTTGGGAAACTGGTAAGGTTGCTTACCTTGACCAAAATTTCAAGAGATGGGCAAGGGTAAGTAATATCTTTTTTGGGCGTGGGGGGAAGAAACGAGTTGGAGCCTCTACCTGCCAAAAGCTGAAGAAAACAATCCCTTTGATGCAGATGAACTTTGCAAGTGGTTTGTGTGGCTGCAGTTCCTTTGAAAAAACATGGTAGAAAACAACCAAGGAGTACATGGCCACTGAGAATGAAATATTGAGAATGATGGTGAACGTCCAGCTGAGCCAACTCGGATATAACCCAAGAATCTGTAACGTGATCATCAAGATAGAGCATGCTGGACGGATGATGACAAACTGCCATGTCCAATGCTTGAGAAGTTTCAGTGTCCGGTGATCTAAGCGAGCAGTATGAGGCTGCAATTGGCAGAAAGAACATTAGATGCATTGTGCAATCCACCATAGCAATATTAACTATCTATTAATCTAGTGAAATAGAGTAAGAAAGGCATAAGCTAGAATTAAACAACTGACAAAATTAGGAAGACAAACTTCAACTTATATCAGCCAGATTATAAGAAAATTTACACAAGCGTAAGCAAGCCAAGCCTCGAACTTATCCAAGTATGAAGAACAAGTACTTGAACTCTATGCTTAGCAGTCATATCAGCACTTAGACTGGATATGATGAAAATAATTTCTTCAAGATTTGCAGTATAATTACTAATTGGTTACATTAGGCTAATAACTCAAATAACTTGGTTGTCTATCTTAGACGGCTAGAACCCTGTGCTTCAGAACAAAAAAGAAATATACTGGGGGATGGAGTTTCCCTTGCCCCTAAAATTCTTCAAAATGATATTATTACACAGTAAACACTAAAGGAGGAAAGTGCAATAGTGGCTAGATCCAAGCACAATGGTTATAAGTTATAAATACATGAATGCATTAGCATCTGGTAAATATTAAGAGGCAGGCTAAAACATAAGTATAATCACACCTGAAATAGAGTCATTGGAAAAGAATGGTGAATTTCCCTCCCTTTGATTTCATCAGGCACAATGTTTTTGCTGATGGATATATTCAAATAACTATACATCAAAGCCAAAAATTTGGCAATTGCCTGCAAATAAAACAACATCAAATGCTAGAGAACACGTTGGAAACTTTTTTTTTCTTCTTTTAAACTAGAAAGCATACTAGTAGACAGTATATGCACCATTAACAGAGGCATGTCAATCACACCTTAGCAACTTACCACAGCCTCATAGCATTCTTTTACTGAGTCTAGAAACATGAAAAATGCTTTGCTTCCTCGAATATCTAACAAACCGACAAACGAGTCAATGGCATAGAGGGGAGCCATAATTATAATCATGATTATTGCCTTTTGCTCCTTTGGATTTTTCCAGTAGAAGAGGTGTTGTGACAAGAGCTGTATCGTGAAATGCATTGAAAGCAAAGCAGAAAATCCTGATCCCACCATAGTGAGTTGTGCCCGGTCCATACTAGCAAAGTCCATATTTTACCAAGCCTTGCAAGATCACAGAGCTTTTCCTGCAAATCAAATTCCAAAGATCTTTATACTGGTGTGCACCATTTTTTCAATTATCCGATATAGTGGCTGGTGCTGCAAACATGCAGTGTTTGAGCATTTTTCAACTAGAGCTATTCTCAGTGTTGCTAGTCCAAGGCCATGCTAGAAGGAGAACCACAAACAAATTTATCAACTTTATTATCATACAACTCTAAGCAGAATATCAAATTTGAGAAAACCTAAGCTTGATATCAATCCACCAATTTGATTTAAATATCATGGGACATATTATCAAAAAAAAAAAAAAACCGAAATTTTACTAAAGAAAGATTTTGCATTTCGGAAAGCAAAATAAAATGTTTTCTTGAAAAACAACCCAAACCAATACATAGCAAATTGAATAAACACAAAACCCAAAATCCAAAAATACCCATATCCTTTTGACTTCTAGGGCACCAGAAATTCAACATGAAGACAACAAAGTGATGGAAAAATCAAGATCTAGAAAACGGCATAAACCAAATAAGAGGGAAAAAGATGGTAGAGAACTTATTATCAGCACACGAGAAAGAAAATTAAAAGAAAAAAAAAAAGGAATCAAGCAAACATGAGTCTAATCAAAGTTATTAACAAAGAAATTGAGTGTTTCCGGAGCACTTACAGTGATCAATCAAAGATTAGTGACCACAAATTCTTGACGAGTAAGCCGTAAAACCAGAGTATTGTGAATCAATCTGCTACTTATGACACTACTTTTATTTGTCAACATCCTGATATCACTTGCCATCAAATATCATTGAAAATTGATTTCAATGAAAATTACTTTTGTCGTTCGATTTTTTTGTTACAATAGAAATATTTGGACTACCTTATTATTTTATTATATAATTATTATTTTAATATTATGTTCTATTTTTTATAATTTTTCACGTGACATATTTAAAATTACAAGACTAAAGATGATTTTGATACGTTTTACATGTCTTTTTTTAAGATAATATAATTAAAAAATCTTATCTATTTTATTAAAAACTCCATATTAAATTAAAATCAAACAAACAAATTAAAGTACGGAAAGTATGATTTATAATCTTCATGACCATCCACACGTACTCTACCCTCCTCAAATAATATTTGCTAAATTATATATAAATATTTTAAGATATAATATTTTGCTTCCGTACAAAATACAAAAAATAAATAAAATAATTCTCTTATTTTATAAAAAAGTAATATACCCTCCTCAAATAATATTTGCTAAATTATATATAAATATTTTAAGATATAATATTTTGCTTCCGTACAAAATACAAAAAATAAATAAAATAATTCTCTTATTTTATAAAAAAGTAATATTGAATGCAAAATATTTATGTTCGTACCACAACACCGCCTTAGTTTCGGACAGAACTCAATTTTTAGACCAGGGAGGATTATTACTCTATTTGTAGGATGATTCAAATTCAAGGGGCAAAGTGAACAAATACCCAATTTTCACACAAATATTTATTTCGATATAATTTTAGATATATGATATTTAAAATTAATATCAATAAAATTTAATTTGAAATTAAAATAACTGAAGTACAATATTTATTATGTCTGAAGTTTAATTTGTTAAATCAAATTTCAAACTGTCTAAGACAGGTATACTTGCGATTCTTTTAAAAACGACAAACACAAATTTAAAAAGCGATATCGAACCAAGCTCATCATGAAATTTCTACTATCTGGTCCTTGTGGAGTTCCTTGGGCACTACTACTCTTTATCTTCTTATTTTGAGAGTGCTATTGAAATATATGAAATAAAAATCATATTTATCAATAATTTATAGCAATATATATCAAATTTATTTCAAAATGTTACAACTCAAATCTCTAATAAAATTGCATTAGACCATGTGTATAGAAAATTGATACTGACAAAATATAAATTAAAGATATTTAACCATTATTATTAAATAGAGTAATATTTGAATTCCCTATCAACAGCTTTCTTCAAGAAACTGTTCTCTTCAAGTAGCATTTGAACTGGCGAGAACCCCAAGCCATTAGCCATAGCCACCATCATTTCCTTCATCTCCTGTTTAAATTCCTCCAGATCCACTGTCCCGTTCGAGTCGCGATCGAACTGAACGAAGATTGAGCTATAAACTCGTGAAACCTCGTTCGGATCCATTTTCACGTCGATACCAAAATGTGTATCGAAGACCCTTAGCCCCTGCAAGACCAGTAGCGAAATCAAGAATCTAATTAAGAATTAATGTTCAAGATTTTGTAGACGTACTTTTGGATATAAAGAATGTGATATTTGAAAATATGATAGTACAATAATAACATACTCAGAGATTGTTTTGGATACATGCTCAGTAATATTTGAAATGATAGTATTTGAAAAGAAAAAAGTTTAGAAAGGATTATTGAAAATTGAGTTTTGGATTTAACATGAACAAAAGTTGAAGTATTATGAGGGAAAAAGAAAACACACCTGAAAAAACTGGTCAACATCACCTTTTTTTTTTTTTGAAAAAAAGAAAAATCTTAAACTCAGCTTCCAAAGAAATTTCTAAACACCACTTCAACGTATAACCAAACATTAGCTATTTCGAATTTCTTTTTAGAGAAAGTAAAAAAGAAAAATAAAACTATATGGACTAGAAACTTTATATGTATTATATAAAAGTAGTTTTTTTAACTTATATAATTTTTATTTGCATAATATAATTATTCTAATAAAGAATGTTCTACCGATCATCTTTCAATTTGTGTGTTACTCCATAAGTACGTACCTGCAGCTCTTTCAACATCTCCGGATAAGAAAGTATGCCATCGCGATCTTTATCGAGATTGTTGAAACGCTCGGCGATGAATTCGCCGAACGCTTCTTCGTCTTCCACAAAGCTGAGAATAGTGGCACCGTCCAAAACTTCTACACTCATTTTTGTGGTGTTAGTTTACAGTAGTAGTTGCTGTTGAAATATAACAATTATTTGTTGTGCTGATGGAGAAATTCTTCTGCTTTGAGATTCTATTTATACTACTAAATATATTAATATACTTTTTGTCAAGCAATGGAAGACTACCCAGTGCCAGTGTATTTTGAATTCTCGGCACACAGACAAAATATTTAGTACGAGTCAACCCGTCAACGCGGATGCCGACTTGTTTTATCTCTTCTTTTTTAAAATTAAATAATGGAAAGTTTCTTCAGACCCTATTCGAAACCCGATAAACAATGGATCTATTTTTATATCATTAGTTCTTCATTGAAATATTAGATTTTTATTATGACGAGATTTCAAACGTTCGCCTCATTCACACGTCAAAAAGATACCCTCATATATTTTACTAGGCCTCAGGACATAAGCGAATGTTGACTTGGCATGATGTTACCTAGTTAACTTAGCTATAAAAATTTTTATTGTGCAAATAAAATGAAAAAAATACCGACAAAAGTATTTCAAAAATTATTTTGGACTAAAGGTATAAACTTTTTGAATTCCCTTTTTAAATTATTGATATTAATGTGTGGTTTTGAGTTTAAATTTTAAAATAAAAATCTCCAAATAGAACAAGCTAGCAAGCTAAGGTAAGTAAATTTCAAATATTAAATGGTTGAACCAAAAAAAGTCATTTGAAAAATGAAACTAGGAAAACTACAATAGGATCATCTGTTGTTTTAGTCACTAGTATTATAAAGCCGTCAGATTTTGAACAAGTTATTAACGTGGAGGCGGTGGACCATGGGGTCAGTTGTAAAGTGGAGTATTATTTTTATATACTACTTCATGTTTTAATTTATGATTTATTTAGTTTAAAATTTGGTTGTTAAATAAATAAAAATATGTCTAAATATATATTTTTAAATGTATAATTAAAATATTAAATTTAATTACTTAATTAATTTTATATTCACTCTATCCTTCAAGTCTCCAACCGTAATACAATCAATATGCTCGTTATATTCTCAAAATTTAATATGAAATTCAAGCTTAACAAATTCAATACAACAAATGATAGCTAATACAATTTTAATCAATGATTCAAAATATATACTCCCGATCACCATCAATTGATTTCATTTTGAGTTCATATTTCTTTTCTCATATCCATCTGCCTTTTTTTTTAAGAAAAAAATGAGCAATTCTATAGAAGGCTCGTAAACTTAAAATTCTAAAATTATCTAATATTAGATCTTAGCGTTAAAGTTCTTCTTCATTTTGTTCTCTGCATTTGTCATTTAGCTTGGTCCAGGTTAAGGATTATTTTGTCCATGCAAAAATACTATGTACCTACTACCTTAAATTCTATATCTACTTTTGTCCCCCATTTTGTCTGATTCAAAAAAGCCTCATCCGGACCAATCTATCAATAGCTTCTTGAATTTTGACATTTCTCTTGTTTTATGTTTTGTAGCCTAGCTCTTTGAAATATAGCAACAGCAACAACAACCTATTAGTGTAATCTTATGAGTGGCTCCAGAAAAAATAGTGCATATACAGTTTTACTCGTATTTTATGAAAATAAAGAGGCTGTTTTCAATATAATAAAATTAAGTATCCAAAGAAAAATATAATAGTGAAGTAGTCATGCAGACGAAGAGCTCTTGAGATATACCGCTGAGTTTAATCATTACTAGATACATTACTTGAACATAAACTTGGTAAAACATAGCCATCATCACCTCAATGACTCCAAAGTTAAAAGTCCAAAATTCTGAGGAGAAAACTAATAAAGATTCAACATTTTCAGTACCAACACCTACTAAGGACAATATCATCCTTACAACAATCTTTGGTCCACAATTATCATTGAATGTTATAAAGTCAGTGCTCTGTTCTTGTTTGTGACCATCCAGTTGAATTATGGAGAAAAAGAACTTGTCACTACTAATAATTTTGTCTGTGGTTTTAGTTTTTGAAAGAGGGGCTTCAACAACAGTAACTTATGATCACAAGGCATTGGTTATTGATGGAAAGAGGAGAATATTGCAATCAGGGTCAATACATTATCCAAGAACTACACCTGAAGTGAGTGTTTTCTTCTTATATTACTATATGGCAATGTGGGGTCTTTCTTTTATCTTCTTGATTTTCAGTTTGACAATATGTAACATGGATTAAGAAGGGGTTTTCTGGTTGAATGTAGATGTGGCCAGAGATCATTAGAAAGGCTAAGGAAGGAGGATTAGACATGATAGAGAGTTATGTTTTCTGGAATTATCATGAACCTGTCAAAGGAGAGGTATGAAGTCTATTCAATATTGGTAAACAACTGTTAAATGCAGCTTCCACCATTAGTGAGAGATTGACTTGTGTTTAAGTGTTAACCGCGAGTTTGATTGCTCTCCCTTACGATGCTTGGTATTTAGTGTACTTCAGTTTTGCTTCGAAGTTTTGATGCAATATAGGACAGAGATGAGCTTAAATGGAACGATATAGCCGAACCCAACTTGCTTGCAATTCATAGTTGTTTATTTCAAAGTTTCACTAGAAAAGAACTCTTTAAATAAATAAAAAAGCTTTTTTGATGCATAAAATGTCACTGGGTTGATATAATTTGTTGATCTGCTGTTTGCTTTTTACTCATTGCTTGAAAAATATACCTGATGTATGGTCTTACACTTAGTATGATACTCTTTGTTCCTTGCATTAGCATTCTTACAGAATGTTATTCTGGTCGAGAAGACTCAATTTCTGGTGCTTCTTCTTAGTTCAAACATTTACTTTCTCATCTCTAAATGCAGAATATCTATCAATTTAGCAACCCATATGAAGCTGTTTTACCTCATTAGGGCAATGCTATCATTTGTTAGACATAGAGAGCAGTGCCAATTGTAGTCTTGTGACAAGTTGAATATTATCATAGCTTACAAATTCTTATTAAATTATCTCTACAAGTAATTATCACTTCCTACTCTTGCAGTACTACTTCGAAGGCAGGTTTGACCTTGTACGGTTTGTGAAGACAGTACAAGAAGCTGGCCTATACGTGCATCTCCGAATTGGTCCATATGCCTGTGCTGAGTGGAACTATGGGTTAGTTCATCACAGCAAACTTTATTTTTCCTGGTTCATTGAACAGTCGTAATAGCTAAAAACTTATTATTCTCTAAAGTTGTCAGATTCATTTCATTAACTTGTTTGTGCACTTCATGGCAAAGTTTCCGTATACAGAAAAGAGGCAGTGATACATCTTTTCCAAATGGATTAAGACATTAACTCATTTTCTTATTTTTATCATGTACATTCTAACAGGGTCTTAACTTTTCTTTTTAATATCTCCGTTCTGTTTTCTGAGCAGGGGCTTCCCTATGTGGCTACATTTTATCCCTGGAATACAGTTTCGAACAACAAATGAACTTTTTAAGGAAAGTGTTGACCAGTGAACATGTTTTGCTTTGGAGAACAATTTTCTAAAGATACCATGTCCTCTTTTTGATTTTCTGTGTTTCTTTTCAATTATTTGGTCTTATTAAATGTTCAATAGTTGAGGAAACCTGTATTTTTTAAATGCAGAATGAAATGAAGCTCTTTCTTGCCAAGATTGTTAATCTTATGAAGGATGAGAAACTCTTCGCTACACAAGGAGGTCCAATTATTCTCGCTCAGGTTGTTTAATCCTCTTTCTTTCTTTTTTTTGTTTTGATAGTTCATCATGTAACTTCTCCTTGTTACTTTGAATGTATCACACCCTTTTCCAATTTTGTGATAATGTATATCTTTGTGGTATTTTAGATCTTCTTCCTGTATTGTGCACTCTTATTACTTGATAGTTCACCTCTTCCTCTTTTTCAATTCTATTCATCGCTCTTTCGTGTTATTCAGTGATCTATCCACTTAACAGGTAGAAAATGAGTACGGAAATGTTGAGTGGGCATATGGAGTCAGCGGAGAGCTATATGTAAAATGGGCTGCAGAAACTGCTGTTAGTCTTAATACGACTATCCCTTGGGTGATGTGCGCACAAGCAGATGCACCTGATTCAGTTGTAAGTGTTTATGGTATTCATGATGGCATATTCCTCCTACTACCTTACTGTCCATTCCTCGACAATCTAAACCATTTGCGGTATGTCAGAAGCATTTTTTAATTAGCTATTGGGTGTTAGTATGTTACAAAATGCAGTCATCTCAAGACCCTTTTGAAATAAACTTCCTGCTGATGTTTAGTTCTGCATAAAAGATCTGAGTGTAACTTCCTGCTGATGTTACCATTGATAGTTTTGCTTCTCAAAACAACAGTGAAAAGGACACTTATCATGTGAAGTGATAACTGCAAACATGTTGATTATGCAGATAAACACATGTAATGGATTCTATTGTGATCGCTTCACTCCAAATTCCCCATCTAAGCCAAAGATGTGGACAGAAAACTACGTTGGCTGGTAAATCTTCCTCCTTTTTATTATCCTCAGGAACTCTTACTCCTGACATGGTTTTTTCCTTTGTCACTTGAAATTTGAAAATTTCAAGGTGTTGCTTTTGTTTTGCAGGTTCCTTGCATTTGGTTATCCTGTTCCTTATCGACCTATTGAAGACTTAGCTTTTGCTGTTGCACGCTTTTTTGAAACTGGTGGTACATTTCAAAATTATTACATGGTAAATGCATGTTAATATTCACATGCTGTTCTTGATCTTGTTACTTTTGGGATTTAATTCTGCCATCTTTTTTATTTAGTATTTTGGTGGCACCAATTTTGGTCGAACAGCAGGAGGCCCTCTAGTAGCAACAAGCTACGACTACGATGCCCCCATAGATGAGTATGGTATGATATCTTAAATAAGTAAAATTCCCTTTGAATTCCTTTTATTTCATATAGAGATCTTTAATTCCACAGCAGAATGTAGCTTCCCCAGCTGGAAGCTACATCAGAGAAACTTTAGAAATGAATGGAGAAGTCGTCGGTCTAAATCATTGTATGTCATAACTTTGAAATCATAATGTTCTTTTGACTAGATTCTGATTTCTTCGGATATATGATAAATGTGTTTTCTAGAGTTTGACACTCTCGTAGCCCCTATTCATTAAGTCAATGGGTAATGAGAAGCCCAATTGGACATATGCTGTCTGTCAGTAAAACAGTCCTCATGAGTGATCAAACATAGAAGTATATGCCCCTCATAGGTCTGCATTCTTTTTCTAATCTATGAGTGGAAAGGAGAAACCGAGTAATCATCCATGGGATTCTCCTAAAGTTTGGTTTTTGTTTTTTAAATTTCCATACTAGAATAGAAAATGTGGCATGTCTCTTACTCCATTGACTAACATGAAAAGGACTTCTGCTAAAAAGAGGAAACATTTGATTTATATAAGCATCTCCTGAGGCTGCTTTTTTGAGGTTCTCAATCTAATATAATCGAACGTACTTGATACAGGTTTCATAAGTCAGCCAAAGTGGGGCCACCTACGCGACTTACACAAGGCGATAAAACATTGTGAAGAGTATTTGGTCAATGCAGATCCAACTTATTTGTCCCTCGGTCTGAAACTTGAGGTAAACGCTGCATAGTGAGATGTCTTCCAGATTTCAGCTCTTTAATATATTTAAGGTAGATAACACTTGATAATTGAATCTACAAATCGGGAAGAAAATGTACCTGATGCCCAACTCAACCCTGGAAGCTAAGCTAAAAGGTGAGAATTATCCAAGAGCATATAAGAGAACTTCAGCTCATATGCTTAACCGACATAGGATTCTAACACTTCCTGCACGCTCTGGGCTGGATATCTAATTTTTCATCATTAGAGTGATCTGAATTAGCTTTTTTGTCAGCCTATGAATAACTATATTCTTTAATGTTGGATTAATGTCGCTTGTTCTTTTAATTTTGACACATCAGAAATGTCTAACAGGCACATGTATATTACAAAACCTCCAATGATTGTGCAGCCTTCCTTGCTAACTATGGTAGCAGTTCTGATGCAAATGTTACATTTAATGGAAAATCATATTTTCTTCCTGCTTGGTCTGTTAGCATTCTTCCAGACTGTAAGAATGTCATATTCAACACGGCGAAGGTACTGGATTCACTTGCGTATATTAATTTTTCCAACTCAAGTGTTGCGTGTTATCTGTTTGGAGGATCCCCACTATGATCTTAAGGTGCTATTAAGGCATCGTACGAGAAATGATAGATTTCCATAGTAAACTATCCATTTTCTGTTCCATTGGAAATGTGTACAATATCCTGAATCCTGATCACCTTGCTTATAACATGAAACTGTGAAAGTAACTCATTTGTAAGAAGCTTTAGTGAAGTATATTCTGCCTTAACTTTAGCTACTTCTACCTAACAAAATCTTTTTCGTCTGCTCATAATGGAGAAAGGTTGTTTCACAAAAAACAACTGGAAGTACAGCATTTACTCACAACACAGTTACAATTGAAAATTCCCTGGAGTCAGATCCTTGGAGCTGGTACAAAGAAAAAGTTGGTATTGGGAATAATAATTCCTCCGCAGCATCTCGCTTACTAGAGCAGATAAATACAACAAAAGATACCAGTGATTTCCTTTGGTACACAACAGGGTAATTAACTATATTTCCTTTGCTTATTGCTGCTATTTTTATACATTTCTTATCTTAAGAAGCTGATTTAGGGATTGATAGTCAGTGAAGATGATAATATTTGGCTTGCATGAGAAAGAGAAGGGCATACCAATATTCTTCATTTTGTTAAAATAAATTGGTTAACTTGGTAGAGCGATTTGTCTTGTTTTGTTTTTGTTAAGATCCCCACCTTTGTTCTCTGGTTTAATCATTTGTTCCGTATGATAAGCATCTCTAAGTTGCTTTTTCTTTCTCTTGCCAGTATAAATGTGAAGGAGAACATTAAGAAGAGAAAAGCAAAAGAATTGCAGTTAATTATTGGAAGTTTAGGACATGCAGCTCTTGTTTTTGTAAACAAGAAACCAGTGGGTAACTATCTCATCTAATGTCTACTTCTTCAATCATGTTTAACTTCAATAGAAATTCCAACGTGAACAGCAACATAAAAGTGTACTTTACTGATAGATTAAGTTTTTTGATGAAGCAATTTATACAACTCATTGCTCAATATGGTATTAGAGCATGTAAAAGTCCTAGTTCAAATCTCACTACCACCCTTTATAAGAAACTTATCACGTACTAGGCCAGTGAAAAGCAAAAATTCAGTGTCCCCTATATGATAGATTAAGCTCTGGATGAGGCAGTTCTCACAACTCATCGGAGCCAAGAAGAAGAGTGATATATGTTTCAATTTTTACCTTCAACATTCCCTTGAGACTACAGAGAAGTGCTTCTTATGTAAGATTATTCTGTGATTTGAGATGGTATCTCAGACACAATTTTGAATTTATATACGGAATTGGAATATGGTTCCATTATGAGTGCGAAGATAGCTGACCACTAAATCTCTTTTGTAGTCGGCATCTGCAAGCGGCCATGTGTATCATGCACTCGCTAACTGACATCTCATTTGGTGCCTTCTTTAGGATTTGGCTATGGTAATCACGATGATGCAAGCTTTGTTCTGAGTAAAAAAATCCATCTTAAGCAAGGAAACAATACAGTGGACATTTTGAGCATGATGGTTGGTTTGCAGGTAAGTCCATCTCAGTACATAGGCTTTTCCAATGCTTTGCATGTTGAAGCATATATTATTGAAGTTATTTTCAATCATGAATGTTATTGCTTCCACTTTGATACATTGTTTCTTACTCATTTATGATGTGACTCTCCAGAACTACGGACCATGGTTTGACATCTCTGGAGCAGGGGTATTTTCTGTTATCTTCAGCGATTTGAAGAATTCCAAGAATTTTTCTTCTACAGAATGGATCTACCAGGTTCTTGATGTGACAAACAAATCCTTTTCAAATACGATTTCACCTTACTAACTATAATATTAGAGTTTAAGTAATTCAAATGCCAAAAAGAAACTCTTTGAGTACTTAAACCTAACTAGGTAAATATGAAAAGGGACAAAGGAAGTAACAAGTCAGTCAAAAATCTAATAAAGATGTGTGACAGTGGCTCAGATGTATCTTCTAACAAGAACATTAGAGAGCTTTGTGGAAAGGCATAATAAAGCAGCATAACTATTGGTATAAAATATCCACCAAATGCATGTCAAAAGTACACTCAATGTTATTACCCATCAGACCACTTTGAAGTCCAATACAAACAGTTGTGCTTTATAGGAAGAAACTCTATAATTTTAGCTTCTGATAACTGAGAGTTCTCCTAACATACTAGTTGAGGTCAGCACTCTGCTGCAACCAAAACATAAAAAGGGCAATAGTTGGAGTATATGTTGTCAATTGATTGAGGAAATGTGTCCTACAATTTCATGGTCCTCCCATTTTTTCAAAAACAAGCTTGCTAAGGACAGAATAGAAGTTGGTAGCAGACTTTCTCTTCTTTTTCCGGATTCTTGGGGTGGATGGTGGTGATCTATTGTCTTCTCTGTAATTTCATAAGGTTGTCTTCACAAGGATAACATGAGACTTTGCTTATTTTCAGGTAGGACTTGAAGGTGAGTACCTTGGACTTGATAAAGTTAGTCTTGCAAATAGCTCTCTGTGGATTCAGGGGAATTCTGTCCCAATAAATCAGAGTTTGATATGGTACAAGGTCTGTGAAATTGCTTGTATTTCTGGTTCACTTGTTCCACGTCACCTTATCATTTAGGTACCTTTTTAGGAATAGAGTGATAGTTAAGGCCTATGCTGGTGCTCTCTCTCCATTCCCCACTACCCACTATCAATTAATAGTCCACTGGATGAACAATAACTAAAGAAAAAAGAGAGATCATTAGTTGCTTCTTGCATGTAGTCCCTTTATTTGCCATTAGCATCTGATGAACATAAAGAACTTGTTACATTTGTTGCATTCTATCTTGATTCTGGATATCTTATTTCCAGACTAGCTTTTCTCCTCCAGAAGGAATAGGCCCTGTATCGCTAAATCTGTCCAGTATGGGTAAAGGTCAAGCATGGGTAAATGGGCAGCATGTAGGGAGATACTGGTCTTCTTATCGTTCACCCTCAACTGGCTGTTCCGATCATTGTGACTATAGAGGAGCTTATGATTCATGGAAATGTCTGAAGAAATGTGGTCAACCTGCTCAAGTGTTGTAAGTAGATAGCTTTGGCTAGTGCATTTTATTTGACGCCTTGTATTGTCATGATCCTTCTTGCAAATTGATTTCACCGAGTACTGACCATTAAACCTTCATATAGGTACCATGTACCGCGCAGTTGGTTAAAGCCTGAAAAGAACCTGCTTGTGCTGCATGAAGAGCTTGGTGGTGACCCTTCAAAAATATCTTTTTCATCGCGATCTGGGCAAAAAATTTGTGCTCATGTATCTGAATCAGATCCTCCACCTGTCGATACTTGGAAGCCAAATAAAGATCTTACATCTCAAGAACCTTCATTGCGATTGAATTGTGAACAAGGATGGACTATCACTGCAGTTAACTTTGCTAGCTTTGGAACTCCTACAGGAGATTGTGGAGCATTCATTCAAGGGAGTTGCCATTTGGATGTGTTATCAATAGTTCATCAGGTAATTTTACTAGCATTTCTTCATTTGTTTCAGAAAATATAGGTGATGACTCCAGAAATCCCCATATACTACTCAAAGTGTTGTCATCAGAGCTTGAACTAAGACTATATTGTGTACACCTCATCAAAGAATTATCAGATTCCACATTGGTTGAGGGAATGGATTGTGACCTCCTTAAGTGTTGTCATCAGAGCTTGAACTAAGACTATATTGTGTACACCTCATCAAAGAATTATCAGATTCCACATTGGTTGAGGGAATGGATTGTGACCTCCTTATTTTGCCTTGGACAATCCTCCTCTCATGAGCTAACTTTTGCGTTTGAATTAGACTTAATGTTCATTTTCTTTGCATGATATCACAGCCAAACCATCGATTCCTGTTTCCTTTATGAGCTAACTTTTGGGTTTGAGTTAAGTACAAAGTTCATTTTCTTCACAAGAATAAATTACCTATCCCATATTGGTCGTATAAGGGTTTCTAAGGGGAATTTTGGGATGCCCCATCCATTTTGCTTGGATGCTCGGATTTTTTCATACACCTCAATTTTGATTTTTAGGTTACCAAGTTGTCACCATTCTCGTATGTTTGGATCTGAAAATCTTGAATGACTATGCAGGGGTGTGTTGGCAAGTCAGGATGTTCCATTCCAATCACTATGGCTAAACTTGGTGACCCATGTCCTGGAGTACTAAAAAGTCTGGCTGTCGAAGCATTTTGCAGTGTTTGAAACTTTGAATTATCAAATTCTATGGTCCTGGTAGGAGGTGTAGCCATTGGATTAGCATTAACCTTCTTGTCAAATTTTCTGCTTCTAGCAATCAAAGGATGGTCTTTCATTTAAACCAGAGCAAGCTAGAGGGTGCAACTTGTAATCTATAGTACTTCAGCACATCACTAGTCTTGATGATCCAAAAGAGTATTAAAAGGAAACCTTTGCTCTTTTCTTCAGCTCTATGTTCATGGCTTTTGTCACTGTAATGGCATGCAAATTCATTCTCCAATCTGTATTTTGTACTTGGAAATAGACAGGAAATTGGGAACTATAACTAAACGTGTACGGAGTCAAACTAAATGTTGTAGTAGGGACTCTACTTTGAGATCTCCAGATTAAGCACTCAGCTATCCCCTCAGGAACCAGTAAAAAAAAGCTTATCTATTTCAAACAAAAAAACAAAAAGGCAAGTAGGAAATCATAAAAAGGTTTTGTTTTATTGGAATTTCGCAAGTAAAAGTATAGTACATGCAGCAGAGGTGGGGGGAGGGAGGGGGGCACGGAGGGCTGGCTGGAAGTACAGGGCTTACAGACTATTTTAACACTAAGAAGAAAAAAATCTCTCTTTTACAACATTTAGACAGTAAGCAGAATCTTCCCAATGTGCTTGCTGCTTTCCATTAACTGGTGAGCCTCAGCAGCTTCTGCTAAGGGGAAGTACTTGTACACCACCGGTTTCACCTTGCCAGCTGCAATTGCTGGCCAAACATTCTTTTCCACTTCTCTCACAATTTGAGCTTTGTTTTTTGTGCTTCTATTACGCAAGCCAGCAGCTGCAGAAAAGTCACAAATTGACATAAAATTTACTGAAACACAATCCGAAATGAGGTCCATGTTATTCATTTAGAGAAAAAATCCATGAGACAGATTTCAACATTCCAAAAGAAATTTTTCTGGCCAATTGTCTATGCACTTTATTATGAAAAGGGAGCTCCCTCAAAGATATCAATGAAGGAGTCTTCAACTAAGAGAAGGATCAGTTAGAACACACAGGGAATGGACTCGTTGGATAGGATTATGCTAGAATGAGAGAGCTGGACCAATAATTTCCACATTTGAAAATTCAAACTAACCATAACAAGATACCCAGGAGAAAGAGGTCGAAATTTGACCCAAGTTGATGAAGAATTACTAAGCGAGGATTGCAAAGAAGAGATATAACTCAACTTTACCTGAAAAATGAATATTCTTTTTTTTTTTTATAAGGTAAACATATGAAAGATGAATCATAATATTTGAGTTCTCTTGCTATTAAATTGAGACCTATACCATCTAATAGAGCCAGTAATATCAGTGGAAGCTTGTGTTGCTTTTGCTTCTGTTACACTATCATCTTTCCATTTCTGCAATAAATTGACGTAGGTCAGTGAAGTCAGTTGGCTCTTTGAGTCCAAAGAAGGCCACCAGAAGATTATACACCAAGGCTGGTGGTTGGAATCCAGGACTGATTATGCGATGAGTGAGGCTGTGATTACTGTAAGGAAGTAAAGCTAGAGGAGGAACAGCTGTAGAAGTGAAGTGAGGGAAAGTGGAGAGGAAGAAAATAAAGGAGCATGATAGGATATGTGAGAGAGCCGTATAAAAATTGGAAGAAAGATATAAAAACATGGTTTCCAAGTGATCACAAAAGTAAGCATCTCACTCGGTCAAAATAAGGGATATCAACGAGGCAAATGAACGCTGAGATTTCAAGACAGTTCATTTGAGAATTGTAGTACACTAGGATCTGGATACACACACACATTGAGAGAGGGAGAGAGAGAAACTTGCTTTATACAAACTTCATTGAAGTAGAAGCAATTTATGTAACAAAAATGGTGCGACAGAAAGAGAAGTTTCAGAACTATTCCTTCCCCATGGAATTAACCAACTAAATCTACACTCTGAGCCCAAGAACACTAGACTTTAGAAGTCATCTATTGGCAAGTGCAACTATATGAATACAGTAGAGTCTCAAGATTTCTCTCTTCCAGTTGACTATGGGCATTCTTGTTCGATTATTTGGTCAGACAAGTTCATCATATCAAGCTTAAGAATATATTTCACAGAAAATTTCTAACTCCAAACATATCAGAGCACATCTGCACTTACCCTGCACTGTCAGGCGCCTTGCTAACAAACAGGCAAGATTTACTTGTGTCACTGTTCCTCCCATAAAACCAATAATGAAGAGCCTACCATCAACATTGAGGCTGTCAAGGTTCCGTTGGAAGTATGAACCTCCTATATTATCTAGTATGACATCAACACCTGTGTTGAACATTGAAATTAGAATATCATCAAAATAAGACATGAGAAGAAATTGAGTGGTTGCCCGCTGGCCCATGAGATATATGATAACCATCGTAATTTTCTACAGAAAAAAGCATATTCGAATTTTAGTTGATATCACAAAGACCTAGTTCCCAACTTGTTAGGAACTGAAGCGTTGTTGTTTGTTTATCACAAAGATCTAGTTTCTAATATAACAAAGGATGCCTTTGAGAATGATTACCTTTCCCTCCTGTTTCTTCCTTGATGCGTGTAACAAAGTCTTCAGTCTTGTAATTGATGCAAACATCAGCCCCCAGTTCTTTGCATGCAGCAAGTTTTTCCTCACTTCCTGGTTAACAAGATTTGACATGGTTAGCTGAATGATTTCAGTTCCATAATGAGATAAGATATCATCATGAACCTGCTGTGATGAAAACTTTGACCCCAAGGCACTTAGCCATTTGAATGGCAAAGGTACCAATTCCACTAGAGCCTCCATGTATCTGAAAGTAACACATGTAGCTATTAGTCATTCATGTACTTAATCTTAGCTCAGGGGAATCAGGGATATAAAGATTCAATTGTGAAGATACTACCCAAACGATTGTGCCAATTAAATGGCTGATAATCTGCATAGATAAAAGAAAAAGGAACTACTGCTAAACAACAAATTATATTAAAGAATAGCTATGATCTATCTAATCACCAGAAATGTTTCACCCGATGAAAGCCTGCTCGTCATGAAAATGGTCGACCAAACAGTGCATGCCACTTCAGGAAAGCTAGCTGCATCTTGTAAAGAAACCCCTGGTGGAATGGAAAGAACTTGTCCAGTAGGTACAGCTACTTTCTCCGCATAACCTCCTCCACCAATGAGAGCACATACCTATTATGTGAAGCTTTTACATCATCGATGCACTAAACAAAACTCTGTTTCAAACATTACATAGAAATGTACTCTCTTAATCCACAAAGAAAAAGAACATAAGCTCATAAAAACATCACTGTAATGTCTCCTGTTAAGGATTAACAGGAACTCAATTTTACAAGTTTCACTTCAGGAAGCTGATGGATTAACTGCTACCATAACTAACAAGGGCTAGTCCAAACATTCAGGCTACTGTTCAAGGAGATTCTTTCATCTTGAAACAAGAAGGCTTTTTGGCCCTGATAGGAAGAAGGTCGTTTTGCCCTCTACTCCTACTCCAAAGCCCTTAATGTTACTTAGCAAGATATAGACACTATTTTCCCTCCTCATAGTACTTAATTATCCCCACTACTAAATTCTACCAAATTTATGTCAAACCAAGCACCACAAAATGAAATGGAAATATTCTACTCCATACAACAATAATAACTACCCCACAATCTCAAACTAGGTGGACTGAAGCTATATGTCCTTATATCCAGTCTGCTTTATTGGGACTCATTTTATTCCAATACTCAATAATGGTTCTCTAAATCTTACCTATTCCTAGACTGACATAGAAAACTCTAACGAAAATAAGAAAATACTGGACCCAATATATCAGCACCAACAATGACTAAGCCTTAATCCCAACTAGTTGGTATTAGATCTTTTTTATTCCTTCGTGTTTCGTTCTTACTTCTTAGCCAAGTCCCCATGGATTTTAATTACGCGATATTAAGAGGAAAAATATCAATTCGACAATACCAAACAACAATTATGCCTCAATTTCAATTGAAAATCCTTATACATTCAAGAATTTAAAGGGAATTGTAATCAGACAAACCTGGTCACCAATTTTCCAGCGAGTAACGTCCTTGCCGACGGCTTCAACAGTGCCAGAACATTCAAGACCTGGGTATTCACTATCGCCTTTAGGGGGTGGGTATTTACCTTGGCGTTGAAGGGTGTCAGCTCTATTAAGGGCAGTAGCTGCTACTTTAATCAACACTTCATCATCTTTGATTTGTGGGTCTTCCACTTCTTGTAGCTTCAACACCTCTGGACCACCGGGGCTTGTGATCACTACAGCCTTCATCCTTAATCACAATCAATTTTACAGAGAGTGACTCACTGAGTTAACAAGGTTTTTGGCTTGCTGAGAAATGATAATGACTACTTTGTGTCGACTTGGAGGAGGTAATATATTAGATGCTAAACTCCTCAACTTTGTTTTACAAGCCAAAAAGTCATACAAGGATTCAAGTCATTCAAATTTATTTTATAAGCGAAAATTCACTCAACTATTTGATATTTGAAAGTTATCCAATTAATTTAAATAATTTTTTTATTAAATTAATTTATTAAAATAATTTTTTTATTTTAAGTTAAATTTTTATAAAATAAAAATAATATTCATTTTAATTATTTTATTGATTCGTCTCACTTAATACGATCTCTAAGAACTATATGAATCATTTTTACTTAATTATATAATATTATTTAAAAATTCATTACATATTTTTAGCAAAACAATTAGTATATCAATTTAGCACCAAAAAACACTCTCGTGTAACATATCCCACCCAAATAAAAGCCTCATTATTAGCCTAAAATCTCATGTCTTTGTATTTTAATTATTATTTTTATCTCCTAAGACAAAAAAAAATTAAATAAAAGATGCTACTATCAATTTTCTTTCCTTTTTTTTTATTTTGTATAATACACTATTTAACATGCACAAATTTAATTATTTATAATTTTTTACTTATGATTTTTTTTATGTTTAAACATTTAAATCTTTAACAACATTGATATATATATATATTGATGCCCATAATTTATTTTTAATATTTTCATAATTATGGCATATTTTTCAATATAAATGTTTAAAATTTTAAACATACCATTAATTTTAAATATAATAAATCATAGTCATGCATATTCTAAGAAAATATTACTATACTTTATTTATATCATTAAAATAAAATCACAATATGCTTTTTGAGAAAAATCAAAGAAATTATTTTAGTATTCAATTTCTAATTTAATGAAAGAACGATATATAAAATATTAATAACTAAAATTGATTCATTATTTATGGAGAGATAAGGGGATGTAATTAATAAAAATTAAAAATAAACTAATTCCTCATTTTTTGGACACTATTCATATTTAAATTATTGGCTATATCCGTTATAATATATATATATATATATATATATATATATATATATATATATATATATATATATATAGAGAGAGAGAGAGAGAGAGAGAGAGAGAGAGAGAAAGTTCTTATATTAATGCAATTAACTTTTAGAAAATGAGTTACCGCGTAAAATGTTCTAAAATAAAAGGCTCTTAATAAATGTATATTTGACCTATATAATTTTAGTGGGTCATATCAAGTAGAGCAGGTCAATAAAATTGTTAAAATAGATATCTTTTTATTTCTTAAAAATTTTAGTTTTAAATAACAATTTCATGTCAACAAAATTTAATGAAAAATTTATTTGAATTGATAGAGTGATTTTCTAGGTGAAATATCAATAGTTGAGTGACTTTCTGAGAGAACTACCCTTAGTTGAGTGACTTCCTGAGAGAAATACCCCTAGTTGAGTGACTGAGAGAAATACTCTTAGTTGAGTGACTTTTAAGTTATAAAACAAAGTTGAGTGACTTTCTGAGAGAATTAGTTGAGAAATATCTTCGAGTTGGAGAGGCTTACATAGTATTTTGTTTCTATTCTTGTTCTTGAAAGCTTTATATTTTGTCTAGTTGCGACATCACTCTTTTGGTTTTTAATAATTGAATTCTACTCGTATTATCTTTACAAAAATAAATAAATATAAAAATAAAAAGATAAAAGACAAAAGTATAACAAGAGGGGTTGCTTCAATAGTAAACCCTCTCTATTTTCAATTTTAAGTTGTGGATGAATTATCAAAGGAAGCAAAAGGGGTGTGAGTTTTAGTCTTTACTTCTTCATGCGTGTTAACTTATATATTTATCTCAAATGGATAAAAAAATTTATTTATCATTTAAGCCTCGTAATAATGTTATAGGAAGAAAAATTGATATTCAAATTTCAGAAAAATCATTAGAACATATATGTTTGAAATTTTAGGCATTATCATTAAAATTTTAAACTTAATAAGTTAAACTTCAGATAAAAATATCAAAAATTTACCACAAACACTATATACAAAATTCAATCATGTACATTTGAAATTGATTCCAAAGCGGCTAACTACAAATATTTATACGTTGCATGTTGTGGTAATATATGCCTTAATGGTGATTCCAAAAATTGATTATATGTGCACTTGTCCCTCATATAAGTGCGTTATATTATTTATTTTCTTTATGTTAATAAATTTTTTTTTTTTTTGAAATGTGGTGCATATTTTAAGAAAGCTAGTTAATAATATTAATTGAAGAGTAATTTATCAATATTATCTTCTTATTTCATTTCAAACTTTTCTTAAAACTAGAGATAATTGAAAAACCTTTTAAAGTGAAAGATAATTTTGAAAAGAAATAATTAAATATTTTAGTGTTCTGAAGAAACATTTTAGTGTTAAATAATGACAATATTATGTAAATATTGGTTGAAGTAGTTATACAATTATCACTTCACTTATAAAATAATTACCAATAAATCATAATGATAAGTATTAGAATGGTTTTATCAATTATCAGCATATATAACTTAAATTGATCAAAATATGCTCTCCCCCCTTTCCTCTCACTAGGGATGATCATGGTTTGGCGAAAAGTCAAATCAAATCGTAAATCAAATTAAATTGATTAAAAAAGTAGATATTTGATTTGAATTAATTTTAAATTTTAAAAATTGATAATATTTGGGTTTTGGTTTTGATTTTACTAAAAAAAATTGAAGAAATAATCAAACTGAACCAATAAATTTTATAATTATTTTAATATATTATATTAGTTTTTCTTAAATAATTACAAATATTTTACCCCTTTTAATCATTAATTTGATTTTGGTATACTTTATTTCATATGCACTACAACACTATTAAATTCTATTTCTTAAAAAATATATCCAAATCCAACACTCTAATAGCCTGTTTGGCCAAACTTCTGGGAGGCCAAAAGTGCTTATTTTTCTTTAAAGCACTTATTTTTTTAAAAAAAATGAGGTGTTTGACCAAACATTTGAGAGAAAATAAGTGTTTTAATGGAGTAGCAAAAACTATTTTTCAGAAGCTAAAAAAAGTAACTTCTCTCCAAAAGCCCTTATTTGAAAAGCACCTTTGTGAAAAATACACGTAGAAGCACTTTTCAAAAGTTTGGCCAAACATTAGTTGTTGCTCAAAAGTATTTTTTAAATTTATTGGTCAAATACAAACTGTTTTTCACCAAAAGTACTTTTTTGATAAGTACAAGTGCTTCTCAAAATGAGCTAATTTGAGAAGCTTGGCCAAACAGACTATAAGTCTAATTTGTCTATATATGGTGTGACATATTGCCGATTTTTAGTTTTCTTTGTTAACACATTCATCTACTCTTCAATCATTTGCCCCTTTGACTTTTGAAGGGTTGATCATTCTATTTAAAGTTGTATATTATTTTTGTGTGGATATTAAACATGTGAAGTGGAAGAGCCTCTATAGTTATGCAACTTAAACACGCTAAAACTTTGGAATAGTATTGAAAAATAATAGAAAATTCAAATATATTCATCTTGCGATAGTATTTAAAAATTTGCTGATTCTTAATGTTCACTTGAAATAGTTATCTCATGTCTCTGTTATTTTACTATTATTAATTTATCATTAGCTAGTTATAAACGAAAAATCGAACCAAACCGATGGTTTTTATTTTATTTGGTTTGGTTTAGAAAGTTAAAAACCACTAATTTGATTTGGTTTTGGTTTTGGTTTTGATCAAAAGCCGCTCCAAATCGAACCATGAACATCCCTACCTCTCACAACCCCCTCCACCCCAAACAAGAAAAGTCATACTCCTTCTGTTCAATTTGTTTATCTGATTTTGACTTGACACAGGTTTAAGAAATTAAATTTAAAATTTACAATCTTATGGTCTTAAACTTAAAATATATAAAATATATCAAAATGTCCTTTAATTAATCTTGTGGTCTTTTAAATATGTCATATGAAAAATTAAAATTAAAAAGTTGCCAAGAAGGAAACATACATTCCTTTTTAAACGGATTAAAAAGAAATATAAGAACAAAAAATTGAAAGTGAGGGAGAACAAAAGGATGTATACCAAACAGGATGTGATATTTTCCATGCAATGCATTTTGGGTTGGCCATTTAACACTGTTGGATGGCAGCAGGAAAAGAAAAAAAAGGTCTTCAATAGCCAAAGTTGACAGTAGTGAAATTTTATCAGGTTTGTTCATTCTCCACTTGTGTGCAAATTGCACCTAGAGAAGAAGACAACAAGTCTCCAAGAGTAGCTTCATCTCTCTATAGTTCAATGTTATACACTATATAAGAAGTAGCAGATGAGGGATAATTTCCTACATCACTCAGTATACTTCTCTCATCATCCAAAAATATCAAGAAATGAATCCATTTGGCTTTCAGTTTGCAGCCATCCTTCTGATGTTGCTCAATACTAGTATGATACTAGAAACACAAGCAGCTTATGTTAAACCTCAGCGCATCACGTGCTATAAACGTTACAGCAAATGTTATCTCAAGTACATAACTTGCCCTTCTGAGTGCCCTGAAATTCACCCAAAAGATCCATATGCTAAAGAATGTTTTCTTGATTGTTACTCTCCCAAATGTGAAGCAGTATGCAGAAGTAAGTATTTTCAACTCATTGAAGCTTAGTTATATATTTTTGATCCTTTTTAGCTTAAGAGGTAATATCTCTATTACATTGTGATAATGAATTTTCATACTTGTGTTACAGAACGAAAACCAAATTGTGATGGTCCAGGTGCAGCTTGTTATGATCCTCGTTTCATAGGTGGAGATGGGATTGTGTTCTACTTCCATGGCAAAAAAGATGAGCATTTCAGCCTAATTTCAGATGTCAACGTTCAAATAAATGCTCGTTTCATTGGCCTCCGTCCTGCTGGCAGAACACGAGATTTTACATGGATCCAAGCTTTAGGCCTCATGTTTGGCTCACATAACTTCACACTTGAAGCCACCAAGGCAGAAAATTGGGATCAAGAAGCTGATCACTTGAAATTCACATATGATGGGATAAGTATTGATGTTCCAATAGGTCATTCATCGGTATGGAATTCCCCTGACCAAAATCTAGAACTGGAAAGGACCTCAGCAACAAACAGTGTAAGAGTCACAATTCAAGAAACAGTGGAAATCTCAGCCAATGTTGTTCCCGTGACAGAAGAAGAGGACACGATACATAGTTACGGAATACCTAAAAATAAAAGCTTTGCTCACTTAGAAGTGCAATTCAGGTTCTTTGATTTGTCTCCAAAAGTTGAAGGCATTCTCGGCAGGACTTACCAGCCAAGTTTCAATAATCCAGCCAAGTCAGGGGTCCATATGGCGGTTGTTGGTGGTGATGACAAGTACAAGACTAGTTCACTTCTATCAGCTGACTGCAACTCTTGTACTGTTTTCACTCCTGGAAAAAAGGTTGCTGAGAGAACTTTGCCAATGGACTTTGGTTCTCTTGATTGTACTGGTGGAAATGGAATTGTGTGCAAGAATTGATCTTTTGGTTTTAGTAATCAAATGATAAAAGAATGGACGCAAAGAATATAAGTTCAATTCCTATAATAGCAGCTTGTATCTGTCTTGTTTATCTATGTTAAATCTAGTTTGCTTTGTTTTGAATAATGACTCCATTTGACTCTTGATTATTAACGGATCACTCTAATTGATCTGCAGAAACTGATCACTTATTTTTCTACTGGGGACATGAACACAACTCTTACATACATACTACTTGTTTGGATAAGTTTGAATTTGAAGGAAATTTGAGTACCAAATATATGCCATTTAGCCTTTACTAACTTCTCAACAAGAGTACTTTTTTTTAATACCAATTGAGGATTTTTATTCAATTTCAAAAAGAGTACAGAGGATTTCAGGAACTGAAACTTAGTTCAACTTTACCTATTACAACTTTGTAGGACAGTAAGGACTATCTATAATACAAAGAGATAAGAGGAAGATTCTATTGGTAATTGAGTATATATATAGACCATTTAGCCTTAACATACGAGTATTCGATCTGTACAAAAAGTAGAATTCTGCCAAAAGATATATCCATAATTGTACAAAGTATTCATGATTCAAGGTGGTTCAAATGTGATCTCTGCCTTTTTTTCGGTTAGAGCTGGCATATCCCATCTGTCTACACTTATGAGTACCTAATTGATCCGTGTTTATAATTTAATGAAACGATAAAACATCTTAGACTGAGAAAAATTATGACTCAAATTAATTAATTTATCAACAACTTGATTAGCTTCTGTGAACACATTCTTTTCTTAATTCCTTGAACACACGTATTAATTTCTTAATGTTAGGTTAGTGTAGCTAATTGTATATTTTATACTATTCCTTTTTGACAAGTAACAAAATGATTGAGTTAGACTTCTTTTTCACATCTTATTAACAAAAGATCCCACACTCAAACCAAATATTTGGATCAAACGAACTTTCACCGCACCCACAATGACACGCGTAGTGTTGCTAAAACACAAGTTAGACTATACTTTTGACATTCTTATCTTAAAAATTTATAATTTGATATTGATTACCCAATCCACATTATCTTATTATTTAAACAGACGTTTGAAATTACCGCGTTTTGCAACTCAACTACTTTTGATTCTTCAATTCAGTAGCATTTCTAGGGTTTATTCCACCTCAAAATCTAGTCATTCTTGAATCTTGAAGCTCCAAAAGCACTCCCTAGCAAGTGGTACCATTTATATTTCCTTTATTTAGTTACTTATTTTTCTTCTTTTTGTACTGTATATGTACCTTTAAACTACAGAGGATCTTTTTCTTTTCTTGATTTTTTACAGCTCGTGTAATTTGATTGGAAAAGATGGGTGTGTTTGAGCTAAGATGGTTTGTAAGAGTATCTGTCGTTCTGATGATGGTTCCAAAAATTCTTGGTTGGGGGAAAGAAGGACACTATGTTATCTGCAAAATTGCTGAGGTAAATCGAGTATTTTTTTAAAAAAGAAAATTTTTGCTCACCATTTTTTTGTTCTGCTAAGCTATGTATTTTCTGTGTCAATTCTTGAAGAGATTGAATGATTAGATAAATGGGGTGTTTAATCTTGTCCCCTTTTTATGGATTTATTCATAAAGGTTGAATCTTTATTAAGAATTTGCGTTGACTGGTTATCTGATTTTCTATTTGTCTTTGCTTGAATTATTTTGTCTTTTAGGGGTTTTAAGGGTGTGCATCCATTGTTGCAGATAGTAGTTTGTAACATAGAGAAAAAAAGATAGACTTTTGGTAATAATCTTTAAAATTGTGGCTACAACTGAATATAAAGAGTGTAGTAGTAATCTGGAACAGCAAGACATTGTAGACATCGTCGTCTTTAAACTAGGGTACAAAAGAAATAAAAGAGGCCAAATTGTTGATGGAAACTCAGACTTACTACTTTGGAAGCTCATGGTACTATCCGATACACAGTTTTAGACAGAATTATCTGATTTGGGTAACTTGATCTGGAAATTATGTGGTGACATAGAATCAGAACATTCCCACTATACAATCATTTTTTCAACCCAGAATGATCTTTTCTAATGTTGCTCTTTTATAACAGTTTACCAATCTAAGGTGTAAGTGAATCCCATGTATTAAACGTGCTATTTCTAGGAAGTGTGTCTATATGAGAGAATTTGGGGCCTCCCTTTGTTTGTCTTCCATATTACTCCCCTTGTATTTCTGTTTCATTGATGTTTTAAAATATAAATAGTCTTCATGTGCTTCAAATAATCAAGCACTGGAGGAAGATTCTTGAAATTTTTTTGAGACATTCCCATAAACTTGTTATGGTGAACATATTTATGATTTTGACATATTTTATCTAAAGTTTGTCACTGCACTTCAAAATAGGGGAAGTCTTTAATATTTGTCTTTGAGTGGAAGCAAGCATATAGAAAAAGATTGACAAAACACAAAAATAAAATAAAGTTGGCCGAGCTCTTTTTTGGAAGCTAATGTGGATCTCTTGGGTCTTTCAGGAATATCTAACAGAAGATGCTTTGGCTGCAGTCAAAGCATTACTCCCAGATCAAGCCGAAGGTGATCTTGCAGCTGTCTGCTCCTGGGCTGATGAGGTTCGGCACCACTACCACTACCGCTGGAGTTCTCCATTACATTATGTAGATACACCTGATTTCTTCTGCAATTACAATTATTGCCGTAAGTGACACTACATATAATCGCTTCTATATAGAAATTTGCTGATTTTTTGGTTCAAGTTAGCTATTCATTTTGATATCAAGTTTACTCCCTAGAAATCAGACGAAAAGAGAAGTACAGTAAAAGATTTATAACTCGTGTCTGCATTTCCTATTATTACTTGGTGTACTGAAGTCAGAGTAGCTGCACCTGATCCAGCATTTGACAGTTGATATTTTTTCTCTTATAACGATAAACCCTGATATGACATATTAAGATAAATCTTTTAACGGACTTTTGTATCTTAGCTTTGAGCCATTAATAACCTTGATCTAGCAAGTTTCAATGGAAACTTATCTTTTACCTACTTTCTGATAGGAGATTGCCATGATGGGCATGGGCACAAGGACAGGTGTGTTACGGGAGCAATATACAACTACTCAATGCAACTTTCGCAGGGATACTATGATTTGAATTCAGAAAAATGTGAGGGAGACTGCCCCCTTCTGTTATTGATGCATTTATTGGACTGGAACTAATTATTTCTAGTGACAGACAACTTGACTGAAGCACTTATGTTCTTGTCTCATTTTGTTGGTGATGTACATCAGGTCAGCTCACTTTTCCTGGAACATTGGTGTATGTAACTGTATATAAGCACAAATCTATGTGTCTGCATATAAATGTTGGAATTAATTCGATAGGTTTCTTTTAGTCCTAAATACTTGATTAAAGAATAAGTTTCTTTTAGTCTTAAATATAACCTCCATACTGCTATACCTCTGGTGTAGAAATTTAAAAAAAAGGCAGTCTGGTGCACGAAGCATCCTCTGAGGAAGGGCCGCACCCCAAGAGGGTCTAGTGTAAGCAGCCTACCCTGACAGAATAAATGATGAGGGAGTTATCCACGGTACATGGAATTGAAACATTACAAATGCCATCATTTCTTAGTAATATGCTTCCTTTTCCCGATCTAAATTTGATTAAGTGGGTGGTTGTACCATGCTCTAAATATATGCCCTCTCCTTTTTGGAGGCCCACTCACTTCAAATTTATTTTGGTTACGGAGATCCAGAATTAAATATTGTAGTATTTCCTCCAGCGAGGGCTATGTTATTACATGCTGATATTCTTATCAGGGGAACTCCTCAGCATATGTAGTTCTGTGCTTCTCTACTGGTCATATAAAAGTTGGACCTTGTTCCAATCATCTACTGGTCTTGTAAAAGTTGGTCGTCTGGGGAAGCATGCAAATGATAAGCCTAATTTTTGAGAAAAAAACTCCAACCCCTGTAGGTCGCGGCGTCGCGCAACAAGCTTATCTTTTTCTTTTGTATGTGTGCGCGCGTCTCTCACCACTTATCTTTTATAAACAAGTTGTATCTTTGCCTTCTGTAGTGTGGATTTCTGAATTATGATAACGAGACAGGATTACTGATAAAAAAAAGTTATGATCATGAGACGGACTTCATCAAATCTGAAGCTTGTACAGCATATATTTGATGTTTCTTAACTGTCCAAATTTGAGTGGCGATCAGGAAAAGAAAACGGAAGTCCTGAAAGGTAAATTTAGTTTTATCTTATTTTGTTTTCTGTGCGCAGCCACTTCATGTTGGTTTTACTGGAGATCTTGGTGGAAACACTATAGTAGTTCGTTGGTACAGGAGGAAGACTAATTTGCACCATGTAGGTTGTGAGTTTCTTTTGAGTATCGTTTCATTCTGATCTCATTCTTTTGGATCAATAAATAGAATTGCTGAAGTATAACATCTTTGAGCACACTTATTCACTTCATGTTACATAAATTATACAAAGTGTTCTATTATTTATAGTCCTCATTTGAAATATATTTAGATGGGTACCTTCTTTCTAACTCTCAAATTACATATTCACTTTTCTCTACTTTGAAAACAAAAGACAAGTTCTGAGCATGTTTACCTCTTCTTAGCTTTTAACCGTCACACTGTACTAGAGAAGTAGTATATGCATCTTAAACTGTATGCGTACAAGAGAAGGGGTGTATTTTGAAACTTTGAATTATTTAATGTGAGCCATGCACAAATCAGACATCTATTTAGAAATAGTCAGTGTAACTTCTTGACTTAACTTCATTCAGGTATGGGATACCATGATTATCGAATCTGCATTAAAGACATACTACAATTCTGACCTCATGTTAATGACACAAGCTCTTCTGAGAAACATCACTGTAAGTTTTAGTTGATTTCTTCGTACGAGTATTAAATATCTATTTCTAGAGATATAAACTTTGATTTCTTACGGTGAAGTTTGGAATTGTTATATTGTGCATGAATATTGTGGAGGATTTCATCATCCCAGTGCCACAGTGCTCATTGAAAAGAATCTCTCTGTCTTTTGTTCTCTTAAAGAAAATATTACTGTGCTTTTAGCATAAACTGAATCTCTGAAATCATAGGCAAAATCTGCTTCACATGGATTCCGGTACTTTCCAGTCCAGCAAGATGTAAAAAATTGTTTTTCCTAGCTTATATAGGAAATCTTCTTCAATAATATGTAAATGAGATAGTTTAGGAAAGAAAACTAAATTAAAGAACTCTTTCTTTCCAAGTGATGTTTCATTGTCAAGAAATAAGATGAATGTTACATAATGGATGTTCAAGAGGTTACAAGGATGTTCAACCACTATCTCTAAGTGGAGTTGCTTCTATGACACTGCAAGTTCATGCAATTTTCTTTTTGTTCCGGACGTATAGACAGCTGTAACTCTTGAGCTTGTTAAGCAAAGTCTCTTTCACTAGCTTCTCAAGATCTGGAGAAAACATTGTGTCTGGATACTTGCCAAGGAAATGAGACAGTTTAGTTGTTGATCCTGTGATTTCTTCTATTCTCTTTATTCCCGTCATCACTTCTAATTTACGTACTTGTATCTGGAAATAGGATGAATGGTCCGATGATGTTCCATCTTGGGAAAATTGCAAGAAGATGGTTTGTCCTGACCCGTAAGTGTATTCTTTTCCATTTCTTTTTTGTCCCTTAGAACCTGCATCCCATTCTCCCTCACTTTTTCCCTCGCCTTGTGGATTAAGGTTTTGATCTTTGACTTTGCTCGAGATATATTCAGGTCACTAGCTCAGTGCTAGGTGATTTTTGTTTCTTATTGGAGAATATAGTATGCAATATAAAATCTGTTAGCCAAGTTCATATGAATTAAGTTGCCGTTAAAACACTGTGGAGTTTAAAACTCACACAGAGCACGAGGTCCCTAGTTGAACTCCTTGTAATCAAAGTGTTGCAACGTTTGTTCCTTCCCCATTTCCTTTCCACTTGCTCTTTTACCATATGTGCATCTAGCATTTTCCATGCTTCTGTAAAATTGAAGAGAACAAAGTAAAGCTCCTAGGACCATAAGTATGCCATGCTGTATGTTCATTTTCTTTTTGATTGAGATTCCTTGTGTTTCATGGAAGTAACAATTGGGAGGAATGAATTGCTCAAAGGACTGTTAAGGATCAATACAAAATCTACTTTGTCAGAAAACTCAAGAAAAGGGCTCCCAAGGTTTAGCTCAATTGGAAAAGGTTGAGAGACTTGTATCCTAGGTCCCAAGTTCGAGCCCTGTGCCAAGCACACTAAGTCCAGTATTTAAGTGGAGAAGGGTAGGGGGCAGGCCTATCATCCTCAAGTTTTGAAGGCTGCGGTCGGCTCAAGATGGATGTCTCGGTTATCCAAAAAATCTAAAGATAATGTGGAGATTGTCAAGATTTTATGTTTTGAATTACTATTTGAGATTATCTTAACTGAAATATATTCATCTTTCTGAAAATTTCTAAAGATTTGATATATTACATGTTGAAATGAAAAGGGAAAACAAAATTACTTTTAAGGGATCTCCGAAAAGTCTTGAAAGATTTGCTAATCCATCCTTGTACAGAAGGAGTTTAAGAGAGAATATTAGGGGCATTTGGTTACATGGATTGAGGGGCTCTCCCAGTATAGAATTTGGGATTAGATTTGTCCATTGTTTGGTTGTGAGTATTGACTAAAAGCAGAATTAAATTTATACCAAAATCTTGGGAAGAAAACATATTGAGTGAATATCTTTGCAAGTGTATTATGCGTCTCTTGGGTTATTTTTTTGGTTAATTTGAGATACTCTAGCTTTATACTCTCTTATATCTGTAGTTTGGTGAATTGCTCTCATCTTGTCCATGTGAATATTGTGTTTCCTTATATTAATAACTGTACTCCTTACAAGTATTTTATTAACAAGTTATTGTCCTCAAGGGTTATTGAATCTCTCACTAAAGGGGTGTGATCCATATAATATGTACATTACGTACACACATACGTACATCTATATAAAAACAATGCACTATTTTTAGGAACTCGCTTTTACAGGTATGCTTCTGAAAGTATCCGTTTGGCCTGCAAATTTGCCTACAGAAATGCAACTCCGGGAAGCACTTTATCAGGTTAAAACTGGTCCCCTGTGGTCCTTTCACTTTCTAGCTTTTATTTGAACGATGTGCTTGACATTCATAAATATTTTATATTGGAAAACCCTCTTAATTAGATCAGGAAAAGGTTAAAAACAAAATTGCTTTATGAACAAGTTTCACTTCTTAATTTCAGTGTCATCAGCTATTACGTGATGTTTGGCAAGTCTTCTTTTGCCTGGTTGATAATAATTAGACCGACGTGTATATGTAATGTAGTTTTCATCCTTATCTCTTCATTATTATTACATGATCTTGCTTTGCCTTTAGATAGATCCATTTTCTTAACATTTCTTCCCCACAAATCAATTACATATAAAATATACCAATATATTCATGGAAAGCCAAGCTATGTACAGCTAATGTTTTTTCTGTAACAATAATTAGCTGACATTGAGAAAGCCTCCATGTGCATCACAAGATTTTGTTCAATATATTGCAATGTCTCTTGGTCCACTAATCTTCCATTATCTGTTTTTTTCACCCAGATGATTACTTCCTCTCTCGGCTTCCTGTTGTGGAGAAGAGGTTGGCGCAAAGTGGGGTCCGCTTGGCCGAAGTTCTCAACCGAATATTTACTGAAAAACTATCAGTTGCTGCACAATGAAGATAAACTGCAGAAGGAAGTCACAAATAGGGGTCCACTCAATGTATTCAACTTCCTTTATAACTTGGAGTTTCCTTCACGCCAAGAACTGATGAAACCTACCTAAGTGCCTTATAAGTCAACTATTGTATTTAAAAAGGTGTAATAAAATGTACCTTTAGATGTACAACTAGTCCCATCACATGTGATAGATGCTGCTGTCACATAGGAATATGCTCTGTGTTGCTTTTATGGATAATCTACTTATATTTTACTTAATATAGGAGGAATCTTCAGCTTGTACACAATAAGAACCATTTGAACATTTCGTATATATAGAACAACCCCAATTTTTGTGGGGCAGTTCTGGTTTTCATTAGCTCTGAAGTCATAGAACTTCATTTTACTTCTTTGAAGATGTTGAGATTAACTTCATTAAGCATTATTTTCTTTCTCTGTCTTGGTTTTTTCAACCAACCTGGTGTTGAAGCATGGAGCAAAGAGGGCCATATGATGACTTGTCGCATTGCCCAGGTATACATATATATATTTCTTGATATTCATTAAGCAAGAGGAAAATGTTTTTTTTTTCTCTTAAGAAGAATTATTGCATGTGTAAATAGGACTTGCTGAATGATGAGGCAGCTCACGCAGTCAAAATGTTGTTGCCTGAATATGTTAATGGCGACTTGTCGGCCCTTTGTGTGTGGCCGGACCAAGTCCGGCACTGGTATAAGTATAGGTGGACAAGTCCTCTACACTTCATTGATACCCCAGATAAAGCTTGCAACTTTGATTATGAAAGTAAGTCAAATAATGCATTAAAAAAGAGATGTTTTTATTCTCTTCTTTCACATTTTGATCCTATAATATTATGACTTGGTCCAAAAATTCATAGTGTTTTTCTTTTTCTTTTTTGGTACGGTGAAAAGGGGACTGTCATGATCAACATGGAGTGAAGGATATGTGTGTTGCTGGTGCAATTCAGAACTTTACCACACAACTCTCCCATTACAGAGAAGGAACTTCCGATCGCCGACGTAAGAATCAAACTAGTAAATTTTTTTATATTGTATAGGGTGATTCACTTATGATGCCATTTAATTGGTTGATAATTACAGATAATATGACAGAGGCCTTGTTATTCTTGTCACATTTCATGGGAGATATCCATCAAGTATGTAATTACTCTTTTTTTTTTTTTCTTTAGCGTTGGAAATTTCATTTTGAACATTAAATAATACTTAGCAACCAACGTATGATTTTCTTTTTTAAAAAAAAACTTGCTGTTTTGGTGATTTCAGCCAATGCATGTTGGATTTACAAGTGATGCCGGAGGAAATACTATTGATTTGCGCTGGTTTAGGCATAAATCAAACTTGCACCATGTAAGTATATATGCTCGAGTCCGATCCATGATTTAGAGTTGATGCATTCAGAGTAAATAAAATTTAACTGCAGTTATATATCATCTTAATCTTAAATCCGGCTATATATGATAACAAGATAAAGATTATTAACGACGTATATTTTCCTTGTTAAAAAAAATGTTAAATATAGGTATGGGATAGAGAGATAATTCTCACAGCTGCAAAAGACTACTATGCAAAGGATGTAAACCTCCTTGAAGAAGACATTGAAGGAAACTTCACTGACGTAAGAGTTTTATTAATTTCCATCATATATATAGATAGTTAATTTGTAAGGTTAATGCACACATATTACATATATATACTCAGGGAATTTGGTCCGATGATCTTGCTTCTTGGAGAGAATGTGGCAATGTCTTTTCTTGTGTGAACAAGTGAGTCTTTCTCTTTTTGATTTTCAGTTCATCTTTTAAACAATTTATGTTCTACTACTACTACTGAGAAACGCGATTCAAAATGTTTAAAAAATTTCTTCATTCTTAATTAGAGTATTTCAGGTTTGAGTTCTAAATCTGGAAAATGAAGAAACTTTCACTAGGAAGTGATTTATTCCCTTAATGATTCTTTCCGACATGAATCCAAATTAATTAGGGTCAAGATCCATTTTAAGTTGGGCCTTGGTCCGGCAGAATGATGAATTTGCTGTGGATTTTCCAGGTTTGCAACGGAAAGTATAAATATAGCTTGCAAATGGGGATACAAAGGTGTTGAAGCTGGTGAAACCTTATCAGGTATCCACAAAACTTTTGATTACACGCGGATGGAATTCGCTCTTCAGTTTTAGTTAAACATTTAATCTATTTAAATTTGTGCAGATGATTATTTCAATTCAAGGTTACCAATAGTGATGAAACGAATAGCACAAGGTGGAGTCCGATTAGCCATGCTTCTAAACAATGTTTTTGGAGTTCCCCAAGAAGATTCTTTAGCTGCAACTTAATTGTCAAAATTCTTTTCAATAGCAAATAAACATTTAATTAAACCTGTAATTATCCACAGCGATTTCACTTTAATTACTTGTATTTAGCTTGTCTTTATCTTTCATACAAATGAGAAAATATCATTACCTCCGTGCCAATTTATGTGATGTATTTTGACTGGACACACAAAGTTTAAAGAATATAGGAAGACTTTTAAAATTTGTGGTCTAAAATAAGTCATACATATTTGTGTGACTCTATTTTAATATCAAATTGTTACTAAAAATAAAAATGTGTCATTCTTGTTGGGACTAGCTAAAAGGAAAGTGTCACATAAATTGAAACAAAGAGAGTAAATAATTTATAAATTGAGTTCTGGCTCGTCACGCATGCAACATATATGGTCAATTGATTTTGTAGGTAGTTCATTATAATTTTATGTGTTTTTTTCTAAAAGAAATCGAAAAATAACATACGTGTAGGATCATTTTTTCAAAAAATTGAAACTGTAAAAGCTAATGTTCGCTAGGAGCTAATCTATTCGACCCCAACCAAACAATTTCTTCTTTCTTTATTGTTTTCTTGACATAATAATCAAGAAAATTGTTGTATTTTACGGAAAGAGATAAAAGATTTTTTTTGTACGACAGAATAACTTAAAAATTTATTAAAAGTAATCTTTCTACCTATTTAAAATAAAAATAAAATTTATACATATGTTATCCTCTTTATATTTTATTTGTGGGATTACATAATATGTTATTATTCGGAAATCCAAGATTATGTTTGATTAGTATTTTCTTCAAACTAATAAATAGTCTAAATGATAGATACAAGAAAATGATAGAGAAAATCGTCATGGCAAGAATAAATTAAGGAACTAAGAAGCCCATATGGACATGCTCTTGCGTCTGAGATTCATTCATTTCATTAGCCGTCCATCAGATCCGAAAGAAAGTAGTATCCCTCCGTCTGTTTAATTTAAAACACTTCACTAAAAAAAACTAATAACTTTATTAAATTTTTCTTAATTGTTATTTTCTCCTTTTTAATTTACGTGACACGATTGAAATTTTGAGAGTCAATCAAATTTTTTTAGTCTTTTAAATATTTTAATTCAATTGTAGGATTTATAGTACTTTTACATGGTTTCAATACGTAAATTTTATTTCAAAAGTTATAATTTTTTATATTCAAAAAGTTAGAAGTTTAAATTTCAAAATTCTAACTATATTATATAAATTGAGACTGATAAAGAGAAATGAATAGTATTTAATAATAAAATAAAAATAAAATAAAATATTATATTTTTAAAATACATATATAAAAATAAATATTTATTTTAAATATAGTAAATAAAAATAAACGAAAGAAGTAATAGAAGAAACAGAAATGGTAAACGTGGGCTCCTAATATATTGGGGAATAATAATAAAGTAGAAGTGAAAGTGAAGATACATTTGGACCTTTGACACGAAACTCACGACTACTAACGTAGGCACGTACATCACATGTTTAGAGACCTGTCTCGCTCAGTGCTTTGGGGTTCATTTAATTTAGTTCTTGATTTATTTTATTAATTCTTTTCATAATATATTTTTTATTTTAATTTTTATATTAAAAAAATATTTTTATGAACTTTTTTAATTTTATTTTTTCATATAACGTGTTCAAGATTATAAGATTAAAGAATATTTTGATATTATATATATATATTTAACTTAAGATCACCATATTTAAATGAAAAAAATTATTTTCATAAATTTTATGTCAAGTTAAAATCAAACAAACAAATTAAAATAGAAAAATAGTAAGTTTATAAATTATTTTTAAATAAAAAAGTTAATTATTTAAAGTAAAAGTACAATTTTTCATTGAAAAGAATCTCAGCAATCGATTTGAACAACTCAAATCATATGAAAAGTACTTTTGATTATCTATTTAATGATAAAAAATTGAGATCACGAAATAATAAGAAAATAAAAAAATATTTTCTTAATCATGAAACTTTCTTAAAACATAATGTTATTAAGGGAATCTCCTATATTGTTAATCCATTTTAAGTGTTTGAGTCAAGAAATGACCGGACGAATGGATTGGAATCTAAATAAATTTAAATATTGATTTAATTTTTTAAAAATATTTCTATCTTAAGAATTTAGAGCTGTCATATTATTAAATAGGCATTAGAAATATATTTTCAACTAAAATGATCATGAAAATTGATTAGGTAAAGTTGAATGAGCATGAAAATTAACTATACAAAGTAGATGACTTTTGAAAGATAAAATAAAATTATGTGACTTTGATACTTCCTATATTTCAAAATAAATGATATTTTTATCTTTTTATTTTATTTCAAAATAAATAGTATTTTACATAATGAAAAATACATTAATAATGTTTTTTTAATTTTATTATTATTTAAATAAAAAAATACATAATAAAAAAAATTACTAAAAATTTATATCTCTTTTAAATATTTATTAAAAATAAATTAGTAAAACTATAGCCCTTTAGAATCCGATGAAAAGGAAAGTTTGCTTATTTTAAAATTCCGTTGTCGATGCTTTGATTCTTTTTTCATTTATTAAATATTAAATAAATCAATTAATTAAAGTCATGCGTGTGCGCAGTAGGAAAGGCCCTCTCCCTTACTGTTAAATAAATAATTAGATCAATTCTAATATGTCCTTAACTTTAAGTAAGCCAATTATTGATTAACATGCATCACATGTCATGTATTACGTACAAACAGGTGTTAAAAATTGCAGGAAATAAGATGTCTAATCTAATTATAATTTTAAAAAAATGTTTTTCAAAAAATTTTATATTAAAAAATATTTATAAAAGCTAAAAAAATCTTTTGTTACGTTGTTAGGTAAACAATTAAATAAAATCGCCAAAAGTGGCAAACATAAATTATTTTCTCTATACTTAATTAAGTGGTCTAAAAAAATATTCTTTTATATTTAAAAATGGTATAATTTTAAATAATATCTTTTCTTACTGTCACATAAATTATATATTTTTTGTTTATAATAACAAGTTCTCAATAATCTTTCTATTTTTTCTTAAATTTGGTCAATTAAGTCATGTAAATTAAAAGGGAAGAAACAACTCCTCAGGGCATATAATTTGTTGTTTTAATTAATTATTAGCAAAAAACAAAAAACCTAACGATGTCCATGATTTAATAGTAATAATTAGCACTCCTTATTTGACCCTAAAAAAAGAAGGAATCGGAACGTGGTCGTTTTGAGGGGCCGAATGTTGCCGAAATGGCAGAGTGGCCTCTTTCCTTTTGCCTTCATTTGCATTTGCATGCTTTAAATATATATTTGCAGCAGAGCACCCAAATTTTGATAATAGGCGGCAGAGCACTTGTATTTCTGATTCGGCCACACCTTTTTTATCTGACACTAAAACAAAGGGAAAAATTTGCATGTGGAGCTGTGAGATTGTGACTAATATTTTCTTGCTGCTCAAGGTTTTGTCTACAATAAAGGGGGGCTTTTTTTTTTCTTTTTACTTTTCTTTTGGAGTGTAAAAGCGTACATACTGTTGGCTCCTGATATCCTGGACAACTGCTGAACAAAATTTTCTGCGCTTCATCTTCTTCTTTAAACTCTTAAAGGTAATTCCTTTTTTTTGTTCTGATTTCTTCAGGCTGTTCTATGTATGTATCTGTGCTCGATTTTGATTGTACCATGAGCAGTTTCATCATTGTTGAAGCTTATGTTGTGAGTTTTTTGAACTCAAAAAGAGTATTTAAATTAGTCATTTGCAAGGGCTTTCTGCCATTTTACTAGTCATAACAAAAATGGGATTTCTTTCCTTGTTTAAAATCGGATAAAATTCATGGTACCTGCTGGTATGGGCGTTCAGATTTCTTTCTTTTTGTTTCTTTTGGTTTAGTTTGATTTCTGGCGTATGTACCACATAGCCCCTAATTCCCTCCACCAAAATAAAGACAAGTGGCTGCAGGGCTTAGAGTTCATGTTACACATAGAGCTTCTTGATCCAGGGGTGGATCCAGGATGCCATTGAACCAACAAATTATTTGAGTAAGCTATTGGGTTCAACAAGGAAGTTTATACTGTAAATTCACTCCTTTCTTGATCTATCTCCAAAACGTACTTGACATATGGCGTAAGCTAACTCAACCCGAAATATAGCTAGTTTGAGGAGGATTGTCCAAGTTTATCTAAGAGGGTATTTGGATGGTTCAATCTAATTTATTGGTAGAACTATATATTTTTCTGGAAAACAAGATTGAACCTTTCAGTTGCTAAGCAATCATACAACTTAACCAGCTTATGGGTTGAGAGCTTGATATTGTCTATCCTACTTCATAGATTGCTTGCATTAATGGTGATCACATTTCTTCCATTACTAGACATGTTCTGTCATTCCAAATTCAACTTTAAGTATGTAGTGTTCAGAAATTTAAATCAACGGACCTTTGCTGATAGTTTGGAACATTGTGTCGCCAAATAGTTTGTTCTGAGGTTTGAAGTAATGAAATGCAAAACCTATAACGGCATCCGAGTTTATACTGGCCATCAAGTCGTTGTGCAATGATAGCATCATCTCAGTAAGTTCATATAGTAAATGGCAGAGGTTTGGGATTCACAACACAGACTGACAAGAGTGAATTCATATGCAAAATTTGTATCTGGTAAGTAATAGCAAAGCTTGACAAAATGAACTCCAAATTGAAATTGGCATAGTAAATCTGGTTGCGCTCTTCATTTTCTTGTCCTTCCGTCCAACTCAAAACAAGAAGAAGCGACCAGATTCTTGTGAAATATGCTACCAATTTTGGAATTTGGCACTAACTGGTCATATTTTTCTAGAGGACTGAGATTGTAGCGAAATAAATCCAGGTGTTTTATATCTGGGTCCATTCTAAGAATTTTACGAGAGCTCTTCACATTGAAACTGCCACCATGAACAAATGCAATTTTTATCTTTCCTGTTTCTGCTAGGTAATCCTAGGAACCATCTTTGTCTTGCTTTTGTCATGTCCTTGACTGATACGCATAACTTCAATGTTCATTGTCTTTACTTCTCCACACTTGTAGGATCTTCTTTATACGTGGTTGCAGCTTCATATTGAGAGCTCACATTTACTTTCTTCCTTTTTTTCAGTGTCATTCTTAAATATTGCATACCATCTAAAGTACAAACAGTAATTGCCTTCATAAAAAATTTCAAGAGTATCAGCTTGGGTAAGGGGTACTCTGAACATGGCATTGGTAAGGGCTGCAAGGAGTAGCTTAAGGCGTCACGGGGGTGCAATTGGCAACTACGCAAGTGAGCGAAATATATTCTGTGAAGGCATTTCACCATTGAGACATCCCGCACCAGTCCTTGAAAATGCTGTAACAGGTTTCAATTCGTCATACATTCCAAGTATGCGGATGATAAATCAATTAAGTTTTGGGAACAGAGGAATGAAGTTTACCCCTCAATATCAGTTTCCACATGCACAAGTTCAAATGGGTGAGGGTTCTGATTCAGAGCATGAAAGATCCAGGTATCCAAGCCTTGAAGCAACAAAACAGGGCGAAAAGCCTAGAGTAGTTGTTCTTGGCTCTGGTTGGGCGGCTTGCAGGTTTCTCAAAGGGCTAGACACTAGGATGTATGATGTTGTTTGTATAGCACCAAGAAATCATATGGTCTTTACCCCTTTGCTTGCATCTACTTGTGTTGGAACATTGGAATTCCGATCAGTTGCTGAACCAGTTAGCCAGATACAGAAAGCACTGGCAAAGGATCCCCATTCATATTTCTTCCTAGCATCCTGCACTGGTGTTGACGCTGATAAACATGAAGTGAGTATAGCAAGCTCTTCTTTTTCTCACTTCCAAAATATGTCTCAATTTTAACATATAATTCCTTTTTTCGATCTAATCAAATATATAGACACGATTAAAACTACATCCATTCAGGTATTGTTTTTTTTGGGAAACTAAGACAGGCTCCTAGGTAAATGACGTACCAATCAGAGAATTATTCAAGCAATACATTCAAGTAATTAAGGGGAAAGGGACTCTGTTTATACTGCATTCAACTTGCTATTGTGTTCCGTGTATTATGTTTTTGTGTGTTTTGATTTGAGAAGACACAATATTCGGAAATTGATTTGATGTTTAAATATGACTGTTTTTATAAATCAATCAGGTGTACTGTGAAACGGTTGGCGATCGTGGAGTTTCTCACGAGCCTTACAGATTCAAGGTTGCATATGACAAGCTTGTCATTGCTTCTGGAGCTGAACCTTTGACCTTTGGCATAAAGGGGGTGCAGGAACATGCCTTCTTTCTCCGTGAAGTACAGCATGCCCAAGAAATCAGGAAGAAGCTTCTTATGAACTTGATGCTCTCAGAAACTCCAGGTGATTCCCCATGTTCCATAGTCTTATACTCTTGCCATACCAGACTTCTTTGTTAGATCTGTAGGATAATATATGACATCAAGGTTATAATAGTAAAGTGAATATTTTGTACATGTGTAAAATTACAGGCATTTCAGAAGAAGAGAAAGAGCGCTTGTTGCACTGTGTTGTGATTGGAGGTGGCCCTACAGGGGTTGAATTCAGTGGGGAGCTAAGTGATTTTATCATGAGAGATGTACGCCAACGTTATGCTCATGTCAAAAACTACATTCATGTAACCCTCATTGAGGTAAATATTACTCCAGCTGAATATGGGTAAACCAAATATTGCAGAGGAAATACAGCATCATGTTGACTGTTGTATGGTCTAGTAACACTTTCCTTGGACAGGCTAATGAGATTTTGTCTTCATTTGATGTTGGATTGCGGGAATATGCGACAAAGCATTTGACCAAGGTAATATCACTCAATTGCTTTGTTGCATTAAGAAAGAAGTTTCTTCAGTGTTTGTTGAATTTGTGAGAGAACTTCATACATATCAGGTTGGTGTCCGCCTTGTTCGAGGTGTTGTAAAAGAAGTACATCCAGATAAAATAGTTCTCAGTGATGGAAGTGATGTTCCATATGGACTTCTCGTTTGGTCTACTGGAGTTGGTCCTTCTGAATTTGTTAAATCACTAAATCTTCCCAAGTCTCCTGGTGGAAGGTACAGAGTTTTAACTTCTCCAACAACTTAGCTACTTCTTGGTTCCCTTCCTGTATCCAACCAACTAATCTTAAGACATGCTACAGGGTTGGAATCGATGAATGGTTGCGAGTTCCTTCTGTAGAAGATGTGTTTGCAATAGGAGATTGTGCTGGTTTTCTTGAACAGACTGGAAAGCCGGTGCTTCCGGCTCTTGCTCAGGTCAGTATAATTTCCTGAAACGTCCTTGATGTCCGGGCATGTTATTCTTATTCATCTGCATTTCTCCTGTCCCATCCTTTTTTCCTATAGTAATCTGCATATTTCTTTCTTCTTGCTCCTTGCTCAGTTTTATGTGAATGACCTCGATTGCAACCGTTTGTGAACTTGACTGAGGCCTGAAGTATTTATGAACAATCTTAATTTTGCATGCATGCTGTCAAGGATTACAGTGATACATGACTTGAAAGTTGACCACGTATCTTTTTCTCTACAAGAAGCTGTCTTGTTATCCTGTCTTAGACATAACTAGGAGTAGAAATTTACCCCTATCCTTCTTGGGCTGCAAGAACCGAGTTAATCTTGAGAAACTACTACGTTTTCTTGAAACATGACTGTGGAGTACAGAAATTTTCTCAAATGCAATATTTTTTAACAGGTTGCTGAAAGGCAAGGGAAGTATCTTGTTCAATTGTTCAACAACATTGGGAAACAGAATGGAGGCAAAGCTCTCTCTGCCAAAGACATCTCTCTCGGAGATCCATTTGTTTACAGGCATCTTGGAAGCATGGCAACTGTGGGGCGTTACAAGGCTCTCGTTGATCTCCGCCAATCTAAGGTACATTATATTCTTGATCATCTCTATTACTCTTAGATCAAGCCTAAAGTATATTTGCCAGAGGAGGATTCAGCGCGGGTTCTGAACTCACTGCATTCGGCTCTGGATGTAATATCAACAAAGAAAGAGCTTGTCTTATGTACCTTTTCATACTAAGTTCTGATCTTTATTTTGTTTGTTAGGGTGAGAAGGGCGTCTCAATAGCAGGCTTTGTGAGCTGGTTTATTTGGCGCTCAGCATATCTGACTCGAGTAGTCAGCTGGAGGAACAGGTTTTATGTGGCTATGAACTGGGGAACAACGTTAATCTTTGGCAGAGACAATACTAAGATATGATAAAACTAGCACTTGTAGTAGGATTTTCATGTTTGTGATCCATTTTTTAAACACTTAATAACCTACCTCAAGTGTATGTAAAAATTTATTAATGATGTTATATTTTTGAGGATTGAAAAAATGAAGAATGGAGAAAAGTGCTAGTCAACAATGAGAACAAGAAGCGAGATCGCCTTTTTCTTTTTGATCATTTGGTGTATGCAAATGAGATATTGAATTACTAATCCTTCATATAATAATATCACCTTTCTCTTAACTCAATGTAATGAAAAAAAAAATTTAACAATCAAATGACTAATGGAGGAGGAAAAAAAAGACAAAGGAAACTTAGCCAAATGGAAGATGATTGAAAAATAACTTCCAAAACTATACAGGACAGAAGTAGTAAAATTCAGAAAACTATGTACAAAACAAAGGAAAGATAAAGCTCAACTGCTCAAGATCCTCTAGAAGGACTATAATACCCTCCAACACTATCTAAATTCACCAAAACTGATACTCTCTCTGTTCGCTCCATCCCTATCGGCTAGCTCAGGGGAGATGGGTTGTTCTCCGGCAAGACTGAGATCGACTACCGGTGGAGAAAATAGAAGACAAAGAATGAGCCAATCCCATCACTATGGTCACCTTCACTTGCCCTCTTTTTGGAATTGGTCTCCCATATTCCTCCCTTCTTAACATGTTTCCTCCGTTCATCATCATCATCTCTTTTCTTGCTCCGGCCATCTTTGAAATTCTCCGATGTGTTTTTACTGATTTACTGACTATTGGGTCGCTGGCGGCTGCGGAAGGACTGAGTTGCCGGCGGTTGCTTAATTCTTTGGGTTTGCTTTAATTTGTTTTGCCCGTGAATGGTCCACCTATATATACACCCGAGTTGTTAATATTAACCCTCGTTTTAAACAAGTTTACATTATGCACCATCCTATCTTTATCTCCATTTTGTAAAGCTATCAATTACTGTTGACGTTTTGTTGACGATATTGACCTTGTCGTCATGCAGTGTTCACATACTTTTTCTCCAAGAGAAATTATTAAAAAGAGTATGGGTATATATGTCTTTAACCTGAAGCTGTATAGTGGAGAGCACATTGATAATTAAGCATAAAGATTATGTTAAGTGGAAGCAAAAGAAAAGACGCTTTAGTAAAGTTATGCAAAAGCAAATCATGTTATGTTACATAAAAATCACGTGGGGATTAATATTATTGGCTGAAATTCCAATTAGCAAAAGCACTAATTATTGATTATTGGTAAAATCTGGGGCCCGATGGCTTTCTGTCATTGTCTTTTATCTTTATTTTTCAAAACCAAACACTATGGAATCGTGCATTGAACAAAGGCTCATTTTTCTTTTATTGCACAGTAAATGTTCCTTGTATCCACATGCATTGTCATTTTTTGTTTTTTTAATGTAAAATGCCTTATAGGTCTCAAACTCTCAATCATTCTTTTGAAAAATATGTATCAACTTTCTTAAAGGTGAGACCTACAGATCATATTTAGGATTGTTAATGGATTGAATCGATCTAATATTATATTGCCACCAATTATATATCCCAATTTAATTGTTTGTGTCAATTTACGTGACATTATTTGATTTGGTATTTAAAAATTTTAAAAAAAGTAATAAAATTTATAGTTCAAAATAAATTTTAGATAGTTGTGTGATTATAGATTATTTTATTAAAATTTTAAAAAATAATTCTAAAATTAAATTATTTTTAAATATAAAGATGCGACATTTTTTTTTAATTGATTCTGGCTTAAAAAGAGGTACTTCTTCTAAATTTACTATTTTCTGCTTCTGCATTGGATGTTTAAATATTGCATTCTCAGTTGTCTTCTTCTTATTTTACGCGCTGGTATATTTACTTAACTAATAAGATTTTGGGCTAATTATCACTGGTAATTGTCGTAATTAAGCTTAAGTATAAGCAGAAACAGAGTGCCGATAATTGACAGAATTAAGAATTTTGTTCAGAGTATTTAAAATTTAATATATTTATATAAAAATAATATGTAATTCATATGCATTGTATGAGTTTTAACGTGAAGTAATGGTTGTTGCGTGTGGGGTTCAGTCTTTTCTCTTCTTTACTTCCCCTCTTTTGACGGGTAGGAGTCAATCCTACTACTATCAAAATATTTTAATATTTTTTTCTATTCGACCAAATTAAATACTGTCCAAATGTTAACCTGCATAAATTAGCTTTGACTAGATCTTGACTTCATACAGTGTCAGACTTGTGTTTTCCTTTTTTTTTTATAATTCTTCTTTAGAAAAAGTTGCGTCCACACTTGCACCATACCTATTATTTAACGAAGAAAACGTGCCGTTTCATACTTATATGTCAACTTTTTCATGGATTGCTTTTTCCACGTTCAAGATCGTCAAACTTGACTTCCTCTTGTCCCCCCCCCCCCCCTCCCCCCCTTTTTTCTTAATAATAATAAATTTCATCTCTTCGTTTCAATTTTTTTATTATTTATTTTTTTAATTATTTTAAATAATAATAATTTGATCCGTCCATATTTCATATGTGTAAAAATGGTTGAGTGACAAAATGAGTTGGATAAAAAATGGGTTGACCCATATTTATGAGTAAATGATACTCTATTTTAAAATTTAATATTCGAGTAGTACTCTAATGATCTGATAATCAATTTGCAAAAAATATTTCACATTACTGTTTACCAGTATTACATTTGATGGCAAAGTACAATTCCCCAAGACCCGACCAAGAAACTGATCTCGGGGTCGGGAGTTGGGGCTTAAGTCGAGGTCGAGAGTCGGGAAAGAATCTTAGGTCGGGTCAAAACTCGAAGTCGCAGGTTGAAAATGGGGTCTGGAGTCGGGTCTTGGGTAGGGACACAATGTTGGGACCTTGGTGTCGTGTCCCCAATCGGGGACAGGGGTAGGGAGTCTGGTCCCAAGCCTCAAATTGGTATAGAGTCGAGAGTCAGGCCCCGAGTCGGGTGTTGGGTCGAAGTCGAGAGTTGAGTTTTGGCTTAGTTCTCAGGTGGATTCCCAAGTTGGGTTTCGGGGTCAAGAGTCGATTTTCAAGTTGGGTCACGAGTCAGAGTCAGATCTTGAATTGTGGTCGGGAATAGAATCTTGGTTTTGGATCGAGTCAAGGTTCCGAGTTGGGGTCAAAATTGAGTTCCGAGTCAAGGTCAGGTCCAGGGTATGGGTTGGGGTCCGAGAAATATTTTTCTTACTTTACGTAGGGAAGTTATTTTTTCTAAATTGGGAAAAAATAAGTCATTTGAAAAATATTTAAATAACCAAACATGACAAAATTGAAAAATATCTTCATATACACACCCTATATGTTTCCTCAATTTTCATATTTTACTTATATTTACCAATATTCTTATGGGTCAAATGCGGCTCATTCCCCAACTTATTAAAATATGGGCGGTTGATAAAATATGAGCTCATTTTATCAGCGCTAATCACACATAATATATTTCAGGCCATAAGATCAACGAGTATTTTGATATATTATACATATCTTTAGTTTAAAATTATAAAATTCAAAAATCACAAAAAATTATATGTAATTTTATTATGCATTTCAGTAAAACGAATATATACATATATGTATTTTTTGAAAATTTTCAACAACTACAAGATTTATAACGAATTTTTGACCAAAATAAATAATAATTTAAATTAATTCACCAAAATAATACATTTTTAAAAATTTTTATGAAACTAAAAGAAACGTACTTCACAGTAACGTATTAGGTAAAAAAAAATTTAACTGAGGTTGACGGCGTTAAATATAAAACGTAACTGGGAGTTATGTTTTATGCCTAAAATGTTGCTGACAATAATGTTTTACCAATTCGTAAATTTTGGACATTGAAGAATGAGGAAGACATTTCCATCTCTACACTTTAGGATAAAGGAAAATGTCATAAGTCATTTTTCATTTTTAATTATATTTTTAATTTAAATTTAGATAAAATTCATAAATAGTTATTCTTTAATTATTATAATTAAAAAATAATTATAATTATAAAATCTATTTAAGAGGAAAATTTTCATGATGTTATCCTAAAGTTTGACTTGTAAAATTTAAAATTCTACAATAATGATTATTTTTCAAAATTATAGCGCAAACCATTAGTCAGCGAATTCAATTTTACCTTCGAACTCTAGAAATAGAGAAGTTTACACTTAAAAGTGAAATTTTGCTACGAAATTCACTAGTTTCATATCATGACATTGTCCATAAAATATTATCACATTATTTACTAATAAGGCATAATAAGAGTAAATTTCATGGGTGATCATCCAACTTTGTGTTTATTACTCAAAGATCATTATTCTTTGTTTTATTACACAAAAATTATTTAACTTTGCCTCATATTTCACAAAAGTAACTTTTTCAAAATTTAGTTAAAATCTTACCCAATATGTGAGAGAAAATGAGAAAAATATCCCTTATGTTTAAGAGTAGGTTATAAATGGTCTCTTAAATATACTTTTTTATCATTTTTGGTCCATTATTTTACTAAAAAATAAGTCTTTTTTATTTTATATATTTATCAAACTCGACCTAATAAATTTAACAAAAATTGAACAACAAGTAAAAATAAATAAATAAAATCTTTAAATCTATTTATCATTAATGTAAATATTTATTTTTTCACTTACTTACCTTTTATCAATATATTATTTTGTCTAGTTAATTTTAAACGTTTTCTCTTTTCTTTTTAATATAATTTTATTTTGTTCATACTATCTATACATTTATTAAGTAAATAAATATAAATTTTAAATTATTTATATAATAGTTTCCATAAACATTAGTATCAACACATTGAATATGTGACCTAAACTATATTATTTTTAGTAAATAAAAGTTATAAATTGTTTTAAAATAAATAAAGTTATTTATTATTTAAAAAACCTAAAAAGTTTTGGATGAGAGATTTTTTGGAGGGGCCGAGGACAGAACCGAAAAATTTGTTAAAAATTAAAAATGATAGCATGCTGAAAATTTTTAAAAATGTATACACAATGTTTCATTTTTGATATTTCAATCATTTCATAAATAAATTGATTCTATCTAAACCTCATTTTTATTAGGATTTATGCAATCGATACCTTTAAATTTGTGTCCAACAACAATAAAGAGAGGAAACACATACTCTTCATTTTTATTGAGCAGCAATAGTGAATAGAATAAACAAAAGAGTGAAAAGTAATAAAATATGTTTATAAAATTAATTAAACAAAATAGTATTAGTATGAAAAAATAAATTTAAATATATAATTTTACACTAGTGATAAATACGTTAAAGGATTGTTACAAAAATAAAAATAGCCAAAATAAGTGTTGGATCATATGTCATATGGAAGGGTCAACGTTATTAAGCGAAACTTGGGGAGATGTCTATAAAATTATTCTAAAAGTAACGTAAATTTACACTTAAAAGTTACACCAAATCCTGCAATAAACTAAAAAAAGTTAAAAGTGCAAAAAAGCATCTAAATGTGAGTCCATATTAAATATGTTTTTCATAGTTCTATAAAATTAACTCAAGTATTTGATGAAGACCAAATGTGCTCACATCTGGCAAGTTTAAAGTTTCAAAACTGCTCAAAAATATATTTAAGGGACCATTTTGAACTTACATTCAAACATAAGAGCTCATTTTAGGTAGGATTTTAATTAAATTTTGTCAAAGTTACTTTTGTATTTAACTTTTTTGTAACAAATTAAAGAAAAATGACTTTTGAGTAATAAAAACAAAGTTGAATGACCATCCGTGAAATTTACTCGCATAATAATTAGTAACTCTAATAAGGTTTAAGTAAAACATTAACGTAACTCCCAGTTACGTTTTATGTTTAACACCGTCAACCTCGGTTAAATATTTTTTTTTACCTAATAAGTTACTGCCAAGTACGTTTCCTCTGACTTCGTAAAGTTTTTATAAAAATATATTATTTTAGTGAATTGATTTATATTATGACTTATTTTGATCAAAAATTCAATTATAACTCTTGTCGGTAATTTTGTGCATTTATTTTACACACACGTGTAATAGAATTCTAGGGCACGTGATGCGCGTGCCTTAAATGGACCCAAAAACGTTAATGTCGTCGCCCTATAAATGGTTGCTGGAAAAGTGGCTACCTTTTTCTCTTCAAATTTCCTTTAGCTCATGTTCATTTGCATCATAGGCGCATATTAAGAATTTAATAATTAGGCGTTTGAGTTTTTAAAATTTTATCAATAACTTATTCGATTTAATACTGAATTTAAACTTATTATTTTTATTCATTTAATAGCTTTTTAATACACACACACATATATAATATATATATATATATATCGTTTCAACCAAATTAAAGAAGAATGTTTGTTACGATCTAGAGTTTCAGAGAATGAGTTGCTTATACAAATATATGTATTCTTGTGGAGATAAAAAGCTCTGTTATCCACTTCATATGTTTGGAGAAGTGGACTCTGTGCTGATTTACACTGTGAAAAATGAGTCACTTAGTGATTCCTGTTTTGAAAGACATATACCAGCAATAGTAACCTGATGAGGAATGGTACAGAAGGGAGGACAAGTTGCCTTCAACCCTAGAAATAGTTATAACAGATAAATAAAGCCGTCCAATCTTGTTGAAGGGCCTTAAGTTACAAGAAAAGGCACAGACTAAACTGTGCCACACATGTTATACTTTATACTTCCATGCTTATGGCATGATGTTCTATTCAAATAGAACCATTTGACAGCCAATAAAGATCCTCGTGATATGCTTTCCTATCTGTTTTTCCTTTTTGTCCTCTTCTTGTGTTTAGCTGTCTCTTTGGTGCCCTTGATGGTAATGGGTATAATGATATCACCCACCAGGGAGTTGTCGTCACAAATATTTCATGTTGAGGTATGCTCCCACTGTTTCACAGTGTTCGTTTATTCCAAATGAAGATTATTGATGTCAAGGTGCATTACCATATTCTAGTGTCTCTTCAATTTGGCAGTATCTTGAATGCGAAACGGACAAGAAACCATCGCAGCTTGTACACCTCATAATGTACACAAAATCATAATGTGAGCTAACCTTCCCAGAATTCTGAATTGTATATATAGTTTATTTTTATATATACCTGCATAGCTGGTTGGAGATTACTTTGGTGTTCGGTACTTGATATTTCATGACTTGTGCTTGTGTTGATTATTGGGGAACTGTTCTTCCACGTCTCTCTTGTTTGAAAAGTTTTTCGTTAATCTCTCTTCATGGGAAGATGAAGCAGGTATTTTTTGTTGAAGCATATGTGGAGTTCTTGCGTATAAAAGATGTTATGTGCCTCTGACGCTCCCGATATTATCGACCAAGTAAGAATTAAATTGGCCATTGTGCCATATTTCTCTTTCCCCTTGCTTCGTAGTGGAAATGCTTTCATTCCTCTAGTTTGTTTAGTTTTTTCTTTTTTGTAATTGAGAAAAGGGTGCGTATTATATATGCAACACCAATTGTGCTAAAAATTTTATAAAAACATCCCGCTTCACATCAAATCAGTATGGATTCAAGTGTGTCTAACAGAGATTCTGCATCATTAGTCAAACCTTCTTTGCACTTGAAAGAAAATAAAAGTAAACAGTTCTTTGTTTTTTATCTTCTGTATAGAGCTAGCTATATCTTCAAATCATCTTGCATTTCTCTGTTTCCAAACAGTCCACCACATAGTAGCTGGAATAGTTCTCCGTCATTTGTGTTGTTCTTTTGACAAGTCCCTTCTCATCAAATCAATTGTATCTTCAGGCATTGTCCATTGTAATCCCAGCATATTCAGGAATAAGTCCAAAGTTGTGAAACAATGGGGCAGGACAAAAACAAATGGTTGATGGTTTCTGAATTTGTTCCACAAAGATGGCACCAGTTACAGAGCTGTAAACCTCTTTTCTGAAAGGTTGTCTTGTCAAGCATGCCTTTCTTGCAACTAGTCACACAAAACAAGTCACCTTTCAACGTTGACTTTGATCTTCATATGTTCCTCATGGCCATGAGTTAGTCCTCTGAAGATCATCAGCTAAAAAATTGTAATTAGATTTAACATAATAAGATCTAGAATTGTGCAGTTCCCAAAAAAAAGTTGTCAGTATTCGAAAAGGTGGAAGAGGCTTAAGTTTTTTTTGATAAATAACTGGTTTTATTACCAAAGAGCATTGCAAAACAAACGATGAGCATGATCTGGACAGCCCCAGACTCAGTTTGCAAACAGAACCAAAAGACTCCCAATTACATCAATGTTTTCCTTTCTCAAACCTGGCTCTGGATAGTAATCTAAGGAAGAGGCTGCAGTTGACTAATAAATTCTGTTTGTTACTGTTGTTTCTTTTTTCTAGATACGGTCAGCAACAAAGAAAGATCGTGATGTAATGGATACAGGACTCAGAGCCGTTGTGTCATACATCCGTGCATACAAGGAACATAACTGCTCTTTCATTTTGAGGTAAGTTAAGGCCATGATGCAAGATGAAAATTATAGTTATATTTCCATGTCTTCAGCTTAGTCCTCTATTTACAGGTGGAAGGAGCTTGAGATTGGGAAGTTGGGCATGGGATATGGTCTTTTGCAGCTTCCTTCTGTGCCTGATGTGAAGCATCATTCTCTTTCTACGAAGGGATTTACTTCTGTTGAAGAAATCAACCTGTACGAGATCAAGTATAAGTAAGTTAATTCATTATTCAGCCTGCAAACAATCACGTTGGAATCATACAGATTGGGCAGTTTCAGCGCGTCTTGTCATTATCATTATATTTTTGTTAGAGCAGTCTCAATGTGTGACTTCAAGTACTGATCGCTAAATGTTAAATCTGTTGTGGAGTCTTGTGCATTTGATATTAGGCGTTACCTTTTCCCCTCAGGGACAAGTCCAGGGAGAAGCAAAGAAAGAAGAGTTTGCAAGTGAAAAAGGCTGCAATGGCACAACAAGAAGACAGAAGACACAGAGACTTAAAAAAGAAGTAAATTCCACAGCAGCAACTGCCAAACAGAGACGCGCTACGCAGTTAGTTGAAGATGAAGATGAGATTACAAGGGAGTACCGCCTCTTGAAAAAGCTAAAAGAAAAAAGGAGCTATCAATGAGAATGAGTTTGCAAAATTGACTGGAACTGAAGACTTGCTTTCTGACATATGATCTACAGCGAGGCACAAATTCTGTCGGTCAAATAATTCGTTTTTTCTGCTAAATTGTTATTGTTGTATTTCATAAGAAAAGTTCATTTTTTTTTCCCCACATTTGATTAATCTTGCATTACATTCACACTTAAAAGCTTGTGTACAGTCTTTCCTTCCATCTCCGAGACAAGTTTGAAGCATGTACGAAAACTCGGTTTCACCAAAACCATTTCTTTAACAACTTTTATGAAGAAAATAATATTTTAGTGGAAAGCGCTCAAGCTGAGATTTAATCTCTTAGGTTGCCACAGAGAAACAAAAAGTGGCATCCTCAGTAAACTAAAAAACCAGAACAGAAAAGAAATAGAATGTTTTAGCTGAGGAAGAAGATTGAAAATTAACTTCCAAAATACTATACAATTGTCGCCGGAATTACGAAAATCACAAGCCATGTACAAACTACAAGACACACCTAGCTCAAGATCCTGAGGAAGGACAACAATACCCTCCAACACTCTCTAATTTACCAAAACTGGGTACTCCATCTCTATCGGCGATTGGAGAAAATTGAAGACAAAGAGTGAGCTAATCCCAATACTATGGTGACCTTCACTTGCCCTCTTTTTGGAATTGGTCTCCCATATTCCTCCCTTCTTGACATGTTTTCTGATCCATTCATCATCATCTCTGTCCTTGCTCCGGCCATCTTTGAAATTCTCCGATGTGTTCTTACTAGTACCGAATCCGGTGATTGCTGGGTCGCCGGCGGTTTCTCTGGTGATATAATTAACTCACTCACTGCGTCGCGGGCTGTAGCTAGGCACTCTTGTTTCTGCTTCGCTATTTTGCTTGTTGGGAGCGAAATGTATGTTCCCGGATATATATATATATATATATAGTCGAGCAGTTGGTAATGGCCCCTGACTTTGGTGAAATTTACATGTTATGCCATTGTTTTTCTTTAAATTACGGGAGAATATTTTTAAAAAATAATTGAAAGTTGTAGGTAAAAATAAATTTTCTCGTTTTAAGTTAAAATAGCTTTTGTAATATTATAAATAAAGATGTTGCTAACTATTTTCATACAGTGAGAAATAATAAAAATTTATTAGTTGATGAATAATTATTCACTTTAATTTATTTTTTTTTAAAACCAAAAGAAACGATTTGGTTGGTACAATGAAATTTTTTATGTCTAAGGAATATTTTGTAATGCAGAAGTGTACAAGTGCAAAGAAGAAGAGGAAGAGAGAATTAAGCTTGTCTTCAAAATGATAGTGATTCAAACTAAATACAGTACATAATTTTAATGGCATGTTGATGAGCGGTGGGCACATTAAAATTAAAAAGCAGACATGTCTGGTGGAAGCAAAAGAAAGAATTTATTAATCAGGTCGCATAAAGATCACGTGGGAAATTACTCAATATTATTGGTACCACCAAATCCATTTAGCAAAAGACAATCTCATTGAGAATGGAAACTAGGGACACCATGGCTTTCTGTCATTTTCTTGATCTTTTACTTCCTCGTTACAAAATAATTAATGTTTTAGTTTTTTAATAATTTTATTTTAAAATAATTAATATTATATTTTTATTTTATTAAATAAAAAAAATTATATAATTTAAAAAATACTAAGAGTTATATATCTTTTAAGATATAAATTAATATTAAATTAATAAAAATATATTTTATTTTTAAAATAAATAATTTTTTTAAAATATATATTTAAATTAAAAATATTATTTATTTTTAAACGGAGGAGTTGATAATTTCATATGGACTCGTGCATGGAATTAAGATTCGATTTACTTTTAATTAGCCGCATTAATTAATATGTTCTCATGTATAAGATGTTTTACCAATAATGACTATCATTATTTACAATAAAATAAAATGTTCCATTAGGGTCTACATCATTCTTCCTCATTAAATTATTGCATCGAAGATGACATGGCTATTAATTTACAGACGGTGGAGAGGGAGAAATGAAGCCACGCATATTATTTTCTAATGTATATTATTATATGTGACTTTATTTACTTTGTCTATTGGTATTTTATTATTTGTAATTTTGCTTTAAAAGTTTTCTTTCTTCCAGATTTTTATTAGAAATAATTTTTTTTATTTTTTAAAAGTAGGAGTAAGGTCCACATATATTCTATCTTATATAAATTTCATTTATAAAAGTATATATATATTTTTTTTTATGAATTGTATTTCTTACTCGGTAAATAAAATTCTTACTTATTCCAAAAAAAAGAGAATTGATTATTATAATGAATAGATCTAATTAATTTTCCAACGGCCTGGACTCAAGTTTCACTTACTAATTGACTCAAATTTATACTTCTCTTTGATTTAGTAAGGATTTTGATTGTATTAGCATGATTTTTGGCTTCAAAATTAACTGCGATTATTTTTTGCAGTACATGTTTCACTCTATGTTTCTCACACATTAAGTTGAGATTTAGAGTGCTAAGTGTTAATCTTATTGTTGCATAAACTTAGGTTAAACATATATATTATATACGATGATACATAGAGTAGTGTCGATACAAAGTAACATTAAAATTGTACTCCTTGAGTCTCATCTTAATTATCGTTTTACTTCTTTTATAATAATTAATAAAAATAATAAATATAAAATATAATTTAGTAAGTTGTTTTTAAAAATGAAGCATTTTTTTAAAATTTCAAATCTGTATATTAATAAGATTGAGACCTCCAACAAATTTAAGTAAGCAGACTTTTCTTTCAAGTGATCAATGCTCTTTTTGAATATAAGAATACCGTTAAAAATGATAATTATTTAAAATAAAAATCTAATTTTGCTAAAATAACCATTAAAATAGGACGGAAGGTGTTGCCTTGGTAGGGTTCCATACGTATAATATGTTTCCTTGGAATTTGGAAAAGATGCACATCTATCATCTTTAATCGCCCAAAAATCTGCACACTACTTGATTTTAATTTTAATGTTGCTAAAATTTGTCTGAGTCTCATTATATTCTTTTTATTTCAAATTTAAATATATTTTTATTTTTTAAATTTATTTTTAAATAAATAATATTTTAATTTATAATTATAAAATTAAATATTTATTAAAAATAAATTAATAAAAATTAAATAATTTTTTTAAAAAAATATATTAAAATTAAAAATATTACTTATTTTAAAATAGAAAAAGGAATAAGTTACTTCAAAACTAAAAAGTATTTCTTTTTTATTTTCTTATATAAATTTTTATTAGGCAAATATGACCATAGAACGGTCCATTGCTCAGAAGATTCCAAAAACATGTGTTGTTTCCAAAGGGGAAAAAAGTACAGGAATCGAGGTTTTTTTTTTTCGTGTCAAAATTTAAATATAGCAGACAAATCAGATTTGATATCTAGGAAATTCTATTTTTGTTGCCCTTTTATTGCAACTTTGTGTTTTTTTAACATTAAAAAATAAATCAATTTTGACTAAAATAGGTCATAAGAATGGCAGACAAGATTCAATTCTGTATCAGTTTAGTTCAAACAGTTTACTACAAAGGAAGGTACAATGAATTAAGACTTTGTTGCAATCAATTTTTCTCTCTTTCTGGAAAGGAAAAAAGAAAAAGTTTTGTATTGGATGAAGCTTCCATGAAAAGGAGCTTTTTTTTCCTTTTTGTTTATTTCTTTTTGTATCCATAGCTTAGTGGAATTATGTTGTGATCTAGGGATGGTTTGGTAAGACAGATAAGGAAAAATAATTTTAGAATAAATTGCAGGATAATTTTATTTAGTGTTTGATTGAAAAAATTAATTTTTGGGATTATTTATTCACTAGTTATATCATAATGACGGAATATATAATTTATCTCATATATATGATAGGATAATTAATCTCGTGAGATATTTAATTCATAAAAATATTTTTATTTATTCCATTCTTTCTACCAAACGACCCGTTAAGTACTTTATTATTCTTTGTCCAAATTTAGTGGATAAAATTATCATGTTCGAAAAAAAATCTCGACACAGTGATGTATATCCAACTTCATAATTAGGTTAGTCACTAGTTAAAAGGTGATCAACTTATCGGAGTAAGCAGCTGCAAAAAAATTAATTTTTCTAAAATCCGAGGATATTTTATGTATATCAAAATTGAGAAAAGTGAAACGAAACAGTAACCACGGCCTTTAAAACTTATAAGAGTGACTTCATGAAATTAGTGATCAACTTTTGATAAGAGGTCTTAAATAATGTTATAAAAATTTATAGATTATAGATTTTTTGATTATATATTTATTTATTTTTTAAAAAATTTATTATTGAAATTAATGATACTGTGTTTATGTACTATATTTATATATGTATCAAAATTTTTTATGCTTATTAGTATGTATGATGATATTTTTAGTGAAGCACATAACTTTCATTTAGATAGATGAACTTTTGATACATGTATAATCACAAATTTAATTTTTTTTTTCAAATCTGCAACGATGATACACTCAAAGAAAAAATAATTTCTCTAAAATCTGCGATTTTAGATTTAAAAATTACACAAATGTAGAATTTTGATTTAAAATTTTAAATAAGAAAAAAAAAATCCAAGATCATAAAAAGAGTGATTTACTTCTATTACATGCGCAACTTCTCTTTAAAAAAATAATAAACAACACCAATTAAGGAGTGATTGCAAGATTTAAAATTTAGATACAGTTATAATGGTTACAATAAATTGTATAAAAAAATAAAAAAATATACTATTTTCTATAATTTTAATACATTATGTTATTTTATATAATTATTTTACTATGCAATGTTATTAATGAATTTCTCTTTAAAATTTAATCGGTCAAGCCACCACGATGACGGGGCTCAAAATATAGTCACCCAGCCCAGTCTTATGTGGGCCATGGTTCGGATAACCCACCTTTTCTATAATATATTTATAGACTTTACAATATAAATATGGATTTCTCACGCTGCTATTTTTAAAAATTATAATTATAAAAGTTATAATTATTTTAATAAAATTATATAAATATAAATTATTTAAAATTTTATTTTTTTAATTATATTTTATATAATTTTTATTTTCTTAAAATATCTATTTTAATTAAATTAAAAAATATTATATATCGAATATAATAATTTAAATACATAAAATAATATGAAATACTATTTTTTCTTTCTTTCTTTTTTTTTTAAGTAGAAATTTTAAAAATTCTTCAAAAATTCTTCTATTTTCTTCATTTTTTTTTCAAAAATTCCTATAATTCCTTTTTCTTCTCCATTTTTTGTTTTTCAAAAATTTCTCTATCTTCTCTATTTTGTTTTTTCAAAAAATTCAAAAATCCCTCTTTCTTCTCCATTTTTATTTGATTTCCCAAGAATCCCTTTCTTCTCCTTTTTTTTATTTTATATAAATCAGTTGTGATTTATTTAAAATTTATTTTTATTTCGTTGAAATATTTTACGATATTTGAATAAAGTGTGAATTAATCCAAAGGTTCATCAAAGGTATTTATGTATTAATAAAACTTGTGATATAAAAAATAGATGCACATATATGCTTTAATTATATAATATAATATATTGATACACATATGTATAATATAATATATAATATGTGGTGTCTAATAAGTATTATATTCATAATCTTTATATGTGAAAGACTGAAGTAAAAGAAAAATTTATAGATTAAGGATATGAGAATAATATGAATAATTTTTTTTATTTAAAAAAATATAATAATATATATTTAGTAGTATTGTGCTAAATTTTTAGTATAAAAATTGTGCATAATATAAAAAATAGATGCACATATATACTTCAATTATATAATATAATATATTAATATACATATGTATAATATAGTATATGATGTCTAATATATATTATATTCATAAATTTTATAAGTAAACCACTAAAGGAAAATAAAAATTTATAAATGATAAATATGAAGATAATATTAATATATATTTTTTAAAAAATATAATAATACATATTTAATATATTTAGGATATATATAAGGTATTAAATATAATAATATATACTAAATTTTTATCATATTTAATCTATTTAAATTACGGAAGTAATTAATACTTATATTATTTATAAAAAATTATCATATTTATAATTTCTATCCATTTAATTATGTCTAATATTATATATTATATAATTAAAAAAATTATAATTTTAATAAATTGTATTTACGGAACCTGCCCTATAAATATATGTATGAGGTTATATAGACAATAAGTTATAACTCTTTCTTTTGTGATTCTTAGTACTACTTTATTTTTATTTATATATATATTTAATTAAATATTTTTAGGCGATCCATAGACCGGCTCAATCCAAACCATGTTCAAACCTTGCAGGGTGAGTGGCTTATTTGGATAACGCTAAAACTTTTTATTCTAAATGAACTCTCAAAATGTTAGGCCACCTCTGCACCCATTAGCCCCCACCTCCATCTCCAACATGATTTTTTAAAAAATATTTTCAAATTTTCATTTGTACTGATTAGGGATAAATTTATGTAGAAATTTTGTACATGTAAATATGTAACTCTTTTTATAAAATTAAATATTTTATATATATATTTTTTAAAATTAATATAATATTCTGACACTGATGATACAATAAGATTAAATGATACACTTAATTAAAGATTAAATTATTTATATTGAGTATATTTGAAATCAATTCACAGTTAATATAATTTTTTCTTCATTTTTCTTATTGATCCCCCAATATTCTAAAAATTCTAAATTTCAATATGGTACGAACACATCTTTGGTGTTTGAGAATTTATGAGTTTTCAGAAATTCAATACTGGGAAATCTATTTGTGAAAGGTAGTGCATAAATTAGTGATGAATAGTAGAAAGTTTTAGCTGAGGAAGAAGATTGAAAGTTGACTCCCAAAACACTATACAATGGTCGCCGGAATTACGAAAATCACCAGCCATGTACAAAATACAAGACACACAAAACTAGAGATCCTACGGAAGGACAATAATACCCTCCAACACTCTCTAAATTTACCAAAACTGGATACTCTCTCTTCACTCCATCTCTATCGGCGATTGGAGAAAATTGAAGACAGAGAGTGAGCTAAACCCAGAACTATAGTGACCTTCACTTGCCCTCTTTTTGGAATTGGTCTCCCGTATTCCTCCCTTCTTGACATGTTTCCTCCGTTCATCATCATGTCTGTCCTTGCTCCGGCCATCTTTGAAATTCTCCGATGTGCTTTTACAGGTGTTGGAATCCGGTGATTGCTGAGTCGCCGGCGGTTTTCCTGATGAGGGTGCTTGTCGCAGCAGTGGCTGTGGTGATTAACAGGTCTGTTTGCTTTGCTTGATTGGAGTGAAATGAATGGTACCGTATGTATATATAGCTGAGTGATTGGTAATGGTCCCTGGTTTTGAATAAATTTACATATTAACCCATTATTTTATCTCCATTATTGGAGCTACTACTATGAAGTACTATTGACATTTCGTTGACGATAGTGACCTTGTTCTGTTCACATTATCCTTCTACTTTAATATTCTCTTTTTTTTCTTCCTAAAATCAAAAGAAAAGAATTTGATTTGGTATAGTTGGAATTTATATTATGTCACGGATATGCTTAAACAAATTGTGACTTATGGACTTCAATTGTTAGGACACGTCACTTGAATGTGATAAATAATTAGTATGTTAGTGACACACTATATTTGTTCCGTTCACTTTATTTCTTTTTCCATCCTTTTTTTCTGTCTTGTTCTCCAATTTATAAAGGAAAAATAAAAGAGATTTTAGGGTAAAATTATGTCTTCAAAATAATTATATGGTACGATAGATATTGAATTATTATATCAAAATTAATATTATATCAAGTTATTTTTTTTAAATATCAAAATCATAATTTTCTGTTATAGAAAAAAATTATTTTATCTGCCCCAATAACGATTCATACTGATAGAATAATTTTAATGGCAAGTAGATAAGTGGTGGGCACAGCGCCAGTTAAGCATATAAGATATGTCTGATGAAAGCGAAAGAAAAAATCCCATTAATGTTATGTGAAAACAATATTTTAAGTCAAGTTGCATCAACAACACATGGGAATTAATATTATTGGTACCAATTCCATTTAACAAAAAAAAATATAAAAGTCATCATTAAAAAGGAAATTTGGGACCCGATAGTTTTCTGTCATTTTCTTATCTGGACTCGTGCATTGAATTAAGACTCGCTTTTCTTTTTAATTAGCCCCATTAATTAATTAATTAATTAAGTAAGTAAGTAATATGTTTCATATAAGATGTATCAGATGCTTCGCCTATATACATATATATATATTGAAAATGACATGGTTCTTAATTAGCAGACGATGTTTAAGATTAGTGAAAGATTAAATTGATCAAAATTATTTATATATTTGAATTATGATATATTTTAATTGAATATTTAAATGTATTGTAAAAGTATTTGTATGTATTAGATATTTTTAGTTTAAATTTTGAATTTATTTTTGTCTGTGTTCTCAATATATTCTTTATTACGTAGATAAGCTAGTTAATCAATTAAAATATCTCATATCCCTTAATTACATACATCAGTCTTAAAAAAATCGTAAAGTCTTAAGCTTGTTACAATTGAGGTAAGTGTATATAATTAAAGAATGTGATATATTTTATATAATTAACTTATCTATGCAATAAACATTGAAAAACCTGCATAAAAAACCTTTTTAAAATTTAAATAAAAAAATCTATTAGAAACATTCTATAATTATGAGTCTAAATACTCAAATAAAACCGTCCATAATTTGAGTATCTAAATATATGTTTGTAATACTTCAAGAATTGTTAAATTTGTAGTAATACTTGTACTTTTGATAGGGTGGTGATCATAATTCTTATGTGTATAACCACCATAAATTTGGAGCATTAGGGTTTGATTAGATGTTGACTTGGTAGGGTTCTCACACGTATATATGTTTCTCTTTGGAATTTGATAAAAGATGCATCCACATTGCATAATCTATATTTTTAATGTTCCCTTTTCACTTACTATCAACTTTTTCAATTTCAAACTTGACCTCATTTTGCTGCGTTTTTTTCCTCATAAAATATAAAAATAAAAACTGATAAAATGAAAGATATATGTTGACATCTCAACATCCCCAATTTAGCAATATTTATAAAATAAGAATGATGTAAGTTTATTATGTCTTTTCCATATAAAATATTTTATCTCCTTAAGAGAATGTAATTTTTTCTACATTAGTTCATTTTTTTCAATTAATTACGATAGTTTAATCATTATAGATAATTGTATAAATCGATTTAGTGCTAAATTTATTATTTTAAGTTCCATTCCAAGTAATTTTATCTGCAAAGATAAAATTACAATAATAAAAAGAAAGTATATATAATGAACTTAGACTTTGTTGCAATAATCTTTTACACCAACATAAAGCTTCAATTTTGAAATTTTTTTATGTACATAAATATCCTCATGATTAGAAATATCAAAATATACAAAGGATTAGTAATTAAGATTACGTAAATTCTTTGTTTATTGAAAAAAAGAGAGATAAAACAAAGATGATAATGAAAACCTCTTATTTTTTAAGGGTTGAAGGTTCCATTATTGAGACTAGTTTCCCCTTTTATAATCTATTTATTTTAGACCCATAGTTCAATGGAATTAGGATATTGTGATCCTAGTATTCTAATCTTTCCTTTCTCTGGATTTTGGGATGCTAATAATTGTTAGGTGAAAATTTTATGAATTACAGTTTAAAAATAAAATGTATAAATAAATATTTAGGTTGAGGTGTAAGTATTTCATTTTTTTTAAAGAGATTTAAGTTTATTACTTTATAATTAATCTTTATCGATTTAGTAATATAACTCTTAATTTTCCCCCTCCAAAATATAACAATCTAACAACTTCTTTTAATATTAAAATGAACATATAATGACAAATGTCAATCCTTTTCTTGCATAATATAGGATTAATTGGCACAAATGGAATTGCAAAATAATAATTAAGATAACATAACAAAATTGTTCTTATAAACTAATAGTAGTTGGGAGTCATTTCTAATCTATAATTTTTTTTCCCGGGTGACAATTATTCATACGTACTGATTAAGTTATAAAACTGCAAAAATTTGGAACATTAGCTTGACTAGATCTTGACTTGGAAGGTTTTCACATTTTTATTTTCATTTAAAATGGTTGACTAAAATCAAAGGGATCAACTACTCTTTTTTTTTTTTTTCAATGTTAAAATTAAAATATAGCAGACAAACAAGATTTGATAGTACTATCTAGGAAGTTCTACTTTTGATGATGTCCTTTTATTACTACTACTACATACATGTTCTATTTAACCCTATATGGAATAGACCAATTTTGACTAAAATAATTTACAAAGAATGGCAGACAAGATTCCATCCTGCATCATTTTTAGAAAGTACAATGAATTAAGACTTTGTTGGCTGTTGAAGGAAAATGTTGTTTTGTATGTGATGAAGCTTCCATGAATCAGCTTTTCTTTTTTATTTATTGTTTTTTAGATCCATAGCTTAGTTGGAATTAGATTGTGATCTAAGTACTGACTTTGTCCAAAGTTTAGGATTATTGTTAAATTTTAATTTCATTGTTTTCTTGTGTTATGGTTCATTGATTTCATATCAGCATATTATGTCGAAGTATCATATTTACAGAAAAATTGCTACATAGAAAATGGCACAATAATTTGATTAAAATAGTTGAATTATTCTCTAGTCTCTACCATTAAGAACAGACACAGTAAGTATATCAGAAGAAATAGGGATCAAGGGAAGAATAATAGATCCGGATATAAACAGAGAGGACAAAGCCCAAACTGTCATACCGGCCATCAATTTTTTTAAACACATATTTTTTGTCCAATTTGATTCGTTTGAGAGATAAATTAATGGCCTTTTTTAATTGTACGTATAATCAGTATTCAAAGCATCAGAAAAAAGAATTCAATACTTCTTCATTGTAATTTTTGAACACTCGTCAGAAAAAGAATTCAATATTTTTCTAAACAGTATTTTCACAATTTTCAACGGTAATTTCTTCGAAATATATTTATATATTCAATCATTTAAATAGGATAAAATTTCAAATGTTACCTTGATATATATAGTCGTTTTCCAAATAAAACAGAACACTTGTTAAATTTGGGTTTAAGGTCTTGAGGGCAATAGGAATTGAACCAGCACAGGCCTATAACCATACTGGGCTGCCCATGTTTGAGTAAATGGGCTTTTGCTGCCCAAATTTGAGACTTCTTCCTGAGCCTTGTTAATCCAATAAAATAAGGTTGCGGAAAAGGGACATCGTAAAGTACGGTCTTGGATTTTTAACCCACTTCAACAAAATCTTTAAGAAGAAGAAGACCTATGTTGCTTATCGACGAACCTAAGCTCTAGACTTGGGGTTGGGAGCGTTAAATAGGCAGTTTCAGCTAAATTTTATCCGATTAAAATAATAAATGAGTGCATGACCCGTCCAAAAATTATTCAAGCTAAAATGAGCTAAATAATGGGTCATAACTCAATTCGCTCAATTCTTGCTAAGTTTTATCTTTTTTATTTGTTCACTTATAATTTGTATGATATATCAAACAAAAAAAAAAATCTTTTTAATAATATGTTAAAGTTTCTCATAGGTCAATTTGTGCTGCATATAATCTCACTTTTAAATGACTGAATCAGGCGAGTTAAAATTGATTGACTTAATAAATAAACAGATAATTAATTTATTTAAATTGAAATATATTAGGCAGTTTATGATTTTATTAGTTAGTTTTGTCACTTTTAATTTTAATTATAGTATGTGCATAAGTTAACTTTACCTATAAGGTAATAGTTCGAAATATTTCAAAAAGTTACAATAAAAATATTAGTGTATGTGTTACCAATTGGGTAGGAGAGTTTCGGTTATGTTCATTAGTAAACAATTCAACAGCGTCACTAATAACTTTTGACTGTGAAAGCAAAATTCGTGACCAATTAAATAAATTTACTTTATTAACATGTTCAGAACTCCTGCCATATAAATAAAATTACTTTATGCTCGTAACTTATATACGTTGGGCAACAAATATCATTCTTTAAAGTTACTCTTGCAAATCACCTCAAAAGTCTCAACAAATGAGTAAGTGAATATTGTCAAAAGATGATTCAATTATAAAAAATTATATAGCAGAGTGATTTAATTTTATTTAATATAAAAAAATTATTTAATTTTAAATTTTTTTATAAAATTATTTAATTAAATTTATTATTTAAAAAATATTGACATAATAAAAGAAATTAATTTTTATGTCATATAAGCATGATTCATAAATAAAATAAAATTAAAGAAGACCTATATCTTATATATGGCCACCGACCTATAACTTTAATTTTTTTGAAAGGAGAATATTTTTTTTATATAACTGAAGAAAAGAAAAATTAAAAGAAATATATATATAAAAGATTGAGATTCGAGGGAAAGCAATACATTTCTAGAATTATAATTTATTTTTAAAATGGAGAACTGAGATAAACAGATAGATACGAAAGAGGGGAAAAGAAATTAATTAAAGAGAAACATCAAAGGAAATAAATAAATGAAAAAGTGTTTAACTCCCCCACTTATTTGTTTTGTTCTTTTCTCTTTTTGTACGTTTAGTTTTATTATTTATCATTTTAATGTTTTCTTTTATTTGAATAGACAAAAGTATAGCCTATTATATTTTTTATTAAAAGGAAATTAAATTTTTATATACAGATATATATATATATTTATTATTTTAAATAACTTTAATATTTGGAAGTTGAATTTTTTATGAAAAAATAAATTTGAAGAATATGTGACGCAAGCTTATAATTTTGATTACTACAGAATTTTCGGTAAGTCGACTGTATTAAATTTTATTTTATTTGTGGTGTTCATGTTTATATAACATAAAGATTTAATTTATTTTATCATGTCAAATTTATTTTAATAACAAATTTAATTGAGGAATTTTCTAAAAGAAAATCTCAAAATTGAATGATTTTATTGATATAAAATAAAGTTGAATGATTTTTTTTACTTAATTTCTCATAGTTGAGTGATCTTTTGAAATATTTACTTCAAATAACTAGCAGTACAGTCTTAATTCATTCATCGATAAAACAAAAAATTTCAAATAAATTTTCAAAAAATGTACTTATCCTACAAGACACGTGTCATTTTCGGGTGTCAAGCTTGTTTTTACCTCCTACAAGTACAATGTGTTTTTTTTTTTGTGTGTGTGTGTGTTACTTTGTCGTGAAAGCATATGACTGTTTAACATTTGAGCACATCATCCTGAGCTAATCAACGGGTCATGTTAATTTCTCTATTATATGATTCAACGAAAGGAATGATGTTGTTTAAGTTCAGCAGCCACATTTTGTTACGTTAGATTGGTCTCAGCCCCATCATATTGACCAAACTAATTAACCACATTCCCTTTTTCTTTTTTTCTCTTTTTGTTTCTTTTTTGAATGATAATGTTTGGACTTATTTATTTGTCTTAAACTCTAAAGAAGAGTTAAAATGTTACTCAGGAAAAAAACTAAAATTAGTCGTATTGTAATGTGAAGTTGAGTTAATATTGCATTTATATATAAATTTTGTTATAAATTTGTTTTTACAGCTGAGATGAATTTAATCAATAAATATAATCAGTGAGTATTTCTATAGTCAACTGCCGCATATAAGATTGGTGTGGGGGGGGGGGGGGGGATTCTAGAGAAATTTTGAAGTTTTACTTTTAACCCTTTATTAAATATTTTCTGAGAAATAATTGGATTGGGAGATTTCAAATTTTCTTAGGTGGGACAGATGAACAACATGGAATTTTTTTTCAATGGTCTTGTAATTTTTTTTTTTTTTTGTGTGTGTGTTCCTTTTTTTAAAAGTCATTTTTCAGTGTAAAAGTTATTTTTCAGTTTTATTTAAAGATTCAAACAATTTAGCTAGAAGTATTTGAATGTTGAGTGAAGGAAAAATTGTGTAACAGAGAGACTTTTTTCTAAGGAGTATATCTTAACCATAATTATGTGTAATTAAGAACAAATAGTAGAATGACGATGTGTTGAACAAAGCAATGCATCATTCAGCATTGTTATCCTGTTAATTTGTTATCAGTTAGAAAATGATTAGAGTAAATTTGGACTATTATGTGCACATAAATCAATCCATATTTATGCTCCAACACAATATTAAAGTAAATACTTTTCCGCTCACTTTTACTTGTTTAATTTGAGCTACACATTTTTTAAAAAATAATAATTATTTTATAAATATTTTATCATAATATTCATATTAATTAATATTTAATCTTATATTTTGAAAAATAATTTAAAAAATATATAATTAATTAAATATTAACAATAAAATATTTTTTAAATATTTTTAAAATATATTTTTAATACGGTAGACAAATAAAAATAAACGGGTGGAGCAATAAATGTTCAAAAAACGGAAAGGTTATTGGATAAGTGAAAGTGATATAATTCCATCCGTCACAGATTAGATATGATTAATTTTTGGAATTCAAAATTACAGAGGAACTTAGATGGATAATACTGACAACAACATATCTTAGTAATATGAGTGAGATTATTTCAACTTTGAGCAGCAATCTGTCATTTTGACATCATCAATAAGTCATTTCCTCTATATTTATTTATATATATATAAATATATAAATAATTTTAAATTTAAGATATATGATTATATAATATATTAAAATATTCTTGCTAAATACTTTAAAATGTTTTATTACTTGGTGTTCAAATGTTTAATTGAAACCAATCTTCGGGCTTCAGGAGTCTCCAACTGTATCTGTATGTATATAAACCATTTGAGCCCACTAGAAATGTCATTCTTTTTTAAGCCAATCATTGAAACCAAATGAAAAAAAAAATCACCGCATACAATCCCCTGCACTTTGAGAAGGAGACAGTAGCTGCGTGTTACTTTCTTGATCTATAAAAAAATCCCAATTATGTCTTCTTGGACTACTACTAGCTTTCCTACCAAAGTCCCACATACTTTGTTCCATTCTTGGAGAAGTGATATTTGCCCCAAAAACCAAGTACTAGGTACTCTCTCCTTCTCTTCAAGGAAAAATTCTTACTTGGGTTTCACTGCACAAACGAGTAACCAAACCAATTTTCTGTCTGCAATGGATGAAGATTGCAAATTGGAAGTTACCTCAACTAATAATCCAGATGGGTATTCTAAAGAACTGGAAATTGCTGTTAGAGCTGTACATATGGCTTGCTTGCTCTGCCAGAGAGTTCAAGAAAATTTGCTATCAGAAAGCTCTGAACATGTCCATTCTAAGGAGGATGACTCCCCTGTCACAATTGCAGGTGAAATATTTGTTGGTTGCTTCTCGTCTTATCGTTCTATCTTGTGTTGTTATGTTTTTTGAACTTTTGGGTGTGTTTCCTGAAATGGGTGTCTTTTTCGAAGGGGTAATTCTAGGACCGTGCTTGGGGATTGGGGTTAAATTTGGGAAAAGGAAAAGATTGTGTCTTTTTTTGAGTTAATCATTTGGGGGTGAATTTTAAGTGTGATAATAGTTCAATTTTCGAAGGGGTAACTTTCTGTGGCGACTTTTTGGGCAATTGCTAAAAGGTGCATCCTTTTGGATAAAGTGCTAAACGAAGATAACAGTAATTTGGTTCATTTATAATTGGGAGAAAAACTAAGGGACCCAAGACTAATAATATGTAGCTTGTTGAGGATTGATGGTTTGTATTGCTACATGTATCTTATGGTGGAAGACATGGTTTTGGGGTGTCATTTTGTTTAAGTTGATGGTCAGAGACACATTTCTGACTATTCTTTAAACTCGGGTCAGGATCATATTTGATATGCTATTGAATTGTATTTATTATTATTTGGAGCTCTAGCCAACAGATGCTTTCTCCTGGTGAAATTGAACATACTTTTTTGTACTGAAATAGAAGCTGTCTGGGACTAGGTAATACCATGTATCAATCTATGTTTTACAACTTAAATAGACTTTTAATAAAGCCTAAAACAGTCATCGAGCAAAAGATAACAACTTCGCATCACAAGTTCATTGCCTTTTGCTTTGTGGTGATTGGTCATTGACTGATTAAGCCAAATATGTATGTTGACAAGTAACAGAAGAGCCAAAGAGAAACAAGAAAAAATTGTGCTATGCTCATAGATGATCATTTAGTTATTAAATCCTAGCGCTTATAATCCATCTTCTTTCTTTTGTCATTTTCTTGTTGCTTTACCAAGCAAGAAAACCAGCATAAATCATAAAGTCACCAGACAATATTGAGGTAACCGGGATTTTCTCCAAGAGTGGTATTCCTCCTCAAGGGAACAGTTTGATAATCGTACTACATATTAAGTCCATCTGTCTTTCCACCCAATAAATCCATTAAAATGCAGCCTTCTTTCTCCCCAAGAAGTAATAAATTTCTCTATAAGAAAAGACTAAGAGAGTAGTAAACTCAATATGAATATTGTTGTTTATCTTCTTATGATTTATATTCAGAAACCTTGCTGCTGATGATGATAGAACAGAAAATTATGCCATCAAAGTTTAAATTACCGACAATGGAAGACCATCCTTACAAACAAAGGCTGGACTATCTTGATTGGAGAGTTCTAGAATCAGAATTATTATTAAATATGCCAGGCTCAGACTGGAAATAATTTAATGTTTGAGCATCAATTGCTTTGTTTCTAAAAATGTATGTCTCTTTCCTGTTGCAACCTATGTTAGATGGAATCATTTATGGGTAGGATCCTAATTAGAGTGGGTATAAAGAAGTATCATGTATGGTACATCCTCTTTATGTCAATTTTTTTTGTAGTTTGTAAACATTGCAGTAAGTACCTATACCCGTGTCACTCCTGTTCGACTTGGTACCTCAATAGAAATTAAGGATCCATGTAACATAAGCTGCAGTTGTGGTCCAATATGTTAAGTTGGATTTATAAATTGTAAAGATTAGGCTTCACTTGCTGATGCCATGCTCTGGTTTGTGTCGTAAGCTTTTTGACATTTCCAGAGTGAATTTCCAAGATTATGGTGTATTAACCGTTTCCTTGATTGAAATTGCAACATCTTCTTCTTTCTTTTTTTCTCAAAATGCTAAGATCTGTTAATCTTGATCTTGTTAGATTGGAGCGTCCAAGCAATTGTTAGCTGGGTTCTGTCCGAGGCCTTTGGCAATGAGAACGTCTGTATCGTTGCTGAAGAAGATGTGGAAGCGCTTTCAAAGGCTAGCTCAATTGGCCTGTTAGAAGCAGTAGTAAGAACTGTGAATGAGTGTCTAGCCGATGCACCCCGTTATGGACTGAAAGGTCCTGATACTGATCTGGATGCTAAAGCTGTTCTTGAGGCCATATGTCGGTGCAGCTTGGCAGGTGCCAGAGGTAGCAAGTTTTGGGTACTGGATCCTGTTGATGGCACATTGGGTTTTGTGCGTGGAGATCAATATGCCATTGCTTTGGCATTGATAGAAGATGGAAAACCTGTGCTTGGGGTTCTCGGATGTCCAAATTACCCTATGAAGAAGGAATGGCTTAGTTATCAAAATGGTTATAGGAGAATCTTATCTAAGTTGTCCTCCCCTACATCTGAATCTTCGGATAGAGGTTCTGTACTTTATGCCAGGAAAGGTGGCGGGAGGGCTTGGATGCAACCGTTACTGCGTGGAGAAAATAAGTTTGTGTGGCCAAACTCTGCAAGGGAAATCAGAGTATCCTCCATTGATAACCCAGAACTAGCTACCTTCTGTGAACCAGTTGAGAAGGCAAATTCAAGTCATTCATTCACAGCAGGACTGGCTCATAGTGTTGGACTTCGGTAAATATCTCTCATGATTCCCTTTTGTATTCCAAAATTGATCTTCCTCTCTTACAGTCAAAACGTGTAAACTTTCAAGATGCTATATTTACGATTGCTTACCAGTTATCAGAGCATTTAGAATCTATTTCTGGTTATGCTTTAACCCATGACAGCTACAAATTCTGACTAGTAAAACATTCATGCAATAAGATGTCTTATTAAGCTTGGCTGACAGCATAATCAACTGCAGGAAACAGCCATTACGTGTATATAGCATGGTAAAGTATGCAGCCATAGCTCGAGGAGATGCTGAGATATACATGAAATTTGCCCGAGCTGGTTACAAGGAGAAAATATGGGACCATGCAGCTGGTGTTCTTATCATTGAAGAAGCCGGTGGAGTGGTGACAGATGCAGGAGGGCGTCCACTGGACTTCTCAAAAGGCGAATACTTAGAAGGACTTGATCGAGGTATAATCGCGTGCGCTGGGGCCAAACTACACGAAAAGATCATCCGGGCTGTAGATGCTAGCTGGAACTCCTCTTGCCTTTAACCTACATATTGTATGTTACTCAAAATGTTCAGCCTATAAATGTTGTGAAATGGTGTGCATAGGGCCATCTATGTTGCAAATATAAATAAATGATACTAGCATTATAGTGCAACTGTGGGTACTGATTATTAAAACATTGAATATTCATTCTGTACAGAAAACCAACATTTAACCCAATTGGATGACATTAGAGTAATAGTTTGAACCATGTGAATAAGAAAGGGAGCAGCAGGGGAGTTGGGAAGAAATTTATTGCATTTCTTCTGGGAGTCAAAATTCAACAGCGTGTGCGAATTTAATTCATTAAAGGAATGCATTAACTTATTGTCTGCAAATATCACCTTCGTAGACTAGACATAGAGGAAATTGGAGTCGTCTGCAAAAGTGAGTGAAATTTAATAGGATGGGCTGGGCGTTACGTTATAGGGATCCAATTTTCTTTTAATGTCTCTGCCTGCTGCTTTTCTAGTCACCACACCGCTTTGAATTCGTTTGTAATGCGAGATGAAATCATGACACGATGAAATTAAAGTTTTATTTAGATATATAATTTGAAAATTTTAGGTTAGTATTTTTTTTTCATGAACATAAAATTTCATAAGTGGTGAAAATTATAAAAAAAAATTCGATTCTTATATAATCTTACCAAATCAAGTAAATTCGTGACAAAATATGATACACTATCACAAATATTTTAAAAAAAATACAATACTTATTGATCAAACTTTAGATCAATAAAAAGTGAAATTGAACATGAGTTGTAGTGTACTAATATCGAATATAATCCTCCCACATAGTTAGCAAACTTATATCCGATATAAATGGTTAGCAAAAGTTAGTAAGAGTAATACTATCAACAATAAATTTTATTTGTATTTGAAATAAATAATTGATAAATATAAAATGGTGGAGTTTTTTTTTTAACAAAATATAAACTTGTGGGTTAAATTTTGTCGTTGAAAAAGTCCATATCATGATTTGAAATCCGCAATCAAGCTTTTTTGAGAATTTGGGATTTCATCTCGTGATTTAAAATTATGAGATGAAATCGCGTGTCCAAAAGCTGATTTCATCTTATAATTTCAAATCACGAGATGAAATCACATGTTCAAGTGTCTACTTCGTATCTTATCCTCTTTGTTTCAATTATTTTCCTTTTTAGTATGTTTTGAAAAATATTATCAATTTCCTTTTTTTGGTAACTTTTTAATTTTAATTTTCACCTGACATGTTAAAAACTACAAAATAAAAGGACGTTTTGGTACATTCTAGATATATTTAATAAAAGTTCACAGGATTTAAAAGACTTCTTTACTTTCTTATACTGAGTTAGAAATATGCCAAGAACAAATTTAAACAAATAAATAAAATACCTTCTTAATTTTATAAAACATTAATTATTTTAGAACTAACTTTTAAAAAGCTAAAATATTAATTAATGTGAACAGGAGTAATTTTTACCCTAAACGTGAGCAAAAACAATTTACGTTATGCAGATTCATCATTTTGTTTTATCTTTTAGAAAAACACTTTTATCTTTCGAGGTTAGTCAAACAAACTAAAAATTTTGAGTGTTAGAAGTATTTATTTTATTTGTTCAATTTTGAAAATAAGCATTAATTTTTAATATATTAAAAAAAAGATATGTTTTATATTTTTATTTTTAATATTAATTATTTAGTTTTTAAAATTTAAAATGACATATTATGATAAAATATTTATATTGATTATTATTTCTTAAAGAATAAGTAAAAGTCTAAAGTAGATATAATTAAAAATAAACTTCAAAGGACAATTTAATGTGAGTTGGCCACAATAAATTCAAAGGAGTTCCAATCTAAACCACCATCTTTATATGGGTGCTGTCTAACGTGTTTCCAATTTTTATTATTTTAATTTCTATTTTTTGAATTACAGATAAAGTTTTAATAAATTAATAGTAATTACTAAATTAACAAATATATGCATTATTGAACACATAATAGTTATTTTGTTAGTCTAATGGAGTAATAAACTTTTTATGATTTACGCGTTCAAACCTAATAAAATTTTAATAATCAAGTACAAAATTCAATATAAAATCAAATAACGAATATACTTTGTTTAATTTTAAAAATTACGGGCAATACACCATTTCAAATTCAAAGAAAATATAACAGTTTAATTTGATTTATACACCCCTACTTGTATGATCACTCATATTTATTTGTGTCTATTAATATAAAAATTAACTCTCTGCTTTTTCTCATTTAGGGAAGATTTCTCATTAAAGGCATCCCAACATGTCTAATTTATAGTCCACCCTATTCTTCACTTTCTCCTCTCTAAGCATGGCCCTGCCACATCCATTCTCCCCAAATCTCACACCAAATTTTCTTTATTTTTCAATTTAACTATCCGATATTTAAAACGATGTGATTAATTTGAATTCAGGATGAGCGGATAAATATGTCTAATTTATAGTTTAATCCATTCTTCACTTTCTCCTCTCTGAGCAGAGTCCTACCTATTACATCCATTTCTCTCAATCTCATATTAAATTTTATGTTTTTTCGGTTTAGCTATTTGATAGTTAAAACAATGTGATTAATTCAAATTTAGATCGAGTAAACTCACTACACTTTTCGTCAAAAATTCTTCACTTTTAAAATTCAAATTCAAGATTATTCATTAAAGATTGACAAATCTTATTATACCTCCTCGATGATAAGTCTCTTACGCCTATACAAATATATACACATGTTCGGGGGCAAAATTGGAAAGAAAAGAAGATTCATCTAAATCATTTCGCTGGAGAAATACATTATAAATAATTTTTAGATGTAATTGAATGGGTTTTATAAAAGTTTTATCTCTACAACTGTACATGTTGAGACCTTTTTAACACACATTAAAACAAGGGATTAACTAGATATGCATAATATAATCTTGTATAGTATAGTGTAATAAATTGCACCTACCCTACCCTTATTATAAAGTCCCAACTACCATCCACTTATAACTATCTTCTTCTTTTCTTTTCTCTCTCCCTCCCCTTAATTTCTTCAATACTTTTCCACCTCCCTTTCCCATAAATATTACTCAATTCTTCTCCTCTCTCTTTCCCCTAAAGCCAAAAAAACAAAACAAAAGAAAACAAAACAAAACAAAAGAATGAAGAAGAACTCCACAACTACCCTCACTCTCTTAGCCATCTTGCTCATCATCACATTCACTTGCACCTTTGCTACAAGACACATCCACCCACAAAACCACGCCGTAGAAAATACGAAGAAAGGAGGCAGTGGCGGAGCTAGGAATAATAATAATAATAATAATAATAACAATAATGGAAACGGAAACGGCAACGGTGGTGGGCCGTTTGGAGGCATTTTTGGGCCTGGAGGAGGGTTTAACATTCCTGGGCTTGGTGGAGGAGTATATGGTGGTGGATTTGGAGGCCCAAAAGGTGGAGTTGCAAAAGGTGGGATCATAACGCTCAGTGTTGTGTGCAAGGAGAAAGGGCCATGTTTGGGAAAGAAACTTAGGTGTCCAGCAAAGTGTTACAAATCATATTCTAATGCTGGAAAAGGGTATGGATATGGTGGTGGATCTGGTGGGTGCACCATTGATTGCAAGAAGAAATGTGTTGCTTACTGCTAAACAAAAATAAAATGGGTATTTACCCTATATAGCTAGTAAGTTAACTATATTTATATTACTTAATATATGTGTTGAGAGGCATTTTGATGATGGATGCTGTTTTATGTTTTCTTTTTTGATGGGTCATCTCATGTGGAACACTATGTTATGTAGCTAAGTTCTGCAGTTATATTATAAGTAATAGAATTAATGATGACAACTTTATGTTTGGGATTGGGATGTTACTTTAATTTATTTTTCATCTTAGCTTTGGAATTAAGATTCATGAGAAAATTCTTGAAAAATATTAGTGAAATGACGTAATATTTTGGGACCCCATGTATTGTTTGAAGCCAGTGGGGACTGGGGAAGCTACTTATATTGCGTAAATGGAATAAAAATATATATGTTTTTTTAATGTATTGTTGAATCGTCTTGACAAGTGATAAATATAACATTTTTAGGATGTTTTGAATTTTTTTGCTAAAAGTTTTGTCCCCGCCACTATTTGAAGGACACACCTTAGTATATGTGGAGTCCAGAAGATATCAGAGGGTTATAAATGTAATTTAATACACTTTCGAATGTCATGTTGGATACTTGTAAATCTAAAAATTCTCAAGTGTGATAAATCAATTGGTAGATTTGGTTCGATTAAAGATGTTTGTACTTTGTGGTTGGCTACATTTACTCACATTGACTAATAACATGAAGAGGGGGGTGGAGATATGATTATCAGATTAATGCTTCATTAACACGGCAGCAGCTCCACATTAATTGTGAAGTTAGTGATGGAGCCAGAATTTTTTTTAAAAGAATCAAAATATAAAGAAGTAAACACTCGATAAAGCCAAGCCAAAAATATTTACTCCACATAGTGATATGCAGATAATTTGAACTCGGCTCTCTCATAATTTTATGCAATCAACTTAATGCTTCATTGTTTTCCACTGCCTTTTCAATTGCAATTCACTTAAAAAGACAAAACTCAAATCAATTCTCTGCAACAAGTACTTTCAAATCAATTCATCACAAGTATGTTATGTTTCATTTATATTTCTCAAATCACACTTGAGAAAACGCTTGATTTTAAGATAAAAGATTTATCAGAAATGAGTAAGCCAGAAAAGCATTTTAAACATGCAAAGATTGTGTCTCCAATAATACAAAGGGGTTCTATCTTTTACACCAACAGCACTTTGGTCAAAGTAGTCAGAAATAAAACATACATCACAAAAATGATCAGTAAACATATGAAACAAACATATCTGCCTAACCAAAACATATGAAAACAAGAATATCAGCCAACTGAAATAACCAACTCCTATATCTGCTAAACAACTCAACCGCATCCTTCTCCAAAATCATTCCTCATTATATTGCTGCTCTCAGGGCCCCTCTAGCAGCTTCTTGTTTCATCTGTGCAGCTTTACCGCTTCCTCGGAAATACATGTATACTTGCTGCATTATGAGGGTACACGTAAAACGGAAGGTCAGATTCCGGGCTAGCGTAAAGAGGATATTTTGGGAAGTGAAGAAATAGAAAATGAGTCCGACCTGGATAACCCAAATGCTCAGCAATGACTCGAGACAAAAAAGCCCAAAACCAATGAAGTAGAAAATCTAAGAAGGGAAGGACAACAGATACATGTCAATATGCAGAACTTCAATAGCTTGAGTTTAAACTTTCATTAGAAAGCAGTTTGAGTAGGTACTGTTTTTTATACTTCTTCAAATTAATGAACATGTCAGTCCATCCAACAAAAAGGAGTAAAAGGTGCGATATAGACACTATGGATTGTGGCAAAAATAGTCATAACTCACCCCAACAAGTACATTTTTGCCGATGAGATCTACTGCAGGCAGGATGCCTCTGTTCCAACAAATAACAGAACATCAGATCATGTTAACAGTTAGCTACTATATAGATGAAATCCAAGCAAACTTCAATAGCAATAAGCTTTAAGAAGGCAGAATTTAGTGTTTTGGTTGTAAGGGAATTATGTAACTAGTATTAAGCCAGAAACAGTGGATTTTTTCCAAGTCTTTTTTTTGAATAAGGTGACAGTGCTTTCTAGCTTTTCTACTTATCATGCAATTATAGGAAGCTAAGCTTAAGCATGTCAAAATAACTTTAAAGGATGTAGTTTTACAACTCCTATTAAAAAGTCAAATGCAATATGGAACTTACGTAAGGGATTTTCCTCTGAAGACTACTGGAGGAGCAACAGCAGCAAAGATGCAGAATACGATGTGAACCTGCAAACAGAGAAAAATCTATGACAGCTGCACAATTGGGTCAGATATCTAAGAAAACCTTTGACTTTGTAACATGGACTCAGGTACAGGTATGTACCCGGTAGGGTACTACCTTCACCTTGTTGCAAGTTTCTAGTGTATTTTGAAGGGATCCTTATGAAGTACCCATTCCCATGTCATTCACGTTGAGCATATGACAAGCAACAAAAATTCTATATAACATAGACGAAAACAATTGCATAAGGAACTTACCAAGTAAAACAAGAAAAACCATGCAAACTTCATGGCACCCTCAGTTCTGTGACCAAATACATTGATTAGTAGGGGAGGGAAAAAAACAAGAGAAAGAAAGAGCCCAAACAGTGGGATAAAAGGCGTAGGCAAAATTGTAAAGAAATCAGTTTTCTGCCTCACTGACAAAATTTTCGAATATAATACTTCAGCAATAACAACCGACAAAAAAGATCGCATTCAAAACTATCTGATGATTTCTGAAGTAAATCAGTTCAATTAACAGAAAGACGGGAAAGTTTACCTAAAAGCACGATACAGAGGACGATACCACATGAAGTAGGCTCCAGGAACACCCGATATGAAGTAAATGATAGAAAGGAACCAGATCTTTACATCTACAGCCAAAAACTAAAGTAAGTACTCTTGACTTCATCAAATAAGTAATGACATGTCGAGACGGGGGAACAGGCCGATTCAATATACCTCCTTCTTTAATCCATGCTGTAGTGGTAGCTACAATGTTCCATAAAAGGCATGCAAAAAGTCCTGCTCAGAATCAGCATATATCTCATTAGCAAGAGCAAAAAATCCACATACAGTACAAAATGACGAAACGTAATCAAAAGAATCTTCAAAAAAATTTATTCCAGACAGACAGATCTATCAAGTTATAACGTGCAAAGAATTTTTATTCAACAACCAGAACAACTAAATACAAGCAAAAGTTTGTTTGAGTTGCAATTTTCATGATAAGATACAGTTACAATATTGATCAATTTGAGTCCAACTAATTTTCTGACAATTCTATCCAAACTTTGCTAAATATTTTCTACTACAAGAAGTTGTGATATAGTACTTCTGTGTAGTTTTTAAATATGTAAATTCTATTTAAACGAATCAAGGAGTTGACATTAGAATGGATGTGTTGACACACTCGCTCCGAACCCCACAATTTTTTGGATGGAGGGAACACTATATAAGAACAAAACCAAAATAAAATATACTCCAAAATAAAATATACTCCATTATACGGTGTTCCCAAATAGAATAACAAACACATGGTAAGCAGTAGTTAACATACCCAAGAACGTTGTAAATGCAACATATTGTAACTTTTGAAGATGAATTGGTATTTCATTTGCAATATCATGATGGATTATTGGAAAGAACGGAGGCCAATTTTTCTCCTCGAGGACAATGCCGGCTGCAACTCAAAAATGAAATAAACTTGTAAGATACTGCATAAATCACAGGACAGAAGTTCCATCTGAAATACAATATTCTACAAAACTTGCAAATTACTTGGGGAAATCAGAGAATTGAAAGTTGCATTTGAACATCAGAATTCTACTTCAAATGTGGAAAGAATGGTGGAGACTGTATGATAAGTATAAGAAGACGAAAAAAAATAAGTAGCCCTAGACAAAAATCAGAATGCTCAATCTGGAACATAGCGGAAGAAGGTCCCGTTATCTATCTTCCTTCAGATGTAATTAGAAACTATATATGGTTTTCTCCCTTTATATTAGTAGTTTAAATGTCTACAAATATTGCAAGAGTGAATATTCGTGGAAGATCAAAAAGAAGGATCGCAGAAGGATAAACGACCGAAAAAAATAATTGAAGCAAATGCAAAAAAGCACCTCTTGCTGCAGCATCTTCTCTTCTTTTTAGATCCTGCAAAACAGAGAGAAACCAGATAAGTGAAAAATAACTTCAATATACCACCAACGAAGAACTGATCTGCAAATAGAGGAAAATATATTTTCAGCTCAAATAGATCAATGACACTATTAACGAGAAGATGAGGAGGAAAGAAGAGTTGTAGGCACCAAGTGACATAATAGAAGGCAATTCATTCCAAATTAGAGAAATTAGACAGCTGTGACAAGTTCACAGACAGATTAACCCACAACCTCTGGCTCAAAACAAGTAGAGGCCTGAACAAGTTCTTGATTTGATTATCAGAGTAAGGACCCTCGGAGAATAGGAACAATATTTTGTGAACAGGGGAGTAACAGAAAGCACTCTACAGACCTCCTATCCCTCTCGTATAATTTTTAATTACGTGGATTAAGCATCTTCCACATTTATCTTCAGATATCAGAATAAATGCTTCCCAACCAGTCTCTCCATTACATCACGGCAATGAGAAGAGGAAGGCAAAAAGAAACCCCTTGGCTGCAAGCATAACAATACCGCAAACAGTAAACCACATTTTCAATGGCAGATGCTCTAGGAAAGCTCCCATTTATTTTCAAGAATATACTAAAGAACAAGTTTGCACCTCATCCATGTTCATCAGTGGTATAATCAAGCGCAATTCTAAATAAGAGAGATTAACCACAATAAAGCCCCAAAAGGAATATCCAACAGTATTTGGAAGGAAAAAGAGAGGAGGAAACAAGATAATTCTGTTGAATTACTAAGGGAACTGACAAATCTCGCCATCTTACAAAGGAAATATGCAAAGCAAGAAAAAGAGTGTGATTATTAAATATTAGTTCAAATTTTCATTATTCCACACCTGTTCCCTCCGCCGCAATTCATTCTCCTTAGACTGTAATTCTTTTTCTTTCTTTTTCAGGTCCTGTAATTCAAATTAAGTTCAGTTAAAAACCATCATAGATATTGATGTCAAATAAGATAAAGATAACAGATATGCAATGTGCATTCAAACATTCAGAAAGTTCCAGCTACCGCAGCACTATCAAGAGGAATATCAATTGATGCATTGCGATCATAGAAATCAGCTGGTTCTGGCGGAAGGGGTGAAAGTCTAGAGTTTGTTGCTGGAGGCACACTTCCAGACTGAAAAGTTGATAAAAGGAAAACGATTAAGATAATGCATCAAGAGGATGTGGCAAAAAATGTTATCCACATAATAACTACTTCAAACACTTAACAGAAGAAGCAAATACAACTACTAATCCTTCTTTCTTCCTTTCTACTTTACCCACACCTACCCACCCCCATCCCCACCCCCACCCCCAAAAAAAGGTTAGTCACAGAATATAAAGTGATTAAGCATAAGCCAATGCCTAGTTCAGATACAACTGCAATTTGTAAAGGTAGAAATATTGATCTCTTTAACAAATAAGGAAAATTGATTTCATGACCTGATGTAAACAGACTGAGTTAGACAGATAGGATAGAGAAAAGTATATCCAACTTACTGTGGTATAAAATGCACCTCCGCTAAATTTTGGTGGCCCTGAAGATTTCCCTCTGCCTCCACCATCCTGCAGCAAATTTCAGAAGATAATTGAGACCATGACACGAAAAGAATTACATTATCTGACATTCGGCCACACAGACGTCATAATTTTGGTTCACTGCAAAAATATCTAAAATCCTGTGATGTGTTATGTGACATGACTCTGTGACATCATTCACTATACTTATGTAGCTTTGGACAGAAAATCCTATGTTGAAAACACATCAAGGATTAGAGGGTTCTCATATTCAAATATGATTTTTGTTCTCCAGAATGCCTCCAGCGTTTACAGTATGAAGCCAAAAAAAATAAACTTATCGCTTCTACTGCTAAAATTTTTATGCCAATCATTTATATTAGATTGCACATATCTGAAAAAGTTAAGTCAGGGAACGGATCCACATACAATCATGGAGTTCCTTATCCACCACCACTGGAAACACTATTACGAAATGCATAATGGAACACATTCAAAATGAAAACAAAGAACCATTGTCCTTTAGACACCAAGTCTTCAACTGTTCAGACATGATTATAACATCCATAATCGTATATTTCAATTAGCATATAACAATCCATAATCGTATATTTGAATATTTACGAAAGAAAATGTCAACTTACACAAAATCAATCACACCAACTAAGATGGTTCCAAATCAATGAATCCAATAAATCATGGAAAAAAGGAAGCTCCAGCTACACTTCTCATTTTTTGGATAAATAAGCTCCGACTACACTTTTACAATAAAAATCATTGAGTCGAAAATATATAAAACCCGAAACAGCAAATTCAACTTCAAGTTATACCCTTTTCAAGTAATCATTGAACGTACATACCTATAACCCAAAACTTGAACAAGGTACAGCAAATTGAAATATTGAATTGCAAACCAGCAAAGAAATGAAAAGACCAGAAAGGAAAAAGATCATAACTTCATATTTAAACCGCATAGCACGAGACCAGTAAAATCACTTACCCATCACTCAAGACTTGAACAAGTGAAGAACAAAGAAAATTTCACTTGCATAGCAGCAAAACAGGAAAACCCAGAAAGGAAAGAGAGCAACTTTCAGAACTAAACCACAAAACAAAACCGAGGGGGGGGGGGGGGTGAAGAGGAGGAACTTACAGCAAAAGGATTAACTTCTTCTTCTTCATCGAAAGGGTTGTGATCATAACGGCTGGCCATTTCAACAAAACTTTGCTATTCTCTGAATTTTGCTTCAAAATAAGAAATTTACAGGGGAAAGCAAAGTATAGAAAATGAGATCTAAATAGTAAAAATAGTGAGAAAAGGCTTAGCAGAGAAGGAAAAAGGTAAGAGTCTTTGAAAAAATCAAGAAGTATTCTAATTTGAACGAGGAAAACAAGAAGAAGAAAGGGAAGAGAAAATTCCACTACAATTCTAGAGATAGAAAGGGAAGAGAAGAAAACAGAGAAAAGATGAAATTGGGTGGTTTTGGTCAGTTTTTAATTGTTAATTAATTAGTACGACCATATTGTTTTTTAGCAATTTCTTTTATTTCCTAGCCTTTGTAATGTTTCTCTCTCTGAAAAAAAAATACTATGTTTATTTTAATTTATTCATCTGATTTTAAGATGATTTAAGAAAATTAATTTTACAATCTTAAATTAAAAATATATAATATATATTAAAATATTTTTTAATTTAGTAACTTTAAATATATCATTATGAAAATATTAAAATTAAAAGGTTGTCAAAAACAAAAACAAAAAAAATTAAAACCAGATTTTTAAAAAAGTCCGAAAAATAAATTATCACGGAGGGAATATGATTATAATCTTTGGATGCACCAAATTACCTAAAAATTAATTATGTATATTTGTTTACAGAAAATTTGTAGTATCGATTACTAGTGAACAAAAGGGTAAGTAACTTATCAGAAAATGATCAAATGGTCTTAATGTATGGACTTTTAGTTTTATTTTAGTCCTAACTGTGTGATGAAAATAATTTTTTTAGTGTGTTTAAAAAAGGGGATTTTAATCTTTTAAATTTAAAAAAAATTATTATTTTTATTATCAAAATAAATTGAAATCGTCTTCCATAACCAACCTCTATTTAGCTTAATCTAAAGATATTTTAGACTTCATTTCATACTTCATTGATATATTCACCCTCAACGTCTTTTATTTTGTAGTTTGTTAGCTAACGTGTAGTGGACATGTCGAGGGCTTTTATTTATTTTGAATACAAAAATAGCAATTTTTTTATTTATACCATTTAAAATCAAACTAATTAATTTTAAAATACATCAAAAGTCATCTTCATCATATTTATTTATTATGAATCGAATGAAATCAAAGCCTATCGATTAAGAACCATTTTGATCATTTCTGGTAACTCATAGTAGCATATCAAACAATATTGTTGGTGTTAAAATTAATTTACATGTTGAATTTATGAACAAATATAGGGTGAGAAAGATCAACTAAAAGAGGATAAGATTCTTGTATTACTTGTTCAAGTTTGTCACCATAACTCTTCTCTTTTTCGACTAATATTTAGTAAATCCAAGTTTCCACTAGTATAAATAAGCTTCTAAACATAATGATCTTATATTAAGATTTTACATTCTCGTTATTTCCTTTTTCCTATAGTATAAACCTTCTTAGACTTTGGTTACAATATTGTTAAAATAATAACTTTATTGTAAATATAAAAGTATATATATTTTTTTTATTATTGAGTGGCTTGACTTAATTTGATTTAGTCATTAGAATATTATTGTTTTTCTACACTATTAAAAATAGAGATTTTTTGTACTGCAAACTAGTGTAAAATTTATGTTATAAAATATATTTTTTTCACTCATTTTCTATCAAATTAGCTCACTGAAAAAATCAATGATGGGAAGTAGATTCTCACAAAAATAGTGGGAAGCTTCATGATTTTTTTCATGTGAAAACATTATTTTTTTTTCTTTTTTCACCGATAATTAATGAAATTATCCACTTAATATTTTTCAATGAGAAATTTTAATAAAAAAATAATAATTTTCTAATAGTAATAAGATGAAAATCATTGATTTAAATCTAATAGCAGGTCAAATTGGCCAAAACATTTCCTTTTCCCTTTTGATTTTATTTTTATAGATTTCCGAATAATAAGGATATTTGCTAGAATTTTTACTTGTATTTTATCATTTCTCCGATCGAGTAATTTGTTTCTTCAGCGCAGAGAAGATTGTAAAAGCAATCACATACATTATCCAATTTTAATTTCGTACTCGATAAAATAAAATAAAACTTAATTAATGACACTCGGCATAAAATATAATAGTATTTGATGTATGAAGGTTAACTCTTCTATTTTTCGAAGCAAATTCGACCAATGAGATTGCTACTTCCTCCTCCGTTCACTTTTACTTGTTCATTATGTTAAAAGTATATATTTACTTTTACTTATTTAAAAAATCAAAACATAATTTATCATTTAGTTCTTAATTTATTTCTATAATTATTTTTTAATATATTAAATTTAAAAAAATAATATAATAAAATTAGTATTTTATTTATTACTTTTTTAAAAATATATTAAATTAATATTAATTAAATAAAGATAGATAAGGAGAATGACATTCTTTTGCGAAAGCTGCATACATTGATACAAAGTTTTATAAATAAATATAAATATAGTTAAAAGAAACTAAAATTAATCTTGAAAAATCATAGTGAAAAGTATTTTAACTCGGTTTTGCATAAACAGAATTGTTTAACGTTTTCTTTATTTAAATAGGAGGTATTAAATGGACCAACTTTTTGGTTCTGATGGGTCTTTCTTCTCCTGTTCCCATTTTCCAATATCTTTTGACTAGAAGATACTAAAAAAAATAAACAGAAAACAAAAGAAGTTTCAGATTGACATCCCCCAGCCCCACAAACAACAAAATAAATTTTTTATTTTAAAAAAAACACTTCGAAAATGAAAAAAGAAAAAGAAACACCCTTATCTTAAATAAACATATAAAAGTATGTGAATATATGTAATATATAAAAGTATGTGTAAGGTTTTCTTTTCCTTTTTTTTTTTTTAACGTATGAAGAATATTAGCGCAATAAAAAATAACCTTCTTATGTCATATTTTAATCAGACTCCCCTTGTATTGAGTTTGTTACTATTATTTAGAAGTATAACCACAGAAAATACATTGAAATCAATTTAGAATTAAAATGATGTAATAATCAATTTGCTTCAACTGGTAACAGCGTTAAGGGCCTTATAATCATATTAACATAAGACAATGATTATCAACACTTAAAATCTTAAACTGCTTATTTATAGCTTCAATATTTCTATCCAAATACATAATTATTATTTTTTTAAGTTCAGCTCCAATATTTTAGAATTACTTTTAAGTTAAAATGGTTTAATCCACACGGGCTCTTATATTCCTCGAAAACTTCCCCAGCAAAACTATCAACACCCACTTGAGTAATCACTTTGCAAAATCTGATATTTTTAAGTTAGAAGCTCAAACTTCAATAATGACTGTTAATAAAATATTTCAAAAATAGCGTGGAAATGAATTGAGAGGATAATATATTTTTATAATTTTTTATAAGTTAACGATTATATTTTTATATTTTTAATTTTTAATTTATTTTTGTTATATTACTTTTAAATCAATTCTTATTTTAAAAACGTGGGACCTATCTCGAACCTTTATAGAGAATGTTGAGTTAATTAACACTGATCATAAATAGGGCCTATATAAAATATATTGAGAAGAAACTAACATACAAGTTTTGTTAGTTGAAGTTCCCTGTTTAAATGGTTGGTGCCATCATCCAATGCCAAAAGAAGATTCAAAGTGAAAAGCCTCTATTATTATATCCCTCTGTTATATTTTATGTAATAATGTTTAATTGAACACAAAATTTGAATAAGAAACACTTTTGAAACTCATATAAAATAAATAGTAGATATTTGTGTGGTGATAAATTACTTTGAAAAAATAAATTTAGAATTTTAAAGCTAAATATTTAGAAATCTAAAAATGTAACCTTTTTTGGAACAAATTAAAAGTAAAAGAGTCTTACAGAGGAATTTATAAAATACAAAAATATCAATGAAAAGATTAAAGATTCTTTTAAACTTATCAATCAAGAGATGATTATAAGATGTCTAATAGGGTAAATTCCGTGGAGTTAAATGAGAAGAGAAATATTGTAACACTCAACCACACTAAATCAGTCGATTGTTGCATAATAACAGATTTAACAAATAAGATATAATAAAATTCAAATAACAATCAAAATATTGTATTTACAATACAATACAATACAAAGGGTAACGACCATCTAACAAGACTTTACCAAGTGTAGGATGTGTTGTGATTGTTGCAACTTGTAAGAAAGAGGAATATAATTATTACTACGATTTTTAGGAAGGTAATTAGAAAGATGAATACTACAGATTAGTAAGAAATTAAGAGATGCGATAATAATTAACTGCGTGGATTGCACATTCATATACATAACAAAATGCTAAAATTGAAGTCCCGTCCGTGTAGGGAGGGCATTAACAGGGGAAATATGCAAGGAAACAAAATATAAATACAAGAAGAGAACTCTTGCTCGTGCTCATTAAAATCATACTACATTACAAGAACCATAAAATAAATCGACTAATCCACCTTAATCTCACCCAAAAAGTCATGAAAGATATATCGAGCGATCCACCTTTAAATAACAAATTTGATGACTCCGACAACTTCACGGGGGAAATATTTAGAGGAAAAATATGGCAAATAAACTATGTGATTGTCATTAGCAAATTACAGCACTATGATTCTTCACCTGCATTGAGCTGTTGTGCATTTGATGTTGTATTTCCAATCTGTGGTCTTTTCATAACTGAAAAGATGACAATGACAACAAAATTAGTGAAGTTTCTCATCGTTTAGCTACCAAATTTCATGCAATTTTTAGCTGTCCCACCTATGTTTACAACTGAACATTTGTAATTCTTTTTCCAGCCGAATTGCTATTTGATTACTATGTAATATGACGTGTTGCTTGTTATATCATACACATTCCATCTCATTATTCTCTTCTAACTATAATTAGCAGTGCCTATCTGAATCATTTAAAATTAGGAAAACATTTAGAGGGGAAAAAACAAACAGAAAAGGAAGACTCACATTTGATGGATGATCCAGCAAGACAAGTCAGCCTGGATTTTGTATTGGCATCAGCCAGTGGATTTGGCTTATCTTTTCTAGTCATGCGAACATCCCAAACACGTATGACCCCATCTGAGGATGCAGATGCTACTATGTGTTGATGATCTTCAGCATCACCATCATTGTTTTTATGTAGCACAACAATGCCTTTCACACGGGTGGAATGTGCATCTTCAATGCTATATGCAATTTTTCCACTAGTAACGTCCCAAGCTTTAATACTCCGGTCCTCTCCCCCAGTAAACAAAATACCGTGCTGTAAAATATTCCTTTCAGCTTCAAGAGGTAAATCAAAGAATTGGAGAAAAAGAACTGGGGCCTCCAACTAAACTTTCAATGATGTATATAAACCTAATTATTTTCCTGGGGCTTTGAAAGTGGGCCGGTAGGACACCAAGGGCAAAAATGATACACAAGTAAAAGAATTTACAACATGCAGGGAAAAAGGATGAGATAAAAAGCACCCATGTTATGGCTTGGTGTCAATGAAACTGGAATAGACAAAAAATGCTAGGTAATTTCTACTGGGTAGAGTTACCGACCACTTGCATTGGTGGAAAATAGCAGGTACCACGTGGATTGGTCGAGGTGCTTGCAACTTGCAAGCTGACCCAAACACCACCGTTATACGAAAAAATGACGGACTGAAAATTAAACAAATATCAATTTAACCACCAAGAGAACACTTTCTATGACGCCTCAGAAACAAGCTAACTAGGAAACTTCCTGACTCCATCTTATTCTTTTTGGACATGACATCTGACTTATATTTTGTTTGACAGTAGCCCATGCCCATCTACATTATCATGCTTAAAATATTCCAGCATAGTCCATGTTATCTCAATTATCCCATATATGCCACCTGGAAACTTAATGAACAGCTTGAAAGTGTGTTTTATCACTGTGCTAACGAGAACAATAAGAGACAGGACTTGCTAGAAACAGATATAGGCAGACTGCATTCTGAAAACTTCAGTTCAGGACTTTGATTAGCTAGGTAAGCTTGTCTGCTGGATATTTGGATTAAGATGAAATTAAAGTGTATATCCCCACCAACATGTCCCATTACAGATGGAAAAATCAACTAATTTGCAACCAAAATCCAGTAACAGGGGAACAGATATTACTACATTATGTTAACATTTAAGTTATAAATGAAAGTGTATATCCCCACCTCTTCTTCTTGGACCTCACTACTATACTACCATTTAAGTTATAAAGGAAATCCAATGAGGAGAAATATTACTACACCCCATAAACACTCTTAACAAAGTATAAAGGTCTAAGGATCTTATATTAAAGTAACGAGCCACACAACCACAAGAGGTGAATACATAACTAGGCGTTCATATGGGATACCATAGTGAATAGTTTTGGCAATAATAATGTAAAACCCACTTCTAGAAAGTGATAATCAGTGCAGCAAGTAGGTGATCAGAATACAGCCCACCAAATAAGCATTGCACATGCAGGCAACAAAATTAAGAAGAGTTCAAAGAAAACTCACCATCCCAGGAGTGGCACAAAGCACCCTCTTCTTACTATCAAGCTCTAGTACAGTTTTTGCATCTTCAGATTCATGTACAGAAATTTTGTCATCCATAACCATATAAAACTTTTCACCACTATCACTAAAATTTACTAAAGAAGCTTCTTTTCCCAACCTACAGTAGAAACTTCTCCTCCCCCTAACCAAATTAACCATAGCCATACATTCATCTCTTCCAACAGACAACGCCAACCTCCCCGACGGATGAATACATATAGAATTCACTCCCTTACGATGCACTTTGACCGTTTTGAGATGAACAAACGGATCAGCATCATATATGGAAACGGAACCATCTTCCGCAGCGGCAATAAGGTTACGAGGGAAGGAGAATGAAGAAGGGGTAAAAAAAGAAAGTGAAGTAATGGTAGCGGAGTGGTGGAGTGACCCAATCTCTGAGCAAGTAGAAAGGTCATAGATTTTTATCGTGTCATCAGCGCCACCGGATACTGCGGCAGAGCCGGCGACGGCGGTGCATTTGATTGGTGAGAGGTGTGAAGGGAAGGAGAAGAGAGGGGTTAGCTCGTAACTCTGATCGTTTTTCGGTGACCTCAACTTGAATCCCCAAATGAATCTCTCGTATGAGCCGGCAATTAAACTCATGGTTTTACGCAGCGGAGAGAGAGAGAGAGAAGGGGTTTATGTTAAACCCTAGAAGAGAATTAAGGTGCTGGAGTGGTGTAGCGATATGTGGATTATGGTGGGAATTTTGGAGGAGGGTGATGGTGGGCCGGGTTAATTTCTTGTTGGGTATTTACTATTTAGTTGGGCCGTCTTTGGTGGGTTTAATTCAACAGAAATAGGATCGCTTTCCACAATTGAATCCCTTGCAAACTGAGAGAACAACGATGAGGAAAAGCACCTCAACAAATATGATTTAATTTGCTAATGACATGGTTAAATTTAATTCTAATTATTGATGAAGGATAAATGCAAATTCATTTCGTATATTTCATAAATTTGTTTTACATTTTTCCTTTAAGGAATGGAAAAGATGATAGTTAATCAGAAGCTCTAATTAAAACGATAAAAACTCAGTTGAGTCTTTAGATCCTAGTTTTAACTTTTCTAATATATAGACTTTTTTTGAAATTAGTAGTGATTAATCTTAAGACCCTTTATATTATGTTGACGGGGGTCCTCTAATTAAAACACCATCTATCATATCAAAACTCAAATTGAGGATTAAGACTCCAAATTCTAATCCTTTAATATATAGACCTCATTTAGAATTAGTGCTAATAAATTCAAAACAAGGTTCAAAATCAGCTCCTAAATTTTATTTAAAAGAATACGAATTGATTTATAATAACAAATAATAAAATAAACCAAAATAGAAACAATACTTGTATCTTATAAAAGAAGAAATATAAAATTATATTCCCCTCTGTCAATTATTTTTCATGCTATTTTTCCTCTACACATCTGAAATGGAGATACTCCATTCACAGCTATTGTTGAAAATAGTTATATATATTTTATCAATGCAAAAACTATTGGGTCATCGAAACCCCCCGTATTACTGTTGCTTCGCCCTTGACTGTACACTTGAAATAAATTAATTATTATATGATTTTAATTTAAATACAAAATAATTTATGTTGCAATTTATATTTTAGGACCAAGCCCCTATTATTTTGTCCATAATAATTCTTTCCATTCATAATGGCCTCAAAAAGATTGCTAAATTTCTCTGACACTCCATGATAGACATCACTAAAGCCAAAAGTTAAATCAGAAGAAAAATTCCCCAGACCAGAAGAAAAAAGGAACTTAAAATCAGAAGAAACCAGGAGGTAAAACAAGACTAGTTACAAGAAGAAGAAAAAAATACATGAAAGAGAATTGAGGAAAGGTTGAGAAAATAAAGTTAAATAAGAAAATAAATAAATACATTCAGGGCAAAAATTAGGAGAAACTAAACCTATCTAAATATTGAACTAATCATGAGATTCATGTGGCCTAAAAAAGAAGAACAAATTACAAGGGTATATGGATCTGATTGGAACAACTGCAATGAGACAATAAGCTCAGTACAGTTGGTTAAACCTCTAATTATCTCAGCTTCTTAACCTTTGATCTTCGCCTTTGTTTATACCGCTGTCTACGTCTCTGGTTAGCTTTAAACGGATCCGCCCAGTTCCTGTCCTGCTTCACTGCTCGTTCCCACCGATCCTTGAATATTTGCAACTCGTACGTTGATTGTCTCCGAATCTGCAAAATGGGATGATACTGCAGAATAAGCTAACCTAAAAAGGAAAGACAGAATCTAATGCACCCAAACATATTAAAACCTCTGTATGTCGTATAAAGAAGCAAAACGCTCACCTCAGATCGCACGTCAACAGCGTGTCTCTGTAGGTCGAGTAAAAGATAATGAAAAACAAGGGCAAGAATCAGTTCAAAAACATCAGCAGCAGATATATATTGGAAAAATCAAACTGTCCGAAGCACAAAGTAGAATTGTGTATATACCTTCACAGACTCTTCAGGATTTGAATCCTGCACATAGACAAAAGCACGGTGAATGGAGGTACATTGAAGCAAACAGCACAAATATAATATATCCTCTCATCTGTAGACTTTAAGAGCACCTTATCCGACATATTTGAGACGATTAATGAGGATAGCCACAAAAATGAGACTGAAAGCCTTCGACTATTGATATAGAGAGTTACCTTTTTCAAAGATTGCCCACCCAAAGTTTGAATGCTCTGGTGAACTACATATTCACTATCAACTACTCCCACCTTTTTGGTTCGATCTCCCTACAATAACAAAATTCAAACAGGTTCAGTGCTGTTAATAAGCTCATCACTTCAAGAGAAATAATACCAATAGAAACTCTTGCTATAACTCATTCTACTACACAACATTAGCATAAATAAAACCCAAGTAGCTTATTGTTAAACAGCACTAATGCATATAGTAACCCACCCTACGGTACCTGAAGGTGATGAACAATAAGCATTATCTACATACCAAGCATCCAATCTATATTTGCTAGCCTAATGGCATCTAAACCATAGAGGAAGTGATCATGACGAAAATGTTTACATCATCAGGTAATATCAGAAGATACAATTTTAAAGAGAAAAAGAGAAATCTATAGCAATTTAAATTCCAGAACTTCTATTGTACACTCTAGAGAACACATCCATGAAAAATAGAGTACTATGAAATGAGCATAAAAGCATTTCCAGGAACAGATGAGAGGTCCATCTTGTAAATTAAAAAGTCGAAAAGAAAGTAAACCAAAATATCTCTGCCACAAAGAAGTAAACTCACCTGTGCACAATAACCAAGTTTCATGTCCATTCCCCACCCATGAACAAGATCATTCTGACAGGAAAGAGCAACTGTTATACGCTCATCTAAACAGGATGAATCAATACGAGAGCGTAAAATGAAAGTGGATAGTGCGTAACAAGACATGACAAAAGTGCAACTGAAAAGTAATCCAAGCACTTCACTGAGCTTTGCTAATTTAACTTAAAGCGCATTAACAGTATACGAGCATTTCTACCCAAAATGAAAATAAACATGATCATAAGATGAGCAAATGCAGCCATTTATATGAAACTGTTTAAGTTCCAAACAAGCTAGACATAGTTGCCATCTCTTAGAGAACACTGCACCCCACCCCAATAAGAAGAATGTAACATAGAGCACAGGCGTGCACAGTTGAATTCTTAATTTTAAGTTGCCAGAATTCTTCAAAACATACCACCCATTGGGATGATCAACTAAACAAAGTGACAAAAACTCAAGTCACTCAATCCAAACCGACTTCTAGAATACTTTTGCCTGCCACTTTCAAATCTAAAAATTGAAATATCAAAATCCAACACCCTCAAAATTTGAATTTCTTATCCTGATTATGTTGTCATTAAGTGCATGTATAGGTTGCTTCAATAAAGGCCTGAACATTGTCCTATCTCAGCTTAAGAGAGAAACCAAGTTCTACCTGTATAAGATGCCAGGCACAAAGCCACGCAGATCTTGAAAAGACCGGAGCCATTCCCTCCACAAATCTGTAAATGGAGAATGAATCAACCCATTCTGCTAATGAATAATAAAGAAAATCTGAAAGAACTTCCATCTAACTCAAGACACTCAAGAAGTTAAATATTCTCAAAATCTTTTTTGTAGAACAAAATTGTAGGAAAAGAGTATACAACAGGGTCAACTTGAACATGAAGAACTAATGCAAAAGCTTATCCTGACCAACCCATGCCCAAAGGTTAATAACAGTCTGATCAAATAATTGTGTTACACTTACCCGCTGCATGGGGGACCTTCGCTTTTGTCTGAACACTTTGTACTGCCTCTAATATCGTAGACCCTTCTGCCAAAAGGAATTGTGCATCAGTATCCACCCAAAGGAGGTGGACTAAAAGGTTGAATTTGGACGGTCGGATCAGCAGGCATACTTACCTGTGGAACCTATTTGTTCTGCTTCGTATTGTGATTCTATGGTGGATACCAGTTGAATTCGGGTCTAAAGCTGGCTGAGAAATTTCCAGTCCTTCAGATTTTACAATTTCAAGGTACCTAAATAACAAAAGGATGCAATTGAAAGAAAATTATAATTAGCAAAGACACATGTAAAAGAATTGTTGCTTTTATGATAATTGACAACCATCCTTCTAGGGCAAGAAGCTCCACAAAAAAGGAAGCATGGTTAACAGAACTTGGAATGCCAGGGAAACATGTCATGATTTTTGACACTAAATGCTTGAAATAAAATAGGAAAGGAAAAATATCGAGGATCATAAAAACAAACTCATACTGATTTATGTAAAAAATGATTACATCTGCTTAGTTCTAAAAAAAGGAGTTCATAGAATCATTGTTCACAATAATTCACCGGGATTGATACCAAATGATTGGATCTGGTTTATTTCTAAAAAGGAGTCCATAGAATATTATTCACAATACTCTCTAGGAGTGGACGACTTGTTCCAAATGTATTGGTGGATTAAAAATACAAGATAAACAAAAAGCCAACGTCAAGCTTGTGCAATCATCCTACCTTCCAGGATGGAAATTCTCCACACCCAAATCTTCATCCCAAAGGAAAATGTAATCGTAGATTGAAACAACTGCAGGATGTAAAAATCTCTTTGCAAACCACCTGCATCAGATTAATTCACAACAATGGTGAGATAATAACTGTATTTCCTTTTCATATTGATTTTGATATGCTTTACTTGAGCCAGGGATCCATCAGAAACAACCTCTCTACCTCCACAAGGTAGGGTAAGCACAGACCCCATTTGTGGGATTACATTGGGTGGGTAAGTTGTTGTGTGGTGAGATATTATTTAGCATTAAACCATACAAGCTAGATTCAGAGATCCACAGGAAGAAAACTTTGCATAAAAAGCATACTAGGACCTTAAATAAGTTGAATAACATTTCGCATCCAGCCCAAAAGATGAAACCAACTTAGGATATCCTATTAGGAGTTGATTATGTCAAAGATTCACGATGAATAAGATGTCATCATTTGGTCAGAAAAGGGTTGCAGGGTATCATGGATGGTTATTATGAAGCAGACTAATTTCCAGCAACTTTTTATTGGATCAGTAGACAATACTTTCAAAATTAATGAACAGAACAGATTAATTTCAAGCAACTTGTGGCCCAAGGATTACTCTGCTTTCACTGAAATTACACTGCAGGTCAGTTGAACAGCACTTCTAAATCAGAGAAATATTGCAAGGCAAGGTGGTTAAAATTTTCCCTTTATTGTCTTTAAACGTGCCCACGTTAATTTAATCCCCTATAGAGTGTGTTTCTTACCATTTCGTCTGATTGTGAGCAACAATATGAATGGCATCTTTACTCCATTGGAGGTCCTCCCACCCATCAACATTACCATCATAGTGGAATAGAATGACAGTAAAATTTGCTGAAAGAAACTGAATATCACAAGATTAGGCCACAGATATATAAGGTAGTGAAGTCAGAAAGTACTAAAACATAAGCACTGTCCAAAACAAACATAAATTAGATGTTATACCTTTTGGACGAGAGCATCAACATTGCTCTTCTGTTTAATGCCAACTGGAACTGCCAACAAGTTATGACAGCTAGAATTGCTAGCCTGAAAATGGAGACACGACATTGCCACAAATTAGATGTATGCAGCCTGGAGGACAGAGTGATAGACAGCCCAGCAAGGGGAAGAGATGGTCTAATTATGATCTTGGAAAAGTGTGGTAACTAATAAGATACCAACATCCAAAGGGGGTCGCTCTATTTTTTCAGAGCTAAGGAGTAGAGAGAGTAAGACCTTTGCCTTTGACTTTGAAGTAGTTGTTGACCACAGAGGCTTTAACTCCAGATCTGATCTTGCTTGGATAATACCACGCGGCAAACTGTTCAAACTTCTCATATCGAAACTAGAGTCCTGGTTGAAAGAATAAAAAGCATCACCATTGGTCTAAGGATTTTTTTTGGTTTAAATTAATTAGTTCACCCAAAAAACAGATTCTTTTTAGGTGCTGAATTTAAGGGGAGGCCACTCCACCACTTATAGTACTCTGTTGCTTATTTATGTTTTGCACATCTTTCTTTAGATAAAAGAAATAACAATGATGAATTATAGAACTACTCAAATTTCAAAAAAAATCAATCTTATTGCTACTACCTTGTGCTGTGAGGTACAAAAAGCTAGAAATATTTTTAGAAAGAAAACAGCGAACATAACTACCTTTGAAGAATAAAATGGATCCAACCTTGACTCTATCTGAAAAGGTAAACAAGGAAAGGAAAATGTTTATTAGCAACATTGTATCAGGGTACTTTAGAAGGTCAATATATAAACTTATGTGCCACTAATGTATCAGCCAATCACTATCAGTTTGATAAAAGGAAAGTTCTCTCTTATCCTTTCATATTTAACCGTCTAAGTGCCAAAATTAGAAGTAGCAAATTTTAGCAAATCAATGGCAGTACAATGCAATCATACCTCTGTCTGTTGATACTGATAATTGGTGGTCCTATATACAATAAACAACATAACTATACAGATGATACACATAAATGGTAGCTGTCTCATCTTTACTCCACATGTTCCCTGCAATTCCATTTCACAAGTTAATGTTTAATAAATCTATGCATTGGTAGCCAGACAATCAGGTCATTAATAATTCCTAAACAGAATGGATTTAACATACCCCATCAAGGAGCACACTCCTTTTCTTCAGCAGAAACACACCCATAATTTAAATGCCTGTTGCAGGCGAATATGAAATAGAAAGAGTTCTCATCGAACGCTGCAACAAATGCACACATATCAATGAATAATATTAACAGAGAATCTAAGCAGAACAGATACGAAAGACGCTACACATTTATGTCTTTTCTTCAATTCATCAACTGATAAACATTATTTCTATTATAGAATCTCCAATACTAGCAAACAACGCATAAAAGGAAAAGAATATTGTGCTAGCTATTAGTTTGACCACAATGGGATGAAACTAAAATGTGCATAAGATTGTGCAGTAACTCGCTTCACTCAGCCCATTTAACGGGTCATCAACACACATAAATATCAATAAACAATTTTTTCCTGATACCTTTTATGGACAGAAAACCAAAAAGGCTCTAGCGAACAATATTCTATAATCTGATTAGGTCACAAAATGATACACAGTCAGGCCACAATATATGCTGTGAAATTACAGGTCATTTTGCATTCTAGGGTCATTGTTGGTTGAATGGATGTGCCCTAGAGGTAAGTGTGCGAAAACTCTGGGAGACTAGTAGTTAGGTGAATGAAATGGATTAAAACTTTGGTAGACTGGCAAGGATGGAAAATGCTAAGTGACTTCTTTCCATTGGCCAAAGCCTTAGTAGAGAAATTTACCTAGTGGAAGATAGCAAGTGATACAGCCGAGGTGTGCGCAAACAGGTTGTATACCACCATTATCAACAAAAAGAAAGTAGTTGCAAGTTCAGACAACTATGACCAGGCAAAGCATTCACTCCCTCCTTCCACCCCCCAACCTACAAACCGACTGAAAAAAATAATATTTTTTTGAAGAGGTTGTGTTGTCAATATGTAAGATGTCTAATTTGCATATAGTGACTTAGAATATGACAATAAAGTGACACGCAGGCCTTTGGCAAAGTTGACAAATTCCACTTGCAATTGCCACCTTGTTTGATTTTCATGTATGCCAGAACTTTTCTCCAACAACAATTATAACTCACTCGGCATCGAGACTCCCAAAGAATGTCCAACCCATATTCTACGTTTTAAACTAACAAATTGGAGTGGTTCTATATTTATCTAAGATTGAACCCAGAATCATGTAAAACAAGGTAAATAAATGAGGAAACTGACATTAGTGGTTAACAGAAACCTCTCCTCCCCTCCCAAGCCGAAAAAAAACTTCAGTCTTTCTACAAAAAGATAATGGTGATTGAGAGCTTTTTAATTCCAAATAAAATAACAGGCAGACAGATGAAATTCCTAACATCTGCTCATTTTTACAAATTCTGTAACGAATTCAAAGTATTTATGACTAGGAGGGAAACCAATGTGTTCAACAGGATCCAAAAACTAGGAGAAATTCAAAGACAAGGGGAGAAATTAAATGAAGAGAAGACGTTAGTTGAAGTAATCTGTTTTCAAGATTACAACAATGAACCATTAAAAACGCGTAGTTAAGTAGCAATTAATTACGCAAGCACTAGCATTAATACAACTTTAAAAAGCTAATAAATCTGATCAGCTCACGCTACCAAATTAAATGCTAAAAGACTTGATCTTTTCCATGAACAGTCACACCCAACTCCACCATGGGCTTAATTGTCATTACACAAAAACCTCCACGGCAGCACCGAGAGCGAAGAAAGATTGAAAACATACCTCAAGAGCTGAAAACCCAACAAGGGTTTGGAGCAAAAAAGCAACTAACAGCTTACAGCTTCAGAATACTGAACAGTGGGAAGAAAAAAGTGAACCTTGAAGAACAAGTTCAGGTCTTTATCACCAAAACAGAACAGAAAGGGGGGACAAATCTATATGTATGTATAGGTAAGCATATAGATACAGTATAGATATTGAGAGAAGTGAACAAGGGTGGCAGTGGGGGGTACAAGGGGGTGGGGTTAAAGAAGGAGAGTTAGGCAAGAAAGGAAAGAAAGAGTCTTTGAGAGAGACGAAATTGTCGGAAAGCACCTCGGTTTAAGGAGGGTCTTTCCTTTCTGTATTCTATTACTGCTGGAATAATGCACCTGTAATCATCTCAATTTTCCTTTTATTATTTTTTTTCTTAATAATTCAAACTTTCTTTTCCTGTTATATTTTAATCTTTCTTAGTTAAAATACACAAAAATTGATGATGTACTTAGTACTATTAAATTACACAAAAGAATAAAATATTGTTGTGATATGATGTTAGCTAAAGTGATTTGTGTGTATGGTGTCCCCCCGGAAATATTAAAATATGCACATACTGCATATTTAGATCTCATTATGATACATATACATTTTCTCAGTTTCCGCCTTACTCCCTTGGATCGCATTCAATTATTCATATTAAAAAATAATAAACAAAATATATATTGAATTATAATATTTATATTAATTTATATATAATCTTTATATAATCTTAAATTTTAAAAATAAAATAAAATATATATAATTTTTTTAATATAATAAAGTGAATAAGTATAAATAAAAATAAAATTTTATTCTTTTTAATAAAATAAATATCTTAATAAATAAAAGTAAACCAGGGGAGTACTATTTTATGGAATTTTGGCCCTGGTTTTTTCCTTGTTTTAAGGGAGAGGTGTCACTATAGTGTGAGGAGTTTTTTTTTTTTTTTTATCCTCGAAGGATCAGTAGTATTTTTATTTATCCAATAATATTAACTTGAACCCTTGATATAAATGTCAATAGAGGTGAGCATTCGGTTTTTCAATTCGATTTTATCAAAGTTTTATTTGATTTTTTGATTTGATGTTTTTAAAGTTTTTTGGTGCAAGTGAAATAAAATTATCAAAATATTTAACATGAGACAAATGTGTTCAACAATGTTATTTTTCATAACTTCTACAACAATTAATAACTTAGTATATTAATTTAAAACATTACAAATAAAATATAATTGAAACTTAGAAACTAACTAATGTGTAACACGTAAATACTAACATTTTTCTTTAAGTCTGGGACTGGTAGTATACTGTATAAGACTATAAGTTAAAGTGGTGAGGCAAACTTTTAGGTTAAACTTAAATGTTGGGTTGGGTTAGGACTTGGTTATTTGATTATTTTTAATGATAAATCTGAAATGAAGATCCAAACCCCAAATGGGTTGAGTTTTAAAACTTAAATATAAATATATTTTAAATTATAACTAATAAAACTTCGATTCTTTGGTGTATCGAAGAACCATGACTCTCATATCGAACACCGAACCGAAGAATTGAATTTTTTTTAAAAAGGTATAAACATCGAATCGAAAAAATTGAAAATGAAAAACTGAATTAGTTCAGTTCGATTCAATTTTCCGATTCATCGATATTTATGCTCACTCCTGACTGTTGATGATGAAGACGCTTAATCACTGAAACAAATCTTATTTATCAAGAGTCATTTGATTTATAGACCAATTATACATAAATTACAGAGTTTAACTTTTACATAATAAAATTATGTAAAAGATGCTTTATGTCATTAGGGCATTAAAAGATAATTATAAATTTGTTCATAAAATTATAGTAACTTTTAAAAGAAAATAGATTATTTGATACATAATATAAAAATTCTTTATACTATTAAATTGCAAATTATAAAAATAGTCATTGTTACTATATGCGAAGATCAATAACATGCATATAATATTGCTATTAGCTATTTCATTTTGTTTTACGAATTCAAAATTTTTATTAAGAAAATTTGAAAAAATAAAATATTGTTATAAAATATATATGTTCATTTTGTATTATTTGAAGAGCAAAAACTACTTATTAGAACTAGTTAGAGAGTAATCATTAGTTATAAAGTAGTTAGAAATAAATCAAGTTAATTTCATTACTTGGTGATCAAGAAGTATTCCGTTGTTTTCATCTATTAAATACTAAGAGAAGATATAATACAATCTCTCTCTCCTTTCTATAAAGTTCTTCTTTTTTTCTTTGCAATTCTATAACTTTTATAACAAATTTTAGTATTTGGAACTTGAACTTATAATCTCACGGTGAATTTTGAGTTATCTCAACTATTAAATCAATCTCTATTCTTGTGTTTAGGTGATTTAATATGTACACACACACACATACAAAAAATTATCTTATATATAGTGTAATTTTTTACCAAGGGCGTTCTAATGAAAACCCCGGTCCCCCTCCACCTCGTATATGAAAATTTATATATTATTTTATGCAGATAAAATATAAAATAGGAATGTAAATATTAGCAACATATAGATTAAAATTCTAAAACGATAACATTAACCCTCGTAATATTAAGAATATCTTTTATTAAAAAAATATTTAAATTCATACAATTGTAATCTGATTTATAACATCTCTCATTAAACAAAAAACAATTTTATGTATTATTAATTCTTATCACTATTAAAAAACAGTTAAAATTGACATAAAAAAGTGACCTTTTGATATCAATTTTATTGAAAAATCTATTTCAACTGTACGTCGCAAATATCGATTTTTTGAAATACACGTATAAAATGCACCACCTGATATTAGTATCCCCATTTTTTTATTAAAAAAAAATCTAACCTCATGAAGTCGGTGTTTTTAAAATAATTTGTTTAGTTTTAAATTAACTATAATGATGTCATGAGGTCGTAATTGTGATTTTATTTTTAAATTATTTTAAAAGTATATCAATCTCATGAAGTCGTTGTACTTTTTAAAAATTTAAGTTCAAAATCATAAATCGAATATTAGTATTTAATTTTAAAAAAGTGAAGGAGAAAAGCAACCTCACGAAATTGTTGTTTCCTTTTTTTTTTAAACCTATATTTTTAGGTCTGTCTTTTAAGGGCAAGTTTAGTAATTTTTTTAACAGTATATAGTATTACTACCTATGTTATAATTCATTTTTTTAACAGTATATATTATTACTACCTATGTTATAATTCTTATATTATTAATTCTTACCTAACTCATTTCTAAAATTGGGCCATCGAAGTCTGGATGAGATATATGTGGTGTGTGTGTCCGTAACAATATACAAAAACAAACACGCACTCCCTGCCCATATATGGCATATCAAGTCAATTCAATGACATAATCTACCAAAAAGTTGTGACATGAGCAAAGATTTTTATTATTAGAAATAATTTAAAAGAAATCTTAACGTAACTGATAGAACTGCTGTTATGTGATAAGAAGGTCACAAATTCGAGTTATGAAAATAATTTCTCATATCATAGAAGTGCGTATAATAATTTTTCATGATTCGATTTGTGAACTAAGTGCATCAAACTATCTTTTTGTTGTTGTTGTTTGTATTTTTATATACACTTGGACGATATTCATATGAATACAACAAATACAGCCGTGTGAGAGGGAGAGGTGAGTGAGAACGAGAGTGAGAAAAGAGAGAAGCAAGCGAAAGAAAAGAAAGAGAGAGAGAGAGGAGAGCGAGAGAAGTAGAGATTAAAAAACCTAAACTAATTACTTTGAATGATAAATATCCAAACTATATTTATTATGATAACTATAATCAAAATATAACTATTTATAGAAATTTCTCCTAAACATTCACTAAGTTACAACACACAAGTGAAACCTTTTTGTTGTGTGTGTGAGAGATAAGGTAAGGAAAATATTTCTCAAAAAGGAAATTGTCTTTAACGATCATAACGGAATTGTGGGTTGAAATTTAATAATAAATACCAATCTAGTTTACTTTGTCTAACACATTATGTCTTCTATCCACTACCTTCCTCTTTTTTTTTTCCTTCAGTATTGTCCTAACTTATTTAAGTCATGCATTTAATTGCATTTTTCCCCTTCTATAACTGATTAATAAGTCATATAGATCTTGTACAAAGTCTTAAACTGTTAAAAAATTATTATGAAAATGACATATATTGCCACAACTCTCACTATACTTCACAACCAGCCTCTATTGCATATTCCACCATCGCAAATCAATTTTATTGTCAAATTGACAATTGTCAACCACTATTGTACAATTATAATTAACAACCACTTCAATTGCCAATTTACTTTCACGACCATCCTCCATTGATCACATAAACATTACAAATAATTCGTCGTTCGCTGTCATCAATCATCATTGATATAATTATTATTTTTTATTATTATTACTAATCATCTTAATTATTATCATCAACGTGATATTATTAATAATATTATTTAGAATATATTTTAATTAACCAAATACTTTTTAAAGATCATGTGTAAATCAGAATATTTTTGCCTAATGTTCATTCAGAGTATGCTTCAATTAACCAAATAGTTCTTAAAAGATCATATATAAAATGTGATTGTTTTCTCTAATATCTTACACGTATAACATTTTATTTGAACTTTATATTTATCGCCAATCGATTTTAATTAAAAATAAATTATAATTACTCATTCAGATATTGAGAAAATAAATAGTACTTATTATGTGGTGTTTTTAGCTTTCACTTTTAATTCAAAATAAATGATTTTTACATAATTGAAAAGGTATTAATTTTTATTTTTTTTCTTTATTTCGATAAGTTATTATTTACATAATCAAGAAATTATATTAAATAAATACTTATTAATTAAAAATAATTAAAAATAATTTAGTAAAAACATCTCCTGCTTTATAGGTTTGAGTGAATTTTTTAAAATATTATATATTTATTTATTCAAAATAAATGAAAATTCTAATTTGGGCACATCCCTTAAAAGAATTATTGATGCCTATAAAGTAAGATGTATTTTTACTGACCTACTCTTAATATGACCTAGTTTTTAAGTAATTTCTTAAATTATGTAAATTATAAAAAGTTTTTTTATTTAAATAAGAGTGAAATTAAAATAATATCATAAACTTTTTCTTAATTATGTGAAACACCATTTATTTTGAAATAAAATGAAAAGGTAAAAACATTACTTATTTTAAAATAAAAAAATAACTATAAATCGGAGAAAACAACAATTATCTCGTTACTCAAATCTAAAGACAGTTCCTTAATAATCATAATTGTATTTAAATGTAGACATTTTCATCCTGAAAACGACCCAACACAGAATGAATTAAAGTACATAGAGTATCCAATTCAAAATTAATTAATTACCGTATTAATTGAACCCTTATGTCCCTCCATACAGACAGACGTAGGGGATCCTAGTAGTTTAGTAACAGATCTGTTGTGGGGCGTATTCAATGCATTTAGCTATGATTTGTGTGTGTATATATATATATTAAAAATTATAATAAACTTTTGTATAAAAACAATATATTTTAAATTCAGTAAATTTAATAAAAATTATAATATTATAAATTTAAATTTTAAATCCGTCACTATCTATAATAATAATTTTGACTTCTTAATAGGCTCGTGGTCCTTATTTTTGTAAAAATACTATCTCAACAATTTGGTTGGTGCCAAAATATGTCTTCGTTTGGAAGAAAAACTGTTTATTTTGGGTCCAGAAAAAAGCTAAGCATCTATATTGTCTAGGATTAGGTCATTTCTGCACCTAATTTATAGAACCGACATTCAACTTTAAATGATTGCCCAAAAAAAAAAAAACGTTTTTTAAAAAAATTTAAATTTAGTGCTGTGTATGATTAAAAAAATTAGATAGTGAAAGGGGTGAAAGATCTGTCACTACAGCTGATAATGTATTTGTTATTTTGTAAGGACCCATTTGGTATACTATACTTATTAGGATAATTTTTGAATTAAAATTTAGTTTAATTAATATATTATTTTATTATTTAATTCAACCTAACACATGAATTATTTATCTACTATAAAGTATTTTATTTTATATCAAAAAAACAAACAAACAAAAAAAAACTAATCCCAAAATAACTAATCACCAAATAAAATTCCTAAATAACTAGACTAGCCATGAATCCCTCTTTTCTAAATTTCTTTATACAAAAGGATTATAAGAATTGATAAAAACACGTCCTTTCCTAAAATGGCGTAAGTGCAAATATATTTCTCTTCATGGTCGTTTCTTCCTCTTTGCTACGCATTTGCTTTGTGACCAAAAATATGTAATTTTGTTTCCAAAAAGAATAAACAAACTTATCAAGGTTTGAATTGATTCCAATTCAGCCAAAACAAGTTGAGACGTCTGTGCATTTGATACATTTGAACTAATCATATTTTTATTTTCAACTTGTCTAGTTAAATAATAGAAAATTTCATAAAAATTCAAGAGTCTAATTGTAAAAAAAAAAAAAATTGTAGAATTTTAAACAAAGCACAATACATAACATATCTAGTTTTTAATACAATGAACAAAACACTTGATTAAAAATAATTTCAACATTACAATCCAACATTATTAATTTCTATATTATTAATCCCTGCATTACTTGTTCTTGTACCGAACGACCCCCTAAAAAGTATAACATATTTTCTCCATTTTGTTAACTAGTAAATATCAGTTTGGATTTTAGTGTTAATAATAATGTCACTTTTTAAAACTTAAATAGGTTGTATTTATTAGAATTTGTTCTGAATTTTTTATTCTACTTGGATTCTATATCATAATTGTGTTTTACTTTGAAAATATTTTCTTGGTAAATAAAGTTTTTTTATGGACAATAACTCTTCCAGAGCTATCATTTTCTTGGAAGAGAAGTTTCGGACTTCTATAAATAGAAGATTTGTTCTCCTCATACATAACACAATAACATCCACAATGTAGTCATTAAAGAATTTTGTTTAGGGGGAAATTATTCTCTCAATAGTTTTATGCTTTTTATATTAGTTTTTCAATATGTAGGTCACTTAACCAAATCATATTAAATATTATACATATTTTAATATAGTTTTCTTTGTCATTTAATTTATCACTGTCAAATTTTGCAATTATTAATTTCTGCATGATGCCTGATTATTTCAATCACAACAATATTTATCAAAATAATTTTCTAGCAATAAGAAGAAAAACAAAATGGCGATCCCCAGTGGACCTTGAATGTGTTGCAGGTATCTTATTCATAATTTACTTGGTCTAAAGCTTGAATTAAAAATGGATTAGATGTCGACGAGATTATCGTTACAAGTTTGCATTAGGTGAAAATAGCATGACTAGTATACTATATAAAAGTGAAATATGAAAAGGACTAATAGATTAGCAGAATCTAGCTAGCTATACACTGACATGGTTGATATATTCACATAAATCTTGTGAATTTAAATCGAAATAATAGGCGTGTGGGTGCATGTTTTTTCTTTTGTACAAGGGACCATTACTTGTGACTTTTTATTATGCAATTTTGCATGTCTTTTTCATGCCACTGGTACTTTTTACACGATTATATTCAAGAGTAAGCTATGATTATAATTTAAGGATCGATATATTTATTATAAAAAAATATGTATTTTTATTTCAGAGATTATCTATATAAATGTATATATATTCAGAGGCGGATGCAGGATTTAAAATTTATGAGTTCAATTTTTTCAGATTTTAGGATTGAACTCAATATATTTATAAAGTTAAGCGTTCGTATATATTATTTATTATAATTTTAATAAATTTTACACATAAATTTACACTCATCGTCAAATTGAACCCATAATTTCTTCATTCCATCCGCCTCTCTATATATTCATCTTTAATGTTTGATTTAGTATATAATATAGATAGATAAAAAGAATATGATAATTCACAGTTAAGTAAAGTATATAGAGTTCGAAGACATTATTTTGATGACGTTTTCTAGTATTAAAGGTTAATAATAAAGTTTTAAGTGTTGATTGAACTAATAGATGATATGGTAAGAGTTTGAATTTTTGCAAGGAATAATAATTTTCGCTTATAAGTAAAGTATGTCTTTGTTCTTTCGTAAGTAAAAAAATAACAATTTTTTTTAAAATAATTCTTTGCAAATAAATAATTAAATATAATTTTTTAATGAAAATACATGTTCCATTATATCAAACTATCCACGTACGTAACGCTTATTGTAATTTAATGATTGAGATTTAATATGAGTCCAACAATATTGCGAAAATTGAATATTTCAATCATTCTTCCCTTTCTCCTAATTATTTTTAAGTAATAAACACAGACCAAACATATTGCCTCTAAAAATATAACCATTTAATTGGATAATACTGGAGAAGGATGCTTTTCTATTGGGGAAAAATTAAAGCTCAATATTTTTAGTTCATCTAATTTATAAAATATGTATTCAATATATAAATAATGTATATTTTATATATAAATAGTGTGTGTATATATATATATATATATTAATATACATATCTATACACAATGTATATAATTAAAAATATATATAACATGTATTCGACGATAAATTAAATAGGAGAAAAGTACATTTGCGTAAGTTTTCCTGTTCTATTAGACCTTGTAACAACTACAAATATATAGGCCCTATTAGAATATTTCTTTCTCTTTGTTGTTTTAAATTTTCATTGTTTGAGGCCGGATATAGTGGGGGTGGGGCACATGGGAAAAGTGAGGAAAAAGGATGCATACACTGTGTATTAATAATAATGCGGCTTTTGAGTCTTGTGAAAGAGATTTTGGTTCTTTGGAGTCTTGTGGAACAGATTTTGGTCGGAACAAAGATTTATTTGGTTTTTCTTTTCCTTTGCAATTATTAGACCTAACACCCTTTCTTTTTTTTCTTTTTTTTTAAAAAACTTGGTATTAAAAATAACATAATATAAAAATAACTCAAATATAATATATTTCATACATAAAGTGACAAAAATTCATACATTTTAATTAATTAAAAGTTGATTTTGTAGAGTAATGTATCATAAGAACCAAATTCACAAAATAATTACCAATATCTGAGGGACCCAAAATATTATTTTCCCTTCTTTTTTTCCTGCTATTTCCCTATTTCCTTTTGCTTTTTTTTTTTTCCCTGTTGGGAGGGGAAAGGAGAGTAATTAGGTGTATTGATGGTAAATTTAATCACTTCTCCTTCCCCTTTAAGATTTTCATTAAAATGTCAAAGTGCATTAATGTCGTAATTGACACTACAGTGCAGTTCAAAAACAATTTTTGATAGTACAATTTTGTATGTTGATAATTTATACTCCTAGCTATCTTATACATTTTGATACATTTCAATTTTTTTCATTTAATTTGTATGAATTACTTGCATATTATAATCACTTTAACCAAAGGAAAATGAGGAAAAGTAAAATTGGTAATGCACTCCAGAGGGACCCCATATTAATTTAATATAATAGCACTGTGCCACAGTAATATCATTAAATTTTGTGATGAAATAGTAAATATCTTTCTTATTTTAAATTAAAATTTTTGAACACTTTGAGTTTTGATAACGAAGTCATTTTGATAGAAATTATTTTATCTTAAAAATGATTTTTTTTAATATGAATCTAAATTAATCAAATCAAAGAAAATAAATATCATACATCAAATCGAATAGAAAAAAAACAAAGAATGGAGATAACAATTAATCTTAAAAATGATATAAAGATCACACAAAAACGTTATTCATCAAGTCAAGAACTTCCTTTCACAGCTAACATTTTTCTTTCGCCTTCAGTAATATTCGTATTCAAATTCAAAATTTTTAATTAAAAAAAAATAAATCTATTGTTATTTCACCAAAATCTACGGTGATAGAAGAAAATCTAGAGAATGAAGAGTACTCAAAATCACACCTTAGTGTCGGTCAAGTCGACAACATCCTGTTTTTACAGCTAACAAAATCCTAGGTTTGGAGGGTATTTTTATATTTATTTAATAACATTTCCGTGATATATGCCTCAAATGTTTTTTTAATTTATTATATGGGAAAAGGTGAGAGAAATAACTCTTTGTCGTCAGGAAAATAAATATCAAATTTACCTCAAATTATTTTTATACATTCTGGACTAATAGCAGCTAGACACCCAAATATCATTATCAATCAGTTATCTCATGTCCTATATATACCTAGATAGATGCAGCCTTAATTTTTACTCTAAAGTAGTTATCCTCAATAATAATTAATTTATTAATCTCTCCGTCTATGTAGCAACATACATATTTTAAGTTACATATGTTAAAAACAATTGAAGATCTAAAGTTAAGTTGATCTCTGACATATTGTTACGTTTTTAAAATTAAACTAAGTAGCATATAATTAAGGGATGCTTTTCTTTAATATTAGTATCTATCTTTGTTCCATATTCTCTTTCACTCCAACTATGTGTCGCGTGCGTGAATACCAGAATATTTGGGCAGGTGTATTTATTTATTTATGTGACACACTATAACAATTAGTACTAAGAAATTGGTGGATCACATAAAGGAATTTTTCTCAATTTGAACAACAGAAATAATTTATTTGATTATATTTTAATAAATAAAATATAAATGTCGATAATTTTAATAGTCAATATTGTGTAATTGACTGTTTCCAACTATTTGTTTAAACCATGTGATACGGTCAAAATAAAAAAAATAGGCAAGTAATTACGGTCAAGAGGGAGTGGGAAAAAAGAGGCAAAGGGTGTTTGTCAGCAGTCTCCTAGGGTTAGGGAAAGATTAGTAGTTAGTTAAAACTTTTTTGTTGAAAGGGGGGAAACAAGAGGTGTCTAATGTATTAGGTAGTAGCTGTTTTCAACTAATTTATAAGAATAATGTTATTATCGATCAGCTTATCATAATTAAGTAATTTAATAATATTAAAAGCACATGATATATATATATATATATATATATTTATTTGATTTAATATAATTATATATTTTGTGGGGAATAAATTTTTACCTAAAGCTAACCCCTTTTAAGTCAAAATCTTGCATTAAAAAATAATTAAATATCCAAACTTTAAGTTCATCTTGACATGTGGATTCCAGTAGAATAATTTACAAATATCTTATTCTATATTCTGCCACCAATTAGTTCACCAGTTTCAATTTATATTGAATGTGATTTGGTTATATATGTTTTGTTCATAAAGTTGGTGGCACGTCTATAATAATTCCTACCAAATATCGATCTAAGTTGTTACAATTTGAATTGCAATCCATGAGTTTGGTATCCAATTAACATTAAACGACTTTATTGACAGTGGATAACAAATCACATTCTTGGCAACATGCACAAGAGCTGGTCAAATGGAATTAGAAATTTCTAACTCCACAAATATGCAAAAGAAAATCTTGTTGTACTGGAGACTAAAAATAGAGAGTGAAACCAACGAATTCAATCGAGTAATAAGTTAACGAAAGAAATGGACGGGGACCCTGTGCTTACATATATGAAATCAATACCAATTACTTTTAATTTCTTTAAATTCGAAATCTTATACCAATTCAAGGGGACAATGGGATTCTTACAAAAGTAGTCAATTAATTGAGACAGGTTGCAGCACTTGATTTCCTATGTAAAAGGCCAGAATAACTACAATTATTAAACCTTAATTTCTAAGTTTGTGCTGAAGAATCAAGACAATAAAAAGAAAAATTACAACTTAGTTGTCTTTTACCCGTGATTTCTTGGGCTGATTCACACAAATAAACACAAAAGTGGACACCTTGTGTAAATTCAGGTGACTTTTGTCTTGCAAAAAGAAGACTGCAAAACATAGATTTTCAGTCCCCAAGGAGTGCAAAACACGGGCCAATGGCACTTTCGCCCCTATTTTGCGCTAGTCTTTTATTTTTGCCCCTCAAGGCGATAACTTTTAATATTTTTGTGTCATAATATTTATAAGTTATTTCCTGCATCCTTGCCAAACTTATGCGCCGCTAAAAAAAATTGGATTGTTAAGGACAAAAATAAAGAGCAGTCTACTTGAAGGATAAAAATTAAAGACTAGCCCATTAGACAAAAGCTCAATTTTTTCACAAAACACGCTACACAAGTTAGCCACACATGGGTTGCCTCCTTCAAATTTAAGCCCAAACAAGCTGCACTTCCGTTCACAACAATCTTAAGACAACCGGACATTTCCCCTACATAGCCATAACGACACAGCTATTGGGTCCAGCTATTGGGCTTCTTATTTTACAAGACCTTTTCATTAAGAGAAACTCAGCATTTAGTAGGGCCGATGAAGAGATAGTCCAGGAACAATTCTCCATCTTAGAAAAGTATGCCTTTCTCAGAACCTAATTTCTGATTAGGAAATGAGTCATCATAAAATGGTAAAAAAGAGAACTCTTGTTTTGCAAAAGGAAATCAGAGGTTCGTTTTTAGGACTGAAACACAGTAATCTTGAAACAATTGAATTTCAGTTGCAAAAGAATTTGGTTGATGTTTAGTTCACATCCATTTTATAGCCGGCTAAAAATGTTAAGATCACATTTATGGAGAAAAATTTTGGAGCTGATTATCCACAACTTCATTAGTATTATACTACACCTGCATTTCTCCTCTTTCAAGATGAAGCCTAGTGCAAGCCACGCAAAACTGAAAGATGATACAGACAAAATTTCTATACCAAAATAACAAAAAAAACAAAAGAGGATTAAGTAACTAAGGAGTATGGAATCTGCAAATCACTTTTGCCGAGCCCTTTTCCTCTCTTTGATTATAGGTTTGATTCGGTGGTCCTTTTTACCATTAATATTATGTTGTGAAGGTTCCTTAGCTTGTACTTTAGTTTGTGGACTGACAGTCTCGACAGTCGATCCACATTTGATTTTTCCAGGCCTCTTGAAGCCCTTCTTAGCTGATAAGAAAGATTGCAATGGTACCTTAGAATCAGCATCACCTGGTTTATGATTCTGTTTTCCTTGTGTTCCAGCAATGATGTCTTTCACATTGTTGCCATACTTGGCTTGAAGTTTGTCTCTAGAAGGACGAGGGCGAACACTTCGTGGCTTCCCAGGTGGATTACCAATTGTTGGCAATGGAAGGAGGGATGATGTAGCTTTGTAGTAAGAGCCTTTGTAATGTTCCCGATATGCTTTAGTGACAATGTCTCTTAGGGCCAATGCTGCTTTGTATTCTCTCGTCCTCTTCGAGTAAAATACCATGGCATTGTTGGCTAGTAGAAGGAAATCTCTGAAGAGTTCACTTGGTGTTTTGATGGACCAGTTCGCTAATCTTGATCTTACTGTTTCAATATCCATATGGCGCCTTATCATTTTCTTGTATCTTGCTCTCTTCTGACTATCAAGACGATGCCTAAAGACCATAGCAGCTTCGTGTTGAGTAATAGAATTGAAAATCCTCATCAAGTCATCGTTCCTAAACCTAGATAAACCTCCTCTATGATCGCTTACAGCAGAATGCCTAATACTCTGATCACAACTGGTTAGTACTTCTTTACAGTGAGAAGTGGAGGCAAGACTCGTTGAGCATACATTGTCACTGTCCTCAATGCTCCCTTCTTTGGCATCCCAAAAGGTGTCTTTTCTTCTCCTCTTACCTCTTCTCTTCCTCACAGCCCCTCCGTTTCCATTGGCAGCCTCTGCAACCTTGCTTGTACTTGGATCTTTGTCCTGTCCCCAAGACTCTGAGCGTTCTAGCTTTACAACTGTCTCTGTAGCTGATTGTATGGCGGGAACTTGAGACTCAGGGGACCGGTTTGTTCTAATATCGAGCGTGAAGCTGCCAGCAGACAACCCATCCTTTGCTTCTTCTTTCACAGAAGACTCGATATCTTCTGATTTTGTCAGAGGAGCAGGAGATTCAGTGTGATTCAAACCGTAGTCCATCTGACCAGATCGCTCTCTCTCAGCCTTTAAGCTTTCAATCTTTGACTCAAGAGACCTGACAATAAGTGTCGAGATAAAATATGGGAATCCAAGATACTTAAGGAAACAGATAATTAAGGGAACCAGCAACTTGAGGCAGTAGTAATGGTAACATGTAATAACCGCTTGTCAGATGGAACAGGATTTTTAGCTCATTCAGATGCAGGCAAAAGTGCAAAAACATCAGATTCGTTAATCAACCTAAGTTTATGCCAAACATCACAAGATACCATCGCTCTGCTTTCCTATTACTTTTTTTTTTTTCTCCTTTTCCCTACTTTTCAAACTTCAGTATTTAACGCCCAGGGAAAGGCGCGATGGCGTGTGCGTTGTTTGGGGGGTGGGTGGGGTGGGGGTATGAGAGAAGTATATAATTATCCGAGATCACAAATGCCTGTTGAGATTTCTCCACAGAAATGCATTCAGTATGGCCAAGAACTTCAAAATGCCAGGAATAACAGCAAGTATTTGCTTATCAACTTAAAACAAGAAGAGCATATTTACTAACCCAATGGAGCTCTCAGATCTCACCAATTCCCGCTTCAGTTCTTCAACTCGTCGTTTTCGTAACTCTTCAAACCAAGCACTGGCCAAAAGAAGGTTAAAGAAGTAGGACATTGGTTAGGGCAAGAATGACATCTTTATACACCCAATTTACAATAACTAAACAGAAACTATGAATTCATTCCAAAGGCCTTTGGCGTATAATGTTTTTTTAAAGTAGACAACTCTTATAGCATGTGACAGGTGGTAGACCAAGCTAGTAGCACATTTACAAGATAAAATAACTCAAGATGGATATAAAACTCCATATATGTGTCAGAAGCCATAACTGCCATAGTAACTAACTCATGAATAACTAAATAAGATCATGATATCGAAGAACTTGACTCACGTGCATCCAAAGTAGCGCTTACGTAACTCCTCATACCTGGTTTTGCAGGCCTGCAATTAAAGTTTTTCATCGATGACTCAAATCAGCATGTCGTAGACTAGAGTATGGGTAAAAGTATGACAAACTTAGACATGGAGAACACAAAGTCAAGAAAAGGCATTGTAGTTAATCTGTCACAGTTTTATGCATTGGCTAGTAATAGGTCAGCAGCACTACAATTATGAAAGAAGTAAGTATACCTCATGGTTTCCTTATCTCTGGTTAGTGCATTTACATAGCAAGATATTTATCATCTTGAACTCTTACAATTAAGGATATGAAGGAAACATCTCAAAAGTGCCAAGACACCACATATCTCATTTTACTAGTTGCATCCAAAAACCAACAATATGTGAGACAATTAAGGCTGAGAACCAATGATCTTATGATGCCTATGGTCCTCAAATATCAAATTATAATTTAAGTACGTAAATGCTACAATCAACTCTGTTGCATCAGAGAATACAGCGCTGCCCCTCCCCCAACAAAATACAATATTTTATGAAGGGACATTGTAGTCATTATATTTGTCCATTTTTATATCATTAGAAATAAACATTAAGAATTTTTCAAATAAACATTCAGAGAGTTGTGATCCGCTTTTCTCACATTACAAATTCAATTTTACAACTCCTTTATTCTGCAAAGAATTTTGCCAAGAGGGTCAAAGAGCCTTTCAAGTCTCAATCAATCACATCTCTTGCTGAGGAATTCTACTCTAAGATCAACTGATCAAGAGGAAAGGGAAAAAGAAAGGCAATAATTTGCAGACTGTGGGTGAAGAAAAACCTAACCTTACTAGTCATGACCTTACATATCTATATCAAGCTTCGATAATGTTATGTTGCTAGGAATTTTTAAAATACCACGTGTCTCATGTCCTTCATAAACTATTCAGTTTAAAGATCCAATATGAATGCAGCAATATTTATGGAGAGTTCGATCAACATAGCTATAAAGCTAGCAACTTTTTCAGAAACAACAGAAATACTTGATCGCCCAGAGTTATATTTATCAATTTTTCAGCCACCATCAGACAACTACGGACTCAAAGGCAAAGTCCTGATAAATCTTGATGGTGGTAAACTAAAACATAAAGCAACCAAGAAAGACTGACATATGAAATTGCGTTAAACCACTGCCAAAAAAGATCCCATTTCTCATTGGGTGTCACCAGTCTATATGGCAGCCACATGTTCCTTCATTAATAAGGACAAAAGTTTGGGCTGGCCCCAATACAATTATGACACACCAAAAGCTTCAGATTACCAAACTTCTCCTGCCACATAATTAAGTGGTGACCCCTCCACGTCAACAATAATATTGTAATTCTATCTACTCAATTTTTGTACTAGGACAGACAGTGACACAACCAAATAATTCACTATTTATCCCAAAAAAAAAGAGTGATTTTGTTTTATAATTGGTCACACACACTATTTTTAATCAGTCAAAAGAAGAGCAGTAATAATTTACTTTAAATTTCTAATTTTTTCCTTAATGAGATGAACTAATCATATAAATTTCTATGACTTATTTTAAACAGTTAAAATTTTTACATATCTTAAATTTTGTACTCAATCAAACACTTTTATATAAATTGAAACCAAGAAAATAACAAGAAATTTGCACAATTGTTAACTTATATTGCTTAGATTCTTCAAAGTACTAGGAATGAATCTTTAAAAAATACACTACTTTTTTAAAAAATCTGACACGCGTCCAAAAATATTTTTGAGTAGTTCAAGCAAAACATAGCTTACTCAGACCCGATTGCATGCACCAAACCGTGTCGTAAACTAAAGTAGGAATTACATAGCAATCAACTATGGTTATGCGACAAACTTTATTATTTTAAGAAGAATATAGTGAAAGAATAGTTAAAAGTAATTAATAATTAATAAATATTTTTACTAAAATATCATTTATTTTGAGACAGTATTTCCTAATACTCAGGACCCACAAATTTAAATTTCTAAATAAAATAAAGTTGTTGTCTCGTTAATTAAATAGAAAGTTACAGTACTATTAATGATGGATCCTACTCATTCCATCTTAAATTATTTATTACGATTTTTAAAAATAATTATTTTAAATTGTTTATTATTTAAAAAATTCTAGATAAGTTGAGACTAAGTATAGTGTTTAATTATCTTAGGAGATGGAGCCCACAAAATCAGGCTGATAAGGAGAGTGAAGCAGAAGCACAAATAAATAAATAAATAAACTATCCGACAAAAGGACAATAATTCTTCCATAACGGAAGAGAAGAGCGGAGATTACGAACTGACCAAAATAATAAACAAAAAGGAGTATAGTCGCTATCATAAATAGGGGTACGTAATTGTAAATAAGTGTAAACCTCGGGGGTAAAGCAGAAAGGATATATAGTCCGGGCACGTAGCTCCGATGCGACGACGTTCCAGTCTCTAGTCCCATGCCGGCGAACAGCGCTACCAAGTATAAGCTCTTCCCACGTACCCCAATTCATCTTCCTGGGCCCCACGCCCATTCTTTCCGTTTCCATCCTGCGGCTCAAAATCCAGAACGTACGTACGCGTGGACGGCTCAGATAATTTCTAGACAAAAAAACAATGTCCCACCCCCTCCCTAAAATGTTTCGGTTTTTACCCGACCTTCCGTAACGGCGCACGTTAGCAACAACCGCGAAACATCACAAGAAATTACGAAAAGGAGAGGGGAAATGGTGTTTTTCTAAACGTCAAATGCAAGGTGGAAAGGTTGATTTTGGTGGGCGATTTTTGAGAATTTCTATGTTTTTTTTTTTCAATTCCTTTGTTGTGTTCAGAATTTTCTGGGTTGGTGTTAATTTTTTTAATTTTGTTGTTTTGTCAGGGAAGGAAAAGCGAGAGAAAAGGGTCTGACGGATTTATGTGAAGGTTGAAGATATGGGAATTCAAGCGAAGAAGCATGAAAACGAAAGGAAAAAGGAGGAAAATGATTGATGAAGAATGGTTACTGGAAGAGAAAAACATGGAGAAAACAATGAAAACTGTTTCTGTAATTTTGGAGATTCGAATTTGTTTCTCGAGAATTTTGGTTTTACCTGAAAATATCTTTCAGGCTCTGCACCTCTGCGGACGAACCAACAGTGCAAAGCATTTTTCTTACTTTTTTGGGGTCAAAAAGTGTTATTTTAAATAACATAAAATGACCCCTAAACTTTAGAAAATGACATTCATATCCTTTCGACTCTTCCTATAATGGACCGTGTTCGTACGATTTGACTGACTTGGCCCAATAAGATTGGCTTGTACATAACACGTGTGTTTGTTAGGAAGACCAGCACTCGTGGACACGCTAATTTTTTTTTTAATTAAAAGTATCTAATAAAAGTAATTTATCACAAGTTTAAAATATTGTTCATATATTCGACATAATTAATCGCATATCTTAGATTACAGTATCATACATATTAACTTTAAGGAAAGTTACTTTTTGTACCGTCAATATTGTCCATTTAAAACTTTTTATATGCCTGAAGAGATGATACTCCTGCATAAACCATACGGGGCAACCAATTTCCATGGAAAACAATAGATAACCAATCTAATAGAATCTCTAAGAATGATATTTGGACTAGGTCTTTTTAGGGTCAATATGAAAATGCCTTTCACATATGGTGTGTCATTCAATGCTGCAAGTGCCTTTTATTTTTATACTTTTTAACAAATTGAGACATACGTTTGCGGCTCTGTGTAATTTTACATAAGCAGTTAGGAGTGTACATTGATAAGTCAGGTTTGGGTCAGTTTTTCCATTATTCGAACCAAATAAATTATATCGGACTTTTTAAATTTATAAATCAGATTAAATCAACGAGAGTTGAATTTTTTATTGCGATTTTTCAAGTTCTTTTTCCTGGTAAATCTTCTCAACACAACTTTCTACTTTGAAGTTGGCGATTAAAGTTTGTGAACATCATTTCTACTTTACTTATAACCTTATATAGAGCATTCTTATTTAGATATTTTGGATTACTTGGTGCTAAGTTCCATTTTCTTTCAGTAAATGCAGGTCTTTCAGTTGAACGTCCATTTCACTTGATGTTTAGCGTCTAGCCATTTCGAATATCAGCAAGCAACTTCAAGTTCTGCTTCTTAATTAAATTTCCAAAAGTATTGTTTCCTGACCTAATCTGTGTTGATTTATTGACAGTTTGAAAACATAACAAGGACGAATAATAATGTATGAATATCTTGTATCATATGCGTTTGAGAACGGTCTATGTATACTCCATATAGGAGTCTTATTGTATAATTACATTCATCCAGACACCACTTGTTACATCAGATATGTTATTGTAGGTTTAGTTCAAAGCTGCATCAGTTGATCACGGAGCAACTTATAGTAAAACTTGAGAAGAAAATACAACATTTCGAGTTTCAATAACAAGGCGTAAGAATATATGTTTCATTGATCAAATGATGTACACATCTCATCCATTTGTTTACTATTACAGATACATGTACACAACTTACATGTGGATACATACAGCCAGGAACTTTAAATATGTTCAAGCCGTATCTGAATGAAGACAGCCATGCTACTCTCCACCAGAAGGTAAAATTACATCGAGAATTTTTACCTTTGCCTCCAAAACCAGTTGCAGTGGCGCAGGACAGACATTGCACTTCCGTCTTGCCTGTTTTCTGCTATTACAAGGTTGTTGAAAGTGGTAGCAAGCTTGGGAACCCGCTGAGCAAAATTGTGGGAGTCCAACAAGAGCCCATCAGTTCGAGAACACTGTATATTAGCCAACTTCCATTCTGTTGTCTTGCTTTGCCATTGGGAAAAGCATATATATGATAAATTGGACTATGATTCTTGAAGTAGGAGATTTAATTGTAATGCACCTTTTGCCAACAGCCCCCCTCTCCTACAATAGAATGTAAGCGAAAATTGAGATAGCCAACAAAATCAAGACATAAGGAGTTTGGGAATTAAGCTGCACTAGATATATCACCAAAGGATGTTATCAGTTAGAGAAAATAGAGGGAAGTCTACCGACAAGAAGTTGCACCAATCTACTTCAAAAGTCTAATACAGACACATTGATTAGGAATCAAGCCCCATCCATCTCCCACCCCCACCCAAAAAAACCAACGGAATCAAAATCTTCAGACACCCTCACCCTAATGGTGGGGGTTCGAACCCCACAAAAAAAATCACTCAACACATAAAGCATCAGGACTATTTGATTCAATATCACGGATCACTAAGCTTCCATGAAGTAAGTAAACATTTCAAAATTGTGCAAAATTGAAGATAAATCAAAATGATTGCATATCCCCCATTCTTTAATCATAACCTCTGCCCTGAAGCCAGAACTTAAAGATACTCCCTCTGTTCCTTTTTATTTGATAGAATAAGGTTTCCACATCCTTTAAGAAAAAATTAATATGGATTGCAAATTTGACCAATATAACCTTATTATTGACAGGTACTTTTTGAAAACATACAATGATCATTCTTTTTCACATTCTAGAGTGACTTAAGTACTAAGGGTAGAGTTGGAAAAAAATGATCAATTATTTCTTGAGTTTTTAAATTGACAACTATTTTGGAACAAGGTACTTTTTTTTTTTTTTGAATTGGTAATTGTGTATATATATTTTGGAACAAGTACTTCTTTTTTTTTGAATTGGTAATTGTGTATATATATTTTGGAACAAGTACTTTTATTATACCTATCAAGTAAAAAGGATCGGAGGGAGTATGCTTTTGCTTACTAGGTCCGAAGTTTTTTGTGCATCATTGACTACGAAGAAGGCTCACGACACCTTAATGGATTATTCTCAAACACATTGAGGCCCTACTTTCCATTTTCTGACTATGAAACTCTAATGGGGATCTAGTAACTCTATCCCAGATATAGAGAGGATGAGTTGGACCACCATAAAATAAAATCATGATGATGATCATAATAATGAAAAGTAAAACGTGTATTCTTAATTACCTTATAAGTGCAGGAAGTGTTTTCTGTATATCTTGAAGATAGGCAAAGCACTGCCTGCAGCACTGAATTCTGTTTTACAGGGTAGAAAATCAGAGACAGGTAAGTGTTTTGTATTTACCGGTCATCCAAGCAAATAAATGAAAAGTGAGCTCCCTAATTACATAAGCAACATTACCTTTCTTCTGCATGAAGATCAACCCCTACAGATGGACGTGCTGAAATAGCTGAGCGAACTACTGGGCCAAATACTGCAACAAGTTTCAACAACAGCTCCAGAGAAACATTTGCATGCCTATAGAAGAGAAAGAAAGAAGCATTCAACATGTGAAGAAGAAATGAAAAAGAAAAAAAAGCTATGAAATTTAACATTGGAAACAGAAAAAAAGTTTAACAGTAGAATTCCATGATACAAAATAAGTGTGCAATGCAACCCTACCACATCCACCCATACAAAACCATAAATTGTTTAAAGCTACTAAACCATCTGAGGTAGTCATTTTTTATCTCCTTAGCTTCAATTGAACCAAGTAAAATCCACCACCACGTTAGAAACTGATCTAAAAACACACATAAAATGTCAAGGTTTTCCAATATATGTATGTCATGGTTCTTTCTTTTCTGTTCTAACCTTTCGAATTTATATATTACCATATTTGCTAAAACTTCTAGTTTGAAAGGATGGAGAGGGAAAACCAATATAGTGATTTTCCAGAAATTTAAAACCACAGTCACCTTAGCCTGATTGGTCACTCCTTAGAAAATAGTATGAAGAAATGATGATCTCCTTTATTGATATATATATATAATCACTGTGTATACTGCAGTAATCATTAAAGCAGCATTTGAGATCATATTTGAAGGAATGTCAAACTGGAAACAAAGGCAGACATGTCACAGTTTTGAACTATCAAGACAGTGGAAGTAAGAGAGTAATGTTTGCCCTATTATGATTTCAAGGAGGTAAACAAGTTAATACATCACAAACAACAAAATAAGTTAGCTGTATCACTACTTACCTTTCTACCTTACTATCAAGTAAGGCTAACAGTACAGGCAGCAAGCAGGAAAACAAATCCAAAGTGATAATCTCCATCTTGTCTAGAAGGACACTCACAACATCAGCTTGTACCTGCAAGAGGTAATAAATTCAAGAAATACATCAGAGAATTTATTAAATATAATATTTGGGAAGAGACCATTATGACAGAAAGCTCCAATAAATGCTCACAGAATGATCTGGCAACTTCCTCAAGGCATTTATAGCACCCTTGATGTCATTCCGTTCCCAAAAGTGACGAACTACCTGAGAGTTTAAAAGACTATCCTTGTTAGAGGCTTCACGCATTAGAGGATGACAAACAGATTTTCCTATATCATAAGTATCAAACAAAGAGATCTCTGAAATCCTGTAAAGACTGCATGCCACACTGTCAACATTAGACTGGCATTTCTCCTAAAAGTTAATTCTATCTAAGATGAAGTTAGGAATGCAGAAACCAGTATCTGTGTGACACATGTAAGCAGAAGCTCAAATTACAAAATCATAAGCTAAAGGTTACCTGGAGTTTTGTCAAACGAGATCTAAATGCACTTAGCAGCACATCATGGCTTTGCATAAGATCTTCAATAACAATATCATCATTCTGAGCTGGCTCACATCGTGCAATAGTCTGCTGATCAGTATTCTGCATGTATGCAAATAACATACAGAGAGTTGTGCTAATGTTGAGAAAGTATTTACCAAAAAAAATTGAACATATTGAAAGAGAAGGCTGCAACGAATCAATGCTACAAGTTATTAAGGAATGAATGTAGCCATGTTCCTTGTTGTATACATATGAATTGATAGCGTAATTGTAAGGATCGATATCATATTTATAGCATAATTGTAGGATTGATATCATATCTATAGGATCTTTTTATTCTTTCTATAGTAGGACTTTATGTGTATGTATTTATACTTACTGATTCATGGAATAAGATATCAAGAATTCTTATACCTTCGGTTACATGGAATTAGAGCCAGGTCCATTTCTGTTTGGGCTTCCGGTCCATGCTCTAGTTGGGTCTGGGCGTGAAAGACGGTGTTAGAGTACGTTAAAGTCCCACACCGGTTGAGGAATGGACTGATGGTTTGCTTATTGGACTTGAGCAATTCTCTCCCTCAAGAGCTAGCTTTTGGAATTGAGTTAGGCTCAAGTGTCATATCTTTACATGGTATCAGAGCCATAGGGCTCAAGATTTTGCATAGTCAGAACCGTTTTCTCCCCATTGGAGAAAAAGGCTTTGATATTCAGGTGACCCTAAAAGAGTGACTGGTTTGTGTCACTAGGAGAATGCAGCTAGTGATTTCCGACCTACTTCTTCGGAAACTATTCTCAGGTTTCGGGTGTGTTCGTTCCATTTCTGGTATTCCAGTTTTGAATCAAAGTTGTTGGGGTTCTATTTTGGGTTGGAGTTTCATTCTTCGATTGTGAAATTATTTCGGGCATTGTTGATCTGTTTTGCTGCATTTTTGTTTCTGTTCCGCTGTGCACTTGATAAAATTCTTGGCAGTACAAATATTAGTGAAAATGTTTGAAACTAAGAATGTTGTGACTGAAATAATTCCAGCCATGTCTCAAATCACTGATCATATATTGAATGGTTCTAATTATTTGGAATGGAGTAAGACTATTTGTTTAGTTCAGGAACCTCCTACTGATGAAACAAAAAAGGGTTGGATGAGAGATGATGCACGATTACTCTTGCAAATTAGGAACTCTATTGATAGTGAAGTTGTTGGTTGATTACTCATTGTGAATTTGTCAAAAAACTAATGGATTATCCGTAGTTTTTATATTTTGGTAAAGGGAATGTCCCGTATTTATGATATGTTCATGCATTTTTATTGTGCTGAAAAAAGGGATAAATCTCTCACTATTTTTTTCATGGTTTTTAAGAATACTTATGAGGAATTGAATATGCATTTGTCATTCGATACTAATACTAAGCTGCAGCAAACTCAAAGAGAACATATGGCTATAATGAGTTTTTAGCCGCTCTCCCTCCTGAATTTGAGACGGCTAAATCTCAAACTCTTTCTAGCTCTGAAATTACACCTCTTAAAAATGTCTTCAGTATGGTACTACGTACAGAGAATGTGGCATGTGTTCGACAGAATATTCTTTTTGCTAAAGGAGGAAGAACTGATCCGGGAAGAAGAACTGATTACAAAGGGAGGAAGAAATAAGACTATGGAAACTAGCAAGGATTCCAACTCTAGCTTTTGGGTTTCAGTTAGGCCCAGATGTCATATCTTTACATGGTATCGGAGCCAAGTCCATTTTCGTTGTGGGCTCCCTGTCCATACTCCGGTTGGGCCTAGGCTTGAAGGGGAGTGTTAGAGTGGGTTAGGATCCCACATTGGTTGGGTAATGGCCTGGTGGTTTGCTTATATGGACTTGGGCAATCCTCCCCTCATGAACTAACTTTTAGGGTTGAGTTAGACCCAGGTGCCATATCTTTACACAAGTGAAGAAAGTTGCGACCCTAACTCCACCACCATTTCCCTATGTCAACTTAGGAAGGGGAAAAAAAGCCTGAAGCAGAGAATAAAAAGTTATCTTCTCTTTTTATTTTTTACTATTTATTTGTGTGGTTTTATTTTCCGAAAATACCCCATTTAAAAAATAAAGGAACTTTTCCAGGAGAGGGTGAGAATAAGAGACCAAAGGGCTAAGATTCTCAATTTCCCACAAGTTCTTAAAGAGAACAAGAAAAAGATCTTAGATTAATACATAGTTTGGGCTTCAGAATAACCAATTAAAAGCTTAATCAAAGAATTGATTTGTGGAGTTCTACAATGAAGAAATAGTTTTAAAAATGATAATAAAATAACTCCTTGTAATGGTCACTCTTGATGACACTGTACAAGTATACTATCTATTAAGTTCTCTACTTGCACCAAATAGAATTTCTTATGTTCACAAAACTAGAGAACACAAAATCTAGCATCACCTGTTTTAAAAGTTTGAACCACATTCCTAGTTGATAATAGGATACGGAGCAACTGGTTCTTCACAAAAGCGCTTAGTTATAAGAGATTTTTTTAGGCTCACATAATTTACATAGCACAGTGGAGGACATGTATTTCAGCATTCACGGCATTGCTTAGATAGGATGTAAAGGTATATCAGATACGACCAGGCAATCTCAACATATCAACAAAACACAACCAAGAAAAAACAATCAATTATAGATAGCACAAGATCAATACCAGCAAAGGGGCTGTTTGTGGTTGCTCAGCATTAGAAGCAGAAGATAACAAGCGGAAGGTTTGTGCTTCCTCAGGTTTAGAACGAGAAGCTAATAAGCGTGATGTTTTAGCTTCCTCAGCTTTTGAACGAAAAGTCGACAGACGGGATGTTCTTGCTCCAGTTTTATACTTAGAAACAGGCACAGGGGATGCTTCCAGCTCCTCAGCTTTAGAGCGAGAAGCCGGTAAACGGGATCTTCTTACATTCTCGGGTTTAAGCTGTGAAGCTGGCACAGGGGATGCTTCTAATTCCCCAGTTTTAAAACGCGAAGTTGGCAAACGGGATTTTCTTACATCCTCAGATTTAACCTGTGAAGCTGGCATAGGGGATGCTTCAAATTCCTCAGCTTTAGAACAAGAAGCTGGTAAATGGGATTCTCTAACTTCCTCAGATTTAAACTGAGAAGCTGGCATAGGGGATGCTTCTAATTTCTCAGCTTCAGAATGAGAAGCTGGTAAATGGGTTGTTCGTACTTCCTCAGACTTAAATTTAGAAGCTGGCTTTTGGTATGCTTCTAATTCCTCAACTTTACATTGAGAAGCTGGCAAAGCATCTGTATTTGCTTCCTCAACTTTCGAATGAGCTGAAGGCAAGGGGCGTGTTGCTTCCTCTGCTTTAAAACGAGAAGCTGTCAAAGGGGATGTTTCTGGTTCCTCATTGATTTTTTTGGTAAAGGTTTCTGGTTCCTTGTATTTACAACAGGAAGGTGACAAAGGGGATGCTTCCATTTCCTCAGTTTTAGAAAGAGACACCGCATCCAGCTTATGGACATCATCCATGTTCAACCCTTCTCTTTTCTCAAACCTTTCAACCAAACTGCGCGTCCTTCCTCGCACTACCGCCACTGCCATTTAAACAAAGCATCGCTTAGAACGTATTTGATTTTTTAGTTATACAAACAAAGAATGTTTTAAAAAGAATTTCCTTTTGTTACAGCATAGTTTTATCAGAGACCAACCTCCATTCACAAATCTAACTGGATGCAACTCTTTCCTGCCTTCTGAAGCCATGTTACCTGAAACATAATGGAAATAAAATTAATATCTTTTTTCATGCTTCTAACTGATGAATCTATTGTGCAAAGAGAATAAAATGTACAAAACTTTAAACCATCACTGAAGAACAAAAATATCAACAGACCAGGAAGTACAGTATCAAGCAAAAGCAGACAATGATAATTTTGGACAGCATGATTTTGCAAGCTAATTATGATTTTTCAAAAAACATTGCACACCATAGCACTGATCAGGTATGAAATGAAAAAAAGTTAAAACAAACTTATGATAATGTGCCATAAAATCTCTGAACACTAGTCACATACAAACTAGGAATTTCTAGTTCAATTTTTTGTTTAAGGCAAGTTTAAACGAGCAGATTCCCTCAAGATGAAGAAACCTGTAACTAAAGTAAAGATCATCAGCCCAAAATTAGCAGAAAACCTGGAAACGAATAACCGAGGAAGAATGCAGAAAACTGTGCGACAGGAAAACAAACCATAGAGAGCTCAAAAGCAAATTAAAATAGAAGAGCATTTTAGAACTAACCGCTCTCCTGACTATTCAGCGGTGGTAGCAATGAAGTTTTCTCTAGCTTTTCACCACCATGCTTGACAGCTGACTCTTTTGCCTCAGAACGTTCCCTGGAATTATTATCCGCCATGAGCCTGCTATCAATGTCTGATTCCTTCTTACAATCTACTGTACACGACAAGTTGTCTGCAAATTCAGACTGAAGAGCCACAGAAATCTTCTCCATATCGAAGTTGTTGCTGGATTGGCGCTTTATGTGAGACGGCTTTTTTGGTATACCACCACTTACGCTGGTTGCAGAAATATATTCCCTTCTACAAGTATCCAAGTTCTTCTCCTCAGGAATATCACGAGGTACCACACTGGGGACAACAAATGATTTACCTACTGGCAATCCATTAGTTTTTGCAGGTAAACCAACGATAGAATTAAGCTTCTGATTCAACTGTTTCTTGTTTTCCTTAGAATCTGAAGGAAGAACCACTTTTGTTGAAGGAGAAGTAACTTTCTTAATGGTTACAGGATTTTCACCTGCAAAATGGAATTTTTAAGGGCATAGGAATTAGAACTGCATTTAGATGTGGACATGTAAATTGAAAATTGTGATACTGAATGAAGTAGAAAGAGTTTATCCAATAAAAAGTTGCATTTCAACTAGTAATGAAGAACTATGATGAAATTCATCAAATCTTTACTTGGAAGAATATGTTGGCATGGTTAAATCTTCTAATTACCCAACATTGCCATGTTGGAACTACCAACTTAAGAAGACGGAACAAGTTGGTTACCCAGATGACCAGTTATATGCAATATCACTATAGTAAAGAATTACCCAGACCATTCTATTTCACCGTATGTGTATGGCTATACTTGAACAAGATGCACAATGAGAGTTTCTTAATGCCAGGTCGCTAATTTTCTTTTAGTTTTCATGGTCTGTTTTTGTTTTTGAGAGGATGTAGAAACAACTTACTATCCACATATATATTCTTTATTTCCTTGGAATCAATGTCAGGTGATGTGCAGCGAAGACTTGAATTAGAACTTCTGTTGCTTCCTACTCTTTCTAAACGACACTCCACGTGTTCCTGTTTCTGCTCCAAATTACTTTGTCTCTCTGGAGTTAAACCAGCTCCATAGGGCTCAATAAGCTGGCAGAAAAGAGCACAAAATGACAGAATAAAACAAATGAAAAAAATTGATTTGAAACATATGGATCAAATGTGAAGATAAACTTAAAACTAAAACCATGGACAAGTTTGACTTAAGCTTCTTTGATCAAGGTAAGTACCGAAATATCTGCAACCCAAACTCCAACATAGTTTTGGTAATAGGCACCACCTACAAGCTTCCCATCATGTATGCACAGATCGCTTAAAGTCGACCATCCCATTTCAACAGAGTCGTGACACATTACAGGCTCCCATGAATAAACCTTCAAGTCAAAGGTGGTCAACAAACATGAGAATTGCTTATTTCAACAATAGAATTACAAAATGCAGAATGCCAAGAGCTAAACCTTCAAGCTATCATCCAGTCCACAAAACAAAGTCCTTCCATCTGGGTGAAAGGTGATTGATCGTACCCCTGCAGCCTAGAAGAGCACGTCAAAACTTTCCACAAACATAATCTTATCTGAGTAGGTTAAATTTTAACATAAAAATCTAATCAAAACAAATGTACTCGAAGCAACATCATATCCTGTTTTCAAATCACAGAAGAATATGCACCAGTATCGATATTGCCCGGAAAAGAAAATTATACAAGCAAGAGAAATTTATTTACATTGCCAGTTATTCTTGGTTCTATCCCTGAAAAGAACACCATGTTCATTTGACCAGTAAAATATCTGGAGTGAGAAGCAAGTCTAATGGTTTTAGCCCACCTATCCTTCTAATGCATTCAAGAGTAAACTGAAACATAAGGGGCACAAAGACGGCAGCAAATACTTTGAGAAGCAAGTCTAATGGTTTTAGCCCACCTATCCTTCTATGCATCCAAGAGTAAAATTGAAACATATGGGGCAGAAAGGCGTCAGCAAATATTTTCAGGAGCAAGTCTAATGATTTTAGCCCACCTATCCTTCTAATGCATCCAAGAGTAAACTGGAACATAAGGGGCACAAAGATGGCAGCAAATATTCTTAATATTAACAGATCCCAAGTCATATGTCCCATACGGAATCTCTTCTTATCATCCTCTGAAAGATAGGAAGAGAAACTCGCATGAGATAACCATTTCAATCATAAACTGCTTATCCAATAAAGACCCTTGTGTTGACAAAATAACTGCTTCAATCATTTCATGTAGTATAACCAACTTACGAAATAGCAACTTCTAAGACATTTTTTAACAGCAAACAAAAAAAATATCTTATGTAGTTATACAAGCACTTTGGTATAAGTATATAACAGAAAAGAAGGCAATATCAGGGGGGAAATAACTTTCAGTATAAGCAGTCAAAGCATGGAATTTATACAAATATCTGGATATGATTTTAACAACCAACAAGCAGACAAGTAAGAACGCCTTCCAAGATCTTTGATAGCACATGGTGTACATTTTTCTTTTTTTTAAAGATGAAAAGTTGAGAAGATGGCATAGATACCTCATGTCTGGTAGATCCAATCAATTCAAATGTTTCCAAATCCCAAAAGTTCACGGTACGGTCAGCAGAACCTGAGAACAAATCAATTGTTGATAAAAGATCACGTGGTAACAGCAGAAATTTTTTTATCTCTAGTTGGAGAGAGACAAGGTACAAAACTTTATTGAGATTTGAGAATTAATTATTTGATCCTGCTCAAATAAGGCATCTTATGATGGATCTGGCTTTAAATATTCCATCATAGATGGAAAGCTAAAAAGTTCTTTAACCATTTTCAACTCTCAACTACACCATCACCTCCTGAATGTTCGAACTTCTCATAATCTGACCAATGAATTAGTGAAATAAGTCCTTTTGCATAAAATCAAGCACCTTTTCGCGTGATTTTGTTATTTAATTAAAATTGATCAGATTCTCTTTTCTAATCGAAAAGTTAAGCAAGTAACATTATTTATGGCAAGGGAAGGCAAGAACCCAAAACCTTTTGGCAACTCCATAAAAAAAGCATGTTTGGCCAAGCTGCCGAAATCAGCTTCTTTTGAAAAGTAGTTCTTATTAGAAGAATCAAAAGTCCTTTTCGAAAAAGTACTTTGGAAAATCACAGTTTGTTCTTGAATAAATTATTTGAGAAGTGCCTCTGTAGTTGTTTTTGTTTGGCAAAAATTTCAAAAGTATTTTTGAGTGTTAAATTACGAAAAAAGGAACCACAACTAATTAATTTGGTAAATGTAAAATGTAAAATGAAAAATGCAAAAAGAAATGTATAATTTTCATTTCTTCATTATTATTTCTTGCTTGTAACTATCTTTTATATGGGTAATCTTGTCCTAAAAGAATCAAAAGCAATTACTTTTGGAAGAAGCTGTTGTTTTCCGCTACAGCTTAAAAGCGGAAAAGCAACTTCCAGTACTACTGAAAAACACTCATTTCTTCACTAAAAGCTTTGCCAAAAACCATCATTCTCTAAACTAAGTGTGTGTGTGTGTGTGTTTTAGAAAAAAACACTTTTGGCCTTTAGTAGCTTGGCCAAACAAGATATCAGTGGTATGTTAACCACTAAATTAATGATAATTGATCCTTATTTTAGAAGATGTAGAGCCACGACTGAAATTTGAAATAAAACAAAAGAAGGGTCAAGGACAAAGATCAGGAGAATCATTTACATCAAAAGAAACGGGTAAAGGAAAGAAGATAACCAAACATAAATTTTTTCTGAGCACTAATTCTATGATTGGGTACAGAATAAAGGAGTACCTGTTGCCAAAAGAAACTCAAGTGGATGGAAATCTATGGATCGAATGTGCCCTTCATGGAACTTAAAGTCATGCAAGAGCTTTCCAGCTGTTAGGTCCCATACCTGACTAACAATAAAGGTTAATACTCTAGCAAAAAGGAGTCTATAATGTCACATGTTTTTAGCCAACTTAGGAATTACCTTCACAACATTGTCAAATCCGCCGGAAACCACCCAGCGGCCATCAGGAGAGAATCTTATGGTACTTATTCCTCGAGTATGACCTTTGTATGTGTGGATGCATCCTTTCTTTCTTATATCCCATATCTTAAGATTAGTGTCCATAGATCCAGATGCAAAAAATTCACCAAAGGGGTGGAATTCACAGGCAGTGCAATATGATCTGTGTCCAGTAAGAGTGCGAACCACTACACTTCAAGAACAATTACCAGATTAGGAGTCAAGCTGGCTATAACTTGCTCATCTAAGCACAATAGGATCACATATTTTATTTAATAGGCAGACAATTCAAAAACTTGAAGGATGTTAAGTGTCAATCTTGAAATCATAAGTTTCTTGTCAAGATCCAAGGATGCTCTTTCAGTTACATACCGAGTTGGTTAATGAATACATAACCATGCAGTAAGTGTAGATTGCAATTAACTGTACAGCATATCATAGTGAAGCAGTTAGCTTTCTACTTGCACAAGCAATCAAATCAACTAGACGTTTTTACGTACAAAGACATTTACTCCGGTTAAGACATACACTTGGCTCATTTACACCAAAATCATCAGGGCAACAGGACAAGGCAATAAAGGCTGTGTTTTCTTGTTGCTAGAAGTAAGACCAACATTCAATAAGTAGGACAGCTGCTTAGTGGATAACACATCAACGTCGTAAAATAAAAATTGCGAGCACATTCTTTTTTGAGATTTTTTTTTTTTTTTGGGAGAATGCATCGCGAGCACATTTTCACTGCAAATCTTTAAGAGTAAAGCTAGTATAGATTCTATAGAATATAGAACTAAAAAGATAAATCAACTTACTTTTTGTTTCTTCCAGATCCCATAGCTTTATTACACCTGATGAAGCTCCAGCAAGCACTAGAACCTCTGCTGAGTCAAAAGCTACAGATTCTATTGGACTCGTGTGACCACTTAGGCTCTGCACAATTGCACAAAACCAGACTATTCAGTCCCAGATGACTAAGTGATTCAAGATAAATAAAAATAAGAATGTGTAGCGGTCGACTCTTCACACCACAGTGTGTCAGCAACTAATTCATGCATTCATAGTCAGACGAATGACCTATCACTTGACACTCGAAAGATCTACAGTTTCCACATATTTGTATTCTTTTTCACACCACAGGTTGCAACTCAACACATTAGTTAGATGAATAACTGATAAAACTTGGAAATATGTGATCCACATGCTACCTGTTTCGGATCATTCAAAAGAACCACAGCACTCTGATATTTTCAAGTGGTAGATCCAAATTCAACTAAAGAAACAACGGTAATATTACCTCAGTCAAAACTAAGTGGCAGCATTAACAATTTTAGAAGCTCTCTACCCTATGTAAATTGCACATCATACCTCATTCCTCAATCCTCACCCGCTTGAACTATCTAGAGAAGGCTCCAACAACAAAAGCAGCAGTAGCTCTTTCAGTATAAAAGGCATAATCACAATAGATCACTCATTTTAATGCACTTCGCATTTTAATTAAACGTTCCTAGAAAAAGAAAGATCTCATTGTGAAACAAAATCACTTATCCCAATTAAGCGAAAAAAGTGTACTCGGGCAAATGAACTGGAAAGATGGATATTTGAACTCACCGCAGTGGATGTTGGTTTACCAATGGACCAAAGATTCACATTTTGATCATCTCCACCAGTGAGAAACTGTCTACGTGTCTTCTTCCCAAACCTTAAACAGTTTACATTCCCCGAATGTGCCACAAATTCCTCTATATTTCATATTAGTCAAGAATCACAAGAACCTATTACGGAAAATTAATACTTCTCCACATACTTGAAACTAAAAAAAAATTACACATTGAAGTTCAAAATACGCACCTACAACACTAACTCTTAGCTAAATCTAAGGACTTAGGAAACCAAAAGGAAGTGCAAAATAAATCATACCGAAAAAATCCAACTATTCAGCTCACTCCAACCAAATTTTTCTAATTCCTAAAAAAATTCTAAAAAAAAAAAAGAAAAGTTACTAAATTTCTCCTTCAATTTTCAGCAGCTAACTATAGAATTTCATACAACACTCTCAGATCAACTAAAAAATTATAACATCACAGTAAGATTCAAACTTGAAGCGCATTTAAGTAAAGAAGAAAAATATAGAGCGAAATTCAAAAAGGATACGCAATTTGTAGCCACGCTTAGCCATTCTGTACTGCAAATCGGAAAAAAACAAGCCACGAGATTAGAGCACCGACAAAAGAGGCCGTCGGTCGTCAACGGCGAAGAGAAAACTTCGATTGTGGATGACAGCGAGGAACAAAGGACGGAAGGAAGGAAGAGTGAGTGGAAAATCCACAGAGAAAGTTAGGAATGAATTTGTCGAAGAAAAGTGAAAAAGCTAAAAAGGGAAAGGGAAATTGGAAAATGGAAAGCTCAGAGGGATTTGAAGAAAGAAGAGGAGCTTGAAAAAATATAGTAATTTCTACAACTTATGTGGTACCACTTTTTTCTTTTTATTCTTTTTTTTTCCTTGAAAGCATAAAGGGAAGATTCACAAAGAACAGTTTACATTTTACTGTTTTACTAATTTACTCCCCAGTTGTTTTACAAAAATATAAAATACTAATAAAAACCGTGTTGTTACAGATCTGTTTGGATAAAATTTTCAGCCTAATATTCTTCTTTTTAAACCTGAATACATGTGATTTTAACATTATTTTTCTGCTATATCAATTATTGCTAGAATCTTTGTTTTTTCTATTTGAATTTAAAATTTTGTTATTTCTATTGACTTCTCCAAACATTCTAGCCACTAACAAAAACCCAGCTCTGGAGGTCAAGGACCATTTGTCTTTTTTTTTTTTTCTCCAAAAATATTGTTTTGAAAAAATGTGGAAACACAGAAATAGAAATGCAATAAATATAAATAATTGAAGAACAAAAAAAAAAGGAACACATGGAATATAGAAGATATTATGTGAAAAAACTAAATATTTTTAAGTTAGAGAACTAAGACTTCCAATTTCACCCTTTACCTACCATGATAAACAATAAATAAATTGACATTTTTTTTATTTATATTTGAGAGTTTAAATAAAGATAAAGAAGCACTTTAAGATCTCATCTTATTATTAAGAAAAAGAAAGCCTAATGTCTATTAGATGTTCAGTTAAGTTTTGTCTTTTTTGAGGAAAAAAAATGTGTATTGAGTTTTCAAGGTCAACTTTAATTTTAAATGAATAATTAATAAAATTACCTATCATTTAATTCAGGTAGAGGCAATTCAACAAAATCATATGTTGTTTTTCAGATTTCCTTTTTAAGTTTTAAATTGATTAACAAATTTGTGATAAGATATAAAAAAGGGAAAAAAAATTAATGTGATGAAAAATTCGTCAAAAGAGAAAGGAAAAAAATTAATTAGACAATTAAAGTTTATATATATTTGTAGGTATAAGATAACAATTCACATAGTAAGTTATTAATTATAAATACTCTAACTTAAAATGTATTTGGAAACATATATATTTAAAACAGGAGATAAAATATGACATTAAGAACATTATCATGACCTTTGATTAACAATTGAAAATAAAATTAGTTATTGAGTTTGGTAATTGCATTTGGTATTGTTTCATGTCATCTTTCATTGGAAGAAGATTAAGTGGTGAAGTGTCATTGTCAAATTCCATTAATTAAATAAATTACTCACACAATCAAAATGGTCCATTGATGCATGGACTTCTTCTTTTTACGACAAATGATATATTTGATATTCATTTTGAAATTAACTAATTTAAATTTGTGATGTAAAATTATATTTTAAAACAGTAAAAACCTTCATACTAAAAGTGATTCTTAATTATGCATTAAATAATATATAAATATTTTAGTTGTGATAGTTTCTCAACTTTATAAAAAAGTTAATTATTTTAATAGTACGTGATTGTAATTTTTGATAGTTTTTATGACTAAACACAATTGACTTTTACGATATCACTATAGTTGTGATCATTAGGACAATAATTGTGGGATTACCATGCATAATGTTAGCCAATAGAGAGGGTGAAGTAATACATTCTTAATGTAATTATTATAACTTGGTAAGAAGTAAGAATAGGTATGGAACCAACCTCCTTAGACTTGAAGTAAAAGGAACAAAACTAACTTATGACAGACTTCATTTCTAAAACATAATAATTAACAATTACATGTTCTCAGTCGCAACAGATTTTTATAATACGATCCTTTTTTGATTCGCGTATAAGAGAGTTTGATATATTTAAATTTGTTCTCTTTTTTTTTTTCAATAAAAATTATATACATTAAACACACTTATAAGTGAGATTTAACTTTGAATTGTAATACAACAAAGATTGATCATAATATTTTTAAAGTCTGATGAAATTGCAGAAACCTTTTTAGAGGTGTAGCAATTATTACAAATTGTAACAAAATTTGAGGTAATGTGCTCTTGCCTGCTTGTGTGAAGGCTTCATGATAGTTGATCATCATGGCTGTATGAACATTCACTTTTTTAATGAATTGCTTTTCACTGTGAACAATATGGTATGTTCCCTTACCATTATGTTCTTTATTTTCCATTTTCCCTTTTTTATTTTTATGATATCTATTAATATTTGGATCAGTTTACGTGTATCACAAATATTTTATCATATAATTGTTATTTTTTATCAATATGTATATAGGATAACTTTTAACTATTAAAATTTGAGCTTATGAGAAAAAAACTTATCAATATTTTGCCTCAACTAAAATTTTATGTTTTTCACCATACGTTTATTATTGCTAGACAACACTAACATTTGATTCATCATTAATTTTTTTTGTGATGGTTGGAAATAAAGTTATGATGAATCTAAAAAAGGTATTTTTTGATTGCTGGTTAGAATTAGGCAAGTATTAGTAACGTAGCGTGTAAGTATTAAAAATATATGAGTTATAAAGGAATTTAATTTGATTATTATATAAATTTTAATTATTCATATATTAATTATTTTATTTTTATCCTACATAAAATTATATATAATTCCTTTTAACTTGTACATGAACCAAACATGTTTTATGTGACAAAGAGAAAGAACTCAACCATACATGATACTATAACTTATGCTAGAATTTATATAGAGATCATTATTTTTTCTCATTTCGAGAACTAAAAATATATGAGTCATGCTAGTTTTAATAAATAAATAACTCATATTTGGGATTGATTTATTTTTGAATAAAATAAAATGAGATATTTAAAATTAAAATTAAAATTAAAATTAAATTTATACTTTATTTAATTAATAATAAAATTATCTTAAATTAAATAAAATATAATTTAATTCTAAAATATTTCATCTCTATCTCCGTCCGTATACCAAACGACCTATGAGTTCCCCAGTGATAGGTGTCTTTCCTCTTTTTCACTCTTTTAAAAAAGAATAAAACTATGTTTCATGTGCTTAAGTTAGGCATTGTTTCATGAATTGATGGTTCTGTCCTAATTCGTACAATTTATTAGATTACACCTTAACAAGGTTCTTTTATAATATAGTTAAATTGAGCATTAATGGATTAATCTCAATATTTTCATGAGAAAATTAATGTTCTTTTTTTGTTTTTGTACTTATAATATTACATAATCAAAGAGTAACTCATGTGCAGCAAAAAGATTGTGTTCTTGTCCTCTTTCGTCCACCGCCACCCAAATACATTTTCTTTTGTCATTTTTTTAATTTAGAAAACGTCCAACATTAAATAACAAAACTATGCAGTAAAATAATATTAGAATGATTGAGTAAATTCCAAAAAAAAAAAAAAGAGAGAGACTGAGAGATTAATCTACAGTTGACTGTCAAAAAAAAACAACCGACATACCATTCTCTCCTACCATAGTGGACCACGTGACTCTTTTCTTTTCTTTGTTTCTTATTACCCCAAAACAAAAAAATAAAGCAAAACATCTCTGCTCTTTTTTTTACCCTATCTTCGTATATTTCACCGTTTCTATTTATTTATTTATTTTGAATAAATTTAAAAAGGAAAAGAACTTTTGAAAATTTTGTAATTCTATTGTAATTTTTTGGGATCATTTGCCTTCTATTGTCTTGACTTTAAAATTTTATCCTTTAAAATAAATAATATTTTCATTAGATAAAATTTAATATTTTTATATTATAATATTTTATAAATTATACCTCACATGCAATTAAATGAATCTTTTGATCACGGAACTATTTCATTGGACAAGACTCGAGAGTTTGCTCACTATATTTTCTTTGATTAAACGAAAAGCAAAACACTCTTAATATGTGTTTATCTATATTGACTTGTCAATTGTTGCTTTATTTATTTGTTAGGAAAACGTCATAATTTCATTAAATTGTTGTTTTTGGGGAAAATGTTTAGTTATTTTCAGTCTCATTGTTAACCAGATGTTAGAAAATCTTGTACAAGCACATGACACGCACCAAAGAAATGAAAGGTAGAAAACACAGATGTCAACATCTTATAGAAACTCATTCCAATTGTAATTACTCTAAGGAATTGATTGCCTTTTGTCTTTCTGCTACTGGTGATGTGGAACACAAGTGTGCAGTTGTTATTACAAAAACAATTTCCTTTTATAAACTTCAGATGTTCCAAATTAACAAATTTTTTTCAGTTTGACAATGTTTTTCATATAAATCTCCAAAAATAGAAAGAGAGAAAACTAAAGAGTTTCTCTAAGCATCTTTCTTTTGTGTCTTATCTTTCACTGTCAAACCTACTTCCATCCATTCCTTCTAAACTATTGCCAACCATGTATACTATTGGAGCACATATTTTAGTATATTTTTGTTCTCCCATGAAAGAAAAAGGAAGTGAACAAAAACTTGGGAATTGAAACAACAACCTGACCACAGAAGCATATCAACAGTGAAACCACCCCATGATGCAGATGGATAGCATCCCACACCACACCCTTTTTTCCACACAAAAAAATGAAAAATAAGATAAGAGGAAAATAAAAGAAGCTTTATATAATTATATGAAGGCTATATGGGACTGTACTTTGACCAGATACTATCAATCAAAAAAAATGACATTTTGAATTGATGTGCTGTAAACTTTAAGTGCTCATTCCTCCTATGACATTACAATTACAATTGACCTATTGATATCATTTACTACAAGACTATGATATTACACAGCTGTTGATTTCTTCATAAGAAGACAATAGATATCACAAGCTACTGCGTATGCAACCTATGATATGGGAGAACAAAAGTGAGCAGTAACAATGCGCATCCCCTGAGAGCAACCTAGCATTTAGTAGAACAAAACCAAGTCCTCCAATTGCACATTCCCTAGGGGGTTTTGCTGTTTCTTCTGTACATAAGAATTCAGAGATACAAACCTCTGTGCACTGGTTTATGTGCAAGCTACCTGACGTCTCTTCATCATCTTCTCCAAATTCTCCGATACCAATGCAGTCAAATTGGGATCCTCGAATCCAAGTTCAGGGCCAACTCTGCGCACACAATTACACAAGGAAACGCTATAGTAGACGGACTCATCCGAAAGAGAGTGTAACAATCCTTGTCTTTCTACCTTTAGCTTAAGTTTATAACTTTGTTTCTAGTGAAACAGAAGAGGCAAAGCAAAAGGAACCATCACTATAACAACCGGAGAAACAACTCAGAAAAGGACTCAAACATTTGGAGTTTTTCTGTCCATTCCCGTTGAAATTAACCAAAGAGGCCTTTAGAAGCATCTAAATGGTACAAGTAGTCGAGATCAGTCCCAACTTTGACAGACACATAGCTCAACAGTAGGATTTATTAAATAAGTCAACATAGTTTTTCTACCTTAACCTAGAACCTCTAGATAAGAAATATATAGACATACTGATTTTACAAGGAAGTAGAGAGAAAAGCCATAAAGAAAGAATAACACGTAAAACGGCTTACTTAGGATCCAGAACCAGCTTCTGAACTTCTTTGATGGCTGAGCTTGCTGCATAGAGTGATATCTTTCCCACCTATATTAAATGATAAATAATATTAAGAATGCCAATCCAAAGAAATTGAGGCTGGGGAAAGAATAAGAATCATTACTCGGACCTCCAGCATTTGCAGCTTCGCATCATGAGTATTAGGAAGGCCACGGATTTCTTCAGCCATTCTAACAGCCTCACCTAAACTTTCTGGAGAAAGAAAATCAAGGCCCAATTGGACAGTGGACTGCAATGAATTGGAAGAGCAATCAGACCCAATTTGCTAGGGCAATCAACAGAACTTTTCTAAATCGCACACTAATAAAGGTTCTTTTTTGCATTTTCTTCAATGGCTCTAGTAATGAGTTTTTTCAAAGGACTAAGTTCCTCATTTAACATATCTATTATTTAAACAAAAGCTTTGACAGCAAATTGCTTCGAACTTTCCTTTACAAACACCTCGGCCACTTAAGAGTGGCGTAGATACACCCTAACCAGCACTTGGTGAAATGGTTCCTAAAGAAGGGAGGATTTGGGGATTTCTTCAGAACCTTTCAGATATCTAGTGAAAAAACACAAACACTTTGCAGCCCTCTAGTGATTAGAAGGAATACCAAATCTCTAATTGGGAGGACATATCCTCCATCTATTGAAAAGGATAAAAAAAAAAAAAAAGTCATTCCTTTCCAGCTGGTGAGCTCGGTACTTTAGTTAAAGGTTTTTAACCTGCAAGATTAGGTGGATGGTTTAGCAAAGCTTAATTGCTATCCTATATGTGTCAAAAACAATTTTCAGCAGAAAGAGTTGCATTGTGTTCCTTTTATGAGTAAGCTAGGAGAATGAGAACCTATTTTGTTTACAAGCCACTCATAAAATTCATCTTGTCCACTAACCTGAAGATTCCTCACTTGGAAAGGACATCCAGCAGGAATGAAAATCGCTTCGCCTAAATGCTGTTCAATCGACCAAGGCTCTATTCCTGACAATTATGAGTTTCAATCAAGGAATCATTTTGTGACAAATATAAATAGAAGAGAGCAACAGAAAATAGAGGACAGGTGGAGGAAAATGTTAGGGGCAGTGACAGGCACTTATATATTTCAAAGAACATTTGCATATCAGAGTCCAGTTTTAGGGCCTTATTAAATATCCTGAAGTTGAGAACTAAAAGCAGAACATATCTGCTCCAAAAAAATAAGAACTCAAGGAAAGTTTCACCAAGATAGCCTGAACCAATTCTGAGGCAAGCATATGATGCAAATAGAAACAATGTCCATTTATTTGACACTTAGACATTAGAACAACATTATTTTGCTTCCTTTTCTTCAGGGGGAAGGGGGGAGGAGGTTTTGGGGAGTGGAACCAACTGAAAGAAATAAAAAAGAAACACTGTCGCAAGATATTGTAGTGGTTAAGAATTTATTTTGTGATAAGCATACAGTGGTTCAGAATTTAAAGTTAAAGGGAAAGATACTGTAAGGCCAAAATGTCAGCACATAATGAAGGCACTTGAAAACGTCTGCTTGGGAACATATTTAATTACAGATCTCATCTTCACATTGTCAACTTTAGTAACGATGACAAACTATTAGTCTTACCAAATAACTCTTTCAACTTTCTCTTGTGATGCTCATTCAGATATACTATTCCATCGTAGAGAGGACTGGGCACCTGAGACCAATAATGTCAAAAGCAAATATTATGACCTCAATATATATAAATATAGTTAGAGACTAGAGAGAGAGAGAGAGAGAGAGAGAAATATTTGGACAAATTATTGCATTTGAGAAGTAAACCTACAGAATCATCCGTTAGATGGTCTGAATCTCCATGTTTCTTCCAGTGAAATCTTAGATACTCGATAAGCATCGGCACATCCTGCCTCCGAAAGACATCCCAAAGAGCTCCAGAGTGACTACTGTCGGTGCTGTTTGCACTGGAACCATTCAGATCTTCATGACTAAAGTTATCTACACCAATCTGAGAAGTAACTCTGCTATCTTGGTCGACCAACATTTCATTGGCATTTGGATCTGTATCAGCATACTGACCATCCCCTCTATCTCCACCAGGTGAGAATTTGGAGAAATCCCTTTCTCTTGAAACATTTAGTGCATCACCAGGAAATCCTTTGTGACCAGATTCAGCAAAGGTTTTCTGCATCTTTCCTATCTTTGTCTTCTGCCAACCTTTCAGTTTGACCTCACTGATATGGACCAAAAGGAATACCTAATTACAGAGAAGAAACAGCAACCTGAATAATTTTATCAGCTGAAAGCAGGATTTGTATGGTAAGACCGTGTAAAGGAGAAGTGTAAACTAATATTTGTTCCTGATGACTTATACATTAAGGCCAGGATCAGGTATTTTTTCATTATCTAGTTAACGGTTTATCAATATCAAACTGACCAAACAATCAAATTGTTTGTGGATCACACAACTAGAGAGTAGAGATCTCAAACTCCTCTTGACAGCTCAAGCTTCAAAAGAATTTAACAACAGTAAAAAAATGAACTTGAAGAATTATATTTGCAGATATACTTCCATGTAAAAGTGCATGCCATCCTCATAGCGGAATTCAAGTCACTTCGCATACCAACTGAGCTCGACTTCAGATAAACACAAGAAACACTCTAATTGAAGTATAAAATATATGAGAACAATAGGAAGACACAGATGGCATGAGAAGGAAATTATGGCACTCACTAGGTCACGCATGTTGATATGCAGAGTGTTCACTGAGTCACCTCTACCAAGTTCTTCATACATCCCATAAGAAATAAAAATCTTGGGACCAACATCATTCTGCAGGGAATAATGAGGCAATTTCGCAGCTACATTTAGAAGACCCCATTTGGAGTGGATGAATTCAAGTAAAGGTATTTTACTAATAAACTCAGGTCTTTGGTACAACAAGAACTCCTCTGAAGCACTAGGAGAAGGCCAATCTTTCAATTTGAGCATTTCTGGCCAACCATTCTCATGAATTCTTCCCTCTGAGTATCCTCTGATGAATTGACCAATCTGAATATCAATCTGCAAGACATTAAGTACAAGAGACAGTGGTATGTTCAGCTGAAGATTAAAAAAAATCAACAGCCCACTTCGACGGAAAATGGACAGTTGTTGCATATATATAATAGTGGAGATGAACCTCATATGCCAATCTAAAGAAAGGTGAAACTAGATCTATAGTGCAAGCAAGAGACAATTAGCACCAACCTCACTCCAACCAAAACAATCAATGGCCTTCACAGTTCTGTTATCATCTTTTGTTCTCTCCTCTGTTGTCTCCCTTATCCCTCTCCATATCTCAATTGGATCCCAGTTTGACATCGATGATACAGCATATATATCCTTGATGATAACAGGTTTACCTCTGCTCCATTGCTTTCTGAAGTTCTCAATCCCTTCACTTCTAATATCTTCCAAAGATGGATGGTACAAAAAGTTATCATCACCATTCTCTCTATGAGCAGCCTGGAACAACTTCCCTTCAGAGGTATTCTCAAGATCACCAGAATCACATACTTTACATCCACTAACCATTTCTTCGACATTTTTCACCAGTTTCGCTACCCAATTCATCTTGAAGATTCGTTTCAATGATAAGACTGAGGAACTGCAGCCCCCATATTGCTTTGGTGGACAGGGTATGGAGCCATTACTATCTGCTTTCCAATCAGAAAGCTTGCTGAGTATATTTAGATGAACGTTTGACAATTTCACTTCCTTTGACGTGGTTTCTCTGCAATCAGCTCTTCCCAGGAACTGCTTACCTGTGTCTTTCTGAACAAGCTTGGCTGCATCTCTGAGGTCTTTGCAGCAACTGAGGCAGAGGTCATATGAGCAATTTGAGCAGTGTCTATGGTAATCAACAATTGGTATCCTGCAGAAATTACTGCAAACAGAAAAGTCTCGATGATGTATATCTTATCAAGAAGAGAAGTTGACAGTGCATATTTCCTAATAGCAGGAGAGAAAGAAGACGAGAATTTTGGCAATAGTTCAACATTTTAAAATTTGAGACATTACCAGCACATTTGCTCATCTGCATTCAATTTTGTCCGGACGAGATCCATTCCATTTCCTGGAGAATATAAGGGATATTCAGTTCATAGTTCAACCAATATCAAACCTTGAACTCACATATAGGTTAATAAAGATGCAAAAGATCATAGTTGTACCTCGAAGTTTTTTTTCTAGTTCCACCTCAAAGCACTGCTGATTATGAATGTGCTTAACAACTGGAAGAACTGCTGATAAAAGGGAATGGAGATACTGCAATTTGTTTTGTGCAGGTATCTCCCTTATTCTAACCTATGCTCATGGCAATAATGAATCACAGATAAGAAAGGAATATTTTATACATGTTAAACAAAACCACAGAATGCATCACGTAAAGCTCTTTTAGCATCTAGATATATACCTTTATCAAGTTGTCTCCACGCATACACACTTTACAATTGCAACTACCACGACACGCAGGACAAATCCTCTGTATCTCTTCAACTGGCATGTCGGAGTACCTAACATTAAACTCTGCAGTCATTGCATAGGAAATGGAGAAAACTAGAGATATTTTACTTTCATAATTGAGTCTCACCAAGTTGAAATGCAGCTTTCGCAGTATCCCCTTCTATCACATCTAAGGCACCAAATTACTCGGTGATCATTCCGCCTACATTGGTGACAAGGTTGCCCCCCTGTATTATCAGAAGAATCGGAGCTCCCTTCAGAAGTTTCCTAGGGAGTAAAATCAAAGGAACCCAAGTGAGAATATCAAACATAACCAGTAATAACAATGACGGATTGTTGACTTCTAATACTTGGAGAGCAAATGAAACTTCAGGTCTAAGAACTCTAATTGAATATTAGACAATATGTCTTCATCAAACTTAATGTGCAGATTACATTAGGACCACCACAGTTTTATTATCTTCATTAGAATTATTTCTTTACTAAATGAACTATCCCCTGCATCACATTGTCCTAGAGTAATTTCATGTTTACCAAAATATAATCTGTACTCAACTATGAGTTCAAACTCACCCCTGTAGGACTGGAATCAAACATCTTCTGCGATCTGCTTCTGGATGATTCCATACCAGAAGGGGGCGTCCTGTAACCTCTTCGACTTTCATCATACTGTACACCTTCCATGTCTAGATCATCAGTAGACTTCATGCCGCGAGCTAAAAACATCTTGCTTTGAGGTGTTTCAGAAAAGTAATTCATCTGATTCTTTGATACCTTTTCCTTGTGCTTCTTCCCAGAGATAGAACCAGAATAATCCCCAATTTTCTGGTTGTCAGCTGGTAAATCCATATCATCACTTCTACTCTCCGAATATATATCATTTTCATCCATTGATTTTCTCTTCCCTTTTTTCATGTTGGCTCTCATTGCAGAATTTGCGGCCCTCTTCTTAGCCTGTATGTAGTGCTTTTCACATACGGTCTTATCAGGCATGGACAATGCAGTGCATCTCCACTGTTTCCCATCGGACCTCTTACACCGCAAATCATCAGGGATCCCAATATTATCTTCACCAGGCCCAGAGGATGATCGTGTGTGATCCATGACGATGTGCAGTATGAAACGTAAGAGCTAAATAATCATCCAAAACCATATGATGAAATAACCTGAACATTCACAAACAGGTAACCAGGAAAACAGAAAGAGGAATAAATTACATGATGAGTAAGAACTTGAAAACAACAAAAACTTTATAAATACAAAAGCTTATTGTAATTAAATCTATAGTGAGATTTTGAAGAAAGCAGCCAGTGCAACCCATAAATATGCCCCACAAGGTTATGTAGAGTACATCTTCAGATCCTAAATTTCTTATAAATCTCACTCTTATCCTACACAGGTAAACCATGTAATGACTCCTGAGACCTGTCAAACGCCAACCTAAGGTAAGTGCAACAACAACTAAGCCCTAATAGCTACTAGTTGGTATTTCCTATATGGGTCCTTTGCTTCCATTTTGTTATGTCTTAGCAACATCCGCATAGAAACTTATTCAGTGTTTTTTCTAATTTTTTCCCATTCATATGAGAGAAGTGAGAACGTTTAGAATATTGAATAGTATTAATGAGGGATATATAAGTGTATCATCTAAGATGATATATTTTTGTCACATAGGAAGCTAATAAGAATGCAAACCAACCGCAGGAGAATCGCAAAGAACTAAAACAAATCAAAATTGCAACCCAGTCCACAATTTGTATTCAATAATTAAGAATAAAACTTAAGGAATTAAGCTCTCCTCTCCCAGTCACCCTTCAATTCCTACCTAGCTTGATCTTTATGTCTGGATTTCACGAGATAGTATAGATTGAGGAATCACTTCCAGTGATTCAAAAAAGTAGCTCTTTTAACTTATTTTATAGATTCTCTCCCTCTATCAAATGGACACAAAATTTCATCAATAAGAAAGAGCTGTTCCCTTCCCTCATGAAAGCAGAAAACTAATACAAAGTACTATCAATCAATCAACCAACTATACCTAAATCCTGAACTAGTTGGGCACAGCTATATGAATCCTGTTCAACCATTCCGCTCTAACCACGCCCATTTGAAATTAAGAACAGAAGAAAAAACCCATCTCACAGTAAAACGAAACGAAAAACAAAACCCACGTCGGAAAAAATCAAATTCTTCGGCAGAGATTGTTCTAAATCCGAAAACTATGCAAATTCGGATATAATTTTCAGGCATAATCAGAAACACTAGGAGAAACAAAGACACACATAAAAGCATAACAATAGTCTTACATTAGCAGCGAATTATGCAGGGTCAAGGTCCAACAATTCATCAAAAAAAAATTAGGGTGGAATAAAGAAAAAAAGGTCCTTTAACAGTTAAGGAAGATCACCCCAGTAACTATTTCTTGTTATATGTTTCTCTATGAAATATATGCGAAAGTAAACAGTGAATGAAGAAAAAAGTAGAGAGAGAACCTGGGGAATTCGTGAAGCAGTAACTTGCACGCCTGTAAGATGCAGAAGACGAGAAGGAGAGGAATAAAACGACACCGTTGAAGTGCTGTAGCAAATCCTGCACTGCAGCTGACATCCCATCTTCTCTCGTTCTTTTTTTTTTCCCTGAAAAGAAAAAAAAGTTAAAAAGGGGAACAAATTCGTAGCATTACTAAAATATTATTAAAATTATATCTATTTAAATTTAAATATGATTTCAAATTTTCTATTAATAATTATTATATGTCATACGAGAACGAAATTCACAAAATATAAATTCATTCCATTCTACAGACAAACACGTTAACGAGGTTTTATTTAGCTGTTATAAATAAAAGAATATAAAGTGTAGTTTAACGATTTTGTATATTAAAAAAAAATATATTTTGTTAATCAATTTAACTAGAAAAATAGAAGGAGCATGAATGTTAAGAAAAAAACGCAAACACCAGTAATTTTTCTTTGTGAAATTACAATCATAACTGATGGATATTATTTTAATATAATTTTTTTAAAAAAAGTATTAGTCTTGAGATTTACTACGTGGATGATATTAATGATGAGTATTCTAACTATTTTAGTATTTATTTTGTATAGAATATTTTTTATAAAATAGACTGATATATTTGTTTGCCGAGCAATTACATAGTTAGCAGAAAATTGAGTGTGATTAGAAGGAAGTAATTACACTCTTCAATTCGCAGGAGAGGTGAGAATTACAGGGTCATTTTTTTTTTAATTTCTTCATTTTTATTTTTATTTTTATTTATTTTTTATTTCTGTTATTTTAATTTCTTTTTTATTTTCATTATTTTAATTCTTAAAATATTTTTTATTTTGCATTATTTATCTTTAATTTTCTTTCTTCATTACTAACCTTTTATTTCTTGTAATTCCATATAATTGCTCATATTTTTTTATTTTTTATTTTCTTTATTTAACATAAATGCATTATTATTCTAATTTTTAAATTAAAGTAGAATTTCATTATTGAATCATACTATACATTTATATTTTTCTTTTTTTTTGAATTTATGTTATATTTTCTATTCTAATTTATTTGCTTTGATAGTATTGACTTGTTATTTCACATTGCATGTCATTCATTTCTCAGTTAGAAGTTATAAATTATTTTTAGTCAAATATTTAAATAATTTTATGACATAATATTAATACATTTGTCAAACATGCATCCAAGATGTTCTTAAAAAATGTGATATTTAGTATCTATAATTAATTTAATTAAAATACTATTAATTTGAAAATATATATCAATCATTTATTATAATATTAGTTAAAAATATATATTTTTTAATTAATATATATTTCAAAGATAATATGTATCTAAATATCTAATTTAATATCATTTATAAAGATACATATTTGTCAATATTAATTTTTGATAATCAACTTTTATTTGTAAAATTTTTAATCTAATTATATAATTACACTTGTGCAACTAAAGTAATTACATCATGACAAATAAATAAATCATGATACCTACTGTATTATATAATTATTAACTTATACAATTACAACCCTAATATTTACATCAATTGCAGTTACTAAATGGCTTTTCAAACAGACCTTAAAGACAAAATATTCAAAAAGATTAGAAAGACTTAAATAAAACTCAACCACTTGGATTAGATCAAAGTAAATAAAAAGTGCTTCGAATGATTACAAAATTTTGCATAATATTAAGTAAAGAATTGGCAGGAAATTATATTACATATCACCTCATCTCTGAACTACAGACCAATTATAAACTCCTCGATTACACTAGGGCGAAGGGTAAAAGAATCACCATCTCAAACAACTCAACCACAACATAATAATGCTATTTACGTTACATTTACCCATGTTAGCAGTAGCACACAATACTTGGGCTTAATGAAAATGTTGTATAGAGATTTTCTCCTTGGGAATTACTATTACTCACTTGAAATCCCCCTCTATGCTAAAAGAAACAGTCTTGATGATATCTTTAGATCATATGCAGGAGATTCTGCACGATTTCGGACATTGGTGGCCTGAATTCAGGTTCCGACTGCCCAACAAAAAAGAAAAAGAGGACATGAGGAAAGTATGAAAAGAAGACGACAGCTCGAAAAACATCAGTCACAAACATTATTATGTATGTTTTTTTTAGCTATAGCAAAATGGCAATTTACTAACAAAGTACAACTTCCTCCCTTGATTGAGTTGATTCTAAAATTTGACTTAGCCTAAATAACTAGAGGGAGGAATCTCTCAAATGAACTTGAAGCTTGTTTTCTTGTTGGACCTAGTTATATATGCAGTCTGCGGTGAAGTAATTTTATCCAAAACACAGTCAGTGATCTAATGCTGCATTAGCCCCTGATTAATCAAAAACCCGAAATTTAACTGGAGCAGAGACTCTTATTCATTTTATATGAAGAATAACCAAAACTGTAGGTCTGAACTTTACACTTCATTATAGAGCAATGAGAAACATGTAAAGGAAGAGACTGACCTGAATACACAAGGAAATTATGTCAGCAAACCGAGACAAAGACTTGGATGGATAGCAACCATTAAGGGAAGGATCAACCATTCTTGATAATGCATCTATATCATGCAGCCGCTGAATAGCCCAACGAACCAGCAACTGCTCTCCTCTAGGGCGGGACCTGGAAATCATATTTTAATGGGCTCAAAAGTCAATAGTTGTATTATTTTACAAACGTATGCAGTTACAATTTCAACAACTAACAAGGTGTCAAAATATATCTGTCAGAAAGAAATTAACCTGTCATAAGATTTTCTTCCTGTGAGAAGTTCTAGCATAACAACTCCAAAGCTATAAACATCACTCTGACAAGTATAGCTTCCAAATTCAAGTTCGGGAGCACCATAGCCGCATCCTTGCAACTGAAAGTCACACTGAAGTCATCAACACTTTATTCATCCATAAATGCAATATAAGATGGACAGCTTTTGTTGCAAACACCAATTAGCAGAAACACAAGCTCTTGTCCTTTCATTTTTATCCCCTCGAAATAGCAACAAACAACCATCTCTTAACAGATTGGACCAACTTTTAGCAGCTAATTCATGATTTGGCACCTAGTTTTCATACTAATAATGCAGTTTCTAAAAGGTTGAAACCAGCAAGTAAAGAACACAGTTTCTAAAAAAGTTAAACAAGTGTTTACAAGTTTAATGAAGATCAGAGCCCAAAAGGCTAAAACGCCCATTATGAGTTCAGAATAAGCACCAAGAATGCAAGACAAATCTCCTGTTATTCTTGTTTCTATTTTGAGGGAAGAAGGGAAATTGGATTCCAGATTCTTTCTTCAAATAATCAACTAATCATCAGAAATATTAGCTTAGGGATTACCTGTCTTATGGAATCAGATGACATCAGAGTTGCTAAGCCACAATCTGACATACGCACAGCAAGCTCATCATTGAGGAGAACATTAGCGGACTTGAAGTTCAGGTGGACAACACGTGGGTGACAAACTTCGTGCAAGTACCTTTCAGTGAAACAGGAAGCAACTCAATCTCTAACAGTTACAAGCTAAGGATTGTGCTACAGAAATAAATTGTGGTGCAGCAAAGCTTTAAGCCTGGAAACAAGCAGAGCTGACTTACCAGTCATTTAACCATTACAATTGGGATTAACACATCACTAAGACAAGTTACAAGCGCTTAAGAACTAGTATCATTCAGCATCTGTTCATACTTACTCTAGTGCTCTTGCTGCTTGAAGTGCAATGCGTACACGAGTACTCCAGGAAAGTTTTCTGTGAATCTCATCATCTAAGTGCAATGCTTCATGGAGAGTACCATTTCCACAATACTCGTAGACAAGTAGCCGTTGGCCGTGCTCTGAACAGTAACCCACAAGTTTGACAATGTTTTCATGCTGAAGTTTATAGATATTGGAAACCATTTCAACAAATTCTTGATCACTTTGAGGCCTGGTCATAGCAGTATCTAGTTTCTTGATCGCCAATAGCTAACAAAATAAAAAGCATCAAGAAATATCCAAGGGTCAGCATCTTCTACCCTTGTACGACAACTAATAGGTTGTACAAACATAACAAATACAAGTAGGTTAAAATTGGAAAGCGAAAAACTAATTCATTGAATCAGGAGGCATGTCAGGTTTATCTACTGTCGGACAATTTCTGCTATGCAGAATTCAAGTCAAATATTACAGGCCCATCAAACATCTACAGTTCAATATAAAATAGAAATGTCTGTCACATAAAAAGCTATGCTTTTAACAAGTGATTTCTACCTTTAAAAAAGTGAAATGAAGACTCAAGATGTGGTACTGACGCAGTCACAACTGATGCAAGCACACAGTATCCACTGATTTGAAGCTGGTGAAAATAAAGATGCTTACTTTTTTGGGAGACTCAGCTCTGTAGACTGTTCCAAGCATGCCTCCTCCAATAAGATTATCTTGAGAAAAGCTATTTGTATACTGCTGAAGAGAGGCAATGGTGAAGAACTCTGCAGAGTTTACATTCTTTGTAGAATGTTTGGCTGAGGTAATTGGGGGCAAAATTGGATTTACAACCATCCTCTCGGCAGAAAGAGCTGGAAGAAAAGGTAGTGGCGGTGGTGGAAGAATATCCGATATCGTTGACTCCATCTCTGAATCCAGATTATCGTCTGTATATGATATTGCATTCTTCATATCTTTCTGTTGCATAGTCTCTGAAGTATTCATTGAGATGTTCTTACCCTGAGCTTTCCCATTTCCATCCACTGGCCTCAAACCTGCTTTTTTTGGACATATCCATTTTGTCATTGTAATGCCCTTAAGATATAACTGATGATAAACAGAAATCCGTAAAAAGAAAGTACACATATGAACTATTTACCTTTCTCTGCATCATAATAAGGTTTTTGCACAGATTGATCATGTTTAGGATTATCCTTGGGCAAACTATATGCATGTGTTTCATGTCTCTTGGCTTCTTTTTGGGCATATCTTCTTCTTTTGAAGAATCGTGACATCAAAAGGCAAACACACAATCCAAGTATGACAAGGCATACTAATCCGGCTATAGCAATCAATTTGATGTGTTTGGTTGAATTACTACTCTTTTGCCTTTCAGTGGGCTGTAATCCTTGTCCTGATGGTACAGTAAATGGCAGTGAAGGGGCTAAATCTGGAGAAAGTATAGCAAATGGTGCTGGAGAAGGCGATATCATGGGCTGTGAAGGGATGGCAGTAGTATTAAAAGGGTTCCCTGCACGTCTGATAAGAAAAAATAGATTTCATCAATGAGGTAACAACATTTATAAGTATGCAAATGAACCTTTCATGAAACAAGAAAAGGCTAACCTAATTGACTTCCCCCAAAGTGTATCAACTAACATTTAAGGCCGTGACTAAGGCTAGTCTATCAAGAAATGCATCGTGTTGATTGTTTATCCATTGTAATTTCATTTTAACCAATCAAATGGTTCAAGACTATCAATTTTAATATATGTTTGGACAATTTCTGGAAAAAGCTTTTGTAGATCTTTTGAAGATAAAGATGCGCAAAAGAAATGTGTTTGGACAGAGTTGATCTTTTGAAGATTTGTGAGCAATTTTTCTGTGAATGGGAGAAGAGTTGTTTTTTGGAGAAAACCCCTCAAACCCCCTTCTTCATTGATGAAATGAAAATTTTCTTAAAAGAACTTAAGCAAACATGGTTTCAAAAAAGGTCTTTAAGAAAACTCCAAAAGAGTTTTTCACAACAAACACCAACTAAATATCCATTATCATTCTTGCACAAAATAGAATTTAGCTAAAGTTAAAGAGTGATATATAGGATGATGCATAAAGTAGAATCGATAAAGAGGATTCATATAGCCATCCACAATTAATTTGGGATTGAGGATGGTTGACTGACAGAGTAAAGAGTGATTCATAAGGTGTGCCGGTACGTATGCAGTTTTATCATTACATGCCATATCTTCAAGTTTGTTAACTATACCCATTTTCATCCAGTGTACCGATTTATTTATCAGATCAACGCTTAACAAAGTAATAGAAACTAAAACTTCTAAATCCAACATTTCCAGCTCATGGAATGGTGAAGAGATCCTCACATAAATACAAGATGAACTTTTTCACTTTATTCCAGAAATGCGTGCAAGAATGATCCTATCTCACTCCTATACAAAATACAACAGATTATATCAGATGTACACAGAGTTCCAGAAGTACCTTAAAGGACAAATACTCTTGGTCTAATTGCCAGTTTATGAGAAACAACAATTATACTGGCGTCCCATAAATATTTATCACAAGCACAGTTGGCTATCAAATACCCTCAGATCTAAATAGTGCAATCTCTAGCCCAAAAGACTTCCCCCTCTTTAAAGAAGTTAAAATCACGTCGTCCCATTACCACAAGTGACCAATGCTTATCCAATTTTAAAACGACAGGAGTACACAGAGAGATTAAGCCAAATTAAAACAAAGAGAAATAAGATACTCCAGTTCATATTCAGAACTTGAAGACAGAATAAAATGGATTTCACCATTTTAAAAGAAAGCTCAAACTAAAAAGGACCAAAATTTCTAGGTTATACCTGAAGGTCGGGATGCTCAACAATTTTGGCGGTATAGGCCCAGAGAACAAATTATTCTCTATGTTTCTGCAGAACAAGAAAGTGATCAAATTTTAAGCACTCATAGAGCAGATGAAGATATAGTTGACGTCATTATCTATAATGTTGGAAAATTTATTAGTCCAGAAGATTACAAATCCGTTAGAGCAAGATCTTGCAAAACGTCAAGGATCCCAGAAAGCTGATTGTTCTGCAAGTGTCTGCAAATAGCCAAAAGTATATATTCAAAACAGGATTATAAAAATTCACCATAAATACTATGTTCACAACGTTCAGTTCAGGAATTATGTTAACATCCTGATACCATCCAAGTATATTAAGTTTAGTGGTTGCAAATTGAGATGCTAGACAAAATCAATCAGCTTTTTGAAGTATTATCCTTAAATATCAATCCTCTAGCTTGTTCACAGGAAACACATCTTGACGAACCAACATTCAGCACAACCAGACAACAATTCCATATGCAAGTAAAAGTCAAAACCTATATTTACTTTTATAAAACTTCTCATTTTAAATTATGTATGAGCAGAACTTTTGTTAAACTTCTTAAGGAATTAATGACTTGTTTGAACTTCTACTATTCAGTATCTCGAGAGAGGAAAGCAGTCATTCCTCATAGCCAGAAAGTAGTTTCATCTCCATATATTTCCCTAATATTATACCAACAAGGAGAAAAACATACAAGGTAGAAAGTGACGACAAATTGCCCATTGAAGGAGGCAGCTGACCACTTAAACTGTTCCCAGATAAGTCCCTGCAAAATAAGAACATGAAGGCATATGTATAAACAATACCAAGAATGGAACTTCGTCACTGGAGAAAAAGATAAAAGCTAAAAGAAGTATGAGTACATATTAATCAAAGTCTTAAGCTGCAGAAAGGCATCTGGAATGACTCCATTAAGATGATTGTTGTTCAACGACCTATAAGGCAAGAATTAAATGTGACGAAAATAAAAGTATGGTCATAAAAAAAGAATATGAAGATAAGTCAAGTAATAGAACTTACAAGTCTGATAATTGCCCTAAAGACAATATGGTGTCTGGGATGCTCCCAGTAAGCTGGTTACCAGAGAGAGACCTGTATATATTCACAAATGCCATAATAGGAAATGTGGATCTAGGTTGAGCAAATAACCTATAAAACTTGATGAAGAAGCTCAGTAGGGACTGATTAACGACTTACAATGTTTTGAGGGTAACAGGCAAATTGGATGGTATACTGCCTCCAATATGGTTGTTGCTGAGATCTCTGAAATCATCAGAACACAAAGTGTAGACATTATTCAATACATACTAGCAATTAACTAAAGCCAGAGAATAAGAAAATAAAATGAAGATGTAACAGTAGTGCCAAATGGTGAAGAGAAGGAGAAGTGCACAGAAAAGAATGACTAGTTGAAATTCATGAATTGAAATCAATGCATTCGTAAAGATAAAGATGGCACCAACATTTGTATGATTGAAGCAAAGCTTCCAATGCCCTCACTTAGTTCACCTCCCAAATTTGAATCATTTAGTATTCTGCCAAAGAAAATAAGAAACCTATTATAAACTGTCATCTAACCATATGAGAGACCAAGGCGAAAAAAGAGGTTCCTTACATTCCAGTTACATTGGCGTTGACACAAAGTACACCATGCCACTGATTACCACAAGGGTCTAATCCATATGGCACCCATCCAGGAAGCAAGGGGTAGCCCAGACTAGTATATAAACTATTTATGGCGAAAACTGGAGAGCAAGAAGAGGAAACAAAGTCATGATTCATGAACTTCACCTTTCTTTTACACAAAAGAATCAGACTGTAATTTCAGTTAAAATTAGTAAAAATGACAATAAATTCAAACTACTGAGACGTTCTGTAGAATACACAGCACAGGTATTATGAATACACAAAATTCAAACCGCTAATAATTTGTTATTACCATCACGAGGATCAGTAAACCCCTTGCAATTTTGAACAGCAAAAATTGCAAATACAAACAAAGTCTTCACATATAGTCCACGCATCCTGTGACCAATCATCAGGAACGGAAACTCCAAGAACTCAAATTTTCTGCTTCCTCTTCCTCAAGTCTTTTTCCTTCAAATCTTTGCTTCACAATTCCACAACAAAAAAAATCTGCAAAACGGGACAAAGATCTTCACTTTAAACAGAAACGTAGACGAATCTCCAACAACCAGAAGAACCAAAACCTCAAAACTACATTCTCATGGATTTTCAAAAAAACGCAGAAAACAAGAAGAAACACATATCAAACAAGAACCTGCAAAAAGAGTACTCTCACAAAAGCAAGACCGTCAAATACTGGACACCCATCATGGAGAAGTTCATCTTTCAATATTCAAATAACATAAAGATTCAAACTTTATGAAAAGAAAAGCACTACAGAGAAAAAAAGACAAAAAAAGGATGGAAATTTGTAAAGTAGTAAGAAGGGAAGAACCCCACAAGCCAGAAACAGTACTTCAAAACAGTTGATTACATACAAGAAAGTTGGGATATGTGCTAACAGCCTAACCTTTTCTTTTTTGTGTCTCTAAACCGGACAAAAACAAAAGATAAAACTTTTGCTTTAAGGTTTAAGCATATCTTCTTTCTTTTTTTCTACCTTTTCAATTGATAAACAAAGTGTTTTTGTACAATAGTAGAGTACTTACTTTAATCCCTTTAATAATTTATGGAACCTCATATACCAAATTTTCCTTGGAGAACGTTAAAGTTGGAGAAGAATTTCCATAATTTGATTTGAATTTATACAGCAGAGTGTACCGTTGGTGCTGTGTAGGAAATAACTTGTAATGCTGGTAGGTTTTCAGCGAGATGGCCCGCTCCACTGTGAATTTGACTACCTAATGCTTAATCGGAAACAAATTTACACTAATATCTGTTAGGAGTAACATTTGGGTAGCACAAAAATAGTGAATTTTAAATATATTATATGAAATATTAAAATCAAAAAATTATAAAAACAAAAATTTAATGAAATAAAAAAATAAGAACAAAAGGGTATTATTTAATATTTTAGATTGAATTCGCATTAAAAAACTTCACGGTTATAAATAAGGTTTTGTCTAACAAAAGCTTCCGACACCTTTATCATACGAATAGAAGCATTATTGGTAAGAAGGAGAAGGAAGTCCCCAAGTTTTTTTTAATTATTTTTAAAATTATGTTCAATCAGTTTGTGCATTTTGATTTATTCACCGAATACTATTACTTTTTATTACAATTGATATCGAATAACTCTTTTTACATCAAATATCAAATTACTTTAATCATCAAATATTGTTAAAAAAAAAAAGAAGAAAGATCTGATATTATTTGAGAAATGCAATGGCACTAGAATTGTTGCTAAGAACTTAATGTTTAAATGAAATTATTATATTATAATACTAATGAGATTTTCTTACATTGTCAAATTATTTAAGAGTTAACAATAAATAACTTAAGTAAGACACATTGACATAAATAAAAGAATCAAAAAATAGTTCCAATACAATTTCCTCCTTTCTTTTCTTTTTCCTTTTTTTTTTTAATTTAATCTTAACCGTCTAAAAAGTTTCATATATAATTAAATTTTATATAACAATCTCATTCATTTCAAAATGTTTTGACTTTTATAATGACTGATTGCTATAAATTTATAACAATATTTGACCTTTAAATCTTAATTAATTGTTATAAACAATAAAAAAATGCATAATATCTATTTTTTTATTTCAAAATTGTATAAAACATACAGAATTTTTTAAATTTTAAATCTCAAAAATATGCATTTGTTAAATGTCACAAAGAGCGTTAATAAATAATTCTTAAAAATAATGAAAGTTAATACAATTTCAATAAATTCATTAAATATATTAAGATTTAAATTCTAATTCTCACATTAAAATTCTACTTAAAAAAATAAATTCTTTTAAGATTAATGACAGAACTTCAAATTTCAAATTGTAAATTTCAACCACACTTTGTATGAAGATGAAAAATCTTTTAATAATAGAAATATATGGTCATATGATATTTTTTTTGGTCATAAATGGTATATATTAAAATATCAGAAAATTTGTTCAAAATTTTAAAACCTATTATTGATAATCTTAGAGGTTTTATTTTCATAAATATAATTATTATATTAGTAGAAAGGAAGATAGATGTTATAAAGAAATAATTTTATAAAAAAATTAAAAATTATTATAAAAAATTAAATATAATATAAAAATTAGTTTCAACAAAAAGTTTAACTCATATATTGAGAAATTATTTATATAATAAAGAGATGCGGCTGTTCGCCTAACCTCGAAGAAAAATTATAAGAAATATGTTACCACTTGAGAGCACCCAAAAAAAAAAAAAAAGGACACATTAATTTAAATATTCTAACAACTGTTGAAAACTCTACTGATAGTCCAATTTTTAAGATCAAATTTATTTTAAAAAATATTTTATTAAAAAAATATTTCTAGTGAAAAGCAGTTTATATTTGGTCAATAAATTTAAAAAATATTTTTGAGTAATAATTAGTGTTTGGTCAAACTTTTAAAAAGTATTCAAATAATCTGTTTGACCAAACTTCTCAAATCAACTTATTTTGAGAAGTACTTTTCCAAAAGTGCATATCAAAAAATTATTTTGGTGAGAAACAGCTTGTGTTTGCCAACAAATTTAAAAAATACTTTTGAACAACAATTAATGTTTGACCAAGTTTTTAGAAAATGCCTCTAAATATAGTTTTCACAAAAGTACTTTGCAAATAAGTGTTTTTGTAGAGAAGCTACTTTTTTTAGCTTCTAAAAAAGGGCTTCTACTACTCCTTAAAAACACTTATTTTTTCTCAAAAGTTCGGGCAAACACCTTACTATTATTTTTAAATAAACACCTTTGGCCTTCTAGAAGTTTGGCCAAACAGTAGTATTTTTCTCAGAAGTGTTTTTCAAATAAATACCTTTGGGAGAAGTATTTCCTTTAGCTTATGAAAAATAGCTTCTTATATACTCCGTAAAAGCATTTATTTTCTCTCAAAAACTTAATCAAATATCTCATTTTATTTAAATAAATATTTTTTTAAAAAATAAACACTTTTAACCTTTTTAAAACTTGATAAAATGGGCTAGCCTCTTAATATTCATTCTTTATTTTAAAGATACTTTTCATCACATAATTGGTAAATGGTAACTGAATGCAAAATGTCCAATTGGCCAGCAATGACTAATAGAGCACCGAAATTTAATTACTGCATTATATTCTAAAGTATAATACAACTCGACTTTTCAATATTATTTATAACAATATTTTATTATGACAATAAAAAAAATTAGAATGATTTTTTTAACATATTATATTATTTATTTTTTATAATAATATTATATTATAGTATTTAAAAAACTAAATAAAACTCTTACGAAAAGATGTAATATTTTGGTGATAATTAAACTATTCCCTAGAGTCTCATCTCATTTTCAACTAAAGAAAACTTTAAGGTCGAATGTGATTGTTAATTAAAAATGGTGGAAAGTGACAAGTAACGTGAAGTCATGTCACTTTCAATCGGCCTTGAGCCAAGGGTAATCATATACTCTCAAGAGTCGGAGCTTAAAAGAACAGTTTTTTTTTTTTTAATTAAATTAATATTTAATTAATAAATTTTAAAAATTAATATAAAATGAGATATTTTAATTGATACGGAATGAGGCGCAAGCCTCGAGATGTTAGAGCGTAAGTTGCTTGAATCTTTAATTTTTAACATTTAATAATTCATATAATAAAAAAATAAAATTAAATATAAATTATAAAACAATTTAAATAAGTATAAAATAAGTGAAAATATATATAGGACTGTTTTATCTTAAAATTCTCAAAATTAACAATTGACTAAAAATAATAATAAAATATCTCATGTCAAAAGACAAATTAGATTTTTTTTAAAAAAATTGAGTAGAAATTTGTAAATTAATTTGTAAAAAAAGAAACACTAATAGCGATTTAACAATCAGAAATATCAAACCAAAGCAAGCAAGTGACGAAGGAAGATGTGTCTTTACTTTATAGTTTGCATATAGATCATTTTTTTATTTTTACCCAGAGAAAGATGAAGAGAAAGAACAAAATAAGGGCTAAGAATAAAATATTTAGATTTTAAAGTTTTTTAACTTCTTATTAAGATTTAATATCAAGTTTTTAAAAAATATTTATATATTTTTTGTAATTTAAGGACTTGTTTAACAATTTTAATTTTAATTTGAAGATGTTTTCTAGATTTATGTCAAAAAACAAAACTTGTCCAATGCCTAAGCATACGCCTGACTGATCCGACCTTACATCTCACATATTTTCACCTCCATAGATTGCCCAGTGTGTTTTTATAAGTCCCGCTCTTGGATTCGACCCAAAAAAATCTTTTAAAACACTGAATATTAGAAGTAGATTTTAAAATTTTATCTTCAAATATCTGTCTAGCATAAAATTTGACCAGATTTTGACATTTGATCTTCAAATATTTTTAAGTGCTCAAAAGAATGGCTCAGACCAATTTTGAGATTTTTATTCATAAAACTTAAAATTTTTTCTACATATCCAAATACAACTTTAAATTTTAAAAATCACAACTTCAAAAACTCGAATTTTCAAATTTTAACTTCAAAATTTATAATTAAATTGGAACTAAAGATATAAAGAATATACTAAAATATTTTTTTTAACTTTTTGATTTTTAAAACTATCATGTGAAAAATTAAAATTAAAATTATAAAAAAAATATTATTTTTTAAATAAAATTTTTAAAAATAACACATATAAATTAAAATGGGAGGAGTAATTATTGTTGGCTTGATAGCTTTTTTGGCGTTTTATCTATTTCTCCGTCAATCACGTGGAATATCAGCAAATAATGTCTATTAGCACCAAAAATGGGAAAATAATATGAAGTGCAAAATATCAAGATACACCCCAAGAAAGATAACTACGGTTAAGTAGTCGAATATGATACTCTATAGGTGAAGGTTGTAGTGGGATGAATATATATTTTTATATATTTAATTAGAAATTTTAAATACATACACATATATATATAAATCGTCAGAAAACGTTTCTCCTTTAAAAAAATTTAGCGCGACATAAATTTAAATTAATCAAAAATCCAATATAAATATTGATCAATATAAAAAGGAAAATGCTACAGCTCTTTCGATAGAAATGCTCAGCAATCTTCTATTCTTCTTCACGTGCGTTCCTTCTGTTACAATGTTTTTGACAAAAGAAGTGTAAGAAAATTCACAAATTAAAATCAACATTGTTTCTTCAACTATATATTTATTCATAATAACAACCAAATACTCTTTTATCTTATCTTCACGTAACCAAATTGTATGAATATTACAACATCGTGGGAAAAGAAAAGTCGTGTATACTTGGAAAAGAAAACATCATTAAATCTACACACACACACAAAAAAAAAAGGAAAATAAGAAATTATTTTATTAATTTGGAAGAGTGTGATGAATAAAGAAAGCCTAATGATAGCAATGTTGCAGCAAATATGGGGCATGCGTTTTTTCTCAACTTCCTCTACTCATTTGACATAATTATATCACATTCACATCTATATCAAATATTTAAAGGGGGAAAATAACAATTAATTATACTAGTTTGTTATTCTCAAAATATTATTAAATTTGTACACATTTATTAATTATGGTTGGTAAATTAATTATGGGTAAAAATTCAGAAAAGTTGCACTTTGGTCTTTGCCAGCAATTACAGTATAATATTATCTTGTGCACTGGAAGGACCGTGAAGAGAAAAAAGTTTACATTATTTAATTTAACAAGAAATTGTAGTCATTTACGAGTAAGAATTACTCTATAGATGTCGTTGAAAAATGTATTAATGTTCTTTTTTATGACTAAAGTGAAGTCACCAAATGAAATGTTTTACGTATTTAGTTTGTCATCAGAGTTATAAGTAGTACTTGCTCGGCTCTAAAATAAATGATTTTTCATCATTTTCCATGATTCAAAATGAATAAATTTCTCAAAGTCCAACGAGGTATCTAATTTATTTGTCTGATTTTGATTTTGCACGAAGTTTAAAATAGTAAATAATATGTTTGTATCTTGTGATTTTAAATTAAAGATCTGCAGTATGTACCAAAACGTCTTTTGATCAATTGATCTTAAACATGATAGGTGAGAAGTTGAAAATAAAAAGCTGTCCCAAAAAAGAGCCCATATTTTGAAATGAATTAAAGATGAAAGTAAGAAAAATAACTAAATTGAAGCGGAGGGAATCAGAGAGTATAAGGCTTCCATTGCCTAAAAGGCTCATCTAGATTTCGGCCTGCCAATGATAAAAATGGGCCGCAGCAAGCCCACAGACATGGACTACACAAAAGAAAGTTTTAATGGGCCAAAAGTAGAAACTTCTGTGCCGGACCTGAAAGCGGCGTTTGATTCTAGAATAATGAGCTAATACGGGGATACAGATCCAAAGGTGTTCTTCATTAGGGAATATAATGTAGAGTTTACCTTTTTAATAAGTTATAACAATCATTTTAAAAAGTAATTAAAATCAGTTTCAACATCAAAGCAGGAAACATGCCCTCGTTTTTGTATTAATCTTATACAAATAAAAACACATTATTTGAGTACCCTTTATCTGCCATGACTCATGGGGAGATATTGACACCAATCACCATAATTAATTTTAAAAATATCGTTTTGGATTTAACATGTCCATGAGAATATTGAGTACAAGGTTAGTAAATTATTCGCACTTATTTTGTTTTTTAAATTTAATTCACTTTATTATTCCTATAGAAAATGAGTACGGTAATCCCATGTAGCCACTTTAAAATAGCAGAGAAAATTTTGGATATATATTTTTTGGTTGATAATATAAAGTGATAGATATTTATATATTTCTTTAAGTTAAAAATATATATACTTAAAATGAGATAGTGAGAGTATATTAAGGTCAAGTCAACTTTTTGGTCCAACTCTTTGCCAATTGATCAAGAGGAAAGAAAACAAAGAATAAATAGAAAAAGGCTAGCGGGCAACCATGTTATATATGAAGTTTTATTGGTCAAACATTGACATATGATGAATATAATATTATTTGTTCGTTAATCACATATACTAATACAAATGATTAGTTCCTAGATCTCATATTAGCTACTGCTCCAAATTTATCGGGTTTAATTATGATATACTTGTGAATATATTAAACTGCAAAGGGCAAAGCCATGATACTCATCATCATTACTTGTGCCGTGGGCCGCTATTATCTCAGACAAATCCTTCATTTATGTATTTAATTAATCCCTGTTACTCGCTTTGATCACTTTTCATTTAACCATCTCTTAAACTTACTTATTATTGGGGTAAATTAGATGTGAATAATTATATATACAAGAGAATCAGGATGATTAATCATTCCATAATGTACTTCTATTATAAAGCTTAACCTAATTAGTTAAAAAAACATTGAAGAAGAACCACCAAAAATTATGATGATGAGGTAAGTATGTTGGGTAATGTTAATATTTTGTCGGGGTTGGAGTTATGACCGAACATGACGCTAGTTTGGTAGGCTAAATTAAGAAATAAAGTTGTTTTTGGCGGATCATCTTTAAACAATGAAATGACCTCTGAGAGGATTACTCTATTCTCCAAGGAGACTTTGAGATGTGAATTAATATTAGTCAAGTTTCAAAATAAGTATGGATTGTCATAACTTCACTCAATTACGGAGAATGATTTCAGTGTTAATTCCTAAAAACTTGGCTGTCATTGCTACTGGAATCTAGCCTCAACTATTTCTAGACAAAAGGGACCCTTGATATAAACAAGTCTACATTATCAATTTCGATCATATACTTTTGAAGATTACAAAATACCAGCTATTAGGTAGCAAAAAGTTAGAATTGTGCCTCATGATGTGCTAGCTCATTTCTTCTTTACTCTACCTTTTTCTTTTCTTTTCTTTTTCTTTTTGGGAGCTGGGGCTGGGAAAATTAAAAAGAAAATATGAGTACTCGTTACTCCCTCTGTCTTAATTTACGTGACATAATTGAACTACGAAAATTAAATTTTTAGTTTTTAATCATAAATTCTGTCATGAAATTTTTAAATTTTTTGAGAGTTAATCTCTCGGATGATCACTCAACTATGAATAGTTCACTTAGAATTGCTTTATAACTCAAAAGTGACTCAATTATTAGTGTTTCACTCATAAAGTCACTTAACTATTGATATTTCACTCACAAAGTCACTCAACCAATTAAATAATTTTTCTGATAGAATTTTTATTTTAACCGAAATTTATATAAGAAATAAAAGCCTACTCATTTTAACCATTTTTTAAAATTGCCCCACTTGACTTGACCCATTATGTGCAATTTTCACATTTTTCATTTTTTATTTAAAAGAATGCTTCTTTCTTTTTAAATTTAGAAGTAATTCAGTTTAAATTTTTCATTATATTTCTTAAATAACAATCTCTTATAATTAAACAACAAATATTCGAATACATTTATTCTTTGCTAATCGAAGCTAGCATTTTAAAAATGAAAAATGTCAAAATAAGAATAAGAATGAATATTATTAAAAATGACAAAAGAAAATCATATTGATAAATTAAAATCATAAATTTTTAGTATCTAGGGTCTGGTCAAATAGGGCGGGTTAATAAAATGGTTAAAATGAATAGGTTTTTGCGTCTTATAAATTTGAATTAAAATAAAAATTTTATATTAGAAAAAATTAAATGAAAAAAATACTAAAAAAAATATTATATAATTGGTTGAGTGACTTTGTGAGTGCGACTTTCTGAGTGAACTATTCATAGTTGAGTGACCGTTTGAGAAATTAACTCGTTGTTTGATATAAAATTTATATATTTAGAAGCCACCTAAAAAGTATTATAAGTCACAATAATTGACTATTCAAAATATATTTAGAAAATGAATAAGAAAAATATGATAAAAAAATTAATTTTACTCTCAAAATTTTAAAAGTACCACATAAATTAAAAGGGACAGTGTATAACTTTCGGACTGTAATTCCGATCTCCTCTTTCTTAAGTCAATTTACGGGCGTAAGCCGAAAATGCTACTTCTAATGGCCAGTAAATATAAGTGTATGTAAAATTTGCGGAATACGTACTCTGTTTTAATTTAAAATATTTTAGTTTGACTGAATATAAAAATTTTAAAATAATTTTTTATTTAAATTTTATAATTCTAAATTAAAAATATATTGTTTTTTAAAAATCTTTTGACTTTTAAATTTGTCCTGTAAAATGTTGAAATTTAAAAAATTATTAATATTAAATCATATAAAAAAATAAGACACTTAAAATTGATTCGGAGGGATTTCTTTCTAACAATTATTTTTCTGTTGATTCTTCTTTTGAAGTAATTATTTTATGAGATATAATTAATAATTGTCAGAGAATATAAGAAAATTAAAATCAAAGGCAGGCTCAGGCATCCTTAGAAAAATTATTACTTAAGAGAAACACTTGTCAAGATAACTTTGGTTAAGTATGATTAGAATCTAGGCAGACACAAGGCATCCTTAAAAAAATGTGAAGCTCATATTTGTGGTTTTAATTGTTAATTAAGCTTATATTCGTTGGTGCCATAATTAATTAGAATCTCATAGTGTTGGAATTTTCACCGCATTTAAGTTATTAACTTAGATTATTGTGGTTTATAAAGCGGGTTAGATAGATATATGTTAGATTTTATTTTTATTTCGAGTGTGTTTGAAAAGTTATTGTGTAATTGAAATTTGTATAATTACTATTCAATTTAGTAATTACACAGCATATTAAATATAATGATCTGTTTGTTTGCAATGATCTAATTACAGTGTAATTATCTGTAATTATAAGTGTACTATTTAGTTGCATAAGTGTAATTACGCAGTTAGATTAATTTTTAAACATAAAAATTAATTATCAAAAATTAATATTTGATAAATGTCTTTCATAAATGATATTAAATTATGTATATAAGTTATAATAATAAATATATATTTAAAATATGATTAATAGTTAGATTAATTTTTAAAAATAAAAGTTAACTATCAAAAATTAATATTTGAAAAATATACGTCTTTATAAACGATATTAAATTAGGTATTTAAAATACATATTATCAATAAAAAATATAATAATTAATAAATATATATTTTAACTAATATGATTAAAAAATAATAGTTAGATTAATTTTTAAAAAATAAAAGTTATTTATCAAAAATTAATAATTGACAAATATATGTCTTTACAAATTATATTAAATTAGATATTTAAGATACATATCATCTCTAAGAAATATAATAATTAATAAATATATATTATTAACAAATATGATTAAAAAATAATAAATACATGTTTTTAAATTAAAATACTTCAATTTAATTAAGTATAAAAACTAAAATTCATATTTTTTTCAGAAAATCATAGACATGTTTGGACAAAAAAATTAATATTATAAAAATAATATCATAAAATTATTCAAATATTTGACAAATAATAATCTGTTAATTCTAACTAAAAAAAGGGCATGTAACGTGAAATAACGAATAATAATTTATCAATTCTAACTAAAAAAAATGGCATGTATTGTGAAATAACAAGTCAATACTACTAAAACAAACAAATTATAACTGAAAATATAATATAATATTTTTTTTAAAAAGAAAAAAGTAAACATAATATTCTTGTGTCAAATTTCAATATAACTTAAAATAAGTTACAATATAATTTAAGTAGATATAATTCAAAAGAAAATGAAAATAGGTATATAACATAATTAAATAATGGAATTCTAAGTTAATTCAAAAATTAGAATAATAATGTAATTTTTTAAAATAAAAAATTAAATAAAATAAAAATAAAAACAAAAAAATACAAGCAATTACATAGAATCACTAGAACTAAATGTTGGAAAATGAGAAAAAAAGAAAAAAAAATATTTTAAAAATAAAAAATAAAGTAGAAATTAAAATGAAGAAATAAATTAAAATAATAACAAAAATGAATAAATTAAAAAGTAACCTTGTAATTACATCATGTAATTAATTACTTGCAATTTTCACGTCCCTCATAGGAATTGGATAGTGTAATTACACCCTCCCAATTACACCTAATTCCCTGCTAACCATGTAATTACTTGGTCAAACAAACATGTCAAACTGTGTAATTACCTAATTACACTCAAATTTAATTACCAAATAGCTTTTCAAACAGACTCTTATTGAATTTTTATGAATCTGAATCACTTCATGTGTTGGTGTGGACTAACAACAATGTAGATCTTATTAAAGATCTAATAAAATTTGTTATGAAAAATGTTAATTACCACAAGATTTGATGCCTTTGAATATACAGCCAGGTTCCTTCTCATTTTCTCAACATTAAGGCGACCGTCTCATTTGAGTGACAATTATAAAAGGAGCAATGAGAGGAAAATTTATCTAAATGTTTCATACATTTGGAACACGCTTCTACTTCGATTATGCTATTATTTTAAAATTTTTAAAATTAAATTAAAGATCTCTATAATATTATGATTGATTGATAAACTATGATCACAACACTAGATAAATTTTTTTAAAAATATATATGATAATCATTCAAAACAGTGTTTCCACTTTCTAAATTAGGAAAAAGAAAACTTTATTTTTTCCTTTCTGCATTATGTTAGATGCCAAAACGCGCAGTTGTCTGTACATAATGCCATTTGAACAAAAAGACTTTGTTAATCTAGAATTAGGGTTAGTATGTTTAGAAAATAAGATTTATTATATTTACAAATACTTAATAATTTTCCATCTACACATAAATCATAATACGTTCTTTCATACGTGTTACAATCCAAAAGTAACCAAAACACCACCATGAAAGATTGTGACGACTGAAAAATAGTTATTAAGTATCCTTTCATTTTAATTAACTGGTTTTCGAGCTTTAAAAATAAAATATTAATTTTGATTGAGAGCGTTTAACCTCATAAAACGAAAATTTTTTGAGCCGAACTTTAAATTAGTTGAACCTCAAAAGGAGTATCCAATATCATATAAAAATAAAAAATAAAATCAAAATATCCTAACCCATCGACTTTCTTAAATAAAAGTTACATCTACCTATGTGTATTAAAATAAGAAATCAACAGAATATGATCATACGAGTTAATTGAATTGGGCATCTTTTTATTAGATGAGATCAGATCTAAGACTTGAATAGATGCACATTATTCTCAAGCAAAAAGTTAAAAATTTAAATAATTTAGTTCCATTGATCATATTGTTAATGAAAATTCTATTAGAGGTGACGTCCCTTAAAAAATAAGCTCTGCAATATGTTAATTCAGATTTAATTCAATCTAAAAAAAATTTAAAACTATTGTTAATGAAAATCACGAGAAGGGAGTTTTTTCCTTGTTAGGTCAATAAATGTGAGAAGAAAGGAACATATTGGAGCGGGAAAGGAAATAAATTTGTGGGGACTGTTTTACATTTGAATTTCTATTTAATTTGTTTAATTCTTGTTGTTTGCTGTGTTTATCTCGATTTTCTTTCCTTTTTTTTTTTTTTTGGAAATTCAACGTCCTGTCCCTCATGGCATAAAATTTGACCTTGAAAATGACAGGGAAGAATGACTCCATATGAAAAATCTTTTTATCTTAATTTGACAATTTAAAATTTGCACTAACATATTAAAATCACATTTTTCTATACATTTGTTAAGAAAAAAAGTAAAAAAAAAAAAGGCCTTCTACTTTTATCATAACGAAATAAACTGTCAAATTTTAGAAGAGAAGGCGACGTGCTTGAATAAATCAAATTGTTTATTAATTTAATTAATTTAATTAAAATGATTAGCTTAGTTATCATTTCGAAAAAAAATTAATACTTTAATCGGTTCATAAAAATCTCCATAAAAAGTTTCTACAAACTTTCTCTCATGTGGTCGTCGGTCTTTCCCTTATCCTTAGTTGCAAATTGCTACTTGGAGGACTAAATTGATTAAATTTTACGTCTGAAATGTTAAATAATCCCTATATAATTAAATTAAAATAACTGAGACCCAACGTCACCGTGACGGCGGTGGCCGGAGGGAGTCAATTCCGGCGGCGAGGGTGGTCTGAGGAACCTCTCAAAGATAGCCATGATAAGGAACATAGAGATAAGAATAGCAGTGGCAACAAATCCAAAAGAAACAGCATTCACAGAGTTGTCAAAATGAGTCCAGTGATCATCTTTTGTTAAGTACATTGGTGAACCAGTCGGTGATGGTGGCCAACCCCACCCCTCTTCTTCTGCCATTTTTTTCTCAAACCCCCACAAAGCAAGAACTGCTAAAAATGCAAACTTTTCACCAACATAAGAGGAAAAAAAACAAAAACTTGTGAATATAGTTATTTTTTTAGAGTTTTTTTCAAGATTTTGACACCATTAAAGAGAGAGAGGTAGATAGAGAGGGAGGGGGGGAAAACATGAAGAGGGGTGATTTTGAAAAGGAGAAGGGCTTTGGAATTTGTTGTATATAGAGATGAGGTGAGGGACTCTGCTGAAATGGTGCAGCAGAAGCAGAAGCAGCAGCAGCAAGACTGAGGTCTGAGGGGAGGGGGTTGTCTTTATCCTCAGCTCTGTTTAAGTACACACAAACACACAAGTTGGAAATATCACCTCTATGTTTTTATTTGACACAAAGTTGAAATGGACATGTCCAGTCATATATTGGAATCAACATCTTGTCCTAGGCCTTTCATGGGGGAATACTAGTTTTATATTTTGTTTCAGTTGAGTTAAATTAAATCCATTTTTGTTTTCTATGCTACAATCACACCTTTCGATCACCGTTAGCCACTACAGCATTTTCAACTTTTTTGTGAAAATTGACTTTTATATTACGTTACATTATACATTTTTAATAATATTATTTTATTATAATAATTAAAAAGATTTCGAATAAATAATCCTCTTATAAAGAAATTTGACTATAGTTTACTTCAAAAACATGAACTATCAACTATTTAGATAAAAAAAGGCGGATTAAAAATTTAAACTTCAGAGATACAAGCTTAAAGTTTTATCATAAATTATTTAAAAATTATTTATTTACACTTATTTAATAATATTATATATATATCCATAACTATTAAGTTTGGATAAACTCATGTAAAAGATGTCAATTGTCAACCTATATTTTACTGTATCAATTTATCTTATGGTGAATCTATTATACCAAAAATAAATAAATAGAATTGCCTCATTCAATTTTTATTTTTCATAACAGACGAAATTCAACCTTTCCGTGAATCTGGCCAGCCAAAAAGTTAATTAAATAAGCAAAGAAGTGCGTGCTTCTTACAATGCAAGTTGAACCTAAGTAAGAAAATAAAAATAAAAAAAGGTTACAAAAATAGTATTTTTTTCATGTCCTAATTTAAGTAACATATATGTTTTAGTTAATTTTAAAATGAATAACACATTTTTCTTATTTAATAAATATTTAATAATATTATTAATATTTTATTCATATTGAATTTCACTTATTTGACAAAAATTAAAGTCCATAAAGATACTATTCTATCTAAAGAATTGTTTGTTTTTTTAAAAATAATTTTAAAACATTATAAATTTTTTATATATATTTTAAATTTCATTCTCAATCAAACTATATCACATAAATTAAAACAATAAAATAGTATTAAAATCTTAATATCTCATGGGTAGGTAGTATGACATTTTAGAAGGTTTCTTTAGTTGGAAGAGAACTTTAGGTTATCATTATTTTTGATAGCTTCTTTTGTTTGTCTAAAAATGGAAAAAAATAACAAGAAAGAAGCAAGTTTTGTAAAGTAACTAAGAGCACTCCAAAAAAAAAACATAATAATTAAAAGTAAAATAAAAATTGTAGTGCTAATTGAATCTGTGGTACAAAAAATTGTTCCATGTTGTACCTATTCATCACTTTATTTTTATGTAAACCATATAATGCTCAAGAGGTTATAATCGGATGTATAATGTTATCAACTATTGCTTAATTAGTGTTACCCATGTGGGTATTTATTTATCTATTTATTTTTTTGGTAAATTTAATCGATAAATAGATTTAAGAATCATTACATTAAAAAAACCTGAGCAATATAATACTCGTCTAATCAAGGAGGGCGCAAACTAAATTATTTTGATAGTTTCTTCGATCTTTGCGATTCAAGCAGTTTGGGCAGACATTTCAGAAATTATGTATTCTAAAATGAATTAAAAAATATATATATATATTTGTAATAGTTATAAAGTGGGCTGAGATATGACCCGAACAGTAACTTGTGAATTTGTGCAATCTAAAAATCGATTTCTTGTTCAGTGAATGTTTTTGTCAGCATTAGTAATTGTTGGTTTGTGCAGCCAGTCTTGTTTATCACATTCAAACACGTTATTTAAATGGTATGTGACACAAATTAATACAGCAAGGAAAATGAAAGGTACAAGCAATGGAACAGTAGAGTACAACATACAAACTTCAGAACATAAGGTTCCAGTTCCAGTACACAGGCCCAATTGACAAGTTCGAAGTCCCACTTTATTTAACTTGAGCACGCACTAGTAATGGAATAATGGGCCCTTGCAGCTCCCTTATCAACATTAGGGCCCAGCCCAATAACTCTTCTGCTTCTGTCTAACTTGGAATAGCCACTTGTCTTGTCCTTCTTTTATATCAAAAAGCCTCACTATTTCTCCACCAACTTGAAAGTTGATACTTTTCAAAAGGAAAATTTCCCAAATAAATTCCTATTTAAAAAGTTTTTCATGCAGCATACTTCATTTTTCTGTTAATGTGACTATATCCTGCACTTTAAGTGGTGCATTTTAGAATCAGTTTTGTGTGAAAGAGTTTTGATCATATAGTGAAGATACTACTATATGCTTATATTTAGTCTATAGTACATAAATATTGTTGGTATAATTGATAATCTATCTTATTTCAAGATGATATATTTCTCTTTTTACAAAGATTATTTATAAATGCCTTTCAAGTAATTTGATAATATAAAATAATAAAAATAAAAATAAATTAATTTGGACATCACAATTATTATGTTATACTCCTATCTATGCATATAAAAATAATGAAAGAAAATGATTTTTTTTTTTTAATTTTCAGGAAAGAGGGTGGTGAGAAATGAGTTTGGGGTTATGGTATGATCACAAAATCTCATTTATCAAGAACACATGTTAGCGGTCCCCTATTGTGAAAAATTCAAAAGCTTTTCTTTACTCCCCTTTTGAATCTTCCACTATAACAAGATGGCCTGCCTCTCTGACTTGTCTAATTATTAGCCAAGAGAAAATTTGTAAATTTCCTACCTAATGATTTTTCAGAAAATTTTGATTTATGATTCATATTTTTTATTTATAAGGTAGAAATAAAAAGTTTTTAAAATTATATTAGATATATTATTATTGTTAATTTATTCTTTCCACTTTGTAGAAGAGAGATTTAAGTGCTAGATATCATTATCACTAACCTTTTCTTTTTTTTTCTTTTTGAGTCTCTCTCATCCTAAGTTTCAACAGAGAGATTTGAACAAAAAGTTAAATTTCTTTTCTGTTAAATCACATCACTAACTCAAATAAAAATTAAATGTGAAATCAAAATCAATCAAAAGTTGTTTTTCAATAATAATAATAATAATATGGTGTTTTTATTTTTAAAATAATGAAAGTAAGGAGTAACTGAATAAAACCGAGGCAAAAAAAAGATAGCCAGAACGACATCCTTAGCTGCTCTAGTGAATTGTAAAGCACATCATCTATATGGTCCCTAAAAAGCTTTCTATCATACACGTCAGCAAAGTATTTCCAGCTCATCATGTACACGTGGCATGAACTGTACTTTGTCTGGAATGATGACCCATGAAGGGGCAAATTAGTCAAAAAAGTAAGAAATATTCGTACTGTCCATGAGAGGGGCCCCCAGCCGACATGTCAGCTCTCAAAATTGTCGGACTTGCCAGGTTTCCACCAACAAAATGGGAGGGTCGCTGTCCCACCTGTCAACGGCTAAGATTTCATCCTATATTTTATTTTATTTATAATACCTCTACCATCTCACTTTTTTTTGCTTTTTTTTTTTTCATTTCAATTTGTGATCTTTAAAATCTTAAAATAAAAAAGGAAAGATATTTGTCATTTGAATAACTCCCTCTTACCTTTTCATATACTTTATTATAGTTGGTTTATAAAAAAAAAAATCTTGAAAAATTATAATTTTACTAAAAGTGAAAGGATAAAAATAAGAGGTGTTGTTGCCACAACGAATTAGTGTAGTTCCATTGAAGTTTCTGCGATAATGAAATAAGGCATGCATACAAAAGGGAAAAAAATTGTAATAGAAGAGGCCTACTTGAATATATGTTGCAGAGGAGGACTCTCCAACATATGTTAAAGTTGGAATGTGAAAAAGTCTCATATTAGAAATTGAAATTGGAAAAAGAGAATTGTAGAAATTGACTTCTATTTGTAAGATTATCTATTAATAGTGAACTTGAATATATGAATTATTAGATTATTTATGACTGAACAATCTCCTTATGTGGTTACCTAAAAAATGTATGAGAGCAAAAAATATCATTAATGAAAATCAAAGACTTCACTTGGAATTAAACAGCAGGTCCTAACTAATTTTGTAAATACACAAACAAATAATACTAATCAACTTGCTAAAAGTTTTTATTTTTTCTTTCTTTTCCTCTCTTCGTCTCAAATTATTCATCCTTTTTCTCTTCACATGTCTCTTAAAAAATATTAACTGAAAAGAATCTTCTACTACTTTAATTTTCATTTATATCTAAATTATAATTTTTATTTATTAAATATTTACTTAATAATTATATTAAGTAATTATTAATATTTTACCGTGAAATAAAATAGAATGGTCAAGTCAAGTCACAAGCTAAATGAGTCAAAAGAAGGAAGCGCATGCGCAAGAAGAACATCACACGTGAGATCGCTTGTGGCAGTACACAAAACTTTTACGTGCGCCCAAACATGTGGGCTGTGGCTCCTTACGTACTGACCCTATGACCTTTTTTTCTTCAGAAAAATGTTTGTAATTCCCGCAGAGCTATTCTTTTTTTAAAAATAGCGAAGAGTCTTAAGCATAATTAAAGTATTTAAATTTTTATTTAAATTATTAAGTATTTATTTTTTTAATATAAACTATTATTAAATACACCTCAATTATAAATTATATATTTTTTTCTATATGATATATCACTATAGTTCAGGTAGGAAAAGAACAATCGATAGTTTAAGTGTGTTTCGATAAACATTTAATGATAGTTTAGGTAGGAAAATCACAATCTTAATAGTTTAGATATAAAGCTCAAAAAATTATGATATTTCAAATATGTTTTTCACCTAAAATATTATTGTCGGGAGAGGAACAAAAGCAAAATCTTTAATTCATAGTTCATTTTTACATATTATATTATTAATAAAAAATATTTTTATAGGCCATAGAACGGAATACTAGGTAAGTAATGATATTTGAATTCATGGCCTCAATTGTGAAAGGCAAGAAGCTCAACGTATAAACTAACTCTATCAACATCGTCAACAAGTCGTTTTAATTATTGGATCCGCAATTAGAAATTCATATAACATTTAATAAAAACTTTTAATATAAATATGTGATCTAATAATGTTAGCTCCATGCATGAATCATCTGAAAACAAAATGAAAAATCATTGTACATACACATCTCAAAAGTTCAATTGGGACAAAATTTTCACAGTTTGTCGCTTGGCATCCCGGCAATTAGTCATCGGATTGGCCGACTCAGAGAAGAAAAAGGTGAAAAAATTGCTGAGTCTTTATCTCTTCTTTTAATGAGATGTTCTTTTCTTAAATGCTTTTTCAGTCAAATTGCAACTCTTTGGATGCTGTTAGATACTAACTACCACTTTAAAAAGTAATAAAGTTGGTCACTGTTTGCATCTCTTTTTGATCCTTCTACTCTAGGCCCATATCTATGTCGGATCAATCATGCATGCTTTTTTGTGGCATTAATATTATTTGCATATATAATATTCTATTTTACTGTTAAGAAATATATTCACATATAATTTTCAGTATATACCAAAGAAATTGTTAGTATAAATATGAACAGACTCTGATCATTTGATAAAACGTGAGAGAATTCGGTGCTTACTTATAAATTATGTTTGTGTTATAAGTCGAGAGCTTGAAATAAAAAGAAAGTTGTACTTTTCTGTTTTAATTAGTTTGTCTCGTTTTCACTTAACACAAAATTTAAGAAAGACTTTTAAATTATGTTTTTAAACTAAAAGATATGTAAAGTGTATGAAAATATCTTTTAATCTTATTATTTTAATAAAGGATTTGTCGAACGACTCCTTCTATTTGGACCTTTCCTCTAGCTTAGGCAAGATCCATGAAAGTAGGCACTTAATTGGTGCTATAAAGCAAACATCATTTGAATCTTGGAAGGCTAGTAGTCAATTGATTGCAGACAAGCCGAAAAGCAGTTAATCATAGTTTAACACACTAATGAGTGTCACCAAATCTTCTAATCTAGTACTACTACTACTACTTAGGCAAATCCCCAAAAAGAAATTTTAAAAATAGATTCCATGCTAGTAGTTGTAACTAGGGACAATTGAAAATTTGTAGAAAAATCCATTGTCAACGAAAAGATCTGTTTTCATAGACCTAAGTAGGGACATTAATGGTCCAGCATCATCATCATTTATGGGGCTTAATGCCATACAAAGCTTAAAGACCTATACTAGCAGTAAGGAGCCTAGCTAGAAAGACATAATCAAATCATGTCTACTTAGTCCTCTCTTTTTTTTCCCTATTTTAAGCAAAACATAAAGTTTAATTTGGTTGTTTCCTCTGGTGAAGGAAAAAGGGATTTCCCCACATTTTTTTTAATTCTATATTTTCTTGAAAAACAAGTGATCGGAAATTGATTGATATAAGTATTTGATCGAAATTTCAGTATGTAATTAACTTTTTTTTTTAAGAAAAATATACGTGAGACGATGAGAAAAGAAATAGATAAAAACACAAAATTTATGAAATAATAAGATTGTACTATATCTAAATGGTACAATATTTTTGTTTCTACTATTGTTGCTTAAGAAAGTCTCGCACCCTAATAGAGTTGGACAACACAACAATGACTACATAGCTCTCTTTCTCCTTCCTCTTGTATTGGTTCGAAGCTCGTCCAAGCACCTCCCGTTGCTGACGTGTCAAATGAGTATACCATTGATATCATTTTCCATGGATCATCGATCGATCGATAACCTGCCAAAAAGTACAAATGTGTCCCAATTGGGGCCATCGTTAAGTATAGTCGATGAATAGGTTGTCCATTTTCTTCAAAGGGAAAAATGTTCTTTTGTGAACCTTCAACCATGTACCAAATATTAAGTTTCCCATCATAGACCTCAATATGACCTTTCCATGCATTAAGACAATCCCCAGAGCTAAATAACCTACCATCTACCTCAACAATTTGATTAGCTGGCACATCCAATTGCCACATCCCTGCCACGAGGTCCCATTGTCCCCTTGACATGTCATACAGCTCAGCCGAACAACGGTCAACGTATTGCGAAAACCCTCCACCTTGTACAAATCCACCAACCACGTGGATTTTCCCTTGCCACGTCACGCCAACACATTTGCACCTTGACCTATTCATGTTTGGCAATAAAGTCCATCGACCATCATCAACTAAGGGATCATAAACCTCAGATGATGAAGTGCCCCTAGCACTACCCAAAGTCGATTGCCCTCCAGCTACATAAATCTTATTGTCCTCAACAACATATGCAAAATTGTAACGTGGTACATTAAGTGACGCACATTTCGACCATTGATCAGAATTAATGTCGTAACGTAACACCGACGATAGGACATCGATGTCACTATCGAAAAATTCATCGCTTCCATATTGAGAATTTTGAGTTTTTTCTTTTTTACAGAGTCGACCACCAATAATGTAAAGTGAGTTCGAGATTGAGACCATAGCGAATTCCTTGAGTATGTGATTTTGGGGCAAATCGGGGATCGACGTAACGTAACTCCAAGTGTTGTTAGAAGGATCATAATATGCTATCCAATTTGTAATATTGGCATCACTTGTCACAATGGTTGAGCAGAATGATGCAAAAATAGAGTACCTTGACGTGGAATTTTCCGGTGAACGCGGCGCAGCTCGAGACGGAGATGGGAACGGAAGAGAACCCATAAATTCGACTGAGAAAAACTAACCCGCACCGGGTGTTTTCAGATAAAAAAAGGTGATGAGTAATGTAGTAACTAAGTAGTTTTTGGTGCAAAGGATGGGAAATATATATGTTCAACTTCATATATGTAACATCTTAAGTGGTAGGACGGATAATACTATGAAAAATTGTTTGTTAGCATCCGATGTTATGTTTTTATTAGAATGTATCGAAAATTTTGGTTCTATCTGATTGTGTTTCTTATTACTTGGCATAAGCCTGATTCGGCTACTCTGAGTAAGACGATTTTATTCTCTCCGTTTCAATTTATTTATTATACTTTTCTTTTTAATTTATTTTAAAATTAATTTTCTTTTCTCTTTCTAGAACTCTTTAACTTCAATTTCCTACTTAATATGTTTAGATCACAAGATTAAAGGACATTTTAGTATATTTTATATATTTTTAATTTAAAATCACATAATTCAAAAGTTTACTTTATTTTCTTAACTACGCGTCTAGTCAAAATCAAACAAACAAACTGAAACGAAAAGAGTACTAATATTATCTTACACCTTGAAGATTTATCGACTGCAATTTTTTTCTTCACCGAACCTAAATACTTTATACTACTGCATCAACAAATTACATAATTTAAATGTATTCTTAGCATACAATGTAGCTAAATTATGAGTTTTATATTTAAAATTCATAACATGATAGAATATGTTTGAGAATATCATTCTCAAATATTATTTTCATATATTACTTTTATCTCGAATGAAGTAACCATTCGTTTCATAGTGTAATCATCCATCAACATTGAGAAACATCATCCAATGGCTTCACATGAAGCCTGCAATTTTTGTCTTTCGTTAAAACACTTTCTTGGGCCATATATTATATAGACTGGCCAACAAAATCTTATCAATATTGTTTCAACAAGACAACAACTAGACCCTATTGTAAACAGTGCAGAAAAATGACATAAATATCCCTTATTATTGCGGTAGATTTAAAGTAATATTTACGAGCAATTTTAATTTTTTAATTTATCAATAATAAACACTTTTAGTTTCTGTCAAATATTTTAATAAACGTTACATATCCTAGAACCGCGATACAAAAGTTTACATGATCAAATATGTAACGTTTATTAATATATTGCATCAAACTCTATAATGATAGGTTGAAAATAACAGAAACTACAAGAACTGCACCTCCAAATATGAGTTCTTGCTAAAACCTTCACTTTAATATAATTCACATCAAATTTAACAAATAAAATTTATTAAATATATAATGACGATTAAAACTGTTCACTTTACTAAAATTAAAGAACCAAAATTACTCATTGATACGTTAATGAACTACTTATAACGAACCCAAACGTAAGAAACCATCTTTGTTACTTCTAGTAGCAATGCACATTAATATTGTAAGTGGTGTGTTGAGAATCCATGGAATAAGGTATATATTATAACTCTTATATTTATTTAGCAATATCCTTTTTTTGCTTGAAATTTTTTTATTGATTTTTTTCTAAAACAATTCATAGCATGCAACCACTACAAGCTACTCAATACAAGATGTAATAATTACATACTGTGAGATGAAAGGAGTAGTCTCTCATCTCTTTGATTTTATTATAACTGTCTCAAAAGTCAAAACTCTAGCAATTGTGTGAAGCCAGAAAAATAGACATTCCGGATTTTTTTTTTAAAGAAAAAAGACAATTCGCTATACTACGTATATATAGCAGTAAAGTCAAAATTTTTATTAAAAGTATTCAAGATTTTATATATATGCATGAAAAATAATTTTTAATTCGTATACTTTGCATATATTTTATATACGTAATATAATTTTTTGACAAAAGATATTCGACTGATCACCGTTTGTTATGGGTGGCTACGTCACTGCAAACACGTCCGGCATTTATTCATGTAGGATTTAAAAAAAGATAGCAACTGAAGAAGATATGATACAAAAAATCTATACGTAATTTACAAATCACATTAAAATAATAATGTTACCGTAATTCTAAAACTCTCTCTAAAAATTTAAAAAGCATGCAATAGATACCATATGCATCACTAAAATATGAAAACATATGGCAAAACTTTTCCTAGGAAGGTTTAATTACCATCACTCAATATTCAAGAGCTGAAAAAATAGTATTAAATTAGTATATAGGAGCGGATGATCATGGCATGCCCCTCTGTCCATAGTAATATTTTATGTATGTAATAAATCATGTATTCCAATAGGAATACTTATGTTAACAAGATTTTATTTTATTTTTATAGCATAATTAACCCCACAAGTAATATATATAGGTCTGGGAATTCCCCCATTATGAACCTTTGGTGTGCATCCCACTCTGAAAAAGTAAAGGGAAGCAAATCCAAATGAGATACTCTTTTTATGGTGTAATATTATATTACTACAGTAGCACTATTAAAGGGTGCAAATTACATCATATGGGAATCTAGCAACACTGTAGTTGTCGGAGCCCAGCAGGAATTCGGTGCTTAACATATTACACCTTTGCTATTATCAATAAACAACTCCTTTTTTTAGTACTACTACTTAGTATTAGTAAAATATCTTTTCCAGTTTGCTTTTTTAATATACAATTATTCTTTGGGATAAATAACTTTTTCGTGAGTACAAATTTATATTTTTATACTAAGATGTTTTAAAACTTATATTCCATTTTTCTTGTAATTTCAAAACATATTATGATATATAGAAGTATTTTTAGAAGTTTGGAAAATTTAAATAGCGCACTCGATTTGATTATCTGAATTTTCACTTTATTGATGAAGATTCGACTCCCCACGTTATAATTCCTTTCTTCTGCCCTACCCCCAATGTAATTAAAGTAAAATAATGGAAATGCAAATTTGAGGATAATATTATCATCGATTGTAATAGGGTGATAAGTGCCCTCCATTTATTTTGGAGCTGTGACAATGGAATGGATAGGAAGCGCTTTACTCCATATTGGGGTTTTTCATCACGAGTCTCAATTAATCAAATTTCAAAGCAGGTTGGCAATCAAGAAAAGAAAATCTGAGGATAATAATGTTAGCGGGCTGAAATAATCTAATTGGGTCCATCTACTTCTTATTTCTAGAGTGAGCTCTTATTGGATTGAGTACAAATCAGTCCCAATATCAATGTAAGCCCATTTAAGAAAAATGTCCGAACTTTGTACAAAGGAAGGCTCTTTCCTCCTCTTTGAAATATGTTATTCCAAAAAATGGTTCTTGTATTTATCAACCCAATTTGTTTAACAAGTAAATAATCAAAAGGATAAAAAGGAAAAAAGAAAGATACATAATAGTTTCAACACCTCCATTAAGCTAGACCACATTGGCAACTTCAGAGTTATATTTGACCTATTTTATCTTCAAAACTTTAAAAAACTTTATTTCCTGGTGTTTGGTAAAAGAACAGTGAAAACTGAAAAAAGCTAGAGAACTTTATTTATTTATTGGTAAAAGCTCTACAAAATTTTGAACCAAATGCCACCTAAAACCCAGAGGTGCCCAAGTGGTGTATCCAAGCTCTTGCTGGAACAAGTACTGGTAAAAAAATCAGGCAAATTTCAAACTTTCCGATTAATGGTGTAATCAGTAATCGTGTAGCCATGATTAAGATAGGAAGGTACAACTAGGTCTGTGTATATTGAAATTTATCCTGTTGCCAATCTAACGTATGCCTAAGAAACCATAAAATTCAATGAAAATGAATCAACCAGCAACAAGTGGTGGTTTAAGGTCTTCTTGCCTTAGCTCTATTCAGGGATGCAATGTGAATCGTTCAGGGAACTTGGATCGTATCTTAGGCAGCAGTATTTTCAAGTGATGCACTCCACAGATTGGTTATGTGAGGGTAAGAAGCTTTTTCATCAAGCTGGTTCTGTGCCCATATCAACATCTTCAATAGGCTTGGAAGCTTCGGATCTGTTGCATAATCAAAGACGAATATTAAAGTCATGGTCATCTTTAAATAAATGTTCAAATTAAATACCAGGAGGAATTCAGTGATTTTTAATGGAAATGGGACTAACCCTTTTCATGACTTTGGCTGGTGAGAATTGCTGCATTTACCTCGCTTGCAGTCTTTAGGCGCTGCGATACATCTAGAAGCCCTCCAACCGGGCACTTAGATACATCTTTGAAAGCTAGTAATGCCATAGTCTTCTCCAAATCTTCTAAGAAGGCTGGCTGTAAAAGTTAATATAATTTAGTTAATAGAAAGACCATGGAAACACTCCCCCCCACAGTCAATATGTTTGACGTCCAGAAAATATGACAGTTCAGCCAGACGACTTGAAATGCAGATGGTATATGAAATAAAACTTGAAGACCTGCTTTTCTCCTTCGATAATATGGATTGAGTGAAGATGTATGTTGCATTGTAAAAAAGAAACTTATGGAAATTACAAACATAGTATCTAAAGACCGAATAATTACATTTTGTTCTCCTCTTGGAGCCAGTTCCTCTTGCGCAAACTCCACAGCTTCTTCGATCTTTCCATCCCTTATCAATTCTATCAGCCTTTGCTGTTGGAGATGGAAAAAGAGTTGGGGATTTGTAGCTAATATCTGCATTCAAGAAGGTAAACTTAGGATACAATCAACTCAAACTACCTAAAAATCAGCACTCATTTGCGATAACCTTCTAAGTATCAAGATTTTCTAGGGTGTTAAGCGCACACTATGACAAGAGGAAAGATACTAGAGACAAAAGGCAAGGCATACATGTCCACAAAATAACAGAACAATTGAACCAAAAAAAGAAAATTCAACATCGTTTGGATTCTTTAGGAACATCACGTCCCTGATCTGATATCAGCTATGGGAAAAAATTGATATTGGCTACATAGAAGCAACATTAGATTATCTCCTATTTTCAGGGAAAAACAGAAAAAAGAAAACAAAATGGGGGTCTGGAACCCATTCCCATGCATATTAGCACAGGTTAGACGATTCATCCCAAGTAAGAAACTAGGTCATGGTCCTTTTGGTCTCATCTAAGACAACAATTATAAACTAGTTTGCATACATGTTCCTATATAGATAGGAAGGGTTCAAATGTTCAAAGTAAGGTTAGTCAATAATTTTTGTGCAGTTTGCATCAGGATCTTGTGTCGTCAATTTTGTAATCCTTCAGCTCTATCCAAAAAATATTTTCTTTTATCTAGAAGAGGCACAAGCTAGAGATGTAGTAGAAAGAAAAAATAAAAAAGAAAAGGATAGCACAACAAAAAAGCAAACTTCAAGCATATGTTTACTGTAGTCAAACTAACAACATTCCAAGAGTGACTGAGTTGAGTATCAAATGCCTTATAATTGCTCGAACTTCACCTAGCATACTAAGGAAAGATGCAATACCTATGTATTTGTTTATATTCTTTAGGTTTTAACTGCAAATTTAAAAAGTTGCATTAAAACCATAAACCTTCCAGATGAAGAATTCTCTGACATAGTACCAACCTCAAGGGGAAGAACTGCCTATTTCATGCTGTTGGCTTATATTAAAGAGCCACTCTGTAGTCATTTCAAACAAAGACAATTTATTGTCCCTAGTTATATGTTCATACAAAAGCTTGCTCGAGCAGTTTCATGATCAGAAGACTCTTAACATCCATCTCCTAGCATAAAATTCTATGACTAATACTGGATCTTGAAGTTTATGGAGACTTCAGACAGAATTCAAGCTCATAAGAAGGTGATAGAAAAGCTTTGCATGGAAGTCTATAACAAGGGCCAAGCTATTGTTACCATCAGTTAGAAACAAACAGAAATAGGTTCAGAAGATCATTTACAGATCCTCTGTAGCAAGGGTCAAGGGTATCTTACCACAGATTAGAAGACAGGTTAAGAAGAAGGATTAATAGATTCCATTTACCATTTTCGCTAACCGATGGAATGTGCTAGAAATAAAGACTACAAACTTTTCTAAGGATTTAACAGTACCACCGGACGTGAGAAACAAGGACATTTTAACTTCTGGACAGAAACACAAGGTAACAAGGACAAACCCAAAGGAAAAAGGAAATTTAAATTATAAGAACTATGAGGACTGTTGTCACCAAGGAGATAAACAAATGGTGTGAGTCTAGGTGGATTACTCAAGGTACATGCAAGAAGACACAACACATGTCCAGGGAAAAGAAGAAGGGAAAAAAGACAAAAAGGAATTATGATAAGTGCTGGATCACATCCACACCTTGATTTAACTAATTGAATGTCAGGTTACCAAAACACGACTTATACCGAGTGCCCCTTCATTTTCCCTCTTCTATTCATTGATGAGAAAACAGTAAAGAGTAAAACTGAAATGAACATTTGTGTACAGTGGCATCGAGACACATAAAGTTGATGTGCCATGAAAATAGTTCCAGATTTCTTTTTCTTTACTGAGTCACAAGAAAAAGGTGCTCTCCGCAGCTGATGTAAATAGCTCCTCATTATCTTCTGTTCTGTTGACTTCTCTGTTTGCTGCCATTCTTTAGGAATGTCACTCTTAACACATACAGCTAATGGATCACCTATCTATCTCTCAGCCACACACAGGAGTATGGAAGATTTACCATGTTTAACATAAAAAGTGGATCAGCATATATAATAATAATCAAAAAGGAAAAAACATGCAAACCAAGAGAAACTCTAAAATTATGCAACTAAATAGAAGATGTGTTTATACTGTGAGATATCATGCTAGCCACATGTTGATGATGATCAACTGATCAAAACAAAAGTAAAAGAATGCATTAGAAGCAGAAAAGAAAGGAGCAGGCATACCTCGGGATTCAAGTCATTAACCTTCTTGATTGCATCCTCCACATTACCGGACTGCACAGCCTTTTTAACAGCCATCCGATCCGTGATGGTAGCAAGATCCATATCAGCTGTTAACTCATAAGGAGAATCAAATGTTAAAGGTATGCGAACAATAACATACATGTTGGCATAAAGGATAACATGAGCGTCCGAAAGATGACACAAGGATACGATCAGTCCCAGATTCTATTCTGAACTTTTCTGCAGCTTCTACATAACCCTCTGTAACTAGAAAATTCATTACCAATCTATCTGTATCTTCTTTTCTAATCATTACATCATTGAGCCTTTTCTCCCAATTATCTCTAGTGATTACTTTCTTTGATGTGGCCTGCAAATGAAGAAAATGAAAAGAAAAGAAAAAAAAGAAGAGATGAATAAATAAATTGCAGCATCTCATAAGTCATAACAGAACTATGTTCAACAACAGCAAAATTTGATCTGAACAATGATGAGGAAAATTCATCAACAAGTTAAACCATATGCAGCTTCCTGCCATGACATAGGCAAATACAATTAACTAGATAATAATAACAACAATACGCGGTTAAAACAGAAAATAACTCAAACACAAACTTCAACACAGTAGAACCTTATTACTTTACCAGATTCACACATTCAACTTCCAACCAACTAATTTGAAGCAACATTGACTGAGGATTCCATCTCAAACCTAATCAATAGCTAAAACTACACTACTCATATCCATGCCGTTAAACAAGATTGACCAAGAAATGCAAGATAATTCCTAAATCGACAATTCGAAATTGGGGGAAAAAAGGAGAGCGAGAAATAAATAGATTGCTGCATCTCGTAACAGAATTAAGTTCAACAACAGCAAAATTTGATCCGAACAATGATAAGGAAAATTCATCAAAAGTTAAACCATACACAGCTTCCTACCATACTAAACAAATACAACTAACTAGAAAATAATAACAACAATACGCAGTTAAAGCAGCAAATAACTCAAACAGAAACTTCAACGCAGTAGAACCTTATTACTTTACGAGAATCGCATATTCAACTTCTGACCAAGAAATGCAAGACAACTCCTAGGAGGATAATTCGAAATTAGGAAAAGAACAATTGACGAAATAAATTAAATTTACCATGGCTTCAAATTTCAGCTAATTCGCGAATCACAATCCAGAACAAAGACATAAGTTTTCAACACGCCACCTTGAAACCCATATAAGCACCCGGAGGAAATGATGTGTATGCACTGTAGAAGAAGATTCTGCAAGTTTCTTGTTAATTTGGAGAAGAACTGAAATGGAAGATCACTCAAAGTTACCAGAAATGCCCTCGATTATACAAGCCTTTGGACAAACCCGGAAGAAATTATTAGGGGCAATTTTTCATTTATTCTTCATTACATTACAGGTTTTTACAATTACACAAATACCATATATATTATTTGCAGAGAATTGGTGCTAAGTTTGGACCCAAATTTAAAAAGTAAAAAGTAATAAATTTAATTTAAAAGTATAATTTGTGTTACATTTTTTTTATTGCATGATTAATTTAATGTAATGACACTTTTATTATATTTTATTAGCAAGTCTTTAAAATTTTTGTTACATAATTGATTAACTTTTAAAGAAAAAATCATTTATGAGGAATCAAACAGTAGGAGAATTATATTGCTTGTATTTGCAGTCTTACAGCTACAGGAAAAGTTAAATGTTTACTAGATTAGTGTATATATTAACTTTTAGGAGTTGATTTTGATAGAGAGAAAATTTATAGGTATAGCAGATTGAGTTTTATTTCTATTTGATTTTGTATTTTTCACTGATGATTAATAAATTTTTAATTATCAAAAGAAAAAAAACAGTAGAAGAATTAACAAATATCAAAACATAAATAATTTAATATTCTGTAAAACAACATGATAACTCAGCGGAGATCATAACTTAGAACTTTTTTTGACATTTTAATATGTGGCGTATAATTTCATTGGTTATAAGAATAAATTATTAATTGTCATTCATAATTTTATGTGTCAAAACTTAAGCTAGATAAATATTATGACTTAAACTTAGTTTTAGATGAAATTTAAGAAAAAATTAATTTCATCAAAATGTATAACGAGAATTAATTTTGCTCTTCATCCATATTTATGTTTTAAAATATTAATTCTCAGTTAATCAAATAAGAAATTGAAAATATGACCTCATAATATTATCAAAATTTAAGATAGACTTGGGGCCAGTTTGGCCAAGCTGTCAAAAATTATTTTTTTAAAAAGTATTTTTGAAGAAAAATAATTTGTATTTGGCTAATTTATTTTAAAGTACTTTTTTTAATAGATTTGATAAATAAATTTTGTTTGACTAGTCTTTAGAAAAGTATTTTTATGTGTAAAATTACGAAAAAAAAAACAAGTATTAATGCTCGTTGTTAATTAAAATTATTTTACAAACAGAAATTATTTAAATATATATTATGAAAAACTTTAAATAAGTTTGTATCTTTATAATCAAAATAATACATAAAAAAATTAAAGAAAATATTAAATATTAGCATAATATAACATGATGATTTAAATATACTAAAACACTTTAAGCAATATAAATTAAAAAATTATTTCCAAATTGTCGTTCGGAGAACTTTTACTTGAAAGTTAAATATATAAACCACAAAATAAAATAAAGGAAATAGCATTGTGAAGAAAAAGTTCCAATGAATGCCTATTTTCACTTCTCAAAATGTTAGTTATGTAAATTTTGATCATTTTGTGATATGAAAAAATATCTATCTTATAATACATTTCATATAATTTTTAAATATTTAAAATTTAATTTATAAATATGGAGTTGATCTAAATTTTTTTTTTCTACGTATGCTATACTCTATATATGAAATGTATTAATTACAATATTTATGAATTAACGAGGAATATACTTTGTGAATAGAGTAAATTACAATATATTAGTTCATTCAACAATATAATCAAATTGGACTCATATTTTAACTTTTTAATCTTTTAGTAGGCGTTTAGACAAGTGATTTTATTTAGTAATTTGAAATCATGAGATGAAATTAGTATTTGGACATGCGATCTAATTTTATGGTTTCAAATCATGAGATGAAACTTCAAATTCTCAAAAAAATTTGATTTGAAATTTCAAAATATGAGATGAACTTTTTCAAATATAAAATTTGACCCACAGTTTATATTTTTGTAAAAAAGAAAACCATCATTTAATATATACCAACCATATTTATCAACCATTTATTTCAAATGTAAACAAAATTTGTTGTTGGTATTATTACTCTTACCAATCTTTACCAACCATGTAGGAAGATTATATTAAAGAGTAGCACACTACAACTCAGAGTCCGTCACCAAAACAGTAAATTAATAGACACAATATACCAAAAAAGTATATAACAAAAATAATGTACCAAAAGGGCTATTTCGCCTGAATTAGGGCGAACTGCGTATGTAGTATTCACGTCGTCAACTCTTTCTTCCCTTGCTAGAACAAATTAAAATTTAAAAAAAAAATTGTGTTGACCATTTCTTCTTCTTCTTTTTTCGTTTGCACATTTTTTAAAAAGAAACTGATACAACAAAACAAAAAAAAAAAAAAAAAAAAGAGAGAGAAAAGGTTAAAATGAGCAAAACTACAAAGCCTCCATTTTCGTATTTGCAAGCGTGGACTTTCAAGTTTCTATTGCAAGTTTGTTCAGATCCGATACAGAGCTTTCTATTTAATTTCTTCTTTCCAAATTGAAGAGAGTAAACTTTGATCACCATATTCAACTCACCACCAACACCCAAACCTTAAACCATTTATTTTATTTTATTTTACTTTTTTAATTTATTCAAGTAGAGAGACGTAAGAGTTGACAGTGTGAATAGCAGTTCGCCCTAATTCGGGCGAAATAACCTTTTTGGGTTATCATCTTTTTCATATACTTTTTTAGTATATTGTGTCCAGTAATTTATTATTTTGGTACCGGACTCCTATAGCTCATGTTCAATTTTACTTTTTATTTAACTAAAGTTTAATTAATAAATTTTGTGTTTTTCATTTACAATGGTTTTGTGATAGTGTATTATACTTTGTTATGAATTTTTACTTATTTGGTAAGATTGTATAGGAATTGAGAAAATTTTGATAGTTTTCACAACTTATGGGATTTTTATGTTCACGAAAAAAAAATACAACTTAAGAATTTCAAATTGCATGTCCAAACAAAACTTCAATTTTGTCCCATATAATTTCATATGATGATTTCAAATCATGATTTTATCTCACATGGCCAAACGGGCCCTTAGTCTAACAACCTTTTTAAAATATTTTTCTACAAATAACTTTGTTTTTGAAAAAGATGAGTACATATTGAGGAGACTAAAATTTAAGGTGATTTGGTATAATTTTTGAGGTGTTTAAAATGAATTCGGTGCTTGAATTTAAGAAAGAAGATGAAATCGATTTTTATATGATAATGTATATGAGTATATAAATACCTCTTATAATTTTGTATATTAAGTGTATAACATTATATATTAAATTTTAACATTATTTTAAAAAGAAAAAATAAATTTGTATAATAATTTATATCGGATATATAATATTATATATCAAGATTTTTAACTATTATTGTAAAAAATACCGGGCTACGCGAATGAAAGCTTAAAACATGGGCTGCCTAAGTGCAGTGTAGTGTCGTAGGTTGTACTTCTTTTACAATTATCCCTTGTAAATATGTATTTATGGCAGAGATATCTTTATCTTTAAAAAAAAGGCAGAAATTTTTAGAAATAATTAAAAAATTATATTTACTTCTATTACTTCTCAAAAACATTTTTATTTATTGATCAAATACTTCTCAAAATTCCCAAAAATGCTTTCAACTTCTAAAAAATTGACCAAACGTAGTCGTAATCTCTTCCCCTTTTCCCCTTCTTCATCCTCCAATATAATTGGACAAATCTATTTCAGAAGAAAAACAAGATTTTAGTTTATTTTTAAAAAAAATAACTTGTGCATGCAAAGGAAAAAATTTCAAAACCAGAATTGAAATACATACATAAAAAACACTTATGGATTTCAAATATTTTCTACGAACTCTGTCTACACCCATTTTTAAAGAAAAACATGAAATCAGATGCATCGAAAATTAGTGGGATAGGATAAATATATTAAAAACATGTAAAAAGATATCTTAAAATTGTTATAAATTCAAATAAATATATTTTAAATATAAATGCAAAACTTCATTTTACTCCTTTAATATTTCATTTTCTGTTGATGAAGTTATTTATTCAAACTCACTTTATACTTATCTTGAACTCATTTTTCAATAATATATCTATTTTCATCCATATTAGCAATGAGGCAAAGTGAGGTCAAATTATATCGGCGGGGTTGGGAGAAATTGAATTAAAATAAAAGTGAGGTTAAATTATAGGGGGTTTAGAAAATTCCATGAGGCAAGTGGGTTTTGTTAATGCATGAGGACTGAGGGCAGACATGTCCCAAAGTTGTAATGGATGTATTATTATTTGAGATCAACTTAATGAATGGCTTCATCGAATAACAAGGTTATTTAAATGTCAAGCAGTAAGCATGTTCAATCTCTAATTTTAAAATTATGCGTTTGAGTTATTAAGAAAGTAAAAATGTAGGAGTTAGTAAAATTATTGATACTTCTTTTGAAAAATATTACTAATAAGATGAAAGTTCGAAAAAATATTTTTTTTATAGTATTTTTAGTGTACCAAAAAGAAATAAGATAATGAACATAAATTATTATGTTTTTGTCACTTTCATACTTAAATTATATCTCATTTGCGTTATCCCGTGAATTCTCAAGTGCTAAATGGAATTTAGTTGTTAAATAGCATACCATCTCACTATTGTTCACAAGTAGTCCCATGGTCTAGTGGTCAGGACATTGGACTCTGAATCCAGTAACCCGAGTTCAAATCTCGGTGGGACTACAAGCTTTTCCTGTTTTTGAACTTCATATAAATTTTTTTATTCGATGTTTTGTATATATATTGGACCAGATTAATAAATTTGAATTCCGCATATTACATGACTCATTTTTAAAGCAATATTTTTTTTTTTCATTTTCAAGAACTCAAACTCAAAACTCAAATTAAGAACGAAGAAATCTCAATAATCCTATCACAACTCAGTCTATGTAATATATATAATTGAATGTAAATACCAAAGCCAATGTATACTTTAAAATGACAATAGAATTAATTGCTTCATACATAATGGCCACAATCCTACACACTATTTAAACTCATATATGACATACCAAAGCCACCACTGCAGCAAAATGTTCTTGTTCTGAAATATTTATTAATTTAAAACATCAAAAGAACAGGACATATTATTTAGTCCGTTTTAATTTGACTTATCTCAATTTAAACTAATTTTTGAGTTGACGTTTATAAATATCTAATATTAGAATTGTCATTCAAGTCATAATCCCGTTGTGTAAAAATCTAAAGGTAGATTTAGCAAAACATAAATATTTAAAGTTATTTTGAAATAAATAAACATATAAAAAAAATTAAACATTAAATACAGACTAAATAGCGACATTTAAATAAAATTCTACTGAAATTTTTACTATTCTTTAGCAAAATTAAATAATAATTTATTTATTAATTTAACACATTTTTATTCATCCAAATTCAAATTTCTCACATTTCATTTGCCACCCTAAGGTCTCATTTGTTTGCACTTAAAAGAGGTCTGAATCTGAATAGTTCAGACCTTAGACCATTAAGTGCATTTGTTTCCATTAAGATTTCAACACTTATTTGGTCTGAATAGGTCTTTATCATTAAGATCTAGAACAAAGTCTTAATATCATTAAGAGGTAGGTGTGTGTGGATAATTTTCACTACCACTACATCTAAAACCACCAATCATCACCACTAACCACCTATGTCATCACGACCACCACAATCATTACCATCTCCAACTACCAGCCACCACCACCAACCATCTTTGCCACCATTGTCAACCACCATTACTGTCAGTCGTTATCACATATACCACCTCCATCATTATAGTTATATTCACTGTCGCGGCCTCTACCACACCTATCGTCACTACCACCACTACGGTCAATCCCTACTACCAACCACCTCCACCATCACAATTAGCACCGCCACCAACTATACCATCACACATTCTTCAACCACCAGCATCAACACTGACAACTACTAACATCAACCAAAAAACTTTATCATCATAACCATCACTATTAACCATCACCATTGCTCTAGTCATTACAACACCAACCACTTCCATCATCACAGATATCACCACTACCATTACTAGCCACTAACATCAATTATTACCACCACCATCACTAGTAAGCATAAATATTTTATTTTTTATTAAATAATAAATTTATTTTCTTAAACTGATAATTTTTTAATATTTAATTATTTTTTATTTGAATTATAATTAATTCGTTTACAAATAAATAAAGTATACATATTAAGATGTCGAAAAATAAACGGTTTTAATACTCGGTGTTTAGATTTAGAGACAATATCTTTATTATTCAGATATATATTAATATTCAAATATCTTAATCTTAATGAAAACAAATAAGACCTAACACCGAGCTTCTTGGATTCCCGATTTCTTTGATTTCACAATCGTCAAAGGTTGTTTGTTTAATTTTTGGCTTTTAGCGTAGACAAGTTGGTCCCAACTTGGTCAAAAATATTTCTCAAATAAGTCAAATTTATTTGAAGTTATATTTTAAATTTGAAAAACATCATATAATATCATTCTAGATATCTTTTTAAAAAACATATAATTAAGCACACTTAATAAATTTATTTTTAATTTCAATTTTATAAATTTTAAAATAAAAAGAAAAGTATTTGAAATTATATCCAAACGCCTAGTAAGGCTTTGGCATTTGACGTTGGTGCAGGCCAATAATTTCTTTAGCGAAACATGAGTTGTTCTTCTAAATACTCTCTCCGTTCATTTTTATTCCGTATTGACTTTAATATTTGATAAATTTTTTAAAAAGTAATAAATAAAATAATAATTTTATTATATTAATTTTTGAATATAACAAAATTACTATAGTTAATAATAAAAGTAAATTAAAAATTAAGTGATAAATTATTTTTTAAAATAAATATTTATTTTTAATATAGTGAACAAATAAAAATAAATTGAGGAAATAAAACATATGGTCAAACACTTATTTTCTAGTCTACACTGTTTACTGGTCTAATAAATAGTTCATTCCATTAATTTTTTTTCCTTTCTTATGGGTTCTCTTTTCTTATCAAATTCTGGTTGTTAGCCATAAACATGACAGACTTCACGTTTAACAAATTTATTTGGAATATTTTGTTCGTGTTAGCGTTATCAGAAGGGGGAACATAACATGCATCCCTTTCACTTTATTTTGTTGACCTGATGTATTCTTTCATAAATTTAATTATTTGATGGCCCAGATTTAATAGGATTAAGGATAACTAATTGTTAGGCACATTAGTTTCGACTGAATAAATTTAGTGCTGATTCTAGATGTACTCGTGCCATGTCAATTAATTAGATTAAAACATGGGATAATTGATTGCTAGGTATACTAAAATAGTTGTTTCAAAATACTTCCTTATTTCCATTTTAATTGCTAAGTATACTAAAAATAATTGTTTCAAAATATTTGCTAGTTTCAAAATTCAAGAGATAATTAACCATGTTTTTTTTTCAATTCCACCTAAAATGTGATAATAATAATTATTATATATTTTTTTTAAAAATTAATAGAGTTATATTAGTCAAATTAACATCTCTATTTAATTTTTTTTATAAAAATATAAATTTTATCCTAATAATTAAAATAAAACAGATGAAATATATCGCAATTTTTTCTTAAACCACCTTACAACTTTTTCAATACAATATTGTATCGTGTTTTCATTATGTCAAACTATCACTGGGCAAGATAATTAAGTAGGAGTAGCTAAAAAGATTGTGGAGAATTGAAAACGAAAAAGTTAATATAACGAAAACAAAATAATGATTCACACAACTAGAATGCCTACTTAGTGGGGGGAATAGACTTTATACTTAAAATTTTTATTCAACACTTATCTTAGACACATGATCGATGAAATGGCAGGATAACACACCATATGCTATTTATTACTTATTTTACATGAAAACAATTGCTCAAATAATCGAGTTAACACATAAATTAATTCTGACACTATCTTTATAAAAATTATATTTTTAATTTTATTTGAGTTGTACTTCGAAATAAATCTTACTTAGAATTAGTATTCTAAAAAGTAAAAAGCGTAAGATGAACTACTTTATTTAATATGAAGTGAGACATAAATTTCGAGGGTAATGAATCTTTAAATTTTCAATTTATAATTTAATAAAATAGTATAATATGAAGTGAGACATAATATGTTGTCCTATTGGATTTCTAACCAATACAGAGATTTTGCTGATCATATTTCAACTGAAAGTTGTGAATGAATAGTGGTCAAGGAAGATGGCTTACATTTTCCTAAATATTATACTACGTACCTATATGTAGCACATGTTTACAGTGTACACTAATCATGCTCCCAAATATATAATTAAAAAGCTTGGATAAGGGAAAGCAAATAGAGGGTGCCTTTAATTTGGAATGTGCTAAATCATTAAATATATAAAATAACTTTGAGCTCATATTTTCTTTTGATAGTGTTGGACTGTTGCACTACAAACAAAAATGTAAAGTGGTTAATTGGAACTACTCATGTTTGTAATTAAGAATGAAAAAAGAAAATTATTATCACCTCATTGCATCGCAATTTTTGGTGATATAAAATTTATCTTCAACAAGTCAATAAGGAAAGATCTCACATCGAGAGAGCAGAAAAAGAAGGCTGTAAGGATTGATCTAATTTGTAATGAAAAATAAAAGCAGGTCCTCACGGGTGGTTAAATATCATTAATAGAATACCTAGTAAGTCTTGTAAACTAAAAAGACAGAAGTAAAACTTCATGGGGTAAAACAGTACTAGGCAAAAAAACACATTTCAAAGCATGTAAATCAATTGAAGTCTAAAAATTGATGCGGAGTACTCAAAAACTAGCACTACAATAATAAGCATAACTATGTCAATTAATTCATTAGATACTAAATTCAATTCATCAATTTAAATACATTATCAAAACCATTTGTGTTGTTCTTCCTACAATTTTTTCCCCAACTTTTGCTAAGTGTCAATTAGTACAAATTAGGTTTTGTATGACTAATTAGAATGGTAGTGTTCCCTATCCCTAGTGTCAATAATTAGTAATTACATTCCGTTTTCAGGGTTGAAAGAAGAGAAAGTGGGAGTCAGGCTCAGGCTTGATTCATGCTTATCACAATTCATGTCCTAATTATCCATTCAAATAATCCGAACACAAATCTCATCTCACATCTAGAAATCTCTCTCCAAACTTTGAAATATTCAACAACCAAAGATTGATTATAAAATAAAAAAGAACTGACCCAATTAAATCCACCTAGGTAGCTAGCTAGCTAGAATTTTGTTTGAACTTAGACCGAAAGTTAAAAGTACATATTTGTTTGACCAAATTAAATGGCTTGTGTTCCCTAGCAATTGTTGATAGGTCTAATTGATTATTCAAAGGAAGACCATTCTTCTTATTTCCACTTTATGTCTCTTCATTTGTTTGATTCTTAAAACAAGAACGGCTTAAAGCTACCATGCTTTTCTCTTTTCCTAAAAGGAATTGCTAGCTTTTTGTGAAGTTGTATGTACATTATTCTATGTTGAATTCAACATGAGAAGAGGATAATTTTGAATCTTCCATCCCATGTACGTAAGAAATAATTTATAACTATAGAAGAAGGGAAGTCGACCTCTATTAATATAGAAGACGTATTCATTACAATTAAATACATCTTGTAATTTAATTTACAACGTCGATCAAGCTACTATTCTTTCAAGCTATATAACCAATTAACATTCTGAAAGAACAAAAAGCTAATATCTATTTGATTAATCAATTTCACAAATAGTGGAGTTTGTTTTGAACAGTTGTTTATGTCATTGTGTTTTGTGGAAGACTCAAACTTTGCGGGCGAGGGTGTCAACTGATGTCTCCCTTGTATAGTGAGATTTATTTTATTATTATTATGTTAAATCATCTTTTCCCACATTAAGGACAACATTCAAAAAAATACATATATTCATTTTATTCTTAAAATAATAAGGATATATATAGACTTGTTGACAATTACCTCTTGTATTTTTGACATGCCATTTCTTGACTCGTGGCCGTGGAATGCTTGAACTGTCTTCTTTTGCTAAAAGACTCTCCTCAAAACTTTATTCTACTCTTTTCTTATTGCGGAAATTGCACGTGTGGATGATGCCAAATGAACGGTAAAATAGACATAATTAATAAACGAGCATATTATATATTGATTTACTTAAATATTATTTGGATTACGACAGTCAGATCAAAATTGGTTAAATAATAAATTATAATTCAATCAGTTTAATTCTTAATCAATTTTTAGTTTTTTAATCGTTTTCTTATAACTTGTTTAATTACCAAATAAGTTGTTCTCTTTATTACGCAATTTCTAATGTATCAAACGAAAGAAAGAATGTTTTAAGAATATTTTGATAAATTTTATCACAGTCAATTTAATTACGTATTTAGCACGAAATATTTTTACATAAATTGATATGAATTGCGTTTAAATTGACTCGTCATAAAAATATATCTAGCCTAATCTTCAATTTAAATAAATTTAACAAATCATATTTTAATAAGCTAATTTTACCGCTCATAATTTCACTTATAGAAGATGGGACAACCTGTCTTGCTTTTGATACCTTCCACTAAAGTTAGATAAGATAAAATTACATGGTCTTCACCAGCAAATGCATTGAATCAGACTATATATCAAGGATCAACGAAGTGCCACATTAATATATAAGATACGTCCATGAGTTGGGATATAGACTACTAGTATGAAGCCTATTAGTTAGGTAGTGTTTCTCTATCCAGTGAATTAATTAGATTTCTATAATTTCAAGAGCCTAATCAGAAGCATTATGAGTAGTAAAAGATAATACCAACCACTATTGATCCTTGTGTTATGTCTCTGTCATTTGACACTTTTTCAAGAATTTATTAAAAGCTAAACTTATATGATGAAGCATGAAGTCAATTTCTATGGTTCTCTCTATGGCTTTACAAGCATAAAGATTGTGCCCTTTCCTGCCAAAATAAAAAAGATAACCCATTTAAGTTTTATATATATGAGTAATATATATATATATAGACCAGAACCTAGTTATTCAAACAATCAGATAGGAAATAATTTGATATCTAGAATTTTCTCTAAAAAGGCAAGAGAAGAAGAAAATAGCGAACTTAGTCAGATTATAGATGTAGATAAAGATCTACAGCTTTTTAAACAACATCAATTAAAAGTATTAGACCCAAGAACATTATATAATACAAAGTATTTCTCTAGAAATAACCTACTTTATAGGCATTATAGAGAAGAGCAAATATCCGCACTAGGAGAAAATTCAGTACAATTAAATTTAGTAAATCAAGAATCCTTTAAAACTGTTAAAAATACAAGAATGACAATGATGCATTTAGGATTAATTATACTAGGTATAAAAGGATTAAATAGAAAAAATCTAGGAGCAAAAGTACTAATAACATTATATGATAATAGATGGACAAACCTAAAAAAGGCAATAATAGGTCTAACTGAAGTAGATATGACAAATAATGGGGGAATATTTTACATTAGCCCAGACTTTGTAATGAATTTACAAGAATTTGGATCACATATAAAAATAGGAATACAGACTAAAGGATACGAAGAAATGGATAAAGGAAAGAATCTTTTAATGTGTATAGGATTTATAGGAAAAATGGCAACAAATAGTAACACCAAGTTTAAAATAAAAGTGGACGATGTAGTAGAACTTATGGGGAATAGAGGAATAAAAATAATTAAACCTATAAAAATAGATCCAGAAAGCTACGCAGGACTAGAATGGAATTTAGAAAAATTTAGTAGACCAAAAATATATACACCCGAAGACCATGTTATGTATACTAATAGAAAAGGCGAAACTTCAATAAGATTCACAGACTATAACTATACTAGACAAATAGACGAAAACAACATTGAAGAAAAAGATGTAGAATTAGAGAAAGAAGAGCAACTTATGAATATAGAAATACTAGATGAAGCATATGCGGTAGACGAAGTAATAGAACGAGCTAAAAGACTATATACAGAACAAAAATCCGATTTTTTCAAATGCAAAGATTGTCTAAAAGGAAGTATGAATCTAGAAGAGACCATAATACATCTTAAAGATTGTAAAGAAAGAACAGATAACTTAGGATATAGATGTGATAAAGAAGACACTACATCTATAGTAAGTGAGAAAGAACTAATGGAGTCGAGTAGTTCAACACCTTTCCAGAAGACTTCACAAACGCATACTATAGATAATAGTACAGGAAATGTGCCTAGAAGGAGAGTATGGAGAGTAAACCCAGCTGAAGAAATTAGGACAGAAAAAATAAAACCTATGGGTAAAAGAATGCCTATAGAAGAACCTATTAGACTACAAGAAGGAGGTAGCAAAGGAAAAATACTAAATCTTGCAGCCCATGATCCACAACTTTGGAACTCAGCGATAGACATTTGGAAAGGAATAGTAGTAGCAGACTTTATTAAAAATTATCAAGAAACAGATGCAGAAACTATGTATAGATACATGGAGACATTTTTAGGAGAATCAGCTAAGGCAGTATGGGAAGCATACAAAAGTAATTTCCCACAAGAATTTCAGACATTAATAAATATGGGGACAAACCCTTATAACTTTACGAATAAAATGCATAGTTTACTTACAGGAGAAGACCCAAATAGTGGAACAATTATACTTCAAAGAAATGCATTAATAAAACTAGAACAATTAAGTATATCTAACTGGTGTTACATCAAAGAATTTTTAAGAGAATTCTTTTACACTAAGTGGGAACACTTTTGATGAAGACTTAGGTAAAAAACTATTTAACAAATTACCAGGAGCATTAGGTAGAGAAATAGAAGAGAGATGGTATAAAAGAGAAGGTGTAATACAAAACCCAACAGCAAAATGGTCGATAGGACAGAGAGTACAACATGTAATGGAAGTATTAACCGAAAAATGTACAAATATACAAATACAAAAACAATTAAAACAGAACGAAATGAATTTCTGTAAAACTGTAATGTATACAACTCAACATTATGACAAGAAACCATACAAGCCTAGACAATATAAAAATAGATACTATAATCGAAAACCATATAAGAAGAAATATTACCTAAGAAAATCATCAGCAAAGAAGCCATACTTAGATAAAAACAGGCATGTAAGAAAATACAGAGATGAAAGAAACTATAGAAATAAATTAGAATGTTTTACTTGTGGAAGTACAGAACATCTGGCAAATACCTGCCCTAAAAGATATAACACTAAAACAAGAAACTCTCAGTTAATAGAAGAACTACAAGAGACTTTAATAAATGTAGACGAATATATGTCAGACACAGAAAGTATATACTCAGTAGTAAGCATAGAAATTATAGAAGGAAATAAAACAGACTCATCAGACTCAGAAAAAGACGACTTTATTAACGAAATAGGAACAGATTTGAAATTGCCTCTAGAACTAGAAGAACTGCAATACATTGATATGACAAATATTATACAAGAATGTAACCATAATTTTGAAAGAAACAAAGGATTAGATAGTAAACCATGTGGATTCTGTAGATGGTACCCTAGTAAAGACAAAAGAGCAAAGTGTAGTAATTGTTTTATGGAAGGATGCATAACCTGTATAGAAACAGAATTAGGAATTAGAATAGGACCACCTATAAGAAGAGAAAATAATCAGATAATTAATATAAGAATAAACTCATTAGAAGAAAAAATACAAGAACTAGATCAGCGAATAAGAACGCTAGAAAAAGGAAAAGGAAAATTAGAAGAAGAAATATTACTTCAAAATAATGAGACCTCACTAGCTAACCAAGAACAAGATAACTATCTAAATATAAAAAACATTATAGACACAGGACTAATCTGTAATGAAGACAAAAGAATAGCAACCATAAAAATATTAGCAAAAATCAAAATAAAAGATATTGAGATAGAAACACTAGCCCTACTAGATCCAGGATGCACTAGCTGTCTAATAAACAAGAAAATAGTCCCACAAGAGCTATTAACAAAATTACCAAAGCCAGTTGTTGCAATGCAAATGGATGACACTTATAATACCTACGAATATTGCATAGAAAAGGCTAAAATAAGTTTCCAAAATACTTGTAAAAAATTCTATAACCCGTCTTATGACATAAATAAAATACTTGTAAGAGATCTAAATATCAATACAGACTTAGTCATAGGTTTAAACTTTATATTTCAAGACTCTGGAAGCTGTTTAATTACGCGAGATGGCATAGCATTTTTTAAACAGACAACTTATACCCCTGTACAGACAAAAGAAGTATTAACAAAGGGAAGGCATGAAAAACAAAAACCCTGTTGTGATAAATGTCAAGCCAAAGAAGAATGTAATAAAGAAGCTTATGAAGAAGAAGATAGTTACAATTCTGATGAAGAAATAAGAGAAAAAAGTTATACTTTAATTAATATAGAAACATCATTTTATAATTTCAATAAAGGACTAAGAAGTATAGGAAATATCAAAGGACCTAAAGACTTAGACAATATAGTAAAATCCTTAGACGAATTAGAAATAATAGGGGAAAAACCTTTACTCCACTAGGGAGCCAATAAGATAATGTGTAGGTTAGATATAATAAACCCAGAGTATACAATAAAAACAGCAGCAATAGAAGCAACAAATCTAGACATAGAAGACTTTCAAGTCCAAATAAAAGAACTTTTATCCCTAGGTGTAATCCGAAGATCCACTTCTAGACACCGATCAGCGGCTTTCATGGTTAGAAATCATAATGAAATAATCAGAGGAAAAGCCAGAATGGTCATAAACTACAAAAGACTTAATGATAATACAAGAACATATGCATACAAACTACCAGACAAAAGCGAATTACTTAATAGAATATAGGGAAAAAGAATTTTTAGCAAATTTGACTGTAAATCAGGATATTGGCAAGTAAAAATGCACCCTGATAGTATAGAATGGACAGCTTTTACCTGTCCAGAAGGGCATTTCGAATGGTTAGCAATGCCATTTGGACTTAAGACTGCCCCTCCAATTTTCCAAAGAAAAATGGATGAAATATTTGGAGAATACAAACGTTTTGTGCTAGTATATGTAGATGATATTTTGGTATTTAGCAAAGACTTACAAGAACATTTAGGACACCTACAGACAGTATTTAGATTATTCATAAACAAAGGAATTATAGTTAGTAAAAAGAAAATGGAATTGTGTAAAACATATATAAACTTTTTAGAAGTTACTATAGGAGACGGAAAAATAAAGCTACAACCTCATATAGCTAAAAAGGTATTAGAAATGCCCGATAAATTAGATAAGACTAAAGACCTTCAAAAATTTTTAGGATTAGTAAATTACGCTAGAAATTTTATACAAGACTTAGGAAAAATAGCAGGACCATTATATGCTAAGACAGGAAGTAAAGGGCAAAAATATTTTAATACCGAAGATATAAAGTTAGTACAACAGGTTAAAGAGAAGGTAAGAAATATCCCAGACTTAAATATCCCATTAGAATCAGACTATTTAATTATAGAAACAGATGGAAGTATCCAAGGATGGGAAGCGGTACTAAAGGCAAGACCCTCTAAATATAGTCCCAAACAAGAAGAAAAGATTTGTGCCTACCAAAGTGGTAAGTATAAAGAAAAAGGAAATATGAGTAGCATAGACGCAGAAGTATTAGCTATAATATATGGATTAAATAGTTTTAAGCTATATATTTTAAATAAAAATGAAATACTAGTTAGAACAGACTGTGAAGCCATAGTAAGATTTCATCAAAAGATAGATCAGAAGAATAGCAGTAAGAGGAGATGGCTAAATTTCATAGACACAATCTCAATATATCCTAATATAATCTTCGAATACATTAAAGGGAAGGATAATAATCTAGCGGATCAGTTAAGTAGATTAAATTTGAAATCGGTATAACAATAAGTTATTTTTTCAGTATGCGGCCCAACTCAGGCGCAAGACCAAGGCTACCAGGGATAGCCCAGACAGACAAAGGCAAAGGCCCAGCCTCTGCTTCAGACTCGTACGCTCAGACTCTTTTAACAAATGTACACTTCAGACCTCAGACATCGGTCGAAACTTTAGAAAGAATACATTTTGGAAAACATAATCTAATTTGTTATCCTAAATGTAACCTATCTTTTAAAGAAATGCCAGACTGTAAAATAGATAGACCTCAAAGATGTTTAATGGATAATTTATGGATAGCATACACTAAACGAGACATTAAATACTTCATAGCCACGTTAAATGCACTGGGTCAGTATTTTACAGACAAAAACACGGAAAAGAAATTCAGATTCTATGTAGTGATACATGGAAAAATCAACGGTGTCTTTCAGACATGGCAAGAAGTAATAGACTCAATAAATGGAATAAAAAATCCTCTTTTCAAAGGTTTTAATGATTTAACTGAAGCCTTAGACTATGCAAGGGGATATTTGGGCCCAAATTATTTTATCTCTCCAGCCCTAAAACAAAGCCCAATCCAAATTCCACAATACAAGGTCCAGAAAGACACAGACAAAATAATTTTCTGCGACCACTGTGAGTCCATGACAGAAGGGTTTAAAAGGCTAAATGCTAAGTGTGAAGCCCTGAGTCAAGAAAAGGATCAGCTACTACAGATACTCAGAAAGGAGAAAAACAGACAGACAAACCCAGACACGAGTTCTCCATCTCAAGCCAAAATGGATGAGACGAGTGTGCATTCCTCTCTGAATGCAAATAGACCTACTATATCGGGTAAAGATATAGCTAGTCCGGCTCAAACGGTAGCCGGTAAAGACAAATCAAATCCGTTGAAGGCTGTCACTTTGCCAAAAAGTGAAACAGAACCAGCAACTCCTCCCAGAAGATGATTACCAAAATCATTCACCATGAGTGAAACAACTAGACAAAAGATCTTAAATAAGAAAAAGAAAAAGACTATAGAGGATATAATTAAAAAGACGCTGGAGGAAATGATCAAAGAGGTAGAACAAGACAAACATATGGACCAAACCCCAATCAGACTAGAAGATACTGGTCCAGAACCACCAGTCAGATTAGACGACATCGTTTCACTCCTAAGCTCCTATCTACTCCCAATACTCTACTCCCAATACTCCCGAATTCCCATCCAATCTTAAGCACCAAAAAGAATCCCTTTCTAAAACTATATAAATAATTTTCAGTTTTTCTTTCTTTTCAAGGGTCTCCGGGGGTTCCCGAAAGGGAGTGCTTCTTTTGTTTTTTCGTTCTCCTCTTTTTCTTGGTCTGAAAGGGGTATTTATAGGTGAGGAGGATAGGAGACTTAGAAAATAAATGGCTAAGATCTGACCGACACATTTGTAAAGGACGATCAGGATTTTGCCGACACTTAGTGCTTATCTTTATCAAATAATTCATGCCGGGTGCTCTTTGGGCCCCATCGTCACATGCATTATTGATTTATGCACTATTATTCTATCTTGCTAAGACGCGTGCTTATCAGTTTTTCTTTCCTTTTGGAAAGTAGTGATAAAGTAAGCACTCACAGGACACTTTAGTGGGCATCCCCACTAGACTTATTTACAGACCTAATACTATAGACTGTCTTGGACTGACTCGGATTTTAATCTTTCTTAGGTATCTAGGTTATTAAGGGCAATTGAGTCAAAACTCATTCCCGAATCATATCCTGCATACGGATCTTGGGCGTCTTGATCGTCTTCACCCTCGGTTGGGACACTGTTTTCTTCTGTTGTTTGCTGTCTTCGGCTATCTTGGTCAGGATCTAAAACGATGTCGTCTAATCTGACTGGTGGTTCTGGACCAGTATCTTCTAGTCTGATTGGGGTTTTGTCCATATGTTTGTCTTGTTCTACCTCTTTGATCATTTCCTCCAGCGTCTTTTTAATTATATCCTCTATAGTCTTTTTCTTTTTCTTATTTAAGATCTTTTGTCTAGTTGTTTCACCCATGGTGAATGATTTTGGTAATCGTCTTCTGGGAGGAGTTGCTGGTTCTGTTTCACTTTTTAGCAAAGTGACAGCCTTCAACGGATTTGATTTGTCTTTACCGGCTACCGTTTGAGCCGGACTAGCTATATCTTTACCCGATATAGTAGGTCTATTTGCATTCAGAGAGGAATGCACACTCGTCTCATCCATTTTGGCTTGAGATGGAGAACTCGTGTCTGGGTTTGTCTGTCTGTTTTTCTCCTTTCTGAGTATCTGTAGTAGCTGATCCTTTTCTTGACTCAGGGCTTCACACTTAGCATTTAGCCTTTTAAACCCTTCTGTCATGGACTCACAGTGGTCGCAGAAAATTATTTTGTCTGTGTCTTTCTGGACCTTGTATTGTGGAATTTGGATTGGGCTTTGTTTTAGGGCTGGAGAGATAAAATAATTTGGGCCCAAATATCCCCTTGCATAGTCTAAGGCTTCAGTTAAATCATTAAAACCTTTGAAAAGAGGATTTTTTATTCCATTTATTGAGTCTATTACTTCTTGCCATGTCTGAAAGACACCATTGATTTTTCCATGTATCACTACATAGAATCTGAATTTCTTTTCCGTGTTTTTGTCTGTAAAATACTGACCCAGTGCATTTAACGTGGCTATGAAGTATTTAATGTCTCGTTTAGTGTATGCTATCCATAAATTATCCATTAAACATCTTTGAGGTCTATCTATTTTACAGTCTGGCATTTCTTTAAAAGATAGGTTACATTTAGGATAACAAATTAGATTATGTTTTCCAAAATGTATTCTTTCTAAAGTTTCGACCGATGTCTGAGGTCTGAAGTGTACATTTGTTAAAAGAGTCTGAGCGTACGAGTCTGAAGCAGAGGCTGGGCCTTTGCCTTTGTCTGTCTGGGCTATCCCTGGTAGCCTTGGTCTTGCACCTGAGTTGGGCCGCATACTGAAAAAATAACTTATTGTTATACCGATTTCAAATTTAATCTACTTAACTGATCTGCTAGATTATTATCCTTCCCTTTAATGTATTCGAAGATTATATTAGGATATATTGAGATTGTGTCTATGAAATTTAGCCATCTCCTCTTACTGCTATTCTTCTGATCTATCTTTTGATGAAATCTTACTATGGCTTCACAGTCTGTTCTAACTAGTATTTCATTTTTATTTAAAATATATAGCTTAAAACTATTTAATCCATATATTATAGCTAATACTTCTGCGTCTATGCTACTCATATTTCCTTTTTCTTTATACTTACCACTTTGGTAGGCACAAATCTTTTCTTCTTGTTTGGGACTATATTTAGAGGGTCTTGCCTTTAGTACCGCTCCCCATCCTTGGATACTTCCATATGTTTCTATAATTAAATAGTCTGATTCTAATGGGATATTTAAGTCTGGGATATTTCTTACCTTCTCTTTAACCTGTTGTACTAACTTTATATCTTCGGTATTAAAATGTTTTTGCCCTTTACTTCCTGTCTTAGCATATAATGGTCCTGCTATTTTTCCTAAGTCTTGTATAAAATTTCTAGCGTAATTTACTAATCCTAAAAATTTTTGAAGGTCTTTAGTCTTATCTAATTTATCGGGCATTTCTAATACCTTTTTAGCTATATGAGGTTGTAGCTTTATTTTTCCGTCTCCTATAGTAACTCCTAAAAGTTTATATATGTTTTACACATTTCCATTTTCTTTTTACTAACTATAATTCCTTTGTTTACGAATAATCTAAATACTGTCTGTAGGTGTCCTAAATGTTCTTGTAAGTCTTTGCTAAATACCAAAATATCATCTACATATACTAGCACAAAACGTTTGTATTCTCCAAATATTTCATCCATTTTTCTTTGGAAAATTGGAGGGGCAGTCTTAAGTCCAAATGGCATTGCTAACCATTCGAAATGCCCTTCTGGACAGGTAAAAGCTGTCCATTCTATATTATCAGGGTGCATTTTTACTTGCCAATATCCTGATTTACAGTCAAATTTGCTAAAAATTCTTTTTCCCTGTATTCTATTAAGTAATTCGCTTTTGTTTGGTAGTTTGTATGCATATGTTCTTGTATTATCATTAAGTCTTTTGTAGTTTATGACCATTCTGGCTTTTCCTCTGATTATTTCATTATGATTTCTAACCATGAAAGCCGCTGATCGGTGTCTAGAAGTGGATCTTCGGATTACACCTAGGGATAAAAGTTCTTTTATTTGGACTTGAAAGTCTTCTATGTCTAGATTTGTTGCTTCTATTGCTGCTGTTTTTATTGTATACTCTGGGTTTATTATATCTAACCTACACATTATCTTATTGGCTCCCCAGTGGAGTAAAGGTTTTTCCCCTATTATTTCTAATTCGTCTAAGGATTTTACTATATTGTCTAAGTCTTTAGGTCCTTTGATATTTCCTATACTTCTTAGTCCTTTATTGAAATTATAAAATGATGTTTCTATATTAATTAAAGTATAACTTTTTTCTCTTATTTCTTCATCAGAATTGTAACTATCTTCTTCTTCATAAGCTTCTTTATTACATTCTTCTTTGGCTTGACATTTATCACAACAGGGTTTTTGTTTTTCATGCCTTCCCTTTGTTAATACTTCTTTTGTCTGTACAGGGGTATAAGTTGTCTGTTTAAAAAATGCTATGCCATCTCGCGTAATTAAACAGCTTCCAGAGTCTTGAAATATAAAGTTTAAACCTATGACTAAGTCTGTATTGATATTTAGATCTCTTACAAGTATTTTATTTATGTCATAAGACGGGTTATAGAATTTTTTACAAGTATTTTGGAAACTTATTTTAGCCTTTTCTATGCAATATTCGTAGGTATTATAAGTGCCATCCATTTGCATTGCAACAACTGGCTTTGGTAATTTTGTTAATAGCTCTTGTGGGACTATTTTCTTGTTTATTAGACAGCTAGTGCATCCTGGATCTAGTAGGGCTAGTGTTTCTATCTCAATATCTTTTATTTTGATTCTTGCTAATATTTTTATGGTTGCTATTCTTTTGTCTTCATTACAGATTAGTCCTGTGTCTATAATGTTTTTTATATTTAGATAGTTATCTTGTTCTTGGTTAGCTAGTGAGGTCTCATTATTTTGAAGTAATATTTCTTCTTCTAATTTTTCTTTTCCTTTTTCTAGCGTTCTTATTCGCTGATCTAGTTCTTGTATTTTTTCTTCTAATGAGTTTATTCTTATATTAATTATCTGATTATTTTCTCTTCTTATAGGTGGTCCTATTCTAATTCCTAATTCTGTTTCTATACAGGTTATGCATCCTTCCATAAAACAATTACTACACTTTGCTCTTTTGTCTTTACTAGGGTACCATCTACAAAATCCACATGGTTTACTATCTAATCCTTTGTTTCTTTCAAAATTATGGTTACATTCTTGTATAATATTTGTCATATCAATATATTGCAGTTCTTCTAGTTCTAGAGGCAATTTCAAATCTGTTCCTATTTCGTTAATAAAGTCATCTTTTTCTGAGTCTGATGAGTCTGTTTTATTTCCTTCTATAATTTCTATGCTTACTACTGAGTATATACTTTCTGTGTCTGACATATATTCGTCTACATTTATTAAAGTCTCTTGTAGTTCTTCTATTAACTGAGAGTTCCTTGTTTTAGTGTTATATCTTTTAGGGCAGGTATTTGCCAGATGTTCTGTACTTCCACAAGTAAAACATTCTAATTTATTTCTATAGTTTCTTTCATCTCTGTATTTTCTTACATGCCTGTTTTTATCTAAGTATGGCTTCTTTGCTGATGATTTTCTTAGGTAATATTTCTTCTTATATGGTTTTCGATTATAGTATCTATTTTTATATTGTCTAGGCTTGTATGGTTTCTTGTCATAATGTTGAGTTGTATACATTACAGTTTTACAGAAATTCATTTCGTTCTGTTTTAATTGTTTTTGTATTTGTATATTTGTACATTTTTCGGTTAATACTTCCATTACATGTTGTACTCTCTGTCCTATCGACCATTTTGCTGTTGGGTTTTGTATTACACCTTCTCTTTTATACCATCTCTCTTCTATTTCTCTACCTAATGCTCCTGGTAATTTGTTAAATAGTTTTTTACCTAAGTCTTCATCAAAAGTGTTCCCACTTAGTGTAAAAGAATTCTCTTAAAAATTCTTTGATGTAACACCAGTTAGATATACTTAATTGTTCTAGTTTTATTAATGCATTTCTTTGAAGTATAATTGTTCCACTATTTGGGTCTTCTCCTGTAAGTAAACTATGCATTTTATTCGTAAAGTTATAAGGGTTTGTCCCCATATTTATTAATGTCTGAAATTCTTGTGGGAAATTACTTTTGTATGCTTCCCATACTGCCTTAGCTGATTCTCCTAAAAATGTCTCCATGTATCTATACATAGTTTCTGCATCTGTTTCTTGATAATTTTTAATAAAGTCTGCTACTACTATTCCTTTCCAAATGTCTATCGCTGAGTTCCAAAGTTGTGGATCATGGGCTGCAAGATTTAGTATTTTTCCTTTGCTACCTCCTTCTTGTAGTCTAATAGGTTCTTCTATAGGCATTCTTTTACCCATAGGTTTTATTTTTTCTGTCCTAATTTCTTCATCTGGGTTTACTCTCCATACTCTCCTTCTAGGCACATTTCCTGTACTATTATCTATAGTATGCGTTTGTGAACTCTTCTGGAAAGGTGTTGAACTGCTCGACTCCATTAGTTCTTTCTCACTTACTATAGATGTAGTGTCTTCTTTATCACATCTATATCCTAAGTTATTATCACATCGGATTAATATGAAAAGTTATATAAATATATACTGTAGTAGGTCAATTTACCCAATGCTTAAAGATGTAAATTTCCTATGCACTATAGGTGCAAAAAATTTAAGCTCGTAGATAATATGGAAAATTTGAAGTGATTTGTAATTTACTCAGTGTTTGATATAATTTATGCATTCTTGTATAAATCAGTGAATACAAAGCGACACAAATATCTCTAGTAGTCCATCTATTTTCATGTCGGGAGTGAAAAATTTGAGATGTGTTTGGTGTTTCTTTCATCAATTATCCAGATCTACATCGTATATCAACAATTTATGATTTTGAGGGTCATTCATTATAAAAAGATTCTTCTATAAGCGAATATGTGGAAGTACGCTATGGTGATTTAAAGAACATGTAATTTTTGAATTCATTGAAATGATTCAATAATTTCGATATTTCAATTTTATTGTCCTTATAGTTTTCAAAATGGCTCAATTTTACGTTACTCAATTTCAAATAATGCGACAAATTTAATGCTTTTCCCTAGATAATATGTCCAATGTATTTTTCTCAGTTCTCACCTCTGAATAAGTTATCAATTCAGAAAACCCAAAGGACCACAGTGAATTTCTATAAAATTGAAAGCTCAATATTCTCAGTAGCTTAGGCTCAGTGTGTCTGAAAGAGTTGGTTTGGTTTTCCATGGGGTTCTAATTTATGTGAAAAAAAATCTTATGTGTCAATTTACTTAGCTAGGAAGTGAACTCGGAGAGCAAGCAAAAATTTGTGTAGGATAAATTTTGTATTTATTTTTCTTTTTCTTATTTTGTACTTGAAGCCCAAATTTGGTCATCTATAAAAGGATAACCATTCTTCATTATAAAACCATCCAAAAATCATAGGAACATACATTTTAAGAGTAAAGAGTTGAGAGAATAATTCTTTTACGTGTATTTGTGATCTCTCCTCTTTCTTTGTTAATAATATAAATGCAGTTGCCCTCTGGTGAATATAAGATCCTTCTAATCCAAATCACGTTAAATCTTGTGTTCTTCCTTATTCTTTCTTTCACATTTCTGCTAACAACATCAAATTTATTAATACAAAAACAAAATTTAAACCATATCTAACTATTAAGTTCGAGCTAAACTCGTATGATAACTTTATAGCTTGGCCTCTGTATAAGATGAGAATTAGTTCAATCAAATTAGAGCTTGCTAGTAGATGGAAAAGGCAGAGGCGCGTGTATGTGTGTGTATATATATATATATATATATGTGTGTGTGTGTGTATATATATATTCCATTTATCAAAGTTTGGACCAATGTCTAGCCCAAATTGATTAATGAGAAATCTTGCCAAAATATTTTTAAAAAAATATTTTATTTTATTTTATATGTTATATTTAGTCATAATAAAGATAAAATTAATTTTATAAGTTATCAAAAATTATAAAAGAATAAATAAAGCAATTAAAACTTATATCTATGTATGTGTATTATTGACTATTTATTAACTCAACCCATTTTGACTCGTCCAAATTCAATCCAACCAATCTATTTTCCACCTATAATATATATGCGCGCGGAGTGATAATATACATACCACTAGAGAAAGGACTCTGCAAAAACTATTCAAACATAAAGTGGTGGATAATTTACTTGTAATAATATTGTTCAACCAAATAAAGTTGGAATCCAACTCATTATTCACATCCAATTAATTAGTTGGTTGTTGCACTCATCTTTTTTTTTTCTCTCGTGTTCAGATCAAAGAGTCATAACGCACAAGGTTCGCCACAAAATTACTATATTTTCTTCTCATTGATGATGAGATTCCCAAAAGCTGCTGAACCTTTTCTTGTATGCCAATTGCCAAACACCACCAATTTATTTATTAGAATATATGCCAATATGTCTTTCCACCTGTCATTCCCTTAACAAGAAACATGACATACAAGAACATTGTGAACATGTCCAAAAACAAACTAAAATTATGTGCACCAATAGTGTGTAAAGAATTTATGCACTTATTTGTGTATTTTAATTCGTTCTAATATTTAATCTGCATTATTTTATGATTTACGAATCTCATAATGACTTATAATTATTGTTTAGATACTTTGATTATGTAAAAAAATTTTAATATATAAAAGTTCAATTTTTTTTAACTTTTATAATGTATTTTTTTAATATTATTAAATCACCTAAAAGATAAGTACAAGTAACTATTTATAAAAAGTGGAATTAGAAAGTGTGACATCCATAATGGAGGGTGGGTGGATAAACACGAATCAAGAAAGAAATCTTAGGTTGATAAATTTCTAAAAAGAGATTTACACATACCACAAACTAATATTTGAATCGAAATGAAAGAGAAAAGTAAAAGATCTTAAAAGTGAATAACACAAATTTATATTATAAGCACACTTTTTAAACTCACAACAACAACTTAAGAGATAAATTTATAAATATATTGAACTAAAATAAATAATATGTGTCACAAACATAAGTCACGACCAAAATTTAAAAAATCAGTAAAGTATAAATTGAAGAGGAAAAAAGCAGCCAATGTGGATTGAGCATTTCTTGTCATGTACACTTGATTCTTTTGGTGCATGACATCACCACAGTAGCTAGCATTGACGTTAAAATTGGTAGTATTAGATAGATACGGATAAGAGAAGATGACGTTAACGTTGTGGTCTAATGTTAGGACACTCATAATTCTAGGATTCCACAATTCTCTATTTGTGGTGGTGGGTGCTGGCACCTCACTCCCAACCAGCTCAAATAATTGCGTAATTCACCCCCAATCTAATCTATATTTTTAATAATTCTAGCTAGCTACTAATTATTATTGCTTCTTACTAGCTGTTCTATATTGACCTCTCGTGCTGCATGTGGTCTACATATCTGTTTGAAATTGGGGCTAACCCAAGACCTGACCTCCGATCGAGTTGGGATTCACTTCGAGATTTGATACTGATTCGATGCTCGACTTCAATTTAATATTCGATTAGAATTCAAATCAAAACTTCAGATCCGACCCTAATCGGAGAATTAAGTTTTAATTCTGAATTTTGATCCGAGATCTGTCCCCAACTCGAGACTTGATCTTGAATTGAGATCCAATTCAAAACATGATACTTAATCCTGACTTCCGATATCAGATTCGAACCCCAGACTCAACTCTAAACGGAGATCCAACCTTGGACCCAGACTCAGGACCTAATCTGGGTTCTAAGACCTGACCCCTACCCCGAGCAGAAATTGAAATCTGATCTTGACTAGAGACTTGAGACTCCAGACCCGAGCCTGATCCAAAACCTGAAACCAGATCTTGATTTGGGACCCGAGCCCCATCCAATATATCTCGAACAGTAAATTTAAATTAACAAAATTTATTAAATGAATTAGTATTGAAATTACTTAAAAAGGAATTTATCTTAAATTCAACTAAAATTAGTTTAGTATAAAATTACTTTTTGTCCAACTCATAATATTTAAAAATCAATTAAACGAGCCATCAACTTTTTAATCTTATTCGACATTTCTAATAGGAAATATTGTCTTTTATAAAGTGTATATTTTAATTAATCGATTATATATGATATCGTAGACCAAATGATTATACTGAGAAAACTCTTTCTACAGGCTGCGTTTGTTTCTCATGTGTTTTCATACATATTGTGCAACCCTGGGCCCCTGACCTTTGTTGTGCAAACTTCTTTTAAAAGGAAAATTTAATTAAATAACCCTTAAGTTATTTCGTTTCAAATTATAAGCGATCTCCTGTTTTTCAAATACGGTAACTATTTTAGAATAATTATATTTAATAAACACGGCAAGTATTAAAATGGAACGGAAGGAATAGAAGCTTAATAACACCCGACTTTCCTTTTATTGTGTTTGATTAAATAATGACTCGTCTTCAGTTTAAGTAATTTATATTTTATTAGCATAAATAATTTTTATATCATCTCATCTTTATTTGTTTTTGCAGCTAATATATATATTTTTCGAAATTTTAAATTTCACCCTATAAATATTATTAGTTAGTTTGTCAATTAATCTTCTAAAATTAACTTATTTTGAAAAGTGTTTCTCAAAAAAGTAAGTTTGGTTAAAAACAATTTGCGTTTGATCAATAAATTTAAAAAATATTTTTGAGCAATAATTAGTGTTCAATTGAACTTTTTAAAAGTGCTTATAACTGAATTAGTTCTCAAAAATGCTTTTCAAAATAGTAATTTTTAAAAAGAAATTATTTTTCTTAACTTCTGTAAAATATCTTCTCCTAGTTACTCCTCCAAAACACTTATTTGATATCATAAATTTGATCAGACAAACTATAAATATTATTTAAATGATTTAATAATGTAAAAATTATTCACACTGATATTGGGCGAGACTTAAACTCGATCTTCATTAAATTATATTACTGGATCATTCCATCCAATGTGGCTTTGCTGCTTCTTCTTCTTCTTCTTCTTCTTCTTTCTTTCTTTCTTTCTTTTCTTTTCTTTCTTTCTTTCTTTTCTTTTCTTTTCTTTTCTTTCTTTCTTTTTTTTTTTTTTTGTTTGTAATAATCCATTCATAAACTTTCAGTGGAGGAAGGTAAGGGGGAATTAAGATCTTTAAGTTTGAATTAGTAGTATTTTATACATTGTGCTTGGATAAAATTAATTATAAATGTTAACTAAGAGCCATGTTGGACCTTTACTCACGTGATTAGTGACCCAACAACCCACACACATTAAAATGGAGACTCCACTAACCCTTTTAATGTCCATGCAAACAAATTAAGCTCTAGAATAAACCTGCCTAAACTAAAATCTATGTCAGAGTCCATAGTCCATACTGTTAAGATCAATTTACAATTCAAAAACATAACTTTCTTACATATAGGATCATACGATACAATTTTTTTTTTAGTTCGTTCTAAAAAGAATGATATTTTTTTTATTTAAAAAATATTTAATAACACTAACAATATTTTACCCATTTAGTCTCACTTATTTGATAAAAAAGTCGATAAAGATGTACTCTCTTATTTAAAAATTTATTTATTTTAAAAATAATTTTATAATATTACAAAATCTTTTCATATTTTTCAAACTTTCAAATTATATCATAATATTAATTGTACACAACCTTGTAGATAATGGGTTTGTTCAGAAAGTGCTTTGTAGCCACAACTATAAATAGAGATAGGTGGGTCGTCGTGTACTTGCACTCTTAACAAATATTTCTTGCTTGTCTCATAGTTGGTGTATTATATATCAAACATTATGTTTACCCAATATTCTCTGTTTCTTATTATTTCCTTAACAGTATTATTATTTTTGGAGCCATTAGAGATTGTTGGACGACGTTCTCATGAATTGTCCAATAATTACAACAAGTGTGATTCATTGGACAGTAATGATCATGAGGATCTTGTAACTGATTTGCCAGGACAACCTAGTGTAAACTTCAAGCACTATGCTGGGCATGTGACAGTAAATGAAAACAATGGAAGAGCACTCTTCTATTGGTTCTACGAATGCTCAATTGCCCCTCAGGATAAACCTTTAGTGCTTTGGCTCAATGGAGGTAAGACCAAAATAATGACGTGGATAAAGTTCAGTAATCATATCGTATAATAACATATACTAGTATTATTATATTTGTATCGTATTGCTATCGTCATCGTGGTAAGTAGGAAAACTATACGTTGATTTACTTATGAATTTTGGTTTCATCGAAAAGGTTTTGTTAGACATGCCAACTTTGCATGATGTTAATTATGTTAACTAGGAGAAATAGATAATATGTTTGACTGAAATAGAAGCTTGGAAAGCAATAGGAGAAATTAATATAATTCCACTAGCTAGTCAAACAATTTAGCTTACTATTCACATATCATTTGCACTTAATCCACAGCTTAACATAATTAAGAGTATATATATATATATATATATATGGCCATTTCCTTTTTAACTTTTATTACTTTCATATTAGTACTACTAATTATTTAGTCTTTTCTGGGGGATCACATGTGGTTAATTTTCAATGTTTGATCAGGTCCAGGATGCTCTTCAGTGGGATATGGAGCAACTCAAGAGATTGGGCCTTTTCTTGTAGACTCTGATGGTTTTGGCCTAAATCTTAATCCTTATTCCTGGAATAAAGGTTCTTTTTATTAATAATTTATCATATAAAAATTAATATTTATATTTTCTCATTATGTGAGTGTGTTTCTTTAATTCTTAAAAACTAATTGATGCAGAGGCAAACTTGTTATTCCTGGAATCTCCAATTGGTGTTGGCTTTTCATACTCAAATACAAGTGCTGATTATCTTAACCTTGGTGATGATTTCACTGGTGAGATTTATATTTACTCAACATTCCTTCATAGAATATATATATATATATATATATTTTGATAAAAAAAATTCGGAGCAAGGACAGGGAAATGGGGGGGAGAGAATTACAAAGTGAGGAATCGAACCCGTACTGACAAGATGAAAGTTCAGGGAGCCAATTGCTAAGATTTCCGGCACGCCTTCGTAGCTATTACTAGTAGGAGTACTTATTTTCTTCCCTTTTATCTTTTCAAGAATTGGTCATCTTTCCATTGTCATGTGTACTGTCTGTTTCTCCAGAAATATCTTATGTGACATTGATATTTTGTCTTAATGTCTTATGTTATATGTATTCCATTCCTCTAGAAATACTTAACATGTGTGATGTTGATATATATGTTTTTCGACCTTTTCCCTAACCTTTTTGGACTGTTTTACCAGCCAATGACACATACACTTTTCTGGACAAGTGGCTACTCAAGTTCCCATCATATAAAAAAAGGCCCTTTTATATTGCTGGAGAGAGTTATGCAGGTAATTTACCATAAACTATCTTCTACCAGACAGTATTATATATATAACAATTAAAATTTTCTGCACCTGTTTAATTTTTTTTTTTTATGGTTCTCTTGGCAGGAAAATATGTACCTGAGTTGGCTGAAGTCATTGTTGACAAGAACAAATTAGACCCTTCCCTTTTCATTGATCTCAGAGGAATCCTGGTATGTATGCTATTTTCTATTTACGTGACATAGTTTCGATTTACGTGACATAGTTTGAATTATATAGGACAAGAGTTTAAGAAAAAAATAAATACTTTTGATATTTATAATGGTTTAAAACATGGTGTCAAGGAGGTTTAACCAAATTCACTTGGTCAGAAAATTACCTTTGTGCAAATAAAGCAAAAATGATCTTTTCTTAGTTTTATGTGATCAGTTATGAAACCCCTGACATGAAAGAAATATTCAAATATATTAAAAAGGAGGTTAAAATTTGCTTTAGGTCATATATTTCAAATTACAACTGGTCATAGCGTGTTTGACCTTAAATATATCATAACATCTATGTACTTATAAAATATTATCATTAATGGTAAAAAAACTAAAGGTAACAAAGTTAATTATTTCCAAATTTAGAAGTTTATCCTTTTTTAAAATAGATTAAAAATGAAAGTGTGTCACGACCCCGTGTTGATACTCTATGTGATTTGAACTTAAATAAAAATGTTGTTGTTATTGTTGTTGTTGCGGGAGCAGCTAGGTAATCCTGAAACGTGTGATGCAGAGGACTGGAAGGGTCTTGTGGATTATGCATGGAGCCATGCTGTCATTTCTGATGAAACTCACAAAACTATTTCAGATTCTTGTGATTTCAACAGTGATGATACTTGGAGCAATCAGACTTGTAGTCAGGCTGTCGATGAAGTCCTCAAACAGTACAAGGAGATTGATATCTACAGCCTTTACACCTCAGTCTGCATAAGAGATACTGCTACTTCTCAACAGCAAAATACACAAGTCTTATTTGATACCAAGTCCAAGATGGTAACTCAATCTACGCGCTACCCATCAGTTTAAAGAATTTTTTGGGAATTATATATAAGTTAAACTCTTACACAAATTTAATTTTGCTATACATAATTTTGAAAATAAAACAGATTATGTTACGTTTTAATTACAACAATTAATTAGATGTACATTAATTGGATCTGATATATTATTGATGTTGTTGTCATTAGATGCCAAGGATCATGGGAGGATACGACCCCTGTCTTGATGATTATACTTCTTCTTTTTACAATAGACCTGATGTTCAAAAGGCTCTCCATGTTATAAGAGATGGTCAACACCTCAAAAACTGGAGCATCTGCAAGTAATTATTAATTTATTTTTTTATTTTTTAATTTTGAAAATTCTTTCTTAGTCCACATATGATGTGGAAGTCTAAAGCAGAGAAAACTAACAAAGTTCAATACCTGAATATTCAGTATGTCGATCTTTGGTAATTGGTCAGACTCTAAGGAATCAGTTCTTCCTATATATCACAAACTCATCGATGCTGGTCTCAAAATTTGGGTCTACAGGTAAACATACATAAGTATTCCTTAACACAAACGTTTCATTTCTTAAAAAGTCCACCCCCCACCCCCACCCACTTTTCCTCTTCTCATATTTTACACATTATTATTAATAATTGGGACCTAACAAAGTTATTGGTGCTCCTTAATTTAGAAAATGTATAAGCTATAACGTGAGGCTAATTATTATTTAATAATATATAACTCATCATTCTGTTTTGGTCTGCTCAGCGGAGACACTGATGGAAGAGTTCCTGTATTATCGACAAGATATAGTTTAAGTGCACTCGGTCTGCCAATTAAAAGAAAATGGAGACCCTGGTACCATCAGAAACAGGTAAACACATAAGGATCCATGCTTGGAATTAATATATATGACTTTGTTTAGTTGTTCTCGCGGATTCAAAATTTAAATGTTATATGGTTACGTTTTGAGTTTTAAAAAATCAGTTTTGAAATGTATTTCCAACTCTATATATGTTTGTTTTCTTCACAAAATAAATAAATATATATATATATATATATCTACAGTTGTCATGTTACTCTATTGGACATATATTTGATACTTGCATACTGGGTTGGCAAAATCAACCCATAAATTATGGTTTGTCCAATTTGTTTAGATTTGAGGGGGCTAATGACTTGTTTATTTTATTAACGCAACTTATTTTGATCTGTTTAATTCAACTCATTTTAAAATTGGACTAACATGTAGTCTAGATTGATCCATACGGAACTTTATCGAATTTTATTTTTAAAAAAAAATTATATTTGATATGTTATATATAGTCTTAATATAAGAATTTTTTTTTATTAGGTATTCAAATAAATTGTAAGAAAAAAAGAATTTAAAACTTAGTTAAAATTGATCGGGGTGGGTTATGATCCAGTTTTTAGCCCATTTCAACTCAAGTAACTTTTGGGTGGTAATTGACCCGTATATTTACTAACTCAACTCATTTTGACATAGAGCCTGTTTGGATTATCTTATCTTAGGTGCTTTTTAAGTAAAAATTGCTTTTAAACAGTTTTGTAATATTTGGGTGATAAAAAAGTGCTTTTGATCACTTGTTTTTAAATCAAAATAACAAAAATAAGTCAAAAGTCATAAACCCATCCATACAAGCTCATTTTCAAAATCAGTTCAACTCGTCCATTTACACTCCAACTTTGCATGTCACTACTAATATTTTCTTGACTTGAATAATACCATAGGTAGGAGGATGGGTTGAAGAATACAAGGGGTTAACATTTGCAACATTTAGAGGAGCAGGGCATGCGGTTCCTACATTCAAGCCAAGTGAATCACTTGCATTCTTCACTTCTTTCCTTAATGGACAATCTCTTCCTTTCCAGCGGATCTAAGTAAGGGCAGACATGCAGACTTTGTACTTCTCCAGTATAATGAGACTACTTTTGAGCCAAGACACTACATATATCTATATATTAATTTCCCCTTTTTTTAACTTAACATTTACCCTTCATTCAAATTGGGAGGGGACACTTAAAGTACCTACTCTCTAGAGGGATTAATTAGCAATTTAGCACATGACGAACGACCTTTCTCCTAAGCAATATAAGGAGATTTGGTTTTTGAATAATGCAATGGCTTTCTCATTACAATATATAAGAGGATATTTTGTGGCTAGCTTAAACTCCATTCGTCTCTCATCTTTTATAATTATCCATTTCTGTTTCACTTAATTAATTGTGCTCACCCTTCTCACTGGCACTAAATTACAATGAAGTAACAGTTCGATACACAAAGCAATTGTGGTTTCAGGCAAGAACTAAAGAAGGGGTAATGCAATCTACAAGTGAAAATCCACTAAATATATAAGTGCAAAATTCAAAACTCAATTATTAAAATCTAATGTTGGAATCATAAATATTTTACAAATTACAACCAATAAAGTTTGAAACCCGACTCAGTCGTTGGTCGCACCCTATATATGTATCAATTCGCTCGACAAAGCCATTCGATATTTGAAAAGGTGCAATTATATTTCATGCGGACGCCTTATTGATAAGCTGAAAGGCTACAGAAAAAACAAGAAGTATATTTAGGTGGGAGACCCAATGATATTGTTTGCTTTATATAGCATTATAGTTTGATGGCACAAAAAAAAAAAAACACTACATAATAGTATATGGTGTTGGGAGTTCTTAGAGGTTGTTACTATAGAGAAATTATAATTATATATATGAACATATGAAACATGATCTCAATTTCGGGGCGGGTCACACATTTTGTTATAGGAACCAAAGGATCTAGTCTTAGTAACTTGCTACCGCTACTTGACAAAATGTATGTTAGTAGTTATAATCAACTTTTGGGCTTAAATTCTCCACTTTTGGGAAATGATACAGATAATAGCAATTAAGAAATTGGCCAAGCAGACTATAAATGAAACATAACCCTAGTTTTTGAATGATACCACATATTTAAATTTTAGCATGACAACTTCATAAGTAAAATGACTATTTCGAGGAATTTTTTTTCCTGGTGAAACTCATTTTCATCCCATGGTTGTGTCTAAAAAGTTTGATCAAATTAAAACAAGATGGAACTTTGGAAATTTCTTAAACAAGCTTCTTCCTTTTTGTTGTCCTCCTTTTGCAATGTCACAACACCTGATCAGAGATGTCTCACAGGCTTTGAGGTTTCATCTCGAAGAGGAATTACATGGCTTTCATTATGTCATCGAGTAGTTTTTTCTCAATCTGTTTTACAATCTAGAAATTTACATTCTACTTTAGGAATAAGAAATATTTTATTTTGTTTGTTTGTTTGTTTTTTATGTTGTGATGGGATGCATGATAGGATAGAATAGGAAATCGTTCCAACCTAATCACACAAGTCGAACACCACTCACTCATGTACCATACTTACACATGCTTCGTTAGTGCACGTCAAAACTCAAAAATCGACTCCAGCACGCAGCAAATAGATGACTTGCGTTGCTGTAGACCGTGCGTTGGAAAATGGTTGAAGGATTAAGTTGAGGGTTTCTAATGGGCTGTTCCGGCCCTCTAAGGATTGGACTTGCTGTCATGGTCCAACAGTCTGATTGAAAACTTTTAGAATTTTCGTAAGTAGTGGTATTGGAGTTCGTTTTTGTAAAATATAGTGGAACTTTATTTTTCCACAACGTAAAAATATTTTTCTTTTAAATTATACCAAAATACATTTTATTGACACGCATATATAATCTATCTTAAATGAAGATATCACTTGTGTATGTGTGGCTTATTGGATTCAATATATACGTTTTCAAATTGTATGTGTACAAAAACAATCAAAGATGACAATCTCCGGTAAAGCAACGTTAATTTTTCAGCCGCCAACTGAAACGCTGATGAACTCTGGCGACGACAAATGCGTGAGGTTGGGTTGGACAGTGACGACTGAGACTTTTTAATACACAGATACCTATACACACACACGCACACTCACACACACTATAAAATTACATAATCTCGCTATATTTTGTAATTATCAAAAAGTACCGCTATAAAAATAATAAGAAAGTAGAATATACTACATCAGGTATTTTTTACCGAGAGAGTTTGGGTCCACACTATTTACAATATACTTAATACTTGAAAGTAATATATTTCTAAATGTTTATAATTAGGGGTGACAAATTAGCCCAAACCCATATGATCCACCCAACCTGCTCAAGTTTTAAATGGGTTTAGGGTGGAGTGATTTTGATGATGGGTTGATAAGAGCTAGCGTAAATTGACCCACCATAAATCAATAGGCCTATCATGATGTCCAATCTTCACCCATAAAAATGCTTAATTTTCACTTTTAAGGTTCAACCCAGAGAAAGATTTTTGCATATAAAATAATTATTTAATATTTTTTAATTATCATAGATTGCAATAAATACTTATCATTATAATTATTATTTTTTATGAAACATTATTATTACTTACTTTTTGTAAAGGAAAAAACAGTTTTAAAAAAATCAGTACAAATTTAAAGGACGAGTAAGGTACGAAATTGCGTTGATGCAACTCATAACATAAAGATCATCTAAATATAGACATAAATTATTAATGTTCTATAGGTAATCTAACAATGATAAATATATATATTTTTTTTCACCGATCGAAATAATATTCATATATATATTTTTTTCATGTCCTTTCTATTTGGGTAATTTATTTAGTCTTGGGTTTGAATTTTTTATATAAAAATATCATGATAGGGAGATTGAGGTTTATGAGATGAAAATTCGAAAGATGAAGTTTTAATGCAGGTATAGAATATCGGGTGAAAATTTTAAAAAGAATTAAATATTTACTTTTAAATTTGAAATGTTGAAAGCAATAATGAAAAAAATTCTACATAAGGAATTGTAAAATTTGAATAGTCACTTCTTTATTTTGTAGATTTTTTTAATATTAGATAAAATTATGAAATGTAAGTTTGAAAATTATAAAAATAATGGGTCAAGTTGAGCGGGTTGAGTTATGACCCGTTATTTTGGCCCATTTTAATCCAGTCCAACTATAAGCAGGATTAAGTAATAACTCATTTATCACTTCAACCCATTTTAACCCTTCCAAATTCAGCTCAAATAACCTATTTGCCACGCCTAAATTAGAATATGTAGTCAAAATGTTTGTCTAATCTTTTCTTCCCTTGAAGATTAATCCAAAAACAATTTAACTTTGTGGATTCAAATAAAAGTTAGGAAGTGTCTTCGATTCAAATAGTCATTTCTTCTATTAAAAAAATACTCATTTTCTTACTTTAAAAACTATGGAGTTAAAATTAGCACCTGGGTATACTAGAAAACCGAAAATCACCTAATTGAGCAATATTTGCATGTAATGTCTCAGAAAATATAGATTATGGTCGCTTTTTATTATTTTCCAGACATATTATTATCACAATTAATTATACTCTCCTTCGTGAACATTCGATAAAATTAGACAGTATATCAAAGATTGTGTTGTGAATTCATATCGTATTGAAATGGATAATTAAAATTGCAGTCCTACCTATATAAGAGTTTACTCCAAACTAGAAGAAATAAAAATTATGAAGTAAGGGAGATTCCAGATAGAGCTTTATAAAATTAAACTAAATATTAAAAAAAAAGATAAAATTCGTAACTTAAAATTCCTAATAGGTTATTTCCCTCTTTTATATATAGTAAATAGATATCTTTTCAGGTTTCCAAATTGAATTTGACATATTCTCATATGGTTACTCCATCTTAATTTTATTCATAATAAATTAGCATAACCCTTTACATGAGAATGACGAGCACAAATCAAGAAAGATCCTCCTTTTTATGGCTTATTTTTCTTTTAGTATATTTTAAAAAATAATCGCTGTCTAAATTTAAAAATAATTTGAATTTTTTTTTTTAAACTTCGTATCTAGTCAAATATAGTAACATAAAAGGATGAAACAAATGGAGAATATATATATGTATATTTCAAAATCACAAAGAAAATGTTTGGTCTCAAACACTATAGTATGTCCCCAAAGAGAGGGGATATATTGAAATTTCAAACAGACTTAGTCACAGATTTTTTAGCCTCAGCACACCAGGCTGACGGACCTCTTCTTCTTCTCATTTTTTTTCCCAAAAAAGGAAAGTAAAATACCAGGAAGAACAGCATAAGACGAAATGAACACTAGTCAAATTTGAAAAACTAAAAGGAAATATTAACATTTTTAATTTTTATCATCCTAGAAAGAACAAGTAAATAAATTAAGACTATTAAGTCGAGGCGGCGATCATGGTCCAAAAGCATGTCGGCTAATGTTTCTTCGGAAGATGAGTGACGATCAGGCAGAAAATTACGTCTACTGTGATTCAAAGCGTGCGATTTTGAATTTTCAATTTTATTTATTAAATTTATTTATTTTTTTAAAAAAGTGATTTTAAGTTAAAAAATTAAATTGTGAAGAATTTTTGTTGCCCATTTAATATAAATTTTAAATTTTACTATAAGACAAAACTTATAATCAATGAAATAGGTAAAACTAATTTTTTGAAGCAGCGTCTATTTATTTAAAAAATTATTAAGTAGGCCCAAAACATTATTCTGTGTATGTTTCCAACATTCCATGAAGACTTTTTCAAACAAAAGAGAAAATTACATAAAATATTAATAATAGGCTTTTAATTATAAGTTCTATTAATATTTTATTTTATTTATTTAAATATTAAATAAATTAGAAAAATATCAATATTAATATATATGGTAGTTATTACTTTTATTCAACTAATATTTAATTATTTCTTATTTATAGCACAGATAATTAAAGAAAAAGAAGATTTTCGCGTGATTATAAATATCGGTATTGTAGTGATAACTATTATTCATTGAATTCTTAATTATCTCTTATTTGTAGCACAAATAATTATAAAAACTAGTTTAATATATATTTATATATAAGAAAGTAAAATTATTGAAAAATAACAATTGACTTAAAATAATATTTATTTAAATAATAGAAATAAATATTATATATCCAATATATTATTATTTATTGTATTTCACTTAATAATTCTTGACAAAATATTATTAGTTTCTGTTATCTTTTGTCATATTGACGGCTTAATATCAATATTAGAATCAACTAAAGGAGACTATCTAAGTTAAATTATTTTAAACATAAACTACTTGAGTTGGCGTAACTATTACTATTGCATTCTTCAAATCGACATATAAAACAAAAAAGACAAACAGATTTTAAGATGAAGAAAATTTGAGAACATACCAAGTTAGAGATTGAATAAATTTACGATAGTTGATGAAGAAGAATAAAATTATGCAATTATAAATTTTTTTATATAATTTAAAAAATTCATACACGAAAAAAGAATTTGAAAGTGTGAGAATATTAAGATACCAATGTTAATAAATTAAAAAAAATAAAATTTTAAAGTTTATGGAAAAACTTTTAGGTTAAGTATTTTAGGGTCTATGGAAGGAAAATTTGCACAAACATTTTTTAGGCTAATTTTTTGAGGGTAAATTTTAGGCAAATTTTTATTTTTTATTTTTTTATTTAGGAAAATTTTCGGAAATTTTCAGACAATCTTTGCGGGTATATTATATAATAATTTTTAAGTTGAATAATAAGGCAAATTCTAGGCAATTTTTTATTTTTTATTTAGGAAAATATTCGGAAATCTTTAGGATTTGTAGGCAATTTAAATAATAATTTTTTAGGAAAATAGGAAGCAAATTAAATAATAATTTTTCTTAGAAAAATAACAAATGAAAATTTTATCTATTGTAGAGTTTTCTAATAAAAGGAAAAAGTTCAATCAATATTTTTAAGGGTCTTTACATTTTTAATATAGTATAGATTATTTTTTCGTCAACTAATGTTATAGTCATTCGTGTATCTTCCTTTATTCCGTTTTTATACTCTTTTACTAATTCAACTCCAATTACTAAGACTTTTATTATTTAATGAGAATCATATCGCATTAAATTGTTAATTGACATAATTTCATTTGCGAAATCGTTTTCAGATTCTATTGCAAGATTATCTAAAACAAATTATGTACGAGAGTTATAATTATAATATATTGTTGTTCTTATTATTGTATCAATTAGTTTGTCACATATTCTAAAATTAACCAAAAAGTGACTCCATTGCTAATTTTTATGAATGTAAAAAGAAATGGAACAAATGAATATGATAAATTAAAGAAATAGCAACATGGAAAAGTTTTTTTAAAAGAAATTATGATGGGGAAGGAAGACTTTAAAAAAAAAAAATCGCAGGTTGTGATTTTTTCCGCGACTAACAACAATATTTAACACTTATTCAGACTTCACGGAATTAAGAATTGGGTCGTGGAACAAGCCACACTTCACCTATTTTGGTATAGCCTTTGAGTCAACCACCGTTTTGGAGTTTTTGCTCCAAATTAAATTATTACCATTTTAGTTTCCAACTCGATCGAAAGATAACTCATTAAGTTAATTCATATTTTACTTATGAATAATAAATTTTTTATGCGTTGAATATGAGTTAAAGCCTATTTTTTTTCATCTGAAATATCACTTATTTGATCCATTAAAATATGAACGGAGTGAACGGATTCACATAACGTGAATTCAATTTAGCAACACTACCCTCAACCAACATGAAGTTCTAACATTTTTAATGGTGCTTATCTACTGGTGAAGAAACATTCAAAAGTTTTATTTAATTATTACTAGTAACATGTTCATATTCTTTAATTAATCTGGTATCTCGTATCTTTGTAAAGTAGAAACTAAGGGTGTGTTCAGTATGATCTTTTAGAAAAATAAGTGGGTTTCTTACTTATTTTCTTGTGTTCAGTATATAAGCAAAAAATAATATCCTAAAAACCTTTTTTATATAATCTAGACAAATATTATGAAGGGCAGGGGTGGAAGGTAGGGGTGTAGGGTGAGCGGTTGGGGGGCTATGAGGATGGAGGTGAATATGAGATGTGTTAGAGATGGAGAACTTGTATTCCCTACTTTCATTAAGGAAATCATTTTTCTTATTTTTAATAAAATTTATTTTTTTTATAAGAAAAAATTTCAAAATTTTTGACTAACTAAACACAAGAAAATTGAAAAGAAATTTCACATCCTAAGAAGAGAAAAGTGCGTGAAATGGAGAATCTGTATCTTGAATCATCTATGCATTGCATTACATTAATTTGATGAATATACATAGACAATTAATTAGCCTGAAAACATGCATGACAAATTTTTATTAAAGAAAAAAGAATGAATATTGAATGTGTTAGCTAGGAATTAACAAGTCCTTAATTTGAGTCTTCTTCTTAAAGGACTTTGGTTAAGAAAAATTGATGATCTAATTAAATAAGGAACAAATGAATGTGAAATTTATTGGATTTGAAGTCATCAGCAATATATGGATCCTCTTTTGTTTGATCAATAGTTATGCAAAAGTTGTTGTCGACGGATATACTTCTTTCTGTTGATGTACTTCTCTCTTTCTACCTCGTACAAATTCTTCATTATTGCATCCGAAGCTTTCACCAAAAACTCCGACCAATTCCTTCACAAAACAACATTAATTACCCATGTTAGATACAATTGTAATGATAAAGTTTCTATAAAACCAATCTATATATATATATGCCAATAAACATTGTTTTGATGTTCCCGTATAATTTGGTAATCCATTCTACTTTTCTATCTCTAGTTAAAAAGTCATGTCACACGTATCTCTATAAACATTAAAGAAAGTTCATATTTTTAAATATCCTCTTAAAATAATGGTGTGAAGTCTACAGTGCACAAGAAAATTGCACCTTAATTAAGATGTGGTCAATAAAGCGGGGAGAAAATGAAGAAAGATTATGAGTTCAAATCTCAACAGATAATAACAACAACAATAATATATTTAGTGTACTATTATAAAATGGGTTGTTAATTTGATAGTCTAGGTGTGTGAATTCTTTCGCCTGAATGTTGGTTTAAGTTGTACAAAAGGAAATTGTAACGGATGAAGTATAGTACTAGCTCGTTCTATCTGAATTTATATGGCGGTGTTGGACTTAGCATGAAGATTAAAAAAAAAAAAAAGAGAAAGATCTTTTGAAATTTTTTATCTATATATAACAAGTCATAAGAATATTTGCGTAGCTGTAAATCGTTTCACAACTAAAAATAGAACGGAAGATTTAATGTTAAATTATTTCTAAACAAAAAAATATGACATTTTTAAAAAATAAATTAAAAAGAAAAATATGACACAAGACGTTAAGTTAGAATGAAAAATTGCACGTACTCACCCATTTAAGGTATCAAATGTGAGCCCAACGGTGTATTTTGCCTCCTCAAGAGACAAACTAAATTTCTCCAAGTCCTTATTCGGAAAATTAACATTCACGTCCTTCACAGCAAGCTCAGAAGGCTTTACATCACAAAAAACCGGTATAATCCTCTTGTTCGATTCCATCATCAGAGACAACTCATGCAAACAAAAATATGAATCACAATACTGAGGTGAAAAAATAGCCATCCCAATCTTGCAATTGCGAATCGCCGGGTCGATTTTATCGAACAATTTGTCTCCGGGCTTCATGTTCTTGCTGTCTAAAAATGGCCGAAGCCCGAGGTTATTTCTAATATGTTCGTACAACAACCCCGCAACATTTCGCTTCGTGTCGATTCCCCTGTGGTTTATGAACACGTCGCATGGTGCCCCATATTTCCCCGGCTTGAGTTGTCGCCCGAGCCGGAGAATTTGGTTGCACACGTTCTTGGCGGAAGAGGAAGAAGATGTTATTGAACGTTGCATGGCCCTATTGAGAAGTTAAAACGACGTTTTTAATTTATTATTTTTTTGGAGGAATGTCTTAGTGGTTGGTTGTATTATATTTGTGTATTGAATGAGTATATGATATGACCTGTTCTCTCCTAGGCTATTTATACTACTGGATATTTGGTGTAAAATTTTAAATTCTTATGTTTGATCATTTTTCCTAGGGTCTTGGCTACTTTTCTACTATTGAGATTGGAACTCAAGAAAATACTAGTATTTGCTTTGACACTTGACAAGAAACAAGAAAAAGAGTAAAAGCCTTTGAATATTTTGACTCTCTGGGCTCTTTGGGAGAGTTTAATCCTTCAAACACGTTTTTTTCAAAGAGTATTTTATATATCATTTATACATATATCTATAGACACTTGTTTTTTTTGAGTTTGATAACAATAAGGCCATTCTTGAATTTTCTTTAGTTTTCTTTGTGAGAATATGTATTGAGTTGCACACACATACATATGTACTAATAATAACTGTACGTTAGCAATTGGTCGCATTAAAAAGGTTAATCCAAATTAAAAATGATCTGCTAAGAATTAAAGTTAATTGGACCTAAGACACCTCATAAAATATTACAATAACTTTTACTATTATGTGTAGAGATAGTAATCTCTAATTTAATTAAGTTAGAATTACATATGTAATTATAAATAAAGTTATAGGTTCCACTCGGTATGATTTTAAGCGAGATCGGTTCACATACGTCAAGGATTTAATTAAATGTGCTTATGCATATAAATTTATGTTTTTGATGAATTTGATATAATAAATCATAGAAATAATGATGATTTTCATCTTAAAGATTTTAAGTCCTAACCTTCTTTCTTATCATATTACTTCATTTAAATTATCTGATTTTTGCATTTATGAATACCAATTTTGTGAGGAGATTAGTCAAAAGTGGGATATTACCGAATTTCCTAACATTTATATGACTTACAGTCTATAATAGATTCTATAATCTTATAAACCGTTATGTTTAATTAAGTCATCAATTGGACCTCGAATATCGTTAATTATTGTTCTGCTTAATTTAATTAATTAATTAATTATAAAAAAAATTTCAACCTTCCTCTATAAACTTATTAAATGAAAATATTCGCTTTGAAATAGTTTGATCATATCTTATGTAAATAGTTGATAAGAATCATTTAATTATAAGCATTAACCTCAATAAGTTGTAAAATCTCACGTGTTTTCTACGTGAGGTTGTTGATGCATTTAATTAAAGCAAATGACATATTTTATGTGGTTAACAGAACTAACTAATAAATAAATGAAAACACACATAAATTTTTTCTGAAATTTGAATCGAAAATGTCTAATGGAAATATTTTATCAGAAGTTGAGGTGTTCAAATTGGAATATAAATTAGTTCGAGTGTCTAAATTGAATATCTTGATGGTAAGTTTAAGAGACTGACTATAAATTAAGCATAAAGGAAATGGCATATTTATGTAGTTAACTTAACTATTTTATAGACGAATGAGTGCACGCAAAAAAAAATAAAAAACACAAATTTTGAACTGAATGTGCCTAATTGAAACACTTCATAAGAATTGAAGTGTTCAATTGAAACATGACTTAATTTAAATATTTAAATGAAATATCCTGACAAATTTAAATAAGATTCGCCCGCTACCCGTTGGGACGGTTTTAAATGTGGATATAGAACAAGAAGTTGCTTTCGTACCCCTGGCACAAGGACACAAAATTAAACGTAACTACACGAATGAAAGTTACAAATAATAGTACGATTTTTTCAACTAAATTCAGTATTGGAAAAACGTAGTAAATTGACTCTTCTATTCATAATAGTACAATAAATTCACTCGTTATATATGCAAATTAAACGAAAACTTGTTGGCAGTTACATTCTACTTCCTTCGTCTCCATTGATGTTGGAGCTTTTGAATTTTGAGATTCAATTTTAATTTTTTTTTAATAATTTGTTTATATTTTTTTTAAAATATTTTAAAATTATAAATTGTTGTGATTTATGATATTTTTTTTAAATAGAATTTTAAACATATAAATTTATTTCAAAAAAATTAAACTTTCTTTATCTAAAAATTTATGGTTAAATTTAATAAAATTTACTCTCAAAATTCGAACTATAACATATAAATGTGACAGATGGAGTATTTTATCGAAGGAAAAATAAAGAGCTTGCTTGACTAATTAAATATGTTGGAATAGTACATACATATCTTTTCTCAGGACTTGTCCTGATTTTATTCAAAAGAATACTAAATTTTCCAAGAATTCAAAGGGTCATTCGCACTTTGTCCCTGTTGATGTTTAATTTTTATTTCTTAGGGCAAATTTTTTTTTCCTGAGTAATAAGTTTATATTTTTTATATTATAATATTTAACAAGCTATATTCTGCATTCTTAAAAAATTTATATCTCGTCAGACATAAATTTAATTTCAAAAAATAAAAATTAAAAAATCAATCCATTTAAAGAATAAATCGTGCCATTACTTCTCCTATGACACCCTCATATTTTTATTCAAAATGTAATTTGATTGCTGTTTGTTCTTTTTAGGCTGTCGGGAGAAGCCCAAATTGACTTCGTCAAAAGAAGGCAAATATGCGTGAGGGAGATTTATAAATTATGTGCCCCATTCAAATTTAGACATTTCTCCTATAGCCTAAAAATGATGCATTATGACTGGAAAAAACATATACTACTAAAAGTACTAAAAACATGAACCAAATATTTAACCAAATCGTGTAGTAATTCTTTTGTTATTTAATTTTTGACCTTCTCTTCATTCTTAATTATCAACGGTACAAGACCAAGAATCTTGCCCCTGGGGCAGATAAATAGTAAAGGCACTCAATTATCCAGAAAATTCAAAGATGATAAGTGGGATAAGGATAATAATTTTAAAATAAAATTTAAGATTCATTTATTTCATACTTGGTGTGAGGTATTAATTAATTTCGAGATTATTTTATCCCGTTATTTATACTAAAATAAGGAATCATTCGGTGTGAGGGATAAAAGATAATAATTTTTATAAAAATACTGTCAAAACAAAAGGATGCATACATCAATTAACTTGCATAAGTGGTACACACGCGTATTAGAAGTCCATTTACTATACATATATGATGCATACACTTAAAAACACAAGTATATATTATATGTATGTAAAGTATATATTGTACACGTATCAATTATATATGTGTGGCATTCTAGAGTGATGATTATAAAGTGTATTGAAGTTCGTTGTATGTGCTAATACAACTAGACAAAGAGTAGATACAATATATTTCGCCGAATATAGTGTATCTAGCGAAATTGCATGTGTGATATAATCATGTTGTGCGTAATAAATGCAGTTTATCTTGTGAAACTATGTGTGTTGATACAATTAGGTTGCACGAATAAATATAGCTCCAAACTATTAATTATGAATCATAATTGAACAAACTATAGCTATTAATAATAAATATACTTCAAACTATATTAATTATAAAATTTTCCTTCCATATATATTTTTTTGTTTATTAGGAGATTTACGTTGCAGGCCCATAGACCAAACCAATATATTCGAGTTATATTTATTTTAAAATATATTTCATTTTATCTTATCTACAAGAAATATTAACATAATAGCCAGTAGGTATGTACGTTATATTCCTTTTGGGTTTATAATTTACATGTTACATACCTTAATAATATATAATAATGTGATTCGACTATCCGTTGTTATATACCTTTGAGAAAATACAATTATGTGAATTGTATACTCCAAAAATGTATAACATACAAAATCTTATTAGGTAATTTTTTTAATGGGCATATGCAGATAGTTTTTAACTCTACCTGAGTAATCATGTAACAAAAGTCCTTTTTAATTCTTATTGATTTTATTTGTGTGTTCATATATGCAGTAGGGTATGTGTGTGTGTGTGTATATATATTCCAACCTTCTGAATTAAGCGGTAAAACATTTCATCACTTCAAATTTTTTAATGCATATAGTTATCATAAATAATTTCAAACTCTTTTTATTGTTGTTTTAATGATACAATTATTATTTGGCGAGTCAAATATTTTTTTAAAATTATTAACCATGTGTGCTGCTTAATTTATTATCATTTTGATGTAATTTTTAAATATATAATTTAAATTATATATATTTTAAAGTTTTGAAGAACTTAAATCCAAAATTTCACTGAAAATTAGATGTTTTAAATCTACACCAAACTTTTCACGTAAAGTGGGATGGAAGGGGTATGATGCTGTAGTTGTGTTTTTATTGGACTTGTGATAATAGTGTGATTTTTAGAAATAAATTTGACATAAAAACAAGAAAAAACATTACTCCACTAATCATATTCTTAAGCAACTCAATTTATACATTAATAATGTCATTATTGAATTTTTAACATAGAGATAGAGTCAAGATCTGGAATTTATAATTTTTTTAATTAATTTAAATTAATATATAATAATAATTAAATTTATAATTAAATATATATAAACATATTATATGTATCTAGACAACTTTGCTCTAAATCTGCCTCCGATTTAACATATCATATAAGTTATATGATTTACATTTTTAGTTTTTAATTTCTTTTTAGTACAAAACGGTGTGTCCCATTTTACCATATAGTACAAAAAAAATCCCAGCTTATTAATACAAGTCTACCACACAAAACTGTAAACTCGACTTCCACCGACCTTGCCAGATCCCCAGCCCCCACACATCCACTCACAGGAAAGAAAATTGTAATATTATTATTATTTTATATTAAAAATAAAAATTAATTTCGAGATAACTTATTTAACGTGAAACGATCTCTAATTCATTTGCATAAGCCGGCAGTAGATCGAGCCCCACAATATTAATCATAATATATAAACTACAACACATATGTTGGCTGCTATATAAAGTTATTTGTGCCAAAAGCTAGCTACCCAATGACATTATTTTGTATTTATTCGTTTTTCATTTTTTTTAATTGGTAATGATTTAAATGTCACTACCTTGCAAGTTGATAAAGCATATATATTAGCTGGATCATGGCTGTCTTGAAATTATTTGGTCTTTATTTTTTTATAGCGTTGTAATAAATAATAAATGTGAAAATGATGGATCTTGCCTTTTTGTATTTATATAGTTGGGGTTTTGATGAGAATCATACTTTTAGTAATTAGATGAACCTCTTTACCCTCAACTGTCTTTTGCTTTTCTAGCCTTTTTTTTTTTTTTTTGTTACTCTCTAATTATGAAATGACAAAAAGAAGTTATGTTTTTAATTTCCTCTTTTTCTACAATAATCATTATTATCCGATCCTTTGTAAAAGTACTATAAGAACAATATGTAGTAGTGTTCCTATTTATTATTGAAGTTTATAACATACACCTCTAAATTTTTACAACTTCAAGCATATAGTGTCTGAATTAAGTTAGTTTTAATAAAGTTTAATTTTAAATATTGTATTTGAAATTTCATATAGCTAAAATTAAGATATAAGTTTATTTATATGTGGTTGAAGTTAAGTTATTTATAGCTGAAGTTTAGGCAAAAATGATTGGATTTCAATCTTTTTTTGTTGAATACTTCAGCCAATTGAAGTTATATATAACTGAAGTTCAATTATTTCTGTCTGAAGTTTATTCATATATGGCTTAACTCGGGAAAAAATGAATAAAATTCATTCATTTTGGCCTGAATTTCGGACATAAATGCATAAATTTCACTCATATATAACTTTAAATAATAATAATGTTGTCTAAAGTCTGATTTTGTCAAACCTAAAAACACATTGTGTTTGAAGTAGGTATATATACGCATATTGAATGACGATATCAAAACAAACTATCTCTCCAAAATTTTTAGTACATAAATTTTAACACTTCATGGTCCATACAAAATGTCAAATCCAGTATAATTGGTATAGTAGTAGTATTAATAGAGTAAACTGTAGTGAAGTGTTTCTCTCTCCCCTTTTTTTCTTTTAAATTTGGACAAAAGAGTTGACCTATTTTTACATAAACATTGTCAACTCTTGTAGATCACGATTTTAGACTATATATATAGTAGTATTTATTCTGCAATCTTGGATAACACATTTGTCACTCAAACATTCAGCCCAAAAAAGAAATCTTGTTTATTTGAGGAATCATGCACAAGTACTTCATGTCATCTATAACTTTCTCTTGCTTATTTGTTCCTCCCTTTGATCAGAAGCAACGCACTGTGTGCCCTTTTCTTGGATTTCTGTGTATATATCACATGCCAAAGTTTTTTTTTTTCAATTAGTAATTTTTATAATAGAAAAAAAAACTATTTGTAGGAGTTCTATCTTTTTTTTTTTTTATTTTTGATGATTCGAATTTTATTCTTAAAGTTGAAAATGAAGAGTGAAGAGTGCTTTTTACTTGAACAAATCCCTCTTATAATCCAAGCTCTTTTCATAATCACGCTGGTCGAATTTTATTTTATATTATTGATACAATTTAATTTGTTAAAAAAAATTAATTCATTGGTCTACTATTCGAATCACTAATTTAACTATGAGACAGTCATATTGTCATTCAATTTGATTCATCTATTTTTTTCATTCTTTTATATATATATATTTGTTTTTTTGCTATGCGACTTGAACGGATCAAATGACACTATAAAGGAGAATCTTCGTAGTTAAATTAGTTTGGTTACTTAAATTTTTATTTTATTGATGAGAATTTAATCTCCTACCTTATAATTCTTTTTTCTGTTCCATTTTTTTTTAAAATGTTGGATGCAACATACTAATTAGCACTAATATTTACTTTTTACTGCAACTTTTATATATGTTACTACTAATTACTTATCAGCATTGTACAGACAGTCGCATAATTTTGTAGTAATTAATCTAAAAAGTTAAATTAGCTTTGCCCTTTAAAGGAATATAATTAGCAAAAGTGAATGAGTGATCAAGTAATATCCACCAATAATTAACATGTAATTAAATTAAAATAATCGCACTCCGCCGACACCATCAGTCCATCTTCTCATCAATTAGGATTAGACATCTCAACTAATCCTAATTACTGTCTTTTCCACCTCATCTACACTACCTACTAGCTACTAATATTGCTAAAATATGATAATAAATAATAATAATAATAATAATAATCATATGCAAACATGATGATTATAAAGTCAAAGATCTCAATTCTGGGCCCATTAGAAGGAAAACAATCCTTTTCAGGATCCTTTAAAGCAACCATAGACAACTTATGTTCATGCATGAGAATATGATCATCATAATAAACAAGAGAAAAGTAAATGAAATAATTTAAAAAGATAACAAGATTATTTTCTGCTGAAATTTATTCTTTCTGATTAAATATTTTTGCTTGAATTTTGCAAGTAATTTTTAGTTTTTGTGCAAAAATTATTACTAGCTCGCTGTATACCATTCTTTAATTTTTATAAAAGAATGACACTTTGTTTAGTTAGTTATAAATAATTTAATATTTTAAGATTTTTTAATTTATTTTTAATAAAATCATTTATAATCATATAAATATTTAAAAATTAATTTAAGTAATAATATCTTTTGACATGCATAAAGTTTATACTCACATAAATATTAAATTTTGAAAAGACAAAATGAAAAACTGTCGGTTCACTTAAAAAAATCTTCAAATTTGCATCTTTTTCAAGAGGTTCTATAGATTTTTCTTGAAAAATAATTTCATAAAAAGAAAGAGTGAAGACAAAGAGATAATGGTACTTAGAATAAAAATGAAATATTTGAGTGGGAAATATGGGGGCCAGAGATGGTATGGGGGGGCCCACTCCCATATTGTCAAGAGAAAAAAATGCTTATAGCCTATAGGTCACAAGCTCAAAAATCTCTCCATGTGCAATTCTTGCCATTGCTTCATCATTTCTTGCTGGCAATCTCTTCCATTGTACAGTTCATCTTCAACAAAAAGATTTCTCAATGTCACGTTCTTGAACATGACTTTGTTCTTCACACCCATTTCTATTGCTATTTGAGATTCATCTTTTTTCTTTTTTTCACCCATTTTTCCCTTTCTCCACTGAGCCTGCTATCTGAACATGGATTCCAAGACCCTTCTTGATTATGCACTGTTTCAGCTCACCCCAACTAGAACAAGGTTGGCTTTTTTTCCCCTAATGAGTTTGTCTTAACTTTGTTAGTTTGTATTGTTATGGAAACTGATAAAGATGTGATTTTTTTTCCTGTTTTTGGTTTTTGGGTATTGAAAAAGATGTGATCTTGTGGTGTTTTCTGGGAGTAAAAGTGAGAAATTGGCTTCTGGGTTGGTGGAACCCTTCATTTCTCACTTGAAATTTGCTAAAGATCAGATTCCAAAAGGTGGGTATTCGATCACTATGAGGCCACCCTCAACTCATGCCTACTGGTTCACCAAAGCCACATTCCTAAGGTATATTTTCTATTTGATCTTTGACAAGTTTTAAGCTTTTAGTAATTTTGTCACTGTTCATTAGTACCAACATGTTACTTGAATCATTTGGAACTTCTGGAATTGCTGAAAGTTTCTTGCAGATGATCTTGATGGCATATGGTAAATGGTTTATGTTCTAATCAATGCAGACCTCCAGCTATAACGGAGAAAGATAGTGTAACTAAAAACTTACTTTAGGTTCCCTTATTTGCAGATTGGTCATAAAGTATCACTAAATTGTAATTATAGGTTCAAAAAGTAGACTAAATCTCTATGGATTTATTGCTAATAAGTTGTTGATTCATCCGGATATAATTGCTTAATTAATAAAGTTAATTAGACAACTATTTGCTATAATCTTCTTATTCATCTACTTGATATCAGAAAGAAGGGTGGTGAGAGGGGATCTGATCTGTACCAACTCTGTCCTTAAACCATTTGTTCTCACTGCTGATAATTACTTCTCTCACTGTTCATAAGAAAACAAGAAAGACAAAAAAGAACTTAGATTTCACCCCTTGGTTTACTGAACCCACAATTCTCCTTGTTGTGGTGTACTAAGATCTATTGGTTGCTTGACTTTCAATTATAGTATCAAAGAAGATTTCTGAACCCTGAGAATTTCCATACTAAAAGATTGACCGACTTTAAGCATATTCCTTTGGACAATCTCCAATATTCTTTTGCATATTTGAAGCTACACTCTAATTTCAAACTCGTAGGTAACTAATTACTAGCGAGTTCTTGGTTGGATCTAGCAAAAAAGTGAAGCTTATGCAATGGAAGACTCAATTTTATTTACTTAGGCTTGTTTTGCATTCGTGGCAGATTTGTACGCTTTGTAAGTACACCTGAAATTCTTGAGAGGTTTATGCGGTTGGAACGAGAGATTTCACAGATCGAGAGTTCCATTCAATCCAATGAATGCTCCAACGGCAATTCAGAGGAAGGTATGTTCAAGACATACTTATAAGTTCTTCTGTTGGCATCAAATTAGATAAGCATTGTCCTAGTTGTCATTTCTAGATTTTTCAACCAATTCTAGATTTCTTAATTATATGATAAATAAGATTTATACCTTTCTAAGTAGAGTTCATACCATATTCAGATTGGGGCTAATGTACATTTGTTGCTTGACTTGCAGGAAGCTCGCCAGCTAATAGTGAGAGCACCAGGAAATCAAATGATTCTTTCAAGGTATTTTACTTGATCACAGTTAAATTTTTGGCTAGTGATTTTCTTTAATTCTAGTGCTCATTAGAAAATTTCACTTTGATGGGTCTTTCTAGGCAAAATGTGAAGTTGAAGAAGATAATAATGCTAAACCAAAAGAAAACTCCAAGTAAGTTATCTGACCTTTGAAGCAGCAGTGAATTGGAAATCTATCTCCACCTGAGTGTCTTACCGAGTTATTCCATTTTTATCGTTTCAGGATTCACCTTCAGCGCCACCTGGATACCCGAAAAGCATTACTTCGGAAAGAGCAGGCCATGGCTTATGCACGTGCAACAGTTGCAGGCTTTGAGATAGATCAATTGGATGATCTCATACAGTTTGCTAATTCTTTTGGTGCCTTGCGTCTTAGGTATGATAGAGTATAGTGTCTTAATAACCTAAATTTTGTAGCTTAAGTATGTACATTAAAAAAAAAATGGTGTAAATTTGATCACCAGTGTTTGTCTTTGACTACTTTAGCTGGAAGAAATATTTATGGCAGGTTCCAATCATCATTGTGAACCTCTGTTCCATTCTAGTGCATTAACAGAAAACAGAACCAAAGAGATCTCTTTTTGGGGGTGCAAAGAGCATCTCACATTGTTATGTTTATCCTTCTTTTTATGTGTGCTACTCTTCTAATTTGCTGTAAGGTAAAATGTGAAATTGTCCATTTTATATTGATATTCAAGGGAAGCATCTCCTAAACATGGAGCTAGAAAACTCCTAGGTGTAGCTCTTGATGATGATAGAACAACAAACTTATACGTCTTTCACTGTATACGTAATACTGTATGAGAGGATGTCAAGATTGAGTCAACTGTTATAGTTCCATGGTTTTTGTAACTTCAATTTGTGTTAATCTTATCTTTCTTGTAGGGACGCATGTGTTGACTTCAAGGAACTTTATAGGCAAAAGCACACAGATGGCCAATGGATGGATGAGGTAGCTGCAATGAAGGCATGTACCCCAATGGATCTATCGTACTTGGGAAATCAAGGTGTTATTCTTGCATATGACAATGGTGGCTCTTTGGATAGTTCTGACTCGAAGGAATCAACAAATTCTAATGGTGTCAAAGGTATCCTATCTATTCTTTCTTAACGTTAGTTTATTCTGCTAGATTTAAGTTCAGGTGGTAGTTACATTATCAGCAGAGTCCACTTTGCCAGATACCACATACATGTCTGGGCCAACATCTCTCTCATGTTTATATCAGTCAAAAATATAAAAGGGAAACTTTTCCTTAACGATTGTAATTTAACTGGTTAGTTCCCATCTGTGTGCTTAGATTAACTTCATGGTAGAATAAAGGACTTGTCATAAAAACTATATTAGGTAGTGTTATACATACCGATGACAAATGATCAAGAAACATTTTTTGTACCAATGGATGTGCATATAAATGTTTGTCTACAGCATAGACTCAGCTTCCTTTTTTTTCTTTTTTTCTTTTTTGGTAACATCAACTGCTATATGTGCAGATGAGAATCTTCCTGCATCTGAGCCATCCATGTCAGCAAAAGTTCAGATGCAGATGCCATGGCAGAACCAGGTTCCTCCGTATATGTACAACTTTCACGGCCCAGCTCAACAGATGCCTTTTGCTGGCATGCATCCATTACAATACTATCCAGCACATATGCAGTGGCCACAAAGTGTAAATGGCTCAACAAATGGTTCTGTTAGGGACTCTCACAGACGATCAAAGAAGGAGAAATCCAATCTGAAAGAACATGATAGTTCAGAAGATGATGAACAAACTGAGTCAAGTGCCTCTGAGTCTGGAACTGATTCAGATGAAGTTAGGAAGCATGAGAAAAGACATTCTTCAAGGGAGAATTCACATGCTAAAAAGCACAAGAAGAAATCCTCAAAAACAGTTGTAATCCGCAACATCAATTATATCACTTCCAAGAGAAAGACTGAGGAAAATGATGGATCTTCTTATGATTCTTCTTCAGCTGAATCTCATTTACTCGATGAAGATTCTATCAAAGAACAGGTAGATGACGCTGTTGCAATACTGGAGAAACGTCGCAACTCAAAAGGACGTAGGAACAAGAATAGAGGACATCAGGATCTTGATGTAGAGAATGAATCAAATGGTTATAGCAACACAAACCTAAATGAGGGCATGTCACCAAAGTTATCCGAGAAAGCAAAAGGAAATAAGGCTTGGGATGCATTCCAGAATATTCTGATGAGTCGTGAGGAGTCAAGTATGAATGGGGCAAGTGACCAACTACCTTTGAACTTCCAGGATGAAGGCTGTGGGATCAAGAATTCTGGTGACGGGGTTTCATTCACAATTAGCAACGGTACCGAGTTGGGATCTGAGAAGGTCAGAAGAGACCATCTGACAACTGATGATTCTCTTTTCATGAGCAAAAATCATGAAGAAAATGACACAAAGGTTAGCATGGTAAATTTTTCCAATGGTGAGGATATGAGGCCAAGTTTGAAGAAAGGAGTTTCTGAAGATGTGCATCTTCTATTTTCGCACAAAGAACCATCAGGAGGCAATACATTGGGAACTCTATCTGATTTTGGTTCTGAATCCTCCGCTATTAGAAATAGTAATGGGGAAGATTGGTTTGTTGTCAACCACTCTGGTAGTTCAGAAACGCAAGAGGCTAAGCGAATAATATTTGACAATGAAAGTGGCATGTCAACTCAGAAAAGTTCCTCTCAAGTCGAAAGTGAAAGAGCTGCTGCTATTGATGATTCTTTCATGGTACAATCTCGATCTTCTTTTGATGATCACTATGGCTCTCAGTGGAAAACAGACATTGGCATGGATGCAGACTTGGTTGCTGCAGCGAATGCTGAAAATGGTGATACAGTTGCATCAAAAACCAAGCTTAGTACATATGGGGCCAGTCAACCTGATGACCTCTGTGTGGTGCTTGCAAGAGACCCTAGTCTGGATCCTGTTGAGGCATCTTGGCAACCAGAATTGGATTTTCAGATTGAAGCTTCTTTCACTCAAATTGATAAAAAATCTTCTGCAATTGAGGCAAATAGTCCTAATGAAGAAAAAGTTCCTGTGAAAGGTAAAAGCACAAGTAAGAAGGACGGTCTTGCAAAGACCGGGAAAGATGCAAGGTCTAAAGTCTCACCGGCATCCCTGTCAAGGAGCAGGATTGATGCTTTAGCAAAGAGCAAGAAGATGTCTCCTACTAACAAGCTGACAACCCAGAAGAGCAAATTAGATCGGGTACACCAATAACCAGTAACCTCATTTTTTCGTTGTTTTTGCCTCCACTATTTTTGTCTTTCTTATATATCATACATGCTCATTGTTTATATAGGAGGAAGAAATGCGCAAGAGAATGGAAGAATTAGTGATCGAGAGGCAAAAAAGGATTGCAGAAAGAAGTGCAGCTAAGGGTTCATCCCCAGCAGCTTCCAAGAAAGGGCCAGCAGGAAGTAAAACAGCTTCTTCAAAGATATCACCTTCATCCAAAGTTCACACATTTCCAGTGCAGGTCAAGCATTAAGGAGAACTCCATCAAGGAAAACCATGATCCGGCCTTAAAATATTTGAGTGCTTTGCGCGAACTCGGAACATCCACAACTTTGTTGCTTTGTGCATATTGGATTATCCACAAATATCTTGGAGAAATAAAATCCTTTCTTTCAATGGAACTTAGAGATACTTTTTTTACTAGGACAGCCTTGCTTGCTGGGTTAATGCAAGTTCATTCTCATTCATTTAGACATTCATGTCCCATCATAGGGTTTTGCCAGTATAGTTGATTGAGGCTTTAATATTATTTGTATACTGCTATTGAGGATTTATTATCATTTGTATACAGCGATTTGTTCATATGTTGTGTAAAGTTATTTGTAAATCTATCTGTGAGTTAAATTTGTAATCGCAAATCATGTTCTTTTGCTGGAATAAGTGAAGATAGGCTTTGGTACTTTCTGGAGTTGTTACCTTGTAGGCTTGTACAATGAACATCTGTCTTCCCATATTTATCCTTGATTCACATAGGTTTTGTATAATCCTCACATTTTACCAGCTCTGTTAAAGCACTTATTGTCGTTAACTACTCCTGTATGTTCTTTACTTTCTTCTTTTTGTATATTATATATCAGTGGCGAATCCAACCATGGGTTCGAGGTTTCAGCAGAATCAGTGCTTTGAGTCAAACGATTAACCCTATACAGACAGATTCAGATATACTTTTCAGAACTTTGCTCTAAATAATAAAGTGATAGCATATAGTGTCCAGATGATTCATATTAGTCAATAAGGTTGTGGAAGCCAATTCTTTGATAGCATATACAGGAATTGTCAAAGATTCCAACATCCATCTGTACATTTATTTATTAAAAATACTTGACCTGTCTCTTTATTTTGATTTGGGGCAGGCATGTCCCATATCGCAAGTCACGACTTGAAGACACAACACAAAGAAACTTCCATCTTTTCATATTTTTCTTCAATTTCTATATTCAAACCAGTTGTTTGAACAATTTTAGTTTATCAGGTAAAACCACCAGTTGAACTTTTCAAAGTTCTTCCTAGTCCAGTTGATTTAGTATTCTTAATTCCTGTCCCAATGACATCATCCATGAACAATTTTAACATTCCCTTTTCCCCTTCACTGTTGTCATGTTTTTTTTTTCTTTGTAAGGTTGTACTTTCTAAGAGGAAAAAAAAAGGGTACTTTAGTCGTTATCGACAATATAGCAGACAAATGATGTTCCAATCATAGTATCACAAGTCTGAATCTCCATAACGTTCTAAACAAAAGACACACTAAGACATTGTTTTGGCTTTAGAATCTAAGTTATACACGCTGGAAATATAAAGATTTCCATCGTATCAGTGTAGTTTTTATAATGTTACCGTCATGCCAGGGAGGTAAAAGAACACTAATACAGAGATTTGATTGCTTGCTGAAACTTTAATTACTATACCTTTTTAGCCCTACAACATTGTGTGGTCCAGGTCGGCCAACCCTTCCTCTAAGCTGGTTTTCATGTTTGTGAATTAAGATTTTTATTAAAGGGATTTAATTTATATACGAAGAAGCGAAGGAAATTAAAAGTCTAATTTTTCAATGAAAGTGAGGCATCTCAGATTTTGGAAGGCCTCCTCTAGAGTCCGCAACTAGCAATGCAGTCAAATTGCTTTTTCCGGATTGTATAAGTATCTTTTATACCGTCCGCCCTTATTGTCCGGAGTGGCAAACATGTTTTGATCACTAAAAGGGTTCTAAATTCCAGGAGCATGGATAAGTTGGGGTAATATTCGTTATACTTTTTTATCTAAAAATACCCATCAGATACAGCTCAAAATTAGATAAAAACAGCACATTAACAAACCCAAAAATTTAGTGGTCATACGCCGTTTGGCCTCAAAAAACCAAGAAAACTAATTTCAACAATTGACCTTCCATTATTTTTTTCTGTCTTAACACTCTCTCTCTCTGTTTTGGAAACAAAAGAGAGAAGTGGTGGTTTGTCCATGAGATAAGTTGGATTAACCAATTTCCCAGTTGACTCCACAGCTTGTCTATCATAATATCCTTCCTCTTTTGCTCTGCACGTTATATGAGTCTTCTTTATCAATTTTCCTACCACTATTACTATCTTATCTTTTAATCAAAATTTAAAACAAAAAAAAAAGTGCTTTTTTATTATATTAATCTTTATCCTGAAATCTTGAATGCTCTTGTTCTTCTTCCTCCTCCTACATTCTTTTAATAATATCTATTATTATATTGTTGTCATTTGAGCGATTTTTCGCGTTAGCGAATATTTATTATGGTTTTTCAATTGTCAAAATAACCAAGAAAGTTGACCTGGTACAATCATTATTTTATTTGTTATTGTTGTCTTTTTCTTCAATCTAGTATAAAACTTGTCTATCACTCATTAGAAATGGCCATTGGGACCTGTTTTGGTGTGGCTCCTTTCTTTTTCCGGAGGAAGCATAGTAGAATAGTTCAGGTACTTCTTTTTCTTCCATTTTTCTCTTAAAACTTGTGGTTTTGTTGTCTGTAACATGTTGTAATGAATTTATGATCATGTCTGAAGAATGTAAATTTTCGCAATATTTCCATGTCAATTTATGTTTTTCTGGTAATCCAAGTGCTTATCATAGGATCAAACAAATTAAGCAAATAAAACAACATACAACTATAAGGTGACATAAATCAAATATGTTTTGATTTGATCAGAACTGAGTTTCATAGACCATATATAGTAATATCTGATAAATCCTCAAGCCAACCTCAAAATGTTTCATCAGAGAACTGAACATGTTATAACCATTTCGAAGAATAAACAATGTTCTGTATTAATTTGCGCATGAAAATCTTATATCAGAAAGCTAAAATTCTACGTTTTTCATCACTGTTATATTCCATGCAAAACCTCAAAGGTGGCCATGTTGAATTTGAGAAAAGATTTCTGGCAACATTTCCATTTTGACTCGATGTTCCTTTTTTGGGGGAAAATCTAGTGATTAATGAACTGCATCATATGATGGAACAGATTAAGAAGAGAAGAAAAGAAAAAGATTAAGAATAGAAGATTGCTTACAACAATAAGTTGAAATATAGAAATAGAACATATTTTGATTAGAAAAAATCAGTTTTTGCTTAAGGACTAAAACAACCCATGTTTCTTAAAAAAAAAAAAACGGCAAAAAAAGAAAATGACCCTTCAATTTATTTTGGACATACTAAGCATGTCTCTGTCATAGAGGTGAATTATATGATCCAAGGACAAAGAAACATACAAAATTGGTAGTTTTGGGTGTTATTATTAGTATATCACTAAAGTAGTTAACAAACATTTGCAGGAAGAGGACATGAAAGAGACAAAGAGAAGCCCTATTATTGAAAAGAAGAAAACACCTCCTATAGCAGTATCAAAAAGTTTTAAATCCAAAGGTTCCACGGTTCGCAATTCATGTAGAGTAGCAGGGAACTTCATAATAATGACTGAGCTTCGGAACAAGATCCTCACCTTGAGAGACTTGCTTGACTTGTCCCCTTGCATTGGCTCTGCATCTGTAAATGAGGTATTTTTCTGTCACCTATCTTCAAAATTCATTCAAGCACAATAACATTCTGTGAAAGGTTTCAACTTAAATACGCTGAAGTATAATGAAATTTACGCCATCAGTATGCTCAAACTGGTTATAGCAGGTTGCTTTAACGTGATGGTATAAAAACTTTACACTGCTGTGAATTTTTTTTTTCCACAGCTGCTGATATTGACGCTGAAAGATCTGCAACAACTGTATCCTACAGTCAGTCCATCTATTTCTTTGTCAAAAATTGATGAAGCACCGATGCATCAGGTTGCTTATTTACTCAATAGTAATACAACTTCAACGTTTTGCTATAGCGGATTCACAGTTCATTACTGTGCTAACCAATTGTTATATTTCTCAGGCACTGCAATTCTTTTTTGATACTCTGATATCAATTGGGGAAATGTGGACAGGCAATGATGAGTGGATGGTCAAATGCAAGGAGAATTCATTCAGTAAACTAGACAATTTGGAACACTATGGTACGTCATATGTTTATTGCAACCCCAAATAGATATATTGTCTATCTATTATCCATCTCTTGGCTCTTAGGTAAGATCATTTTAATGATCTTTTCAATTACAACCAATTTAGGAGTGTTATTGCTCGATGACATGATTAAGCTAGCCAGTGAAAGGATCTTCGATATGATGGACGAGGATGAGGATGACCAGATAAGATATGAACGTCCATCGTTCAACACATTTGGGAGGGTTCTTTCTGAATCTTACTCAAGCGCCAAATCCTCCCTCTCGAGCACTCCGGTGACCCCAACTTCAGTTCTCCCTGAATTAATGAGCAAGAAGAATACAAAGGCATCATACACTCCACCTCTTCTTCTGCCACTCAGGGTTCAAGCAGTTGGCAAGCTAAATCCTATTGATGTAAAGCGCCTCTCTTTCCATATGTTCCCTCAGGTAGCAGCTCAAGATTCAAATTTTGTAGTTCAATTAAAAAGCACAGTCAATGAACAAAAGTCGGATGTAGAGGCGAAGAAAGATTCTGAAGTGAAAGCCAAAGATGATACGGAATTTGGGCAAGATTGTGAAATAAAAGACTTTCCAGATGTTCTACTGACTAGTATGGATGATGAATCAGAAAATAAAGGAACATGTAAAACTGGTGCCAAAAATAATCATCCAATCTCAGGACATGTTACCTTGGATGTGCTTTTACCTCCTTCTTCATTTCCTGAATCGCGAGCAGAACAAGGAGCAGGGCCACAATCACCGCTCACTTTATCGTTAAATGTCATAGACTCACAAATACCAACATCTACTCTGCAGATATCTTTACAAACACCAGATGGAGACACACCACCACCAGCCCAATCACAACCCTCACCATTGTCATTGAACCAGCCATTAACCTCAGCACCACAACCACCCCCTCCACCCCCACCAGTACCCAATTCATCAGGGAATGCAGAAGGGTCACAGCCTGCACAATTGTTAGCACAACCCAGTGGTGCTCCACTGCCTCCTCCTCCTCCACCACTTCCCATGATATCAGTCAATGCAGCGACACCACAACATCCTATGAAACCAATATCTGCACCCCCACCAACACCACCTCCTCCGATGACAAGAAAAGAAATAACATCTCCACCACCTTCCATGACATTAGGACAAAGCGTGGCCCCACCCCCACCACCTCCCATGACATCAGGAAATGGAGTGGCACCTTCCCCACCCCCATCACCTCCCATGATATCAAGGAATGGAATGGCACCTCCCCCGCCCCCACCACCTCCCATGACATCGCGAAATGTAATATCAGTTCCACCTCCACCCCCACCTCCCATGGCATCAAAGGTTACTGCACCTCCGCCCCCTCCTCCCATGGGATCAAAGTCTATAGCACCTGCACCCCCACCTCCCCCAATGACTTCAAATGGAAGAATGCCAGCACCACCTCCACCCATGCCAATGGGAAAAGGAGCTGCACCTCCACCACCACCAGGATTTGCAGGTGCCAGGAACCTAGGACCAAGGAAATCAGCCACTAAATTGAAGAGATCATCACAAATGGGAAATCTTTATCGACTTCTCAAGGGGAAAGTTGAAGGATCCAGTTCAGATGGTAAATCAAAGCGGAGAAAGGGAAAAGTTGGTGGTAGTGCACCAGCAGGAGGTAAGCAGGGAATGGCTGATGCATTAGCAGAGATGACAAAGAGGTAATATTATCGAAATCCTCCAACAGATTATTTAGTTGAGGTGAAACTTTCATATGTGTTCGACATATCTCCGAAAATTATGTCATATATTTCTCAGGTCAGCATACCACCAACAAATTGAAGAGGATGTTAAAGTACATGCAAAAACAATCAAGGAGATGAAAACAGCCATTGCCTCTTTCCAAACATCAGATATGTCTGAGCTTATTAAGTTCCACAAAACTGTAGAATCCCACCTTGAGAAACTAACGGATGAATCTCAGGTTTCATACATATCTTCTGTATACATATTTCTCAATGATTCCCACTTCAGGGTGTTGGCTTAAAGTAATCTTGATGTAGGTGCTAGCCAGGTTTGAAGAATTTCCTACCAAGAAGTTGGAAGCATTGCGAATGGCTGCAGCACTTCATACCAAGTTAGATTCAATAGCCAAAACTCTACAGAATTGGCCAATAGTCCCACCAGTTGGACAACTTCTTGACAAAGCTGAGAGTTACTTCAACAAGGTAGCAACTAAGTTTGCAGTGAAAACTTCTCATGACACAGCTCATATATTTCAATTAGTAGCTCTAACAAATGGTTCTATCATCTAGATCAAAGGAGAAATGGACACACTAGAACGGACGAAAGATGACGAATCCAAGAAATTTATAGGCCATAAAATCCACTTTGATTTTGGCATTCTTGTGCGTATCAAAGAATTGATGGTGGATGTTTCCTCAAACTGTATGGAACTGACTTTGAAGGTTAGCACAGTGTAAAACATGTAGCAAATATAGTAATTCTTATGAAATCACTCACCTTAGTATTTTATTGGACGTCTTTGAAGTAACACTTGATGTTGAATCAGGAGAGGAGAGAAGCAAAGCAAAAGGAAAATGAAGAAGCTGGACCGAAAAATGATGGTCATAAAAAGGGATCAGCTAAACTCCTATGGAAGGCATTCCAATTTGCATTCAGAGTCTATACTTTTGCTGGTGGGCAAGATGATCGTGCTGACATGTTGACAAGGGAATTGGCTTCAGAAATTGAAACAGATCCTAATCCAGGGGCATAATATTTATACTCATTTTCTCCTAAAAAGAAAAACCCAAAAAAAAGAAAAAAGAAAAGATCACTATAGGTGTCAATATATAGTGGCATTAGAGCATATAGACACTTTTGAGAGGTTTGCGCAATTAGCATAATGAAGCTTTCCCTAGCAGGTGTTCTATAGATGCTACTTGTGCTGTGATTTCATGCATATACTATTGAGAGAATTGCTAGACGATATATCCTTTTTCGATTGAAGGATGGAGAGAAGTGAGCTAAACTCTAGCTTTGATCTACCACCTGCAATACATACAATATCTATTACACCTTTGTGACTGGTTTTGTAGAATGTACATAATTCTGGATTGTCTTTATGTTCAGAATTTAGAAGTATACATGTGAATGATTGCCTCTTTTATGCATTTTGTATGTTCTTTTGTATAGTTCACAGGTTTTTCCTTGTTCCTGCATTTTGTATGTCACGCTACTTTCCAGGAGTTTCCAGACTGAAAATCTATTTATTGTTTATTTGTAGAGCAGAATTTAGTTAACCACTGTCATCATACATCATTTATTGCTATCTGATCTCCACGTGATTGCAAGGAAAAATTAGGTAATGCATGCTAATAAGAATGTTGTTTCACACAATGTTTCTCATCTAACAGGTTATTTTCTGAAACTCAGAAACAATGATGTGTATCCGGCAGAAAACATATTATTGAATGAATATGCAGGAAACTAATTAATATCTTCGAAATCCTAAAATATTGCTTACTTTTAACATCCACACGCATGCAGAAGTACATTATGCAGTAGCTTCTTTTGAGAAAAAAAAGAAGCCTTACTACTACGAGTATATATTTACATTTAATTAGCGCCATTGTCACATCGAAACAGTAGGTACAGAGTAACTACACATACTAACTTAACTCCTCAATCCACCTCTATCCATGTACTCAGGCAGATGAGCTGAAATTTCGTTAACATCAAATATAAGAGATTAAATCAGCTGCTAGCATGTATGCAAACTAGAAATCAAAATTCAAGACTAACTTCATGAAAAATCAAAATAAAGCTCTTTAAAGCATAGAGACAAACACCTGGTGGGCTTCTTTATGGAAATCACGCTCTCACTGTCACTGGTCTGCTACCTCCTTATTGGATAACCCAAGTTTAGTCCACTCAACAACATGCGAAAGCTTAAAACATCACATTACTGATCAAGCAATTTTATTTTTCACATATATAATTACTGTGAAATTTATGGAATTATCTTTTATAGAATTGATGGAATATACATATTAGCAAATACATGTATCAGATTATACAAGTGCCGAGAATTGATCTTCTATTTTCTTGATGTTGATGCTGAACACCTTTCCTTTTGTGACTGTTGCCGAATCGGCTCATCTTTTCCGGTTTGATTTTAATATTGCATCCAATATAAAGTATTGGATTACGGAGTCACACAATTGATAATATTTTTGCTTTTTACTAATTAGAGTTATTTCAATATACTAACTAAAATAATAAAATTACAGCTACCAAAAGATGTTAAATTTTTTCACAACTTATCTATCTATATTTACATATAAAGAGAACTATTTGATCAAAAGATGTTTGTGCAATTCGGTGTTATTATCTGATTAGATAAATGATTCATCATTTTCATAAATCTATTATATGAACCAAAATATTGTTCGATTTCAATAAAAGAGCAATTGGGGCACGAATATTGTTAATTTGTACTTTATTTTTTAAATATTATTAATTTTATCTTAATTGATCACGTGTGTCATTTTTTTTAATATAGAACAAGAAAAAATTCTACCCCTATATTTAAAAGATTAAATAATATCTTGCATCTAATGCATGGAAATTATTTAGTTAAAGTTTTTATTTTAATGATATTAATACTATTTTATAAAAATAAAACTATATAACTGGATTCACTCCAAATTCAGCCATGATCCATACTTTAAGAACAACGAAAAAACAACTTTTCTAGAATATTTGTCATGTCATGTTTATCCTCTATTAATTTTTTTTTTTGTTGCTTTCTTATTTGAATATTTTTTGTTTTTTCTTACGGATTTAGTATTGCATGCATTCAATGTTTTTTTTTTTAAAGTACTCTTTTAACAGGCCACATAATTGATAGTACTTTTACTTTTTGCGGATTAGAATTATTTTAATATGCTAACTAAAATAATAAATGCACTGCTAACCAAAATTGTTAAAAATTTTCACAATTTATCCATCTATTACATATTAAGAGAATTATTCAATCAAAAAAATGTTTATGCAATTGCTATAGATATAAGTTAATTCGATGTTGTTATCTACTTAAATAAATGATTCACTATTTTAATAAATTTAAATATCAACTATTGATATTAGTTAATAGTTATGATATGAAGCAAATGTCGTCTGATTTCAGCAGATGAGCAATACAGGTACGAATATTATTAATTAGTACTCTAATTTTTTTAATACTATAAATTTTATTTCACTTAATCGCATATGCAATTTTATCTGTAATAATAAAAAAATTATACACAATATTTGAAATCCAATAATATCTTGCATTAATGCATAGAAATTGTCAAAGTTTTATTTCAGAAACTAGTTAATTAATACAAGTCCGTTCAAAATTACAACACGTAACTTGCACATAGTTATTTAATGATAAATAATATTAAAAAAATTATCTTAATTTATTAAAATAAATTTTTAAAATGTAAAAATAAATAAAGTAAAATAAGGGGCTTATATACAATTCAACCCATTATATAATTTGCGTACCCTTTCTCTATAGTTTTTTTTTCCCAATTTCTGGAGGTGTATCTACCAACATTAGTAGCAATCGATAACCTTAGACTACGAAATAAGGTAAAATTGAAATTGTTTGCGTAATTTAAAAAACTAAAAATAATAATATTTTATCTTTCTATTTATATTTATGTTTGACTTGACATATTTTTTTAAAAATAAGGTCATCGAATCAAAAATAGTAAAAGTCGACGAGAAGAGAGTGCATACTAATTTTTCCTCCTTTATTATATAACATGGAAACAGTTACACAACAGACGTAAATCAGAAAGACCATGTGCCGACGAATTACACTGTCGAATAATGCAGCATTCAGTAGGATACGAATTAAAGAAAATACATGCTTAATTATATGAGGAAATGACTTAATTAAAATTACTGATCTAATCCTCAAGCACAATCTTGACACCACCAATTTTGACAGCACCGGAACCATTCCTGGGAACAAAAGTCACCAACACATTGTCATCATCCTCAGCATCCAAATCCTCCAATAGCTCCGTTATAGCCAATTTCATATTTTCTTTCTTACCGTGGTGATGATTATGATGAGGCACATTCATAAAGCTTCCACCAAACTCACCATTATCTGGTGAATCAATGTCTCATCTTCGTCGTTAATCAACACATCAAATTTAACAAACACATCAGTGTCCACCTCTAATCCTTCAACAACTAAAATCTCTTCTTTCTCATCTTTCTCCTTCTTGTTCTTCCTCTTCTTGTTTGGCCTTTTCACCATGACTTTTAACACATGGTCAAGTTTCGTTGGGAAAACTTCTTTTGCGCTTGGAAAATTAATAACATTACCAGCAACTAGCCTCCTCGAAACCCTAGGCCTCGGACGCGAATTTACCCATGGATTTGTTACATCTTGATAATCGTATCCAGAGTCCTCTTGAGTCCAAACAATCGGCGAACCCTAATACGTACCCTTCGTGAATTCTCATCGTAAAATAAAAACGAAGCGTTTAGAAAATCAGGGTCGGTGAAATCTTGACGTCCACCTCCAAAGGTTCTCCAGACATTCCATAATCTATCGATATTCGAATGATGAGCATAGAAAATAGGGTCTCTAGCAGCTGAATAAAAAGCTCCCATGTTTTCAAAATTAGGTTGGGTTCTATCACCGGTCCAAACATGAACCGTGTCATGAGGAACGTTCTCGAGGGAACCACTACCACCGGGCTGACCGCCAGCGCGGTAAGGGTTTCCGAGGAAAGTCTCAGGAGTTCTTCCTAGGGACACCATTTGCCTATACATGATTGTGAGGTTTCGGGAAGTTTGTTGGTGTTACTTATGTTAGGATCGGTCCCGTTGAAGTCTAGACGGTCTCTGAGTCGATCATAGAGGGGAGAACTAGGGTTTGCATACATAGCCGGAATGCGCATGCCATCAGGATGATCCCAGTTCAAAAATAGCATCACGAAGGTGGGATCATTGATTAAACTCCCCAAGATCCGTTCGAAGAAGTAGAGATAACAACGACGGAAAGGAAAGAAGAGCCAAGAGGAATGAACTTGGAGCTCCAAATTGGGGAAACCTAATTGGTCATAAGCACCATCACAATAAGCACAATGAACATTTGCTTGTTGCTTGAAGCTACGCGGATCATCGTCCGGAAGTTGTTTCATCAGCTGAATTGCTCTGCTGAATTTTGCTATGTAGGCGCTATTGACGGAATGAGCTGCCGGCCGAATACGGAGTGTGGTGGATGGTGGTGGAAGTTGGAAGTCGATGATATTCCCCGTCAGAGGAGGACAACAACTGACAGGTGCCGCACCTATTTTTAAAATAATAGAAAGATAGAATTAAGAAGACACACTAGAAAATCACCTTTTCTTGACTACAAAAAATAGTCGCAATATTCTGACTACCAAAAATAATTTTTTTTACTTATGTTTTTCTTTAAAATATTTATCCGACACCACTTTCTAATACTACAATCATAAAGTTTGGCGGGAAATTCCAGAAGAAAATGACTTTTCTTAAAGATCGAGATATTGTATGTATATTGTTCTTCGAAAGAATACAAATAAATCACTCCAAAATATAATACAGTACTATATTATATAGTTAAATTAACTTGCCACTTTTCATAGAGAGCGTAAACAAACATATTCAGCATAAATATCTTTTTTCGTAAGTAAAACTGTCCATTCAACTTCAATATTACAAACTATATAACAATCGCACCTGGCAGCAAATCTGCGGAGCCACATTTCGTAACGTCAGGTCTGTCCACCGGAGCTGCGAAGGCAAAGGGACGACCTCCAACAAGAGTAGAAGCACCATAAAGACCTCCTAATCCAAGTAGCATGTTTCTTCTATCAATCATATTGCTTGAAGAATTCGTGTTTTTGGAAATGTCAATGGGAGAGTTGTGGTCATGATCTTGATATGTGGTTTTGCATGAAACTTGGAAATTACGATGGCCATTATGATTTCTGGTAGTGGAAGTTTTTGATGTCTTCCTAAAGATAGGAGAAGTAGAGCTGATGTTGGTGGTGGAAAGTGGAATGGAAGACATTTTCTTTGCTTGTTTTGAGGTTTGTACACATGATCATCTAGGGCTAGCATTTATATAGAATGAAGCAAGGACTTTTCTTCGTAATTGCCTTGTGTGGTAGAATAAAGAAATAGTAATTAACGAGAAAAGAATCGTAATGAAAAATTCACTCTTCACAAATCGTTTGCCCATGCAAGATGAAATCATGATATTAAATCGTATGAGATTGAAGTTTAAAATTTTATTTGGACATGCAATTTAGGATTTTTAAGTTATATTTTTTCTCAAGAACATAAGAACCCCATAAGTTGTAAAAACTATTCAAATTGCACAAATTCTTATACAATCTTACCAAATAAATAAAAGTTCATAATAGAATATATATAACACACTATCACAAAGTCATTCTAAAAAAAATACAACTTAATAATCGAACTTTAGTTGAATTAAAAATGTAAATTAAACATGAGTTGTAGTGTATTGCTCTTTAATATAATCCTCCCACATAGTACGGACAATCTCCTCACGGACAATATAATAGTTGGCAAAGGTTGTTTATATTTATTAAATAAATAGTTGGTAAATATAGTTGATATATATAAAATGATGGATTTTTTTTTTATAAAATATAAACTTGTGGGTTAAATTTTGCATTTGAAAATTTTCATCTCATGATTTGAAATCTCAAATCAAGCTTTTTGGAGAATTTGAGATTTCATCTCAAAATCGCATGTCCAAACACCTACTTAATTTGAAATCTCGAGTTAAAAGAAACTCTTTAGAAGAAATGTGATTTCCCTTTCAATTTAATGAGTCCTACACAATACCCATCTGAGTTAGTTAATCGGGCTAATGAATATTAAATACCGAATAGTTAGATAGTTTGATTAATTACCAGTGCTTCCGAAATTAGAGGACAATACTCCTTCCGGCCCTTTTTAGTTGCAAATGTTACTAAAAATACATGCCATTCTAAAAAGTTTTAAGGTGTAATTAACACTACTAAAAAATCACAATTTTTCTATTGAAATTTTTCATTAAAAAATGTTATGTAGCTATTTTCGCGGAATTTTGATTGAATCAGTGAGAAAAGAAAAAGTAATAGTATTTTCAGATGGAAAAAGTAGAAAACTTCTCACTATTTTTATGAGAATCAGTTTTCCACCATACGTTTTTTCAGTGAGCTGATTCGATAAAAAATAATTGAAAAAAATCATGTTTTATAATATAAATTTCCTATTAATTCGTGATGGAATTTTTTTTTATTTATAATAGCGTAAACGGATGCATCTATACTTTGCTCTTAGAATTAATTAATATTGATGAAAATGGATGTTGCTACTATTGACTTTTCTTCATAATAGAGTACAATTATGCAATTTTTACTTGGTGAATTATGTGCAAAATGAGACAATATCCTAATTTGGGGGAATTTTGAAATGTTGGGTGCGTATGTGTCTATTCTTTTCTATGTTATTTGGTTTAGAGAAATTTACCATTCGCATTAACATTTTAAATTATTTAATATAATAATATTTTTCTTTATTTACAAAAATGTTAGTACTATTTTTACTAATGTGGTCAAGTCTCAACCAGTTTTTTTTAGTTAAATTCAATTTTCGAAACTTCATAATATAAGAGAGTGGCGGAGTAGTATTTGACGCTCAATTAAATTCAAAATTTTTAATTTATAAGTTTTAAATTTTAAGACGAGACAATATACTGAATTTTGAATTAGATTATTAAACATATTAACTAAAGTTTTAATACAAACACAAAGACAAAATTAAAGTTATTGAATTTCACCGAACTTGTAATTAGTAATATAGATCCTCCCCTGCCCTTGGGTCTAATTGGATACTTAGAAAGCTCTTGTCTTTTTCGTCTAGAACAACAAATCAAGAGAAGCAAAGCAAACAACATCCGTTTAAATAATATATTTGTGTTAAACAATTCGTTTAAATAATAAATTTGTTGTTCTTTCATAAAATAAATAATTGACTGTAAATTTACATCGAACAACTCCTGAACAGTCGTAACTTTTCGATTTACACTCTTTAAAAATAGCAATCACGTATACGACATTGTTCCAACAGTCATCCATCACTGTGTTTGCCAAAAGGTATGCCCCATAACTTTTCTTTTACCAAACTTACTATCTTTTTAAATTAGTCAGCTACTTCAATAAGCTTATGGCATTGTAATTTATGCTCATATTTTTGCTATTGTCACTATTGGTTTCATCGCATTTCACAGTAAACATTGACATAATCGTTTGCAAAATCATTCTCTACCGAAATCAGAGTTATAAGTGATACACTCTGTAAATTTGGATTAGGGTTTGAATTCGTTAAATTTATTGGATTAGATTCAAATCATGATAAATTTTTGTGTGTGCTAGTGTGAAAATTTGATATTTGAGTGTGTACTACGAATACAAAGATTGGAGTTGAAAAAAATTAAAGAGAATCTAAGTTTGACTTAAAGTGTGAACATAAATTTGCGAAATTAGCTGGACAACTTTCAGGATCTAACTTTAAATGAATATAATCCAAATTAGATTAGGAATATGGATCCAAAACATGAAAGTTGTAGCTCTTTAAAATACCATTCCAACCATATAAAATTCAGATCGAACGAAGCTCTCTACGCTGAATTATAATCATTTTACTGAAGATGTATAAAAATAAAAATGACAACCCTCAAGCTAATTTTTATTCACCATAAATATTTCCAACAACATGTATTAACTCACCCCTTTATGGCCCATGTTTTAGTCTCAAATACTCTAAATGATTTAGATTTATAATTAACTTTAGGAAGAGGGAATAAGGTGTTGTTCTATGTGTTGAATAAAGAGATGGAATCAAGCAGCCTAGCCATGAGGAAAGCAGAATGCAGTTAAAGTAGTTATATGGTTAGATGAGTTAGTTAAGAGTTAGTTACTAGAAGTTATCTATTAGTGATGTTCATACTTGTATATATAGCTAAATATAGATAGAAGCAAGGTGCAAGAATGAGATTCTTCTTAATGATCATCTTCTCTAACTTGTGATACACATCAAACTCTCTTTTTGTAAATCATCTTCTACTTACTGTTTTATGTTTGTTGAGTTTTATTGAATAATGAGCAGAAATTCGATCGAGCAGGTGATTGCTAAATTCAATCAATCAGTTGGGATCAGAATTCATTCAACCAGTTGTGATCAGGTGATTGCTAAATTCAATCACCATCGCTAGTTGTTCAAGAAGTAAGGAACAGATCAGTAGTCGTGAAGAACAAGAACTAAGTTGATCTTGATTCAAGATTGAAGATTGAAGATCATGGCTGGAGATGAAGTTAATATAGTAGGCTCAACTTCTATAGTCATTGACTACAATCATCCTCTTTTTGCAAGCCACTGATGTAAGTGGAGCCTCCATGATTTCTTTTCAACTGAAAGATAGTGAAAACTACACAGTCTGGAGTAAATCTATGAGAATTGCACTGTTGGGAAGGAACAAGTTAGGATTTGTAGAGAGAACATGGAAGAAAGAGGCATTTCCTGAAAATCTAGGATATCTTTGGGAAAGAGTTAATGCCATAGTTTTGTCATGGCTTATGAATGCAGTAGCAGGTCCTCTGATTGGAGGTGTAGTCTATGCAACTAGTGCTCAAGAAGTGTGGGAGGATTTGAAGGAGAGGTTCGAGAAAGTTGATGGTTCAAGACCTTCAATATACATCAAGAAATTGCTACTTGTTTCCAAGATATTCAATTTGTATTTGTGTATTACTCAAAGCTGAAAGATTTATCGGATGAGTTTGGAGCCATGATCCCAGCACCTAGTTGTAATTGTGAAAGATCAAAAAAATTAATTGCATATTTGCAAAGACAAAAGTTATATCAATTTCTCATAGGATTGAATGAGTCACATGCTCAGGTAAGGAGTCATATCTTACTATTGAATCCTATGTCAACTGTGAACCAAGCCTATGCCATGGTGATGAGTGATGAAAATCAAAGGGCATTAACTACCAATACAGCAACAAATGCATTGCTAGGAGCTGGTTCTGGGAGAAACCAAGAAGTTAATGAGGTAGAGGCAATGGCATTTTATACAAGGACTGAAAATTCAAGATTCAAAAAGAAGTACAATCCAAATGCCTTCTGTGATCATTGTAAGTTTAAGGGACATTACAAAGCAGATGGTTGCAAATTAGTACGTTATCCTCAGGATCATCCAAAGGCAGTTAAAGAAAATAATAGGCCATATCAAAATGACAACAAGTTTAAGCAAAGAAGAGGTGGCAATACTGGCACTCACACAGCACACAATGCAATGACTCAAGAGTGGCCTGAGGCAGATGATTAGTTAAAGGAATCAAAGGTGGTAGGGCCAATGTCTCAACTTAGCCAACAACAGTTTAATCAATTTCAGAAAGATGAAGCACTCGCATTCACAAAGTCTCAATATGCTCAGATCTACAATATGCTGGAGCAGAAACACAACAGTAATAGTAACAGCTCTAACACACAGTATGCAAATATGACAGGTACTTGTAGTGCCCTGCTAGTTTCTGATAATCCAGATGACTGGATTACAGACTCAGGGGCTATACAAACCATATGACTTCAATTATAACAATGCTAGATAAAGCTACTATAGTGAAACCAGATAAACTGAAACAAGTGATACTTCCTAATGGAACTATAACTCAAGTTTCACATGTTGGTTCCAGCAACTTATCATCTAGAAGTAGTGTTAAAAATATTTTTTATATACCTGATTTCCAATTTAATCTGCTATCAGTCTCAAAACTAGCTAGGCAGTTAAATTGTTCTTCTTAACTTTTGTGTATTACATGATCTCTTCACTAGGAGGGTGAAGGAGATTGGTAAAGAGAAGGAAGGGTTGTATTATCTAGCAGATTATCATGTTCATTCTCAAATCCCTAATCATGGCTTATCTACTGCAAAATTGATGACTGAAGAAGAATTTAATCTGCTGCATAGAAGAATGGGACATACTTCAGCAAAAACTTTACATAAAATTGTTCAAATAAACATCTCTAGTATTATTGAGTCATTGAATAAATACGTTGTATGTCCATGTGCAAAACAAACTAGATGCCATTTTTCTATTAGTACTACTGTGAGTTCTCAGGCTTTTGAACTTGTACACATGGGTGTGAGGGGACCTTATAGAACTACTACTCTAGATGGTTATAAGTCATTTTTAACAATTATAGATGATTTTACCAGATTTACTTGGATTTTTTTGTTAAAGCTGAAATCTAATATATGGCTGCATATAAAAAACTTTCTAGTGTATGTTAGAAATCAACATGATGTTTCTGTTAAGACAATAAGTACAAATAATGATACTGAGTTTGTGAATTCTTTATGTGTTGAGTTGTTCACTAATTTAGGCATTATACATCAAAAGTCTTGTCCATATACACCTCAGCAGAATGGAGTGGCTGAGAAAAAACAAAGACATATTTTGGAAGTTACAAAAGCTTTAAGATTGCAAGCTCAGATTCCTATCAAATATTGGGGCTACTGTGTTAATGCAGCAGTTTATATAATTCATAGATTATCTTCTCATGTAATAAATGATATATCACCTTTTGAAAAGTTATATAACAAATAACCATGCATTAATCATCTAAGAATTCTAGAATGTATGTGTTTTGCTAAACAGATTCAACAAAATGATAAGTTACAAACTATAACTAGGACCGCTGTTCATATGGGCTATTCTATAACCAAGAAAGGTTATATATTACTAGATTTGCTAACTAAGGAGTTTTTTGTGAGCAGAGATATGATTTTTAAAGAAAACATGTTCCCTTTTACAAATGTAACTACTTGCTCTAGTTTGTTTCCACATGTGCCTTCAAGTGATACATATTCAATGTTACCTCTAGTTATTAATAATCAATTTAGTGAAGTACTAGTATCAGCTGATAATACATCAGCATCACCTGCAGAAGAACAACAGCTTCAAATAACAGAACTTCAGGTTTCTGATATTGAAGGATAGCAGTCTCAAATGCCAGAATATCAAGTTCCTATTTTGCATGAAACTCAAAACTCCCAAGCTGATCCTGCAAATGTATAGGAACCTGCAGTACAAGACTTTGAACCAAGAAGGTCCACCAGATCAACTCATCCACCATGTTGGATGAAAAAGTTTGTATCTATTTATGTTAATCAAAATGTTAATTATCCCTTATCCAGTTATACCTCTTATGATCACTTGTCTTCTAAATATACTGACTTTATTACAGCTTTTTCTAGCATTATTGAGCCTACTACCTTTGCAGAGGCAGTTAAGGATCCCAAATCGGTGGAAGCTATGAAAGCTGAGGTAGAGGCTTTAGAAAAAAATAATACTTGGAAAGTGGTATCACTGCCTGCTGAAAAAATTCCTATTGGATGAAAATGGGTATTCAAAGTCAAGTACAAAGCAAATGGAGAGGTGGAAAGGTATAAAGTCATACTAGTGGCTAAGGTTTACAGCCAACAAGAAGGAATAGACTATCAAGAAACATTTAGTCCAATAGTTAAAATGGTAACTGTGAGAACTGTGTTGACACTAGAAGCAACTAGACAATGGCATATACATCAAATAGATGTGTATAATGTCTTCCTTCAGAGTGATCTTTATGATGAAATTTATATAGATTTGCCACAAGGATTTGGCAGTTAGGGGGGTACTAAACAAGTATGCATACTTACCAAATCCTTGTATGATTTAAAGCAAGCACCAACGCAATGGAACACTAAATTAGCTGAAGCCTTATTGCAGTTACAATTTTGTGCAAAGTCAGTATGATCATTCCCTCTACACAAAGAAGTCAGACAGAGGATTCATTGCAATATTAGTCTATGTGGATGATATGCTTATTACTGGAAGCAGTCTGGAACTGATAGTAGAAACAAAAGTTCATTACAAAGAGATTTTAAGATGAAAGACTTCGGAGAACTAAAATATTTTTTAGGTATTGAGTTTGCAAGATCAAAAGAAGGAATTGTGATGCACCAGAGGAAATATGCTCTTGAATTGATTTCAGAAACAGGTCTGAGTGAATCAAAACCAACAACTACACCTATGGATAGTAACATCAAATTTACTACCTCAGAATATGACCAACATGTTCAGAAAACTAGTAACTTGAATGCTGGAAATTAAGGCAGAATTAACTATGAGGATGAACTGGTAGAAGACAGGATTGGCTATCAAAGACTGATTGGGAAGTTGTTGTATCTAACAGTTACAAGACCTGACTTAGCATACAGTGTACAAACACTAAGTCAGTTCCTTCAACAGCCAAAGAGATCTCATCTTGAGGCTGCCTTAAGAATTGTTAGATACATTAAACTACAACCAGGATTAGGAATTCTTTTGTCCAGCAACAAGAAAGATGTAGTGACAGCCTATTGTGATGCTGACTGGGCATCATGTTCATTTCTCAAGAAAATCAGTCACCGGGTTCCTAATCAAGTTTGGAGACTCACTGATATCTTGAAAATCTAAGAAACAATCAACTATATCAAAAGTTCAACAGAAGCTGAATATAGAAGCTTGGCGACTACTGTGTCTGAGTTAAGTTGGTTAACTGGTTTGATCAAGGATCTTGGAGTACAGATTCAACTACCTGTATGCACATACAGTGACAGCAAAGTTGCTAACCAAATAGCAGTTAATCCAGTGTTTGACGAAAGGACCAAACACATTGAAATCAATTGTCATTTTATACGAGAGAAGATCCAAAAGGGACTGGTGAAAACTGAGTACATTCACACAAAAAACCAACCTGCAGACATACTTACCAAAGGACTTAATCGAGTTCAACATGAGCTTCTTATGTCCAAGCTAGGTATGATTAACATATTCATACCACCTAACTTGAGGGGGGTTGTTGAATAAAGAGATGAAGATCAAGCAGCCTAGCCATGAGGAAAGCAGAATGCAGTTAAAGTAGTTATATGGTTAGATGAGTTAGTTAAGAGTTAATTACTAGAAGTTACCTATTAATGATATTAGCTAAATATAGATAGAAGCAAGGTGCAAGAATGAGATTCTTCTTAATGATCGCCTTCTCTTACTTGTGATACATATCAAACTCTCTTCTTGTAAATCATCTTCTACTTACTACTTTATGTTTGTTGAGTTTTATTGAATAATTTCACTATGATGTACTTATATTTTTCTACTTCTCCGTACATACTTTTTGCATAAAAGATTATATCAAATTGCATTATGAGGTATTACAGAGGTGGTAATTATTCTATCACTAGTCTAAAGTAAAGTTCGGTGAAAAATTGCACAATAAAGTAGTGATTATTCTTTTATAAGACTTGTATTCCTGCTGAAGAAAAAATAGAAATTTTGGTTTATATGTCTTAACGATCACTTTTTCAGGTTGTCAAAAGAAACTTCCATAACGGTTTCCTTATTAGTGGAAGAACATTTTCATTCTCAAACAGAGGAAGAACAATCCAATGACATTTTTACGCTAAATAAACTGGACAAAACTATCTCGTTCCTACCTCTTTGAATTCCAAGTGAAAGATGATGAATTCTGGGTAGATTCTTATATTTGGAAACTGTTGAAACACTGCTAATAGCAGTGATTTTTACTCCTCCATTGAAGAAATTACATCACCATTGATGAGGCTTAACAAAGCAACAAACGTAATAGATGAAGAAGGCTGAAAAACTAAAAAAACTAAAACTAACTCTACTAACTAACAATATATATAGACTAATATTGCCTAGCCACAATTACTAAACTAACCCTCTAACTAACTTCTAACTAACTACAACAAACTTCTAACTAACTAAACTAACTTCTAACTAACTATTGTAACTAACACTACTTACTCAACAGCCCCCCTCAAGTTGGAGGTGGCGACAACTTGCCAAAAATGTTAGAGTGACTTGGACCCGACAGAGCTTTTGTTAATATGTCTGCTAACTGCCCAGTGGTAGGGATATGATGAAGTATGATGAGGCCTTCTTGAAGTTTATCTCGTACAAAGTGACAATCCACTTCTATATGCTTGGTACGCTCATGAAAAACTGGATTTTTCGCAATGTGAATGGCTGCTTGACTGTCGCAAAAAACACTGATTGGCAGAGAGCATTCATCAACCAATTCCATCACCAGCCTATGAATCCAGACTAATTCCCCAACTACCATTCGCATTGACCTGTATTCTGCTTCTGCTGAAGACAGTGATACTGTGGATTGTTTCTTGGATTTCCAGGCAATGGGACTGTCCCCTAAGAAGACAATGTAGCCACTCACTGATCTCCTAGAGTCTGGGCAGGCAGCCCAATCTGAATCACAGTGAGCAGTGATGCTGCAACCAGGGCTATTGGATAAAAATATCCCATGATCCAGACTTCCTTTAAGGTACCTAAGCACATGTGTAGCTGCCTTTAGATGGGAGTCCCTAGGAGCTTGTAAAAACTGGCTCAAGTGTTGTACACTATATGCTATGTCAATCCTTGTATGTGTGAGAAAATTCAGCTTCCCAACCAATTTCCTGTAATATGTTGGATCTTCAAGTAACTGTCCATCAACAGCCCTCAGTTTAATGGTAGGATCAAGAGGACAAGCTGTAGCACTATAAGTAGAGCAGTCAAAGTCTTTCACTAGATCAGCAGCAAACTTCTTTTGTGAAATAAGAACTCCATTGGCTCTGTAATTGATTTCCATTCCTAAGAAATAATGAAGTCTTCCTAAATCTTTGATCTTAAACTGAGTATGCAAGAAAAGCTTCAAAGAATTAATCTCAACCTGATCTGTTCCTGTCACAATTATATCATCAACATACACAGCAACAAAGACCAGGGAAGTACCAGCTTTCCTGAAGAATAAGGAATAATCACCAGTGGAGTGGGAGTATCCTCTGGAAAACAATGATGTTGCCAACTTCTCATACCATTGTCTACTTGCCTGCTTCAAACCATACAAGGATTTGTTTAATTTGCAAACTGTTCTATCATCCTGTACCATTAGACCTTGAGGAAGAGCCATATACACCTCTTCATGTAAGTCTCCATGGAGGAAGGCATTATTTACATCCAATTGATACAAAATCCAATTGCTCTTAACTGCCAATCCAATCAAGATCCTGATGGTTGTCATTTTTACAACTGGTGAAAAAGTCTCAATATAGTCAACTCCAGCCTGCTGTGTGTATCCTTTCACTACTAGCCTTGCCTTGTACCTTTCCACAGTCCCATCTGCTTTGTGTTTGATTTTATACACCCACTTGCACCCAATGGTTTTCTTCCCTGGTGGAAGAACTACAAGATCCCAGGTGTTATTTGCATGGAGAGCTTCAAACTCAAGGTCCATAGCTGCTTGCCATTCAGGATACAAGATAGCTTCTTCATATGAAAATGGTTCATGACCACATAAATGTGCTTGTTGCTGAACCTCAGGAATGACAGAAACAAGAGAGGTAGAGGTATCTTGTGTAACAGGCATGAGATTAGAAGTAGAAGGTGACTAAAAATTAGGTAGATTAAATGCATAATCCTTTAAGTAGGTTGGTAAGGTGTGTGTTCTATTAGACCTCCTAAGTTCAGGATGAGTATGCTGATTAATGTTGTGGTTTGTAGAAGTAACATTTGGTAAAGGGACAGATGGCTCAGCTGAAGCATTTGGTAAGGTGTTAGGAATGTGTTCAGGCAAGGAGTTTGTGGTTCTGATAGGAAGAGCTGAAGAATGTGCATCATCACCCAGACTATAAGCATTGTTAGGAGTACTATTAGTAAGATTCAATGTGTTAGGAGTATGGTGAAGCAGTTTTAGTACAGAATTGAAAGTAACATCAGGAAATGTCAATGCAAAAGGATACATATTCTCATAAAAAGAAACATCTCTGCAAATGTAAATTTTCTTAGTACACAAGTTCAGGACCTTATAACCCTTTGTGTTAAAAGGATATCCTACAAATATATGTGGTGTTGATCTTGGTTCAAGTTTGTCTTTGTGGGGTCTGACATTTGTGGGAAAGCAGAGGCAGCCAAAAGATCTCAAATGGGAGTATGTTGGGTGTTTTTGGTACAGCTTTTCAAAAGGAGTAACACCATGTGTTGAAGTGGAAGGTATTCTGTTAATCAGATAAGTAGAAGTTAGGATGCATTCACCCCAATATCTCATTGGTAGCTTGGAGTGATACAGCAATGCCCTTGCAGTTTCAAGTAAGTGCTTGTGTTTCCTTTCAACTACACCATTTTGTTGTGGTGTATAAGGGCATGTTCTTTGGTGCAGAATTCCCTTGGATTGTAAGAAATCAGATGTTTCTTTATTGATGAATTCTAATCCATTATCAGTTCTAACACACTTCACTTTTGTGTTAAACTGGTTTTCCAGCAGAGAAACCAAACTTTTAATGGCTGGTAAGGCATTGCTCTTGCAGCTAAGTAACTGAGTCCAAGTTGATCTACTAAAATCATCCACAACAGTAAGAAAGTATCTATGGTTCTCATGTGTTGGTGTGTGGTATGGTCCCCATATGTCATTGTGGAGCAAATGTAAGACTGTGGTTGATTGAGAGGTAGATTTTGATGGAAAAGGGAGTCTTGTCTGTCTAGCCATTGGGCAAATGGTGCATGAAAAGGGTTGTCTGGGAGCAAAAAGTACTGGTATAGTAGTAATATCCTTCATTTTGCTAAAAGGTATATGGCCTAATCTTGTGTGCCATAAGTAATCTACATTGCTTTCATGAGAAATAAGCATGTTATGAGAATGATCAGTGCACATAGCAGAAGCAGGTGAAATAGAATTAGACAATGCAGAGAAAGATTCAGAAGACAAGAATGTATTTATATCACAAGCTGTTTTATGACTTGAATGATTGGATCTTACAAGTGATAAGGAGGATGAATTACAGACTTGATCATTTACAACAGGAAAAGAAAAATGACTGGACAGAGAATCAGCACATGCAGATGCTATGTTCTGAGGTCTTGAAGTGTTGTGGCAGTTTTGACAAATGTAGTATAAGCCATTCCTTGTTCTACCAATTTCCAGAGGGCTCTTCAGTGAAGGGCCCTGCATGAGACAAGCAACACTATTAAAAATGACAACACCTTGAAGTTGTGTGGCTAAACAATGGACAGAGAGTAAGTTGAACTTGAAACTAGGTACAAATAGTACTCTTTGCAAAGTTAAAGCTGGGCTCAGATGCACTTCTCCAATCTCAGTTACTCTAACTTTGTAGCCATTTGGCAATGTGACCAGGAAGGGATAGGTTAGGATTCTAGTATTGGTTAACAGGTTTCTATTGAATGTCATGTGATTTGTGGCTCCTGAGTCTATGATCCATGAGGTATCAGACAAGTTTGCACACTTACAGGACAGTTCATCAATATCATTTATAGAAGAGTGACATGCTATAATACCTGCTAGAGTTGCCATAGCCTGTCCACTGAACATGCCATCTGCATCTGCATCAGCTGGTGACTTGTGTTCTTTCACTTGGATATTACCTAGGACTCTCATCAATTTACCACATTGATCTCTCAGCAAGCCAAGATCATACTCATTGTTCTTGTGACAGAAATTGGTCTGTGTGTCTTCACTGTTGTATGGCACAGTTGTGGTGACAGCTGCTGCTGAGCCAGAATTTTTGCCTTTGGTGAATCTAAAATCTTGTGGAAAACCATATATTCTGTAGCACTTATCCTCAGTATGACCTGTCTTCTTGCAGTAATCACAGAAGAGATTGGACCTGTGTTGGTTACCAGGTTTGTACATGTTCTTACCACCATTTTTCTGAACATAATGTGTTTTGAAATTACCTGCATTTTGATGCTTGTAGTTTTGATGAGTGCCTGCAATAGGATATTTAACTCCACTATTATGTCCTGCAGAAGCAGTTAATGAGGTGGTTTCCAAAGAGAGTCTATTATGTGGCTTGACCTCCCTTTGTTTTTCCTCTTGCACTAAAATGGAAAATGCCTGGGCCATGCTTGGCAGAGGATTCATCATCAAAATATTCCCTCTGACTACAGTATAGACATCATTAAGGCCCATTAGAAATTGTATGAGCTTCCTGTCTTGATCTGCCTTCTGCATCTTGTTCTTCCCACCACAGGTGCACACACATCCACATTGCACACTGGTGTCTATAGCACTCATTTCCTCCCATAGTTTCCTAGTGCTTGTGTAGTATCCAGTGATATCTAAGTTGCCTTGTGAGAGATCACTAATTTCCTGTTGGAGTTGATACAACTTCGCACCATTTGTTTGATCATATCTCTCTTCCAATTCATCCCATAATTCCTTCGCATTGCTTACATACTGTAAGCTGTCACTTAGATCCTTTGATAAGGAGTTTAGGATCCAGCAGGTGACCATGTCATCACACCTTACCCACTGAGCAAAAGCTGGTGAGGACATGGCTGGTTTGATGATTGTCCCATTGATGAACCCTGCTTTATTCTTCACAGAAAGGGCTCGCAGGACACTTCTTTTCCATGATCTATAACCAGATCCATCAAACACAGTGGGAGTTATGGAAGAACCAGCATTCTCTGATGGATGCACATACAATGCACTGTTGGCATCTACTACTGATTCAGCTCGACTTCCTTCTGGAGTACACTCCATGGATGCAGAGACCAGGGAAACAACACAGGGAGAGAATGAATGAGGAACTTCAAGGTGTATGAATTCTGGATTTAATTCCAGTGATTAATTCCAGTGAACTTCAGAAATGGACACTGAAGTATATTGATCGAAGAAGGGAAGAAACAATGAGAAAGGAACTGAAAACAGTGAAGGAAAAATCAGCCCAAAAATTTGCAGATTTCCAGATCTAAAAAAAAAACTGCAGATGAAAGTTAGGGCCTGATCTACAACCTCCATGAAAAAATATATGTTGCTTGATTAGGATTACTGAGCATTGGCTCTGATACCATGTTGAAACACTGCTAATAGCAGTGATTTTTACTCCTCCATTGAAGAAATTACATCACCATTGATGAGGCTTAACAAAGCAACAAACGTAATAGATGAAGAAGGCTGAAAAACTAAAAAAACTAAAACTAACTCTACTAACTAACAATATATATAGACTAATATTGCCTAGCCACAATTACTAAACTAACCCTCTAACTAACTACAACAAACTTCTAACTAACTAAACTAACTTCTAACTAACTATTGTAACTAACACTACTTACTCAACAGAAACATGTTGTTGATCATTACTATTTTTTGCTACAAAAGGCTAAAAGAATCAAAGGCTTAACAAAACATCGTACATAAATAGATTGAAAATTATTAGGATTTACGGCATTGTTGATGATCCTTTAAAAAGAAAAAAATACTGTAAAAAAACCAAAAGAAACACTAATGGTGCCACAAAGTGTTAGACCACCAAAAGTAATTTAATATATTAAACTGACCATGCATGAATAAGTTGCTTCCTTAAATGTCTTGATATCTTTAACGTGTTACTTTTTTAAAAAAAATAAAATTATCCAGTGAAACTGGGTGGTGTTGTATTTATGAGATTTAAAAAAAAAATTAAAATGGAGGACAAGAGTCTTAACTCCGTTGCAACACCAGGTGAATGAATCACCTTAAAACACCAGTCCTACAAATGAGGGGATATAACTCTTCTGGCAACTAAATAAAAAATTAGCGTTATCAAATTGTGTCCTAATACAAGGCATTTGGTACTTATCCAGAAAGTATGTGCCTTTGTCAATTCTAAAAAGCTGCTTAAAAGATGTTATGATCACATTATTATTTTGCTTGGCAGCCAGCTTCACCGAAGAGTGTAAATTTGATTGCTTTCTCTAAAACAGTGAGTCACCTGGGCATTTGATTGGTCCACAAATATGATAATACTGTCGATGATCTGTCTGACCAATGATATTTGTCTTTACCTTCCTTTGTTTCCCAAAGAAAATTAGCAAGTGTTTTTCAATAAGAGTCAGGATTCCTTTCGGCGGATTTAGAGCAAAGAGAGCATAGGTAGAAATATATTATAGAACATTTTTTATCAAAACTATCCTTCCTCCCTATGACAACATTTTCCCCGGTCACCCACTTAAAGTTTTGATGATCTTATTAATCATATCCTCAAAGTAGCAAATTTTCGTCTTGCCATGATATATAGGGCATTCCAAGTAGGTGAAAAAAAAATTCATAAATCCAGAAGCATCTCTCATCCTATTGATGCTACTTGCAGTAGTATTAAGGGAGGTGATGAAGAAGCTCTTTTCTTAATTTACTTTTTGGCCAGATATTTCTTCATATCTCTTCACTTGTTTCGAAACAAGTTTGATTGATCTGGTATTACCTCCTATAAAAATTATAAGTCATCAGTATATGATAAGTGGTTAATGATAAAATTCGAAGTATTCATACTAAATGGAGTAAAGTTTTGATTGTCATTGAGGTTGTTAAGGAGACTCGATGACACCTCAACACCTATAATGAACAGGAAAGAGAAAAGAGGATCTCCCTGTTTGAGATCCTAAGAAGAAGAGAAAAAATCAGTTCTGGCATCATTAATAATAATAGAGTATCACACGTCTGATAAAATCCTCCAAATAATGTCTAACTAATCCTCAGAGAAGCTAAGCTTTCTCATGACAGCCATTGGGAAGTTCCATGACATCTTATCATAGGCTTTGGCCATATCTAATTTGATAATCATGTTGTCACCTGTGTTGTCTTGTTTAATCCCTTGGGGTAGCTCTTGGGCTAGAACCACATTTTCAAGTAATCATCCTACCTTTGACAAAAGCACTTTGGTTATCAGAAATAATCTTGTCTAGAACGGGGTTAAGTCTTCTGGAAAAATTTTTAGTGATGATTGGGGAAGAGATCAAGTTGCTAAGACTAATAGGTCTGAGGTTTGAGAAGGTAGAAGGTGATTAAGTCTTAGGGATAAGAACAAGACAACTATGAGAGAAAAAACTTGGTAAGATTTCTTCCTTCCAAGAAGTCCTGAGCAAAGTTTTGGATGTCATATTTGATCACATCCCAACACTTGCGATAAAAAGCACCATTGTGGTCATCTGGACCAGCTCATGTTAAAAACATCACATTTTATCTCTTCTATAGGGGATACCAGTAAGGAAAAAAATTTCATCCTCAGTAATGACACTTTGAATACTCTCCAGCATATTATTATTTGTAAACTGATGGTGGAGGTTGAAAAGCTTACTGTAGCAATGTATTACAACCTTGCTAATCTCCTCATCATTTGGACCCAATTATCCATATGATCTTTAATTCTATGTAGCTGCACTCTCCTTCTCCTTTCTCTGATCAAACTATAAAAATATTTGATATTGTAGTCTCCATCTTCAAACCGCTTGGTCTTAGCTTTTTGTCTTAGAAGATTCTCCTAGATGTCCAACCATTTTATATATTCTGCCTCACCTTTATTGAGATTTCCCTACGTTGAGAACAATATTCAGCTCTTTCAAGACTTGGATCTTTGCTTCCCACTCGTTAACATGGTCAAATACATTTTCAGTAACTTCCTTGGACCAACGAGTCAGTTCTTGCTAAGAACTTTCAAGTATTGTTGTAGTATCGACATATAATTTCCATGGACCTCTATGTTTCAGAATTTCTCCACTACCTACATAAAAGAAGGTTGATCAATCTAAAATATAAGAAATTTAAGGTATTTAATATCTCCCAATAAGTCCTTCTGACAGTTGATAAACATTGGCATGTAGTCGAAGTCAGTCCTTACTAGATGTCTTATTACATTGGTGCAGTCAGAGTCAGTCCGTTCGTCATTAACAAACACTGTTGAAAAAGTTGGGTCTTCTATTATTACATCAGGTGAATTTAGGTCCAGTGAAGCCCATATTTGTGACTTCACAATTATTCATGTAGTTGTTGCATTTTAAACTCTTATTTCTCCTATGGGAGTGAATTAAAATTATAATTTTATTGTTGAATGATATTATAGATTTATGTTTTTTTTTTGAATCATATTTACTTTAAGTTATATTATAATTTATTTTAAGTTATGTTTGAATTTGACATAAGAGTATAATGTTAACTTTTTTTCTTGATTTTGAATTTATATTATATTTTCGATTCTAATTTATTTGTTTTAGTAGTACGGACTTGTTATTTCACATTGCATGCTATTTATTTTTAGTTAGAATTGATAGATTATTTTTTATCAAATATTTAAATAATTTTATGGTATTATATTTATAATATTAATATTTTTGTCAAACATGCATTATTTCATGATCTTCTTAATAAATATGACTTTTAATTTTTATAACTAATTAAATTAAATATTATTAACTTAAATATATATATATATATATATATATATATATCAATTATTTTCTAATTTTAAAAACTAATTAAATTAAAAATATTATTAACTTAAATATATATATATCAATTATTTTTTATAATATTAGTTTAAAATATATATTTATTAATTACTAATATTTTTCAGAGACAATATGTATCTTAAATGCCTAATTTAATATTATTTATAAAGTCACATATTTGTCAAAAATTAATTTTTAATAATTAACTTTTATTTTCAAATTTTAATCTAACTATGTAATTACACTTATGCAACCAAATAATACGCTTGTAATTATACTGTAATTATATCATGGCAAACAAACGGGTCATCATAATTACTATGTTAGGTAATTACTACCTTAATAATTACATCAATTTCAATTACACAATGACTTTCAAAACAGACCAAAGGATCCTTTCATTCTTGTTAAGAGAGTAATAGCCTATTTGGTCAAGCTTCTTGGAGGTCAAAAGCGCTTATTTTGTCTAAAAAGTGCTTGTTTTAGAAAAATGAGTCGTTTAGTCAAGCTTTTGAGAGAAAATAAGTGCTTTTAGGGAGTAGCAGAAGCTAAAAAAAATAGTTTCTCCCTAAAAGTACTTATTTGAGAAGCACTTTTGTGAAAAATACACTTAATACATTTTTCAAAAGTTTGGTCAAACATTAATTGTTGCTCAAAAGTGTTTTTTAGATTTAATGGTCAAACACATACTCCTTCTCACCAAAAATACTTTTTTGATAAGCACTTTTAAAAAAGCACTTCTCAAAATAAATTGATTTGAGAAGATTGCCTAAACAAATTATAAGAAAATAGGCTTCGTCAAATGAAAGATTGGAGAGTAATGGTTTCGGTTCACTAGTTAAGTGGTCGGATTTGGTCCAAATACATGAGCTTAGGGATCTAATTTTAGGAATAAAAGTGGTTTAAATTGAATTTAAACTGTAGTTAAAAATATTTTAAATTGCAACCAAAATGTTAATGGAATAGCTAAATTAAAATTCTTTTTAAAAAGATTAATTTGAGGTAAAATTGAGACAAATTAATTATTAATTAAAAAATTAAGTTTTTTAAACTTAACAAAATAATATAATTATTCACAATAAAGGATTAATTATTGTGATTAAGTTGTAAATGACTTCAAATTAACAAAATAAAATATTTACTTGATTAAAACACTTGTTTTGGATATAAATTACTTTTTAAACTAATTAAATAGATATATTTAACATCTATTATTTAAATAAAATGTGTGTGTGTATAGGTATTTTGTCACACCCCGCCTTGGGGGGTATGACTGGCACCTGGTGCCCTACTAGGACCTAAACTGTTAGACTGCTGAGCCTGAGCACATCTGGTGTCTGGCTGGCTCTAACTCAGATTCAGGGAAACAACGGGCTATATGACGGCTGTAAATACAGCTTCCGGCCGACTAGGCCTATAGCCACCTGTACCTGTGCTGACAGCTAACCAGAAACATATCAATATAAGGAAACCTATGCGGGCCGACAAGGCCACCATGTTGTCTAGTTATCTGCAACTCAACAATGAAATACTAGAAGGCTACGTGACCGGCAAGGTCACCACTACTGTCAAGCTATGGCCCCACACGGCCAACATAAAAGAAATAAAGGTACTAACAGCTATACAACTGCACGGCCTCACACGACCGGCTCAACTGACAACAGGAAAATATACACAGACTGCAAGCCTCTAGGAATAGCCATAGAAATGATCGGGACAGGGCCCCGACCTACCCGTACTGTACAACAAAAGAAAATGAAATACACCTCTGGAATTCAGTCTCCGGATGACAGGAGCTGAATACTCGATCGCTGACAAAAATCATGAGGGATCGCCTCCTCGTCTGTGAGTACCTGCAAGCAAGTAATGCAGCGCCCCACCGGGCGTCAGTACCGCTGGTACTGAGTATGTAAAGCAATAACTGAAAGAAATATCTGAAAACAACAATACAACTGATGAAACTGAGGTAGAAAAGGATAGATTAACTGTCTGATAATGTAAATCATACCTTCTCTTAATTATACTGGAAGGAGTAGGAGTCATACCTGGAGACGTATCGTTCTACTGCCGGTCTACTCGTGTCTAATGTAACATGGCATAACATAACATAACATAATATAGCACACACAAACCTTACCCGGCCCCCATAAGCCGGGAGGTACAACCAGCACAGAATCTATACCCCTACCCCGGTCATCCCATCTCCTATAATCGCTATAAGCATCCTGCCGGTCCCCTGGGTATGCACTTGGGCTCGCTGAGCCCCTGACTATAACTGCATCTGAGTCCGGAGGACTCCTGAATCAACACCCGGGCGTATCCGCTCGACAGGGGTGTGTAAGGGCCGATCAAGGCACAATATGGGAAAACTGGCATCCCATCTTCGTCCCCTGTGGGACGGCATGCCACTCCGTAGAGCGACGTATCCTCGTCCTCTGGTGGACGAGTCGATACAGCTATCAACCCTGGGGCGGTCATGGATGCTAGGTAATCCAACCCAAGACAATACAACGGTCTCAACTAGTAATACTATCTGCATATCCCATATACTGAAGCTAATAGTAGTAAAGTATTTGTACATACTATATGCTGAGCTAGTAATAGTAATATGTGCATACTTAACACATGCTGAGACTGACAATAATATGTATGTATAATATATAATCTTCTGTCATACTGTACTGAGTCTAATGCTGGACAAGATATAGTCTTTCTGCTGAAAACCATGTTGTATGCTAAGTTTCTATAGTAACATGATTTACTATTTCTAACATGCTTTCTAAACTTCATTTTAACCTATCATTCTACTTTTGAGGTGCCTTACAGATATTACATTGCTTTACTGGGTTTCAACTGAATACGATGATATCATAACATTTTGTACTACATCATGTACTGAGCATGCTGTGTAGTTCCTAACACTTGTGTTAGAATCTATATCGTGCTAGCAAGTGTCGTACTAATTATGACCTGATGCTTCTAATATCGTACCAACATTCGTAATAAACATAACACATGACTTCTGAACATTCTACTGGCCTTTAAATTACTTTACTGTACCGAGATTACTAACTTGCCGAGGAAACTAGCTTTACATACCTTATCCCCGAACTATCCGTCTGTCGGACGAGGCTCGGCCAATACTTCAACTATTTTCTCCCAATTGCATTCATAAATATGTCAATTAATACCAAATATAGCTTTATTTTAATGAACAACTGTTATACCCCGCATAATTCCCGGCACCTAGACGACCTATTCACACGTTGGTCAAGCATATTAGAAGGCCATACGTGCTAGAGAAAGGCCGGGAAAAAGATCGGACGAGGAACCCGTCAAACCATCGCGGGAGGAGCCGAGGCAGAGCCCCTCCGCGATGGCAGCGTGTCACGGAGGCAAGGCCTCCGCGATGGCTCCGTGCCACGTTGCCCAAGTTCAGGCTCAAGTATATAAAGCCCCCACTTCGGTCTAATATCATTTAACTCCTTTTAATTTCCAAAATACGCAGCAACACAGAGGAAGACGAAGGAGGGATTATAATTTTCGTCCGATTACGCTGCCAAACGCTGCCCAAACTCAAATTAATCCTAGATACCGAAGTATTTAGCAGCAGAGAGCATTCCTACGGATTTAGTTTCGTGAAATACGGCCGACGATCAGCGAGCCGCCGAACTAAGGTAAATAGAATTGCTCTAAATTAATGTCTATGTGTTCCTAGCCGAGAAGTGAATATTTCTCCCTTCTGGACCGCTGAAAAATAACGAGTTTTCGACCGTTTTTCGAAAGGTTAAAGTTGGGATAAATATATATATCTAAAGTGATAATTTCTCCCAAATATTAATGTATTTAGTTCTAATTGACGTATATATGCATGTAGTTGGGAGAAACAGCAGAAGTACCGACGGAAATCACACCGGTCAGTCGGATACTCAGAAACCAGGTATGTAAAGTTATTCTTCCGGCAAGCCAGGAAGTACAACTTAGAAAGTAAATAGAGTAAAGGCTATTAACCGATACCCAGCGTACAGGAACGATTTTAGTACGGTTCCAGCAAGCATGCTAGTATATTAATCACGTATCATGCGATAATCAGAATAGTAGATATTCAGGCAATACGTAGTACATCTGTTGAGATTGTATCCAGTAGTAGATGGTACATTTTATGTTATTGAGCCATATCCAGATATAACCAGATAGACAGATAAAGGTCAGGTAGCAGTTAGTCCAGCAATCAGAAATAGTGTAAAACAGAATATAGTATCAGTTATTTAATACAAACTGGCCTTGAGATACAAGAAGAGAATATGATTAGTATTTTTCATTTAAGCATGCTTATTGTGTATGTGTTTTGTATGTTGAGACTTGTTGTGGCATGTGGGCACCCTTTAGCATCCCCACCGCCCCTGGGTTATAGTTGTGTCGATACTAGATTCAGATACCGCCACCAGCTGGGCGATGCCGTCCGACTAAAGGACGATGATGGCCGACCACCATGATAATACGGTCCAGACCACCCTGCTTGCAGGGGTAGTTCAGTTTACTCTGCGCAGAGCTAGCACACCCTGTTTACAGGGGTAGACCACTCTGTGTGCACACCTGTGCCCAGAGGTAGGAGTCTTCGGACTCAGACACAGTTTATTGTCAGAGGCCAAGGCCTGAGCTACGTACCCAAGGGGGCCGGTAGGAGGAGCTCACAGTTATTAGATGAGTGGAGTGACTTGTTTTTGGTTGGTTTAGACCCGGGTAGGGGTAAATAGATTGCTTGCTTGGTTGGCACCTTCCGGCTTATGGGGGTCGGTCAGGTATTGTATGTATTATTATGTATATTGATATGTGCTAGTAGATACTGATAGACAGAAGGACGATACATCTTCAGGTACGCTTAGTTAGTTGCAGAATGTATAAACTCTCCCCAGTTATCCTCAGCTAGATAGACTCAGCTACTTCTTTCTTAAATGTCATGTTATTGTGCTATTCGTTTCAGTTGCATATTTCAGTTTGCTTTACATGCTCAGTACCTGTGGTACTGACGCCCAGCGGGGCGCTGTATTTCTTGCCTACAGGTACTCATGGACGAGGAGCCGATCCCTCGTGATTTCAGCAAGCCAGTGAGTCATCAGCTCCTGTCATCCGGAGTCTGATTCCCAGAGGTGTAGCTCCTTTTCTTTTGTTGTGCAGTATGGGTAGGTCGGGGCCTTGTCCCGATCATTTCTATTAGTTTCTTACAGTATTCGTAGAGGCTTGCAGTCTGTATATATTCCCGGTGGTTATTTAAGCCGGTCGTGTGGGGCCGTGCAGTCGGTTGTAGCTGTTTTGTATTCCAGTTTATGTTGGCCGTGTGGGGCCTTAGTTTGACAGTAGTGGTGACCTTGTCGGTCACGTAGTTTTACAGCAGTCTTGTGTTGAGTTACAGATAACTAGACAGCATGGTGGCCTTGTCGGCCCGCATAGGTTCCTTGTTACAGGTCTGTTTCTGGTTAGCTGTTGTTACAGGTTCAGATGGCTACAGGCCAGTTGGCCGGAGGCTGTAGTTACAGCCGTTATATAGCCGATTGGTTTCTTGAAATCGAGCCAAAGCCAGCCAAAGCACCAGATGTGCTCAGGCTGGACCAGTTAGCAGTTCAGAGTCTAACAAGCACCAAGTGCCGTCATACCCCCCAAGGTGGGGTGTGACAAACTTGGTATCAGAGCAGGTCGTGTCCCAGGGAGTCTGCAAGCCGTGCTAAGTAGAGTCTTGTCTATGGATGTGTTGTGCACCACATACTATAGGTAGGAGGCTGCGAGGCATGATAGGATGGTTACCCTTCCTTCTCAGTCAGTCGTGCTTTAGAGCGATACAGTATAGGGTTGAGTCCCTAAAAACTTACCGTATTCTTTGATTACAGATACAAAGGCATATCAGCATTACCCTATCACAGGCAGAAGATCAGATATAGCAACAGAAGAGGGCACCAGCTAGCTACAAGGTAATTACAACAGCAGAAGGAGGTACCGGGGACCTCCCAATGTGATACCTTTATCGGTACCATCCCCAGTACATTTCTATAACTTCAGAGTAGGAAGTTAGAAGCATAGCGTACATACGAGTTGATTTATTTGTTAGATATATAAGATCTGACTAAGATGATATATAATATTAGATTATCGAAGAGATGGGAGAGAGAGAGGAAAATGTAGGATTCCCACCTACAACCTTTCAGATGTGGTACAGTTCCATGTTTTGTTTCGCTGCAATAAGTTCCTACCTCTTAGTTTTGATTCCAGTATAGCAAAGGGCATAAGGATTGAGGCGATGTTGCCCAAAGTAAGCAGTAAGTGAAGATAGATTGATTAATTCTAGTAAGTGTTAGTGAGCGTGAAAGAGAAAGTAAGACTGTTAGCTTACCCGAAGTAGGGGTAAAAGACCTTCTAGTGATGAATGCCTAGTAATAGTCAAGTTCGAGTCAGAAAAAGACCAAGTCCGCCATATATGCTAACAGATAGCAAAACATACCTGTAAGATTATAGTTATGATCCAATTGTGATATGTGAGAGGTCATGTGAATCAGAGGGGTCTGACTACAAGCCAGAAGAGGTATAAGCTGGGATTTGACCAGTAACCTTATTAACAATGTAAGGCGGGTACCTTGAACCCCAGAGTTCAGCTTAAGGAAGATAAGGGGAAGAAGCAAGAATACCGGATTTTGAGGGGAAATTAGAATCACCCCCAGAATGATAGAATATCTTGTATTAAGGACTAAGCCTCGGACTGATAGTTAAAAGACAGTAAGATTGCGGTTCAGAATGCTGCGGTACGTCCGCCTATAGAGAAGTTAAGAAACTGCCGACACAGAGACTCTAATCTAGTGCGACCTGGAGATAAGACCCAGTAGACAGTCGTGGGCTCTCAATATAATGCCATGTAAGGCCACAAGATACGAATGTTGACCTCATGTTGCAAGAATGGCGGAATTTCAAACAGCAGACCATAATTAAAGCGCATATATTGTTGCTTCCAGAATGGGATGGAAAAAAAATTCAATGAAATGATACGAGAGGACAGGAGATATCATTAGACCATAAAAGCGGTATATAATGTGTAGTATGAAATTCAGTAAAGCATGACAGAGATTACGTATCACTACAGAATTTAGTATGTATTGTACGTAGTTGTTGATATATGTATGTACAGATATCAGATGTGTTGTGAATAGCTGTTAATAGGGGTTACAATCACACCGATTCTGGTTAATTGCTAGGAAGTATATACAAATTGCATTGCAGGACCCCTTGCCAAAAATAAAAAGAGAAAAAAGAGAGAAGAAAAAGAGAAAAGCGAAAAGAAGGGGCAAGTTAAGTGTGATTTATGTATGAATCCATAGAAACTGTCTCAGCTCTTAGTTATTAAGTTAGTAGACTTATATGTTGTTTCCAGATCTAGGTTTTAGAAGCTTATAAGAGTTAGCAACCTGAATCAGGTAATTAGATGATAAGGGCACAGTTAGACGGTCTACCGACCAGCTGGCGCCTGTATTAACAGGGAAGCATCTCTAAAAATCAATAACACCAGCGCATGTGCCAAAGCCAGAATTAGAGACTGGATAGGTATACTTCAGAGATTAGCAATACTAGAATTGTTCTAGTATGTTAAGTGGTCATACATCGTTTTCCCGGCCTTGTAGGTGAGAGTCGACCTTAGTCAACCTAGCAGTTATTACAAGTAATAATAATACCCCGCAAGTCAGACAAACCCGTGGGCACCCCAAAAAAAGGGGTCCACATCAGTAGTCAGTGACAGACTAGTACTTCAGATGGTTCTCGTAAGATATTCAGATGCGGAGCCCTAGCAGAAGGCCAGTATATATAGAATAGCTCATAAGACCGAGAATTCCCCAGAATAGCAGTATAAATCCAAGTGGATACACACAAGGCGTAAGAAATTGATAGTACCCTGCTAGCACAGTGTTTGTTAAGACCAGGAGATCAGTAGACTCCCCGTGAAGATCCAGAGATTGATCGCCTGGAAGTAAGTTTGATTAAGCCTAGCCTTACAGTGGTTCAAGCAAAATAACAAAGCAATTAGATGCCCACAAGTCTGCAGTTATGCATGAACTATAAGTACTCAAGTAGAACAGTTAGAGCATTGTTAGACTACTACCACATTCGGGTCATTCAACTCGACTATTCAGTTATTTAAGGTTATGCAGCCAGATCATTAGAGGTCATGATCAATATCAGGATCCTCTGATCAGATAAAGGCACAAGGTGCGCAGACGGTTGTTCAGGTTATCCCAGCAACAAGTAGCCTTAGCATGTGGCCGGAAGGCCAGATAAGCTCTAGCTACGCCTGTAAACTACCTGTTGATCTCTTCGGCAAGACAAGCCAGTATGACCATCAATTATATGCCGAGCTCTCTAAGTATGAAAATGTTATATCAGTCAAGAAGAGGTAATGGAGCAGCAAACGCTCTTAGCTATAGATCTATTAGGAGTGTGGTGTATGTGCAACCCGAGCAACGGGAATTGGTCAGGGAGATACATCAATTGGTCAATTTAGTCGTTCGTGTGATAGAAATGAAGGACAATAGAGCGGTAATCCAGAACACCGCTGTGTCGTCCTTAGTTGTGGAGGTAAGAGAACGACAATATGCAGATCCTGACCTGGTCTAGCTTAAGGACAGAATCCTGCAAGGGAAGCGCCAGATTCACAAATAACAGAGGATGGAGTGCTGCGTTGTAAAGACCGTCTATGTGTTCCAGATGTCTCAGGCCTCCGCCATCAGATCATGAACGAGGTGCACTACGCCAGCAACTATTTTCTCCACCCTAGCGCTGTCACACCCCACCTTGGGGGGTACGACTGGCACCTAGTGCCCTACTGGGACCTGAACTGCTGAACTGCTAAGCCTGGGCACATCTGGTGCCTGGCTGGCTCTAACTCATATTTATGGACACAAAGGGCTATATAACGGCTGTAAACACAGCCCCCGGCCCATTGGCCTATAGCCTCCTATACCTGTAATAACAGCTGACCAGAACATGCAACTATAGGGAAACCTATGTAGGCCGACAAGGCCACCATACTGTCTAGTTATCTGCAACTCAGCAATGAAATACTAGAAAGCTACGTGACCGGCAAGGTCACCACTACCGTCAAACTTATGGCCCCACACGGCCAACATAAAGAAGCAAAAGTACTAACAGCTAACAACTGCACGGCCCCACACGACCGGCTCAACTGACCACAGGAAAATATACAGACTGCAAGCCTCTAGGAATAGCAATAGAAATGATCGGGACAGGGCCCCGACCTACCCGTACTGTACAACAAAAGAAAACAAAATACACCTCTGGAATTCAGACTCCGGATGACAGGAGCTGAATACTCAATAGCTGGCTGGAATCACGAGGGATCGCCTCCTCGTCTATGAGTACCTGCAGGCAAGTAATGCAGCGCCCCTCTGGGCGTCAGTACCACTGGTACTGAGTATGCAAAGCAACTGAAGTAATACAACTGAAAACAACTGAATATAGATAGCATAACTAGCATTTCTGTATAGCAGGAGATAGCTGAATCTGAAGAAGCTGATATAAACTGACTCAAGCTTTCTGTACTGATAAGGCAGAGGCGTACCTGTAGACGCGACAGCCTGCTGTCTAGTAGCTAGTATATAATGTATAGAGCACATAAATAGATATACAAGTAGCAAACAAGAGCCAATACCAACCCCCATAAGCCGGATGGCGCCAAGCAAGCAAATAATCTATATACCCCTACCCGGGTCAAAACCAACCAAAAATAAGTCACACCACTCATCTGATAACTGTGAGCTCCTCCTACCGGCCCCCTTGGGTACGTAGCTCAGGCCTTGGCCTTTGACAATAAACTGTGTCTGAGTCCGAAGACTCCTGCCTCTGGGCGCAAGTGCACACGGGGTGTGTAATAAAAACTGCCCCTGGGTGCAAGCACGCAACAAGGTAATTTTATAAAAAAATCTGTACCTGAGTCTGCCCCCGGCCACAAGCGCACACAGAGTGTTCTGCCCCTGTAAACAGGGTGGACTGGCTCTGCGCAGAGTAAACTGAACTACCCCTGCAAGCAGGGTGGTCTGGACCGTATTATCATGGTGGTCGGCCATCATCGTCCTCTGGGCGGACGGCATCGCCCAACTGGTGGCGATATCTGAATCTGGTATCGACACAGTTATAACCCAGGGGCGGTGGGGATGCTAAAAGGGTGCCCACATGCCACAACAAGTCTCAACAAACAAATAGCACATAGAAATAGCAAGCATGTATAACTGAAAAGACTATCTGGAATCTAACTTCTTATTCTGATTTGTTTCTATACTGAACTGATTCTTTACTGATTATACTGATTCTGAAATCTCTGTTTAACTGTATGGCTAATCTGTAGCCTAGATACTGTCTGTCTATCTGATCTTTCTTTACTGACTTTTATTATGAAAATCTGTTCCTTTTTATTCTACAACATGCTTGCCATTCACATAATAGGCTATACTGAATCTGAAATACTAACTTGCCCTTGGGCACATGCTTTTCTAACTTTCAGACTGAATACGATATAACAACGCAAACTAGGTTTACTGAACTTTGCACAATACTTAACATTCAACTCCGGGAATTATACTACGGAGTTTATTGAACTATACAAGGCTAAAGCTACTAACTTGCAGAAGAAACTGACTTTACATACCTTATCCTTGAATTATTCGTTCGTCGGACGAGGCTCGGCCGGTACTTTAACTGTCCTCTCCCAACTGCATTCATAAATATGTCAATCAATACTAAATACAACTTTATTTCAAAAGGCAACGTCACTTTCGATATAGTTTATAGCCTAAACTTAGGCTTATCGAAAAACGGCCAGAAACTCGCTATTTTTCAGAAGTCCGGAAGGGAGAAATATTCACTTCACAACTAGGAACACATAGACACTAGTTTAGAGCAATTCCACTTACCTTAGCTCGGTGGCTCGACGATTCGTCGGCCGTATTTTACGAAACTGAATCCGTAGGAATGCTCTCTGCTGCTAAATACCTCCGTATCTGGAGTTAATTTGAGTTTGGGCAGCGTTTGGCAGCGTAATCGAACGATAATTTATATTCCCTCTTCGGCTTCCTCTGTTTTGCTGCGCTTTCTGGAAATTATATGAATGATTAATGAATTTCAACCGAAGTGGGGCTTATATACTTGGGCCTGAACCTGGGCAACGTGTCACGGAGCCATCGCGGAGGCCTCACCTCCGTGACACGCTGCCATCGCGGAGGGGCTCTGCCTCGGCTCCTCCCGCGATGGTTCGACGGGTTTCTCGTCCGGTCTTTTTCCCCGGGCCTTTCTCTAGCACGTATGGCCTTCAAATATGCTTAACCAACGTGCAAATAGGTCATCTAGGTGCCGGGAATTCTACGGGGTATAACATTCTCCCCCCCTTAAGAACATTCGTCCTCGAATGTATACTGCCATCTAGAGGACTTACTTAGCTTACTTGTTAAAAAAAAAAAAATTCGGCAAAGTTTCCCCTGTAATATGGACTATAGCAAAATCTGAAATGCAGAAAAGTCCAACACAGGCACTGCACATAATATTCTAGGATCCACTGGATAACTAAATATCAATCTTTCTCATTCACAAACATACAACCATAAGGTAATGCATAAGTAATAATACGGACATACCTGTCGCCTAACTGGGCCTGAAATAGGTGAGGATATCTGGTCCTCATATCTTCCTCCGCTTCCCAAGTCATCTCCTCTCGGTTCTTCTTACGCCTTAATACCTTGATAGACGTAATATCTTTAGTCCTCAATCTGCGAATTTGTCTGTTTAAGATAGTTATTGGAACCTCTTCATAGGCCAGCTTTTTCGTAACCTGGATATTCTGGACTGGGACTGCTCTGGACGGGTCCCCTATGCATTTCCTCAGCATAGATACATGAAAGACCGGACGAACGGATTCTAATTCTGGAGGCAAATTTAATTAACGGTAAATGCTCACTTTGGCTACTACCGAAATCTAGTACACACGCTCGCAACATACTTTCGAGCGTCTGAATTATGCGCTCAGCCTGCTCATCTGTCTGAGGATAGAATACTGTGCTTAAATTAATCTGTGTTTCCAGACCCCTCTGGAACGACTGCCAGAATCTAGCTGTAACCTGTGCTCCCTTATCAGAAATGATAGATACCAGCACTCCATGCAATATAACTATTTTTCTGATAGATAATTCGGCATGATCCTCAGCCGAGAAGGTAGCTTCCACTGGCAGGAAATGAGCTGATTTCGTCAGCCTGTCAACTATTACCCATATAGAATCATTTCCGCATCCGGTACGGGGCAACCCTGCCACAAAATCCATATTCCCTGCTTCTCATCTCCAGAGAGGCATAGCTATGTCCTAAGTTAACCCGCCTGGTCTCTGATGTTCTGCTTTCGCCTGTTGGCAGTTAGGACACTGGGCTACAAATTCAGCAATTTCTCTTTTCATACTTGGCCACCAGTAGTTTTCTTTGATATCATGGCACATTTTCGTTGCGCCTGGGTAGAGAGAATAGCGGGCGTAATGTGCCTCGCTTATAAGCTGCTGGCGATGCCCCCAAAATATCTGGAACACAATGCGGCCTTTATATCGTAACACTTCATCCTCGGTTATCTGAAAATATGTCACCTCTCCTTACTGAACCTTATGTTCAAATTGGACCTGGCTAGGGTTTCTATACTGCCGTTCCTTTACTTCCACCATTAACGATAACACTGCGACATTCTGTATTATCGTTCTGTTATCCTTTATTTCTGCTATGTGAACGGCTAAACCGGCTAACTAGTGAAATTCTCGGGTCTATTCTCGCTATTCAGGCGGCAAGTATGCCAACTCCCCATAGATTTACGGCTAGGGGCATCTGCTACCATGTTAGCCCTTCCTGGGTGATACAAAATTTTCACTCTTTAAGGCATAAACTACTTGAAGCTAACTCCAGGTCATGGGTAAGATAATTCTCTTCACGTTTCTTCAACTGCCTGAAAGCATAAGCCATTACCTTACCACGCTGTATCAACCCTCTGTACCTCTTGGCGATACTAACACTGGAGCTGATGTTAATCTGGCTTTTAACTTTTGGAAGTTCTGCTCACACGCCTCAGCCTACTGGAACTTTACTGCCTCCTGTGTCAATTTAGTCAGAGGTGCTGCTAAAGTGGAAAATCCTTTCACAAACCCTCTGCAGTACCCGGCTAACCGCAGGGACTGCGTACTTTGATCGGAGTGGTAGGTCCAGGCTAGATCTTCATTACTTCGATTTTCTGTGTATCTATCTGTACACCAGCCTCCGACACAATGTGACCAAAAAGGCTACTGAACTCAACCAAAATTCACATTTACAAAAATTGACATATAACTGACAGTCATACTGGTTTATTATACCGGAGAATCTGACAAGTAGACTACCGGTATAACCAGAGCTTATCTAGCCTTCTGGCCGCATGCTAAGGCTACTTGTTGCTAAAGTAACCTTGAACGACTATCTGCACACCATGCGCCCGTATCTGATCAGGGGGTCCTGATATTGACCATGACCTCTAATGATCTGGCTGCATAACCTTAAATAACTAAATAGTCGAGTTGAATGACCCGAATGTGGCAGTAGTCTAACAATGCTCTAATCATTCTACTTGAGTGCTTATAGTTCGTGCATAGCCGCAGACTTGTGGGCATCTAATTGCTCTGTTATTTTACTTAAGCCACTGTAAGGCTGGGCTTAATCAAACTTGCTCCCAGGTGATTGATCTCTGGATCTTCACGGGGAGTCTACTGATCCCCTAGTCTTAATAAACACTGTGCTAGCAGGGTACTATCAATTTCTTACGCCTTGTGTGTATCCACTTGGATTTATACTGCTATTTTGGGGAATACTCGGTCTTATGGGCTATTCTGTAAATACTGGCCTTCTGCTAGGGCTCTGTATCTGAATATCTTACGAAACCCAGCTGAAGTACTAATCTGTCACTGACTACTGATGTGAACCCTTCCTTGGGGTACCCACGAGTATTCTGACCGGGACGGCCGGCTAACTTATGGGGTATTCCACATAATGACTGCTAGGTTAGCTAAGGCCGACTCTCACCTACAAGGCTGGAAAAATGGCGTACAACCACTTAACATACTAGAATAATTCTGGTATTGCTAATCTCTGAAATTTGCTTATTCGGCCTCTAATCCTGGTTCTAGCATATACACTACTGTTACCGATCTTTAGGGACGCCTCCCTGCTAATGCAGGCGTCAGCTGGTCGGTAGACCGTCTACTGCGCCCTTATCATCTAGCCATCTGTTTTAGGCCATTAACTCTGATAAGCTCCTAGGGCCTAGATCTGGCAACAACCCATAAATCTATTAACTTAATAACTGAGAACTGAGATAGTTTCTATGATTTCATACATAATTCAGCCCTTTCCCTTCTCCTTTTCTTTCTTTCTTCTCCCTCTTTCTTATATTTTTTTTTTGGCAAGGGGGTGTCCTGCAATGCAATTTGTATATGCTTTCTATTACTAATCAGCATCTGTGATTGTAGCCCTTATAGGCAGCCACTTACAACATATCTATTATCTGTATACATATATATCGCTAGCTACGTACCATATGTACTGAATTCTGCGGTAATTCATAATCTCTGACATGTTCTGCTGAGTCTCATACCGTACATGATACACTGCTTCTACAGCCTAATACTATCTCTTGCCCTGACTTATCATTTCGTTGTATTGCCACCCCATTCTGAGAGTAACAGATATAAACACCTTAGTTATTGTCTGCTATTTGAAATTCCGCCACTCTTGCGATGTGGGGTCAACGTTCGAATCTTGTAGCCTTACGTAGGCATATATTAAGAGCCCATGACTGTCTGTTGGGCCTTAGCTCTAGGCTACACTAGATTAGAATTGCTGTATCGGTAACTTTTTAACTTTTCCATAGCGGACATACTGCGGTATTCTGAACCGCAATCCTACTGTCAGCCCGAAGCTTAATCCTTAAAACGATACTCTATTAATTTGGGGGGGGTAACCCTGATTTCCCCATCAAATCTGGCATTCCTGCTTCTTCCCCTCATCTTACTTAAACTGAACTCTGGGGTTCAAGGTACCTGCCTTTCGTTGCTAATGAGATCACTGATCAAGCCTCGGCCTATACTTCTTCTGGCATATATTCAAGCCCATCTGATTCACAGGACCTTTATATCTTTCGATGTCACAACTAGATCATAACTATAATCTTACCGGTATATCTTACTATCTGTTAGCATATATGGCGGACTTGGCCCTCTTCTGACTCAAACTCGACTATTATTAGGCATTCATCACTAGCAGGTTTGTTACCCCTACTTCAGGTAGGCTAACAGTCTTACTTTTTCTACTGGCTTAAAGGCTTATTGTCATAAGGGTCTGCACAACTTACGTAATCATAAGGGCTCTTTATACCTTCTAATACTTACTAGGATCAATCAGCCCATCTTTACTTACTGCTTGATTTGGCAACCCCATCTCAAGTCTTATGCCCCTTTACTATACTGGCATCAAAACCAAGGGGTGGGAATAGCCCTTTTCTTATTGCAACAAGCAAAAGCATTTGATTGTACCATATCTGAAAAGAGGTATTTGGGATTCCTGCATTTCCCTCTCTTTTTCATACTTACCTGGTGGTCTGACCTTGTCTATAATCTTAATCAGATCTTATATAACTAATAAGTAAATCAACTCATATGTACATTATACTTCTGACTTCCTATTCTAACGTTATCAACGTACACTGGGAATAGTGCCAATAAAGGTATCACGCTGGGAGGTCTCTGATACCTCCTCCTGCTGCTGTAGCTATCATGTAACTGACTAATGCTCTCTTCCGTTGCTATCTCTGATCTTCTGCCTGTGATAGGGTAATGCTGATCTGCCTTTGTATCTGTAATCAAAGAATACGGTAAGTTCTCAGGGACTCAACTCTATATTGTACCGCTCTAAAGCACGACTGACTGAGAAGGAAGGGTAACCATCATATCATGCCTCGCAGTCTCCTGCCTATAGTATGTGGTGCACAAAACATCCATAGACAAAACTCTACTTAGCACGGCTTGCAGACTCCCTGGGACACGACCTGCTCTGATACCAAGTTTGTCACACCCCACCTTGGGGGGTACGACTGGCACCTAGTGCCCTACTGGGACCTGAACTGCTGAACTGCTAAGCCTGGGCACATCTGGTGCCTGGCTGGCTCTAACTCATATTTATGGACACAAAGGGCTATATAACGGCTGTAAACACAGCCCCCGGCCCATTGGCCTATAGCCTCCTATACCTGTAATAACAGCTGACCAGAACATGCAACTATAGGGAAACCTATGTAGGCCGACAAGGCCACCATACTGTCTAGTTATCTGCAACTCAGCAATGAAATACTAGAAAGCTACGTGACCGGCAAGGTCACCACTACCGTCAAACTTATGGCCCCACACGGCCAACATAAAGAAGCAAAAGTACTAACAGCTAACAACTGCATGGCCCCACACGACCGGCTCAACTGACCACAGGAAAATATACAGACTGCAAGCCTCTAGGAATAGCAATAGAAATGATCGGGACAGGGCCCCGACCTACCCGTACTGTACAACAAAAGAAAACAAAATACACCTCTGGAATTCAGACTCCGGATGACAGGAGCTGAATACTCAATAGCTGGCTGGAATCATGAGGGATCGCCTCCTCGTCTATGAGTACCTGCAGGCAAGTAATGCAGCGCCCCTCTGGGCGTCAGTACCACTGGTACTGAGTATGCAAAGTAACTGAAGTAATACAACTGAAAACAACTGAATATAGATAGCATAACTAGCATTTCTGTATAGCAGGAGATAGCTGAATCTGAAGAAGCTGATATAAACTGACTCAAGCTTTCTGTACTGATAAGGCAGAGGCGTACCTGTAGACGCGACGGCCTGCTGTCTAGTAGCTAGTATATAATGTATAGAGCACATAAATAGATATACAAGTAGCAAACAAGAGCCAATACCAACCCCCATAAGCCGGATGGCGCCAAGCAAGCAAATAATCTATATACCCCTACCCGGGTCAAAACCAACCAAAAATAAGTCACACCACTCATCTGATAACTGTGAGCTCCTCCTACCGGCCCCCTTGGGTACGTAGCTCAGGCCTTGGCCTCTGACAATAAACTGTGTCTGAGTCCGAAGACTCCTGCCTCTGGGCGCAAGTGCACATGGGGTGTGTAATAAAAACTGCCCCTGGGTGCAAGCACGCAACAGGGTAATTTTATAAAAAAATCTGTACCTGAGTCTGCCCCCGGCCACAAGCGCACACAGAGTGTTCTGCCCCTGTAAACAGGGTGGACTGGCTCTGCGCAGAGTAAACTGAACTACCCCTGCAAGCAGGGTGGTCTGGACCGTATTATCATGGTGGTCGGCCATCATCGTCCTCTGGGCGGACGGCATCGCCCAGCTGGTGGCGATATCTGAATCTGGTATCGACACAGCTATAACCTAGGGGCGGTGGGGATGCTAAAAGGGTGCCCACATGCCACAACAAGTCTCAACAAACAAATAGCACATAGAAATAGCAAGCATGTATAACTGAAAAGACTATCTGGAATCTAACTTCTTATTCTGATTTGTTTCTATACTGAACTGATTCTTTACTGATTATACTGATTCTGAAATCTCTGTTTAACTGTATGGCTAATCTGTAGCCTAGATACTGTCTGTCTATCTGATCTTTCTTTACTGACTTTTATTATGAAAATCTGTTCCTTTTTATTCTACAACATGCTTGCCATTCACATAATAGGCTATACTGAATCTGAAATACTAACTTGCCCTTGGGCACATGCTTTTCTAACTTTCAGACTGAATACGATATAACAACGCAAACTAGGTTTACTGAACTTTGCACAATACTTAACATTCAACTCCGGGAATTCTACTATGGAGTTTATTGAACTATACAAGGCTAAAGCTACTAACTTGCAGAAGAAACTGACTTTACATACCTTATCCTTGAATTATTCGTCCGTCGGACGAGGCTCGGCCGGTACTTTAACTGTCCTCTCCCAACTGCATTCATAAATATGTCAATCAATACTAAATACAACTTTATTTCAAAAGGCAACGTCACTTTCGATATAGTTTATAGCCTAAACTTAGGCTTATCGAAAAACGGCCAGAAACTCGCTATTTTTCAGAAGTCCGGAAGGGAGAAATATTCACTTCACAACTAGGAACACATAGACACTAGTTTAGAGCAATTCCACTTACCTTAGCTCGGTGGCTCGACGATTCGTCGGCCGTATTTTACGAAACTGAATCCGTAGGAATGCTCTCTGCTGCTAAATACCTCCGTATCTGGAGTTAATTTGAGTTTGGGCAGCGTTTGGCAGCGTAATCGAACGATAATTTATATTCCCTCTTCGGCTTCCTCTGTTTTGCTGCGCTTTCTGGAAATTATATGAATGATTAATGAATTTCAACCGAAGTGGGGCTTATATACTTGGGCCTGAACCTGGGCAACGTGTCACGGAGCCATCGCGGAGGCCTCACCTCCGTGACACGCTGCCATCGCGGAGGGGCTCTGCCTCGGCTCCTCCCGCGATGGTTCGACGGGTTTCTCGTCCGGTCTTTTTCCCCGGGCCTTTCTCTAGCACGTATGGCCTTCAAATATGCTTAACCAACGTGCAAATAGGTCATCTAGGTGCCGGGAATTCTACGGGGTATAACAAGCGCGACCAAAAATGTACCATGATATCAAAGAAAACTACTGGTGGCTAGAAAAAAAAAAAGAGAAATTGCTGAATTTGCAGCCCGGTGTCCTAACTGCCAGCAGCTAAAAACAGAACATCAGAAACCAGGCGGTTTGACTCAGGACATAGTTGTGCCTCTCTAGAAGTGGGAAGCAGTAAATATGGATTTTGTGGCAGGATTACCCCGTACCAAACATGGACATGACTCTATATGGATGATAGTTGACAGATTGACCGAATCAGCTCATTTTCTACCAGTGGAAATTACTTTCTCGGCCAGATTATGCGGAGTTGTATATTCGAGAAATAGTCAGGTTGCACGGAGTACCAGTATCCATTATTTCAGACAGAGGAGCACAATTTACGGCTAGATTCTGGCAGCCGTTTCAGAAAGGTCTGGGAACGCAGATTAATTTGAGTACCGCGTTCCACCCTCAAACGGACGGACAGGCTGAACGCACCATTCAGACGCTCGAAGATATGCTACGAGCGTGTGTGTTAGATTTTGGGGGTAGCTGGGATGAACATCTTTCGTTAATTGAATTTGCTTATAATAACAGCTACCATTCGACTATTCAGATGGCGCCTTTCGAGGCATTATACAGGCGAAAATGTAGATCACCGGTGGGCTGATTTGAAATAGGAGAATCAGCGTTAGTTGGCCCAGACACTGTTCGGCAGTCCGAGGAAAAGGTAAAGTTTATCCGAGAACGTTTACTGACTGCTCAGAGCCGCCAGAAGTCTTATGCAGATATGCGGCGCAGAAATTTAGAATTTTCGATAAATGACTGGGTATATCTGAAAGTGTCCCCGATGAAAGGGATAATGAGGTTTGGCAAGAAAGGCAAGCTTAGCCCAAGATTCATTGGGCCATATCAGATTCGGCGAAGAATAGGCCGAGTTGCATACGAGTTGAACTTGCCTCCAGAGTTAGCATCTGTTCACCCAGTACTCCATGTTTCTATGTTACGGAAGTTCGTAGGGGACCCTTCTACAGTAGTTCCGGTTCAGGATGTCCTGGTTACAGAAGAACTAACATATGAAGAGGTTCCCGTAGCTATCCTAGACAGACAGATTCGCAGACTGAGAACTAAAGATGTTGCATCTGTCAAAGTGTTGTGGCGTAACAGGAATCATGAAGAAATGACGTGGGAGGCTGAAGAGGAAATGAAAACCAGATACCCTCACTTATTTCAGGCCTAGTCAGGCTACAGGTATGTCCGTATTACTACTTATACAGTACCTTATGGTTGTATGTTTGTAAATGATAAATAAAGATTGATATCTAGTTATCCAGTGGATCTTAGAATATTGTGTGCAGTGCCTGTGTTGGACTTTTCTGCATTTCAGGTTTTTGCGATAGTCCATATTACAGGGGAGACTCTGCCGAAATTTTTCTAGAAAGTAAGTAAGGAGTCCTCTAGATAGCAGTGTACATTCGAGGACGAATGTTCTTAAGGGGGGGAGAATGTTATACCCCGCAGAATTCCCGGCACCTAGACGACCTATTCACATGTTGGTCAAGCATATTAGAAGGCCATACGTGCTAGAGAAAGGCCGGGAAAAAGATCGGACGAGGAACCCGTCGAACCATCGCGGGAGGAGCCGAGGCAGAGCCCCTCCGTGATGGCAGCGTGTCACGGAGGCAAGGCCTCCGCGATGGCTCCGTACCACGTTGCCCAAGTTCAGGCTCAAGTATATAAAGCCCCCACTTCGGTCTAATATCATTTAACTCCTTTCAATTTCCAGAATACGCAGCAACACAGAGGAAGACGAAGGAGGGATTATAATTTTCGTCCGATTACGCTGCCAAACGCTGCCCAAACTCAAATTAATCCTAGATACCGAAGTATTTAGCAGCAGAGAGCATTCCTACGAATTTAGTTTTGTGAAATACGGCCGATGAATCGGCGAGCCGCCTAACTAAGGTAAATAGAATTGCTCTAAATTAATGTCTATGTGTTCCTAGCCGAGAAGTGAATATTTCTCCCTTCTGGACCGCTGAAAAATAACGAGTTTTCGACCATTTTTCGAAAGGTTAAAGTTGGGATAAATATATATATCTAAAGTGATAATTTCTCCCGAATATTAATGTATTTAGTTATAATTGACGTATATATGCATGTAGTTGGGAGAAACAGCAGAAGTACCGACGGAAATCACACCGGTCAGTCGGATACTCAGAAACCAGGTATGTAAAGTTATTCTTCCGGCAAGCCAGGAAGTACAGCTTAGAAAGTAAATAGAGTAAAGGCTATTAACCGATACCCAGCGTACAGGAATGATTTTAGTACAGTTCCAGCAAGCATGCTAGTATATTAATCACGTATCATGCGATAATCAGAATAGTAGATATTCAGGCAATACGTAGTACATCTATTGAGATTGTATCCAGTAGTAGATGGTACATTTTATGTTATTGAGTCATATCCAGATATAACCAGATAGACAGATAAAGGTCAGGTAGCAGTTAGTCCAGCAATCAGAAATAGTGTAAAACAGAATATAGTATCAGTTATTTAATACAAACTGGCCTTGAGATACAAGAAGAGAATATGATTAGTATTTTTCATTTAAGCATGCTTGATGTGTATGTGTTTTGTATGTTGAGACTTGTTGTGGCAAGTGGGCACCCTTTAGCATCCCCACCGCCCCTGGGTTATAGTTGTGTCGATACCAGATTCAGATACCACCACCAGCTGGGCGATGTCGTCCGACTAAAGGACGATGATGGCCGACCACCATGATAATACGGTCCAGACCACCCTGCTTGCAGGGGTAGTTCAGTTTACTCTGCACAGCTAGCACACCCTGTTTACAGGGGTAGACCACTCTGTGTGCACACCTGTGCCCAGAGGTAGGAGTCTTCGGACTCAGACACAGTTTATTGTCAAAGGCCAAGGCCTGAGCTACGTACCCAAGGGGGCCGGTAGGAGGAGCTCACAGTTATCAGATGAATGGAGTGACTTGTTTTTGGTTGGTTTAGACCCGGGTAGGGGTAAATAGATTGCTTGCTTGGTTGGCACCTTCCGGCTTATGGGGGTCGGTCAGGTATTGTATGTATTATTATGTATATTGATATGTGCTAGTAGATACTGATAGACAGAAGGACGATACGTCTTCAGGTACGCTCAGTTAGTTGCAGAATGTATAAACTCTCCCCAGTTATCCTTAGCTAGATAGACTCAGCTACTTCTTGCTTAAATGTCATGTTATTGTGCTATTCGTTTCAGTTGCATATTTCAGTTTGCTTTACGTGCTCAGTACCTGTGGTACTGACGCCCAGCGGAGCGTTGTATTGCTTGCCTACAGGTACTCACGGATGAGGAGCCGATCCCTCGTGATTCCAGCCAGCCAGTGAGTCATCAGCTCCTGTCATCCGGAGTCTGATTCCCAGAGGTGTAGCTCCTTTTCTTTTGTTGTGCAGTATGGGTAGGTCGGGGCCCTGTCCCGATCATTTCTATTAGTTTCTTACAGTATTCGTAGAGGCTTGCAGTCTGTATATATTCCCTGTAGTTATTTGAGCCGGTCGTGTGGGGCCGTGCAGTCGGCTGTAGCTGTTTTGTATTCCAGTTTATGTTGGCCGTGTGGGGCCTTAGTTTGACAGTAGTGGTGACCTTGCCGGTCACGTAGTTTTACAGCAGTCTTGTGTTGAGTTACTAACTACACAGCATGGTGGCCTTGTCGGCCCGCATAGGTTCCTTGTTACAGGTCTGTTTCTGGTTAGCTGTTGTTACAGGTTTAGATGGCTACAGGCCAGTTGGCCGGAGGCTGTAGTTACAGCCGTTATATAGCCGATTGGTTTCTTGAAATAGAGCCAAAGCCAGCCAAAGCACCAGATGTGCTCAGGCTGGACCAGTTAGCAGTTCAGAGTCTAACAGGCACCAAGTGCCGTCATACCCCCCAAGGTGGGGTGTGACAACAACATCACTTCGATGTAATTTATAGCCTAAACTTAGGTTTATCGAAAGACGGTCGAAAACTCGCTATTTTTCAGAGGTCCAGAAGGGAGAAATATTCACTTCACAGCTAGGAACACATAGACACTAGTTTAGAGCAATTCCACTGACCTTAGCTCGGTAGCTCGACGATTCGTCGGCCGTATTTCACGAAACTAAATCCGTAGGAATGCTCTCTGCTGCTAAATACCTCAGTATCTGAGGTTAATTTGAGTTTGGACAACGTTTAGCAGCGTAATCGGATGAAAATTATATTACCCTCTTCGTTCCTTTTCTCCCTCTGATTTTTCCCCTCTGTTTCACTGGAAATTATGATTTTAAAATGATTTAAAACCGAAGTGGGGCTTTATATACTTGGGCCTGTACAAGGCCAACGTGTCACGGAGTCAACGCGGAGGCCTCACCTCCGTGACACGCTGCCATCGCGGAGGGGCTCTGGCTCGGCTCCTTCCGCGATGGTTCGACAGGTTTCTCGTCCGATCTTTTTCCCGGGTCTTTCTTTAGCACGTATGGCCTTCAAATATGCTTAACCAACGTGCGAATAGGTCATCTAGGTGCCAGGAATCCTACGGGATATAACATACTTTGCGAAATGAAATGACAAAATAATAGCAAAAATAATTTTTAAAAATATTTTAATTATATAAAATATATTTTCTAATCTATTTATAATTAAAAAAAATTGACTAATTAATTAAAATATGAAAGACCAAAACTGAACGTAAACATCTATATTTACATATTAAGAGAACTATTCAATCAAAAAATTGTTATGCAATTCATACTATTGGTATAAGTCAATTCGGTTATTCTCTAATTAGATAAATAATTCACTATTTTTATAAATTTAGATATCAATTATTGATATTAATTAATAGTTCTATGATATAAGGCGCGCAATATATCCTTTGATTTCGACAGAAGAGCAATCTGCCTGCGAATATTATCAATTAGTACTCTATTTAAAAAAAAATTATTAATTTTTTCTTAATCACATATGCCATTTTATCTGTACAGGACAAGGAAATTTCTATACAATATTTGAAATATCGAATAATCTCTTGCATATAATATAATACATCGAAATTATTTAATCAAAGCTTTACTTTTAATAATATTAATTGAACACACATGTATGGAGAAATTAATTTGTTAATAAAAGATTACAAGCAAGATCAAAACTATAATGCGTAACTCGCACAAACATTCTCACTATTTCATTTACTTGATTCATGTTGATTTGATACTCTCTTTTAAAAATATATATTTATTTGCAATTTATTTTAATAAACTAACATTATTAATTATATTTTGAAAATTTAAATTTTATTATTATTATAATAAATAATATTGAAAAATGATAAAAATTTATTTTAATTTGTTAAAATAAGCAAGTGAATTTTATTTTCTTAACAAAATTCAAGTAAAATGAAATAGGAGTGTAAATACTGTTTGTAAAATTCTTCAACCATTATATAATTTGCGTACCCGAATTTATTCAAACTTCTTTTGCGTCACATTCTTTGTATGCTGAGCATTTCGACTTTCGATATATGTGTACGCTATTGGAATCTCTGAATTTAGTCAACTTCCCCCGGTTGAACCTCTGGAACTTACTAATATTATAAAATATTTTTTTATTTTAATTTATGTGGTAAATTTAATTGGATAAAAAATTTAAAAAATATAAAAAGATTTTTAAAATTTATAATTTAAAATAAATTATAAATATTTATGTGATCATAAATTATTTTATTAAAAATAAAATAAATATTTTAAAGTTAAATTATTATTAAATATAAAAATATATATTTTTTAAAATATTAATTTAAAAAAAAAAGCGTCAAACGAAAAGTACTAGAAGTAAGAGTTAACTTTGATTTGAATACGTGTAAAGTTAGAATATAAAAACTACAACGGCAAAGGTAATAGAAAGTCCAAAAGACGTGCATAAATGATTCTTAAAAGTAATTATACCTACTCACAATATGTCCTCAGTGCTGGACTATTACAATATCATTTTTTTATAGCCCCTAAAAAAGTACACATTATCATATTTTTCTATGAATGCGTGAGTTGTACTAAAGGTATTCAAAAATCATATTATACATTTGAATTTAAGCTATACAAGAAATTATCCGCAAGAGTTTCTCCCTCTCTCTTTTAGTTTTTCTTCTTCTTCCTTTTTTCGGAAGTGTATCTATTGCTGACTTTAGACTACGCAATAAGGTAAAAGTGAAATTGCTTGTGTAGTCTGCATAACTAAAGAAAATGATATGACTTTTTTTATTCATATTTATTCGTTCATATTTGACTTAACACGTTATGTTAAAAAAAAAAAAATTTATACCGGGAGAGAGTACATAATAAGAATATCCAACTAATTTTTCCTCCTTTATTCCAAGCAGTTGTACAATAAACACAAATCAGAAACACCATGTGTCCACGAATTACACTGTCTTCCAATAATGCAGCATTCAGAAAGATACTAATGAAAGAAAATACATCAAGAAAAATGCTTAATTATTCGAGCAAATGATTTAATTATTAAAATTACTCTCCCCCCCCCCCCTTTTTTTTTTTTTTTACTTTCTAATCCTCAAGCACAATCTTGACACCGCCAATTTTGACAGCACCGGAACCATTCTTGGGTACAAAAGTCACCAACACATTGTCATCATCCTCAGCATCCAAATCCTCCAATAACTCAGTTATAGCCAATTTCAGCTTCGTCTTATGTTTCTTCTCATTCTTACCATGATGATGATGCGGCACATTCACAAAGCTTCCAGCAAATTCAGCCTTATCCGGTGAAGTCAAAGTCTCATCTTCGTCATTAATCAACACATCAAACTTAACGAACACATCAGTGTCCACCTCTAATCCTTCAATAACTAAAATCTCTTCTTTCTCATCTTTCTCCTTCTTGTTCCTCTTCTTCTTGCTTGGCCTTTTCACCATGACTTTTAAGACATGGTCAAGTTTTGTCGGGAAAACTTCTTTTGCTCTTGGAAAATTAATAACCTCATCATCAGCTGCTCTAGCTTCAACGAGCCTCCTTACGCTGCTCAAAGCCCTCGAAACCCTTGGCCTCGGGCGCGAATTCAGCCATGGATTGGTTACATCTTGATAAACGTATCCGAGTCCTCTCGAGTCCAAACAATCGCGAGCCCTAATACGTACCATTCGCGCATTCTCATCGTAAAATAAAAATGAAGCGTTTAGAAAATCAGGGTCGGTGAAATCTTGACGTCTACCACCTAGGCTTTTCCAGACAGTCCATAATCTATCGATATTTGAATGATGAGCATAGAAAATAGGGTCTCTAGCGGCTGAATAGAAATGTCCCATGTTTTCAAAATTACGTTGGGTTCTATCACCGGTCCAAATATGCATCGGACCATGAGGAATGTTCTCGAGGGACCCACTACCGCCGGGCTGACCGCCAGCACGGTAAGGGTCTCCGAGGAAAGTCTCCGGAGTTCTTCCTAGGGACACCATTTGCCTATACATGATTGTGAGATTTTGGGAAGTTTGTTGAGCGTTACTTATGTTAGGATCGGTCCCGTTGAAGTCCAGATCGACCATGACTGGAGGCTGATGCCTCCGGTCTCTGAGTCGATCATAGAGGGGAGAACTAGGGTTTGCGTACATGGACGGCATGCGCATGCCATCGGGATGATCCCAGTTCCAAAATGGCATCACGAAGGTGGGATCATTGATTAAACTTCCCAAGATCCGTTCGAAGAAGTAGAGATAACAACGATGGAAAGGAAGGAAAAGCCAAGAGGAATGAACTTGGAGCTCCAAATTGGGAAAACCTAATTGGTCATAAGCACCATCACAGTAAGCACAATGAATATTTGCTTGTTGCGTGAAGCTACGCGGATCATCGTCCGGAAGTTGTTTCATCAGCTGAATTGCTCTGTTGAATTTTGCTATATAGGCGCTATTGACGGAATGAGCTGCCGGCCGAATACGGAGTGTGGTGGATGGTGTTGGAAGTTGGAAGTCGATGATATTCCCCGTCGGAGGAGGACAACAGTTGACTGATACCGCACCTATTTTTAAAAAAATAGAAAGAGAGAATTGAGAAGAGACTTTGAGGCGCGTGGAAATAACTTTCCTTAAAGAGATCATAAAAATAAATCTGTTCGGGATACAATAAACTACAATCATATAGTCCAATTAACTTAATTATTCACTTTTCATTGTCCATAGAGAGCGTAAATAAACGTATTCAGCTAGCATAAATACTTTATTTCATAAATAAACAATGTTTATTTAACTTCAATATTACAAACTATCTAACAATCTCACCTGGTGGCAAATCTGGAGGGCCACATTTCGTAACATCAGGTCCGTCCACCGGAGCCGCGAAGGCAAAGGGGTGACCACCAACAAGACTAGAAGCACCATAAAGACCTCCTAATCCAAGTAGCACGTTTCTTCTATCAATCATATTGCTTGAAGAATCGGTGTTTTTAGACATGTCAATGGGAGAGTTGTGGTCATGATCTTGATCTGTGGTTTTGCATGAGACTTGAAAATTACGATGGCCATTATGCTTTCTGGTAGTGGAAATTTTCGATGTCTTCGTAAAGAAAGGAGAAGAACGCAAGTTGGAAAAAGTGGTGGTAGTTGAAGAGGAAGCAGAAGTAGAGATGGTGTTGGTGGTGGGGAGTGGAACGGAAGACATCTTTTTTTGCTTGTTTTAAGGTGTGTTCATGAACATCTAGGGCTAGCATTTATATAGAATGGAGCAACTGACTTTTCTTCGTAATTGGCTTGTGCGGTAGAATAAAGAAATAGTAATTAATGAGAAAAGAACCGTAATGAAATTTTTTTCACAATCTCGAGTTAAAAAGAAACTCTTAATAAGAAATGTGATTTTCCCTTTCAATTTAATCAACCCTACACAATACCAATTTGAGCATCTTCAACCTTTTTCATGTTTTCATTTCTTTTATCAGCACTTTGGAAATTAGGAGAAAATACACTCCCTCCGTCCCTTCTTAATTGTAAAAGTTATTAAAAATACTTGTCTTTCTAAAGAATTAAGATATAATTATTTAAATGTCTCTGTATATACTTTGTTCTTATAATTAATTGTTCTTGAAAATAAATAATATTAATAATGTACATTATAGAGATAAGATAAATTAGTCAAAAAATATTTATAATTCATGATTGTTTAAGAGGCTCGTCGTGTAAAAAGAAAACATTAAACTGGGGCTAAGAGACTAATAAAATTAGTCCACTTTAGTACAAGATCAAGATGTCGTTTAGACTTAATAATTTATTTACAAGAAGAAATCAAGACTTGTATTACAGGTATAGTATTCTCCTTCTAGATAAAGCTGTTAGTTTAAGAAACTAAAAATGACTTTCAAATTTTGTCTGCCGTGTCAAAATTTTAATTAGTTAAAGACTTTCAATTTTTTTATTGACAACGTGCATGTAGCAGCAAGTTCCGATGCAATTTCAAAGAGGAAGCAGCTCATGAAGCTTCAAAGCTTTAATATATTATTCAACATCATGTTAGCTACATAATGCTTAACCAATTATACTATTTTGTAAATGGTATTCCAAATCACATAAATAGAAATTAACAAATCATACATTAAGTTCACATTAACTTCAATTCATCATCGTGAGCTTATTCGCATTATCTGTTTTAAATTCAAATGAAAAAGAAAAATTATCAAAGATCAATTAAAAATAATCTAACTCTTAACTTCAATAAAATTGCGTATATTTTACTCCTCCACAAATCTCACATATAAAAATATACGGATGTTTATTATCATAGATGAGGTTTACATTATTCTATTTTAGTACTGTAATTTTTTTTATGTATTTATCCGGTTTGGCAAGAAAGCAAAACCTGCAGCCTTAACCACATCTACTGACCTTTAGTACAGTACTATTTTTTTATAGTTTAGTTATTTTAATGACCACAATCGTCGAATTTATAAAGCTCTTCTTATCTTTCTCCAATGTCCAATAGTAATAAATTATTTGCTAAAATTTCAAATGCGGGTTAATTAATTAATAATTAGCGGCGGCTGCTAACAATCAAAACCCTAGCAACGGATAAGAAGACTACTATAATGGATTTCAAAATTTTCTCCTCTTTATAATTTATGTGTTGTAATTTTTACTTAATGTAAAGTTTAAATAAAAAGCAAAACTTTTAAAAATTTGTGTGTCTCTGAGACTTTTGAAATTTATAATATCAAAAATATCATAATATTTGTTATTAATTTTTTTAAAATATTAAAATATATCATACTATGTATAACGAATTAAAAGAAAATAATAACACGTAAACTAAATACGATTAATAGTATCAAATCAATACTATTAAGAAAAAATTTACGAAACCTATTGTTTTGTAGTTTCTGGAACTTGTAATAAAACTTATGTATATTGAGATTCCATATGAAGTAATATATTTCGAGAAAACGAGATCTCTTGACCTAGTAAAATTTGAATGGAAGAAAATAACTTTTTCAGATATCTTATATGTAGAAATAATAATCTTTTATGTGTAAAAATAAAAATCTCTTTTAAAAATATTAATAAGAAAATTAAAAAGTCATTTCTTGTATATGTTTCAATATTTCCCTCTTCTTTTCCAATTTCAAGCCGCCACTATTTTTGTCTAATTTACCCCCGGCAAAGTGACTTGCAATTAAACGCCAAATTAATAAGACAAGATGCAAGGAAAAAAAAAATGAAAGAAACAAATGCATGTACTTAACCCTAATCTCAAACTAATACGGGGATCAGCCTCTACATATAGTTACTCATAATATGGTGGAGTTGGTGATCTTAAAAATAAGGCAGAAAACTTCTGCTAACATATGTGATATTACACGCATAATAATATATATAAAAATTATTTATACCCTCAGTATATATATATATATATATATATATTTTTTCTTTCGAATCCTGGAAAGAAAATACTAAAAAGATAACCTAAAACTATTCTAAAAGAGCTTAGACCATAAATTGTCAAATCCAAAAGTTGTGTTTAAAAAACCATTGTCATTCTCTTTTGGAACTCCGGCACTGCGACCCCTTCTTATTATGATTTCTATTCTATACAAATATATTATATTATATCATATAGTTGATGAAAACTGGAAAGACGAAATGCACGTCCTTTCATGTTCAAGTCAACAACGCCATTTAAGAACTACTAAATAAATTAATCAAGTTAATGATCTTCTTCCAACTTATTTATCTTTAATATATATATATATATATATATATATATTAAACACTAATATAAATGGATAAATGACAGATATCAGATCACGAAAGTTTGGCAAAGGTTTACATAATTGTTTATATTTTTTTTTTAATTAATCAACGTGACAGAAGATGATGCTGGCTAGCTTATCTAGTCGAGTTTTTCTAAGTTTTCAAAATATTCGAGTTTACACATAATGTTAACAGTGTTTTCAAAAAGGTTATGCTCATATTTCCTCTAAATATATTGATGTAAGGTGTCATATGTTCCTTGTTACATATTACCTATGTATATGCATTGAAACAACATATTGGGTCACCGGGGACCAAAAAAGTGTTTAGGTTTGGTGCATTAACTGTGTTCTTGGTACTAACTAGTCGTTACTTTCTTATATACGTAGTTCTTAGTATGTTCGTCTTCTTATTTTGCATCCTAAAGTTATGTATATATGCTTAATCATTAAATTCTCAAGTTATTGTATAAAATAGTTGCATTCATTCAGTATGAGCTTTTATTATACGATTTAACCCCTCGTTACACGTAGAGGAAATTTAGTTCAAATAAATTAAATAAACACTTGAGTATGTTCTTAATTATACTAATTAAAATGAATGATTTTACTCAATATTTGAAACACCACTAATATAATCATGTTTAGTAACCAAGCAACTTGATGTAAATTTGAATGACATAATGACTAGTACAATATTATTGGTCAAAAGACGTAATCATTTTGAAGATGAAGACTCATTACCTAATTCTCGTAGTCAGGGCGGGGTAGGATAGGAAAAAAATTAAATAGGATATAACAGGGTAATGCTGAAACAGAATGGGGTAGGACAGGAAAAAGTTAAACGGGATACAATAGGGTAATGCTGAAATAGAGTAAGGTAGGACAGTGCAAGTTAAAACTTTTATTTTAAAAAATTAAACCGAACAAAACAGAGCGGGTCAAAATTTTTATTTTTAAAAATTAAACGAGACAGAATAGAGCGGATCAAAACTTTTATTTTTAAAAATTAAACGAGACAGGACAGGAATGAATCTAAATAGGGCAAATAATTAAACGGAATAAAACAAAATAAGACAAAATTTTAATAAGAGCAGATTTAACCCGTCCCGCCCCTATTGCCATGCCAACTCGTCTAATTATAATCTTCAATTAATCATGTGAAAAAATGGCTTTATGAATCTTGTGTCTACCTTTCTCTTCATTGACTTTAATTAATAACCACTTGATTTAATATTACGTGATCATGACAACATTCTTAGAACATATCTAATTGTCCAAATTAAATATAGATTAGTCGATGAGTAAGTTCCAAATATAAAATAATTATATCAAAAAAATCCGAATAAAGAAATAATTATTCCGAGTTGCCTTAAGATTTTAGTTCGTTAAGAGATTATTCAACGGTATACAAGGGTAAACATGAATTATTATCACAAACTAATTATAGATACTGAACTTATAGTAAAAGTAAGATCAAAATATTTTGTATTTTTCTATAGCTAAGCTCTCTTCTTTTTTTTTTTTGTTGGGGGGGGGGGGGGTGTTGTAGGGGGTGGTGGGGTTAAACCACATATTTCCAACTTCCAACTTGAAGGTTATATGAGACAGAGGGTACCAAATCAACCTTCTTAAAAAAATAAAATCATTAATAATTCAAAATGAATCTTTAGAACACGAATATTAATGATACTTCCTTCTTGTCTGGAAAATAATGAGATCTGGAGTCTTGTTTGGTCAAATTACTGTCGAGATCTAACTTATCTTAAAAATTCATCTTAGTAAACTAAACTATTTTTTTTGCTGGTTGTCCTTTTATTTTATTATACATATATAATTGTTTAGCAAATGATTCTATTTTTATTCTCTTGCAACTTAGTAATTTTAGCTAACTAACTGAAAATTTTAGGAGAGCATATTGTTCTGTAGGGATATAAAATTTTATAAACGTTAAGACGACAGTTTAATATTTTATAATAAGTCTTTTATATACCTTCTAAAAAATTCGGATAAAATTTAAATGTAACCTTAAAAGAGACATTTGCATAAATTTGATTCTTTCCAAGCTTACAACCAAAATGTGAATTTTGTTTTGTTTTAAATTTTTAAAGTCAAACTTATTAAAATGAAAAGAAAAATATTTTAGCGTTAAATTGTGTAAAATTCAAATATGATTAAAACTTAGGTACTTAACGCCAAGAAATTGCTGCTTCTCGTTCTTCTCCATCTTCTTCTCCCCTTTTTTCTCATTGCTTATTTGTGATTGTACTTACGTTGTTTTGAATTTACACAAATCAAATATTAAAATTCATGATTCAAGGATAAAGGATTTGGAAGGGATGAAGATCTATAGAGAGTAAAAATTAGAAGAGAAAACTGTGAGAGATTTGATTCCTTGAATGCCTCTACTAAACATATATACAATGTCTTTTACTAAATTTCCACTAAGCGACTTCTAATCTACAGCTGTCAACAGCTCATCTTTTATAACAAACTAATTAACAAACTAACTGAATGCCAACTGTTCAACTCTCTATTTACACTTATGCCCCTGCCGCTGTGTTCTTATGTTACTCCACTTTCAACATACCACCTCAGGCTAGGAGGTAAAAAAAACATTCAGCACACCTAGCTTGATCATCAAATACTCATGCTGATATCTGCATATCCCTTTAGTAAATATATCTACTTCTTGATTTTTGGTTCCCACATGTTGTGTTCTTATCAACCCTTTTTGTATCTTTTGTCCAATGAATGGAAATCAATTTCTATATGCTTCGTCCTCTCATGAAATACTGGATTTGCAGCTATTTGAAGAGCTGCTTTACTATCATTGAACACCTCAACAGGCAGTTTGATCGCTGCTCCCAACTCCTTCAATAATGCAGTCACCCATGTCACCTCAACTACTGCACTTGCCATGCTTCGATACTCAGCTTCTGCTGAGCTCCAAGAAACAGTGTTCTGCTTCTTAGATTTTCATGAAATCAAAAAATCTCCATATTTCACCAAGAAGCCTGATACTGATTTTCTAGTATTAGGACATAAACCCCAGTCTGCATCACAAAACACTGTAATCTTTTCTGACTTCTTGCTACTAATAGAATCTTCAAACCAGGTTCCTTCTTAATATATCTTACTACTCTTAATACTGCTTCCCAGTGGGACCTTTTTGGTTATTGTAAGAATTGACTAAGTCTTTGCACTGAAAATGCAATATCTGGCCTTATCAAAGTCAAGTATAATAACTTCCCTATTAGCCTTTGGTACTGACCCTTGTCTTTAAGTATCTGATCATCCTTATCTTCAGTCAAGTTATCTAGTTCTGGTGTAGTTAGCTTCACATTAGGCTCTAAAGGTGTCCAAGCTGGTTTGTACCTCCAAGCCCTAATTTTGAAATGATCTCCAATACATATTTCCTCTTATTGATCAGAATCCCTTTGTTGGATCTACATAACTTCATGCCAAGAAAAAACTTTAAAGTACCCAAATCATTAATCTTAAAAAGCTTGATGTAAGGACTATTTAGTGTCTTCAGTGAGAGTCAAGTTGCTCCCCGTCACTAACATATCATCCACATACACCAGGATAACCAGTATATAAACTCCTGTTTGTTTGATAAAAAGAGAATGATCTAAACTGCTTTGGATGAAACCTGATGACACCAAGGCTTCAGTCAACTTTAGATTCCACTGTCCACTAGCTTGTTTCAGCCCATAAAGGAATTTTACAACCCTACAAACTGTGTTTGGACCAGAGAGCTCCCCCTGGCTTGTAAAACCAGAAGGAAGGTCCATGTAACTTCATCATACAAGTCCCCCTGTAAAAAAGCATTGTACACATCAAGCTGATCATGAATATGCAAAGTATTACTAGCACCTAAAGACAAGACAGTTCTGACAGTAGCAATCTTCACCATCGGAGAGTCTCCTGATAATCAAAACCCTCCTTCTGATTGTAGCCTTTAGCTACCAACCAAGCTTTAAATCTCTCCACTTCTCTGCTAGCTTGAAGTTTCACCTTATACACACATTTGCAACCAATATCCACCTTACCAGGAGGCAACTGAACTAGCTCCCAAGTCTTGTTGTCCTGTAAAGCCTGAAGTTTAGCCTACATTGCCTCTAACCACCTAACATCCTTGGAAGCCTCTTGGAAAGAAATAGATTCAACAATAGAAGAAAAAGCATGAAGATAGGCTTGATGAGACCTTGATAGACCAGCACAACAAAGATGAGCACCAATAGAATACAAAACATCATTAGCAGCAGATGGCTTAGAAACATAATCTGAAATCCATATAGGCTCTTTGATATGCCTGTGAGACCTTCTGAGAGGGACAGAAGGAGGTGGAGAAATAGAATCCACAACATGATCCAGATCTGAGGGTACAACAACTGGAGCATCTGGTAAAATAGAATCATTCAAGGCTGGTGAAGGAACAGAATTATCTAAGGCTGGTGAAGAAATAGCAACTACAGGGTAAGGAGCAGAATTATATAAAAAAAAGGAGAGGAAATATCAGTAGGGTCCTGTGCAGGGAACTCTGAGAAAGAAAAATCAAATGGAGTGGCCTTGACTTCCAGTTTCAAGGATGCAGTATCTTCCTTAAAAGGAAATACATGTTCCCTAAAAAGGACATCTCTATTAACAAAGAATTTATGGTTCTCCAAATCATAAAGAATGTAACCCCTGGTCACATTTGAATAACCCATAAATGCTGCTCTAATAGCTCTACTCCCAAACTTGTCACCTCTGGATAATGTGCTAGTAAAAGCATAAGTAGCCAAGAGTTCTGAGATGACTAATAATAGGTGGTTTCCCAAAAAAACAACTCATAAGGGGACTTACCATCCAGAACTATAGAGGATAATCTATTGATCACATAAGCAGCAGGTAGTACACAATGACCCTAGAATTTCAAGGGTATATGACCTTGAAATCTAAGTGCTCTAGCCATCTTAAGAAGGTGATTGTGCTTCCACTCAGCTACGCCATTTTGCTGAGGTGTACAAGCACAAGTTCTTTGATGAACAATACCTTTCTCCTGAAACAATTGTTGCATTCCTATGCCTACAAATTTCCCACCATTATTTGTCTAGACAGTTTGTATTATGGCACCAAATTGTGTCTGAACCATTTTAAAAAATGATTTGACTATATGTTCAACATCACTTTTAAATTCAGAAGAAATATCCAAGTCACAAATGAGAAATCTTCCACAATTGTTAGAAAAAACTTATATCCATCAATAGTAGGAATACCATATGACCCCCATACACCCAAGTGCGACAAAAGTTTTTGAGCATCTTGTAGTACTAATATAAAAAGGTAATCTAGTATGTTTAGCCAAAGGACAAACATCACATTGTTCTACTACATTTTTGCAATCTTCTAGTTGGTAACCAAGCAGTTTCTTCAAAGCATGGCTTGAAGCATGTGCTAATCTCTTATGCAAAGGAAAAATTCTTCCTTCATTTGTGTAGTGAATCCTTTTATGACTGATCTAGATCTAGCATGTGATTGTGATAGCATCAAATATAAACCATCTTTCTCTCTACCAATCCCCTCACCTGCCCACTTGTAAGGTCCTGAAATAGGCAGAAATTGGGATAGAAGTTTACAGAACAATGAAATTCTCTAATAATCTTAAAACTGATAAGAGATTAACTCAAAATCAGGAACAAAGAGGACATCCTGTATTTCTCCTGTTTCTCCTATCTTACAACTTCCAATATAAGATACTGTGGTTACTCCTCCATTTGGCAGATGAACCTTTTTGTTATTAGAACTCATAAGTTCTTTAGTATCATACAACATGTTTAGATCTACTACTATATGGTTAGTTGCCCCTATATCAACTATCCAGTGATGTTTCCCTATGCGAGCCATAAAAGAACGTATAATACCTGTCATGTGCTCCTGTGTTGAGTGGTTATTACCTGCCATGTTTGCTATATTCTCCTGAGGCAAGTCCTTGTTCAGCATCTTCACGATGTGGTTGTATTGATCTGGTGAGAGCTGTGGCATTTTAGGCAAATCATCCCCTGTAAATCCTCCTACATTTAGATGGGAGTGTTCTCTTTGTGCATTGCAAGTTGTATCTATGTTCCCGTTCTTCCTGTATTTGTAATCTTGTGGATAACCAATTATCTTCTTGTATTGTTCCTTACTGTGACCTCTCATCTTGCAGAATTCACAATAGATGTTCCAGTTTCTCTTAGGCTTTGGATTCCCATGATGATTGTTTCCCGGATAATTGTTGTTGTTCTGTTAGTTATTGCCCTGATAATTTGGACCTTTATAATTGCTTCTTCCCTTGCTAGCAGAAAGGCAGTTGGTTCATTTCCTTCTGTAACTCCAGATGCATTTGTTATAGATCTCTGACTTTCATTCTTAATAAGCATCGAATATGCTTTATTGATGTTTGGAGTTGGATTAGTCATCGGGATTTGACTTCTGGCATGCTTATAGCTTTCGTTTAATCCCATTAAGAATTACATCAGTTTTTGTCTCTCCATGTATTCAGCAAAGTCCATAGATTTTGCACAATCACATGCAAGCGGCACCATACTATCAAATTCAGCCGATAGATCTCGCAGTTTCAAAAAATATAAAGATATTATATCACTCCCTTGCGTTATATGAGAAACTACCTTGTGTAACTGATAAATTCGTGAGGCATTCACCTTGTCGAAATGTTCCTTGAGATCTGCCTATATATTTCTCGCATCATTTGCATATGCAACTCCTGTTAACAGTTTCTTCGAGACTGAGCTCATAATCCATCCCAAAACTATCGCATTGCATCTATCCCATTGGTGACTTAATTCTTCTTTAAAATCTTCATTCTTTAGAGTTCCATCAACTAGCCCTAGCTTGTTCTTTCCAAGAAATTGGATCTTCATCGAGTGACTATATATGGAGTAATTATCAGAACCTGTCAGTTGTATAGGTATAATCGCAGCTCCTGTTGTGTCTGATGGATGAAGGAACAGTACATGATTGATATCGAACTTCGGTCTCACCATTGATGTGTTGTGTGATCTGAAATCAACTCCTGCAAACAAAATTGTTTATAATCGATCGAGCTAGATTCAAAACTGGTGATCTATTGGCTCTGATACCATTTTGAATTTACACAAATCAAATACTAAAATTCATGATTCGAGGATAAAGGATTTGGAAGGGATGAAGATCTATAGAGAGGAAAAATTAGAAGAGAAAACGATAAGAGATCTGATTCCTTGAATGCCTCTACTGCACATATATACACTGTCTTTTACTAAACTTCAACTAATCGACTTCTAATCTACGGCTGTCAACAGCTCATCTTCTATGACTAACTAATTAATAAACTAACAGATGCCAATGTTCAACTGGATATTTACACATATGCCCCTGCCACTGTGTTCTTATGTTACTCCACTTTCAACACATTGTATATTCTTAATGACTTGAATTAGTTTGATTGGAAGAAATTGCACAACATCATTATTGAACTTTTTGAGCTTGAATAAAAATTTGTTGAAGAAAACAACGAAGGTTTTTTTTTTTAAGGTTTAGGTTGACCTTAACAATTAAAAGATTAATTGTTGGAATTGATAATTAATAGATTGTATATAAAATTTGAAGTCATTTGAAATTAATTTTTAAAGTAAAAGCGTGTTAGAGAATTATATATAGACAACAAGTTATAGTGATCGCTAGGATTTTAACATAAATGTTAATGAATTTTTAAAATTTCAACTACAGATGCTAAAAAGAGATCCTAACAATCCGTCATGATTTGTGGTCAAAATCTTGACAATCATCGTAGCATGTTGTTTAGGTAGGTCTTTCCCAATATCAAACAAACATTTCTAGTGATTTATCGAGATTTTGCTCTCCATTATGGTGAAAAGATTATTTTTTTGACAATTATCATAACATATTGTAAATCTTTATCCAATATCAAATAAGAAATTCTAACGACCCTCGTCAAAATTTTGCTCCCAAATAAGTGAAAAAATTATTTTTCCACTAATATTTCAAAATCCTATTTGTGCAAATCACCCAATTATATCGTACTCTCAGTAACAAGAAAAAATGGCATCGTATGTACACTTAGACATTTTATTGTCATAAAATGGCTATGATTTTATTAATCGGCATAAAATATCCTTTTAATGTTTTTTCGGTCAATAGAGTGATAGTAAATAACTTAAAAGGCTAAGGAAAAATGATAATTTTAAAATTTATTTTGTCTAATTTTGCACGACTTTTGATTGAAATTAGAGTAAAAATATGAATATTTTTTATGTGTCTTTATTCTGCATTATTTTCTCATTCTTTCTCCTTCTTCTATCTCCTAAAAATATTCTATTTCTTTCTCCTTTCCTAAAATATCTCCATTAGAACTGTGAGATTTCATTTTAGGTAAATTGCTCATCGTATATGGTGTTTTTTTGGTTGTCCTTGTTTCTTTCCTAGAAAAATTAGAATTTACGATTCGTTGAGATTTAGGATTTATACGGAAAAAAATGGCTTTCTATGTTGTAAATTAAATGGGTAAGACAAGTTACTTAAAGAAACTTGTTAATGAATAAGATAATGACTCTAATTTGAAGAAATAAATACGCAATATTCAAGGTTATTTAATTGAAGTTTTTTATTAAACAAACATGGTTATTTTGCATACAAGATCTGTATAGACATGCCCAAATCCTTTAAATGATTGTATTATTGATTCAATGTAAACATGTTGCTAATCTTACAAGTGTATACATTTTCTAGATGTATTTAACTGAATGTAAGGTGTATACAGACCTGATTATTTTGTATATAAATTTGAATATACTATAAACAAGTAATATTTAGGTTTTCATTATGTATACAGACTTGTGTATACATATTCAAATCCTTTAAATGATTGTACGATTGATCAATGTATATGTATTGTTAACTTATGAGTGTATAAATTTACAAGAATAGATACGCACTAATTTTTATGTATACTTTTTATATAACCTAACACAAACAATCTATATTTAGAATTAAATCATAACAATATACATCATCTAAATATATATATTAATTATATGTACATTTTTTTTCATGTATACATATGTATTTATTTATGATGCAAGATATTTTGCAATTGCAGTTAAGGTTAAAAATATCGAGAAATTGCTTTTGTGGTATTATTATACACAATTCTTTTTCTTTTTTCAAGGAGTTAAAAAGATTACGATTAAAATTCTTATGTATACAATTTAAGTTAGGAATTGAAATCTTAAACCTTAAATTGTCACCAAAAAAATAGCGATAATATGGCTTTTTAATACTGAAGCACCGTTTTAGTGCCTTTTAGTTATAACGTATCAATAATTGTAAGTCACAATTTTGCTAATATTTATTAAATTATAAAATATCAATTATATTTAATACTAATACATATATTAATTCCTCAAGTAACAATGACAAATGATGAAGTCCATTAATTAATTTGGGCCTCCATAAGTCCAATTTTTTCTCCGTACTAGATCAAAGGCGCCAAGAAATCTTTCATTGCTCATCATCCCAACCAAACTCAGAGAATTACATTACACTTTAATACCACATTATCCATTATTCAAACTTAATTTCTTTCATGTCATTTACAAAAGAGTTCAATTTCGAGTCTATAAGGCCAACGTTTTCAAAGCTAAAAAATCAAAAGGGCCAACAAAATTTGAAATAATATCAAAAGAGAAAAATCGTTCGGCCTTCGATAATAAATATATGAGCGATTAATCTGTGAGCCCATTTATTTTAAATGCAAGTAGTCATCACATAAACGATTCAAATTTTACTTTTTAAAATTTTATTTCGTCGGTTGTCTAACCTTTCACTGACTTACCCTATAAATTTTGCTCAAAAGGAAGCACTGAATCTTATATATGTTAAACACATCACAACGCCTCCTCTCCTCGTCCCAGAATGAAATCGAGGAAAAAAAATTCCTTGTACGCTTAATTTCCAACTATATAGTAATTCAGAATAATCAAATTATCAAAACTTACATGGTGGAAAGGTTTGTGCTTGTAACGAAAATGAATCTGAAATGTTTTTAGGTTAGGCTAAACTAGCAAGCCTCAAAGACTTACTTATAAACTACTTTTTCCAATCTTGATACATGGTAAAGCCCAATAAGGCCCATATGTTGTTGTCTTGCTTGTTTTTCTCTTTAGCCTCTCTTTTGTTTTCACTTAATTATTTTCAGGGGAGAAGTAAGACGAAGGAAAAATATATATATTCATGTTTATAAGAACATAATTTTGTGAGCCTTGGTGGATGTATCTGTGATGGTACAAATATAGCAGAGATCTGATGAAATTTAATTGAGGTATACATGAGTTAATTCGAATATTATGATTATAAAAAAAGCATACTCTTTATAATGAAAATAAACTCATTTGGAAATGATATCTATAAATTTTAGTGGAACTTGCACAAATAATTATTCTCTAATTTCTTTGTTTTAATTTACATTAGTAACTTCTAGGCCGGCAAGATGTTCTTTAATTTTATCATTTGTGATTTTAGATATACACATGATTTTTATTAAGCTTGTGTTTGGATATGTAATTTTATATCATGATTTTGAATTAGCGTTTAGACGTGATTTAAAATTTAAAAGTATGATTTGAAATTTCAAATTTTTAAAAATGTAAAACTTGACCCATGACTTTATATTTTGTATAAAAAAGAAGACTCGTTATTTTAAATTTTGCAGACAAAACTCACGCTCAGCGTGAAGAGATTGCTTGTATCATGTGAAAGGATTATATTAAAGAATAGCTAGTTACTATTATTGTTGACTAGTGGATCTTTATAAAATTATGTGTATTTGAAAGTTTATAATCACAAATATTTATTTATAAAAGAAACATAGAGATATTTGATTTATCAATGCAGCGTCTTAGGATAGTTCGATATCTTTTTTATAAACTACAGGTTTGCTCATTTGGTAAGATTGTATAAGAATTGAGGAAATTTTGATCGTTTTCACAACTTGTTGAGGTTTCAGTTTGAGAAAAAAATACAACTTAAGAAACTCAAATTGCATCTCCAAACCAGTGTTTTCAAAGGCGTTTTCAGGGCAATCCCGGGGTGGGGCATACTAAATATGGTTTGGGGTACAAATGAAAGGCATAAGTCCCAGAATTTGGAGCGTGAGTCATAAGCGTAAAAACGTATACCCCAAGCATTAAATTTAATTTTTATCATTTTAAAAGTATTTTTGCTATAAATTATATTTTTTTGTTATTGGTGTAAGGATATTTAAACTTTATATTATCATGTTTTCATATTGTAGTGATTTTTCCTAAAATATATCAATAAAGAAAGCAACTCTCTTAGAAAATGACGTTGTTATAAACAGTTTATTAGATGATTGTGTCTAAAATTGATAGGATGGAGATTTCATAACACTATATTTCTGAGATGAGTTTATCTATATTTTAGAATGCTCTTACACTATTTATCCTTCTCCTTCTTTAAAAAATATGAATAATAATTAGTGTAAATATTAGTTGAATATGGAAAGGACTAGTAGATGTGGAGATCGATGATAATTTCATTTTAAAGGTTATTTCAGCTATTGTTATTTTATGTGTTATTATATTTCTCAAATAAGAATTATAATATTTTTTTTATATTATTGGTGATTTATTTAAATTTTATAGAATTATTAAACATATTGCCTTATAAAAATAAGAGTACATAAGTAAACAAGAAAATAGACAAGAATAGTAAGAGGTAAGAGCTTTTCTTATTTCTTCAAAGTGTTTCAAGTGTTCAAGTGTATGCAATATAATCTTCAACACCTCTACTTGTAGTGTTACATAGAGACATAAAAGATAGTTATAAACATGACATTCAGGGGAAAGATTATGGAGGTGGAAGACATAGCATTAAGAATTTGAGGTTACGGGGGAGGTGGAATATAATGGTGAGAAGTGGTGGCGAGATGAATAAATTACATTTAGTGGACATCCATATAAAGTTATAATATAGTATTCCTCGTTGGATGTCTATAAATAATGTGTTTCGTTAAAATTTTACTAGAAAAAATTTAATGAAAAAAAAACTAGTTAAGGAAAAGAGCACACATATCTTGAAATACGTATTGTTTGTTGCCTTGTTAAAAACCTTATCTGAAAATTTCGAGGGGACAAAACATTGGTTTAGAAAAAGAGTACAACTAATATTTATTCTCTCTGATGAAATATCACTTTATATTTTGGAGATGACGAATTTCATTCTTGGATAACAACTTTTCAAATATTGAGATCGACTATGGCTCAATAAACTACTCTAGAAAATTATCATTTGAGCAAAATTTTTATTTCATAATTCTTTTGAAAATTATGTTCGAAAAAGTACTTTGCTGAAATTTATTTTATTTTATTTTTTTAGATATATTCTTTTTTCAATTGAGCCATCCCAGTAGCATTGTCTTCAACATTATTAAAATCTTCACATACAAGTAGATAACTTCCGTGCAATTAAACATTATGTAGATCAAATAATCTTCCTGCAATTCTATAACTAACAATCGATTGGCAATATTGGTAAGAAATAATAAATTCATGTCAATATTGATTTCATTCAAATATCTCCACACAAAAGTGAAATATATCTTGCATGCACATTAATAAAAAATATTATCTCATGAATAGTAAAGCAGGATATATAAATGCATCAATTGTACTAAGACATGACCCTTTCTAACAATTTTTATGATTCAAAACTGATCTTTCTTTATGTTAAGCAACCTCATAACCATTGGGGTACTCAATTAAATGACTCTAATTCATATAAAATTTGTTGAAGTTTTTATTCAATAAATTCTCAAAAATATTTATATGCTTCAGAATAATATAAATAATTCAAGAATATATATATATATATATATATATAAACTTCACTATCTCTCTAGATATGAAAATAATTTCATTCTACATATACTATATTTTTTTTAATGTATTCGTCGGACTTATAATAATCTCAAAATAATTGCATCCACCACAAGTGAACCTCTCCATATAATAATGTCAGGATTTTTATAGAAATCCTTTATGTCATCAAGCATAAGTCGTACTTTACGACTTGCAATTTTTTTTTTCACATTTGATATAAAAATTCATTTTGTATCTCACTGACATTATATCTTGAGATCTTTGAACTAAAAGTCTAAATTTCAAACCTTTTAAAAAATAAGATCAATACTTGAATTACATATTTTTATTTAGTCAATCAGTTATCTATCAAACTCTTTAACAGATTTGAGTTTAAGATCCCCGTCACCATTTATAATGTTAAGCCCATATTATATCAAAAATACCATTGACAGGTATTTGATATCGGTTTCAATGCGACATGATTTATCGAGATCTCTTCATTTTTCATCATTTTGAGGTACCTGAACTTTTGCCAAGGTTTTATGAAGTATTATATCGTGGTGCTTCTTTTTAAAACACTTGCCTTATTATTTTGACTACATCTTGATTATTTGCTCTTTTCATTTTTCAAGGAGTTTTTATCATCACGCTTCAGGCATGTCATAGACTTATTGTTAGAGGCTCTAATTGTCACTAGGCATTTGCATCTAGATTATAATACGGGGCCAGCAAATATATCTAACAATTAGTTTATAATATTTTGTAAATGAATTATCTATTGAACTTTAAGCTTACTATTTTTTTCGAGGATCTAGATAATTCATCCCACACATAATTTTCAGCTACTAATCATCCCTCCCCCCCCCCCCCCCTAATATTACAAAAAATAATATTTACCCCAAATCTCATCTGGGGACCCTTTTTGTGTATCGTAATGGAGTAATTGAATCATATAACGCATATTCAAATTTTAGATGAGCATTATTTGGTTCTTGACCTTGTGATAGGGAAACCTTAATTGTTTGGTGCATATAAGTGTTGCTACATTTTAATAACATATCTCTATATCTTTTCTTTCTCTCTCTCTCTCTCTTTTTTTTTGGAGAGAGAGAGAAATTTGTTCTTATAATCAATGATTTATCTATAATTGGAGGCATACAATTTTTGATAAATCAACTTGGACAACCAATATTATCAACATAATTTTATAATTTAAAATGGTGCTCTTAGTTTAACAATTCAAGCAAACAACGTTGCAAAATTAAATTGCAAGTTGATACCAAAACACATCTGATCATACCATAGATGCATCTACTAAAATCACATAATAGCAGGCGATCCATATAGCAGGTGAATGAGCCATGTTCACCTCTTTATATGTTTCAGAAGTTTATGGCCTACAATCCTAATCTTAGCTTGTACAATTGAATAATTTATCATGAGAACAAGCAACACAAGGAAATCCGCGAAGAACTTTCTATTTCTTCAAATATAACCACATAAATTTTCAATTCTTTTCGCATTACATTTGAACCAGAATGGTCAACTGGTCATGTCAACTGCTCTATTTTTGTAAATTTTTAGGTTACTATCACATGTTATTTCGTCACCATGCCTATATTTGTATACTACAAATGGGATAAAGGGGCGGGTAACATTTCATATAAATATTTATAACTCGCTTCGATTGTAGGAATGTGAAGATATTAATTTTTTTCATAATTTATAGTCTTAATATAATTCAATTTTGGGTGATTCCCTTGACATACCCTTTTTTTGGCGGGTTAATTTTTGTGGGCATATCATATGTACGCTATCAGTGACAAATTCATAATGACATATAATAATATTTATTTCATCATGATCAAAATGATACGAGCATTATTTTCTTATTTTTATCTATTAGCAATTTATGATAAAATATACCATAAGATTTATGACATACTAAAAGCACGCTACCAGTGACCGTTTATGTCAAAATAAATTTTTTCTCTTAAACCTCCTGTAGAGGTGAGTTGCGAAATTTATCCAACCATATATAAATACATCCTTATCGATAATTTTTGTCACATCTTGACACGTCAACTTTCAAAAATGATTGAGTATTCACGATGCATAACACAAGTCATAAACTATAACCATTTGTATATGCTTCATAAAATTTTATTATAAGCTTATTGTTATCACTTAAAATTTATATGACACCTCAACGTTACTATGAAAAGTCAAGTGTACCACCGCTTTATATTCCTTTATTTTGATGGAGGATTTATAAAATTTATTAAATTAAATGACATGATTACCGCGTGCATCACCACTCATGTCAAATTAATGGTAAAAATTACCTTAAGTCCTTAAAGGAATATTCTAAGAACCCATAATACTCTTCCTTTTAATTATCACAATGATGATTAACATTATTTTGTTCTTTTATCATATCCATTTTTATTCTTTTAACCATTTGTTTTCATTCAAAACTTATTATATATACACTGCTACCACATTCTCTCACAGAAATGGAGAATGTTAAAGAGGACGGGTTTTATAATTATTGATAAAAATCACATTATTTTGCCCCAATCATCATTATGTCATCAATACGTCAAGTTGAGACTTGATAAAAAAGAAGGCATGTTAGGCTAGAATTCAGTGGAACTTGAACTCAATATTTTATCAACATCATCATCCTGATTTTAACCCGATCTCTCATCCTCTCGGTGCGATTAGATTTGAATCTACCGTCTTATATTCAACCAATGACATAATAGGCCAAAGTTTCTTGAAGCTCACTTTCAAGTCTTTAAAATATTTTACCAACAGAAAACTAAAAATAACATGAAAACTATAAGAAAAATAATTGAGTTAAAACAAATGAAATAATCTCAAAGCAGTAATGCAATGATATAATCTCATCTAATTAAAGATTAACAGTCACATAGAATAGTGATCTCGTTAAAAATATTTATTCATGATCATTAACCAATGCAATATTCAAAATTACCATATTGCTAGTTGGCTCGATGAAGTTATAGCCTTAAAAGAAAAATAGTGATTCCTCACTTATCCTATCAGAATTTTATACACACACATATAAAATACACATACTAATTCATATAGAATTAGACACATAGTATTGAAATAACATCAAAGTAATATTTGACAAACAACTTCAAATAGCAGTCTGTCTAAAATATGTATAGCATATATTAGATTGATGGTCAGAATGAAAGCTTTATGAGTACAATATCAATAACTCACCTTTGGAAAAATGAAATGTCATTAGGGTCTCTTGTTTATAAAGTGTTGTAAAATAAGAGCAAACAAGTAAACAAGAAAATAGACAAGACATATAGAGAGTAAAAGGTGAGATATTTTTTTATTTTTTTCAAATGTTTCAAGTCTTTAAGTATATATGATATAATTTTTAAAATCTCTATTTACAGTGTTACATAGAAACATACAAAAGATAGTCATAAACACAACATAGACATTAATGGGAAAGATTATGGAGGAGGTGGGAGACATAGCATGAAGGATTTGAGGTTACGGGGGAAATGAAACATAATGGTGAGAAGTAGTGGAGAGATGAAGAGATTATATTCGACGGATACATCCACGTAAAAATATATTTTATAATATGTTTTTGCTTATTTTATTAGTAATAAAATTATATATGAGATACACGTTCGGCAGATCTATGGGACTTACATGTTGTGTTTCGGGACTTACGCCTAGCCTCGTGTTGCATAAAATGTCTTACCTCATATTTTGCTTTTTACAATATTAGTCCAAATAAAACTTCTACTTCATATCAATCTGATTTTATATTATAATTTCAAATCACATATCTAAATGGTTCCAAAAAAAAGGACACAACGATACACACAAACATCTTTTAGTTACTAATTGAACATTATGTTATAATTAATTAAAGCTAGAGTATTAAGATCAAGAGATTTAGATTTTTCAATTTTTGTAGGATTGCCTTATTGATTTTTCTTTCATGCTGGTAATATGAAAAAAAATCTGATGACATGCACAAAAGTTTGATGACATCTTACCTTTTTGTTTCTTTATTTTAGATTGTAAAAATTTTAATGCTCACAAAGGAACCATAAACATACAATTTACATTTGCTAATTTTAATGGCGACATGTATTGCTCATAAAGAGTACAAGATAATTGTATGTACTTAAATTTTATTAAATTTTAAATAAAAATTTATTAGACGAGTCTAATTTATCAATTTTAAGGTTCATCACGATTTTTTAGAAATTATTTAACTTAAATTTTAACTTATGCCTATAAAAATAGATACATATTCTCTTGAAAAAATATTTTGAATACCCATAAACTCTTGAATATTTATAAAGAGACATTAAGATTTTAAAATTTCATAAACTTTTAAAATATTAATAAAGAGATAGAAGACAGTAAATACTACCTAAGCCACTCTCCAATGTCCACATGGGATAAACAAAGTTTTTATTTTTTGTATTTATTGCAAAGAATGTTAAAAAAATATACAATATTTTTTTCTCTTTAAAATAGTAAAAAGAGTATTTAATCACCCAAAATACTACACAGAGTTAGATCATCGGAGATGAGTTTATTTGGCCACACGGCCCACACCTGTCGTCACGATTTGGAGACCAAAAATTACTTTTAAAACTTAATTAAAAGCATGGAATATGCAGGTACAATTGAAATTAAACAATATGCAAAAGGACAGACGAGACAAAAAAATGACTTCCTAATATGAGAGACCAGGTGCTTTTACGTGTGGTGTCTAACAGGGAATATTTGCCTCAGCCATCATTAACCAGTAAAATAATTAGCCGTTCCTAAGCCTTCTCCCAAGTTAAGAATTAACCCCTTAATCACAAACTTTCTACAGTCATCACAAGGTGTTTCCTGCTCACTAATCTGATTTATAGCCGTAGGATCAAGAAGTTTAAAATTATGACCTTGCTAAATGTTGTCGTCTACGGTATATAAATGAGTTGTACATACGCACAATGAGGTTCACTAGTACTGGAATATCCCTGATTAATAAACTGCTCCTCAAATTTGAATTCCAAAATATTTACAAAATTCTCTTCTCATTGGGTCCCACCACAACCCCCCTCTTCAAAATACACCGCTCAACCACAACAAATTAAAGCTTAATCCCTCCCACGCGCCTCTTATTATACCTGTTTGAATTTGAACCAAAATAACCCCTTTTAAAATTTATGACCAGTACTAGTACTATTGTTTATTTTATTTGGATTATGATACAATATTTTAGAGGTCATTTGAGGGGGAAATAAGTTATTTTTAAATAATTAATAAATTTAATTATTTTAAAATTATTATTTTATTTTTTATAAAGAATAAAGAATAAATATGAGTTTATTTTTATATTTAATTAAGATAAAATTTTGGGATTAGTTATTCCAAAATTATGATGTTATATTTATCGATGCGTAATGTGTGATAATTAATTTTGAAAGAACTAATTTCGAAATAACTAATCTCAAGATAAATTATCCCAATATTTTATTTCAATTAAACATGAGATGAACTCATATTTATTCTTTATTAAAAGTGAGATAATAATCCCGGGAAAACTAAATTCTGGATTAATTATCTCAAATAACTTTTTTTCCAACAAAACAACCCTTTAATTTATTTAAATAATTATTAGGCTGAATCTATCCACGACCCTCTAAAGTTGACATCAACTTTCACTTAGATATTTCAACTGAGATTTTTGACCATTTAAATACCTGTAATAGAATTCAATAGTAACAATTTAACACTTTTGTACAATAGCCAAAATATATAACGGGCATGCACTTATGTGCGTGACAAAATGATAAATTAAATTAGGACATGCGGTATTTATACCCATAATAACATAACAAATAAATTTTGAGTAAAATGAGAAAAGAAAATTATGTTTTCTATACCCTACCCACCCAGCCACCATCCCGCTCTCTTCTTTTTGCAAGCATCCTCACTAATTCTACTATTACTTTCTCCATTAGTTCCAAATAATTCAAATAGAAAAGATTTTAAGCCTTTGTTTTTTAATGATATCTAAATCTTATTTTCGCCGAAAAATTATACAAAACCTTGCCGAAAATAATGAAGTTTTCTGAAAAAATTATATGAAACTTAGATCTAATTTTCTTTTTTCTCTTATTGGGACAGAAAGCAGAAGAATTGAGTTGAAAAGTAGAAATAATGATGACGATGATAGTGATGACATGAATATAGTAGAGAAAAAACATGAATGAAGTAGAAGAAGGAAATAAAAGCAAAAATATTTTTTTTAAAAAAAAAACAGCCATACAATGGAGATGGGTCAATGTTACTGGCCAAGTTGGATGCCACATTTGCCAAAAAGGGCTTCTACACGCCTTGAATGAGTGAAAAAACACACAACATGCCAATTGTGCAAAAAGTGTCAAAATGACATAGCAGGCCCCTACATAATGTGCTTAAAATGAACAAATCTTAATTAAGGTATTTAGGTGAAAATTGTGCCAACTTTAAGAGGCCGTCGATGAATTTCGCTTATCTATTAAAATTATTTACTAATCTCTTTTCTCAAATAGACAATTTCATCAGTTTGAAATAAAAAATATAACTAATTTAATATGTATTTATTTAAATTTTAAAAATAAATATGATAAGTTTGAAATTTCAATAAACTCCAAAAATAAAGAAAACATCTATTTTTTTTTGGGGTGACATATTTTTGAAACGCTAATTTAGAATCTAATTAGAACACTAATTTGGACTTTGTAAATTGCAAAAGATTAGTATTTCAGTGTTATAATTTGAATTCAAAAAACAATTTAACATTGCAATTATAATATAATATACTCACTATATTCACGCTCCTTCCTCCGCGGGTGGTTCTTTTCCACATTGAAGCGTAAAACATAAATTAGCACCCTTCTCTCTCTCTCTCTCTCTCTTCTCTTACCCCGACCCCCAGTCTGTGTGTTTTTTGAAACGAGAAAGATAAAAGGTATTATCGCACTCGATTGCAACCCATATTTCCCAAACTCGCCGGCACTCGGCTGGAGACCAAAACGACAAGAAAGAAGCAAAAATTAAACCCAAAACGACCGCTTCCTCTTTCTCCGGGTGCTTCTCCGATCGGTGTATATCAATCTAAACATCGAGAAATTCATATACATTTTTGGACATTCTGTGTATATAGGTTACAATGTCGGAAGATGAGAAGTTGTTGAAAGAAGCAAAGAAATTGCCATGGGATGAGCGATTAACGCACAAGAGCTGGAAGGTTCGAAATGACGCTAACATTGACCTTGCCGCCGTCTGCGACTCCATTACTGATCCCAAGGACCCGCGCCTACGTGAATTCGGTGAGTGTTTACTTCAGTTAGGGTTTTGATTCCGTTAGATCTGGATTGCTTTGCGTACGATCTCCTTTATAGCGATCTACATGTTTTGTGTATGTAATGTGATTGTATTTGTTGATAGATTTTCATCTTTGAATATTTTTCTTTTTGTAATTTTTCAGGTCCATTTTTCAGGAAGGCTGTAGCCGATTCAAATGCACCAGTTCAGGATAAGGCTCTTGATGCTTTGATTTGTTACTTGAAAGCTGCGGATGCTGATGCTGGGAGGTAAACTTTATTTAATTACTTTTAATTTTATTTCTATTCAACTGTTGCTGTGTTGGTTAATTTTATTTTCTGTGCTTTTTGGATGATGAGTAGATATGCGAAAGAAGTATGTGATGCAATAGTGTCTAAATGCTTGACGGGAAGGCCGAAGACAGTGGAGAAGGCACAGATGGTGTTTTTGCTTTGGGTAGAGTTGGAGGCTGTCGAGGCATTTTTGGTACGTGTTAAATCAACAATGCCTTGCATTTTCCAAATGCTTATTGTGTACTTGGTAGTTACTCTTGTTTAAATCAAACCGAGCACCTTTTAGGGTCTTCCGAGCTTTTGCTAACTTCTAGGTGTTACTGAGTTGAAGTAAAATAGCAAACAATATGGAAGTAAATGTTTTGGCCATTAAAAATTCTTTAAGAAAGCTACTTTTTTAATGTCTTGGTCATTAAAAATTCTTTCAGAAAGCTACTTCTTTTTTTCTTTAATTTTTGTTATTATTTCCTTCATGCAACATTAATGCTTTTGTTTCGTATACTACTGGAACTTATTTGAGTTACATTTCGTGCCAGACAAATCATCTTTTCGTTAGCTGGAAAAGTTATTGGCAGTATATTTACCTCTTTATCTGAGAGTTCAATGACGTTTTATTTGCACTTTGTGCTATTTATTGTTAGAAATCTAAAATGTGTAATCATTATGAAGTGTAGAAAGTGGGTTGAGCTGCTAAAGGGCTATTAGTTTGACTCAAGGTTGTATGACTGTAGCATATCTGGTGGTTAAAGGATAGAGTTAGAAGGCTTCCATGGAAATATGTTAAATTTAATGTCATCCTAAAATGTGTGAACAATATTATTTAGTAAATTGAGGATATCCTGTTGAAATATCCAAGTGATGGAAACAACAAGCAGGTACACATTCAGTTGTTGTTTATCACTTATTCTTTGGCAGTTAAATAGTTAGTGCTTCTGAAAACTTTAGGCAAAACTGAGTATAGTTAATTTAATTGCCAAATTGTTAGAGAATATTTCCTGAGGGAGTGAATCTAGCTCTGAACACATTGTTTTGTGCCTTTTCTCCTCCAAGACTGGTGATACGGTTGATGTCAGCTGTTCTTTTGGTCTTTTCATCACCTGGTGATATCTGAAATCCTCAATTTATAACTGGAAGACTTTTTTATGGACTTTTTGTTCAAAAAGACGAACTTGTTTTGCTAAAGACTGTTGACTCTTATCATTTTGTATAAAATCCATTTATATTCTTTCCATTTAAATCGTACACTTTAGAGTTGCAGTTATAGGGTTAAAAGATGGATGCTTGGAATTGGAGGCCAAATCTAGCTAGTACGGAGTGTTTGTGCTTCAAATTCACCACATAGGATAGTGACTAAAGTTTTAGATCTGCAATTCTGGTGGCAAAAAGTCGTGATTGAACAAATCTTATGAATAAATGTCATGACTCATGCTAAATAAATAAGAAGACATGTTCATTTGAAATGAGGAATTTTATAATTGCTATTCTATTTTATATGTACTAAGATTATCCTGTTTCTGTCTTAATGGTAGGTGTACGATAGATACATAAGTTTGACGACTTAAAGCTTGCCTTTTGTGTCTTAACTAAGCTTTGATATAGAGGATCTTTTTGTTGTGTTATCAGAAATAGAGATTTTATCACTAATCCTATCTTTCCAAAGTGAAGCATTCGTCTTTCATTTTTGTTCCAAATGAATGTAAGCCTTTCTTTGGTGCTACTTTTATAATAAGAACCAGTGTATTAGAATGCCCTTCTGGGGCAAGGCTCGGGGCGTAGTAAAAAATGCACCGGGGCAATCTGTGGGGGCGAAAGTATCGTAAGGCGTAAGTCCTATCATCCTGGGTGTATGCTTAGGCGTTGGGCGAGTTTTTGTTTTGGGACGTAAGCCCAGAAAACCTCCAAATTAAAATAAAAATTGCTAAACAAGTCCTTAATTTAATACCATAAAACACAAAAATTCAATATGTTGTTAATGTTAACAAAGTTAAAAAACTTAAAAAACAAAGTGTTTTTATTCTTAGCCCTAAATTTTGTTCTCTTTCTCGTCTTTCACCGGGTAAAAGGAAAAATAATCAATATGCAAACTACAAAGCAAAAATGCATCATCCTTCATCAATTGCTATGATTTGATGTTTTTTATGGTGGATTTCTTCATCGCTTTTTTTTTTAAAGATTAATTTAAAATTTCTACTCATTTTTTTGAAAAAGTCGGGTTAGTTTCTTTAAATGTGGAATTGTGATTATTTTTTAGTCAGTTGTTGATTAGTTTTAAGATTTTGATTAATGTTTTAAGATGAAGCAATTCTAGGTATATTTTCACTTATTTGTATTTTCCTTGAAATTTCTACGTAATTTTATCTTTTTTTATTATATTAAAATTAAAGATACACGGAGCTTATGCCCAACACCTCGAGGCTTATGCCTTGGCCCGTTTCAGGTAAAATGCCTCACGCCCAGTCCTTTTAAAACAATTATAAGAACAATGTGCCACGTTATACTAGCTCTCTTCCCGTCAGGGTGGGATATAATGTTAATGTTATTGTTCATCTGAGCCCAATAATTTTGTTTCAGACTTTGTATATATGTTAACAAAATCACTAAATAAGTAAAAATAATATCAAACCTATTAAATCAAATGTATGGTAGAATCTCGAACTCGTACCCATAAACTTCAGATCTAGGGCCCACCTTTGTGGAGCGGTCTCCATTAGCGCTCCTGTCTTGTGTGAAGAGAAGGCTCTGATGTGATGTGTTGTTACATGTATTAGTCATGTTTTAAAAACGAAAAAATGCAATAAGGTCCATAGGGCTTGAAGCGAAAAAATGAAAATTGAAGCACATATTTCTTGAAGTGAAGTGTATAATTGACAGATAATTTAAAAATAGCATACATATATGAATTTTGTGATAATAATCACTTCACATCGCAATTAAAATGACAAATTTCATCCGATTTGTAATAATGTTCACATCTATCCAACTCCTTAACGCTGAGGTTCAAAGAACCTATTGCTTCTAGTTTGGATCATTTTGCGTTTGAAACACACACCCTTGAAGCAATAGTGATAACCCTTCCCTTCGCATAAAACACTAAGTTGGTGACTTTTTTTTTTTGAAAGACGCTAGTAATAGTTACACCAAACATTGTACATCCTTAGTGTACCCTTCAAAATGTAATTTTTTTCTCCTCCATTTTTAAACAATAGCAAGTTGTAGCCGTCTTGTACTTCTTTTCTCATATTAAGCTACAGTTTTTACCAGTGTTCAAAGGCGCGCTTAAGTCATGAAGTAAGGTACAAACATGCTGAGTGCTTTGTCTTGCTTTATGGGTGCTTCAATATCGTCTTCAAGACTCTTAGACACTTTCCTTGCCAATGAGTGCAATCATGAAGATGCGATACTAAGCAATTGATATTTCACTTTGTCATATTTTTTTCAATTTCCTTGTCCATATCTGTTATTCATGCTTATGATTATGATTGTTAGTCTTGGACTGCAAATATTTATATTTTTCGTTAAAGCTCACACTTCATTTGTGTTTTGCACTTGGAGCCCCAAAGGACCTTAGAGCTTTTATGCACTTTTCTCTTTTGATAACATTGCCTTTTACTAATTCCCATCAGTAACCATGCAAAGTCGAAACTGGCCATTTTATTTGGGGATTATGGCAGATGTAAGTGCTGAAGGAGGTCACAGTAATACCTTCAGTTGGGAAGATAAGTTGCTAACTTTTCATATGACACGTGAAAGAGTTACTTCTGAGAACCAATTGCAACGGTGACCTTGTAATGCTTCCAATATGATGCTTGGGAAACTAATAACTGCTTTAACAGATATTTTCATGAGTACAGTCTATATGTAGGTGATCTTATTAGCCCCATTGCAAGGTCTATCGGAAACAATCTATTTATCCCGCAAAGATATCTTACCCTCCCCAGACCCCACTTGTGGGATTACACTGGGTATATTGTTGTTGTTATCTTTTTAAGAACTAAATTAGTCTATTAAGCGTCAAACAGATTGTTTAACGTTTAAGTTGTGTTTATTATGTTGTTCCACATTACATAATTTGGAAGGCTCTCAGAAGTTGTGAGAAACTTGCAAGTGACAATCTGCTATTAGCTAATGACTAGATATTGTGTTGGAACAATTTTCTTCAGATGTTTGAACAGTCTTTTTGAGTCAGATGCTCTATATTGATTTTATCTTCCCTCCACTTGAATAATAATATATTTTGCGTTCTTTTTGTGCATTTCTTGATTTTTGTTCCGGGCTTCCCCCTGCTATACATTTTATTAGTTGCCTTTCTCACAAATATAGTTTATGGTTTTAGGATGCTATGGAGAAAGCAATTAAAAATAAAGTTGCCAAAGCTGTGGTTCCTGCGATTGATGTCATGTTTCAGGCTTTGAGGTTTGTGAATATCCTTCTTCACATGTTAGCTTAGTCTTCTTAGTTCCTAGTTGGATTATGACACTTTATCAATATGAATAGTGAATTTGGGACAAAGATTGTTCCACCAAAAAGAATCTTGAAGATGCTCCCTGAACTGTTTGACCATCAAGATCAGAATGTTCGTGCTTCATCTAAGGGGTTGACACTGGAGCTCTGCCGCTGGATTGGAAAAGATCCTGTGAAATCTATATTGTTTGAGAAAATGCGTGATACGATGGTATACTGCTACCTAGGCAACTTGTGTTTTATTATGGTGTGTTTTGGATGAATCTTCACCTTACGTTTCTCTTTCTTTGTTCTTCTTAAGAAAAAAGAATTGGAAGCTGAACTTGTCAATGTTTCGGGAACTGCTAAGCCAACACGCAAAATAAGGTATTTTCTCCAATCGGACAAATTTTGTTAGTTTTTCTTTTTTTCCCCTCATTCCGTAGCTGTTTTTCCAAATTTTAGCCGGGAAGGTGCATTATTTTTGCTGAAGTCATAGTTCTTCTGATTCATTTCTCTGATTGTATGGGGATGAAGTCTTGTCGTGGTTATCTTTTTGAGGACAAAGGTTAATCATAGGTGACTGGTGCTTGATAAAGAGACAGATTGCACCTTACCATATGATTTCAAAAATATAAAGACCTTGAAGGATCTGTTTGCTCAAGTCTTCCGCGTAGGCTCCTCTATCATAGCAGATGGAAGAAAGACGGTCTAGGAATTCCACCTTGAATTATCTAGGAATGATCCCCTATAGTAGCGCTGCATGACACAGCAACATGAAAAAACTGTGTAAGCTTGTTAAGAGTGAACAAATATAACTTAACATACATATACTCATTCTAATGAGGCACAATTTTTGAAAACAAAGGTAAATTAATTAGGTGAGTGGACTTGATAAGGAGAGACGTTGCACCTATCTATACTATTCATTAACAATAAAGACCATGAATGAGCAGCTTGCTCAAGTCTCCTCATTGCTTTAATAGTAGCAGGTCAATTGGAAGAAATTGTCTAGGAATTCCACCTTGACTTATCTAGGAATGATGCCGGTATAATGGGGCTGCATAATGCAGCAACTAGAATGAAAGTCATGAAAGCTCAATTAAGAGCATCCAAATAGAATTTAAGATATACCAGCTCTCGTTTTATTGTTTAAAAAGAGTACAGTTACATAAAAAATTAATTACGGGCAAATGCTTGAAAATAGATTACCTGATTCCAACAGTCAATGGGTGGATATCACGATGATTTTTGTTTGACATTGGTATAGAAATTACTGCATAGCCGATCAAAAGCTTAAATTTGTCAATATTATAATTAAGCTTTATTTTGCTTGTTGTCAGCTGGTAAGTTGTGGACAGATAAGTGTGAAGACAAATATAAATCAATTAGGTGATAGGCGCTTGATAAAGAGACTGATTGCACTTGACTATATGATTCTTAACTATAGAGACCTTTGTTGAGTCCCACATCAAGTGGGATGAGGAAATTGGACTCCTTTATATGGTCTTGGGAAATCCTTACCCATTGAGTTGGCTTTTGGGGATGTGTTAGTCCCAAGATTCATTTCTTTAACATGGTATCAGAGTCATGACAATTCATTATTTACTTGATGTTGGCTCCCATCTTGTATTGTTCATACTCTAGATGTTGAAGCCTTGGGCGTAAGGGAGGTGTTGGGTCCCACGTTGGGTGGGATGTGAGCTAGCTTTATACGGTCTTGAGTAATTCTCATCTATTGAGCTAGCTTTTACGGTTGATTTAGGCCCAAAATCTATTTCTTTAACAACCTTGAAGGAGCTACTAGCTCAGGTCTTCGAACAATAGGAGGTGGTTTGGAAGTAAATGTCTAAGAGTCCCATATTGAATTATGTAGCAGTGACCCCCTTTAGCAGGGCTACTTAATGCAGCAACAAGAACAAAAAGCCATCAAAGATCTAATCAAGAGCACAAAAAAAGAACTTAAGTTTACAAGCTCCCACTCTTGTTTATAAAGATGCTTGCATGAAACCCGAGGGAGTGGCCTAGTGGTTAATGAAGTGGGTTGAGCACCATGAGGTCTCGAGTTTAAATTCCCGCAGAGACAAAAACATTAAGGTGATTTCTTTCCCTTTGTTCTAGCCTTGGTGGACAAAGTTACCTGATGCTGGTGGAAGGTGGCAGGTATCTTGTGGAATTAGTCGAGATACGTGGAAACTGACCCGAGTACCATGGTTATAAAAAGATGCATGCATGAAAGAATTAGTTAGTAACAAATGCTTCAAAATAGATTACCAGATTCCAAAATTCAATCGGTGGGTATTCATGTTGATCTCTCTTCAACATTTTTTTACTTTATACTGTTAGTATTCTCAATTGCTAAAATTTGTCAATGCTTTAAATACTTTCTAGAAATTTGTGATACTGTACTCACAGTAACTACCCATTACTGTTTCCAATTTGTCTTACTTGCTGCTCGCTTGTACAGCATATTCTGTACTTGTGTAGGTTGTGGATTGTGAAAGGACACATGCAGTATTGATAAGTGGAATGTACAATCTTTGTTGATGGAAGAATGTAAACATTTGTGTTAGAATGTAACCAGACTTGACAGTCTCCTGCAAGTTTCTTTTTAATCTTGCTAAACATGTACCCGTTAATAAACATTCTGGTTTTACCGTGTTGGGTTTGATGTTGATTGAATATTTTTCATTCTAAAGATGTGGGCTGCCATCATCTACTGATTTTCAGTCAGGACCATTTTATTCATGCATATTTATGTCTGTATACCTGATTAACATCACAATGGTTAGCAACATTTTCTCGGTGAAGATTTAGCAACATCGTCTTTGGACTTTCATTTTTTATTTTTATCAGAGCTGAACAGGACAAAGAACCAGAACAGGAAGCAGTTTCTGAGGCAGCAGCCTCTGGCCCTTCTGACGAATCTGCTGCAGACAGTATGTAACTTAACTGAAGTTTCCTTGTCCATTTGAATCAATATTTTCTAGATAAGTCAAATGTCTTCTAGCACACCAAGCTAGTGAGAAATATGTATAATCGGGGTATGTAGCTCAACCACAATCATATATCAAGTCAGTGCAGCTCTCTACACAAAGGGGAATTCTCCATTTACAAAAAAAAAAGATCTTGTTAATAATCACACTCAATATTCTGGAATGTTTTCATATTTCTTTCATGCCAAAATAAGACAAATAGATTGGTATTCTTCTCCAAGATGCCTTACTTTTTCTGCCAATCTTTTGCAATCTCCAACTTGACTTTTGCTTCATCTACCACTATGTTGGCAATTTTTCTTTTGGTTGAGAAAAAGACCAATGAGTTGTGAACATTGAGAACACTCAATGGTCATATCTGTGATATGACAATGGTTGCATGGATAGTTATGAGGGACAGTCCTTTTTGTAATTTTGGTTCTATGGAGGGAAAGACATAAGAGAACTATGATGGGGTATGGAATCAAATTTTCAGAGTCAAAAGTTCTCGTTATTTCTTTTGTATTTTTGTTGCAAAATGGAAATCCAACTTGTGTAGTAGACGGTTGTCTAGATTTTTGGGAGGTGCATAAGCTTTCCCTTGTAATATCATACCATACCATCTTGCTGTTTAAGCCACAATACAGCAGTTTATGATTTGTCTCCGCTCCAATAATTTGGTTCTTCTTTAAAGCGATCTATATCACTATTTTATTTGGCTTACTTGATGTTTTGCTTCTTGATTAAGCACTAGAAGGTTGTACTGTTGTCATATGGAAACGAAGTGCATATAATTTAATAAAACCAGGAAATAGTTTCTAATTGTACTAGTTTAATGTTTGAATTACTTTTCTCAAGGTGAAACTTTTCTTTGCAGTTTGAATTATCCCACTTGACACACCCTCTTCTTTCAGTTCCACAGGAGATAGATGAGTATGACCTTGTGGATCCTGTTGACATTTTGACCCCTCTGGAGAAGACAGGATTTTGGGAAGGAGTGGTCAGTGTTTCCTCCTATTCTTTTAGGCTTCCTGTTCATTTTATTGCATTAAGCTGTTAGGATGTTTTTATGTTTAAAGTTCTGTGGCATCCTGTTTCTGATGTGACAAATTTCTTTATGAGCGATACACACATATACATTCATTGATTTGTTTTTCAATTGATTTTGTGTAGAAAGCAGCCAAGTGGTCAGAGCGTAAAGAGGCTGTTGCAGAGCTAACTAAGCTTGCATCTACAAAGAAAATCGCACCTGGTGATTTCGCAGAAATTTGCAGGACACTTAAGAAGGTTTCTAATTTTATTCTCCTTGGTTAAAGAAGTTGACCTTTTAGAGGATGCAGAGTTTGTGACTAGTTGGCAATGGTTCTTAGATTTGATTATTGACCAGTAGTTATTTCTTGTTGATTGGGAAGTACAGAAAGTAAGTATGATATGTTTAAAAAGAAGAGCATTGCTGAGTGCCTGTCTAATACTTATGTGGCTCTTCGTACGCTATGGCATCATCATAATCTCTAGAAAAAATCGATTCGAAGTGGATAACAGATAGTCATAATCACTTGAGGTGTAATCAACCAGTGGTGCTTGTTTAGTGTCCCACATCGGTGGAAGAATTGGGTTGTTATCTCCTTGTATTGTCTTGGGCATTCCTCACCTCATGAGCCAGCTTTTGGGTTGAGTTAGTCCTAAGGTCCATTCTTTAGCAGTGCTAACCATGAGCTAGTCTACAAGCTTAGGGGAGCGCCTTTACTTTATTTCTGATGTTCACCTCTCATCTCTTACTTTATTTATGATGTTAAGATGTTCATCTCTTATCGCTTCGCACGTTTAATGGTTCTAGCTGAGTTTGTGCAAGCATGGGCTCTGTATATTTTGGCTAATATGTTCATGGATGTCTGTTTTTTCCATCAATGAGGTTAATTGAAGCTTATGCTGGGGCATGATGAACAGTATTTTGTTTGTTAAGTGTCACTTCACCTACAGTTCTGTGATGTTGCTGCTGATTGCGGTGTTAACAACTGTTTCAATGGGTTTCCTGAACCCATAAATAGTTCTCTCTCTTTTACTTTTATATTCTTACTTTTTAGCTTCTGTGGAGCTGTTACTCTCTTTTTTGTGTATTCCTGTGTTTGTGGTGTTTTGACCACATTGTTCTAATGTATCTAAGTTTCTACTTGAATCTGATAATTTCTTTTTGTAAGAGTTGTATGCTCGTGCCATTATATTGATGGCTTACTAGCTTTTGTTTATTTTTTTTTACATTGCACAATTGGTCATGCATTGTCTTTCTGTACAAATTGACTATTGTCTTGTGACTTTGCAGCTCATCACAGATGTAAATATTGCCGTGGCAGTTGAAGCCATCCAGGCAATTGGAAATCTTGCAAGGGGACTGAGAACACATTTTTCGGGAAGCTCTCGCTTCTTGTTGCCAGTATTACTGGTAAGCATTTGGCTTTGAGACGAGCATCTTTCTTTGTTATATACTTGGTGCATGTATATCTCTATTTTTGTCAGAAGTAGGTTCTCTTATTTATCTTTGTGAACTTGCTATCTTGTGGACCTTAAGTTAGTTCCGTTGTTTGGAAATTGAGGTCTGTGTCCTGTCCCTTGCTGGGCTTGCAATTAGAAGACAGATTCCTGAGGACTGGTCAGCCTCCATTCACTTCGTTCACACCATATGGAAGCTTATGACTACCGCTCATTTTGAAATAGAATGATCTCATTTGAGTTGGACTATTTCGTACTTAATTTTTTTTTTGAGAATTGACTATTTCGTACTTAAATTAGGATCAAAGTCGTCTTTTTCAGTGGTTCTTGAGTACAGCCACAAAAGCATTTTTTCTTTAAGTTCCTGGGACGTCTAATAGTTGCTTTCTGATCTTGCTTAAATCATTTCTCTCTGCTCCCTGATCTCTTTCATTGTATTTCTTTAGTTTTTCAGCATTAAACTTCTTTTTCTCCTGATAATAAGGTATTATATTATAGACGGACAAAGCGCTAAGCTAGTTTATCAAAATATAGCTACAGCACGTGCTCTTCCCCGACCATATCTGAAATGGCATCTATATCCTGGTCAAAAATTAGTTTGCACCAAAAAGCTAGCAAAAACAAAAATCTGAACTTTAGTTAGAATGATGTTTCTCTTGTTGCCTTCAAAAATTTAGTTGTTCCTTGCTGTCCAGATAGCTTAGGTATAGAATTCATTTGTGGTACTATTTGCGAAGTCCCTCTCTGTTCCAGCAAGTAAGAAACTCTTGAGTCAAGTATGACATTGTCCAGCTCATGCCAAGGATACAAAATATGAACTCCACAACATGGATGTGACCTTGCAGTGAAGAAAATGGCCGCTGGCATCTTCTGGATGATCTTTCGCATAATGAATATCTGCTGCAAGGCTTATAGCGTCTTCTCTAAAAGTTATTTTGGTGAGACAGGTGTCTTGAGAACCAAGAGTTGAGAATTTCATTGGAAGATAGCAACCTGTAGCACAGTTTAATTGAAAATAGACCCATTTGATTTCCCTCTCCATTTAATGGAATCTGTTTTCTCATGATACAGATAGATGTTGCTAAATATATACAACAATCACTTGTTCTATGCACTTCCCAATCATTCAGGTTCATTCTCAGAATGAGATCCCTGCCTTGTGCAGTGAGGAAAATAAGCAATCTTTGCGTCGTGAAGAGAGAGAGAGAGAGTGTGTGTGTGTATATATCCTGAAACTGTTTTTTGTGAGGTGAGTGACACCGATCACTAAAGCTCCCAAAATTTATTTTTTCGGCTGTTTCCAAGGAGAAAATCAGATTTTTCAGAGAATTTTCAACCGAACGAACATGCACGGTAGAGGACCCTTTTCATGTAAGACCTATTGCTCATACAATTTGGAATCCTCATCCCAGACCCCTGTCCCATGTGTGGAGCATTTGACAGTTCGGAGAGCCAAGGATTTTTTTTCTGTATAAGGTAACATTGTATTTTTCAGTACCACTTTGGTACTGGTGGTCAAGTTTTTACAGAATATAGGAGGCTTTCTAAGTTTCAAGGAATAAATAATATCTATAAGTGATTCAACATCCTGTATAAAGTTCTTTTTATACCAGAACTGAAAAGACTTTGTATGGAACTACTCCTATCCTCGAAACATCTACTATGCCTTTCTTTCCATACATTCTACCAAATGCATGCAACGGTTATTGCCCACCTCATCTTTTGCCTGTTCCTTGTGTTAATTTTGTTCCAGCATCATAGCAACTCCTTAGTATCTTTTGGCATGATGCATTGGGTCCCGGCAGAGGAAAGGAACAAGTGCCACATTATAACAGTTACCTTATAGTGCTGAAAAAGCTGACTATTACTCTCCTCTTCCTCTTGGAGCAGAGAACATCTGGATCTTAGCTGAATCCCCCTTTTCTGTAGTACCTCATGTTTCAGACAAGCTTTCTATGCGACTAGCCATGTGAAACATGTCATTTTTCAAGGGGGCATTTATTTTCCAAATATTCTTCCGTGGCCATTCTGAAGTATGACTATGCTGTACTGACTGAGAATCTATTCTTATTAACTCCACCTCGTGCAACTGAGTCTTCTTCAGTAGTGCTACCATGAAAAAATTCTTGTATCCTCAACATTTGAGCCACCTTTCTGATCTCCCTGTCATTTAACAACCTTCTAAAAGTGAAATTCCAACCTTGAAGGTTCCATGCCTCCTCTATTGAAGCCTTAGGTTTGGTTGTTAAGCTGCATAGATCAGAAAAAAGTTCTTATAGGGGACCATGCACTAACCAATTGTCACTCCAAATTCCAAATTGATATTCTTCTTCCACTACGAAGTGTGAACCAAGGATTTTCTAGTGCTAACTTAGCATCCAATAGTGTTTTCCAAAGAGAGTTTTCCTCTGTGTTGAATCTTCAATGCTATTCCAACCATAGACTTTATTATATCGTTTCAACTTTTTAACCCCAAGACCATCATTCTTTCTGTTTCTCGTAACCAATTTCCATCAACACGACAAATGGAATTATTGTTGCTCCATTTAAAAACCCTTGTCAACTTGTCCATACGCTTTAGGATTGTAGGTTGAGCAGAAAAGAAGGAAATAGTGTAAGAAGAAGATTTTTGAAACTTGTGGTCTTCAATATGCCATAACATTTGTGTCGATTAAACTTTGGAAACTTATGGTCTTAAATATGCCATAACATGTGTGACTAAAAGCTTCTCATATGAAAATATAGAAATTTGCATTTTTTTTTGGAACAGACTAATGAGGAAATAATGGCAAACAAAGTGGAACGAAGGTAGCACAAATACTGTTGATAAGGATGAGTCTGCTTCCATGGACAAAAAATTGTTGTTTTCAATTTGCTAGTTTTTTCTCCATCTTTTCTAGAACCTCATTCTAGATGGTGAAAGATTTTTGTTTTCCCCAATGGGAGTCTCATATATTTTGTAGGACAGGCCTCAATATTGCACTGTAATATATTGAATATTTGGAATCTCATTCACTGGAAATAGAACTTTTAGCAAAGTTGATGCGGAGGCCAGAGACAACCTCAAAGATTTTCAGAATCAAACTAAGCACAAATGTTCTTTAGCTGCAGAAAAATTAGAAGATCATCTGCCTACAAAATGTGAGAAATACTCTATGTTTTGCAGCCTCGAGAATCTGCAAGAAAACAATAGATTCAATCTGTTTGAACTTTGACTTGTAAAGCATCTAATTAAGTGATAAGTCCTTCCAAGGTCCATAACCAAGATAAAAAGGAAAGGGTAGAATGGTTCCCCTCACATGCGAGCCTGATTCTATCTTCATTGGCCAAGCATGTTGGAAGTTTTTTTGATAATGGACGGCAATGAGATTCAATCTCAGGACCTCTGCATGCTTCTGATACCATATTAAGCTGTTAGAGAAAGCACACTTTTATTTACTTAATAATATTCTCAATAGAGTGTACCATAGAGAACCCTATGGGGATTATGTGGAACCTAATTCACCGTCTGTCTCAAATGATTCAACAAAAAGTTCCAGACTCTAGTCCACGCTGTGCCAGGAAGAAATCTTGGTGGGTACCATTCATAAGAATAGAGAATCCTACAGGGAAGATGCAGAGCCTAATCCAATTACCCAACTCTCTCAAAGGATTCTACAAAAAGTTTGAGTTGCTGTTATCAAATGCTTTCTCAATGTCCAATTTGCAAGTAATACTGCAGTTTCTTGTTCTTATTCTTGAGTACAAGCATTCATTTGCAATCAAAACAATATCCATTATATCTCTATAATCAATAAAAGTCATCTGGTACGAATTGACTAATATAGAGATCACCCTTTTGAATAGTTGTTCAAGTGCTTTTGAAAGAATCATATAGTTACCATCAATCAAGTTGATGATGGGACTATAATCCTTTTTAGTACGTTGGCACCATTCTTCTTCGGGATAAGAGCAAATATACGAAGAGTTGAGGCTCCTCTAAAACAATCAGTATTGTTTAAGTGGTTTAAAGCACTCAATATATCTCTGAGGTACAACAGCACTCTTTAAAGAAACCCGAAGTGAAGCTGTCATGTCCAGGGCTTTGTCACTGTCACAACTTTTAATAACTCCAAGAATTACATCTTCCTGGAAGGGTCTTTGTATCCACTCATTCTCTTCTTTGTATCAGTTGGTGACTCTGAAAAGTTGCATGTTGTTCCTTGCAACTTTTTTGAATTTGGTGTAGCTATTCTTCCTACTATTTGGCATGTAAAGCATTAGAACCGGATCACTTAAAGCAGTAGTTCAGGGTTGGAAATGCTCATGGTAAGCTGATGTGGAATTGATCTTGAAATTAGACCTTCCATTCAATGTCCTTTCCCCCCCCCCCCCCCCCCCCCCTTTTTTTTTTTCTTTTTTTCTTTTTTAAATAGGTGACTATGAGTGTGATTAATGAGCATTGAGGGGTAGCAAAACCTGTATAAATTTAGGATATACAAATCATACTAAAATGGAATAGCTGCTTTCCTTTCTGTTGAATGTTGACTTTTATTTGCAAGACATGCCATTTTCCTCGTTGGTTGATTCAAGAGAGGAGAAAATTTTAGAGAACAAACAATAAAAATGCTATTGATGGAGGAGATGGTCAACTTTTGAGGGCTTTCTGATGACAAGAATGCCAAGGGTTGTTCCGGAAGCATTACTAAACAGTCTGGAATTTAGAGCTAGTTGTAGTCTGCAAATTTAGGAAACCTTTTTTTTTCTGTTTAAGTAGTTAACGATTTTATAAATTTTAGTACTACGCCAGTCAATCAAGCATAATTATATATTGTGCAATCCCTATATATATTTTCTAGCATTCCGTCAATATCATGTTTAATAACCAGATTGCACCAAAAAGCTAACAACAAAATACATCTCTGTTTAAGGATGTGTATGTCTCTTTTTTGCCTTAAAAATTATGTTATTTCTTCGAAGGCCAACAGTCCATCAAATGGCCTGAAGGTTCGGTATTCCAAGTTTTTAGAGATTTCTTACCGAGTGCCTGTCTGTTCCAACCTTGCAAGAGCTTAATAATGGGTTTTGGCATGGTCCAACTCATGCCAAGAATGACCAGAAACATGTTACTGCTGGAAGAGTGATGACCCTACATTGAGGAAAAGGTGTCAAACTTCTTCTGATGCTCTTCACACAGTGAACATCTGCTGCACAGCTGAAACCCCCTCTTTTAAAGGTTCAATTGTGTGAGACAAGCCTCCGAAGCAACTATTCAAGAGAAACAAGAAACATTCAAAGGTGCCTTGTTTCTCCAAATTTAGGAAAATTCACCAGGGCAATGCAGTAGCGTGCTTTTTATTAATTTGATCTGTAGACTACACAGTCTTAAGTTGTAGTAATTTTCATGACAGAGGAGACAGGATCTTATAGGATGATGCATTTCTCCGCTGTCGATCTTGAGGTGTTTGCAGCATTAACGTGCATTACTGTGTCATATTTTGTTTCAAGCTCCTATTATCCCTCTCTTTTATTGGTTTCTTTCTCCTGTATTTGAATTTGAATGCCAAGTGCGGAGGGAGAAAAAAAAACACTCTTCATGGACCTTATTGGAGACATCGAGAAGCACATAGTTATACACATTTTATTTATCAGTAAATCATGTGTGTAACCATTCTCTGTAGTATTTTCCTAGATATTTGTTTAGCCTCTTTATTATATTTCTCCTTTCCTTGGTTCTTTTTCTTTATAGGAAAAACTGAAAGAGAAAAAACCAACTTTGACGGATGCACTTACTCAAACACTCCAGGCGATGCACAAATCAGGGTGCTTAAATCTTGCTGATATTGTTGAAGGCAGGTTCCAGTTTCCAATTTTAATAAGCCATCTTCATTTGTTGCAATATTTTTCAGATACTGCAACTGCTAATATCAATTTAACTTGTGGAAACTTTTAAGCAGTCATGTGTTGCTTCTCGATGTCCATAGTGATGATTTAACCCTTCTCTATCTGATTCCTAGACCTTTTGCTTGAAAGAGCTTTATTAAATTAATATTAGAAGATTTTATTTGAAAGGTGTTTTTCGTAACATTTTACTTCTATATCTCTGTATTGGTCAAAATACTTCGTGTTTTTGTGATGGAGGTGTCTTATATTTGTAGTCCTTTGTTTATATATTCTTGCAGATGTCAAAACTGCCACGAAAAATAAAGTTCCCCTTGTGCGATCTCTGACTTTAAATTGGGTCACTTTTTGCATTGAGACAAGCAACAAGGCTGTTATTCTAAAAGTGCATAAGGAATATGTTCCCATTTGCATGGAGGTTAGTTCTATGGTTGCTATGTACTTTGTTTCTGATGTTGGTCCTTTTTCTTTTGATATTCTAACGATTGTGTCATGCATACCCAAAAGCAACCACTCCCTCCATCCCAATCTGGTATACTCTTTTCTAGTCTGTCTCAAAAAGATGTATACCTTTCTATATTAGATACAGTTTAACTTTAAACTTCACGTTTTACACTTAGAGGGTGTTTGGTTTAGCTTATAAGTTGGTCAAACCAGCTTATAAGCACTTTTTAACTTTTTGTAGTGTTTGGTTTTATCAAATGTGCTTAAAAAAAGTTAAAAAGTGCTTTAAAAAAGTCAAAAGCCAAAAGTTGGTAGATACTAACTTTTTATTTTTTGGCTTATAAGCCGTTTAGGTTTGACCAAACTATTTACCTTTTTATCCCATAATATTTTTCTAATTTCAATAACACTCTCACTCAAATCTTCGTTTTTTGTGCATATTAAAAAAAAATAATTTAAAATCTGGAAAAAAATAAAATCGAGGTAGTATTGATTCATTTAAATTATTATATTCAATTTTACAAATAAAATATAGAACTATACTTCAAATAAAAAGTAAAAGAGAGCCTAATTTTAATTAAATTATATATTTTAAAAATTAAAAATAACTTAAATAATTAGTTTTGTATTAAAAATAAATAAAAATAAAAATTAATTTAAATTTTAATTATTTTAGAAATAAAAATATTATAGTAATTCTTTTTTACACCCTTAACAGCTTTAAGGGCATTTCAGTCATTTGACCCAAAATAAGTGCTTAAAGCACTTATGTGCCAAACACATCAATAACTTTTTTTCAGCTTCAACACTTTTATCCAAACACATAATTGCTTATTTATAAAATAAGTTTCAGCACTTATAAAGTGCTTTAAGCACTTATATTTAAAACCCACTTTTTTTCAGCTAAACCAAACGGGCTCTTACTAAGATGAGTTATAGCCACACTAATATCTATGCTTGTTTAAGACCACAAATTTCAGAAGTTCTTTTTTTTTTTTTAAATAAAATTTTATTTTAAAAACCCTATGCTCAGTTAAACAACGTGACATAAATTAGAATGGATTATTAACTTGTATTTGCTGGTATTCTGTTGGTGTTTTACAAATTGCCTTATTCTAGATCATGGTGGAAAAGATTGTGGTTTGTCACTAATTTTTGTCAAGACCAAAAACATTTAGTGACTTAGATGAGATTTGGCTATACATTGTTTTACTTGGTATGGAATTCTCTGATAGTTACCTTTTTGTAGATAGAATGGCCTATGGTATTTTCGGCATCAAATGAAAATTTGAGTGCTTGTTTAGCTTGATATAGTAGGCCCAACGTGATCTAGCTCTTCCTAGCACCCCCTGAGAGTGGGAATTGAGTATACCGGGTTTTCCACTTTAGTATGTTTGAATTGTAGTTGAAATGTGTGAAAGTAAAATTAATGTGTATAAAAGAGCATCTTCAGTGCCCAAATAACACGAATTAGTCAATTTTTGTTAATTGGAAAATTTTAGAACAGGTAGCCTAGCCATTTAGAGGTAATGGTCAGATTTAGTTCATTAGAGGAGTATGTTTCTTTTTCTTTTCTCCTTTTTTTAAGGAAAAGATGCTGTTTTATTTTCAAGTACAATGTAGCTTAGTTGATGTCTATATTTGGACAGATACTGTTATAAGGACATTGATCCTTTCCATTATCTGATAGGATGTGTCATAATTGGTTTCATCAGGTCTTCCCTATATCTTCTTCCTTTTGATTGAAAGTGTTATTAAGTTGGACTTTTTTAGTTGCTTATTTGAATGTTGAGGTGGACCTACACTTCTTGCACTGACATAGCTCTTTTTCATCTCCTGATAGTATCTCACTCTCTCAGATTATTTACTACTTGCCTATATTTGCTTCTTTTGCATGGAGGCTAAGTATATAATATTGGTTTATTATTATTGTGCCTTACAGAGCCTGAATGATGGAACTCCAGATGTTAGAGATGCTGCTTTTTCAGCCTTGGCAGCTGTGGCCAAGGTACTTATGTCTGGGATTTTTTCTCTCTATTTGTAGAGTTTCTCACTCAGCTGCCTTATTGACAACTGTTGCTATGTTTTTCCTTCTGCATCAGTCGGTTGGCATGAGACCTCTGGAAAAGTCATTGGAGAAATTAGATGATGTTAGAAAGAAGAAGTTATCTGAAATGATTGGGGGCTCTGATGGTGGTCCTCCTGCCACATTCACCTCTGGTATGAAATTCTTTTAACTTCTTCAAGTTTTCCATTGTATATGCTGTATTATCTATTTATTGCTTACCTGTTCTGTCTTATCATGCTTAATTGTATAAAACTGCCAGGTGCGGTCCAATCATCAGGAGGAATTGTGTCTTCCAGTCAGGTGATTATCTTTCTTTTAATATATTGATCAATTCTATTACAAGTATGCCGTAGGTCTATTTGAGTTATTTTGTGCGAGTGTAGGCAAACTTTTTTGTTTTACTTTACCAAGTTAATTTGACCTATTGTTTCTAACTACAGCTTGATGTAACTGCATTTGGAATATTCCTTGGTACAATAAATTTTTATTCCTAGCTACTTGAAGTAGTTTAGAAACTGTCTTTGTTGTCACTAGAGTTGTATTCTATCTGATCCAACACTCTGTATGGCTTGCGATGGCCAACATAAGTTTGTTTTGGTGTCTTTTGGCTTTCTTTTAATGATTTTAGGGTAATTCGATATTTTGATATGATCTGTCCATGTCAGTCTTAGGTTGATTTTTGTTGATATTTTTTCCCAGTTAATTTTCAGATCACTTTTAGTCTGTGTTTTTCAGTTTTAAGCATATTAAACTTGCTCATCTTTAATCTCGGGCTGTAATGGGCTAATAGCTACCAGAATGCAAACAATAGCACTCCATTTTGATGGTGCGTAGTATTTCACAAAATATTTCCTTTTGAACCAAAAAGATATTTTGCTCATTTTTCTTGTAGGATTCAAGTGGATCACTTATTAAGAGGTCTGCAGCGAGCATGCTGAGTGGAAAGAAACCTGTCCAAGTCGCTGTGCGTTTTGCATTCTTTTTCTACCACAATTATCTTTCTTTTGCTCTTTCTTCTTCCTCATTTTCCCCCCTATGATTCTCAGCCTCCTAGTAAGAAAGGGACATCTGCAAAATCTGGTACAAGTAAGAAGGGTGATGGAACTTCTCAATTAAAAGCACCAAAGCCTGTGGAAGTTGAAGATGTTGAGGTGATGACTGTTATTTTGTTTTAACTTTATCTTTTGGCCTGGAATTCCTTTCATCATTCTTGATATTATGGTAAGCACCCATGATTAATAAGTTAATTTTGATATATGAACAGCCTGCAGAGATGAGTCTTGAAGAGATTGAAAGTAAGTTGGGGTCCCTTATACAGACGGAGACAATTACTCAGTTGAAGAGTGCTGTGTGGAAAGAGAGGCTTGAAGGTTCTTTTTCTTTTTTGGTCTTTTTGTCCTTTTGTACTTATCTAAGATAAAAACCCTGGATATGCAAAGGCCTAAATCCTACTTTCTCTTTATCCAAGAATGGGATAATGTATGTGGACTTCCAGACAACTACCATAGTATTCAGCTGAGAGTATCTTCTACATTTTGTAGTTTTGATTCTCTTAGTTTCACTGTCTGTTGTTGCACTAGAATTTTTGACAATGTGCTCATTGCTTGTTTTGTGTCCTCTTGGTGTATCAAATTCTTTGAAACAAGGTGAATGCCGTGTCACCTGTCTTTATTTAACACTTACAAAGTTAGTGACATTTGATCCCCTTCCTATAACCTTCTACAAGAATTTGTACTATAAAATATGTATGTACCCCTATAGCAGTTAGCATGCGATCCCTATAGCAGTTAGCATGTGTCCACGTAAGATGTGGATCCTCTTCTGTGACCTTTCAGTTCCTCGAGTGTTGCCACATTTCACTTATATTTAGTAGCATTTCTTTTTGTTTGTTTAATTTGCTAGTTTTCTCTAGTAGCCCCTGCAGTTTTCTTGCTTTTAGACCTGATATGGAAGCCTCTTAAGAATGTAATATACTTTTCAGTGTATTCCTTGACACTTCTGTTTGTTTCTTTTTTGTTTGAAAGTTGATAATGTTTCTCCACTATCTTATGCAGCTATTAATTCATTCAAAGAACAGGTTGAAGCACTACAAGAGCTTGACCCTTCAGTCGAGATTTTGGTTCGTCTGCTCTGTGCTGTTCCTGGTTGGAGTGAAAAGAATGTCCAGGTTTTTCTCTTTTACCTGAATTGAACTTAGTGAAGATGATTGATCGGGAAAGTCACACATGCTTTCTTGGTTCTTGTCAATATATATATATCAAAGTGCAGGTCCAGCAACAGGTTATTGATGTAATTACCCACATTGCTTCAACTGCATCAAAATACCCAAAGAAATGTGTTGTCCTTTGCATTCAAGGTCTCTTCATTTTTTCCTTTTTCTCCTTCTTAGTTGCATCATCCTATTGTGCAATTTTTATTTTATTTTTTTGGCTGATTTTAAGTTGAAATTCATTTTTATCAGGTGTAAGTGAAAGGGTTGCTGACATCAAGACTCGTGCTCAGGCCATGAAATGTCTAACTACATTTTGTGAAGCTGTGGGCCCAGGGTTTATTTTTGAGAGAGTAAGTAAAGTTTTGTACATGTACTGGTTCTTTTATTTCTAACTTCATGTTATGAACTACTTATTTGGCTGATGTTATTGATGTACTGACTTATCTATACTTGTATGTTACTCAGCTATTACTTTTTGTATCTGCTTTTTTTTAGCTTTATAAAATTATGAAAGAGCACAAGAACCCGAAGGTTCTTAGTGAAGGCATATTGTGGATGGTTACCGCAGTCGATGATTTTGGTGTTTCACTTCTTAAACTAAAGGTATTCTGAGCTTATAAAAATCTGAACTCACTCAAGGTTGATACACATTTTAGGGTGTCTTAATCTTTTAAAACGGGTATTATTCCTCTAGGATTTAATTGATTTCTGCAAAGATACTGGCTTACAATCCAGTGCTGCTGCCACAAGGAATGCAACCATTAAACTTATTGGCACTTTACACAAGTTTGTTGGTCCAGGTGAGTTGTCTTCTTGGAAATTCTAACATGCCTTTAGAGTATTGCTGGGGCTGAAATGTACTTATTGTATTTACAGATATCAAAGGGTTCCTGTCAGATGTAAAACCTGCTCTTATTAGTGCACTTGATGCAGAATATGAAAAAAACCCATTTGAGGTATATTTGTTTGCCTTCGACATTTCTTGTCCTAACAACATTTCTTGTCCTTGTTACTTGTGCTCTAACTTCATCTCAATGTATGTAGGGTGCATCTGCAGTCCCAAAGAAGACTGTGAGGGCATCAGATACCCCTTCCTTGTCTAGCGGTGGACTTGATAGTCTTCCACGCGAAGACATTAGTGGAAAGATAACTCCTGCTTTGCTCAAGGGATTGGAAAGTTCTGACTGGAAGGTACTCCAAATGTTTTCGATGTTATCAGCAATTGGTGTTTTAATAGTGCTGCTGTAATTCTTGTATTGAATTTCAGGCTCGCTTAGAATCTATTGAAACTGTAAATAAGATATTGGAAGAAGCCAATAAGCGCATTCAGCCTACTGGAACTGGTATGGTGTTATTACTGTGCTGTGAATGATTATCTTGCAATAGTACTTGTGTGCATTTGAATGTCACTTCATTTTCCCTCCTTAACTGTGCAGGAGAGTTGTTTGGTGCTCTTAGGGGTCGTCTATATGACAGCAACAAAAATTTAATCATGGCAACTTTGACAACTTTTGGTGGTGTTGCGTCTGCTATGGGACCAGCAGTTGAGAAGTCAAGCAAGGTTCAAGTTGTTCCGAACCTAAATTTTGTTGTCTCAGTCTTTTTTCTTGTTATTGATTATCCAATAATGTTTTCCATTGCAGGGTATTCTATTGGACATTTTGAAATGTCTTGGTGACAATAAAAAGCACATGAGAGAGTGCACTTTGAATACATTAGATTCTTGGCTCGCTGCTGTTCATCTTGATAAAATGGTTTCCACCTCTCCAATTCTGTGCTATCTTTTAGTTTTGGTACCACTGTTCACCCCATTGACAATCATGCTTTTTAGGTGCCTTACATTACTACTGCGCTGACTGATGCCAAACTTGGTGCTGAGGGCCGAAAAGATCTCTTTGATTGGTTGTCCAAACAACTAACTGGAATGAAAGAATTTCCTGATGCTGTACATCTGCTAAAGCCTGTAGCCTCTGCTATGACGGTAACTTGTGGCTCTTGCACTAATCATTTAGCATCTGGCATATAATCTTTGCCTCCTTTTACTGGACCTGATTGTCTATACCGTGCTCTCAAGTGATTGCATTCTTTATGTTAGGACAAATCAGCTGATGTTCGGAAAGCAGCAGAAGCATGCTTTGGAGAACTTGTTAGAGTGTGCGGGCAGGAGACGGTATGTGAGCTTTAAATAGTTTTAAGTTCTTTCTGCTTGTCAACCAATTATTTGTTTGACATCTCTTTCTTTTTTATTGCGTTGCTCTCTGATGTAGGTGAGCAAGAACTTGAAAGATATTCAAGGACCTGCTTTAGCTATTGTTGTTGAACGATTGAGACCATATGGGGTATTTCAAGGTAATACTATATGTTATGATCTACCTTTACGTTTTCTTTGTCATCCACTTGTGATAGTATCCCTATCCAAAATCTATCTTTTCATCTTTGGTTTACATGATTTATAATTATTATTGCTTATCAGAAACCTGTGATCTGGGAAGGACAACTTCCACTGGGACAACAGCGAAGGTGGGGTCAAAGATGGGAAAATCCTCTGGTCCTGCTGATCGTGCTTCTAGGCATGGAAACAGAGCTGGAGCTCCGGTATGTTTCTGTATGGTTGAATGACTGAAGGCAGGGAACAACTGGAGTAATGAGTTTTCTTCCTTTAATTTGTTTCTATAGAGAGTTATTCCTGCAAGGAGCTCAAGGCAAGAGACTCTAATGTCTGTTCAGGACATTAGTATCCAGTCACAAGCTTTAATAAATGTCAAGGACTCAAACAAGGTACTATATTTCAGGAAATATTATGGATCTGTTTGGCCATGAAAATTATATACTTTTTTCCAGTATAACTTTTAACTTTATTTGAAAATCAGTGTTTCACCTTGAAAATTCCAAATCCAACTTGAAGTTTGTATTTCAAATTTGGAAAACAGCTTATAACCTGTTTTCCATCTCACTTTTCACCTTTGAAGTTATATTTAAGTGCATTCAAGCATGAAACATTATTCCAAATAGTATTTTTTGCAAAAAGTAAAACCAAACACAACTCCAACTCCAACGCCTGCTATATTTGTGTTTTCTCTTTCTTTGTTGTTGAGTGATGCTATGACCAAATACACTTACAGGGTGACAGAGAGAGAATAGTTGTGCGCAGATTTAAGTTTGAAGAGCCACGGTTGGAACAGATACAAGATCTTGAGGTTTCTGGAAGATTCTTTTCATGAAATTACAATAATTCTAGTTTTCGTTTGATTGGTGAATCTCATTAATCTTTAATGGCAGACTGACCTGATGAAGTACTTCAGAGAGGATTTGCATCGGAGGCTTCTCAGTACAGACTTCAAGAAACAAGTTGATGGAATAGAGATGTTACAAAAGGTGCTTTTATTATTAAATCAACGTTTTTCGGGAAATTGACTATCATCAACCATATTCCTTTTGCACATTTCAGGCTCTTCCATCAATTGGGAAGGAATTAATAGAAGTTCTTGATATAGTACTGAGATGGTTTGTCCTGAGGTTCTGCGAATCAAACACTTCCTGCCTATTAAAGGTTTGTTCCTGTTCCTATTCCTTTTATTGTCCTTTTCCTTAATGCTATCATGCTATTTTAGCTCTGTTGCTTTCTCCCCTGAAGTCATTCCAGTACCTTACTGTGATAATTTCTTGCAGGTTCTGGAATTTCTGCCTGAGCTTTTTGAGATGTTAAGGAATGAGGGATACACGATGACTGAAGCTGAAGCTGCCATTTTCCTTCCTTGCTTGGTCGAGAAGGTACTTGTCCAATGATCTCCTTTACTTAACATTGTTGTGATGTTCTTTATGCTTGTTCTTTGAAGCTCACAGGTCTATATGGGCTCTCCTTTGCTATCTCCATAATTTTGTGTATTCATTTGTGATTTCTTGCAGCATTTCCAATTCGGGCTGTTGCTACTGTATTTAATCTTTGATGTGTATACATAAATATATTTTCATGTAAATTGGGCACACTGCCGTTTCTGGCATACTCTGCCTTCAGATGACAGGCTGTGTTAGATGTTTGGTTTTAATTGTAGTCAGACATTATTTCCTCGTTTGCTTTAATTGCACTTTTTGTAGTGTCATAGGAGATTAGTTATTATACTCCTTGGGATTGCTTGATTAGATAGGTCGTAATAGTTTATTTTGTAAATTGAAACTGTTATTGGTAGTATATTCACACATACATGGATATTTAGGTGTGGTGCCAATGCTGCTTTATACATGTAACACGTCCTCTTTTTAACCAACACTGCCTACTAATTTTTTTTCCTTTCATATTAGCACTGGCCTGTCTCATATATCTCCTTTCATTCTTTTCACAGTCTGGCCATAACATTGAAAAAGTGCGAGAAAAAATGCGAGAGTTAACTAAGCAAATCATCCAAGCATATTCTGCTGCAAAGACTTTTCCTTTTATTTTGGAAGGTTTACGATCAAGGAGCAATCGAACTCGTATAGAATGTGCTGACCTTGTTGGCTACTTACTGGATAATCATGAAGCTGAGGTAAATATCTGAGTTATTGATCTTCTCATCTCTAGAGGTTGAGCTGAGATAAATATCTGAGTTATTGATCTTCTCATCTCTAGAGGTTGCTAAATCCTCTTCTGTCCTTCCTGATTATAGATTGGCGGACAATTAAAATCATTACAAGTTGTTGCAAGTTTAACAGCAGAACGAGATGGTGAAACTAGGAAGGCTGCTTTGAATACTTTGGCTACTGGCTATAAGATTCTTGGTTAGTGTTTGTGTTCTATGAGGCTCTTTAAATGTGAATACTGGTATAAGGTTAACTCTTTAGTTATGAATACTGGTATAAGATTGAGTTTAGCTGGCTTCCGGTTTTATATTCCGTGAGCCCTTGGTATATTTGTTTTTCCTTCCGAAATATGTTTTTTCAGTGAACTTGATGAATGACAGAATAGTTTGGTTGTAGGTTTAAAGTTCTAATTAAATGTCTTTCAGGTGATGACATTTGGAAATATCTTGGAAAGCTGACAGAGGCGCAGAGAAGCATGTTAGATGATAGATTCAAGTGGAAGGTTGCTTAACATTTCTGCTATTTTTTTGCTTTATTGTCTTACATATTTTCTTCCCTTACCTTTCTCACAGCATTGTGTACTAATTTCTTCCAGGCAAGAGAGATGGAGAAACGAAGAGAGGGAAAACCTGGGGAAGCTAGGGCTGCTTTAAGGCGTTCAGTGAGGGATAACGGGTATCTATTTATTTGCTAATATTGGGGTCTTCTTGTTTCTTGGTACACTCACCCAGTACTTTCGATGTATAAAGTTTCAACCAGGCAAGAAACATCTTTTGGAGGGTAAATTCAATGTTTAACGTTTTATCTGGTCAAGAAACATCTTTTGGGGGTATTGAGTTACCACTTTCCCCAGGATTGCAAATCCTACCTATATGATAATCAACTGTCCAGGACCTTGATAATTATAGAACACTTTGACCATGGAACTTACTAATTGACGGTCTTCATTTGAGTCCTAATTTGTCTTACATTGTTTCTATGAAAAAAATATTTGTTTTAAACTTTCTAAAGGTAGAATAACCATATCTAGTTGTGCTTTCTTTTTGCATTTTGAACCCAGGTTGAGCTCAAGTTATTTTACTTTCTTCTTTGACATCTGAAATTTTGGTTTTCTGATCTTTAGGACTGATCTGGCAGAGCAAAGCGGTGAAGTTTCACGGTCGATAGCTGGCCCAATCTTAAATCGGTGATCAAGAGATCCTTGCAACTTATTTCTTTTACCAATCTGAATATGGGTTGCTAATTGTTTTCCTTGTATGTTTGTTTTATCTGTTCTTTCCAGGGATATATATAGCAACACAGAGCTTCCCGTGGAAAGAAATGTGAATCTACGGCCAGTTTCTGGTACAATTGGTCCCTCAGACTGGAACGAAGCTCTGGATATTATATCATATGATTCTCCTGAGCAGGTTGTTTCCCCTTCTCCTTTTCATGGATTGAGATTGGCTAATTTTATCCTAATTCATTGTCATACCCCTGTTTAAAGCAATGTAGGATTATATAAGCTTAAATACTCCAGACACCCACCAACAACTGAATAAAAATGACCATTTTCCAAACAAGACTACATTAAGGGTGTGTTTGGCATGAAGATGTTTCCACTTTTTCCAAGTTTGGTTCGTCAAAATTTTTGGAAAACAAATTATACGAAAACAAGTTCCTTGAAAATGAGAAAAAATGACTTCCCTAGGAAAGTAGGGAATACAAGTTCCATACTCCACCCCCTACCCACACCCATCCTCCATAGTGTTTCTAAATTATATGTTAATGTTTTTGAAATAATATTTTCTGCTTACTTACCAAACATTAGAAAATAAGTAAGAAATCCATTTAGTTTCCAAGAAAACATTTTCCACAGAGATGTTTTCAACACCCTGAATCATGTTTGGGTGATCAAATGATTGCCAAAAAGTTAACATGATCCTCAATGTTAATGTTTTTGCTTAAGAAGATGAATGGTCTTTTTCCCCATTAAAATATAGAAATTTGGATCCCTAATTAGACTGCTGGAGTATTGTATCTTCTGATGCTGATGATTAGTTTCTTTTTTGGTTTTGGGAATAAATTCTCATTGCTAAACTTGTTATGAGTTTATCAAAAGACGCGTAAGTTTTTTACAATCCAGCACAGCGTATGTTGCACATTTTATTGTAGCTGGTTATGGGTTCATCTTTCTGTTTGTTTCTGTGTTTGACCTGGTTTTTATGCTTTTATGGATTCATCATTAACGAGGAATGAAGGTAACTGTCAATTATTCACTGATGCAAGCAATCCTCTCCCTTGTTGCAGTCTGTTGAAGGAATGAAAGTTGTGTGCCATTTGTTGGCCCTAGCAACCAACGATCCTGAAGGCAGTGCCATGGATGAAATTGTCAAAGATGCAGATAGGCTTGTTTCCTGCTTAGCAAATAAGGCACAATATTATTCATTCTTTTTGTAACTAATTCGTTGTTGTCTGTATATGCTTTAAAAATTGCTCATGTTCTAGATTAACTACAGGTAGCAAAAACTTTTGACTTCAGTCTGATGGGTGCATCTTCAAGATCTTGCAAATATGTTCTTAACACACTCATGCAGGCATGTGGTTATTCAATTTCTATTAATTTTGCACCAACATTGTTTATTCCTTGTATATATGATCATCGAGTGTTGGAACAACTGTTGGTCTAACACATATAGGGAAATATCTCAATTTCCGGCTGTTTCCTGGTTTCACAGACATTTCAGAATAAAACGCTTTCTCATGCCGTAAAGGAGAGTACTCTAGATATCCTCATTACTGAACTTTTGCTTTGGCTTCTTGATGAGAGAGTACCCCGCATGGATGATGGCAGTCAGCTCTTGAAAGCATTGAATGTTCTGATGCTAAAAATCTTGGTACTTCTGATTTTGAAATTGCATAAAAAAGAATGCAGTTTACCTTTGTTATAGCTGACTTGTCCTGATATTTTCTATCTATTTTTGGTCACAAATATAGGACAATGCTGATAGAACATCATCCTTCGCTGTGCTGATTAATCTATTACGGCCTTTGGACCCATCTAGGTGGCCTTCTCCAGCAACGAATGAATCTCTTGTCATAAGAAATCAGAAGTTCTCTGATTTGGTCGTCAAATGTCTTATAAAACTTACAAAGGTAATTATTCTTGCTTTTTGTTACTACAGTCCTGGGCTTTTTAGATTGTGATAACTAGGAATTCTTTAGCAGTATCTATGTTTTTATGCAAATATGTTTGTCTGCCTTCTTTTCTCTCTCTTTGTTTGATGTGATGTGGTAAGTGTCTGAATGCAAAGTCTATACAAGCTCTCCATGTTGCAGTAGTAGTAGTGGACATGTTTCTTTCTTGAGGTTGATATTGTGGCTATTAACTAGAGCTGGCAATTTCAGCCCACATTTATAAAATCAGCCTTAAACCCACATTTTAATGATTTGGATCACTTATATTTCAGTTGGATAGGGCTTCAGTCTAGTTTTAATCCATAAAATATGGACAAATATGTGTCCATATTTCACAAGAAAGCTAACTCAAAAATGCTCTCAAAGCTGTTGTAAATTTCTCAGAAGATACATAGGTTGCTCATGCTGCTGGAGATTTCATTATTATTTGTGTGCCTATAAAACTCTATTTTTAAAGTAATGATTAAATATGTAATAACATTTGTTTACCTATATATATGTTTTTTATTAAGAATAAAATGGGAAAGTTCTAGTAAAATTCTTTTCAAATTTAAAAATATATCTTCCTTTTTTAAACAGATAGAATACTTTTCTTTTCGACTGAAGAATTACTTTACTTCATCACATTTTCTCCCATTATATAATATTTTCTTTTTAAATATTATGTGGACGATCATAGCTTTAAAAGGATAAAAGAAATATATTACTAGAAGGATGTGTTTTTTACGGGTAATTGCGTTAATATCAAATTTACGACGAAAATCTATTGAAAATAGTTTCCAATAAAGATAAAAGAAATTTACTACTGGAAAACATGATTTTTTACGGGAATTTTTGTCGATATCAAATTTCCAACGTAAATCTATTGAAAATAGTTTTCCGTGGGCACATTTTCGACGGACCATAAAAATTGTGTGTCACTATTAGTTTAGACATAAAATTAGTAAAATAATAGTTGAAAAGGTGATGGTACTATCTCCTTTAATAAAATAATAGTTACAGTACTATCTCCTTTAAAATAGTATTAGTCCTTGTTTGCATTATTAGAACTGATCTAATATCACAATTATGTTTTAATAGGAAATTAAGCCTACTTGTCAAATGACACTTCACCTAATTGTTTGCACCAATCTTTATCTTACCCAGTCCGTATTTTACCCATATGGTCGATTGCAATTCAATGCATTTTCAATCCGCTCGAATCTAATCTAGTACTCCCATTTGCCACCACAACTATTAACCTTGCTTTCACATTATATAGGTTCTTCAAAGCACCATATATGATGTCGACCTTGATCGCATCCTTCAGAGTATTCACATTTACCTGCAAGAACTAGGGATGGAAGAGATCAGGAGGAGGTAGCTTTTAATTAGATTTCACATTTGTCTTTTTGCGTATGCGCTTTGATATGGATTGATCAGCTATTTTCTTTCCTAATCCTTGTCTTATAATATACTGAAAGAGCGGGAGCCGATGATAAACCTTTACGAATGGTGAAAACTGTGCTGCATGAACTTGTCAAGCTTCGTGGTACTGCTATAAAAGGTCATCTGTCCATGGTGCCGATAGACATGCAACCACCACCCATTATTCTAGCCTACATTGATCTTAACCTTCAGGTCATGCAATTTTTAGCAGCCATGTTGACTTTTCTGCGCTAGTAATTTATGTGGAGCTTCCTATTGATGTTAATAATCTTTCAGACACTGGCAGCTGCAAGGATGTTGACTCCATCTGTACCTGGCCAAACTCACTGGGGTGATTCTGCAGCAAATAATCCAGCACCAGCAACACATAATGCAGATGCTCAGTTGAAGGTATAATGTGCTGCTTGGCATCTTTTCTCTAGCTTGTTTTTCTTCCAAAGTGAACTTTCCTTTTCTTTACTTCACAATATAATTTTGTTGCGTCTGTACTATTAAGTAAGGGAGTATTATTATGTTGTGTGTTTTACAGCAAGAACTTGCAGCCATATTTAAGAAGATTGGTGACAAGCAAACCTGCACAATTGGTCTTTATGAGTTATACCGGATCACACAATTGTATCCCAAGGCACGATGCATCATCCTTTTTAAGTGTCAACTTATTTTACTGCCTTAAAAGCTGAACTTCTTCATTTTGTCCAATCTGTATTAGGTTGATATATTTGCTCAGCTGCAAAATGCTAGTGAGGCATTCCGAACATATATTAGAGATGGTCTAGCCCAGGTCTGCATTGGATCTCTTTGTACTATACATTTATAGATTCGTAGTTACCAGTCATGGAATAATTGTTGCGTCATGAAATTGCAGATGGAAAAGAATGCTGCGGCTGGAAGGACGCCTTCTAGTGTACCAATGCCAACTCCTCCCCCATCTTCACTAAACCTGTCTTCTCCCAAATTTGGTCCTTTATCTCCCGTAAATACAAACCCATTGAATGATGCAAAATCTGTAAACAATAAAGTTGAACCATCACACTTTAGTTTGCCACCGTCGTATGGGGAAGATGACAGAGGTGGTAATGCCCTCCCCTCAAGAGGGCTATCATCTGAACATTTGGAGTTACGGCAACAATTTGGGGAACAGAGAAATGATAGATTGCCTTCTGGAGGTACACATGTGCCAAGCTATTTCTATTCCTGCCTTTCTCGCCTTTGTGTTTTCCTTCGTTTTATTTTTCCATTTTTGATATACATTTTTGATATATTAACTGTTCACCATAAATGTCAGTTACGAAGTAGTTTTTTTTGTTGCAGTTACTAGTGGAACACTAGAAGCTATCCGCGAAAGAATGAAAAGCATTTCATTAGCTACAACTGCGGGGAACGTGGACCCAATTAATAGACCACTTATGTCCATGAATGGTAACCTCGGTCACGTTGTGTCAAATCAAGCTCCTGGCACTGAACATTCTAGTGTTGAAAATACCATTCAGAGTGGGGTTCTTCCCATGGATGAGAAGGCACTTTCAGGGCTCCAAGCACGAATGGAGAGGCTGAAGAGTGGATCTATGGAATTCTAGATGACAGCTTTATGATATTGTTTGGTCAAGTTTGATTCTTCGGGCATTCCCACTGGATTTGCATCATAAGATGCTTTATGTTGCCGAGGAACACTCTGAACGCTTATATTGCAGTCGTCAGCTCATGCCTGATTAATAGTGGGAAGCAAGGAAAGCTCGCTCAAGCGTTGCCATCTCAATTTTATGCTTCAAGGTGTACCATAATGGGTTTTTCCGACAGGGTTAGCTGTATATTTTTGTAGAGATATCCTCTGATTTGATTTGGTCTAATTTAATTGAGCGGCTCATGTGTCTTTCTGAAATCTTGATCTTGTAAGTCATGCCTCAATTGATAGCTATGTTCCGGCAAGGTAGTTGAGAGTGTTGTAAGCTGTATGATGGCACTCAAATGTTGATTTCTTCCTATTTTTACATTTGATTCCGGCTCCTTACTGGAACACAATATAATGGTAGTGTTATTGGTGCTCCAGAAGTGGCTCTTCTGGTTCATAACAAACAATTAGTAGATAATGGTGTTGGGGTGATTTTTGGGGTGGTCTATGAGGGGGCTCGGACGTACGTTGGGATGTTATACGTAAATATCTCAGGTAGGTCCTGCTGCATCGTCCTGCCTCAGCATGTTGCTTGATTATCTTTTAAGGATTTTTCAAACAGCCATATCCAGTTTCACAAAAAAGCCGGTCAACACATCCTCAAAGGTCCAAATAATGAACAACTAGAGGTGGAAGGAGTATCTTTTGTTCCGAAAAGTGAGTAATTTTGTTTTCCAGACCATCGGTACTAGTTTAGTCTTCAGTGTCTTGGAATTTAAAAAATATCTAAAGGTACTGAACAATATCACACGAGATATCAGTAACTTGTTTTGCTTTGAGTCGGTGCTATCTAACTGAACTTTGTGATGTTATCTTTGCGTGATAAGTTGAACCGTGGACAGTTCATTCCGCCTAGTATGACACACGTGACCACTTTAATTTTCCTTTACTGGACACTTGACCACTTTATCTAAAGAGGAACAGTAGCTTTCTACAAGTCAACTTGTGAACAAGTATTCCTTTTGTTTTATTTTGATCGTAAATTAATAATTGCTGATTCATAATATTTATTTATTTTAAAATTGAAGAGATAATTGATTATTTTTTTAAGTCTATCCTTAGTACTTAAAGTTATTCTAAAATGTAAAAAAATTATGATTGTATGTTTCAAAAAAATTAGTAGGGTTATATTAGTCAAATTGTCATCCCTATAAAAAAAAATTTAATGAATATATAAATTTTATTCCATCAATTTAAATGAAATAAAAAAAATACGTTTTGTTATATTTTTATGACTTTCAGTCGTATACATTGACGTATAAACTTTTTAATAGTTAAGCGCTTATATTCCTCGAGTCCCAAATCCAACTTTCGGAACTGAAGCGCTTAGCAAGTAGACTCGAAAATGCAAGTTGTCAAATAATATCATTTTGAATTATCTATAAATACTTTTTTATTTTTTGGCTTATTATATATAAGCTTAGTTAAACGTTGTATATTTATATTATTATATATTTTTTGATGTATCCAGATAATAACATATTATGTTATCTTTTACAAGGATTTATATTGAAATTGATTGCTACTAATACCACAACCAAATCACCTCTTAATATATGTAAGTTGGGGTGTATCTTAAACCTATTTTTATATTTTTCTACATGGAAAGGAATATTATGGACAGAGTACAGAATAAAAAGGATAAAGTTAAAGAGTTCAAGAATCAGCAAAGCTAGCTTTTGTATAAATATACAAAGCAGAAAAAAGGAAAAATTTAAGTAATGTATTTTGGACATCTTCTCAGAAGACTCCAATAGCTTTGTACCTTTTGCTTCCTCACCAAGTACCCCTTAAATTCAAATACTTATAACCGATCCTTTATTTTATTTTATTTTTGTATAAATATATTTTCTGTGAGTTTGATTTTGGTTGCAGAGAGCAAAAATATAAAGTTGGTAGAGCGAGATGGCTTCAACACTGTTACTGGTTGTGGTTTTTGTGTTTGATCTGATTGCTTTTGGACTTGCTGTTGCTGCTGAGCAGAGGAGGGCTACTGTTAGTTCTTTCAATCTTCTTCTTCTTCTTCTTCTTCTTCTTGCTCTTTCTTGTATGCTTTTTGTAATATCCTTCAGCCTTTAGTATCATATTATATACTACTGTATTGGGGTCTTTTGTTTTGGGTTGGTATGCTGAGAAATTGAATAATTATTAGTAGCTCTTTTTGGGGTTAAATCCTCAATCCTTAAAATGCTTCGTGCACTGTTAAGATAGTTATGGACTAACACAAGCAAGGCTAACCCAGGTTGAAGATAATTGGATTTAGTGCTTGAACATAGTTTTTAGCTTGTTGAGGTGATACCCAGGAAGAACCTAGAAGTTGATTTAATTAAAAAAATATATTCTTTTAAAAAAAAAAAAGGGAAAGAAAGTTTAGCTGAGAGGTTGAAGGGGTTCTTTTGAATTTTGAACAAGTAGGGTCAAGCCCCACTAGAGACAATTACTGGCCTAGTTCATGTGTCTGCTTGTTGTTGTCTACCAAATTATAGTCTTATTTCTTTCTTGGGTTTGGCGATATGGGTCCTCTATGTATTCTGCTAAATTGTGTTCCTTTCCATTTAGTGGTAATTATTGTCTTTAAGTCTATTTAGAGGCTCTGTACAACTAAAGGTTTCGTAAATTTTACACTTATTATGTAAGCGTAACAACACCAACAACTAAGCTTTAATCTTACCAGTGTTGGTAAATTGGATCCTTGCTTCCATTATGTTTGCTAAGTTCGCATTGATTCCTACTTTTTCCCGCATCTTCTGATCGTAGATCTACCTCGTTACCTTTCAATTACCATAGTGTTACATCTATACATTGGTGTGTTTGGAGGTCTACATAGGACATGACCAAACTAAAATCAAACGACCTTCTCTTATCCTCTGTGTATGTTACTTGAAACTTATCCGATGTGATCATTTCTAATTTTTGTTCAATTTTTTAATGATATCCTGTCAATATCATAACTCGAATGACGGAGTTGGTGACTTAGATGTCTTTGTTTATGCCATTCAAATATTTAAGTTAGAAGCATTATTAACAGAGTCTCATTGTTATATAAGCATGTGAACAGATTCGCAAGAGTGCTAGTTATACCTTAAGTCAGTTGATCTGAAAAGGTTGTTGCGATGATTCTGTGAGATTCCACAAGTAACTTGACGCTCTTTTGAAATTTGGAAAGTGAAATACGAAAAGTAACTTGTTCAGTCATGTCACTATATGAACAAGTCAGTGGATTAGTAAGTGTGACCAGATATATTTTCCTTTAAGTCCATTTTGACCTTGCTGTATAAGATACTATGCATCAACTTCTATGCAGATTATATAATTGAAGACTGTTCAACTAGTACCTTCATGGTATTATTACATCTTGCTTAGTGTTCCCTCTTCTTCCCTTGAATATTTGTGTGTGGTGGGGAGTTGAAGTGTCTCAACTACAGGCGATTACAATCTTCTGTTGTTAAGTCTGTATTAAATCAACCCCAATATAGGTTACCCTCCCTCTAAGAGACTTAACCAATGTTGATTTCCTTGTTCAAATGCTAGCGCAGTGGAAGTTGTCCGAGCATGTGAGGATTTACATGATCTGAATGTGAACCAAGTTCTTGTTGACTTTTTGAGGTTAAAATAGACAGGAACTAATCATGAAAGAGTAGTTCTGCAAGTACGATGAAGTTACCAAGTGACACATACTGCAGTCACTTGGACTTCATCCATAGAATTTTGGTCGGCATATTCACAATGGACATGGATCGTAGGTTTCATGCAAGGAAAATCATAATCATTGTAGGAGCCAACTTAGATGGTGGCCTAAGAGGAAACTTTATGAGATGTCAGAGCAGTGAGAAGAAGTAATTAATAGAAATCAAGATCTGCTCTGATTGCTTAGGTTTAGTTTAATAGGAACGCATTTTTGACTTAGCTCTTTGGATACAAGGTTGATGGTTCTATACTTGAGAGTATTTAGTATATAGTATACATCTTTCAGTAAATTTAATTTCTGTATTTTTTATTTCAGGCGACTATCAACAGAGATGCAGAGTATAATTACTGTGTGTATGAATCAGATATTGCAACTGGCTTGGGTGTGGGTTCATTCTTATTCCTTTTGGCTAGTCAGCTCCTCATAATGTTGGCGAGTCGATGTTTATGCTGTGGTAGGGCACTGCGACCTGGAAAATCAAGAGCATGGGCTATTGTCTTATTTATCACCTGCTGGTACGTTTCTCCTCAAGCATGGTTCATGAACTGCATTTTGGTATTTGCTGTGTGTAAGAATCTTGTCATATCAGAAACAGTACACTTTCTGAACATATTTGTTTCTGGACCTTTCAGGGTGACCTTCTTCATTGCTGAAGTTTGCTTACTGGCGGCTTCCGTTAGGAATGCCTACCATACAAAATATAGGACTTACTTGGCACAACATCCTCCGTCCTGTGAGGTTTTGAGAAAGGGAGTCTTTGGTGCTGGCGCTGCTTTTATTGTTTTCACCGGCATTGTCTCTGAGCTTTTCTATGTCAGCTACTCCAAAGCCGATGAAGGATCCATTCCTCCAAGAATGGATGGTGGCATAAGGATGAACGCGTTCAGATGAACCCATTTAGGAAAAGGAATCTTTGGTTGTACACTCACTAAACTTTTGCATTGACCTTTGATGTTTAGAATTATTTAGAATGTGATATTGGCATTGTGGTATACTTAACCCTGTTGGGTTGGTGATATGGCTTCCACAGAATTAGAGATTCTGATTATATGTTGCGACTTATGTGCATCCTTCATCATTGACCAAAATTGCTGAGTAGGGATATAGAAATACATAGGTATGACTGCTACTTGTAAGTTCTGTTGTGCAATGTTGTTGAACAATGTTTTTCTGGTGCCTGATTAGGGGAAAATGGGTTGTGCACCTTATGATACTGAGATGATTCTAATGTTCCTTTTGCCATTTACCATTCTGTACTAGCATATATTCATTTTTCTTGACAACCGAGAAATCTCCGAGACCTACTGACGCATGATTTGTAGTTCCGTGCATAGTGGGCCCGTCCTTCTATCCTTCTCTACCTAATTACCAGGCTTTTCTCTGCACAGTGGTTCCAACACATGACACAATGCAGTCCCTTTATCTTTGTTGTTTTCTGGTGGATTTCCTGTCACTTTTTTTGTGTCCTTTACTCATTGGGCGGCTTTCTGTTAGTTTGTTTCCAAGTAAATATAGGGCCTTCTTGTCAAGGCCAAGTTACCAACTTTCACCACTAGCAAGTTGGACATATCTATCTATTAAATACCCAGGTCATTGTCCATATGCTTGGCTTTATATTAGATGTCATCATCATCTTGAAGGATCTAATTTTTTATTTCCCATTTTAAACATAATTTGTATATGTACTTATTTATTTCTAAATTGTTTAATTTAAATGGGGTTGAATTTAGTTCATCTGGTATTTATCTCCTAATCACATAAGAAAGCATCATTGCCCACGTTATGAGATTGTACTTGGCCATAGACTTTATTATGATCAGTCTCGATACCGCACGCTAGTTTCCTATGTGCTCTCCCTTGTAAAAGCACTAGACCGACCAACTTGTGTTATATTGCCACAAAGGGACCCCCTTCAACACAAACATATATATGCGGAATGCGGCTGGGGGCTACCCTCAATATTTTCAATGTGGAGCAAAAATATATATACATGAATATCCATAGAAATGGGTTGCTCAGATGGCAAGCATCTTTCACCTCCAACTCTAAAATTGTGGGTTCAAGTTATGAGAGAAGCAAAAAAAGGTGGAGAGCTACCAAAAGTATTTAAAAAGTTCATAATTTTAAGAAGTGAATCTCGTCAAGTTAAAAATTCTAGATTCGTTTCTTCACGAGAATCATACTGTGCTTTCGAAGGTGGTAATTCATTTTTATAAAGGATGATTAATTAACAAACAAATCTTTGAAAGATTATTTGGTATAAAAATTTGTCCAACAGATATGTGTACCTGTTTTCAGTCTTTTCCTTCTCCTTGTCCTTTCACTTATATTCCCTTTATTACGCAAATGCCCTAGTTTGTTAATCCCCAATTTTTCATGGCAAATAGAAAGAACGAAAAAAGTTATTCACATAAGATATTTATATTAAATTAGTATTATTATTTAATCATAGTTAATTAAATGTACATTTCCACCTCACTTAATCATTGTAAATTATGTAAGATACATTTTTGTGTGTGGGAAACTCTTCATTAACTTTTTCCTATGACCAAATATACATATGTGGGACTAATCATAACGCACAAACTATTAAGGGGCCGTTTGGTGTGCGGAACTCGGGATCAAAATTTGAGATTATAATTTCTAAATTAATTTATTTCACTTGAAAGACGGGATAATATAATTTCAAATTGAATAAAATATCTTAAGATTAAAATTTTAAATTCTGAAATATTTCACCTTATACCGCGTATTAAACAATTCCCCGGTATTCAAAAAAAAAAAAAAAAGGAACACTAGTACAAGTAGGGAGCAAGAGGGAATGACTCCCCAAGCAATTACACAGATGTAGGGAGGAAAAGTAATCTTAGGAAAAATAATTGATCTAAACAGATAAACATATATATGTATCCACAAGAAAGAATCTTCCATCACATCTAAATCATCGATCCCACCACTAGCTAGCTGGAATAAGACCCCATCAATCTCTTCTATTCTCTGTGTACCTCTCAATATTCACACACCCTTTCCTATCAATAATCCATATGCATGCAGAAAATAAACCTACATAACCCTTGTATATTACATTGTTTTCTCATTGACAATCAAAAGAGAAATGGAAACAGAACATTATAGTATATATGAAGCTGATTATAAAAAAGGTTTTGTATATTATCGAGTCATCTAAAAGATAAGTACAGCTAAAAAACGTCTTGAATTTAAAGTTCTTCTTCCTCTTGTAAGGAAGACGATTTTCCGACAGAACTAGCTAGATTAATGAATCACCTATGTGAAAGAGGTAACAAAAGAATTTACAGCTTAGAAACTCAAAGATAGTACGCAAACCTAATTGGACAGTAACATAGATAAAAAGATGATATGGGATATACATTTTTGAGGTTAAAAAAAAAAGAAGGTTAATAATAACATGAATACTAGCTCATTAACAAGACTTGAACATTAGAAAGCATGAAATTAAATTTACATAAAAACAAATCCTTGAACTGATATCAGTTTACACAAACTCTCTTCTAATAAAATTGACACTAATTTCTCTGAATTAATTAGTTAATCCCCTTATGGTTTGATCTCTAAATCATCCCATGGTATATTGAGATCAGCTGCAGTACTCAACGTGTCGAATTCATGATTCCAATTCCAATAGTTATTTTCATTAATAAATTCATGGTTTGTTTCTGGAACTTTCCATGGCTGATCATGAGAAAGAAGATAATCACTCATATTGCTGCTTGTAATTGGCATGACTGTAGTTATTGTTGACTCCTCCATTGTACTATCAAACTTCCCCATGTGTTCATTATAATACACATTTGAACATAATTGAGTAGTAGTAGTAGTAGTACTAGAATTGGGAATTTGTGAAAAATGTGTGTTCCCATCTTGAGGAATTGATGACAACTTTAGACTTGAAAATATGTCATATGGTAGTGATGATGATGATGAAGAAGGAAGATTTATTGTCTCATAGAAAATTCCATCATTTCCTTTGTCGATCTCCTCATCCATATTAGTACTAATAATAGTACCATTTCCCCTTGTGGTGACACTTGGCATGGAACTTGTAACGGCCGTACTGATTGGAGGACACCTCCGATTGTTCATTTCTAACCTGATATGTTTCCTTCCAGTTATATGATCAACGGGATCAGTAGGCTTCGTTCGCTTGTTTTTTCGGCCACCGCCTACCGGAACGTTACGAAGGGTGCCACCTTCGGTCCAATGCCTTTTACAGCCTTTACAATAGTGGCGAGGCTGTGACTTGTTGTAGTTGTTGTAGTAACAAAATTTGGTGTTGATTGAGTCACATCTTGGACATTTCAACGGCTCCGGTTTTGGTGGCGGCTGCCGCCTCAGCGACGGCGGTTCCGGCAGTGAATTCTGGCTGCTGCAGGTCCAATTATCTAGCTGATCATGATCATCAATAGAAACCAACTTAGTACTCAACCCCATAATTGATAAACAAATGATCCCAAAAAAAACAAGAATCTTGATAATTTGATCAACTTAGTATGTTGAAATAATTCTAAGTAATTTTGGTTTTGGATCTTGATGCAAGAAGAGATATGAAGATGAAGAGAATGGGGTAGGGTATTATTATATGGTGAATTTTCTTTGGAAAAAAGAATATTATTTATGAGGAAGGTGATGAGAAATGAGAATGTCTATCTATGATTCTCACTAGCAATTTTTAACTTTAAAAAAAATGTGAAAGTGTGTATATACTTGTGGAAGGAGTGGTCTATATGGGGCTATCAATCTATTTATAAAATTAAAATACAATATAATAAGATATGTATATATATTTAATTTCTAGACATATGTATATGTATATATCAGTTGAGAACAATAGTTGTATGGTCCAAGAGGAGGGTTTTAATTGACACTTGTGGGTTGTGGGGTGCAATCTTTGGTGGCAACTATATTAAATTATGACTCTTAGGTTTCCTTTTAGCAGACAATCTATAACATCCCTTCCATTATTAATGTATTCTTTCATCTTATAATTATTTATTTCAGATCGAATGTTAGCTTTCTTTTTTTCCTTGATCAAAATTTGTCGTTAGACGTTAAAAATGCATGCATTAATAATATAAAAAAATATATTTATATAATTAAATTTCAAGAGAGGTTATTACATAAAAGTATATAGTAAAAATAAAAATTTATAAATTTTAAATTTTATTTTCGTCTCGAAGCGGAGGTGCGGAAGAATAGCGTACCGTGGGTAGTGCGCGTTTGGTAAGAGAGATGTTCCATTCCATATACTAAAATTGTATAGAAAAATGCCATGTGTGACATATGGATTATTGAGTTAGTGATGTGGTCAATTAGCAATTAAAAGAAAAAAGCAAAGGGAAACCAACAAACAGTATATATATATACAGATCCAAGAAGATGCTTACAAAAGGGTATCACCGTCCTTGTTCTTTCATATTCCCCTAAATTAGACATACAAATTGTTTTTTTCAGTCAAGTTCGTATTATTATTTTAGTGAATGAAAGGGGAATGGTCGGTTTGATATTGACTCCCCTTTGTGAATTTGGGATGCTATTAAGAGGTTGAGATTTAGATGTAGTGTTGGACATATAGTGTTATTTTAGGATGACATACAATTGTAGAAAATGAGTATGAGTAAAATTTAATAATTAAATATCGTATAAATATGAAAAAATTTCAATTATTTAAATTGGAGAAATTGTACGATTATATAGTCAAAGAAAATAGGCTCAAGGCATTTTCTCTACCTCTTCTTCTCCTGAAAAAGCAACAATTCGGTATGTTCTTGAACCAATAACATCTTTCAACAAACCTACCTTCCTCCATCCGGTCGCCTCTATACCAACTAATTAAAGGGTACTCAGTACAAGAATATGTAACATAATGTTTAAGTCTTTCATTTTCATGGGGTTGTTTGATTCACAAAACTAGTTATTCGAACATTATAATGGAGGAATATTGTTTATGATCGGGGAAGTAATAATGAAGAAATTTTTATGTTACGTTGTAATAAATACATAAATTCAGTGTTGAGTTATGACTATTAACATTATAGATTGTTCGATTAATAATCAAACACTGTATATATATTTTCTTATACATGCAGCTATCAAAACACGCTGGTCGAAATTTTCAAAGGTACGATGATGAATGCATTGGCTGCAAGAATATTATCCAATTGCACAAGTCAGCGCAAGTGTCAAATATGTCTCGTTTAATTTTGGTCATTTTTTAAATACTAAGGCAGCCATAAACGCATTAACACATTATATATATAGCAAACTATATAGTCATCTGTTGAAATATATATTATTATGAAAACCCAATGTCTATAATTGAGGCTGTGGAAATGATAGTAATTTTATAACTTGAAGGACCATATGGAAAATCCATAGTCTTATTTTATTTTTTAGTTTTGGATGGAGCAAATATAATTGTTTATTCCTTTCGAAGATATTCGATAAAATTAAAGCGATAGAGAAGTATTCTCAATTCATTATATAAAAGTTGCATCCAAAATTTTAAAAAGATAAAGAGTAAAATATCATTACATTCTCCACCTCCCTTTATGAGAACATGTTAACTAGAACACTATATATATTAATTAACTTTATTTATTGTTCACACTAACGGATCGTCTAGTATTTCATTCCACATATTTTGCCAATAATTAGAGATTTATTATCTATTTTTTCAAAATTTTTATTTATTCTGACGTAGTTGGCAGGCAGACGGGCTTATAATCCTTAATTTTAAGTACTTATAATCATGTATATTTAATTTGTAACCTTCACATAAAAAATCTTACTTATATTTTCACCCCCATCTATTCAAAATATAGAAAAATCTAAATGTTTTTAGACTTGCAATTTATGATTTGGACTAATGGTCTGAAATGGTACATTAAGATGGATACACTGAAAAATATTTGATGGTGACATGATAATGATGGTACTATATCAACTGGTACTACTTTAATTTGTTTCTTAGTATTCTAGGAGAGACGTCGCTATATATATATATATTATTCATTCATTCTGTCCAAATTACAATTGGTCACTTTTACATTATTGAAGAGTAATATTCTTCATTCAATTGCTCTGTTTTTTTCCTTTTCAAATCTCCTCCATCCCTAAAATTAGGGACTGGAAGCTAATATATAAATAATAGTAATTTAACAAACAAATAAGAAGGCATGTATCTTCCTGTACCTATTTAGAATGGAACAGTCTCTATTCTGTAGGGAAAAAGAGGACTTCAGTTCAGCTTTCAAAACTATACAACAGTCTCTATTCTGTACTTCATTAGACCAAAAAAAGGCACCTTCAAGGTACGTCAAAATTATACAATTTGTACAAGCTCCTATCAATAGAATTCAATTGCTTAAACTTTCGAATTTGTGTATGATAGAAAATAGTTTGTCCCTTTTGACACTATAATATTTTTTTTTTTCACGTAAGTATTAATTTTAGCATCACGAAATTCAGTAAAATAGATAAATCATTTTCGATATTTCCTTAATAAAAAGATCTTAAATTCGAGTTTAGTATGAAAAATTCTAATACAGATCAAGTGGTTTTCTCTCTTATAGGGCTCCATACATTGCAAATCTTAATTACGTGAGTATTGGGCACTGTTTTATTATAACAAAAGAAGTGAGGCAGAGTTCACAGTCTTTTCATCATGATTAATAATATTTTTTCATGTTTTTTTTTATAATCTCCATAAAGCTAAGTTTACTTTTTATTTTACAAGTTTGGTTGTTGTTTGTCACGTTTCAGCATCCAAAAGAGAAAAAAAAAAAAGGGCATTTTTTAGAAAACTTCCAATCTTAACACTCCCAGAAAATTAATTGAAAAATATTCAGTAGGAACTAGAATGACGAATATAATTAATTAGTTAGAGAAAACTCACATAAGCAACTCTCTCTTCTCTATTTAAACAAAAGAAATAAATATTAAGAATTGAGTAGTTACGAAAATTTTTACCTAAAAATGGATTTTGCATAGTATTTTAGGTTCGCTCGATTGCTGATTAGAGTTATACGAGTATTAATGATGCAGATATTAATTATAAAAAAAATTATATATTATTTTATGCAGGGATTTAGGTATTTATGTATTAGTTATAAAAGTCCATGGGTTGTGAACTTCTTATCCCCGAGTCCGTCTTCTATTCTGTATAAAACAATATCTAGATTTATGTATAACTTATATATGTATTAATTATGCGGATGTTTAAATTGAAAATCAAATACCATATATACAATATTATACATGAATAATTTACCTCCTAACTAACTACCAAACATGATATTACTTATACTAAATTTAATACCTACATAACTCACCTCCCAACCGCCTACTAAACTACCCTTTAATATGTGCGTCTGTGAGGTCCCATCACCATCCACAACATTTATTTGGGGAAGAAAAAAGGATATATGAATATTTAAATGGAATTAGATCATTTTATATATGAAAACCACATGCATGTAATCAAAAGGTAGTGGTTAAGAGGAAAGGAAGTCTAGTCAAGCACATAATTAAAATTCTCCAGATGTTAAATTAGAGTAAGATATTAATTAGTACAAATCAAAGAAATCAAACATGGTCGGTTTGTTAGGTAATGTCACTATGAGAATGTCTTTTCCCCTGAAATATTAAAAAAAGACAAAACAGAATATATCTTTGGTCGGACAACTAGGACTTCTTCTTAGCTTAGTTATAAAGCTTAGATTCAAATTAATTAAAATAATGAATTTAAGTTGGAATTATGAAGAGGAAAAAAGATTCTAATTTGACAGCCTAAAGTGTGGATTAATCAATTGACAATAGCACGTGTGTACATAATCCCACTATATCAATTCTTTGTGCGCTATGGATTAAGCAACTTTTGGTATTAGCATCATGTTTATTTTTAACGACGGAGCTATAATTTTTATTAAGGAAATTAAGTCAAAATAAAATAACAATAATAATATATTAATAAGTGAAATTTCATAGGTAAAATCTGGTAAAGGCAATATGTATGCAAATCTTACTCAAGATAGAGAGGTTGTTTCCGAAAGACTCTTGGCTCAAATACTGCATAACATAACGTTATGAAAAAAAAAACATACAGAAGTAAAAAAGACGTACATAGCAAATAATAGAGAAAATATTATATAGTATTCGGAGAAAAGAAACAATAACAATAATAAAATAATGCGATAACCAAAACATATAACGAGGGACAGGATGCTACGGAATACTGCTTATACTTTTGCTGTGAAAGGAGTGCGCCACACTCTACCAAGAAGTGAGACACCGCTCCATTACTTACTTTTAACCCTCCACCTTAACATGCGATCTTTATATTTTTCTATCTCAGGTCGTGTTCTTGTTAATTAAGTTTATGAAGATATATTATATCATGTTTAATCACTTCTCCTTAATATATTTTTGATCTACCTCTACTTCTTCTATTAAACCCACCAATATTAACCTCTTGTACCTTTTTACTGGGCATTTACACACTTCTTTTTTATATGCGCAAATCATCTTAATCTCGCTTCTTTTATCTTGTCCATCAAAAAAGTCAAAATATAAAAAAATAAATACATGTGATCACATAGATGTCAAGGAGATTTAATATATAAATAAATTTATAAAATTACTTATACATTAATTTGACAAAGATGTCTTCACCAGTACTTAACTCTATGTTCCACTCTTTAGTAAATTTATTGTATTAATGTTAATTAATTAAGGGAGAAATCATTAGACATGATGGGGTGTACCAAACTAATGGACCACTTAGAAGGAAAAAAAGAATGTATGATAAGGTTCCAGCTTTGGTTAAATGAATATGGAGATCTCAGCCTACGAATTATTCATCATGATTTCCATTAAGTTCAGCCGCCCATCTGCATGAGAGAAAAAGTTGAGCACGCAAAATACTCTCTTCTTTCTTGTCAAAGTTATACAAATATGGATTATTTTAATTTTTTTGACGAATATTTAGCTCATTGCATTGAAAACAAAATGTACGATCATCCAAAATTTGTCATTTACCACTTCCTTTCATATCCAGTTGAAGTTAAGAAAATTACCAAGAAATTAAGACCATTTAAGGAAGCATAGCAATTGTTGGGATACATTAGGGGGGGAAATGTGGCATTTGTCATGAAATTGAGTATTGTTGTCCAGTTGATATGTCAATGTCGAACCCCTGGAAGTTTGTATAAATCATGAACAAATGTTTGCAATCATGGAAAATCTGCAAAACAAAAAAGACCTTTCAGTATCATCCTCCCTGGATCTGAATCCTGAAAAGAATTAGCCCTACTTTTATCACGGCACAATAAGAATTTGAAATTGGAAATCTTAGTAGCTCAGTTAATTGGTCGATCTGAATTTTTACTCATTTACCCGCCTCATAATCCCCATTTGAAATGCCAATCTTTCCCATGATCTTCTTGCAACATCACCCGGCCATCTTTCTCTGATCCCTATAATTCATAAATGTCACCGATAAATTCTTGGGCTCTCTACCAAAAAAAAAATTGTAAAATCAGCGGTATGCACATTTTATTATGTAGCTTATTAGAACAATCATACTAACATACTAATTCGAAACATACCCCTAGGATAATTTGAATTCCTCTGAACATCTGAATGGGATTTCATTCAGATCCTAGTGACTATGCAAATTACTTGCTTGTATATGCATCATCAGTGAATTAACTAGAATTAGAAAGCAATTAAATCTAGAGTACTGATCCTAGCCAAAAGTACTTCAAATGTTTTTCATTTAGGCTAAAAATATGTCTTTGGACATAAAACTTAGCAGTAACTTCTCTCAGAGCAAGGGCGGAGCCAGAGGGGTCAATTGAACCCCCTTCGTTGAAAAGTTACACTAGAGCCAATCAAACCTCAGTATTTAAGTTTACCACCATCCCCTCCTCTCAACCATCTTTTCTTTTTCTCTCAGCCTCCTTCCATGCCCTCCATATTCATATCTCCACTCTCATTCTTAGAGAAACCTTGAATCATTCTAGATTCAAATCAGCTTCTACTTCTTAGTTCATACTAACTCTAGTACAATTCACAGATTGTACCATTTGCAAGCAGGTATTTTGCATGTTCACTAGGATTGATTCACTTCTCTCGATAGAACATGCAAAGAAGAAAAGAACTATAACAGGAGTGACCTATGCTTGTTTTCCTTAACAGAGTTACCTAACCAAAATATTAGTAGTAAATTAGTCTTCAGAAGTTCATCTCTACTAACAATTTACTAGTATCACGTAGCGCTGTAGTGCCTAGAAAGGTTACTAGAGAACACGGTACTTCTTCTTAGCCAAAAGGATGAGAAAGGTATCAAAGGTTACTAGAGAATAAATCGATAAACATCCTATATGCAATGGATGCAGCATTACCATGAGAGCGAGTGAAACAGAAGCCTATAATGCTGTTACTACATAGCTCAATGAGGACGTTAGGTTAAATTAAGGAATCATATATAGAGTGCATCCTTGTACGAAACAATAGGATTTTACTTCAGAAATCAATGACTGGCAGAAAACTCTCACTATATAGAAGAGCCTTTGACTTCTGCTTTGGTGGAAGCAATTAGCTACAAGAAACTGCATGTTTATGATCCATGAAAATACATCCTGCATTCAGACAAAACAAAGACATAATATAGACATAGTTCTAAGAGTTTGAAAGTAGCAAAACAAAGATAATGATTATAACCTGGAAGGAATTAGGATGCAAAGTTCATCCACCACAAGCTTGGAACTGGAGTCTAAAATGAACGCAGGTAAGAATTGGATTTGAATATAAGACATCCTCTGTCATCAATCGGTCAATCAACGTGCCTCGATCACAAATTAGTTGGGGTGTCGGCTGTATGAAGTCTCTTTATCTGTCCATCTCGGTTCAAGTTCATTTTATTCCTAACCCTTTTCTCACTGGGCATGTCCTACTGAATTCAGTATTTAGAAGGAAAAAATGGTCCAAGTCTCCGGATTCCCAGCTTTTGGCACCTTTTCCTTGGAGAAACTCTTGAAGTTGAATCTTTCATAATGCCATGCAGCTAAAATTTAAGAAGTGAGATAGATTTTGTTAAGGATACAGCAGATAGAAAGAAAAAGGAAAGCCCGCAGCTGTACTAAGAGTCAAACATAAAGACAACATCATGTGTCTACCATGTTTCTGCATTTATTCCATCTCGTAGTAGAGGAGTTGGTAAATAGTTCATTTTTTGTACAGAATGCCAAACCTCTGTGCTATGATTCAAACATAAACACAAGTCTCCATTAAAAGATTAGCTTTTAGAATTTGGAAATTGAAGTACTACTAGCACCAAAAATTTGTTTTATTGATTAGACGTTCCTCGATCAAGTGTCAACTATATATGATTCAAACATATGTAGCTGAATATTGAGGGTGAACAGAATGGATTATCTTGGCAGCTATTTCTCCAAGCTCAGAATCACCATGAATCCTGCATGCACTTAACAGTGATTGCCAAACCATTTCAACCGGTTCAACAGGCATTTTTCTGATAGATTCAAATACAGAACCATGTTGGGCATACCCGGATATCATGGCAGTCCACGAGACAGCATCAGCATTAGAAATACAACAAAATACCTTTTCTGCCTCAAACATGCTCCCGCACTTGGCATACATATATATATCTATCGGTGCACTTTCGGTGCAACTTTCATTCTGTAAGCCAGTTTTGTACAGGAGCCCGTGAGGTTGTCGACCATACTCAAGGTAGCATAGACTGGCGCATGAAACAAGGGTGTTAGCCAAAGTATACTGATTGATTGCAAAGCCTTCTTCCCTCATCTGAGAAAAGACATCTAAAGCTGCCTCCCGTTGGGAACCTTGAGAATATGTAGTCACAAGAGTGGTCCAAGACACTATGTCCCTTTGTTCCATTCTATCAAAGATCTTACTTGCATCCTCAAGAGACCGACATTTAGCATTAAGGGATATATAATCATATTCAGATTTAAGAACTATCTTGGAACACTTCAATGCAGCAATCACATCAAACAGACTACAGTAAGAGTAAGTATCGGACAAAACATTCTTTTTACACCAATCACATCAAACAGACTACAGTAATTGTAAATATTGGACATAACATTCTTTTTACACCATATTAAGGTACAGCTCGAAAGCTTCTTGGCTACATTTACACCGTGTATAACCAGAAATCATTGCATTCCGTGGCATATTTACTCCACAATTGGTGAAATTAGAAATAAAAACAGCCCTTGCCTCACAAGAAACACCCCATTCAGCATACATATCCATCAGTGCAGTTGCTACAACAACATTAGACTCCACACCCAACTCACAGGCACATGTATGGACTGCCTTACCCTTGCGAATATCACGTAAACTCCCTACTGCCTTCATCACACCAACTAAAGTGTACACATCTGGGGAAAATCCTTTATTTTTCATTTCAAGGAAATGATCGAGCGCTTCCAAATGAAGACCATTTGCAGTAAGTACTGATATTATTGCATTCCAAGAAACCACATTCCTTTCACACATACCGTTGAAAACCAGAGATGAATCCTCAATATCCCCCAGCTTAGCATACATATTAAGAAGTGATCTATTAACACTAACATTAGAAGTAAAGCCATGTACCATTTCACCCAATTCAAGGCATCCCAAAGAAACAAAAAACCGCAGAGCAGCCGAGTAAGAAAATCTATCTGGCAGCATTCAGTAATCTAGCATCTCTCGGAAGTATTTAAGCCCAAAAAAGGAACAAAGTTATTATCCAAAAAATTAGACTGCAGAATGTAACCATGAATAGTTTTGACATTCTTTAATAGCTTCTCTTCCGCGCATACATGGAGTAGATAGACCAGTTTTTGGACTTGAGCTTTGTTGGAAGCTTCAGAACTAACACTAGTTTCAAACATCTTACTACGAAGAACCCATTACTTCTCTTGGCATTTGGCGATGACAATTCTGATCCCGGTATGACTACCAGTATAGAAACTAACATAAAACTGCATTGCCAACTCAACTAAGCGGAAATTAACTTAAAAGACTGTAACCTATAAAGTAGTTAACATAGTATGTACTCTGTCTCATTTTGTATAACAATATTTGACAAAACATAGATTTAAAATATAGACTTCGTTTGCTTCACTTAAATGGATGTCTGAATTTGAATTATTTAAATCCCAGCCCATTAAAGACAAAACATTTCTTTCTTCTTTCTTCTTTTTCCCTTTTACAACCACTTATTTGCATTGAACGTGTTTGATTCAATCATCTAGTATAGTCTTAAAATCATTAAGATTATTGTGAATGTGATATTTTATTAGTACTATATCCATTATCACCACACCGCCATCACCACCAGCCTCCACCGCACAATCACCACCATCAACCACCTCCACCACCAATCACCACCGCCAACCACCCACCTTCACTACCCGCCTTCACTACAGAACCACCATCACCAACCACCTCACCATTAGCTTCTACCACACAACTAGGACCACCAATTACTTCTATCATCAGCCACCCCAACATATAGTCATTACCTCTTGCTACCATTGTACAACCACCACACCCAGCACCACCTCATAGCTATCAATGCTTACCATCACCACAACTAGCTTTTAAAGTGTGATTCATCAAACAAACATTTTTTGCAGCATCATGTAAGTTAGTATTTGCTAAAAGTATTTTCTGAGTATTATTTTATTTGAATTCACATTTATTAGCTTTAAACGAAAAAAAAATTATAAGAATTCAAATGTTGAGAATCAATCAGTTTTAATTATCCAATGTTCAGATTTAGAGACAATTTCTTAATAGTCATAAAGATGTTAAGCTTCAAACATCTTAATCTTTACAAAAGAGAAAAAAAAAAAACAAATGAAGCCTTATACATTAAATTAGATAGAGAAAACATTACATCAAAATATGAACAGTTAATAAATTTGAATTCTTGGAAATGGAAGCAGAATGGTGCTAAATGTTTAAATGAAAAGGAGTATCACATAAATCTGGACGACAGGAGTAACTTTAATGAAAAATGGCTGCTAAGTAGTCAACAATTATATAAAGTGCAGTTTATCTTCTTACTCTGTTACTTGAAGAAATAGTGGCAACTGGCACTGGAATACTGGGCAGCAAACCTTTTTAGCTTCAAAAATCCAACATTTAGCAGAGGAGTGGCAATTCATATGTGATATGGCGTGCATTCAAGCTACTAGTATTATGGACTACGATATCCAACACATCTATATTTACACACACACACACTTCGTTCAGGAACCATATCAAACATCTGGACTGGTTGGCCTTACAATACAAATGGGCTTCAGCTTTATACATCTGGTTTGACTCCAAGGAATGAATTTTATTTTTAAATGACAGTTAGACGAGTCAAGAGAGCTAACTAAACTAACTGGAGCACATGCTTTCAGCGAACCGAGTTAAATCGAGCTAAAATATATTCACTCAAGCCTGAAATTGAGCTGATGATCTTAGAACCTTTTTAATTCCGTCCTACCGATTTCATCCACTTGAAAATTCGTGATTGCTAATTCGACTTTCAAATAGACTTGTTAGTTTGGCAATTCAGGGAGAAAGTTCCTAGTGTCCCTTCCCTACCCCAATGTAACTTTTAGAAAATGAAAAAAGTCTGTGCAGCTCTCGCACAAGCCTATACCTAAGTAGTGTAAGGTGTAGCAGAATCTTTCAAACTACAAACATAAATAGAAGATAACAAGTATCAGAAAATTTCGAAGTCAGCCCATAAAAAAAAAAAGGGAAAGAGCAATCCACCAATCAATTTTCCTACAACACAATAGAGAGAAAAGAAGCTCTCTTTGTACCCTCAACATCTTCTATTACGCTACCATTGATTCAGGAAAACGGAACTCTCAACCAGAGTCATCAATTGTCTAAATTGAAGTTTCACAGGTAAAGTGAATTAAAAGCTGTATCTCCGAAAGCTAAAAAAAATAGCTTCTTAAAAGCACTTATTTGAAAAATATTTTTGTGAAAGATACACTTAGAAGCACTTTCAAAAGCTTGGTCAAATACTAATTGCTACTCAAAAATATTTTTTTAATTTACTGGTCAAACACAAACTGCTTCTCACCAAAAGTACTTTTTTGATAAATACTTTTGAGAAAAATCACTTCTCAAAATAAGTTGGGATCATCGGCCCTTTATTTTTTAATTTAAATTGAGAAATCATGCACCTTTCATGATGAAATAATTTAAGCTACAATTCAATTCCCGTTTCACCTAGTTTTCTACTTGTAAAGAGGGTATACCAATTGTAAGGTGCTCCTAAACTTGTTTTTACTTATTATGAATCGTACAGAACCTTTTTACACTTTATGCCATGCTGATTTTCATGAACATCTGTTTGTGGCATCATATACGAATCATCTATAGCGTTGCGTATTGACAAGCTGCATATTGGAAGGGCTCGCAAACAAAGTCCAGTTGCAATCCCTCAAGTCGTCTCTAACCCACGATCTTCACCCCCATTTAGCAACTACACCATGATAAAAGTACGCTATCTTCTTGCGTCTAAACCGCAGCCATTATGAGAACACAATATAAAGGTTTTTCTACCATGTACCCCTCCTGTATCATACGATAATGAATTAAGACATTTGTGAAACAGCTAGCCAATAAATAGTGCAGCCAGTCAGATTTGCCAGACAGCAAGGGAACACATGCTTGAGATAAAGGGGGGACACAGGAAATGGCATGGTGTAATAACAAGTAATAGTTTGTACATTCATGTGAAATGAAAACTACAACTAAGTCAGCACACATTTGAATTAGGGCAAGAGATCTTCAACGTCTACGTACAGCTTAACATTACTGGTGTGGCTATCTATCAACCACAGCATGTAGAAATGAAACTAGAACCGCAAACTAAGCACATTTCATAGGATAGATTATCATACAGCGTCTCCCGTGCTTAAACACATGGGAAAATACTTCACCACAACATACAGATTTCTCGTAGTGCATGTTGACCTACTAATGCTATTCCCTGCAACATGGGATACCCCTTAGCTGGATGTACTGCAGCCCCCTAAAGCAACATGGTACAATATATTAAACCAAAACCACCTCAAAACTTGAAATCCTTCTTCTTGGACTTGCCATCCTTTTCCTGCATTTTGCGTTTCCTCTTCTTCTCATTCTGCAGTAATTTTATCTCATCAGTACTGACTCTTTTTTAAACCAACAATTCAATGAAATGTAAGGTGGTCGGGAAAAATAGAATGAAGAGAAGAGATGAAATAAACCCCACACCTCTGCTACCATGTCACTGAAATCCTCACGCTGGCTACGAAGCTTCTCTTCCTCTCTAGCTTCCTCATATCTATAAAAAGCACAAAAAGGTTTTGGAAACATTTAAACTAAAATGTAGGATTCTCTAATCATAAAGTATTAGAAGAATCATTACTTACTTGGCTGGTAAGACATTGTCCATAAGTTCCAATTCTTCAGGTGCCAATGTGACATCAACTCTATCTGACTTCTGACCTTTGAGCAGATCAACCTGCAGTGGACATTTCCAAGAAATTAGCTTCAAATTCTAAGCTACTACTAGTGCCTCGTCTAACAGAGAACCAACTGAATGTATTGATATCAGAAAATGACATGAATGAAACTGAAGTATCAAATAATTTAGTCAAAATATAAAAAGATATTTCAGCGGTGGTACTCCACTCCCTTGTCGAACTATGTGCTTCCCATCCGTGACAATTACTAACAAGAATAAGTTGAAAATTTCACCATATTATGACTTATCCACAACTGCTATAGCCCCACTAATAAGGGGTGACACTACTGGGACCAAGTCGCTATGAAGATCTCTGCTTCAATTGTTCATAAACAAACCCAACGAGAATGTAAACTTATAATTTGGACACAGGAAACAGAGCACAGAAAAAAATTCCCTTACCCTTTTGGCACCAGCCTTGTCTTGAGCGCCAGTGTTAATCACATACCTGCAGGATGAGAGCATAAATCAATTGCACAGTGGAGGAAAGGATAAATGCTAGTGTCCAAAACTATATAAGTGTGAGTATAGATAGGTAGATAACTTACGTATGGGTTGTTCCAAGAAGAGTACCGGGAGCTATCTTTTCTTCTTTTTCTTCAAGCACCTTAATAGAAAAAGAGATGTAATGAGTTTCTTCACAAGGACGGAAAGTAAGCAGGCGGAATGCGGAAACTGGGAGACAAAGTTGGCCTAATTACCTGGTAGAGGGGCTTCTCGGGCTCCTTCCTCTGCTGCTTGCGAAGGTCAATAACATCAGGAGTCTCAACTCCAGTAGGAGTACTACACCAGAGAGAAAAATACATTGAGAACAAAGCCTAAAATGGATCCAAGCAAGAACAAAAAAACTAGTGAAGGGAATCAAAAATGAGGAAGATTTCAAGCTACTACAAGATCTCTGATAGATATTGGATTATTAAGGGTATGAATCAAGCGCAGTACCTAGAAAGGCTGTCCACTGATTGAGTACCATCCTCCAGCTCCTCTTCCTCCATCTCTTCTTCCTCTTCTTCTTCCTCCTCCTCTTCTTCTTCCTCCAAGTCACCCCAATGTTTAGTCTTATCAACAGGTTCATCCTACACATGGAGATGAGCAGCATGATTTTAATTTATGTAACACACAAAGTAAAAAAGTGAGGCTCAAGCCTTTGTGGCACCCAACTACAAGACCACATCTATGAATGTATCAAAAGTACTTTTCTAGAGAGAAATTTATTAACAATATTGAAACATCATAAGTCTTTATCTTCACATGATTACCATAATCAAGTACTTAGTTTAAGTATTCCTTATTTACCACTTCGAAATATGGTGCAATTTCTATATTTTTACCATATCTTTAGATGATATGAGAACTACCTAAAATAAAATATTAACCCATAAATTTACACTCCAAGAGCATGCCAAGCAAAAAAAGAACAGAATGTACCTCATAATTAGGCTGATCTTGTTGTAATACACCAAAGACATCTCCATATAAAGGGCGTCCATACTATGTCAAAGAAAGAAGGGAAAAGGTTGAAACTAAAATAAGAAAATCTAAAGCAGAAAAATCTGAAAGGAAGAATGTAAAACAACTCTAATATACTGAAAGGTTGTAAAACCTACTTCATCAACAGGTGGTTTACCCCAACCTCCCGGCTGATAGCCAAACTTGGCTCCTGGTGGAATAGGAGCATTGAGTCCAGGTATCTTCAGCTGAGGATAAGAGGGTGGAGGACCATATCTCTGCAGAGAGAATTGGAGATGGAGAATCACATCAGCAATGAAATCATAGTAGTAATAAAACAAGAACCTGGGGTAACGAACGATGTCTTCCAGTAGAAGAACAGTTAGTTTTAAGTTATCTAACCTGCATATTGATGAGCCAAGGAGGAGGAGCACCTTCAGGCATACCAAGGGCCTCTTTCAATTCATGAGACAAAGTTCCAGGTTTCATTTCCCTCAACTTGACCTGCACATCAAAATAAAACTATGGTTAACAGACAAAAATGCAGAGGATATGACATGGAAAGTATTAAAGTACAGCCCAACACAATCAAGGATTAACACAACAGGTACACATCTCCAAGTTGGATAGTCCTATCCAAACCATCCCAGTTAGACCATATAAGATTACAACAGCAAAAAGACTGCAATTGTTTTTCCCAGGATTGTTGAAATATATCAGCAAGGCTGAGAATAATCAAAAAAATGTTAGCATGAAAGCTAGACATGAAAGAGCATGTGTTTGACACCCAAAGGTGTGGCCAAGTGGTCAATGAAGTTGGAGGAGAATCATGAGGTCTCAGATTCAAAATCCCAACAGAAGCAAATAAATACTAAGTGTCTTCTTCCCTTTATCCAAGTCTTGGGGGCATATGTTCCCAGAGGTAGCAGATACCTAGTGGATTTGGTGGAACACTCAAGGTGCACACAAGTTAACCTGACACAACTATCATTAAAAAAAATTAAAGAACGCGAGTTCAATGAAAGTATTTATGGCTAATTTTGTACCTCAAACTCCTTCCCTTCGTAATACAGATCGCCAAGGGATGTCAACTTTGGTTTAGTTTGATACTTAAAAAAGGCATCATGTAGAACCTGTGATTAATAACCCACAGAGCTGTAAGCCTCAGAGAAGTACAAGCACAGCTAACTATAGTCTATATAAGTATTTGAAAGGTCAGTATCATTGAGAAACCAGAAGCTCGTATATACCTGATAATCAATATCCATCTTCCCCATTTTTGGCTGCATCCTTTCCCGCTGCTTTTGTTTAAGCTTCTTACTGTCCTCCTTTTCAATATAAGCCTGCACCAAAAGAACAAATAAGATATTCAAACAACGCCAAGGAATCTAGACACGGTACATATGCTCACAGAAAGGTATCATATTTCAATAAGTTTTCACACAACAGATTCGTAGACTCAACATCTTACTCCAGGTAAATAGTTTTAGGATCCGTCTGTTCTGCAATTAAAACGGCCAATGGGTCAACGGACGGAAAGAGCACATTTCCTATGTAAGTCTAGGTGACTTGAGAGTCTTTTTTTGGTGTAAGAGGAATATTATAATTGATATTGCCTTACTTATGGATCTTTTATAGTATTTCAAGATGTAGGAGGAGTAAGACCTTCTGTTGTACTCTTCTAGCCCCTTCTTGGTACACATTAATTTAACTTTTCATAAATCAATCATATTCTTTTACACTGTAAATGGGCAGACCAACTCTGGAGAATCTTCATCATCCTGAGGGACATCAGCTAGGTGATGCCATCAGTTTTAACTGATGTTTTAATTAGTTGGAATAGAGAAGAGAGATGGAAGATCGTCCCAGCATGTATTTCGTGGACCTTATGGAAGGAAAGGAATCAAAGATGCTTCGAAGACAGAAAACTCTATAGAAGACAAAGATGAACTGTTTAGCGCTTTACTATTTTTGGTGTAAACAACAATGTCTAGATAATATAGAATCTATTTTTGATGTCATAGATTACATTTAGAAAGCTTTTTGGTCTTCCTATTGTAATCATTTTTGCGTTCTGGGTACAAACACAGTTTGTGTAAGTATCCTTTTATACACTGCTTACCATTGTCAGAAAAAAAAGGTTGTAGGGTGTTCTTATATTAAGACAATAGGATCACCAGGCTCATCTCAAGATGATGTAGAATGTGAAAGCATCAAGGATTTCCACTTGTAATGTAAGCTTCATTTTGATTATGATCATCACGTTGATGCTACCTTTGATAAATACCAACATATTCTCATTTTTATGCAGTCGGAAGGAGAAGCCTTCATTTATTAATAGTGTATTTTTATAGTTAATACCGACCTCGAAAAACATCTATTTGAGAATAATTTATACAACATATTCCTACTTAACAAAGCCATCCGGGAAAGAAGGATAAAGTTGGACAGAATATCATACTTGTCTAATTTTCTCAATTCCTGTTGCCGCTATAAAGTCGGGAAGTTGAAATGGCTGTTTCTCAATGCCACGCTTCCCCTGAAAAACAAAATCAGTCAGTGAGATAGAAGCAAATAAAAAAAAGAGACACTAAGAGAACTCTATACAAATACTTTGTGTTGCTTATATGACTGTACTAGTGTGTACTGGCAATCCCATCACAACAGAAAATCTAACTTTGAACCAACAAATAATGCAAAGACAATTAAAATTATTAGAATTTGGATAGTAGAAAAATATTAGTCACTCAATCTTCAAGATGCTCAAGGGCAGAGAGCCGTTTTTTACAAATAAGAGAAAAGTGAAACCCCCAGCAACATACAGACCAAAAACAGACAAATGCATGTATCCCAACCCACTAAAAAATATACAGAAACATAGATATCATGCAAGGATTCTCCTTGCCAAACACCTACATGTTTGAGGCTCCACCAGTGTCACAGCCGCTCGCCTGCAAGAACCACATATATATACATATAAGACAAACCTCATTTATCTTCTATGAGCCCCTTCATAAACCAAACCTTTTTTTCCTATCAAGCAATTCTACTATTACTAGTTATTACATGCAGTGCAAGAGGTACACATTATTCTTCACTTTGATTAACCTTACGATACATGTATCACTAGTGATTACTAACCTGCAAAAATTTCCGTTTCTGACACCAGTGTCTTGGAACAGGAACAGTATTCCGATAAGATTTCAGAAATACCAGGAGCTTAGGGTCTGCTGCAGTAGCATCCCAGACCTAAACAAATAGACATATAATCAGTACCAAGGGAAAGTACGCTACACTTAGAGCCAAAATCCAGAGTCTAAACATCTATATAACTAGGAGTTATGTCGTAAAACAGGATATTTTACCAAGCCAACATTGTCATACTATCAAAAGTGTAGAATAAAACCTGCATGTCATGCAAAATTTACTTCCAGTACAATGAAAAAGAGGATGATTCAGAAGACGACAAGCAGAGAAGAAAGAAACAGAGGTGTATTATATCAAATTTTATCAAAAAAAATTATATAAAATTATAATTGTATTGGTGTCATACTGATCCTCGCCGTACAAAATATTCTGCTAGATTTGGCACTTCATGTTTTCTGCACAAGTGGGCTGGAAAGAAGACAGCACACAAGACACAGAAACCGCAGAAAAAATATCTCCCACACTAGCCCAAATTAAAGATGCAAATACCTTCCTTTGGATAGGTGATAATACCATGTATCTTTTTTTAAAAATGGCAGAATCCTCATAAAGTCATACTTACTAAATGATTCAAATCATAGCAATTGACACAACCAGAAAGCAGATTTGGGAAGGCAAGCAAAGAAAATTTGTAGAGCTAGCGATGGGCACAATCACAAAAGAAAGAACATAAAATGACAGGGAAAATCAGAACATTAGACATTTCTGTAAGGATAAAAGTTGATAACTCATTTTGACTCATGATGATAAATACACAGGCTAAATGCTAACAGTAAATAAAACTGCAGAGAGTATGTATGTCAGGATAATAACAATGAAACAAGCCTTCCATACCTCAACAACATCAGGCTTCATAGAGATTTGTTTCAGTTCTGCAATCTTCATCCTACGCTGAAGCTGAAATGAAGAAACAGTTCAGACTGAGACCTAACTGAAGGTAAGCAACTTGGAAGTAAAAAAACAATATCAACAGAAAGGAATGCTAAAAATCTAACTTTTTTCTTTTTGTTAGAGACACCCTTCTCCTTTTGCTGTGCATCCTCTTCTTCCTCCTCAGAATCAGAATCCGCCTTTTTCTTAGAGGCTCCATCAGCAGCAGTCTCATCCTTCTTATCATTCTCCTGAAGAATTTCAATTGAAAGATATTAGGCAAACTGGCTTCAGCAGAAAATGATAATCGCGGAATACATCTTTATACTTAGACCATTAGACAAGTGACAAGAGACCAACAGCAAAAAGTCCATGCAAGTGAACAAAGTTCTAGTTACCTCAGAACCAGTGGCATCTGTGAAAGTGAATTTTTCAAAAACCTTCCTGAATTCCTCATCGAACTCACCATTTAATTCGGCCTTCTCTGGTACATACTCCACTTCAACTTGAACCAAAGACTGCAGAAAATTGGGGAGTAAGGTCAAGATCAAATTTTAGGTAAATATGTTTTGAAGGTTAAAAAAAATCCATAACACAATAAAACAACAATAAACGGTGTATTTTAAAGACAATGGGGACCAAGTTTTTGCTGTTTCCAGAGTATTGTTACATTCAGTGCTGCTTCAAAGGTGAAGCTCGAAAAATATATGATTGAATAACACACTTCTTTCAGCAATTTAGCAACAAAAAATTCTAGAAGGTTCAATATTTCTACAGATATCACATTAATATCTTACGAAAGATTGCGTCAAAAAGGAGGCAGTGACACAAGCAATCCTGGTGGTCACCTATACCAGGACATCTATATCCTTTGCGGAGACAAATAGATTAACAGAATTTCATAGTTACCCGCTGAAGTCGGAAATTCATCAAGTATCAACTATTTTGTACACATTGAAACATGCAGATAAAATACAGTCAAATAATCCTCAGTATATTATAGTATATGAAGATTTACTGCTAAAACCAAAAGGTTATAACCTGTACCACTTCACTTGTGAGTAGCGACTTCTAAAGAACAAATGGTTTTGCTCATATCATATGCAAAACGGAGATCAGTACCATCACATCACCTTTTACAGCTGAACAGAAAGGACGTAATTATGTCAAAAGACTCTAAAAATCCACAAAGGGTGTATATTCTCAATAAAGCAGTCCCGTGAAAGAACAAAGGAGAACAGGGAATAGACACACACACTAGTGTCAAATTTTTTATAGGTAACTTAATTTTCTTCCACATCAATTTATTTTGTGTGTGAATAAAAAAGGTGTTTAGGCCAGCTTTCGGCCCACCGAAGTTTTAATGCAATGGCATAAAAATTCTTCCATCCTTTCAAATTCCAAACTATTTTTAAGAAAAGAGATTGTCCAATTTTTGTATTGTAGCAATAACTTTATCAAACATATAGTGATACATAAATATGCAACATACATCTTTTTCACAGTATAAGGTACCCACCTATATTACTTATTAAGGAAAGATAAAAGATTAAGGATGCCCACTATTATCATTACTATAAAGTGTTGTTAAATGCTCGATCAAGGTGCAGCTTAAACCCTGAAGTTAGGTGCAAACTTGGCCTCACTTACATTTACCTGTGCAATCACTAAGGCATACACCTTATCACTCATAAGCACTATCTGAAAAAATGGTACTAAACAATGATAAAGGTATAATATAATGAACTTTTTATTGATTAAAATAGAAACTTAGAAATTTAGCATAAGAAACTAGTACTAAGGCAGAATTAAAAACTTAGATTTGGGTCTCCGCATAAACAAATATCAACGTCTAAAATCATTTTTGAACTTACTTTACATGATTGAGAATCCCATATTTCATTTAATTGCAGTTCTCAAATTCCTTTGTCCCAATAATTATTATCTGTACTTATTAATATACCCGCAGTGAAAGCAAGTGAGAAAACAAAAAGGATCCCATTCATTGTTGTCAATATAGATGCTGCTCTGCATGACGATGTTCATGTTCCTTACGCATTCATTTTTTTCATGCACTATGTCTGTGTGTGTTCAATGTCTTTTCGTTGGTTCATCGCACCCTTGTTCAGTGAAGCGCACACTTTATAGTCCATTGTACTTAAAAGCCCCCATCAGATTTGACACAAGCTACGTGGTACACACGCTATGTCCTGAACATCTCTGATTGGGACCAAAATGGTGAAAGAAGTTCCCTGAACTTATTCTAGTATATGTTACAATGATGACATAATCTAATTACCCTACAACTATGGACAAGTTCAATATGAAACCCATGAATAACCAATGACACACATGTAGTCACATACGCTCTCATTATTTCCATTCTTACCATTCCCAATTGATGAAATTCGTTTCCTGATTCCAATTAGTGGATTTCATACTATATCTAACGTTGGCTCCTCCTCCTCTATCCTGTTTACCCGAAAAACAAAACATAATAAGTAGTTCATCTTATTCTACAGTTTCAAAACTACCACAATCACTAGAAAACTCACAAAAAGTGCATAGTAACCTACAACTGACTCAGGTCAACCTTTTTTACACTAAAAGAGCCTCAACACTTCAAGCTAAGCAGCTAAGAAATTCTTCAACACAAAACCCTAGTAATATCAATCCACAAAACAAATACCTGAATTGATTCATACAGATTATCTATTTCCCCAACAAAATAACTCATCAACAACACTATTCGAATTATATTCACCAAGAAAACCAGAACACCGTATACATAACATTGAGGATAAGCAGAAAGTACCTCCTGACGATCGGAACTTTCCTTAGAGCTATCCTCAGCCCCGCCGTTTGCGTCTTGCGCAGCATTATCACTATCTTCTCCATTGGAGACCTGAGATGCCGCCTTGTTCTTCTTCTGCTTCCGCCGCCTACGGCGCCGTTCGCTTTCCTTCGATTTCTTGGAGGCGGCGTTAGGGTTTTGAGGTCTCAAATCGCCGTTTGAAGCAATGGTTTCTGCTACTCCGTTTGCTACTTCAACCGTCATACTATTCCGTCCGTTTGGGATGAAAGTGAATTTTCAGTTGTGATATTTTTCCGGTGAAGCGGAAGAGAAAGAAATATGGAGGGAGTTTGGAGAGTGAACGAGAAAATATCAGAATCGTTGCAAGTGATCGTTGGGCTGAACTTTTAGGAAAAAAAAATAGTTGGGCTGCACCGTTTCGTGTAGCCTTCGGCTTACATTTAAGGGCTTTTAACACATTTGCGCTCTTATCACGGAGTGTGGAAAAATATCAATCTTTCTAGAAAACTAAGAAATTAAAATATATTTTAAAAAAAATAAAATTATGATGGATGTTTAATTATGTGTTAGAAATTTATAGGCCAACTATACAAAATAAAAATATATAAAGATATAAATATAGAGTGAAAAAGATAAATATCGTCTTGATCCATCAATTCTTCATGTTTCTAAAATTCTAGAATAAAATGAAAAGACAAAAATATCCTTGATTCATCTCAAGAATTCTAGAATGAAATTAAAAGTTAATTATGCTCATAAAGATATACATATAGAGTGAAAAGACAAATATAACCTTGATCCATCAACTTTTCATATTTCTAAAATTCTAGAATAAAATGAAAAAACAAAAATATACTTATTCATCTCTAAAATTCTAAAATGAAATGAAAAAACAATTATGGTATTGATCTCCCAAATCTTACCTTTTTATATAATAGAAATGATAAACAAAGTAGGGCAATACGTTAAGATTTCTGGCCAAATGAAACTATACAAACAATCCTTTTTTTCATTTTTTTTGTTTTGGTTGGTAGTAGAATCCCTATTCAAAGTCATAACAATTCTTGTTTCTTTTTTTCCCTTCCTCGTGCCGTAATAACCAATAGGGTGGTGCTTTACATCATAGGATTTAGAAAAAACATCTTTGACCCACCAAAGCTGGAGTGCCAGACTCACATTGGTTTGGTATTTTCACAATCTTTCTTCTTCTTTCCTCAGATCTAGGAATAGTCTTTCCCACAGAGAAAGAATTGAAGGAAACTACAGATCCTAGATTTTAGACATTTAAAGATACAATTTTCTCTTTCTTTCCCCTTTCTTGTTCATATGATATCATCGTATGAAACCAAGGGGAAAGAAGGAGAAAAATAAACAAATCCCCAGAAGAAGAAGAAGAAGAAGAAGAAGAAAACAATAGAAGAAATAAACAAAACCCCAGAAGAAAAAGAACAATCTTTTTGGTTTGATTAGTATATAAGAGGAAATTGATATAGAGAAATACAGAAGAGAGAAGAAGAGATGGCTATCCAAGAAAATGGGAATGGGGGTGTTCTGAAGTATCAGAGGATGCATTCTGATGCAATGGAAGAGGATGGTGTATTATCTGAAGAGAAAAGAAATGACGGCAGCAGAAAATATGTTTTGGTTTGTGCCATCTTTGCCTCACTTAATTCTGTGCTTCTTGGATATGGTTGGTATATCTACTACTTCTCCTAATAAATGTAGTGCTTATTCTTGTCCTTTTTTGTTTTCATCCCTTTATCTGTTCCTTCGACCTTTGTATTATAATTCTCTTTGCTTTACCATTAGTTTGGTTTTTCTGCATGATATATCTTTTAAAAGACATACATTTAGAGAGGCAAGATTCATTTATGTTGTGGATTAGGATTTCTGTTTGAACTATGATAAGCTTGGAAATAAAATGTTTTCCTTTTTATGGATTAGGATTCTGTTTCTGCATCATATACTGATTCCTCAGGCTAGAGGACACTGGATTACGCTGTCTGTCATTGTGCTTTTTTATTTTTTATTTTTGTGTCATCATAAAGCTCCAAGAGTTTAGTAGATATTCACTTTTAAAATCTACCCTCTAAAATAACCTTATAAATACCTCCTTCTGAGCTCTTGACAGTTCAAATGATTAATCAGAGCAATTTTTGCTGATCAGTGTCTTTTACGTTTAGCATTTTGGTCCCACTTCCCTTTAGTGATTCAGCATAATGCCAAATGCTTTTGGCATATACCTCAGTGTTTTAGCTGGTTACGTGTTCAACTCAAAGCTAGAATCTAATAGGAATTATTCCATTTACAGATGTTGGTGTTATGAGTGGAGCTATTATATTCATTCAGCAAGACTTGAAAATTACTGAAGTACAAGAAGAAGTCCTTGTTGGAATCTTGAGCATAATTTCACTTTTGGGGAGTTTAGCAGGAGGAAAAACTTCAGATGCCATCGGCAGGAAGTGGACCATGGCTTTTGCAGCCATTGTGTTTCAATCTGGTGCTCTTATAATGTCTCTTGCTCCTGACTTCAAGGTGTTAATGATAGGCAGGTTTTTGGCTGGAATTGGTATTGGTTTCGGGGTCATGATTGCACCTGTTTATATCGCAGAGATATCACCCACGGTTGCTAGAGGGTCTTTCACTTCCTTCCCCGAGATATTCATCAATCTTGGAATTCTTTTAGGTTATGTTTCAAATTATGCCTTTTCTGGTTTATCCCCCCATATAAATTGGAGAATTATGCTTGGCGTGGGGATTCTCCCCTCAGTTTTTATTGGTATCGCGCTATTTGTCATTCCAGAATCTCCAAGGTGGTTGGTGATGAAAAATCGGATCGATGAAGCAAGAATGGTGCTATTAAAAACTAATGAAAATGCAAATGAAGTGGAGGAGAGGCTAGCAGAAATTCAGCAAGTTGCAGGGCATGTTAATGCTGAGAAGTATGAAGAGAAAGCAGTGTGGCGTGAACTGCTAAATCCTTCACCTGGAGTTCGAAGAATGCTGATTACAGGTTGTGGTATTCAGTGCTTTCAACAGGTCACAGGTATAGATGCAACTGTGTATTATAGTCCAACAATTTTTAAGGATGCTGGAATTAAGGGTAACACTCAACTCCTAGCTGCAACTGTTGCTGTTGGATTCACAAAAACAACATTTATCTTGATAGCCATATTTCTTATTGACAAAGTTGGTAGGAAACCTTTGTTATATGTTAGCACAATTGGTATGACTACTTGCCTGTTTGGCCTTGGCCTCACACTTTCTTTAGTGGGGAATGGCTCAGTTGGAATCAAACTGGCAATTTTATGCGTATGTGGAAATGTAGCATTCTTTTCCGTTGGGATTGGTCCAATTTGTTGGGTCTTGACATCTGAAATCTTCCCTCTAAGACTTAGAGCCCAAGCATCGGCTCTTGGTGCAGTAGGGAGCAGGGTTAGTAGTGGTGTGGTTGCAATGTCTTTCCTCTCCGTTTCTCGTATGATTACAGTAGGAGGCACATTTTTTGTGTTTGCTGCTATATCAGCTCTCTCTGTTGCTTTTGTTCATAAATGTGTTCCAGAAACAAAGGGGAAATCATTGGAAGAAATCGAAATGATGTTCCAGAATGATAAGCCACAACAAGTTGGTGAATTGGAGCTTGAAGATGTCAAACATCTAATGCAGGACACAGTGAAGGGGCATATCATATCATAGTTTTACTTTTAGCAGCAGCGAGAAGAAAGTTGGCATTTGCTCTTGAGACATTTATTTGATTTGCAAGCTTCATAATATTTGTGAAGAGTTAGATGCATCACGCAATAAGATAAAGATATAAACAAATCCAAAATTTAATACTCATTCACCGTCAGGAATGAGGCTTTCTTGTATCTTGATGACATTGATATTTGATATCTAGAAACTCAGAAGAATACATAGATTTTCTTTTCCTGTTTGTAAAAACAACAGAGTAGTGACGGTGAATATCTGTATACAGGTTCCACTTGATGCCTCAGACTTTTACTGTACCATTGTTTCCTTTCTCTGTTTCCATGGCATTATCGCGAGTTAGTGTGGATTACATAACCATATATGCATTTACCCATAGCAATAAATGTTATCCATGCAGTACTTCTAGGCTATGTTGCTCAGACTTTCTGAAAATGTCAATCGATAGGGGATCCGACGCGGGTGCGGCAGCACTTTGGAGAGTTTAAGCAACACAACTTCTAGGATTGATGGTTTACCCTTTTTGTGTACGTCATGGCTGAACCCGTGAGGTATGCCTAATCCATGCATCATATACGACTCTCTTATCACTAGATCAATGCCCCGGATGGTGGTTTATGGTTAACTTTTTAATCCTTTTTTTTTTTTTTTGCGCTTTTAGTCTTTAACAAAACCTGCAGAAATCAGAAGGTTCTGACATGGGTAGGATGAATAACTGCAAATGAATAGAAGTTGTTAAATGCTAATTAGCAAGTCAAACTTTTTGGTCAGTCCTCAATGGAAATTGGAAAATGAATTAAATGATATGCCTCCTTTTTTCCATCTATACTGTTCATCCTCTTCTAAGGTATTTACATTTAGAGAATGATTACTAGCAATTATTTTGAGCATTCTGGAGTAATTGAGTTGGGAGTACACTGAACAGATAGACCTGAAAGTGAAAGCACTTAAAGGACCACATGCACTAAATAATGCAGAAAACAATGAAAAGGACTGGCCATCAAAGTTTCACCAGCTAAAACATTAATACCCTTTTCTGGGGCCTGTAAGTTTGGGTAATTTCAAGACTTTGTCACTCCAAATACACCAATTTGATCAGCAATGCAACCGGAGAAAGTGAACGAAAAACTGACAAAAAGACGAATGTAGGTTGGCCCAAGTGTGGAGTTGTATCTACTCAAAAGACAGCAACCATGTGCCGCATATGCATTTCCTAATAAACTTAACCAACACTGCTTTAATCCCAAATTGAACAATCTTAGGAAAGTTTATTTAGCCATTGACTGCTAGATTAAATATTAGTTGATCTCACATACATTCTTTTTTGTGTTGAAAGCAGAGAATACAGGATCACCACCTTCCCCCACCACCACCGAAAGGGAGAACAAAATAGAAGACAATAATCAAAGTGTCAAGCGTACCATTCTAGAACACATGCATCACAGAGAATAATTCTCCTGGCCTCTTCAGAGAATCTCAGTTTAATGACATTATTCTAGTCTTGAAGAGACAATATGAAAATCAATACAGGATACAAGTTCAGTTATAATGAAGTAATGTAGTTAGTAAAAGCTCAAAGCTCATAATCGGTGTCAAGAAACCATCAAAGAGCAAGTGTCAGACACAGTTTAATCCTGATCAAGGAGCAAAAGAAACATTACTCCTAAATAGTAGTCTCAGGAAAGTTTGAAGGAGCTGCAGATTCAATATGTTTGGTGGTCATTTTACTTAAATTAACAGATAGAAGGAGAGATGAAGGAAATTTCCAAGTATTCTTCATGATAATCCTGTTTCTGCTCAACAAAATAGTTGTGCACCGAGTAAGGATATATCACTGAAGGTGGTTACATCACAATACCTCCATGACTTTTCTGCACAAATTACATTCACATGGAACTAACAAGATAGACTTATGAATTATTAGTGTTTTTAGGGTAGTTTCTGAATAATTCTTAGACTAATTTCAGCACAAACTTGCTTACTGACCTAATTTCATACAGGTAGCACCATCTCCTGACAGATTAAGAGGGAAACATTTCACTTGCTTCCGTCGAACTAGCATAATTTCATGAACAACAATGTGAACGAACTCTGGACCAAAATTAAAGTAAGGGCAAGAGCTGATCAGTAGTAGCTCAAAGGTTTATTCAATGGATAAGCTAACAGCACCACATTACATATGGTGGTCCTGAATCAATTCACCAGTTGATAGCCGCCCTCCCAACTACTCTTGTAACTTTGATATTAAAGAAAACTGAAGTTTTTGCCAAAGCCAAACGAAAAAATAAAGATATTTATCCAATTAAATCGTGGGGCCAATAGCATTCCAATCGATGGGAAATTTGCAGTAATTCTGCTATTCTATCTTTGTATAATTTGTTCAATCACATAGACAATGAAGTAGAATACGTGGATCCTGCATTATTTCTGTGCCACCTAAATTTCTTCAAGACGACCTATGTAATGAACTTAGGTGGTCCATAATCCTAAGCAATTAATGAAGAATAAAACATGTTGATGTGATTTTTCGTGGTGTATACTTACAACTTTGATGAGTAAGAATTGCAGAAAACACAACAATCTGACATTATATGTTGGATTATGCTTCCTTGTTCAACCTCAAGCTCTCTACTCTGCTTGTTCCAAAGATGCACAGCCAAACTTTCACTCTGAATTTGCCGGAGTTTCGAGAGCAACCATCTCGAATGAGTCTCGTTCCTCGGCCCAAGAAAGAGACTACCAATCCTATTCCAATCAACTGGATAAAAAGCCATCGGAGGCAAAACTGTGAAATTGTATCCATCTCTTCCACTTACCCTTGACACAACCCTTGAAACCAAGTAAGGGCCATTATGACCCCATTTGTTCCCATCAAACGTAAGTGCAAATTCTTCAATGAACTTGTACAACAAAGGATGCCTCTTATCAAAAATCATGACAGCATTATTTAACCTGCTCCAATTTCTTGTTTCAACATCAATAGTTTGAGCCCCAATTACATTTCTTAGCTTCCCAAAACTCTTCATCACTATAACATCAGTATCTAAATAAATCCCACCAAACTTGTACAGTAAACCAAGTCTTAGCAAATTTGAGAGGTTTTGACCTAAAGAAACTTCCCCCGGGTCTATATTACCCTTCATTAAGCTATCAATCCAGGCTTGAGCAATAGTATTTTTAAACAAGTAATCGAAATCAGGTGAAATTGCAGTTACCCTTAACCCTTTCCTTAAGAAAGGCTTTAAGACTTGCATTCCAGTTGGAGAATCCATTGAAGTGGACATAATGACCAAACAGCCATTAGGGTGTGTCTTGAACAAACTCTCCACAGCGAACTGTTCCCTTTCACCAAAAGTTTCAATGGAAGAAATCCAAGTCATGAAGAATCGAAACTTACAGGAAGAATTGGATGATTTAGAACCAAAAAAACGTTTCATTCTGATTGAAAACTCATTGATTCTGACCCCTGAATGATGAACCTTCACCAAAGACTTCTTTCGCTTTCTTCTGGGACGATAAACCACTGAATTATATGTGAAACCCACCAAGTTTGGATTTTTGCGGGAAATTGTCAGCTGGGTGTTTGGTTTTACAAGTGGGGTTTCCTCTTTCACTGCATATATCACACAAGATGAGAGTTTAGCTGAAGAAGATAAAGAGACCAACTTTCTTGATTTTCTGGCGACATTTTCGGTTGAAAAGCTAGAGATCTCCGGCGAGGAGTTGGCCGGAACAGGGACTTGAACGTAGAACACAGTGGAACTATTGTAAGCTAAGAGAAAAAGCAGAAAACAAGTAACAATTGCACATAACGACCTCCTAGTCAACTGGAACAAATTAAAACTTGAGGTTCTCTTAGCAGTACTATTATTAATGATACCATCCATGGTCTTCTCTTGGAAATGAAAAATGTCTCCCTTTTCATAGCTGACGTCTGAAGCATTTTTCAGCTGTGAGAAAGAGATGAAGGCGAGAGTTGAGGAAGTTGAAGAGCATTTTTTCAGTGGTGGAGGCGGCAAAAAAAGTGCAGGAAAATTGAAAAAGATGTTTTTCTTTGTGTTTGTTGTGTTGTATAGTGTGTGGTTTTTGGAATTTTTAGAACCAAAAAGGATCACTAGTGTATGTGAAAAAGCTCTTGGGTTTTGAGCCTGTTTTGTACTTTTATGAGATCTAAGGAGAAAGAGAATTAAATGTAGTAGAGTTGATTGATTGGCTCTCAGGCTATGGTAGCTTTATGAAGAACAAATTCCACATTGCATTGATTCTCTATTTCCCTTTAGATACTAGGTGTTGTTTGGTTCTAAGGAAAATTATATTGAGAATGATTATATTCGAATAAATTGTTTTTAAATTGTTATTTTATTTTTTTGGCAGAAATAAGCTTTTTGATATTAATTTTAATCTTAAAATAAATTATGTCAAAATAAATAATCAAACAAAGAATATGAAATTATGTCTACCACAAATATAATTTAAATAACATGAATTTGTACTTAAAGAGCAAAAGTTCATGCAATTTAAATTGTGCCTTGAGGACATAATTTCAATTGCATGAAATTCTGGCTCGCAAGCACAAGTCCAATAGCATGAAATTATGCCTATAAGGTATAAATTAAGTAACATGTACTTGTGCCTAAAAGACAGAAATTCATGCAATTCAAATTGTGTCTAAGTGGCATGAAATTCTGCTTCATAGGCACAAGTTCAATAACATTAAATTATGTCTACCAGACATAAATTCATTAGGAAACTTGTGTCTATATGCAAAAGTTCATGGAATTGGACTTCTGCCTACTGAACTTATGTTTTGCGAATTTTTTTGAATTGCGGTTTTTTAAAAAAAAAATAAAAAAAATATTAGGGGTATTTTTGTTCCCTTTTTATTACTTAAAATATTAAAAGACAAAAATTAAAGACTATCAATTTGAGGGGTAAAAATTAAAGACCACCTCAAAATAGGGCAATCGGCGCAAAAACTTGATTTTCTTTACTCTTTATGATCAAAGCAAGAGCAATTTTGAAATAGTTTGATACACGAAATAAGATGAAATATTTTAAAATTAAAATTGAGATAAAATGCATATTATTTTTTATTAACTATATGAATTTTATTTCAAACTTATTAATAATGAATATTTTATCTTATTTCATCAAATTTAAAATTATTTTATCTTACCTTTCAAATGTGATAAATTAATCTAAAGGTTATAATTTTGAGATAATTTAAATCAAATGATTCTTAGGACCCGGTTGGTAGGCTATACTAATTAGAAATAATTTTTTAATTAAAATTTAGTTCAATCAATACATTATTTGGTTACTCAATTCAACTTAATTACACTTAATATATGGATTGTTTATATATCATAAGGTGTATTATTTTATATCAAGAAAACAACCGGATAGTAATACAAGGATTGCTAATATCTGGACAAGACCCCTAAATGACTAAACTATCCCGCAATTTCTTTTCCCAAATTTCTTTATACAAAACTTCAAGGATATATCTAATTTTTAACACAATAAATCAAACACTTAACAAAAAAATAATCTTAATATTAAAATTCTTATATTAATAATTCTTGTATTTTACTTGTCTTTCTACCAAACGACCCCTTCCAATTTTAACTCTTCCCTCCAAAGCGATTATGGTTAGGGGTGGGTGTTCGGCTCATCGGATTGGATATGATAATTTCGATTTGGATATTCGATTTTCGGATTAAAAAAAGTATAATTCAAATCCAATTCAAATAAATTCGGATTGGCGGGAAGCATTCTCGGCCTCCGACCTAAGATGCGGATTTGAATTATCAAGAAAATAAAAATAAGTAAATTTTTAAGAAGGAGTTAAAAAAATAAAATAAGCGAAATACAATAAGTGGTTCATCAATGAAAATCAGAATATAAAAAAGTAGACATTCAAATAAATTAAAAAAATTCAACATATAACATATATACATTAAAGACTTATATGTCTACTTAATGTAACTTCTAGTTAAGAGATGTCAATTAACACCCCTCGAACAAGAGTGGCTCCGCAATAAGGGACAATATGTGTGAGTAAACATTCATGTATGCTATATAGCTGTACATACCGATTGGTGTGATGATCCTAGTAAATTTTTGTAACATAAATCTATTATTCAATATATTAGATTCATTAAAGGAAATCAGTGTCTTTAATTCTTTGAAGCTATTTAAGATCTTATTGTGACCAGGGGTATCCACGGGTTGGTTAGGTTCAGTTACCGGTCAAAATCAAAATTAAATCATATTAATCAATTTTAAAATTATTAAAATCAAATCAAATTAATTAAAATATATATATCGATTTGGTTGTTATCAATTCGGTTCGGTTATTTATCACATATAAAAATAAAAGAAACGAATAATAAGCATATGCTATTTTAGGATTCCTACAACATGGGTGCACCACAAAAAAAAATTATTAATCAGTTTTAAAATTATTAAAATCAAACCAAATCAACTAAAATATATATTTATCGGTTTGGTTGTTATCGATTCGGTTCGGTTATTCATCACATGTAAAAATAAACGAAACGAATAATAAGCATAGACGATTCTAGAATTCCTACAACATGAGTACACCATTAAAAAAAAGAAAGAGAAAAATGTATTAAGTGGGACATGATCCCAAATACTCAAGGTAAATAACTTAATCTTCAACCAAGTGCACCATCTAGCTTTCTTGTGACACAGGTGCCAACATATAATATTATACCAATTTCAAAAAATATATACATAAAATATCAAATTTTATGCAGAGACCACGGGTTTCCGTGTCCCTTTTTTATACATAAAAATCACCCTTGATAATAAGACTACACGATCAATTGAAAAACTACATTATTAGAATGAATAGATGAAAGAATAACCATGAATTGATATGTATATAGATCAAATATTACTTGTATATCGCATGAAGAACCAGCAAAATAACACCAACATTAATCAGAGCACGGTACTTCTTATGGTTAGTTGTTTTAACCGTTTTATCACACAAGACAACAACACAAAATTTTATACATCTAACAAAACTTTATTTAAAGTTTTAAATTAAGTAAATACTTTTTCAAAGCAGTAACTTTGAATGCAGTATATTGATTAGCTTTGTTACTTAATTGCAAAATATGAACTCTCTTCCTCAACTCAACTTTCTAACATAAAAATAAACAAAAGGGAGTAGGGTCAAAAATAACCTTCTACCTTATTTATTAGCTAATTTTGTTCCTAGTTATACTATAGGGTCAAATATACCTCCGCCATTAGCAAAACATGTAAAAATACCCCTCAGTTTGATGGAATGCCCCAAATTAAATTAAAATATCCGATTTCAATTAAATTACCCTTTTCCCTAAGCAAAATCCATGGATGCAAAGATAATAATCTTCCTCAATTGAACTTCTCGTTAAGAAACATTGCCGCAATATTTTCTTCGATTAATTTGAACAAAATCAAAATCAAATCAAATATTATCAATTTTTAAAAATATAAAATCAAATCAAACCAAATAAAAATTGATTTGATTTAATTTTTATCCAAACCATAAACACCTTAATTATGACCCATATATGAATATATCATTTTCGTATAAGTCATATCTGCTTACCTAACTTTCTTTGAGTTCCAATTAGAAATTTATAATGCTACAAAATTCACAAGAAAGAGGATGAAATTGTAATCTAGTAGTAGTAATATGTAACATTTAATGTTAAGTATAGTTTTATAACGGCACTATTGGATCATAAAATTACTATATTGTATTCACGCAAATAGTAAAAAAAATGAAGACAAAAAAAAAATATACATAGGCAAGACGAGTCGAAAATAGAGAGCGGAGATATAGTGTTATATAGGTTTGGCGTCGAACCGAGCTCAATCGATTCAGATTTGATCAAATTTTTTATAGTATTGAGTTAAGCCCAATTTGAACGAGTTTGAGTTGACTTTTAAATTTTTAGTTCTGTGTAGTGCTACGTTATTAAAAAATTTAATGTAAGATAACTTGATTTAAAAAATATAAGTATCAATAGTTTAAATAGATCATTGCATTTAATTTGACTGAATTATATACTATGTTAGTCTAAACTAGAATTTAATATAGATGACGTTAACTTAATATTGAACATGGAATAAAACTTTCAGGAAAAAAAAAACGAAAAAAAAAACAATAAATTCAAAAAAAATTATACAATATGAAATTTATTTAATTTAAAATATTAATTATATTTTGTAATACCCATAAAGCATCTTAAGTTGTAAGGTATATAACAAAATAATTGCACCAAATTAATAAAAAAAAAATATAAAATTATAAATAATTATAATAAATAATAATTATTGAATTGACATTTTACTTAATTAAAACTAATGGATGAATTTTAGTTTTAAAGTAATCATTACATGATCAAAACGAGTTAATCGAGCTGAGGGAAGCCGGCTCAATCAAACCCGAGCTTCGATCGAGCCGAGCTAAATACACGCAAGTCGAGTGAAGTCCCGAACCGGCTCAACTCCATGTCTCCTAATGTTATGTATTCAAACAATACAAGAACACGATCAACCACGATCTACACATATGGAAAGAAAAAAAAGAAAATTGAATAATAGTTTACTAGTATAGCTGTTATTTTGTAATTTTTTTTTAATAACTAGATTGATATCCGTATATATAATTAAATATCTGTTATTTTTCGTCAAACACAAATATCAATTAATTTTTTCCACTAAAACTCAAGAAAATAAAAAGACTCGCTAAAAAATATTTGTCTCTTCAAGGAATTAGAACTTTATTCAATAATATTAGTTCTATATTTTAGTAACTACTTACTCATGTCACCAACAGTGACAAAAAAAAAAACTATGATAATTATGTCTCAACGTATCAAAGTCGTATTTATTTTTACCAAAGTCAATTTATTGTAGACTTTAAGACTCTAAGTTAAATAATTTCAACATATTTGTAAAGTTTCACTAGAAGACCATCTTTCTTCAATATAAAATTACTCTATTTTGTATAGTGAATAAGTTGGAAATTATATTTTTCTTTCTCCGAACTCTCTATTTCACTATTCTCACTTCACTGCACACTACAATATTTTTTCACACTTCTCATAATTATAATATATAATATAATAATTCTCATTGTTACAACTCACGAAATAAACACCTCTATACATAAATATATGAAAATTTTCATAAAATGAACATGAGAATAGTTGAATATTAAATAAAGTAGACCATGGGATAGTGATTACAATATTTAAGTCTTAGTGGGCCTGTAGAGTAATTAGTTATCGATCACAACATAATTGCACTATCACTTTCATATCGATTTATATAATACAAAATATAATACACTTTAATTTTATAATTTTAATATTAAAATATATATAAACTCCAACATTATGCAACTTCAATAAATGGACTCAAGGCCAAGTGTTGTATAGGGCCGAAATTGAGAAATAACCAAACGCCAATAATTTACAAGTACACACACTAAAAAAAAAAAACAAGAAATGTGTTTCTTTCTTTCTCTTTAGGCATGTGATATTAGTAATTTACTGGCACGGCTAATTTGAAATTCATATTAATATACTTACCAAGAGGGGTAAACATGCTCTCTAAGTTCTTTTTTTTAAGAACTTGAATACGGAGACTTTTTTTCTGCTACAATGTGACATGCAATCGAATGAAATAAATTTTAGTAATATTTTTAACAAAAAATACAACTGCTCGTATCTACTCACTCTTTGACCTACTTGTATATAAAAACTAGTCAAACACTTTGCGCTTCACGCGGTTATAAATAATATCAATAAATTATTTAAATAATTTTTTTAAAAATAATTATCAATAAAAAAATTCTTATAAAAGCATTTTTTTATAGGCTCCTAAAGATTTATATATAAAAGTCATTAACACAATTTTTAATTTTTTATTATATATTTATAATACTTTAGTACATATTTTTTGCACATATTTCTGCACCTCATAATGTTAATTAAGTAATATAATTAAATAATTCTAAGCCTTTTATAATAAAATAAATAAAAAATTAGGATATAAAATGACCACCCACCTCCCCCTACCCCCTAAAAAAAGTAAAAATAAAAACTAGAATAGAAGGCTTTTTTAATCTAAGAGAATTGTCATGCAGACATATTTTTATACTGTCAAATGAATATGCAATATATATCTTCATATATATCCATATCAGCAAATCATAGTTACTTAATCATATATTTCTACTTTCATTTATAACTTAATTATAATAAATTAATATAATTGATATAAGTATTGGATGTTCATAAGTTTTTAACTATCCTAAGAGATTCTATCATTCCTTGAAGAATTATTATAATTTATATTAATCGAGCGACTTTATATTGAGTCTATATTTGACAAATAATAATTTATTTGAAAAGACATAGTTATTTATGAACTTCAAATACTAAGAATCATAATATATATATATATATATATATACTATGAAACATGAAGAGAGAAATGTGTGACACCATTTTTCTTATTTTCTTTTGTTTCTCCTTTTATTCTTTCTTCAATTCTTTTCTTAATTTTCTTCCCTCTCTACTTAATATTTAAAATTTAAAAGAAACAAAAGTTTCTCTTCCTTTTTCAATATCCAATTCAATTTACCTCTTTCCTTCAATTTTTCTCCAAAATTTCAAACAATAATTTCATCACATCATTTGATCCTTCTGCCATCCCAAAAATTCCCCATCATCTCTTATAAATCCAAAGAGTCCACCAATGAAATTCGATACAAAATTAATATAAAACTCCTTGACACAAAGAGGTTTTTTCTATTAGACATTTGATATTCATATTGGGGCCCTAATTCGCGCCATGTAAGACTCATTTAATGGGAAAGCGTTTCTAATAGAATTTTTTTTCATATATAAGGGTCGAACTCGAGACCTTTGATAAACATACCAGAGGTTTATCTATCCCGCCACAACTCTTATCCATCATCAATACAAAGAGTTAATTGCATATAAGACATATTTTGGGGAAACATATTAAGAAATTACAAAGAATTATTAGTTAAGAATTTCTTCAAAAAAAAAAAGCAATGGTAAAAAATCACGATAATAAGTAATAATTTATATTCTATTTTTTATGGTATCATAATGCAACACTTACTGTGGAATCATTGTCAAGAAAAGTTCACTAATAATAATGAAACATGCCAAAAATTCTCTTTCACCTTTGCTAACACCTGCAACATCCGAAAAATATGAATTTCTTCTAGTATTAGACAATACTTAAACATAACATAAAATCTCTTCATCTTGTTTACCTTTTCATTTAGTGATAAATTTACACATTTTAACTTATACATTTAGTAGCTAAAACTAAAAATAATTAAATTTATATAAATAACTGTCATCTTTTTATGATTAAAAAAATATTAACTTTTATTTTAAATATATGAATTATAAAGTATCATTAAAAAAAATTAAGTAATGATGGATATTAATGATTTAATGATAAGGAATATGAAAAGTTAGAGTAATGATAATAATAATTAAGAATTTTATTTTACAATGAAATAAATAAAAAAAAATATAAGAGAAAAAGTTTAAAAAAATAACCCCCCCAAAAAATAAATACTAATGATAGCCTAAGAGAGGTGCCACATCATTTTTTTCGAAACGTTCCTTTATTATATATATAGATTGTGGTACCATTGGATTCCGGAGAACTGTTAATAAAATTAGAAGAGGGAAACAATTTCTGTAATCTATTTTGTTGATTTGAAGGAAAATGAAAGTATGAAATATGTCCCATTACACGTGATTTTGCTTCGGAAGAAAGAAGATTCGATCTCATAAAATTCAATTAGGAGTGCCAAATTCACAAATCCAAAAAAAGTTCAAGTAACTCGATCATATCGTTCAAATTTTAATAGGTTGGGCATAAGATGCATTGATAACGGGTTAAGTTTAGACACAATCCAACGCCCATAAAATTAAGTATTTTAAATTGTAAGTTAACACTTTTTCGTCTTTTTTTCGTGATCAAAGTCTGAACTAGAGAAAGAATAGATTTAACGATAATTAATGCTAAATTAATCAAATTCAACTATTAATTTTTGAGTAAAAACAGTTGAGTTAAATCCTTTTTCAAAATAACAAAAATTCTCATGCATTTTTAAACAAAAATAGTTCTCTCAAATATTCAATCAATCCAATTAATGCTAAACCAATCAGATTCAAATTTTTTATATTGAAATAATTTAGCACTTGAACTGTAATGACAACTTCTTCTTAATTTTGCTATTGAACTGTGTTCACTTAATTAATTACAATGACAACTTCTTTCATAAAAATTAATTTTATTAATTGTTTTAGGTTTGAGTGACGTTTGAATCCAAATCGAGTTGCATTTACATCATAGAAAAAAATAAAAAGATTATTATGAGAAAAAGAATAAAATAAAAGAGGCTACTGTAATTCATGAAATTATGAGGTAACTAGTGCAAGTTTTATCTCCAATGTTTTTACTTAGTAATTTTTCACATAAATAAAAAGAATTCTTCTGAATTTTTTTTTTGGTTTATATAATATGCTTAATTATCTCGACTCAAAAAATTTGCTGGTACAAAATTATAATTTTTTGTAGTATGTATGAAAATTTATTTGAAAATATTTGGTTGAACATGTTAATTGATATCCAAAAAGAAAGAAGAAAAATTGGGAAAGTTGGGTTGAACCCATTATTTAGCCCATTTTAGATCAGCCTATTTTAGCCCAAGTAAACTTTGGATAAAGTTAGACATTGACTCATTTGATTCACCCCATTTCAACCCGCTAACTTCAGCCTAAACAACCATTTGTCACCCCAAGTAATTTTTTTGTAATGGGTGCCTTACATAAATATTTCATCCATATTTCAATTTTATTCATTTAATATTTCTTTGATGTTATTGACGGCCCAAATATATGTTATTTCTAGTTTATCTTTTTCTATACTTCTCTATATATAAAAATTTCAAAAATTATCCCCTAATAATTCACTCATGGTTCGATAATATGGTATCTTAAACATAAAGGAATCACACCAATCTATCCTGAATTTGGCGGTCAAAAGCTATCCCAAACGACTATGTTACAAGGGAGGTCATGTGAAAAAATAACTCAACATCGGGATAATAAAAAATTGACACCCCCTGTTTCTATTACTTTTCGTTATGAAAACAAAAAAAAATGAAAAAAAAGAAGATTGTTTTATTCAAAACTCCAATTTTGATATCAATTGTAACACCACAAAAGTTCCTAAGATCAAATTCTAGACATAAAGCAGAAAACCAGAAGAGATGGAACCTTCTTCACAAGATGACCCTCACTATGACTCATACTGAGGAAGGACGATTCGTGGGTTGGAGTCGTGGTCACAACAAGCATTCCAGGACCCAAGTCAAACCATACACCATGAGTCAAAGGAAGACTCATGGTATATAGGGCGACTCATCCTGTCAGCTCGTGGCAAGACGTTCTGCAAATCTGCAACTTTGTCCCAAGGACCACGAGAGTAGACCACGAGTTGTGGTATCAGACCATGACCCATCCTGTTAGGTCGTGGAATGAGAATTAGAATGCGTTCAAGGTGACCTAAGTGACCACGAGTCGTGGGTTGATCCAGCGACTCATTGGTACTGGGCGATAATTTTTCAATACATTTTTTCAAGGGTAGTTTCATAATTTACTATACTTTTAATCCTAAATTAGGTAATTTGGGGTTTTATTAAGGGGTTTTAATAGACTATTTTCTCATCTCTCCTCATAATAACGATCATTCAAGGAAATTTCACCTCTCAGACTCTCAAGAACACCTAGGACTTTTCTCTTTCGAATTCGTGAGTTCTCAAGCAATAGGCAAGGAATCATCAAGTCCAGGTATGCGGGATTATCAATAAGGATTTTCTTTCACCCTTATGCCTAAACTCCAAGCTTCAATTCATGTTTTCATTATAATTATTCAAGTGTATGATTTTTAGGGCTAGAACTCTTTTATGCAAAAACTCTAGATTATGATGTGATATGTTCTTCCATGATTTCTATATGTATTTTGCAAGTATGTCGGGTTGAATTCTTTGAAAAACTCCTATAAATCCCTATACTCAATTTAGCATGATGTTATACCCCGTAAGATTTTCGACACTTAGATGGCCTATTCGCATGGTGATTGAGCATATTTGAAAGCCCTACGTGCTAGAGAAAGACCCGGGAAAAGATCGGACGAGAAACCTGTCGAACCATCGCGGAAGGAGCCGCGGCAGAGCCCCTCCGCGATGGCAACGTGTCACGGAGGTGGAGCCTCCACGTTGGCTCCGTGACACGTTGGCCTTGTCCAGGCCCAAGTATATAAAGCCCCACTTCGGTTTTAAATTCATTAAAACTTATAATTTCCAGTGAAACAGAGAGGAAACAACAGAGAAGAGAAAGGGACAAAGGGGGTAATATAATTTTCATCCGATTACGCTGCTAAACGTTGTCCAAACTCAAATTAACCTCAGATACTGAGTTATTTAGCAGCAGAGAGCATTCCTACGGATTTAGTTTCGTAAAATACGGCCGACGAATCGTCGAGCTACCGAGCTAAGGTAAGTAGAATTACTCCAAACTAGTGTCTATGTGTTTCTAGCGGTGAAGTGAATATTTCTCTCTTCTGGACCTCTGAAAAATAGCGAGTTTTCGACCGTCTTTCGATAAGCCTAAGTTTAGGCTATAAATTACATCGAAGTGACGTTGTTCATTTAAAATAAAGTTATATTTGGTATTAATTGATATATTTATGAATACAGTTGGGAGGAAATAGTTGAAGTACCGGCCAAGCCTCGTCCGACAGACGGATAGTTCGAGGATAAGGTATGTAAAGCTAGTTTCCTCGGCAAGTTAGTAAATCTCGGTATAGTAAAGCAATTTAAAGGCCAGTAGAATGTTCAAAAGTCATGTGTTGTGTTTGTTACGAATGTTGGTACGATATTAGAAGCATCAAGTTATAATTAGCACGAAACTTGTTAGCACGACATAGATTCTAATACAAGTGTTAGGAACTGCACAGCATGCTCAGTATATGATGTAGTACAAAATGTCAGGACATTATCGTATTCAGTTGAAACCCAGTAAAGCAATGTAATATCTGTAAGACATCTCAGAAGTAGAATGATAGGTTAAAATGAAGTTTAGAAAACATATTAGAAATAGCAAATCATGTTACTATAGAAACTCAACATACAGTATGGTTTTCAGCAGAAAGACTATATCTTGTCCAGCATTAGATTCAGTACGATATGGCAGAAGATTATATATTATACATGCATACTATTGTCAGTCTCAGCATGTGTTAAGTATGTACATATTACTATTACTAGCTCAGCATATAGTATGTACAAATACTTTACTACTATTAGCTTCAGTATATGGGATATGCAGATAGTATTACCAGTTGAGACCGTTGCATTGTTTTGGGGTTGGATTACCTAGCATCCATGACCGCCCCAGGGTTAATAGCTGTATCGACTCGTCCGCTAGAGGACGAGGATACGCCGCTCTACGGAGTGGCATGCTGTCCCACAGGGGACGAAGATGGGATGCCAGTTTTCCCCATATTGTGCCTTGATCGGCCCTTACACACCCCTGTCGAGCGGATACGCCTGGGTGTTGATTCAGGAGTCCTTCGGACTCAGATGCAGTTATAGTCAGGGGCTCAGCGAGCCCAAGTGCATACCCAGGGGACCGGCAGGATGCTTATAGCGATTATAGGAGATGGGATGACCGGGGTAGGAGTATAGATTCAGTGCTGGTTGTACCTCCCGGCTTATGGGGGCCGGGTAAGGTTTGTGTGTGCTATATTATGTTATGTTATGTTATGCCATGTTATATTAGACACGAGTAGTTTGGCAGTAGAACGATATGTCTCCAGGTATGACTCCTACTCCTTCCAGTATAATTAAGAGAATGTATGATTTACATTATCAAACAGTTAATCTATTCCTTCCTACTTCAGTTTCATCAGTTGTATTGTTGTTTTCAGATATTTCCTTCAGTTATTGCTTTACATACTCAATACCAGTGGTACTGACGCCCGGTGGGGTGCTGCATTACTTGCCTGCAGGTACTCATAGACGAGCAGGCGATACCTCGTGATTTCTGTCAGCGATTGAGTATTCAGCTCCTGTCATCCGGAGACTGAATCCCAGAGGTGTATTTCGTTTTCTTTTGTTATACAGTACGGGTAGGTCGGGGCCCTATCCCGATCATTTCTGTTGCTATTCCTAGAGGCTTGCAGTCTGTATATATTTCCCTGTTGTCAGTTGAGCCGGTCGTGTGAGGCCGTGCAGTTGTATAGCTGTTAGTACTATTATCTCTTTTATGTTGGCTGTGTGGGGCCATAGTTTGACAGTAGTGGTGACCTTGCCGGTCACGTAGCTTTCCAGTATTTCATTGTTAAGTTACAAATAACTAGACAGCATGGTGGCCTTGTCGGCCCGCATAGGTTTCCCTATATTGATATGTTTCTGGTTAGCTGTCAGCACAGGTACAGGTGGCTATAGGCCTAGTCGGCCGGAGGCTGTATTTACAGCCGTCATATAGCCCGTTGTTTCCCTGAATCTGAGTTAGAGCCATCCAGGCACCCGATGTGCTCAGGCTCAGCAGTCTAGCAGTTCAGGTCCTAGTAGGGCACCAGGTGCCAGTCATACCCCCCAAGGCGGGGTGTGACAAACTTGGTATCAGAGCCAGGTTGTATCACAGGGAGTCTGCAAGCCGTGCTAAGTAGAGTCTTGCCCATGGATGTATTGTGCACCACATACTCTGGGTAGGGGGCTGCAAGGCATGATAGGATGGTTGTCTTTTATTCTTATTCAGTCGTGCTGTAGAGCGGTACAATATAGGGTTAAGTCCCTAAAAGCTTACTATATTCTTTGGTTACAGATAATGTCAGACCAGCGACATCCTATCACAGGCCGGAGCTTAGATATTGCTGCAGGGGAAGGCACCAGCAGGATGCCTCACCCTCGTTTAGAAATAGCCCGGTCAGAGGGCACTACAGAGGCATCGTCCTAGCCTTCTCAGCAGTCTCCACCACATCAGGAGCCACTAGGGGCGACACTACCTCCAGCAGTCCCTATACCGACCCCTTCCGACCAGGAGGTTAGGAGTGCGGTAGTTATGTTAGCACAGATGATGGCTGCTCAGCGTCAGCCGATGCCGTCTACAGTTGTGGAGTCGTCAGAAGGGCCCGGTAGTTCGAGGGTCCGAGAGTTCTTGGCTTTGAATCCCCCACAGTTCACAGGTACGGACCGGACAGAGGACCCTCAGGATTTTCTGGATCAAATGCAGAGAATTTTCAGGGTTATGCATGCCACGCCTACAGAATCAGTTGAGTTGGCAGCATTCCGGTTATGAGACATCGCCGTATTGTGGTATGAAAGCTGGGAAAGGTCCCGAGGGAGAGATGTTTCCCCTCCGACCTGGTCCAGCTTCTCAGGATCCTTTCTGGATCACTATTTGCCGCGGGAGATTCGACAGGCCTGGGTAGACCAGTTCCTACATCTGGAGCAGGGGGCCATGAGTGTTCGGGAATATTCCTTGCTGTTTGATTCCTTGGTTCGGTATGCACCGGCCTTTGTTGATACCATGGCATCCAGAGTACACCGCTTTATCATGGGGTTGAATCCAGAATATATTGAGACTTGCATTACGGCTACACTGCGAGAGGACATGGACATTTCTCGAGTTCAGGCATTCGCTCAGAATATTGAGGGCATCAGACAGCGGCATCAGGAGATCAGAAGGGCCCATCAGGAACAGCGTCGCCAAGACAGGCCAGTTGAGTTACAGAGGGAGGCTCGGGGAGGACCCAGGCCACGATTGTTAGATAGGCCGCCTAGGCCCCCGCCTCCGCCACAGCCGCAGGGGGGTAGGTTCAGCCGCAGGGGGCAGTCAGAGACTGGTAGAGGCTCGCAGATGGCAGATTCACCATTACAGAGGAGGACGGAGCAGCGTAGGTATACTCTACCGCTCTGCCCTATATGCAGTCGACGCCATCCTGGAGCATACAGGTATGGTTCCACCGCATGTTATATTTGTGGCCAAGAAGGCCATTTGATGAAAGATTGCCCAGCCAGAGGTCGAGAGGACCGGGATAGACAGGATAGGGCATCTATAGGGTCACGAGCCACAGCATCCTCGGCAGGGCGCAGGCCCTCAGTTTCAGCAGGCAGGGGTCGGGGCAGATCAGAGGCCTGCAGTACAGGTGCGGGTCCAAGCCGCACATATGCCTTACCAGAGAGGCAAGATTCAGAAGCGTCACCTGATGTCGTGACAGGTATGCTAACTATCTGCTCACACCCTGCTTATGTATTGATTGATCTAGGGTCTACTTTGTCCTACATTACTCCATTTGTGGCACGAAAGTTTAGTATTGCACCAGAATTATTGCAGCAACCCTTTTTAGTATCCACGCCCGTCGGTGACTCTATTGTGGCTAGCAAAATTTACCGAGGGTGTACAGTAGAGGTTGCTGACCGTCAGACCACAGTAAATCTGGTCGAGTTAGAAATGATAGACTTCGATGCCATAATGGGTATGGATTGGCTAGTACCGTGCTTTGCCAATGTTGAATGTTGGACCAAGACGGTCCAATTCCACTTCCCAGGAGAAGCAGTGCGAGAGTGGAAGGGCAGCACCGCTACGCCAAATGGTAGGTTTATTTCCTACCTTCAGGCGAGAAAGTTGATATCTAAGGGATGTATTTACCATCTGGTCAGAGTTCAGGATGTCCAAACAGGATCTCCGACACTCCAGTCTGTTCCGGTAGTGAATGAATTCCCTGATGTGTTTCTTGATGAGTTACCTGGTATTCCCCCAGAAAGGGAGATAGATTTTGCTATTGACTTCTTACCGGGCACTCAGCCGATATCAATTCCTCCCTATCGTATGGCTCCTGCAGAACTCAGAGAATTAAAGGAGCAGTTGAAAGATTTATTGGATAAAGGTTTTTTCAGGCCGAGTACTTCACCGTGGGGTGCGCCAGTTTTATTTGTGAGGAAGAAAGATGGCTCGCTCCGAATGTGCATAGATTATCGGCAATTATACAAAGTTACAGTAAAGAACAAGTACCCGCTTCCCAGAATTGATGACTTATTTGATCAGTTGCAGGGAGCCAGATACTTTTCTAAGATTGATTTGCGGTCCGGATATCACCAGGCTCGAGTACGTGAGAGAGATATTCCTAAGACAGCGTTCAGGACCCGATATGGACATTTTGAATTTCTAGTCATGTCCTTCGGGTTAACGAATGCCCCGGCAGTCTTCATGGACCTGATGAACGGTATTTTCAGACCTTTCCTGGACTTGTTCGTGATAGTATTCATTGATGACATTCTGGTGTATTCTCGCTCTGAAGCAGATCACCGGATTCATTTGCGGACAGCGCTCCAGATCCTCAGGGACCGCCAGTTGTATGCTAAATTTTCTAAGTGTGAATTCTGGCTTAACTCAGTGGCCTTTTTAGGGCATATCATGTCGGATGCTGGTATACAGGTAGACAAGCAGAAAATAGAAGCAGTTAAGTCATGGCCTAGGCCTACCACTCCGACTGAAGTTCGTAGCTTTCTAGGGTTGGCAGGATATTACAGGAGGTTCGTTGAAGGGTTCTCGACCATTACGGCACCTCTAACCAAATTGACACAGAAAGCAGCAAAGTTTCAGTGGACAGAGGCATGCGAGCAGAGCTTCCAGGAACTGAAAGACAGATTAACCTCCACCCCAGTGTTTGTATTGCCGGAAGGCACAGAAGGCTATTCGGTGTACTGCGATGCATCAGGCATCGGGTTAGGTTGTGTGTTGATGCATCATGGTAAAGTGATTGCATATGCTTCCAGACAGCTGAGGAAACACGAAAAGAACTACCCTACCCACGACCTGGAATTAGCCGCAGTGATCCACGCCTTGAAGATATGGAGGCATTACCTGTACGGTGTCCATGTTGATATTTTCACAGATCACAAGAGCCTACAGTACATCTTCACTCATAGGGAGTTGAATCTACGGCAACGCCGCTGGTTGGAGCTGTTAAAAGATTATGATGTGAGTATTCTATACCACCCCAGAAAAGCTAATGTAGTGGCAGATGCCCTGAGCCGTAAGTCAATGGGGAGTTTGGCGTATTTGCGACCTGAGAAGCGAGAGTTAGCTAAAGAAATCCATCAGTTAGCAGGTTTGGCCATTCGAGTAATGGAAACAAAAAATAATAGAGCGGTAATTCAGAATTCTGCTGTGTCATCATTAGTTACGGAGGTAAAAGAACGACAGTACGAGGACCCTGACTTGGTCCAGCTTAGAGATAGAGTTCAGAAAGGTAAGGAGTCAGATTTCCAAATGACTGAGGATGATGTGCTACGCTGTAAGGGCCGCCTCTGTGTCCCAAATGTTTCAGGGCTTCGGGGGCGGATCATGCATGAGGTACATTACGCTCGCTATTCCCTCCATCCAGGAGCGACGAAAATATACCACGACATCAGAGACATCTACTGGTGGCCAGGTATGAAAGCTGAAATAGCTGAATTTGTATCTAGATGTCCTAACTGCCAACAGGTAAAAGCAGAACATCAGAAACCGGGCGGTTTGACGCAAGATATAACGGTGCCTATGTGGAAATGGGAAGCGATAAATATGGATTTTGTAACAGGATTACCCCGTACCAGACGCAGAAATGATTCCATTTGGGTAATAATTGACAGGCTGACAAAATCAGCTCATTTCCTACCAGTGAAGGCTACCTTCTCGGCTGAGGATTATGCCGAATTATATATCAGAGAAATAGTTAGATTACATGGCGTGCCAGTATCCATCATTTCAGATAGGAGAGCACAGTTTACAACTAGATTCTGGCAGTCGTTCCAGAGGGGTCTGGGAACACAGATTAATTTGAGCACAGCATTCCATCCTCAGACAGATGGGCAGGTTGGACGCACAATTCAGACGCTCGAAGATATGTTGCGAGCATGTGTGCTGGATTTCGGTGGTAGCTGGGATGAGCATTTGCCGTTAATTGAATTTGCTTATAATAACAGTTATCATTCAGCTATCCAGATGGCGCCCTTTGAAGCATTATATGGGCGAAAATGTAGATTGTCGGTGGGCTGGTTTGAAGTGGGAGAATCAGCGTTGGTTGGCCCAGACATTGTTCGGCAGTCAGAGGAAAAGGTCAAGCTTATCCGAGAAAGTTTACTAACTGCTCAGAGCCGCCAGAAGTCTTATGCAGATATGCGGCGCAGAAATCTAGAATTTGCGATAAATGACTGGGTATATCTGAAAGTGTCTCCGATGAAAGGGGTGATGAGATTTGGCAAGAAAGGCAAGCTTAGCTCGAGATTCATTGGGCCATATCAGATTCGGCGAAGAATAGGCCGAGTTGCATACGAATTGAACTTGCCTCCGGAGTTAGCATCTGTTCACCCAGTATTCCATGTATCTATGTTGAGGAAGTTCGTAGGAGACCCTTCCACGGTTGTACCAGTTCAGGATGTCCAGGTCACAGAAGAGTTAGCATACGAAGAGGTTCCAGTAGCTATCTTAGACAGACAGATTCGTAGGTTGAGGACTAAAGATGTTGCGTCTGTCAAAGTATTGTGGCGTAACAGGAACCGTGAGGAAATGAATATGTGTTTCTATGTGGTGAAGTGAATATTTCTCTCTTCTGGACCTCTGAAAAATAACGAGTTTTCAACCGTCTTTCGATAAGCCTAAGTTTAGGCTGTAAATTACATCGAAGTGACGTTGTTCATTTAAAATAAAGTTATATTTGGTATTAATTGATATATTTATGAATACAGTTGGGAGGAAATAGTTGAAGTACCGGCCAAGCCTCGTCCGACAGACGGATAGTTCGAGGATAAGGTATGTAAAGCTAGTTTCCTCGGCAAGTTAGTAAATCTCGGTATAGTAAAGCAATTTAAAGGCCAGTAGAATGTTCAAAAGTCATGTGTTGTGTTTGTTACGAATGTTGGTACGATATTAGAAGCATCAAGTTATAATTAGCACGAAACTTGTTAGCACGACATAGATTCTAATACAAGTGTTAGGAACTGCACAGCATGCTCAGTATATGATGTAGTACAAAATGTCAGGACATTATCGTATTCAGTTGAAACCCAGTAAAGCAATGTAATATCTGTAAGACATCTCAGAAGTAGAATGATAGGTTAAAATGAAGTTTAGAAAACATATTAGAAATAGCAAATCATGTTACTATAGAAACTCAACATACAGTATGGTTTTCAGCAGAAAGACTATATCTTGTCCAGCATTAGATTCAGTACGGTATGGCAGAAGATTATATATTATACATGCATACTATTGTCAGTCTCAGCATGTGTTAAGTATGTACATATTACTATTACTAGCTCAGCATATAGTATGCACAAATACTTTACTACTATTAGCTTCAGTATATGGGATATGCAGATAGTATTACCAGTTGAGACCGTTGCATTGTTTTGGGGTTGGATTACCTAGCATCCATGACCGCCCCAGGGTTAATAGCTGTATCGACTCGTCCGCTAGAGGACGAGGATACGCCGCTCTACGGAGTGGCATGCTGTCCCACAGGGGACGAAGATGGGATGCCAGTTTTCCCCATATTATTCCCCGGGTGTTGATTCAGGAGTCCTTCGGACTCAGATGCAGTTATAGTCAGGGGCTCAGCGAGCCCAAGTGCATACCCAGGGGACCGGCAGGATGCTTATAGCGATTATAGGAGATGGGATGACCGGGGTAGGAGTATAGATTCAGTGCTGGTTGTACCTCCCGGCTTATGGGGGCCGGGTAAGGTTTGTGTGTGCTATATTATGTTATGTTATGTTATGCCATGTTATATTAGACACGAGTAGTTTGGCAGTAGAACGATATGTCTCCAGGTATGACTCCTACTCCTTCCAGTATAATTAAGAGAATGTATGATTTACATTATCAAACAGTTAATCTATTCCTTCCTACTTCAGTTTCATCAGTTGTATTGTTGTTTTCAGATATTTCCTTCAGTTATTGCTTTACATACTCAATACCAGTGGTACTGACGCCCGGTGGGGCGCTGCATTACTTGCCTGCAGGTACTCATAGACGAGCAGGCGATACCTCGTGATTTCTGTCAGCGATTGAGTATTCAGCTCCTGTCATCCGGAGACTGAATCCCAGAGGTGTATTTTGTTTTCTTTTGTTATACAGTACGGGTAGGTCGGGGCCCTATCCCGATCATTTCTGTTGCTATTCCTAGAGGCTTGCAGTCTGTATATATTTCCCTGTTGTCAGTTGAGCCGATCGTGTGAGGCCGTGCAGTTGTATAGCTGTTAGTACTTTTATCTCTTTTATGTTGGTCGTGTGGGGCCATAGTTTGACAGTAGTGGTGACCTTGCCGGTCACGTAGCTTTCCAGTATTTCATTGTTGAGTTACAGATAACTAGATAGCATGGTGGCCTTGTCGGCCCGCATAGGTTTCCCTATATTGATATGTTTCTGGTTAGCTGTCAGCACAGGTACAGGTGGCTATAGGCCTAGTCGGCCAGAGGCTGTATTTACAGCCGTCATATAGCCCGTTGTTTCCCTGAATCTGAGTTAGAGCCAGCCAGGCATCCGATGTGCTCAGGCTCAGCAGTCTAGCAGTTCAGGTCCTAGTAGAGCACCAGGTGCCAGTCATACCCCCCAAGGCGGGGTGTGACACATGATTTTCTCAAATTAAGTATAATTTCGAATGATTTTCAATACTAAGTATCATGGTTGCAGAATCAACACTTTGCATGCTAGTTCAGTACTTCAAGAAATTCAGTAATTTACATGATTTTTAAGCTAGTCTATGCAAAGCCTATCATATTTCAGATGTAATTATGAACACCTATGTATATTTTGGGAGTAGTATTTAACACCGAGCAGATACAGGTTTAGATAACCCAAGTCCCATAACTACGTGCAATTGTAGGTTAAAGGGGTCCTCGCCAGTTGAGCGTGTATCCCTTGCCCCAATGGGCTAATGAGTGAATTCGCACCTTCATGGTCCTTACACTTGGCAAGGTATGAACACCCTCCTGACCAGGGTTACAGATTGGACTCCATGACGCTCACTTAGAGTATGTCGGTTATGAGAACCTCCCACTCCCACAGTCATGAATATATTAAATCCATTACTTTATAGTATTTGTACATGGCCTATTGATCAGTATATGAATTTACTTTATGATTTGGACTTTCTCAGCTCCAACTTTTATGTTTTAAACCATGGGTCATTGTACTCTAGTTTATGATAAATCTCACGTTTTATTTCGATAGCATAATTATGATTTTCAACATGATGTCCTTATCCTTATATTTTACTTATTTCACATACTCAGTATATTCAAAGTATTGATCGCATATATTGTGTCAGATCGTCTCATGATATAGATTCGGGTGTTCAGTTTCAGTGGTTAGCTACGTTCTAGTCCCTGATCAACTTAGAGTTAGCGAGTCATCATCATCTGAGGGCGAGAGTTCATTTCATGCTACCTTTGTTATTTTAGTTATCACTTTATGTAGAGCTAGTTGGGAACCTGTCCCTTCAGGTCATCAGTTGTCAGAGGCTTTCAGACAGAGATGTTTAGATGTTCAATATGATGGTTCTTATGTAGTTTCTGTTCAACATTTATTGATATTCCAGAACCAAAAAAAGAACAGAATAGTAGGTACAAACTTGATAAATAATTTTATTATTATAATTTATTTTTCATACTTAAAATTTTTTGTTACAAACAATAATAAATTTAATATACAATAAGGAGAACAACAAACCCAACAAACAAGGAATATAAAACTCTCAGTCAAAAGCACCGAATGAAAACCCTAAGGCTGGAAACTGAATAGAAAGAAGCAGGTAACCATTGATTAAGATCCATTCAACTCTATCCAAATTCCAAATTTCTGTTTAATCGAGCAAAAGATTTACCATTAACACAATCGCGAAAGGGATAAAAGAAAGGATGGAGCGAGAGAGAAATAAGATAAGTACAATTGATTCCGCCGGGTAACGAGAACTTGGGGGAGGAGTTTGCCGGAGATGCGAGAGTAGCAAATTAGGGCAGAGCAGAAAACGGTTGGCAAAGAAGATTTAGATTAAGATCCCTCTTTTTATTTTTCAATTGAGCCCTAGTTTGGGCTTGAGCTATTTACTTTAATTGCCAAAAAGAAAAATTTTCATATACTGTATACATAAATAACACTCAATGTTACATGATATAGCAAGAGTTTTTAATCTATAAAATATAATATTAATTTTTTATGGATGTTAGTTTATAATGATGTCGATTAATGGTGGTGTTGTGAGTAGTAACTAGTAGTGATGATGATTAACGATGTGAGTTGATAATTGTAATTCGCGATGGTTGTTAATAGATATGGTGGAAGGTCCTGATAGCTAATGATAGTGAAAAACAAAGATGGTGATTGGTGATATATATTGATGATTAACGATGGTGACAGTTGATTATTATGGTAATAGTGATTGGTTGTGATGATTGTAAACGATAGTTAATGGTAATGACAATTAATTTAGTGATTAATAGTGATGATGGTTATGAGGTAAAATCTTTAAAATAAATATCTTAATGATATTAACACTTTATAAGAAATCTTAATCATTCAAATCTATTTAAACTTTAAAATTATTATAATATATTAAAAAAAAACACTTAAAAGGTTAAAATCTAAATTATTAAAATTCAGACTTAAAATAAATAGACTTAATAATCTAGCTGAAATGATCGAGATACTTTTCATTTTATTAAAAGGAACATGTTCAGATTTATTGTGCCACGTCAAATCTACAATATTCCCATGAGAAGTAGTAGAAGTAACAATTGAAAGATTTTGCGTACAATGGACCAGACTGATCCTTTGTATCAGTAACAACCATGGTAATAGACAATAGCTTATAGATTAAAAATATAGCGGAAATTGAAGTAAAAATAAGAAATTGAATTTCAATTTCAGGAACACATAGATATGAAATTACATGTGCAAATTCGAGAATCAACTATAGAAAATCGCTGACTCGTGAAAAACAAAGATAAATTTAAAATTCCGATACAATATCAAAATTAGGCTGAAGGAATTGAGCCTTCGCAGTAAGCACAAGATCAAACTTTGACAAAACTCTCATAGAGATTAGGACATGAAGAAGAGTGAATAAGAGAACTGCATTATGTAAATTGTAAAAATGAAAGCTCTATTCATTCCACAAATTCTTTTATTAGTTTTATACCAGAAATATCTAGGCTAAGCTTAACTAATTTTAAAAAATGGTTTGATCCGCGGATAAAAATAATAATTTTGAATAAATTTTATTTTATATTTAATTTTGAGGTACTAATTATATTAAAATAATAAAATTAGTAGTTATCTTATCCGGCATGTTAAACAAGGCCTAACAACCTAATAGCCAGCAACAGCCGGCCACTTAACCGAACAATACTCTGCAAAACACCCTACTAAAGCTTACATGATCGAACAATATAAATATATCTCAATGATTTCCAATGTTGGTCACTTTGCTCAATCTCCTTTCTCAACATACTGAAAGTTGAAGGAGAAAAATGGAAGAAATAGAGCACAAATACGTTGAAGTAAATGGGCTAAAGCTTCATATAGCTGAAATTGGACGTGGGTTTTCCCCAGTTGTGGTGTTCTTGCACGGCTTCCCTGAAATATGGTATTCTTGGAGGTACCAGATGATAGCTGCAGCCGAAGCTGGTTACAGAGCTATTGCACCCGATTTCAGAGGATACGGGTTATCGGATCAGCCACCCCAACCCGAGAAAACCACCTTTCTTGATCTTGTCGATGACCTCCTTGCACTCCTTGATGCTCTCAGCATCTCTAAGGTATTCATCTTCTGAGATTTTGAGATAAACAAGTTATTTCCCTGTTGCGTTAAGCTTAAAATTCATTCCTTTTTCCCTTTCCCTGGGGCCTGATGGCCTGCATCTAATTTTGGATTCAGCTTCCATTTTATAATATAAATGTTTGTATTAATTATTAGCTATATTGACTTTTAGTAGGTTTCTTGTAGATTTTAATTATATAATTATTGTTTTGACCCTCATACTCTGTACTCGGGATGGAGGGGGTTAGTATAATCTAGAAGTTTTGCAGTTAAAAGTATTTTTAAAAGAAAGCTTGTAAGGTAAAAAGGGAAAATTGATTGACTCCTCAATAGTGATGGGTTTATATTCTTTTGGGGATGGAGTTTGAAATAGTAAGGAATGGAAACTGAACTATGCAACTTGCACCGTCTCATAGAGCATATTGTGTTTTTCCTTTACCCCACACTTATGGCAGGTGCTATTGGAGGAGTTAGAACTTAATAGAACAAAAAAAGAAGTAGAAATCTCAAGTTAGGAGGATTATAAGAGAGCTTGAAGATGCTAAAGTGTCGGGAAAATGGTTTTATGATTCAACAAAGATGTGCAATCCTTATTTAAACGGGAATCTAATTGACTATTGTAAACTGATGTATGTGAAGTAGGAAGAATATGTTATGCTGTTTGAGTAAGCATAAACCGAATATAACCTTCTTTAGCTTTAATAATATAAGTACACTAGGATTGCAGTAATGTATTTTCATCATTTCTCTAGTTAGTTGCAACGTGTAAAAAAACTTCAGTCATTCTTATATTGTCTTTTTTTTAAGTTGCATCCTGAGGTTTCTACAAAACCGTATTCATTCTTAATTTAAGTCTTGGTTGTTATAGCTCAACCAAAATGATCTTTTTCCATGTTCTCGGTAATTTCAGTTGAAATAGGAACTTGATATATATTGGTGTTTACATCCTTGTTTCCTTGTACTACTCTCTCTCTATGTTGGATCATCTTTGTGTCTGCCCAATAATGTAGGCCTTTCTCATTGGCAAAGACTTTGGATCTGCTATCCTTTCCCTTTTTGTTCTTCTCCATGGGGAGAGAGTCTCTGGAATTATTACCATGGGAGTGCCATTTGTGCCCCCACAACCTCCCAAGTACACTGAAGGACTCCCCGAGGGCTTCTATATTTCACGATGGAGGGTATGTTTTTTCGCTCTCTGATTTACATTCCCCATGGTATCAATTATGGCTCTCCTCGATCTCCAAGAGATTTTACTTGCAGGAGCCTGGGAGAGCTGAAGCTGATTTTGGTCGCCTTGATGCTAAAACAGTAGTGAGGAATGTATACATTCTGTTCTCCAGAAGTGAAATACCAATTGCCGATGAAAATCAGGAAATCATGGACATTGTGCAGCCTTCAACCCCTCTACCCCCTTGGTTCTCCGAGGAAGACCTGGCTGCATATGGAGCATTGTTTGAGAAATCTGGATTCCAAACTGCGTTGCAGGTTCCCTATAGGTATCACAAATTTCTCTGTTTATTTGAGCCAGAAAATCCCCTTTTGACAGATTTTTCTCAATCCCCCGCTGACAAACAAGGATTTTACTTTGATGTCATTTACGGCCCTGGTTAGGAGAGACAGACTTAGGAAAGTAAAGTGCTAATTAAGCTAAAGCACTAACCTAGTTCCAGTGTTGTGTTTAGCATTGATGAATTGACAGCAAATTCAAGTTATAGGAATTAATTCTATGGTTGTTTAGCTACTGATCGCCGCCTCCTGATAGGCTGATATCATCTTTTCTCTTTTCTTTTCTTCTGGCTGATGATGAATTTCATCATGCAACAGGTCACTGCTTGAACAAGCCAACGTTACAGATCTAAGAGTTCATGTTCCAGCACTGTTTATTGTGGGTGAGAAGGACTATTTCCTAAAATTTCCAGGAGTCCAAGACTACATAAGTGGAGGACTCAAAAGTTTAGTCCCTAATCTGGAGATGGTTAACTTGCCAGAAGGAACCCATTTTGTTCAAGAACAACTACCCGAGGAGGTCAATCGTCTCGTGCTCGACTTCCTTACTAGGAATAGCCAATCTTGAAAATCATCTGTAAAGCTTTGTTGAATAGCTTTTAACAGCTTGGTTTGTTGCATCTGTCTATTTAGCGTGAGTCCCTCCCCATCTTAATTGATGCTCTATCAAGTCCTAGTTATTTTCTCTGTGTAATATTGTAAGAAAATAAGCCACTGACCCTAGAGTTTTTAGTCGAAATCTTCAGTATTAGGGTGTTTGTTGCAAGCAACTAAAGCATGTAAACTGCTACAACACTATAGTGTGATAATGTCCAGTTGCACCCTGCTTGTTAAAGCTGAAAAGGGATGAATAAATGTAAAACTAAATGCTCTTGAGACCCTACACTGCAACTGGATGTTCTGTCTACATATTCAAGAATTGTATTTTATTTCTAGTTTCACTTGTTTCCTAATGTATTTGACTTGGTAGAAACATATGTTAAAGACATCCGAGATAATGAAACAGATGAAAGTTTTATCTTCTTTGCTAAATGACATTGCTTGACAGCCCCCTGCATGAAGAATTAATCCGAATAGAAGCTCATTCAACTGCATAACTTAAAATAGTCAAAAAAATGTATATAATCTGTGTATAATTAGAATATAATTTATATATTACAGATAGAAAAAATAAATATTAAATTCGATCGGCTATTTCGGTAAAGATCCCTTTTTAAATCTCCTGGTCAAGCACTTCATTTCTGTAAGTTGGTTGGGATTTTAGCTCCAACCTCAGGCGTCTGATTTTAAGACTTTTTGAGCTCTAGTAGCAAAAGTGAGAAAAAAATTGTATGATTTCGAGCCAATGCCTTCCTCTGGAGCAATACATTATAACTATATATTTTAACTTCTAATTTTCATATTACTTTGCTTCAATTAACATGTAGATATTAATATTAATGTTTGGACTCGAAAATTTTTATCAGCAAACTCTCCAAGCTGCTGATATTATTATTAATTTTTAATATGTATTTTTTTTTCTGAAAATACCTTTTCACTCACCAACCAAATATCAGGAGCGGAGCTAACAGACGAAAGTGGATTTTATCCGATTTTTTTAAATTAAAAAGTTACACTTAATATATAAGATTAAAATTATCCTTTAGGTAGATGTTAAATAAAATTTTTAATAGAAATCTTGACTTGGCTATTGCACTAGAAAATATTTTCCGAAAAGATTTCCTCGTACAGTGACACATTCTTAAGATTGTTTGATTGATGGAATAAGGATAATAACTTCAGAAAAAAGTATGAAATTATTTTATTTTGGGTTAGTTATAGATATTAATTAATTTTGAGATTATTTTATTAGCTATTCAGTTAGGTAAATCATATAGAAGGGGAATTTTAATAGTTCAAGTGGTTGCCTACCGAACTTTTACTTTGCTAGTGAGGATTTAATTTCCTGTCTTATAATCTCTTCTCCTCCATTTTCCAAAAGAAAAACTCATATGGAAGTTGGAGTAGCTAATTCTATAAAATATCCCAATCCATAAAATATCTTTGTATATCTCATCCCGTGTACCAAATGATCCTTAATGTCGGCTTCTCTAATCACAATTCAAACATTTTCTAGAATCATTAGTCTCTCCGTCCTAAGAGTCCGTTTGGCCATGCGAAATGAAATCATGATTTGAATCATATGTATGAAATTGAAGTTTTGTTTGGACATGCAAGTTGAAATTTTTAAGTTGTATTTTTTTCTCACCAACATAAAACCCCATAAGTTCTGAAAATTATTAAAATTTTTCTAATTCTTATACAATCTTACCAAATAAATAAAAATTCATAATAAAGCATAATACGATATGTTAGAAAGTCATTCTAAAAAAAAACATTTATTAATCGAACTTTAATTCAATAAAAAGTAAAACTGAACTTGAGTTGTAGTGTACTACTCCTCCCACATAGTTGACAAACTTATATTGATATAAATAGTTAGCAAATGTTGCTAAGAGTAATAATACTAACAGAAAGTCTTATTTACATCTAAAATAAATGATTGGTAAATATAAAATGATGTATTTTTTTTATAAAATATAAATTTATGTGTCAAATTGTGCATTTGAATAAGTCTTTGAAATTCTAAATTAAGATTTTTTTAGAATTTGAGATTTATATTATGAAATTTTAAATTAAGTTTTTTTTAAAATACTATGTAAACTTTTAAAATTTGACTTCATGTGACGAATATTTTATTTTCCCGACAGTGCTTAGCAGAGATGCTGTTCAGAAATGACTGTACGCCAGCTGTCTTTTCTGACACATGAAGTAATTCATCAAGTAATATTATTAATATCCCAAACATGTACACTTCTTCTTCTTCTTCTTAATTTCCCAGCAAGTGAAAAAACAAAAGTGGGGGAAGAGAAATTATTAAGATGGAAGAAATAGAGCACAAATACATTGAAGTAAATGGGCTAAAACTTCATATAGCTGAAACTGGAAATGGGCAATCCCCAGTCGTTGTGTTCTTGCACGGGTTCCCTGGAATATGGTATTCTTGGCGTCACCAAATGATTGCTGTAGCCAAAGCGGGTTACAGAGCCATTGCACCCGATTACAGAGGATACGGGTTATCGGATCAACCACCCCAACCCGAGAAAACCACGTTTCTTGACCTTATCAATGACCTCCTTGCACTTCTTGATGCTCTTATTATCTCTAAGGTACATAACTATTCCCTTTCATCCATTTCAGTCATCCTGCTTATTTAAAAATAATAACTTATTCGGAATAATATTAAATTAAAATTTAAAAATAAATAAAAATAATTATTTTTTTAATTAATATTTTTTTAAAGACTATGTTATAAAAGAACATAACAAGTAAAATAAACTAGAAATACATGTATATTCGTCTTTCTGTAGTCCTTCAGTGTAATTTACGTAATTATGATATTTTACTGAGTATTATTTTTTAAAACTGGCTAATAAGATAAACGTGTTATATAAATTTGAGACAGTGAGAGTATAAAATTTTTTAAAAAAAGTTAAAAAAAGTATTAATTTGACTATTCATTATTTTTTTTGGCTTATACGTAATGATAATGTAGGCTTTTCTCGTTGCTAAAGACTTTGGGATTTTCGTCCTTTCCCGTTTTGTCGTTCTCCATGCGGAGAAAGTCTCCGGATTTATTACCATAGGAGTTCCATTTTTCTCCCCACTAACTCTCAACCTTCAAGGCCTCTCTGAAGGATCGCATCTTGCGAGATGGAGGGTATGTATGGTTTTTTGCTTAATTTTTTTTTTTTTTTGTGATTTATGTGCTATTGTTAGAGAGGAAAATATATTTAAATTTTTTATGATTGAATGATTAAAATAATTTTGAAAAGAAAATACTCTTAGAAAAATAAATTTAACTTTTTTTGTTAAATAATCACTCTCGATAGCTATAAACAGTACTCCATTATAATTTAAATCACTCCAAATTCGAATTTTTAATCAAAATAAATTATAATTTAAATTAATTTACAAAAATAATATATTTTTTAAAAAAATTTATGAAACTAGAAGAAATGTACTTGACAGTAACGTATTATGTAAAAAAAATATTTTAATTGATGTTAATATTGTTAAACATAAATACGTAACTGGAAGTAGAGGTGGGCATAGTTTGGGCCAATCAGAAATTCAAATCGAAATTCAAATTTTTTGGAATTTTGGATTATGGATTCGATTTCGGATTTCATTTTTAAAATTTATAGATTTTGGATTGGATATCGAATTTAGTATTATGCATTTTTGGATATCCGAAAAATCCGAAATTTTTTATACCTTATATTTAACCCTACTCAATTACTCATATCATATGTGTCCAATACTAATAAGTTCAATTTTCAAGATTCAATATATTAATACCTACGATCCATCACAATATTAAATCAATATGAAATTTTCTCTTAATCAGATATAAAAATGTAAAATATTTCATAAGCAAGTAAATTTTATAATACACCGGCATGGGTGGTAGAGTCACCTCTCTTCTTGTTAATTGTAGAGAGTTATAAATTTTACGGAGCAAACTATTAGGTGGATTGAGGTTGTTAATTGTTATGGTCTACCTAAAAAGCTCAAAAGTCAAAATCAAAAATTCGAAAAATCCAAACCGATTAATCCGAAATCAAATTTAAAAAATCTAATCCAATCTGAATTTATTTAGATTGGATTTGAATTGTGTTTTTCTTAATCCGAAAACTGAATATTCAAACCTAAATTCTCATATCCAATCCAATGCCCCGAACGCCTACCCCTAACTGGGAGTAACATTTTATGCCTAAGGCATAATTAACAGTACATTTTATTAATTCATTACCAAGGATAACGACACTCTTGTTAGAACATTAAAGTCACAACTGTGAGTCGTGTTTTAAGGCTAATACGTTACTGAGAGTAACGACTATATCAAATCCTGCAAATTAGGAATCTTTCTGATTGATTTATCAATAAAACGTTAAGTAAGAAAAAAAACAGTGAAGTAATTATCGTTGATGGATTATGTATATTCATTTGATTATTAGGATCCTTAGAATAAAAATAATTTTTTACCTAATACGTTACTGCCAAGTACGTTTCTTCTAATTTCATAAAAATTTTGATAAATTAATTTAAATTATGACTTATTTTGATCAAAAATTTCTCCAAACCCACTCCTTTCTCCCCCACCCCATCTCGATAACCCCCCGCCCTCGCGTAGAACATAGTGTTTGTCTAAATAAGAGATACATTTTAGTTTCTTAAGTATTAGTAAATTCTTATTTCGATACTTATAATATACAATTAACACAGTTAATTTTAGAATAATATAATTAATTAACAAAAATGTGTGTATTCATTTATGCAGGAAGTATGTTTTATTTAAATTATTTTATGAACTATATTATTCTAAAATATTAAATAATAAAGAATGCTTAAAATTATACATGGGTATTAAATAGTCATGTAGATATTCAGTAAATCTGCAAGACTAGCAAGCAGAAAGATGAAAATTAAGCGCGTCACTTCAGCTAATTAAAAGTTCAGTGTGATTAGTCAAATGCCACGACGATTATATTTTCCGTTAATTTGGCAAATATTAAAAAGTAAGATCATCACTTTTTTCACCTCTCTCTTGATCAATCTGGGAGATATATAGTACTTTTTTGATATATTCGATAAGCATTAAGTTTAAAAAATATAAAGAATTTTGCAATTTTTTAAAACTATTCTTAAAATAAATAAATTTTTAAATAGATCAATTTACACGATATTTTGCCAAATTAAATAAATGAAGCTCAATATAAATAAATATTGATAATATCATTAATTATTTGTCAAATAAAGAAATATATTATGCTTTTCTAACTGACTAAAGGGAAAAACGTGTCAGAGACAGACATATATGTTTGAATTGTTTGCAGGAGCCTGGAAGAGCTGAAGCTGATTTTGGTCGCTTTGACACCAAAACAGTAGTGAAAAATATATACATCCTTTTCTCCGGAACTGAATTAGTACCAACAGCAGAAGAAAACCAGGAAATTATGGATCTGGTGCAGCCTTCAACCCCTCTGCCTCCTTGGTTCACTGAAGAAGACCTGGCTATATATGCTGCTTTGTATGAGAAATCTGGATTCCGAACTGCTTTGCAGGTTCCTTATAGGTAACACTAACATTTAAATATATGTTCTATTTCAACTATATATAAAGTGGCGGATTCAGAATTTTCATCGTAAAAAAATTTGAAAAATAAAAATGTAGCATCTGAAATCTAAACTAAAGTTGAAACCTCAAGATGAATTTTAAACCACTAAATCAATCACTATTCCTGTGTGTTTAGGGATTTAAAATCTATATATATAAGTAAAAAATAATTTTAAAAAATTACCTTTTATACCCCCGGTTTGGATGAACACGCTTGCATCCCCTAAATCCGTCCGCAGATTCAGAAAAGTAAGTCATTTTCCTGATTGTTTAATGAATTTCCTCATGCAATAGGTCACTGGATGAAGAAGTGAACATTACAAACCCAAAAGTTGATGTTCCAGCATTGTTTATTGTGGGTGAGAAGGAGTGCTTCCTCAAATTTCCAGGAATGGAAGACTATACAAGTGGAAGATTACTGAAAACTTTAGTACCAAATTCGGAGATGGTTTTTCTGCCACAAGGAACTCATTTTGTTCAAGAACAACTGCCTGAGGAAGTTAATCAACTCGTCCTCAGCTTCCTTGCTAAGTATAGTAATAAGTTACAGTGAGGGGTTGTTAATTATTGTTATTGTATGATGGAAGTACAATATAATTAGTTACCTATAGTTTGCAATATAATGGAGAGAATAAAGAGAAGCAATTGAACCCTCCATCTTGCAAACACCTAGCTCCGCGCCTGTTTTCTTGTTCTGTTATATTACTATGGATATTGGATCAGGCATCCGTTTTTGAATTTAGATTTGTCTCTCGAGTTTTTATTCAAGAGACCCTTAACAGTTGATTTTGATCTTATTTTTATAAGATTTCTAATTTTCTTCTCCCGTTTCGATATATAATTTGCTTAAGATGATAATTGTGCATCCGACTTGCCCTTCATTATGAGCATCAAAATCAAAGACAGAGGGAAAAATAAAGAGTAAAGGTCCAAAACACACCCGAACTATATTGTTTTTGCGAGTTTAGTATCTGAACTATGTGAAATTTACATTTAGTACCTGAACTATCACCCCAAACTTATAAAAACACACTTGAATATTTAAAAATGGAGAAGAGAGAGGGATTCTTGGGATTTTTGAAAAAATATATACGGAAAAGAGAGAGAGATTCTTGGTATTTTTGAAAGATCAAATATGGAGAAGATACAATTCTTGAAATTTCTAGGGAAAAAAATGGAGAAGATAGAGTGTTTTATGAGATTTTGTGTATTTGAATTCTTATATCAAACATATAATCTTTTATTTATGTATTTAATTAGAATAGGTATTATAGGAAAGTAAAAGTTATATAAAATGTAATTAAAAAGATAAAATCTTAAATAATTTATATTTATATAATTTTTTCAAATTAGTTGTAACTTTTATAATCATCATTTTTAAAAGTTGTATTTATGTAAGAATCTCATTTTTTATTTGGTCCAGGAATTGGCCCAACCCACTTCACTCAAGCAACACGGGTCAACGGGCTTATTTAAGCGGGACTAAAAACCCTCCTTCTTAAATGGGCTCCAAAAATTATAATCCAATCCTATTAAATTACGGGTTGGACTGGGCCAGCCCATCGGACGTAGCACATATTGACGACTCTAGTTTGGTGGTTGGTTAGAATTAAACAGATATTAGTAATACATGAATTAGTTATGAGGAAATTTATATATTATTTTATGCAGATTTTAGTTATTTATATATTATTTATTTCATCTTCCATCATGCATAGAATAATATAAAAATTCTCTTATAACTTAAATATGGATTAATTATGCGGATTTCTTTTACCTTTTAGTTAATTACCAAATATGATATGTTGAGTAGAACATACATAATTCTATCCCTAAATCAGCTACCAAATAATTAGGATAACATACAAGCACCACTTGGGTATGAAGGGTATAAGCTGTACTTTAGCAAATTTGACAAAATCAATAATAATGAAACCGGCTGTAGTTGGGTTTTAACTTCTAACACACTGGTTTTTTTGTACCACAATAATTGGTTATGTATGTATCAATAACTTCCAATTGACTACATAGCTACATTAGAAACAAAACAAAGTGGAAACCTAGACGGCTAGACGTACTTTTTAGTTACATAAAATTAAAAAATCTGATTATTAGCAAATAGATATATATGAATTGAACTTGTCTTAGACGGGATAATGCTCGTATTTTTTTTTTCTTTCTTCTTATTTTGTAATCTTTAATTTTTATGATCCGTGTGATTATTTGTGTTTTTCTAATTTAACATAAATATATTATTATTTTAATTTTTAAATTAAAATAAAATTTCATTATTGGATGAGATTATAGACGTTTTTTTTTTAAAATTATATGTTGAGACGCACTTTATGTTAATATTGAAATTTGACATAAGAGTTTTATATTAATTTTTTAATTAAATTTTAAATTAATGTAATATTTTTATTTCAATATATTTATTTTAGTAGTATTGACTTGTTATTCATATTACATGTCATTTATTTTTCAGTTAAAATTAATTAATTTTCTTCAATCAGATATTTGAATAATTTATCACATCATATTTATAATATTAATCTATATCTCAAACATGCAGTCTATAATATTTTACAAAATATATACTTTTAATTTTTTTATAATTAATTAAATTAAAATATTCTAATTTAAAAAGTATATAGCAATTACTTTTTATAATATTAGTACGAATAAATATTTATTAATTAAAATAATATTTAACTTAAATATTTAATTTACTATAATTTATAAAAAAACAAATTAAATAATATTAATTTGTATTTTAAAAGTTTTAATTAATGATATAATTATATTTATATAATCAAACAACTTACAATTATATTATAATAATATTATGATAAGAAAATAAATATTATAATTACTACATTATATAATTATTAAATTAATTTTAATTATCAATAACTTTCTAAATAGTTGAAAAATTTAAAAGATAAGTTAAAATGGGACAAAGAGAATATTGTTTATCTTTATACTCCACTTGGAAGCCAAGCTAATAATCAGGCGTGGTCCTAGGAGGTTAGGTGTCGAGCTCGTTTTAGTTCAATTTTTTTGATATATATTAAAAATTAAATTTATTAATATTCTACAGTTTAAATTTAGGCTTCGCCTAATAATGACAATAAATAAACCATAAAATTATGTATAGCAGGAAAATTGCCACGAATTGTAATGGTTGTTTATTTGTCGATAGTGTTTTGCAGAGATGCTTTTCTGCTTAGCAAGAATCACGTGTCAGTCCTAAAAAAAGGGACAAATTTGACTCAAAATATTTGGACGTAATATTTACCACTATCTAAAAACGATGAAACCGATAAATATTTAATTATTATTTTATTTGTTTTAATATTTTTTTAAAAAAATAATTGTATAATTAATTTTTAAAATTTTTAAATATTTATTTTGATTTGAATAATTAAATTTTAATAAATTTATTTAGTTTAGTGAAATCATATTTGAATTTAAAATCCCGAACACATTTCTATCAATCTTCTTACAAATAGAGGAAAAGGTCAAAATTATTCAACGCTGAGAAAAAAAATGGAAGAAATAGAACACAAATACATTGAAGTGAATGGGCTAAAGCTTCATGTAGCTGAAATTGGAAGTGGGCATTCCCCAGCTGTGGTGTTCTTGCATGGCTTCCCTGAAATATGGTATTCTTGGAGGCATCAGATGATAGCTGTGGCCAAAGCGGGATACAGAGCTATTGCACCCGATTTCAGAGGATACGGGTTATCGGATCAACCACCCCAACCCGAGAAAACCACCTTTTTGGATCTTACGGATGACATCCTTGCACTTCTTGATGCTCTTAGCATCTCCAAGGTACTCATCATCTTCTTCAATTTTGAGAAAAGGAAGTGTTTTTTTATTGTAATTTGGGACTACTTTGTTACTAGTACGAATAGCGAATGACCCTTTTTACTTGGGCACCAGAAATAGAAATAACTCAGGGGATCAAAAATAATGCTTTAGTTACTAGTCAAGGTGTGCATAAGTTAGTCTGGATAATACTGTTATTAATAAAAAGAATGTTTAAGTTCATGAATTTTTCTAAAAAATATACTATGTGTTTAATGGTTCTGAGAGAATTATCTTAAGATTGTGTAAAACTATAGACTATAGTCCAGTTTTGGTATTCTTGAAGTTGCTTCCTCTCTGCTTTATATGTATAACTTGAACACTTACCTTTTGGTTTGGGATTTTACCAATTCCCTTTTTGTTATTTTTATCTCAAGAAGAGAAAAAATGAAAGTCCAGGGAAAGGAGGAGGGTTCAAAGACATTTTTCATGTAGTATTTAAACTAGCAGTCTTGTTGAATTAGACAAAAATGAAGAAATCACAAATTATATATCATATTAAAAACAAAGCAGCGACTCTTAAGCCACTATCATAATTCTTTATAGATCAACCAAATAACTGTTGCCGTATACATGGAAAATTTAGTTGTTATAAGTTGAAGATTATATCCGTGTTCCTATTCTCATCTCTGTGTCTGCCCAATAATGTAGGTTTTTCTTGTTGGTAAAGACTTTGGATCTATTATCATTTCGCAATTTGTCACTCTCTACAAGGAGAGAGTCTCTGGATTTATTGTTATGGGAGTGCCATTTTTGCCTCCACAGCCTCTCCGGTTTAAACAAGGCCTCCCTGAAGGCTTCTACATTTCGAGATTTGGGGTACATTAATACGTTTTGGAGCTATAATTTGTTTTCTTCATGATTGTCATTTATAGCTCTCTCTTGATCAATGTTGGAGATATATTGTTTGCAGGAGCCTGGGAGAGCGGAAGCTGATTTTGGTCGCCTTGACGCCAAAACAGTAGTGAGGAATGTATACATTCTTTTCTCCAGAAGTGAAATACCAATAGCCAGTGAAAATCAGGAAATCATGGACATTGTGCAGCCTTCAACCCCTCTTACCCCTTGGTTCTCCGAGGAAGACCTGGCTGCATATGGTGCCTTATATGAGAACTCTGGGTTCCGAACTGCTTTGCAGGTTCCCTATAGGTATCATGTACACCAACATCTACTGTATGTTTTATTCTATGTTTCTTGAAGTCTTCGAAAAATGCCGCCGGGTGTGTTTCAGAATCTATGTATCTTTGGAGGATCCGACACCGGTGTAACATCATTTTTAATTGGAGGGTCCTAACAATATAGGTTTTATTTGAACTGGAAATTCCCCATTCACTACTCTCTTCTGTCACTCATACATTATACCAACATCATTGTGATAGTCATTCACGGCCCTGGTCAGGAGATACAGACTTTTTTCTTGATAACAGAGAAATATTCGAGGGATAATGGTGCACGGTTTAAAACTTGTAAATAATCGGTCTGCCCCTATACCAGGAGAGGCAGATTTGAGATTTAATTAATTCCACTGCGCTTCGTGCATTCGTGAAACTACAAGCAAATTCAAGTTATTGGAATTGCACATGAGAGTTTGTGAGAAAATGCATCTACTTTGTAAAATAGTCAACGTAGATGCAAGCTGACTCGAACCACCATTATATAGGAAAATAAATTATAGGAATTGTTTTGCTGGTTGATTAACTACTGAACACTATCCTGATCTTTTTTCTTGGTTGTTTATGAATTTCATTTTGCAATAGGTCACTTCATGAACAAATCAACATTACAGATCCAACCGTTCACATTCCAGCACTGTTTATTAAGGGAGAGAAAGATTATTTCCTCAAATTTCCAGGAATCGAAGATTACATTGGTAGTGGAGGACTTAAAAGTTTAGTCCCTAATCTGCAGATTGTTAACATGCCAGAAGGAAACCATTTTGTTCAAGAACAACTACCTGGCAAGGTTAATGAACTCGTGCTCGAATTCCTTACTAAGAATAGCTAGTAAGCTTCAGTAAGGCCTTGTTGTTGTTGTTGTTGTTGCTGCTGCTCCGTATATCAAGAACAGAAGTTCCAATAAGGCGTTGTTATTGTTGTTGTTGTTCTTCTTCTTCTTCTAAGTTCCAAACACTAAGAAAAAGCTTCAGTAAATCTTAGTTGTGTTCTACATGTAATATTTTGCTGCAGTGACCCTGCAGTTCCTATAAAAGCAGGAGGTATTGAAAGAAGAAATTACCATGTTATGAGAGCCATGTTCCTTCTCTCTTTTCTTTGTTCTGTAATGATATGAATGTTGAGTAGATCATACCCTTCATTCCACTATCAGTCCTTGTGTTCATTCTTTCATTTTGATGGATTCTTGCGATTTGGCAACATTAAAACAATTAATTAAGGAAAAATTGACTATAAAATTAATTTTTATGTATTTTTATTTTTTATTATGACTTATATTTATTTTTACCTTTTTTTATTTTTATGCAATTCATATATGATGGAATTATGATAGAATTAATGATTAATATATGATGAGCTTGAAATGTATGTCCAGCAATGCTACTATTAGTAATGAGTAATTTTGCTATTTCAATTATTAAATTATATTCATTGACATATATATTACGATTACATGTATAATAGCGTGTGAAGATCTACTTTTGAGCTGAGAGAAATAGTTATTAATTTAGAAACTCAAGAAATAATTGATCATTTTTTTTTTGACTTTATCCTTATTACTTAAATTATTTTAGAATGTGAAAAGAATTATTATTGTATTTTTTTAAAATACATGTCAATTAATAAAGTTATATTAGTCAAATTGCAATTCTTATTTATTTTTTCTTACAAATGCTAGAAAAAAGTGCTAGAAATTGTTTTAAAATAATGTCTCTTCCGTTTCAAGATAAGTGGTGTTTTTAGCTTGAGCACATCTCTTAAGAAAACTACTCATTTCTAGACAGAAAAATGTATTTTTATACCCCTAATAAATATCTTAAAAAAGATATAACTATGTAAAAGTCTCTCCACTTAAATAAGGGTAAAATTTAAAATAACATCATTGATGTCTTCTTGATTATGTAAAACACTACTTATTTTGAAACGAAATTGAAAGGCTAAAACACACTTATTTTTTGAAACGGAGGGAGTAGTTAATCAAGATTATTCAACGGGTGATAAAAGGTCAATTAATATCGATTCAAGACATAATAAAAGTCATTAATCGCCTAACAATCATAATGAATTTCTTTCGAGATATTAATAAGTATTTTTTCACATTTTCTATCATCACTTTAATGCCAAAGACAGTAACACATGGAAGAAATAGAGCACAAATACATTGAAGTGAATGGGGTAAAGCTTCATGTAGCTGAAACTGGAAGTCGGCATTCCCCAGTTGTGGTGTTCTTACATGGCTTCCCTGAAATATGGTATTCTTGGAGGCACCAGATGGTAGCTGTGGCCAAAGCGGGTTACAGAGCTAACCTGAAATGCATGAGTAGTTGTTGGCTGAAACACATCAGAGCTTGGGCTATTATTTTGAAAAGAAGTGCCAATATAAAGGAATATTATTTCACTATAACAAGTTGCCAGAGAGAGAAACCATCACTGAAAAATTACTACAAATTACAATAGTGATACACATTCATAATCGTTGTTCATGTACAAGCATCTCAGCCCCCCACCAAACATGGTGACAATCGGCTGGAAAATAGGCAAAAAGAACAAATTCTACAATGCATTGGTTCTCTATTTCCCTTTGGAAACTAGGGCCGTAGTTGAAATTATAATATGAAATTATACCAAGTAATGTTTGAAGTTTTATTTGAACATTTAATTTAGAATTTTGAAAGTTGTATTTTTTCCTTAAGAATATAAGAACTTCATAAGTGGTAAAAACTATTCAAATTGCCCAAATTCTTATATAATCTTACCAAATAAATAAAAATTCATAATAAAATATAATACACTGTCACACAGTCATTCTAAAAAAAATTACAACTTAAGAATCAAAATTTAGTTTAATAGAAAGTAAAATTAAACATAAGTTGTAGTGTACTACTTTTTAATATAACCCTCCCTCCGACATAGTATGGACAAAGGTTGACAAACTATTTATATAATTATATCCAGTATAATAGTTGGCAAAGATTGTTTACATTTATTAAATAAACAGTTGGTAAATATAATTGGTATATATAAAATGGACTTTTTTAACAAAATATAATCTTTATCTCATGAATTGAAATTTGAAATTCCAAATCAAGCTTTTTGGAAAATTTGGGATTTCATCTCATTATTTGAAATTATGAGATAAAATCGCATGTCCAAACTCTGATTTCATCTCATAATTCCAAATCACGATATTAAATCGAATGTCCAAAATATGATGAGAGAATATTTTGACTCAAAATATAACGAGAGAAATATATTTAAACTATTTCTAATAGTACAGGGGTATATTTGATCCTTTTCCCTTGAATGATTGAACTACCCAACATTTCATTAGAAAATATCATCAAATTTGTACTAATAACTAATTTGATCTATTAGTGCAATGGACTGATATGGTAGTTTCCTTAATTTGATCGATCAAAAAGTTACATTTAGCACTAATTTAGCCTTTAACTGTAAATTCCATCCACAGTAATGGTGTTTACTTACCGGAAATTACAAATTAGATTCATTAAAGGAAATCAGTTTATTTAATTCTTTGAAGCTACTTAAGATCTTGTTGTGACTAGGGTATTCACGGGTCAGTTTGATTCGATTATTGATTAAAATTAAAATTAAATTAAATTAATCGATTTTAAAATTATTAAAATCAAATCAAATCAATTAACGGTTGTCACCGGTTTCGGTTTGATTTGGTTTGGTTATATATACATCATACATGAAAATTGAAAAAACGAATAATAAGACTACACGATCAATGAAGAAACTACATTACTAGAATGAATAGATTAAAGAATAATCATGATTTGGTATGTATATAGATCAAATGTTACTTGTACATTGCATGAAGATCCAGCAAAATAACACTAACATTAGGCGGAGCATGGTACTTCTTATGGTTGATTGTTTTAACCGTTTCATCACATAAGATAACAACCCAAAATTTTATACATCTAACACAACTTTATTTAAAGTATTAAATTAAGTAAATGCTTTTCAAAACAGTAACTTTGAATGCAATATATTGATTAGTTTTGTTACATAATTGCAAAACATGAACTCTGCTTTCTCAACTCAACTTTTCAATACAAAAATAAACAAAATTCATGGAGGCAAAAACAATCATTTTCCTCAAGTGAATTTCTCGCCAGAGAAACATCGCCGCACCGTCGTAAATCAAAGGCCAAATGATCCGTTGTGCTTTTTTTTTAGGATTTGAGAAAAGTGAAATAGTTCAACAATGACCTTAATGCTGAAACTTTATTTATTATTTTGTTGGGTTTCGACCCAATATGGACTTTCTTATTTCTCCTTTGATTGTACACTTGTAATCTTTTATTTATTAAATAAAATTGATCAATAAAATTAGTAATAAAAAATAATATATTATATATACATAATTATAAATAAATATATATATATATATATATATACAATTTATCAGTTTGGTTTGGTTTGATTTTTTTCAGTTTATTCTGAATAAAATTAAAATTAAACCAAATATTATTAATTTTTTAAAATATAAAATCAAACCAAATCAAATAAATATCAATTATTTAATCGGTTTGATTTAATTTTTATCCAAAACTATGAACCCATATAAATATTTCACTTTCGTATGAGTCGTATCTGTTTACCTAACTTTCTTTGAGGTCCAATTAGAAATTTATAATGCTACAAAATTCACAAGAAAGTGGATGAAATTGTAATCTAGTAGTAGTAATATGTAACATTTAATGTTAAATATAGTTTTATAACGGCATTATTGAATCATAAAATTACTATATTGTATTTACCAAACAGTAAAAAGAATGAAGACAAAAAATATATATATCGGCAAGACGAGTCAAAAATAGAGAGCGGAAATATAGTGTTATGCAGGTTTGGTGTCGAGTCGAGCTCAATTGAGTAGGATTTGATCGAGTTTTTTACAGTATCCAGTTGAGCTGAGATCGAATGAGTTTGAGTTGATTTTTTAATTTTAGTACTGATAATGCTACATTAGTAGAAAATTTAATTTACGATAACTTGGTTTAAAAAATATAAGTATCAATAGTTTAAATTGATCATTGCATTTAATTTGATTGAATCATAAACAATGTTAGTCTAAACTAGAATTCAATTTAGATAAAGTTAACTTAATATTGAGCACAGAAGAATTTCCGTACAAAAAGTAAAAAATAAAAAATAAAACAACAATAAATTCAAAAAAAATTATACAATATTAAATTTATTTGATTTAATTTTTTTAAATTTAAAATATTAATTATATTTCATAATACCCATAAAGTATCTTAATTTATAAGGTATATAAAAAAAATAATCGTACCAAATTAATTAAAGAAATATAAAATTATAAATGATTATAATAAATAATAATTATTGAACTGACATTTTATTTACTTAATTAAAATTAATGGATGAATTTTAGTTTTAAAGTAATCATTACATGATCAAAATGAGCTAACCGAACTAAGCCAAGCCGGCTTAATTGAATCCTAACTTTGACTTAGCCGAGCTAAATACATGCGAGTCGAGTCAAGCCCCGAACTAACCCAGCTCTATGTCTCCTAATGTTATGTATTCAAACAACACAAGAACATGATCAACCACGATCTACACATATAGAAGAGAAAAGAAAAAAAAATTGAATAATAATTTATCACTAGCTGTTTGCCACACCCCGCCTTGGGGGGTATGACTGGCACCTGGTGCCCTACGAGTAACTGAACTGCTAGACTGGTAAGCCTAGGCACATCTGGTGCCTGGCTAGCTCTAACCCACATTTCTGAAAACAAAGGGCTATATAACGGCTGTAAACACAGCCCCCGACCCATTGGGCTATAGTCCTCTGTACCTGTACTAGCAGCTGACCAGAAACATATTATCTCAGGGAAACCTATGCGGGCCGACAAGGCCACCATGCTGTCTAGTTATCTATAACTCAAACATAACATACTGAAAAGCTACGTGACCGGCAAGGTCACCACTACTGGTAAACTATGGCCCCACACGGCCAAAGTAAAAGAAAGTAAGAATACTGACAACTAAACAACTGCACGGCCTCACACGACCGGCTCATCTGACTACAGGGAAAATATACAGACTGCAAGCCTCTAAGGAGAATAATAGAAATGATCGGGACAGGGCCCCGACCTACCCGTACTGTATAACAAAAAGGAACTGAAATACACCTCTGATATTCAGTCTCCGGATGACAGGAGCTGAATACTCGATCGCTGACAGGAATCACGTAGTATCACCTACTCGCCTATAAGTACCTGCAGGCAAGTAATGCAGCGCTCCACCGGGCGTAAGTACCGCTGGTACTGAGTATGTAAAGCAATAACTGAAAGCAAAATCTGAATACAATAATATAACTGAAGAAACTGAAGTAGAGAGAATAGACTAACTGTCTGATAATGTAAATCATACCTTCTCTCAATCTTTACTGGGAAGGATAAGAGTCATACCTGGAAACGTATCGTGCTACTGCTGATATACTTGTATCTAACATAACATGGCATAACATGAAATAACATAACATAGCACACACAAACCTTACCCGGCCCCCATAAGCCGGGAGGTACAACCAGCACAGAATCTATACCCCTACCCTGGTCATCCCATCTCCTATAGTGGCTGTAAGTATCCTGCCGGTCCCAGGGTATGCACTTGGGCTTGCTGAGCCCCTGACTATAACTGCATCTGAGTCTGGAGGACTCCTAAATCTGCACCCGGGCGTATCCGCTCGACTGGGGTGTGTAAGGGCCGATCAAGGCACAAATATAGGGAAAACTGGCATCCCATCTTCGTCCCCTGACGGGACGGCATGCCACTCCGTAGAGTGACGTATCCTCGTCCTCTGGCGGACGAGTCGACACAGCTATCAACCCTGGGCGGTCATGGATGCTAGGTAATTCAACCCCAAACAATACAATGGTCTCAACTGGTAATACTATCTGTGTATCTCACATGCTGAGGCTACTAGGGGTAAAGTACCGTATATATATTACATACTGAACTAATGATAGTAATCTGTACGTATCTGTTACGTGCTGAGGCAGGTGAATATATATAAATATGAACATAATCCCCTGCCAGACTGTACTGGGGCAAATGCTATACAAGATAATGTTTATGCTGAAAACTCTATTGTTTACTGGGTTTCTGTATACGCTATATGCTGGACTAGTGATAGAAATATGTACATGCTTAATACATGCTGAGGCTGGAAGTACTATATATGTGTGTACGAATATAATCTTTCTGTTGAACTATGTTGTATACTGATTTTCTATAGTAACATGATTTACTATTCCTGACATACTTTCTAAACTTCATTTTAGTCTGCTATTCTATTTCTGAAGTGCTTTACGGATACTGTACTACTTCACGGGGTTCCAACTGAACACAACAATATCTTAACATGGCATATCACATCACATACTGAGTATACTGGGCAATCTCTAACACTTGCGTTAGAATCTATATCATACTGATAGGTTTCATACACATTACAACCCAATGTTTCTCATGTTGTACCAATGTTCATAATAACGCAGTACTGAATTATACTGTATCTGAGATATTATCTGACTGTCTGCCTATAATGTAACTGAGATATCATCTGACTATCTGATGTTGCTTTACTAACTTTGATTCTGAGTATATGTATATCATAATATCATAAAAACATGCTTACTAAATTCAAACTGGACTTAGTGCTCGACTTATAAGTTCTTTCTTCCGTACATCACGCTATCTATCGTACTGGATTACTAACTTGCCGAAGGAATTAGCTTTACATACCTTATCCTTGAATTATTCGTCTGTCGGACGAGGCTCGGCCGGTACTTCAACTGTTTTCTCCCAACTGCATTCATAAACATATCAATTAACACTAAATACAACTTTATTTCAAAAGGCAACGTCACTTTCGATATAGTTTATAGCCTAAACTTAGGCTTATCGGCCAGAAACTCGCTATTTTTCAGCGGCCCAGAAGGGAGAAATATTCGCTTCACAGCTAGGAACACATAGACACTAATTTAGAGCAATTTCACTTACCTTGGCTCGGTGGCTCGACGATTCGTCGGCTGTATTTTAAGAAACTGAATCCGTAGGAATGCTATCTGCTGCTAAATACTTCGGTATCTAAGATTAATTTGAGTTTGGGCAGCGTTTGGCAGCGTAATCAGACGAAAATATATAATTTCCTTCGTTCCTTTCCTTTCCTCTACGTTGCCCTCTGTTTCTCTGGAAATTTTTAAGGATATAATCATTTAAAACCGAAGTGGGGCTTTATATACTTGGGCCTGGACAAGGCCAACGTGTCACGGAGCCAACGCGGAGGCTCCTCCTCCGTGACACGCTGCCATCGCGGAGGGGCTCTGCCTCGGCTCCTTCCGCGATGGTTCGACAGGATTCTCGTCCGTTCTTTTCTCGGGCCTTTGTCCAACACGTATGGCCTTCAAATATGCTTAACCAACGTGGGAATAGGTCATCTAAGTGCCGGGAATTCTACGGGGTGTAACATTCTCCCCCACTTAAGAACATTCGTCCTCGAATGTATACTGCCATCTAGAGGACTACTTAACTTACTTGTTTAGAAAAATTTTGGCAGAGTTTCCCCTGTAATATGGACTATACCATGAACCTGAAATACAGAAAAGTCCAATACAGGCACTGCACGATCCACTGGATAATTAAATATCAATCTGTCTCACTTATACATACAGGACCATAAGATACTATATAGCAATAATACGGATATATCTGTCGCCTAAATGGGTGAGGATATCTGGTCCTCATATCTGCGAATCTGTTTGTCTAGGCTAGCTACTGGAACCTTTTTGTAGGCCAGCTTTTTCGTAACCTGGATATTCTGGACTGGGGCTATTCTGGACGGGTCTCCTATGCATTTCCTCAGCATAGTTACATAACAGACCGGATAAATGGGTTCTAATTCTGGAGGCAAATTCAATTAATGGTAAATGCTCATTTTGGCTATTACCGAAATCTAGCACATCCGCTCGCAACATGTCTTCGAGTGTCTAAATTGGGCGCTCAGCCTGCTCATCTATCTGAGAATAGAACGTTGTACTTAAATTAATCTGCGTGCCCAAACCTTTCTGAAATGATTGACAGAATCTAGTTGTAAATTGTGCTCCTTCGTCTGAAATAATGGATACTGGTATTCCATGTAATCTGACTACCTTTCTGATATACAACTCAGCATAACCTTCGGCCGAGAAAGTAGCTCTTACTGGCAAGAACTGAGCTGAGTTTTGTCAATCTGTCACTTACCACTCATATAGAGTCATGTCTGTGTTTAGTACGGGGTAATCTTGCTACAAAATTCATATTCATCGCTTCTCATTTCCAAAGAGGCACAGCTATGTTCTAAACTAACCTGCCTGGTTTCTGATATTCTGCCTTCAACTGTTGGCAGTTAGGACACTGGGCTACCAGTAGTTCTTTTTAATGTCATGGTACCTCTTTGTCGCATCGGGATGAAGGGAATAGCGGGCGTAATGTACCTCGCTCATAAACTGCTGGCGATGCCCCAAAATATCTGGAGTACAAATGCGGCCTTTATATCGCCACACTTCATCCCCGGGTATCTGAAAATATGTCATCTCTCCTTACTGAATCTTGTGTTCAAGTTAAACCTGGCTAGGGTTTCTATACCGTCGTTCCTTTACTTCCACCTCTAACCGCAATACTGCGATATTCTGTACTATCGTTCTGTTATCCTTTATTTCTGCTATGCGAACGGCTAGACCGGCTAACTAGTAAAATTCTCGGGTCTACTCCCGCTGTTCAGGCGGTAAGTACGCTAACTCCCCATAGATCTATGGCTAAGGGCGTCTGCTACCATATTAGCCCTTCCTGGATAATACAAAATTTTCGCTCTTGTAAGGCATAAGCTACTGCAGCTAACTGGGTAATACCCAAGTCGTGGGTGAGATAATTCTTTTCACGTTTCTTCAATTGCCTGAAAGTATAAACTGTTACTTTACCATGCTGCACCAATCCTCTGTACCTTCTGGCAATACTAACACTGGAGCTGATGTTAACCTGGCTTTTAACTCTTGGAAGTTCTGCTCACACGCCTCAGTCTACTAGAACTTTGCTGCTTCTTGTGTCAATTTAGTCAGAGGTGCTGCTAAGGTGGAAAATCCTTCCACAGACCCTCTGCAGTACCCGGCTAACCGCAGGGACTGCGTACTTCGATCGGAGTGGTAAATCTAGGCTATATCTTCATTACTTCAATTTTCTGTATATTTGTCTGTACACCAGCCTCCGACACAATGTGACCAAAAAGGCTACTGAACTCAACTAAAATTCACCTTTACCACAATTGACATATAACTGACGGTCATACTGGTTTATTATGCCGGAGAATTTGACAAGTAATCTACCGGTATAGACAGAGCTTATCTGGCCTTCTGGCCGTATGCTAAGGCTACTTGTTGCTGGGATAACCTGAACGACTGTCTGCGCACCTTGCGCCTTTATTTGATCAGAGGGTCCTAATACTGACCATGATCTCTAATGATCTGGCTACATAACCTTAAATGACTGAATAGTCGGGTTGAATGACCCGAATGTGGTAGTACTTTAACAATACTTTAACTGTTCTACTTGAGTGCTTATAGTTCGTGCGTAACTGCAGACTCGAGGGCATCTAATTGCTCTGTTATTTTACTTAAACCACTGTAAAGCTGGACTTATTTTACTATCAGGCGATCAATCTCTGGATCTTCACGGGAAGTTCACTGATCCCCTGGTCTTAATAAACACTGTGCTAGCAGGGTACTATTAATTTCTTACACCTTGTGCGTATCCACTTGGATCTATACTGCTGTTCTGGGGAATTCTCGGTCTTATAGGCTATTCTGTAACTACTGGCCTTCCGCTAGGGCTCTGTATCTGAATATCTTACGAAACCCAGCTAAAGTACTAGTCTGTCACTGACTACTGATGTGGACCCTTCCTTGGGGTACCCACGGGTATTCTGACTGGGGCGGCCGGCTGACTTATGGGGTGTTTCGCATAATAACTGCTAAGTTGGCTACGGCCGACTGTCGCCTACAAGACTGGGAAAACGATGTATGACCACTTGACATGCTAGAACAATTCTGGTATTGCTAATCTCTGAAATTTGCCTATTCGGTCTCTAATCCTGGTTCCGGCACATGCACTACTATTACCGATCTTCAGGGATGCCTCCCTGCTGATGCAGGCGACAGCTGGTCGGTAGACTGTCTAACTGCGCCCTTATCATCTAGCCATTTGTCTTAGGTCAATAACTCTGGTAAGCTCCTAGAGCCTAAATCTGACAACAACACATGAATCTATCAACTTAATAACTGAGAACTGAGATAGTTTCTATGACTTCATACATAACTCACACTTAATCCGCCCTTTCTCTTCTTCTTTTCTTTCTTCTCTTTTTTTTTTTTTGGCGGGGTGGGGGGGGGTGTCCTGTAATGCAATCTGTATAGGCTTTCTATTACTAATCAGCATCTGTGATTGTGGCCCTTATAGGCAGCCACTCACAACATATCTATGATCTGTATACATATATATCGCTAGCTACGTACAATATGTACTGATTTCTGTGGTAGTTCATAATCTCTGACAGGTTCTGCTGAGTCTCACATCGTACATGATACATTGCTTCTACGGCCTAATACCATCTCTTGCCCCGACTTATCATTTCATTGCATTGTTACCCATTCTGAAAGTAACATCATAAACATTCTAGTTATTGTCTGCTGTTTGAAATTCCGCCACTCTTGCGATGTGGGGGTCAACGTTCGAATCCTGTAGCCTTACTAGGCATATATTGAGAGCCCATGTCTATCTGCTGGGCCTTATCTCTAGGCCACACTAGATTAGAATTGCTGTATCGGTAACTCCTTAACTTTTCCATAGCGGACATACTGCGGTATTCTGAACCGCGATCTTACTGTCAGCGCGAAGCTTAATCCTTAATACAATACTTTATCAATCCAGGGTAGTTCTAATTTCCCCACAAGATCTGACATTCCTGCTTCTTCCTCTCATCTTGCTTAAACTGAACTCTAGGGTTCAAGGTACCTGCCTTTCATTGCTAATGAGATTACTGATCCAGCCTCGGCCTATACTCCTTCTGGCGTATATTCACGCCCATCTGATTCACCTGACCTCTATATCTTTCGAGGTCACAACTAGATCATAACTATACTCTTACAGGTATGTCTTACTATCTGTTAGCGTACATGGCAGACTTGGCCTTTTTCTGACTCAAACTTGACTATTATTAGACATTCATCCCTAGCAGGTCTGTCACCCCTACTTCAGGTAGGCTAACAGTCTTACTTTCTTTACTGGCTTGTTATCATAAGGGTCTGCACAGCTTACGTAATCATAAGGGCTCTCTATATTTTCTAATACTTACTAGGATCAATCAGCCCATCTTTACTTACTGCTTGATCTGGCAACCCCATCTCAAGTCTCATGCCCCTTTACTATACTGGCATCAAAATCAGGAGGTAGGGATAGCCCTTTTCTTATTGCAACGAATAAAAGCATTCAACTGTACCATATTCAAAAAGATGTATTCGGGATTCCTGCATTTTCCTTTCTTTTTTCATACTTATCTGGTGGTCTGACCTTATCTGTAATCATAATCGGATCTTATATAACTAATAAGTAAATCAACTCATATGTACATTATACTTCTGACTTCCTATTCTGACGTTATCAACGTATACTAAGAATAATGCTAATAAAGGTATCACGCGGGGAGGTCTCTGATACCTTCTCCTTACTGCTGTAGTTATCATGTAACTGACTGATGCTCTCTTCCGTTGCTATTTCTGATCTTCTTCCTGTGATAGGATAATGCTGATCTGTCTTTGTATCAGTATCTGTAACCAAGAATACAGTGAGTTCTCAGGGACTCAACCCTATACTGTACCGCTCTAAAGCACGACTGACTGTGAAAGAAGGGTAACCATCATATCATGCCTCGCGGCCTCCTGCCTATAGTATGTGGTGCACAACACATCCATAGACAAGACTCTACCTAGCACGGCTTGCAGACTCCCTGGGATACGACCTGCTCTGATACCAAGTTTGTCACACCCCGCCTTGGGGGGTATGACTGGCACCTGGTGCCCTACGAGTAACTGAACTGCTAGACTGGTAAGCCTAGGCACATCTGGTGCCTGGCTAGCTCTAACCCACATTTCTAAAAACAAAGGGCTATATAACGGCTATAAACACAGCCCCCGACCCATTGGGCTATAGTCCTCTGTACCTGTACTAGCAGCTGACCAGAAACATATTATCTCAGGGAAACCTATGCGGGCCGACAAGGCCACCATGCTGTCTAGTTATCTATAACTCAAACATAACATACTGAAAAGCTACGTGACCGGCAAGGTCACCACTACTGGTAAACTATGGCCCCACACGGCCAAAGTAAAAGAAAGTAAGAATACTGACAACTAAACAACTGCACGGCCTCACACGACCGGCTCATCTGACTACAGGGAAAATATACAGACTGCAAGCCTCTAAGGAGAATAATAGAAATGATCGGGACAGGGCCCCGACCTACCCGTACTGTATAACAAAAAGGAACTGAAATACACCTCTGATGTTCAGTCTCCGGATGACAGGAGCTGAATACTCGATCGCTGACAGGACTCACGTAGTATCACCTACTCGCCTATAAGTACCTGCAGGCAAGTAATGCAGCGCCCCACCGGGCGTCAGTACCGCTGGTACTGAGTATGTAAAGCAATAACTGAAAGCAAAATCTGAATATAATAATATAACTGAAGAAACTGAAGTAGAGAGAATAGACTAACTGTCTGATAATGTAAATCATACCTTCTCTCAATCTTTACTGGGAAGGATAAGAGTCATACCTGGAAACGTATCGTGCTACTGCTGATATACTTGTATCTAACATAACATGGCATAACATGAAATAACATAACATAGCACACACAAACCTTACCCGGCCCCCATAAGCCGGGAGGTACAACCAGCACAGAATCTATACCCCTACCCTGGTCATCCCATCTCCTATAGTGGCTGTAAGTATCCTGCCGGTCCCAGGGTATTCACTTGGGCTCGCTGAGCCCCTGACTATAACTGCATCTGAGTCCGGAGGACTCCTGAATCTGCACCCGGGCGTATCCGCTCGACTGGGGTGTGTAAGGGCCGATCAAGGCACAAATATGGGGAAAACTGGCATCCCATCTTCGTCCCCTGGCGGGACGGCATGCCACTCCGTAGAGTGACGTATCCTCGTCCTCTGGCGGACGAGTCGACACAGCTATCAACCCTGGGCGGTCATGGATGCTAGGTAATTCAACCCTAAACAATACAATGGTCTCAACTGGTAATACTATCTGTGTATCTCACATGCTGAGGCTACTAGGGGTAAAGTACCGTATATATATTACATACTGAACTAATGATAGTAATCTGTACGTATCTGTTACGTGCTGAGGCAGGTGAATATATATAAATATGAACATAATCCCCTGCCAGACTGTACTGGGGCAAATGCTATACAAGATAATGTTTATGCTGAAAACTCTGTTGTTTACTGGGTTTCTGTATACGCTATATGCTGGACTAGTGATAGAAATATGTACATGCTTAATACATGCTGAGGCTGGAAGTACTATATATGTGTGTACGAATATAGTCTTTCTGTTGAACTATGTTGTATACTGATTTTCTATAGTAACATGATTTACTATTCCTGACATACTTTCTAAACTTCATTTTAGTCTGCTATTCTATTTCTGAAGTGCTTTACGGATACTGTACTACTTCACGGGGTTCCAACTGAACACAACAATATCTTAACATGGCATATCACATCACATACTGAGTATACTGGGCAATCTCTAACACTTGCGTTAGAATCTATATCATACTGATAGGTTTCATACACATTACAACCCAATGTTTCTCATGTTGTACCAATGTTCATAATAACGCAGTACTGAACTATACTGTATCTGAGATATTATCTGACTGTCTGCCTATACTGTAACTGAGATATCATCTGACTATCTGATGTTGCTTTACTAACTTTGATTCTGAGTATATGTATATCATAATATCATAAAAACATGCTTACTAAATTCAAACTGGACTTAGTGCTCGACTTATAAGTTCTTTCTTCCGTACATCACGCTATCTATCGTACTGGATTACTAACTTGCCGAAGGAATTAGCTTTACATACCTTATCCTTGAATTATTCGTCTGTCGGACGAGGCTCGGCCGGTACTTCAACTGTTTTCTCCCAACTGCATTCATAAACATATCAATTAACACTAAATACAACTTTATTTCAAAAGGCAACGTCACTTTCGATATAGTTTATAGCCTAAACTTAGGCTTATCGAAAGACGGCCAGAAACTCGCTATTTTTCAGCGGCCCAGAAGGGAGAAATATTCACTTCACAGCTAGGAACACATAGACACTAATTTAGAGCAATTCCACTTACCTTGGCTCGGTGGCTCGACGATTCATCGGCCGTATTTTACGAAACTGAATACGTAGGAATGCTCTCTGCTGCTAAATACTTCGGTATCTGAGATTAATTTGAGTTTGGGCAGCGTTTGGCAGCGTAATCGGACGAAAATATATAATTTCCTTCGTTCCTTTCCTTTCCTCTACGTTGCCCTCTGTTTCTCTGGAAATTTTTAAGGATATAATCATTTAAAACCGAAGTGGGGCTTTATATACTTGGGCCTGGACAAGGCCAACGTGTCACGGAGCCAACGCGGAGGCTCCTCCTCCGTGACACGCTACCATCGCGGAGGGGCTCTGCCTCGGCTCCTTCCGCGATGGTTCGACAGGCTTCTCGTTCGATCTTTTCCCGGGCCTTTCTCCAACACGTATGGCCTTCAAATATGCTTAACCAACGTGGGAATAGGTCATCTAAGTGCCGGGAATTCTACGGGGTGTAACACTGTTATTTTGTAATTTTTTAAATAACTAGATTGATATCCGTGTATATTATTAAGTATATGTTATTATCCATCAAACACAAATATCAATTAATTTTTCCACTAAAACTCAAGAAAATAAAAAGAAATTGCTAAAAAATATTTGTCTCTACAAAAAATTAGAACTTTATTCAATAATATTAGTTCTATATTTTAGGTACTACTTACTCGTGTCACCAACAGTGACCAAAAAAAACTATGATAATTACGTCTCAACATATCAAATCGTATTTATTTTTACCAAAGTCAATTTATTATAGACTATAATATTCTAAGTTAAATAATTTCAACATATTTGAAAGAAGAAGAAGAAGGAGGCAACACACGAGCAATAGTCTCAATTGATCAAACATAACATATCAAAGTTTAAATGGCATTCTTTGAATTTCATATCTCAGTCTAAAGATCATCTATATTATATTAAAAGTGTGAATGCCCTTAGAAATGTTGATTGAACTTTTTGTCCTTCATTAAGACATATCGCAATAGACAAAATTATCATTTACTATTTTTACATAATTATTATTTTTAATTATTTTCATCAACTTATTTTATCATATTAGGTTTTCTATTTATAGCATAACTCTATTTATGGTGTAAAGCAATAGAAAGTAAAAAATTTAAAAATCTTACACGAAAGTTATAATTTTTCCTTTCTAATTTGGAAATTATTGTTTTCCCCGTTTTGATGGTAGAGATTTTTCACAATTTCTTTTATTTACCTTTTTCATAGTCCTGAATTTTTATTTTATTTTTTATTTTTGATAATATTTTTTTTATAATAATTATGTCCTAATATTTTTATACTTTTAAATTTTTTTATTACTTATAAATCTTTGCACTTCTATAAAAGAATTCATAATTGCATAATTTAATTAATCAATTATTTTACATCGATCAACACCTTTGATTCAATCTCCAACCTTATATGTTTTCATGTTAATCTACCTATCTTTTTTTGTTATAGTTATAAAAAAAAATTTATAGTTATAAATTTTTTTTTATGTTGTAGATTTGAAAAAGACAATAGTGATTGTTATGCCAGCTCAAGTTGTTCATATTCAAAATAATTTAACTTAGATTGTCTCTTTTAGTTGAGTCTAATATTCATACTATGTTATCTCCTTTAATTGAATATTATATTAATATTATGTAATTTAAGTTTTGTGTTATTTATAACTGACATTCTTCGTCTACTTATACATTCACAAGTTTCATCTATTTAGGTAAACTAATCTCTTCATCTCATAAAATAATTTTTTCTATAAAATTATAAATTATTATAATTATAACTATTATGCACAATTTGTTTTAGATAATCTTGCAATGGAACCTGAAAAGAATTTCGTGAACAAATTATATTCAACTTAAGGCGCTATGATTCTCATTGGAAATAAAAGTCTTAGTAATGAGTTGGATTAGTGGAAGAGTAAATAGACGGAACAAAGAAAGATACACAAATGACTATAACATTAGTTGATGAAAAGGTAATAATTCTTTTTTGTATTATATTATATATTTATATTTTATATTTTTACATATATATTTGAGTTCTTATCTATCTTTATCATATTTTATATTTTTTGACCATTAAAGTTTAATTCTTTGCAAGTCACAAAAGGTCATGCTATAGTTTTCAATAATTATATTATGGAATCTGAAAAGGATTTCATGAACGAATTTGTGTCAATTGACAACTTAATGCGATATGATTCTCATTGGATGATAAAAGTCTACGAACCTGTTTGGTTTAGTTGAAACAAAGTATCTTTTAAACATAAGTGCTTAAAACACTTTTTAAGTGCTGAAACTTATTTTATAAATAAGCAGTTATGTGTTTGGATAAATGTGCTGAAACTGAAAAAAAGTTATTGATGTGTTTGGTACATAAGTGTTGTTAAGCACTTTTTTGGGTCAAATGACCAAAATGCCCTTAAAGTTGTTAACACTATAAAAAACGAATTACTATGATATTTTTATTTCTAAAATAATAAAAATTTTAATTATTTTTTTTATTTTTAATATAAATTAATTATTAAAGTTATTTTTAATTTTTAAAATACATAATTTGAATAAAATTAGGCAAATTTCCCACGTACTTTTTATTAAGAATGTAGTTTTATTTTTTATTTGCAAAATCGAATATAATATTTTAAATAAATGAATACACTTTCAAAAAAAATTCTCTTTTTTTTGCTTTTCAGATTTTTAATTATTTTTTTCTAATATGAAAAAAATAAAAGATTTGAGTGAGGGTATTATTGAAATTAGAAAAATATTATGGGATAAAAAGATAAATAGTTTGGTCAAACTTAAATGACTTATAAGCCAAAAAATAAAAAGTTGGTATCTACCAACTTTCTGCTTTTGCCTTTTTTAAAGCACTTTTCAATTTTTTTTGAAGCATTTTTTGATAAAAACAAACACTACAAAAAGTTAAAAAATGCTTATAAGTTGGTTTGACCAGCTTATAAGCTAAACCAAACACCCTCTAAGTAATTAGAGTTGGATTAGTAAAAGAGTATAAAAAGGGAACAAATGAAGGCACATGAATGACTATGACATTAATTGACAAAGAGGTATTAATTCTTTTTCGTATTATATTATATATTAATATTTTATATTTTTACATATATATTTTAGTTCTTATCTATTCTTATCATATTTTATATATGTATATGCTTTTGACCATTAATGTTTAATTTTTTGCGGGCAAAGTTCATGCCTCTTAATATTTAATATTTTAAAATTGACTAAAGTTTGCTTCTTAAATTTTTTTTTATTTGAACTATATTAAAAGTCATAATATTTAACACTTTAAACTTAATTACAAGTCTATTAACTTATATATTAATTCATTATTTATTAAACTAACCAATTATCTATTACACTGTTTCAATACAAAAAAATAAATTAAAGAGCGTAATTTCATTATGTACTAATACGCAAATTCCTTCTTCTTCTTTCTTCTTTTAAATAGTTGTATAATTGGAATTTTTTTTAGAAATACAACATATTTTAAGTTGTTTCAATTAATCAAGTGCTCATGTTATTCACTATCTTTAGTTAAATCTACGCTATTTTTTCTGTTTCAATTTATGTGAAGTGTTTAACTAAACACATAAATTAAGAGAAAGAAAAAAAATTATGAAATCATCTCACAAAGGGTCATTAAAAGTATAAAATTATGTTATTACTAAATATTTAAAATACGAATCCTCATAACAAAATATCATCCACCTTTTTACCTTTTTTAAAAAAAATTCATGCTTGAAAAAATAGTTATTTAATTATTTTTTAATTTTTAGAAATTCAAAAGTAACTAATTTGTATGTATTAAATTCTTTTTTATTTGAAATATATAGAAAATATTAATATTTATATATACATATAATGTATGCATTTAAGTGCTAATGTAAAAGTGAATAATTTTTTTAACTTTCAATCAAACGCTATTTCTATGATGTTTTTGTTCATTGAAATAAGTATTAGAACAAACTGAAGAAAGAACTACTAGATTGAATCAAACTCTTAAACATGATCATTTGTCAATTTGAAATTTATAATTTTTTTCTTCTAAATTCTTATATTGTTACACAAATACATTTTTAAAATATTATTTATACTATCTTTATAAATTTATTTTTGTTAATATGAGGGACACGCATGAAGCGCATACGCATAAACTAGTATTAAATAAGTATAAAAAATAAAAATATTGCTCGAATCAGGCCGCGAGATGAACTACTAACCCATGAACCATTTTGGGTTGCAGCCCAATCCACATGTTTGCGTGTGTCCATTCCCTTTCCGTGCTCTTTATTAACCCATTATTATAAGAAGAAATTTCAGAAATGGTAATATTTTGGGCAAAAATAAGCTGAAATAGCAACACTTTACTTATTTACATAAAATGACAATATTTTATGTGCCATGTATTTTATTTATCCTAGATAAAATGCATCAAATACAAATATAAAATCTGATTAGGTGAGTGATTTTAGAGATTATGTTTCACATAAATAATCAATTACTATTATTCACTCAATTAATAATTATTACATTCCTTAAATAAATGACTCTAAAAATGGATGGAGTTCTTATTTTATATTAACACCTTGTGAAGAAAATCAAAAAAAGTGATTTATTTCCATAATTAGTTACCATTATTCATGCAATCTATAATTGTTACATTCCTTAATTAAATAGACTCTAAACAGATGAAATTGTTATTTTATATTAACACCTTGTAAAGCAAATCTGAAAAAGTGATTTATTTCCATAATTATATACTTTTCATTCTTTAAATTAAAAAAATGAATAATTTGTATCATAAATACAATCAAATATATATATTTTAATAAATAAACTCTAAAAAATGTATAAAAGATTGTGTATTTAATTTTATCAAAGAGTACTAATATGTATCTTTGCTAAAAGAAACTGTGTACATTGATAAATACATAACAATATAACTTATATGTGTGTGTATGTGTGTGTGTGTACCTGTATAACATAATAGTATGATTATGTTGTAATCTATGTGTCAAAAATACAACTAAATATAGAAGTCCTAAAAATCAAATACATACGGGTGAAAAGACAATGTCAAAATATATAGTATACATAACCTATAAAATACGCTAATAGGATTTTCAAAAAGATAAAATGTTTAGTTACCACAATTAACGAGATTCTATAATCTATTTGAGACTCCAAAAATCATAAAGATTTGATTAGTGAAAATTCGATGAATTACACGGTTGGAGATTTTTGTCTAAAATACATAAAATACATATCTTAAATTTGAAAATTAAATAAAAATCATGAATGAGAATTTCTCCTTCCTCATAATATAAAAATACAAGCAAAATATAAAAATTTATCTGAATTTGAATAAAGTTTCTATCAAAAATACATACAGAAAAAATACTTTGGATAAGAAACAGAGGGACATCATCATATCTGCTCCATAGTTCTCCGATCAAAATTTTGCATTTCTGATCAGATCAGATCGGCGAATTAGTCGTCGACGACTTGAGTTGACTTTTGAGGGTGACAGGTCAAAAAACTACGATTTTCAAACAAGAACAATCAAAGAGAAAGAGGGAGATGCGAGAGAAAAAGAAGGGGGTGATAGAAAGATGGAAGAGGGATTGGGTTGACCATCCAGCTTGATGACGAACAATGAGTAAGAGAGAAGATTGAAGAGGGATTGAGTGGTTATTGGAGAAATTTATGATGATGAATAGGAGAGAGGTAAATAATAATCAAATACAAAATTTAAAAGATAAATAGATGAAACATTAAACGAAATAAAGCCATATTATGTAATTTTTTAATACTATGGTCGTTATATATAAATACTTTCATAATTGTGTTGTGTTATGTAATTTTTCCTTATTATAAAGGTAATTATTAATAAAGTAGAAAAGCAGTCTTTCCAAAGTCATCGTTTGGTAGGATGTATTAAAAAAAAAGTATATATTAAATTTTGCGTATTACTAATATTTTATTTGGTACACATTTTCAACTTATGTATAACTAATGCTTTACTCTATTTGGTATTAGGCTATGTATAACTAATACATAGAAAATCGCAGTATTAGTAATGTAATGGGTTTTAATGCACGCATTAGCATAGTTAAAGATACAATTGTCTTTCAAAAATTTTTCCCACATCCTTTCTATTTTATTTGTGAAGGATATTTTTATAAACAAATAATTTTTTTAAAAAAAATTATGATAATCTCAACATAACTAATATAAACATGAAGCATTATTAATACAAGCCAAAAATTGACCACAGGGTGTTCTCCTCAACGTAAAGTTGCATTATCCTGGTGTTGGAACTGAGCTAGCGTTTCATCATAGATTAAGAAGAGTTTTCGAAGTTAAGTTGAAAAATAGTTTTTGAAATTTAAAATTATATTTTAAAATGTATTTTACTTAGAAAAAATTTAAGATTTTGTGAGCGAAAGGGAAATTTCAGATCAAATTTTGAAACCTGAAAACTTTTTGAAGATAAATTTTAAAAAACTGATCAAATTTGATGGACAAACAATGTTTAAAAAGGAGCGTATTGTGTCTTTTGTATTATGCGTATGGGAGGTAAATGTTCGAAAATTTTGAAAGATAAAGAGTGCTGTTCTCAGTAAAGCTTAAGAAGAGAACTGGTAAACCACCAGAAGGTCTTTGCAATAAAAGCATAAATCCAAGAACAATCTCAAAATACTTTATGTAACAGTTTAATTCACAGTTTGTAATGAATCCCCAGTAACAACAATCCAAAGAGAAGGACAATCCATTTGGCTTAACAACAAAAGCATAGAACAAGCTCATACTTAGAAAAAAAAAGCTTGGAGGTGGTAACAGCAGTACATCTCAAAGGAGTCCTCTCCTTCTCTTGTAGTCACTAACACTTAAAGTTAGTGCATGTCTTCTGCCGTCGTTCTCAAAGGAGTACATCTCAAAGGAGTCCTCTCCTTCTCTTGTAGTCACTAACACTTAAAGTTAGTGCATGTCTTCTGCCGTCGTTCTCAGGAACGCTACATCCAACGGTTGCTTCTATCCTCTGTTTTCGAGCCATAAATCCTGCTTGGCCTCCTTGAGGCCCTCCGAACTTCTGAAGCACAGCCAACGAGATAGGCAGATCGAAATCATGTAGCGTATTTGATTCTGTTCCTTGATCAACCGGAGCATTTGTGTCCACCAACTTTCCAGCGCCTGCTGCAGCCTCCAAGGCTGCTGCTGTAGCTGCCATTCCTCCGTCAGCAGTTCCACCAGCCCCATTATTATCTCCAGTTGCCAATGCTGCAGCAGCAGCTTCACCATTGGATGCACCTTCTGCTGCTTCATTAGCACTTTTTGCAAAATAATTCGTAGACCTAGTCCACCTTCTAGAGAAGGGATCATACCCAGCCTCACCAGCTTTTAACAGTTGATTCACTGGTCTGAGTTCTGACGCATTTTTGAAATTCTCGACCCTATTCTTCCGGTTCATCTCAGCCAGCCTGCGGGCCTTGTCATCTTTCTCCTGAACCTTCCTGCTAGCCTCCAGTTCCAGCAGTCTTGCCTTAATCCTCTCCACCTCTGCTTCATCATTCTTCATTTTGGCCACTTCCATCTCCCTTCTCAAACGATCCTTCTCAGCAGCAATATTAAGTGGCCTCCATGTTGCAGATTTTTTCTGCTGCAACATCTGCTTTACAGTGTCCGCAGAGTAAACAAATGTGTTAGATTTCTGTATGGCCTCCTTTTTTTCCAACACATCTTGTTTACTGGGCATACGACCACCAGTTCGTTCTACTTCCCTTACCCACTGATCAAATTCATCTCTCAGAGGAGGAGAGTCTGAAACCATAGCCATTTGCCACCTAGCAGCAGAGCTTTCATTGCCCCAAACAACATTTAGATATTTGGATGTGGTTTTATTTTCTAGCTTGTACTGTCGATTAGGATCTGAAGCATCAACATTACGGACCATACAGAGCCTATAGATAGGACCAGACCTTGATCTCCCAATGCCAACTCTTACGAAGCAACCCACAATTAACTCATCAAAGAAGGGCTCCATAAACCATTTGGCCAGTTTTGACCGACGAATGGAGATTTCTCTTATATCCTCAAACGTTGGCAACAGTGACTCTGGTGATGACTTGTCATCATCACTGTCATCCATTCCATCATCGGCTGATGAATCCCCCTCATTACTATGTGAATCACTTTCTCCCCTGGTAGGACTACTACCTAGGGTTGCAGCTGTAAAACTTCTACGTTTGATAGGTGAGTAGCCCCTGCCTCCAGAACCTCTTCTAGCTGCATCCCTAAGTTTCCATTGACCCTCAGGATCCTGCTGTCTTGCTCGTTTTGCTCGGATCTCATTCAATGCATCATCTCTGTCAGCTGCCCTGTCCAAAGCTCTTGTTGATGAGCGCATGCCACGAGAATGTGAAGGGGGTGAGCTTTGTTTTCTGGGTTGGGCCCGATCCTTAATCATTTTGTCATGCAGACTCCTGTCAGATTTCTTTGATGCACGATCGGTCAATATCATTTCTCTTTCCAGTTCCGTCATCTGAGCAAGCTTTTGCCGATCGTCTTCATCCTTGTAAAGATCACTGCCAATAGAATCATCATCACTATCGCGCTCATTGCCATAACCATCTCCATCATCACCTTCTCCATGACTGCTACGATCATCATCTCTTTCTGAAGGGTCCAATCTCTTCTTGAGAGGAACTTGTGAACCAGAAAGTTTTCGACCTGAATACCCACGATCATCATCAGAGTCATCATCCCTGGAATCACTTCCATCGTCGGAATATGAGCTCTTGTGATGTCTTCTAGATGATGGAGGCGGACGGTTCCTTCCACCAGTATTTGTTCTACCAGCAGCCTCCAAGAGCAAATCAGTTAACTCTTCTTCCATGGTCTTCTATTCCACTCAGCTACTTGGTGAATAACGAATTCTTTAAAAACCACGCAAAATATCAACTATTTCGATATATTTGATAAATTATCCAAAACAAGAGCAATAAACACAATATCTAGCAGTTTGACGATAAAATTAAAGGAGAACAACAAACCCGTCAAACAAGGAATACAAAACTCTCAGTCAAAAGCACCGAATGAAAACCCTAAGGCTGGAAACTGAATAGAAAGAAGCAGGTAACCATTGATTCAGATCCATTCAACTCTATCAAAATTCCAAATTTCTGTTTAATCGAGCAAAAAGTTTACCATTAACACAATTGCGAAGGGGTAAAAGAAAGGATGGAGCGAGAGAGAAATTAGATACATACAATTGATTCCGCCGGGTAACGGAGTTTGCCAGAGAGATGCGAAAGTACCAAATTAGGGCAGAGCAGAAAATGGTTGCCAAAGGAGATTTAGATTAAGATCCATCTTTTTATTTTTCAATTGAGCCCTAATTTGGGCTTGGGCTATTTTCTTAATTTCCAAAAGGAAAATTTTGCATATATACATAAATAACACTTAATATTACAAGATAGAGCAGGAGTTTTTAATTAATAAAATATAATATTAATTTTTTTATACTAAATTTGCTCAAGACTTAAAAAAAATTTCAAAATTAGATGAAACTGATATAAAATGTGTATATATCACTTCAGACTTAAAAGTTTCACTCAAAATTTCATATATAAAAATTGTATGAAATTGATATGAAATGTGTATATATTTTATTCAAGATTTATAATTTCACTCAAAAATATGTGCATAAAACTTATATGAAATTAGTATAAAATGTGTATATAACTATAAAAATTTATATAAAGTTCATGTTAGATTTTGAAAATTAAATACAATTACAACAACATTGTATACAACTTTCATACAATATTCATATAAATTTAATATGATTATAACAACATAAACTTAAATTCATACAACTTTTTCAAAACCATATCAAATCCATATTAATCACCCTAAATTTGATATATATGCCCCACAAGGTGTTCTCTAACTTTTTAGATTCACGCTCATTTTGAAATTATTTTAATTTTCTAAACCCAAATTTCAACTTTGAAGCTTCAAGTTTCATCCATAGTGGAATTTGAGATTGAATCTGAAATTCGATTCAAAAACACATTAATCTACATTATATTATCCTAAATTTGAAACATAATCTCCCAAGATGTTCTCTAACTTTTGGTATCGCACCCTTCAAAATTATTTAATTTTCCAAACTCAAGTTTCAACTTTGAAACTTCATTCATGATGAAATTCGAGATTAAACATGAAATTTTATTCATCAAAAAATACACTAAATCATCCTAAATTTGAGATATAAAATTCCCAATTCTCTAACTTTTGAAAGCACACTCAATTCGAAATTATTTTAGTTTAAACCCAAATTTTAATTTTGAAACTTCAAAATTTCGTTAATTGTGAAATTGTTGGAGACATTATAGAAATACATTTATGAATTTGGATTCGGTCATATGCATACTTATTAATTAGGATGAATGAAGATTTCGTAAGTTGGAGGAATAAACACGAAGGGGATTGAGAAGGAGGGCCAACATTGAAGGAGAAGGAGAAGAGGGATTTACAATGAAGAAATAGTTTTTTTTTTTTTCCAGATATGTTATACTTTATAATACACTTGTTATGTTATACCTATGTTTAGTAATATAGGGTTTTAAGTAGGTGTGAGAGTAAATTTCTCTTTCTAAAATATAACATACTAAGGCTCATTTATTTTATTAAGATTATTTCATAATATTAAAATATACATCAAGATTTGAATGTCCGAATCTGAATCCGAATACACATATAAATATTAAGATATTATATAAAAATCTGAATATTAAATTATTAAGACTATTATTTTTTTAATATTTGAATGTAAAAAAAATATTTTTATTTAAAAATTAATAAACATAAATTTAATATAATACTATATTAATTTAATATTATAATAAGAAAATAATTTTAAAAAGAATACATGAAAATTGGTGGCGGTAATGGCTAGCGGTGATGATTATGGATGTTAGTTTAAGATGATGTAGACTAATGATGGTGTTGTGAGTAGTAACTAGTGATGATGGTGATTAACAATATGAGTTGATGATTGTAACTAGTGACGGTGGTTAGTAGATATGGTTGAAGATCGTGATAGCTAATGACAGTGAAAAATGAAGATGATAATTGGTGATATATTGATGATTAATGATGGTGACTTTTGATTATTGTGGTAATGATGGTTGATTGTGATGATTGTAAACGATAGATAGTGGTGATGACAACTGATTATAGTGATTAGTAGTGATGATGGTCATGAGTGATAAGAGGTAGAATCTTTTAATAAATATCTTAATCATTCAAATCTATTTAAACTTGGAAAGTTATTTTAATATGAATAAAACAAATACACTTAAAAGTTAAAATTTAAATTAGTAAAATTCAGACTTAAAATAAATAGCTTAATAATCTAGGTGAAATGAATTAGATACTTTTCATTTTATTAAAAGGTTTTAACATGTTCGGGTTCATTGTGCCACATCAAATCTACAATATTCCCATGAGACATAGGAGAAGTAACAATAGAAGGAATGTGCACTTTATTAATAGCACAAAATAATGTGTGTTACAATACATGTTATTGAAATGAAAAACAATTGAGTTTTCTATTGTTCTCACAATTTGTAGAATTAGTTCTTATTTATTCTTATCATATCTTATATATGTATATGTTTTTTGATCATTAATGTTTAATTTTTTGCAGGCAAAGTTCATGCTTTTTAATATTTAATATTTTAAAATTGATTAAAAGTTTGCTTCTTGAATCTTTTCTTATTTGAACTATATTAAAAGTTATAATATTTAACACTTTAAAATCAATTACAATTCTATTAACATATATATTAATCCATTATTTATTAAACTAACTAATTATCTATTACACTATTTCAATACAAAAAAATAAAATAAAGAGCGTAATTTTATTATGTATTAATACGTGAATTCCTTGTTTTCTTTCTTCTTTTAAATAGTTGTATAATCGAAATTTTTTTTAGAAATACACCATACTTTAAGTTGTTTCAATTAATCAAGTGCTCTTGTTATTCACTATCTTTAGTTAAATCTAAACTATTTTTTTTGTTTCAATTTATGTGAAGTGTTTGACTAAACACATAAATTAAGAGAAAGAGAAAAAATTAAACTGAAATCATCTCATAAAGGGTAATTAAAAGTATAAAATATGTTTTTTTTGTTTCTTTTTTTTCGTTTCTTGGTTGTTTATGAATTTCATCTTGCAATAGGTCACTTCATGAACAACTCAACATTAGTAGTGTTTATTATGGGAGAGATTATTTCCTCAAATTTCCAGGAATCGAAGATTACATTAGCAGTGAAGAATTCAAAAGCTGCAGATGGTTAACTTGCCAGAAGGAACCCATTTTTATTGTTATTGTTATTATTCTTCAGAGTTTCTGAGTACTGAGAACAGTAGAGCTTCAGGAACTCCTAGTTGTGTTCTATATGTAATGTTTTGCTGCGGTGACCCTGCAGTTCCTATAAATTATAAATGTTGAGTAGATCATACCTTTTAATTCCACTTTCCGTCGCTATGTTAATAGGAGCGGGACTAATTCTTTTTCCAATAGTAACAAAAAAATTTCGAAGTCTGTGAACTTTTCAAAGTGTTATATTGTTGAGTATAGTCATGATTCAGTCCATTTAATGAGGGCAAAACTTGATTCTGCGATTAGGAATTGGGAACCTCAAAATACATGAATTAATTTCTTGTTCGTTCTGTCATCTAACCAGTGAATAATTAAGCTTCCTTTTTCAATAGAATATTTTGCATTCACAAATTCCGTATTCCCCCGGGACTATTATTTTGAAAAGAAGTGCCGATATAAATTGTCATGTGAAACGGTTTAAAAGATTAAAGGAATATTATTTCACCGTGAGACAAACATGGTAAAGGAGCAAAAGAATTTTCTCTCTTCAATGAGAGATGCCAAATTCATAACTTATAAAAACGAAAAGATAACAAGTTGCCAGAGAGAGAAACCATCACTAAAAAATTACTACAAATTACAATAGTGATACACATTCATAATCGTTGTTCATGTACAAGCATCTCAGCCCCCCACCAAACATGGTGACAATCGGCTGGAAAATAGGCAAAAAAAATTATTTCTCTAGAGATAAGAGAAATCATAGTCAAACAATTGATGACCACCAATGCTGCAGAGAAGGGTAGGTAGGCTGTACAAAGTATCATTATTACCATCTTCGAGGAAAAGACGCGGAAGGAAAAGGAAACAACAGAGATCTCGTGCTCTCACTGAACCCTACAAGATTCTATTACTTCAAGCACTGTTGAATGAGTCTCCGGTGAAATCATGTTCAGTGTCATGTGGAACTCCTGGATAAGGAATAAAAATTAACATATACATATAAAAACCAGTAGGAAAGTAGCGTCAATGTTAAAGACTCTCTTGTAGCAACCAGTAAGATGATGACTATGTTAGAAGCGGTTAGGTACTTGAAATTGAGTTTCCCTATTCGCAGTTTAGCCACCTCACTTTTTTGTAATGATAATGGTGTCCGAGCCACCCTGCCCACACCTCAACAATCCCATCAAGTACCTACTACCTCCCACCAAGGCCCGGGAAGATGGGAAGAATTCACCAACTGCTTTTTGTCTACTAAACTTTGAACCCTGATCCCCATGGTTCTCACCCACTTCATGTATTACTAAGCCAAGGTAATTTCAATTTAAAACACACCCTTGTCTCATTTAGTTAGCTAGCCAGGTTAATGAAAAATTAAATCATGCATTTACTGACAATCCAAGTCTTGGGGCCCTAACGGAGACATTCCTGACGATGGCTCGTAAGATAACATTGACATATTGGATGCAACTTTGAAAAGATGGGAGAGGATTATATAATTTCTACTGTCATGCTTTATCAACTCAAAGAACTGCACAACATTACATACCACAAATCTCTCCAGCACAGGTACAAGAACGGACAATTTACGATCTGGTAAATAACCAGCAATTGCCTGCCGTATGCTCTTGCTGATGCAAAGAAAGATTACAATCATAAGAGACCATTTAAGTGAGAGATACAGAGAAAAAAGTAATTTCATAAGACATAACTACCTCTCGGTTGAAAGAAAGGCAAGGAGAAGAGCTGAATAAGCCTCAATAATCATTTTTTCAGCTTCTTTCTCCCCCTGTAACACAGCATCTTCATCATCCTGTAAGACAACCACATTCAATTTAGTAGCGACATGGTCAAAGCTGAAATAATCTAGCATACAGGTAGTATATGATAAGACTAGTTTAACCTTGCTTTCATGCTCAATCAACTGAAATCTCTCAAACATTTATGAACAAATTCAACAGACTGAATAAACTCCTCCACTATCTCTTTTAGTTCCTCTCTCTTGCCCCTACCCCGGGGCAAGTGGATTTTATATCGGGCTACAAGTAGCCAAACTCATTTTCCCGTTAGCGCGCATGAAGCTAAAATTCTAGTGATATCATTAGCAAGTTGAATTTGACAATCAAAACCTGGCATCACTAAGCAGATTCGGAAAATGGAAAGCATTTAATGAACATTCAGTATACTTGTTCAATTTGCAGAATATAGAAGTAGAATATATGTACAACCTGAAGAACATGTTTCTAGAAAGAAGATACGGCATGGATAAGTAACTTGCCGCTCCAAACATATAATTAAATTTTTTGAACAGCATTGTATTTATTGACCACCTGGTTTGATGGGAATAATATTACAAAAATAATAACCATTTCATTTGTGGTGAGCAAGTTATACCTAGCTTGAAATATAAAAGACTAGTTGAGTTACTGAATAATAGAGAAAATTAGTGCTTAAAGTTACCCAAAGTTTACACAGTAACATCCTGTTTCAATACTGAAATGGGAATATGTTCAAAGGCTTAAGCTCTAGATTCACCTAGAGACCCCAAGCCCTCCATTGGATTGTTCTAGGGCGTGTGGTCGATGGCTTGGGAGTACCTATTGATGGAAGGGAGCCTCAAAGCGATTTGAAGATGAACTCGTGCAGACATGTAATAAACTCGTGCAGATGTAATACTCAATACATACTTTTAGAAATTAGATAAAAATATTATTTCAGTAAACAGGTGTGATTGGGTGAATTTGATAAAGCATGCTCATGGAATCAGTTTTTGAGTCTGCCCTCTAGTTTTACCGTTAAGTGATTGACTTCTCTGCGAATCATATGGAGAATAAACAACTGAGGACAAAATGAAATAACCCAAAAATTACAGAGTCAGGACCAAACAAGGTACAAATAGCCATGCAATCAGTAACAAGCACTCGAGATTTAGACGGAAAAAGAAAAGAAGAAAAAAAAATTGGACAAAGCAATCTGCATACCCATTGCAAACATTTCCCTTCCCCAGCAGCCTCTCCAGCCCCTTGATTTGCCAGAAAGATTGCACATAGCAGAGGGATAACATCTGTCTGGGTCTCCCCCTTAAACAAACCTTCTGATCCAGGCAATGAAATACTAGCAGCTGCAAGTCTAGACCTGCCATTACCAAAAGGTTTGGTTTTATTAGTGCAAATGTTTATGACTGTTCTGCAACTGAAAATATGAGACATGAAAATCGCAATGACAACTAACTCTCAGCAAACAAAATTTGCATGATTGCATACTAGTATGAGCAAACTACTATTAAATGACAAAACGTTAAATGATTGAATTAATGAATACAGGATGTACTTCTTCTTTTTAATTTTTTTTCTTTGTTGTTAAGTAATGAAATCTAAAAATTAATGAGGAATTATCACAGATATGAAAATTTTAGCAAAGACTCATGTCTCAATTAGCAGATCATGTTTGCCGCATGATCCGTTGAGATAAATAACAGATGAGATTGATTTTCTGCACTTTTCAACAGCATAAATACTTGTTTAGAACTAGTCATGCTGAGGAAATATTACTTGTTTCAAGATTTCACAAATAGAATAACGAGGTTCCATAAAATTTAAGCAACAGAGGCACTGTGACACAGCCTTATAAGTAATACCAAAAGGAGATTTGAAAGATAGTCAGTTGTCTTCCCTATGTAAGGTGCAATTCTTAATAGGGGCATCTATGTGTGCCTAGCCTGTACCACTTAATTCATTTAAATGGCACATTATGCTCAAAGACTGTAATCCATATTTTTACAAAAGATGGCATCTCAAATTCATGTGAAATCATGTACCCTCTTCATTTCAATTTGTTTGTCTTAGTTTGACTAGACAAAGATTTAAGAAAGTAAAGAAGATTTATGAATCTTGTAGTCCAAAACTAAACATATTTATACTGTACCAAAATGTCCTCTAACCTTTTAGCCTTAAACATGTCATGTAAGATGTTGAAATTAAAGAGTTGTTAAATTAAGAAAGAGGCATTCTTTTAGAAATAGATTAAAAGTAAGACAAACAAATTAAAACGGAATACTAAATTTCTGGGACAAAATGTGCAAGCCTGTTTTGATTTAGAAATGGTCTTTCTTTAATCATTTAGAAATGGTTAATTTTGGTTTGGTTTTATCTTAATTCTTTTTTCTTTTTTTTTTTTGGGAAAACAATGTTTATTATACATTTGATTTTTTGTTTTGTGTTGGAAGAACTATTCATGGAGAACAACATTACAAAAACAATTAATTCCACAAGTGAGATCTCGAGAGGGTGGTGTACGCAGCCTTACCCTACCTTGAGAAGGTAAGAAAGGTTGATTTCGATAGACTCTCGGCTCAAGTGAAGTATATCAAAAATCAAGTATGTAAAGCAAATATATCAGTGAAGAAGTCATACTGAAAACAACGAAGAAGCTGAGAACAGCTGCAACAATAAATAATATGATAACTGAAGTCACGGAAACAATAAAACCGAAGAACAAGATAATAAGAAAGTAATAGAAATAATACTAATAAGAAAAACTAGACAACGCTCAACTACCTCCTAACCTTCTATCTTAACCCTAAACCTCCATATCTTCCTATCTAAAGTCATGTTCTCGGTAAGCTGCATGTGTTCCATATCATCGCTAATCACCTCTCCAATACTTCTTTGGCCTACCTCTACCTCTCATCATACCCTTCATAGTCAACCTCTGACACCTCCTCACTCAGGCATCTGTGCATCTCCTCTTCATATGCCCGAATCTCACTCTCATCTCCCTCGCCTCATCCACCACAAAATCCTAATCCTATCTCTCCTAATATGCCCAGAGAACTATCTCAACATACTCATTTCCACTACTTCCATATTCTAGACGTTCGAGCTCTTGACCGGCCAACACTCTGCCCCATACAACATAGCTATTCCAGTCACCATTTTTTATACAAGTTACATTTAAGGCTTGGTGGCACATTCTTATTACACAAGACACCTGAACACCATTGTTTCCCCAACGGCATTTTTTGCACCCAAAAACAAAAAATAAATGTTGTTTGTTTCAGAATGTGAATCCTACAAGACTTGTTTCTAGACCCTCTTTACACACCATTAAATACATTTTGATTTCATGTCACCAACAATATAAGGTGGAAGTAGGAACCACTTCTATATGAAGACTAGTTTAAAACTCAACAACCTGATTTCAACTTCAAATCCTACCACAACACCTCCACTCAATGGCAAACAGTTAAATTGGATCACAGGGATCACTGGTATATGGAATACTCTTAGTATTTTTCTAAGAATTTGGAAACCATTTTTCCTTCAGAACAGGCTTTATTTTCAGACCTAAAAGTTTTTTACATACATTCAGCTGGGAATTGAGATCAACAAAATCTTTTCTTTCTGAGAAGTTAACATGAGATCAGCAAGATCTTTAGTGTGCTAGGAAAAAGAAATGCAAGGTTGCATCTATTATGACCAACGATATGCATGCCGGCATGCCCTATCCAAAAAATGATCCACGTGCAGCAAGAATTCCACTAGGGATGTACCAGATACAGAAGGATATGCAAGCATCAATAATCAAGAACAAACTACAAACAACTCCAATATATTATCAGTTACTTTATTAATGTTCAATAACTGCTAGGAAAGCAATCCAAAATACAGTGATAACTAAATAGTCGCAAAAGCTGATCATGTAAAGCCTGAAGGGTACAACTTGAAGGATAAATCAAAAGAAAAAATTTACCTGTTGCTGCCATCCTTCTCCACCAAATTGACAAGCAAACCCAAAATAGCAACAAGAAAATCTAGCTCTTGATCACTGAGATGGCCATCACTATCAGACCCAAGACTTGATTTTGAAGACCTATTACAATCCAAATGCAAGCTGAAGGTCGGAAAATGGCTAGCGATCAAAGCAGATAAAGCTTCCAGTCCACCACTAGCAGCAATTTGCTGACATCCCATAGGGTTGTCATTCGTCAAGTTCATCAGGACCTGTCATTTGATTGAATATGTAATAAGAGACTCAGATGTCAAAAGATAACACAGAAGTTTGATTATATTAGAGCAATCATGGATATAAATTGAAGAGCAGTAAGGACTCCAAGGTTCTCCAACAAACATAGACTTGTACAACTATATCATTCCAACATAAAGCAATGTGTTCCCATAATCAACAATCGGAAGAACCATGGAGAATGGAGGAATGGCCTTCCATGCTTCAGTATTGCATGCATAAATTATTAACATTAAGTGAGATAAATCACCTTAACAGCTGTGAGGAGGCAATCTGCCAGAAGGGTCGACATTTCCTCATCCGCAACAGAAGAACAAGAGGTCTGACCCGATAGATTGTTCTCCTTGCTACTCGTCTCTTGTTTGTTCTCCTGGCAACTTGACTCTTGCTGGCTTCGTACAATAAGAGATAGGTATTCATCATCACGTTCAGGAAGTGAAGTCTTCCTAATTTGAGTTTGAGACACCTTTTTCTTAGTAGACATTAAATCCCATCGTGAAGGTTCAAAATCATCATCAAATGCAAAAGGATCTTGACTCTCTTCCATAAGTTCAAGTCTCTTATCTCCATTATTTCTTTGACTATCAGCAATCAAAAAATTCGTTTTTGATGAATTCTTGTTGACCCCAAAACTGAAGTCCTCAGAGGTTCCACTACATGACCCAGACTTGGAAGATTCAATCCTCAATTTAAGCTGCCAAGAATCACTGTTGGAAGTGCTAGTGAATTCTAAATTAGATGTGGACGAACCAATCCGATCAGTTTGAGTTTCACCTAAGTTCTTCTGGGAACAGGAACCTTCACTTGTATAGCATGTTGTAGAAGAGTCGATGCACAAAATCTGACAACTCCCCTCTACAAGTTCAAAAAGAGAAATTATTCAACATCTGGAGCTAATTAAGGTTTCATTGGTTAATAAGAAAATCAGAGAGGAATTTTCTGTTTGATTGGTAGCTCTTCCACCGTATTTCCAGCAAGGATATTTTGCTAATATTTATCCAACAGAAAAAAAGGACCTTTATCAGTGCACGCACTATTTTTCAAGCTTTTCCTTGCTGAAATGCCAAATGGTAGCACTACATTGCTTTTAGAACAATTGACAAAGTTAAAAGAGTTAAACAGTTGGATTATGGAATTTAGTGCTGTCTATGAACAGCATGGAAGGTGATATTTCATGCTTAGCATTCAATCTTTGTCTGGTTAGAAAGACAAATTCCAAATCCTCCTGATAAACTTCAACTGACTTTCACTATGGAGTCTATACTCTGTAAATGAGTTCCATCTCTAATAAAGGTCCCTAAACTATCAAAAATGCAATTAAGAATAACAGCAATCAAGTGCCACAAAGTGAGCCATCAAACTACAAACTCGAAACCTTATTCCTACTGTAGTAGTTTCTTGCATTATAATTTATCACATCACTTTCATGAGTGAGAGAATCCGGAGAAGAGGAGAAGAATATGGAGAGGAAATTTCTGTGTCACTAGAACTTTGGGCTTCTAAGAGAGCAAACACCGTGACTTTTCTTGACCTCACAAGCTACAACCAGCACAATTGATTCACATGCAGTGCTACATTGATATGGGAATAAGTTTATCAGGGATGAGGTGTAAGTCAATTAAACCATCCCCCCACCCCCACGCCCACCCCAAAAAAAACCTCACCTATTCCATTTCTTTTATGGATATGAAAAAGAAACAGCCCTTTTATTGGTTGTCAAGTAGTTTAACTTTTAACCCGGTCTTAAAACAAGAAGAAGATGATGCCATCAATGGGCAGACTAGTAACACTTCAACTTCTTTTTGTGAGAGAGAGAAAATTAACAGCTTACCTTTGTTGTCCGATAGTGAACGTAATTCTGAAGCACAAGCAGTTCCATCAGAAAGGTTACACACTTTTCCATCATTGGAACTTCCAAAAGAAGTTCTACGCAGGTAAGCCCCTAAATTCAAACAAGTTAACAGACAGGAAGCATCATAAGCCAAGGGCCAAAAAAATTGCGATATGAAAATTATTAAAGGAAAACAAAAAACATAAGAGTCAATTTTTATTTTTATATTTTGGATGAAAAGATAAGAGGCAGTAATACCTGAGAGAATCTTGATCACACTTAAGATTAGCTTTGTGAAAGACCTTGGGGAGTTCAGACTATCAAATTTTCCTTTCATTTGAAGCAAGTGATTCTGAAATAAAACAGGTAGTGAACTGAACATCCAAGAATTCAAGGATACAGAAAGGCAGTTTACCTCGGGAAGGTGTATTGATGTTACCTGATTGTCCATACTAAGAAAGGTCGCATTCTCCATGATCTTCAAACATTTTAAGAGTAGCACCAGACTTTCTACGGCAGCATTATCTTTAGAATCTAAGATAGACTGTGAGCTTTGCTCTGACCACCCCTGCAGAGAAAGTAATGTCAGACAAGCTGCTCCACATAATTGACATTTTCCACAAAGGAAAACAATCCCGTTAAGCATAATACTCACTGTCCACTCTCACCTAAAGCTCACAGCTTACATCAAAATACCCCGTCTAGATTTTCGCTTATTGATTACAGCATGAGTTGAGAAAAAAGAAGGATAACTCAAATAACAACCTTGAAGTCACACATATTGCATTTGTACACCAAAAGATCTCGATAAATGTCAAAATCCATATAAATTCTCTTTGACGTGCATACATATGCTCATAATCACAATCTGAAACCTTCTGGACAAAAACAAAGGATAAGGGGGTGATAGGGAGCAGAAGTCATCATGTTCTGTCAGTCCAAAATGGCCGTGTTACCACTCCAACTCAGAGCTTAAATATAAAAGGAATATAGAGCACATTGTTGGCACTTCACATGTCACAAATTTATGAGACTCGTTGTTTGTAACAAATAGAAAATAACATACAGGCTCACACCTCCAAAACAGAATGACAATTCCTTGCCACCTCAAAGACTGCATCAAGTCCTCCAAGCTCTCTCAGCTTCTCTTTGAAGTTTCCCCTACTTCTCCGCACAGTACCGGAAGTATCTGAATGAATACAGACGAAAAGAGGAAAAAGAAAATTATGTTACATTATGCAAAAAGGGTACAAAGTACAGATCAATCACTGTCAAGGTAGACTGAGTATCCATATGATTTCTTAAAAAATGATTGATTTGTAAGCCAAACTAGAAGCAAGACCGGCAAAAAAACACGTGTATCATCACAGTATCACACTACAAGATTCTAGAACATTATATGAGAAAATTTCCAGAAACAGGAAAGGAGTCAAATCTTAAAGTTTTGAAAGCATGAGCATCTAAAAGCAACAGCCACTAAATATCACAAATGTAGATTAAGGAAATAACCAGAAAGCATCATATAAGCTGTAAGTATTGAAAAGCAAAGCACAGAGCTACTTAGCTCTTCTAGTTTCTGTCTTTTTACCTCGTAGTAGGAGACATAGGAAGCAACCAAAATGCAATATCAACTCTCAAGAAGTTAAAGAATAACAAGCTACTCAGATTAATTTCCAATAATAATAGCAAAATTGCAACCACCCACCCATCCTAAAGGATAAATATTTTTTTTTTGAAATGGTAATTGTGATATTCCATATGAGAAAAACAGTACATATGTTGTACTGAAACTATATTTACAAGTTTGATACAGATTCCACTACTCCAGCCCTGAATAGAATCTAGAACATCTATGAGAGTGATAGTGTCATTTGTATACAGCTGGTTACACCGAAAAACTTAATATCAAAAGGCAACCCAATTTGACCTTCTGCATACTATTTTCTGCCCCTTCAAAACATCTTAAGTTCCTTTCCTAAAGGATAAATATATATTAAATAGCCTTAACTCTTCCCGTGCAGGAAGAAAAGACAGATCGAACAAAGATATATTATCCTCAAAGGACCAATTTAAGTGAACCAAACCTTCAATAGAGATAGTAGACAAGCAAGCTTTTGCCATTGTCAGCAAACTAATCCATTTTGGGTTTAACTCTGGTCTGTCATGTCCATCATTTCCATCATTTGGCTTTATTTCCTTGCAAGAAACAAGAATCTCCTGCACCTTGCGGGTTATTGAAGAGGAAGTAGAATCTAATCCTTTTGTAGAATCATGAGAAACATCAGCATCTAAGCGCATCGCCAAAAGTTTACTCCCAATAGTTGGAGCCTTTGCTATGGAAGCAGGAGCAGCAACTGGTCTTAACAATTTTATAAGAAAGTGAATGCAGCTGGGCGAATCAAGAAGATGGTCGTCTCCTCCCTGGAAAAAATTGGAAGATTAAAAACAGAAGGAATGGAGAAGTTCCTAGATAACTTGTTATATAGATGATAAGATAGCAAATGGTATTGCTTTAATTAAAAGTTTCCAATACAATAATTCCTGTAACAGAATAACTTATACCAATAAAATAAAGCAATCAAAGAGTAATTTTAGCATACAGGTACAACTTATAAGGAACGTTAAGTTGGAGGAAGAAAGTTTTACGAACTTTAAAATAGTTAACATACAATATTACATCAATTGATGAAGGAGCATCCATGTTAAGGTTGCTTGCAATCCACCAAAAAAAGAAAAAGGAAAGGAAAGGGGGGGATTCTCTTTCTTCATCATGGTTCTCATTTCTGATAAGACAAGTTAACAGAATAAATCTGATATGAAAGTGACACCTTGAAGTCAATTGAGAAGAGATTATTTCCAATCACACATACGCAAAATTTACTCACAACTAGGCACCTAGAAGACAGAATAAAGACTTCAAACTACCAAAACATAATTATCCAATCTTTCAAATTTAATGAATCAGTTCAGCCTCCACGCTTGCTTAATTGGGTTGCCCCACCCTGTTCCAACAAGAGCAAGGAACAAGCCTTTCCCATCTGCTATAGGAAAGGCTAATGCAACTAAATCATGCAGAATATGCAATAACCTAGTACTAACGTCCAAATGAGAGGGTTACACTGCTATAGAGACGAAGAAACTTACATCACTGGTCAAAATGTAGAATAGAGCTGCTGCAGCAAGGTTGCTAGGTGAGTCATCAAAGCTGAGTCCCAATACAGCATCAATAATTGTTTTTGCCATCCTGACATCAAAATCTTGGCAAGTTATTACAATTGGGAATAAGGGTTAACAATTAGCAATCAGACCACTGAATTCAAGGAAAAAGTTACATATTCAGGATAAGCTGAAAGATTATATGTATCTTCAATCAAAGTCATTGGGATTGTAATTATCAGATTGGACCTCGGAATGCTAATTATTTCACACACAAAAAAAAAAAAAGCAATCCCCATATGGGTTACCAATGACAATTATAAGGTGTAAAGTATTATTTATCTCAGCTACTAGTTTGCACATACTTCCGGACTTGATGATTTACATACTAGAATATCAAATTAAATGGTACACCCCTTCGCAGGCTCCATCAACATGTAGTCCTAGAACTTTAATTGGCAATTTCTGAGCACATCCAAGCTCACCCATTTATTCATAAAACTATCACAGGAACAATAGGACCATTCAGCCAATTATACATGTAAAAGCTTCATAATGAACCTAGGTGGGTATCCTCTCCATAGACAAAACAAAGCCAAAGATGTCCCTCATACAACGGTTTGCATAAACTTAATTTTATAAACTCCCAAAAAATAACTACAAGGTTGTTGTAGATAAAGCCGAATTACAAGATAGACATATCGTCTCTTTCGTGTTGTATCCTCTTGTAATGTCAACAACTGGCTGTAAGGGCTTCAAAATTACTGATAAATTCCCGACGCTCATTTGCTGGACATATCCACTTCTTCTTGGGATGCCTGCTATTAAAACTTTTCTTACTATTGGATACATACTCTGACACAAGATGGCAGAACTAAACCTTAAATTCCAGAATAGAATATGATAAATCAGCTCAAGTAGTTTCATTTATAGGGAAGACCAATGGGGATGGCCGGACGGGTGGGGCAAGGCAGGGGAGGGCAGGGAGAGCCCCCTACCCCCAAACCTACTTCACATATCAATATGCTCCCCTCATCCCCTGCAACGCTCAGCATCACCTTGCCCCATTCCACCCCATTAAAGTAGACTTCTCTCTTTTTTCAGCACATTAATATCTTTTTTCATTTATTTCATCTTTACTTCTTTCATCATTTTCAATTAATTTACTACGTTTTCTAGAGGTCATTTTGTAAAAATAGCAATCAACTAATATTGTTTCTTCTCTAAATTAAAGTTTCAGTCTACTAAATAAACACTAGCGACATTCAATCATTATATATGAGCAGAAAGAATTAAGGATGTTAAGAGGAGGGACAAGGATCTCCCCAAGGTTCTGGTTAAACAAAAAAGGAAGTTCATCTCGGGAAGTGTGGTAAGAGAACATCACGAATTCATATCCTGATTAGTACACGAACTCTACTATCTAAGTGGAGAAGGGTAGAGAGGTCGCCACATTATGAGTTCTGGAATTCTCAACTGTCTAAAAACAAAAAGGAAGAACTGGGATGTCAAAACATTAAACTGGAAGATAATTACGCCTCACACTCTACATTTGAAAAATAGAAATCTCCCTCCACCACTGAAGTAAGAATTCCTACCCCGGATCTGCCAAGCTTCTCCTGTCCTAGTGCCATGCCCCAACAACAACAACAACAATAACTACGCCTCAGTCCCAAACAAGTTGGGTTCCTCTATATGAATCATCACTGACCATGTTCCCTTGCCATAGTACCATCCCTATTAATTTCCTTGCTCAAACAATTTGTCTAAGACTTGAAGATAATTTGTACATTTTTTTTGTGTCAGCTTATCAAAATTCACCCATCTGGGAATGTTAATGTATTTATGTCCTATAAATGTGTATGCAAATTACCTAAGAAATTTAGGCAACACCAAGAAATCAAGATTTATGTTTATCGAAACAAGAATATTATACTCAGTTAAATTCTATACAATGTTTAAAAGCCAAATTTCAACTACCCGTGAGCCCGTAAGAGGCGACGCTGCTGAGCTGTTCCACATATAGATAGCAATGACAATAAACTCGCCCTTCTGATTCTGGCAGGCTGCCCTTTCCTCAAACCATCCAACGCAAAATTCACCTCATCCATATGTTCCATCATCTCACCACACTCTTGAGTTTCCATCAAAGTCGCTGTGGGGCCCAGCGAAGGCAATCCCAGCTCCTTGGATTTCACCTTCTTCTTCTTCTTCTTCTGCAAAACTCCATTTTCCTTGCCCATCCCAGTCTTCTTCATCTTCTTCGGTTCCCGTAAGCCCCCATCAAATTTCCCAAGACTACCATACTCCCCATCGGGTAAAATCGAAAATTCATCCGACTCTTGTGATGAACTCAAAGTGTAAGACTCCCAATCAAACGTCTTTACCTTCTTGGGTTTCCACAAAACCCCATCATGATCCTCAAAATCCAAATCCCTATCCTCCTTTCTTGACGGCAAAATCGTCAATTCCTGACACGCCTGAGATGAGCCGGCATGGTATGGATCTGAATTATTGAAATTCGACGACCAGTGAACCGAGTCTTGAGATGAAAACCCAAAACTGTAAATATCTTGGGAATTTTCCTGGGAAAGTGTGTGGTCTGAAACATCGTCATTTAAGCCTGATTCAGAGTAGCTCCGGGACATGCTTCTACTCCGCCGGCCGTACGTTCTAACGATCATTTTCCGACGGAGAATTCAAAATTCCTGTGGCTGGATCAACTTAAGAACAAAAATATTGAGGTATTATCGTAATTAAAATCGATAATTTGGGGTAATTTGGAACCTGAAATTAGGGTTTATAGAAAGTGTTCTTGTGAGTTTCGTTTTGGGTTTGCTCTGATTTGAAGATTTGAAAAAACGAAGATCACGACTGAGAGAGAAAGAAAATGGACTTTCTTTTTAAGGTAATTAAATAGATAAACAGATGCGTTAATTTTGAAGTAGAGGAATTTACGTAAAGGTCCAAGAATAGGAAAGATCTGATCCGTTTATTTTGAATTCTGGATGGTACGAGTTTCTTTTATGTTTGTTTGGAGATTTGATGAGAGAGGGCCGTTGAGTAATTTACTATAGACTAGGACCCCCTACTGCGTGGGGACCGTTAGATTTTTACTCACAACTCAACTTGCCGTTAATTTCTGTTGGCTCATTGGTAAAATTTGAAAGCCCACTACCTACAGAAGTAGTCGAACAAAGCCCAATATAGCTAAAAAGGGCCAAACAGGCCATTATTCTTCAATATTTCGGTGCTAAGGATACATGTGTCCCTTCAATTAATAAGAATGAGTTTTTAAAAATAATATAAATAATATTTAAAAAATATATTTATATAATAGTATAAAAATTTAGAAAAAAATTATAAATTTTAAATTAATAAATGATCATGTTTAAGATTTTGAATACAATCCAATAGTTCTTCCTTTAATTATTCTAATATTTGTTTTATTGATCAAAAGCGTCGTAGAAATTGTCACAACCCAAAAATTTTATTAAGTTGTGAGGGCACCTACCATTCTCGTATTCAAACCTCACTTTTTTATTAACTAATTAACAATCTTTATATTACGGAATTAATATAGAATATGCAGCTACTTTCATAGTGAATAGCTCATTCCCAAAAATTTAAAATGCGGAAATAAAATATTCAAAACCAAAACGATCCCAAAATCTGATAACACTGGTACAAGAGTGCCTACAAATACAAAGTAAGTCAAAAAAAAAAGTTAAAAGAGTCTAGAAGGACATAAGATAAAAAATATAAAGAATCTCTAGAATCCGGTGCTGCTGGAAAGAAAGTAGCTTACCCTTAATTCTAATAGCAAAAATCTCAAGGATATATAGCAATTCAAGTACAGCTAGTACTTGATTCAGTCTCTGCATGCAAAAAGGTGTAACGATATAGAGTGAGTACATGAAACACGTGTATTCAACAAGCTTTGAATTGCAATCCTTTGTAGAAACGATAACGAGATATATTCTAACAATTTCCCTTTCCACAAGTATAATTACCTCATAAAATAAATCAATAAAATACAACAAATAAAGTGTGTACCTTTTCAAAATCGATTACACCATCGATACTATCATAATTTGTCTCAAATGTATCAAGTCAAATCAATATCACAATCAATATGAAATACAATGAAGATGAAATAGAATGCAATGCACTGGCCAAGAACCTGTATACACCCGCTTCCTCTGCCAGGTAGTCGGGACCCGTGGGAGGCTCACGAGGTCCATATACCTGTTGGAACCATTTTTCATCAGCGTACCACTCCCCAAAACCATTTTTTATACCCAAACCTATTTCTCATGGCGATAATACTACTTGCTAGGCTCATCGACTTTAATTTGCATGATGTCACTTGACGAAACTATTCTTCATTGACATAATAATTCACAAATAATTATATGGGTAGTATCAATCAATAAGTATCATGCAATAATAAGAGTGGTATAAACATGTATAAATAAATATATAATGTGAGTACATCAATCGACTCTACAAACAAGGATCATCCAGTCACAATCAAATTCAAATAATTCACAAGCTTCAACAACTCAATCATGTCACAAGTCATGGGATACTATCAACGGATAATAAATTTCATGTAAATTTTCCATATCATCTTGTTGTCTCTATTGATAATTATCTCAAAACTGCAATATACATAAAGCATGATACATATATATAATAATTGCAAATCATAAAGATATTAGAATCACTAGACAACTCTTCTAAATTATGATCCAAAAATAATTTTCACTTTTATATGTAATAATAAAAAAATAGATTTTAATCTATGAAGATTCTACAATATATATTAATTTTATGTATAAAAATGAATTGAGCTACTTAACCTTTTCACTTCAAGTATTACAAAAAGAGATCAGTGAAAATTTGAAACGTGTTATCTTTTTTTCTTAATTTGTTGTTCTTTCCAGAGTCGATTACAATTATTATTATTTTGATATTTATAGATCTGATTTTAATATGGTGGTGACAAAATTTATTCTTAATTACCTACCTACATAAAAAAAAGGTTCAACAAAGTTTATTAAAATTATAGATAAATTAAGTGGACATTTTCTTATGTAGAAGTTTGCTTAGATTGTTATTGATGAAAGTCTAAAATTTCTTCTTGATCACCTTAATCTTGAGATCAAAGAGAGATTAAAATTACCCAAGACTTATTTCAATAATATATGGACTTCGCCAATAAGAATAATCAAAAAAATAGTAGGATAAACATATAAAGTTTCTTATTTAGAACAAAAATTAAAAATATAGAAATGTACAAAATTAGGAATTTTAGAATAGGACTTCATTCTAGAATATTAGAAATTCATCCGTAACTCGAATAATAAAAGATAAAACAAAAGAAAACTAAATTAATTTCATAATTATATATTAAGAAAAATTACAAGAAAGATATTATAGTTATGATATAGAGTCTAATTTTTTTTATAAAACGTAAAATACTAATTGATTTTAAAGTCTTAAATACTAAGACTTCCTAATATAGTATTTTAAATAAGAAAAAGTTTAGTTGATTTTGATGCTGTAAATTTATAATTAATATAAAATTATCTAAAACATATTTTAAGTTGAATTTATTAATAAAATAAATATAAATATTAAAGTATGCAAAAGTGAAATTTTAGGCATTTGTAATAGCTATATATATTTTTTAATTTGATTTATTTGATGTACTATTTTAGATGGTACCCTACGAACAAATATGATTTTGAGTTAAAAAATATATGTTGTCCTCTTAATTTTTTTAAACATATCACATATTGAATTTGAAAATTTTTATATAATTTTGTTAAAAAAAATAACATAAAATATTTATTATTATGTATATATAAAAAAGAATTATTAAATGTAAAACTTAGCTTATAACATTATTTGAATATGCAGTTTGAATATGCACAAACTATATATTAATAATGATGGCTGAACATAAAATTAATCAGTAAGTTATATATAAACATCTCTCGAAAAAATATGACAAGCCTTTTAAAAAATATACATAAATATAACATAAAATCATAAACTAAAATATGTGTTTAATAATAATTTATAATCATATCTAATAAGAAAATTTCATTTCAAATGCAACATAATTTTATGTCAAACACAATTGTTAAGTGCCATCGAAAATATATTTTGAAAACACATTTTATCTTTTTAGCCCTTATTGTTCTTAAAAATATATTCATTTCATATTAAAAATATCAACTCGATATTGACATAATTAATTCATTGTGTGACATTAAATATCTTATACATATTTCTTTATAGTTAATATATGAAGTTTAAGCGGTGAAATTACTTTTTGTGGTCAAATATTTAAAATCTTAAGTTTTTGAAAAAGAAAGAGGGTAGATTTGAGAAATCTAGACGATTTCAACAATACTGAATGTTAATACTAGCATTAATAGGTTAAATTGACTCAAAATACCAATTATTTATTTTCTTCAAATGGTCGAAAGTGGTCGTTGATCGAAAATCCCTTTCGAATATCAAGGCCCTCGGCCCTAAATTTTTAATTTGGCCTCTTTCTCTCTGACTACCCTGATTTATACATGATAATTATTTTTTGCCGTAAATTTATGAGACAAGTTCAAGGTAACATCTCATGATTTAAGCTTCTCGCAATAAATTCGTGACAAGGCTAACTCTAATACCTCATATATCGGGCCATAAAATTAGGTCTAAAAAAATGTAGTTTTTTCCAATTAAATGTAAGATTAATACTATACTACTGCTAAAATTTATAAGCGCGATCTATTAAGACTTAAAAAGAGAAAGAATCAAATTCATAACATTGTCTGAATATAAGATTAGTCAGTAGATTATATAAAGATCTCTTCTAAAAGTGTGACAAGCGTTCTAAAAAATATGCATAAATATGATATAAAATCATAACCCAAAAAATGTGCTTAATAAAAATTCATAATCACATTTGTAATTTTTTTTATTTCATATGCAACAAAGTTTTTATGCCAAACACAATTGTAAATGGCACTAAAAACATATTTTAAGGTCACGATTTATCTTTTTAGACCTTAAGTATTCTTAAAAATATATTCATTTTGTATTAAAAATATCAACTTGATATTGATATAATTAATTTATTGTGTGACATTAAATATTTTATACATATTCCTTTATCCATAATACATGAAGTTTAGTGCGGTAAAATATTTTACAGAAAAATATTTAAAATTTTAATTTTTTTTTATTTTTTATTTTTTAAAAAGGAGAGAGATTTGAGAAATCTGGACGATTTCAACAATATTAAGTGTTAATACTAGCATTAATAGGTTGAATAGACTTAGAACATCAATAATTCGCTTTCCTTAAATGATCGAAAGTGGTCCTTAATCGAAAAGCTCTCGCAAATGTGAGGCCCTCAACCCTAAATTTAGAATATGACCTCTTTCTCCCTGATTACATTGCTTTATACATGATAAAATTTTTTTGCAGTAAACTTATGAGATGAGCTATTCGTGAGATTATAAATCTGATAAATTTGAGCTTCTTGCTATAAATTCATAGTGAGGCTAACTCTACTATCTCATATACAAGGCCATAAAAGGCCAGTAGAATCATTTCTCCCTAAGTAAATGTAAGATTAATATGATACCACTGCTAAAGTTTATAAATAGGGTCAATTAAGAGATAAGATGAAGAAAGAAACTAGTTCATAACATTGTTTGAATAGACAACACACACATATATATTAAAATAATAATGACTAAATATAAAATTATTCAGTAAGTTATATAAATATCTCTAAAAAAATTGTGACAAGCCTTTTAAAAAATATGCATGAATAAAACATAAAATCACAACCCAAAATATGTGTTTAGTAACAATTCATAATCACACTTGTAAGAAATTTTCATTTCATATGCAACATAGTTTTTATGTCATACACAATTGTCAGTGCCAATAAAAACATATTTTGAAATCGCGATTATCTTTTTAGGTTTTAATTATTCTTAAAAATATAATTATTTCATATTAAAAGTATAAGTTCGTGGTGAAACTAACCGTACTATCTCTATATTATTATACATACATTTAGAGATGAAATTAACTCAAATTGATAGAAAATTTTCGTAACGTGATATTATATTACAATCTCAATTTTTAACTAAATGATAATAATAATATACTCAATATTATTTTATAAATAGAAACTTATGAACCTAGCTCTCAACTAAACATTATTGCCAATGTTTAATAATTAATAATTTCATCACAATGCGACTTATCAAATTTATTAACATTATTTTTTATTAAAAATATTTGTACTCAAAAACTGAATACGGAAAGGACACCTTCCCAAGTACATTATATGTAAAAACACACACACAATTACCGAAAGATACCTTATTTTATTCTTTTCTAAAACTGTGTCAGGTACAGTGTACTCTGTCTTAATTTACTTTTCCTTTCCCATTACACATGTGACGTAACCGAAGTAGTCATTAAAATTAAGGTAATTTTTATTAAATTGAAAATCTAGTTTAAATTATTTTCCTAAATTAACCAGCCGAATTTTATTTTTTCTTCCTTATATATTTATATCATCATCAGCATAAGCATAGATACATGTGGAAGAGAGAGAGAGAGAGAGAGAAAGAGAGCGCGTGTCCAAATTTGACCTTTCACTTTCTGTGGATCTAGGGTTTCACAACACAGTTCAGCCACCGCATCGTCATCTACATCGGCGTACTACAACTACTATCAGAAAAATCATCTAAACCCTACTTTTAATCTTTCTCTTAATTTCTGTACTGAAACAACAGGAAGAAGGTTCTTCATCACCATCAACATCATCTTTTTTCTATAAGAACCCTAAAATTTTCATTCCGTTGGGTATTTTTTTGGGTAAATCTGGGATAATCTGAATGAAATTTGAAAACGATGACGTTTGATTGGTTGATTTGATAAGATCTGACCTTTTTTGTTTGGATTTAAGCATAAATTTCAAGGATCTATATTGATGATGAGAAACTGAAAGGATAGAAATTGATTTTTATTTTTGTCTGTGATTTCAGAGAGAAAAAAAGGAAAGAAAAAAAAGAAAAAGAAAAATGTTTAAATCGGTGGTGGTGTTGTATGAAGGAGAAAGAGTGCTGGGAGAAGTGGAATTGTACGGTGAGAACGGTGTCGTATGGGGGGAGAAGGTAATAAGGATCTCTCACTTTTCGCCACCAAGTGAGAGGTGTCCACCACTGGCAGTGCTACACACAATTACTTCATCTTCTACTGGAATAAGCTTCAAACTGGAACCTCCAAAATCAAAGTCGCTGACCCAAGACTCGCCGCTCTTTCTTTTGCACTCCACATGTCTCAGAGATAACAAGGTATACCCCCATTGCTGATTGACAGTACCAAATTGAACTTAAACTTGAGATGGCTAAATTGAAAAAAAATAAAATAAAACCCCTTAATCCAAGACTGGCTAATTATGGTGAAAAACCCTAGCTTATGAAACATAAATCAATTTCCAGGAGAACATATCTTGAAATTCGAGTATTAAATTCTTGATATTACATACTAAAAAAATAAATTAAAAACCTAATCGTAAGAACTGGAATATGGATAAAAGGACAACGACAAAAAAAGGCTCTGGAGCAGATGCTCATTTTACTTGTACCCGTTTTGCAGTTTTTCTTGAAAAATCTGGACTTTAGACTACTATTCCTGGAAGTTTGCAGAACTCTCTTTGCAGCTTTGCTTAAAATTTGAGACCTACATATTATGTGATCTCTATGAACTTAGTGACTTTAATGCTAAATTGATTACTTGCTTAGCTGTAAATGAGATAGTGCAAGGTTAACCTTCTTGATGTCTATGTGAAGTTGAGAAAAGGGTGGGCTGATGGATAGGGTTTTATCTAAGGTATAATCTGTCATTGTATTTCTGGACAAGCTGAGATTACTGACTCTAAGGGAGATCACTTATATTCCTGCCTTTATTATTAAGCTGGGATTCTTGCGTTGCTCGGACTCGGGTGCGGGTGTTCGATACGGGTCGGATCTAAAAGGTCGGATTCTTTATGATCTAAACTTAAGATTCATGAGTACGGATCCAAGTAAGAATACAGGTGCAGTGATTCGGCTAAAAATATTCAAATATCCAAAAATAGAGTCTAAATTATGAGACATTATGTGAAAAATTTCAAATTATTTTATAGAGAAAATATTGATTAAAAGAGAATTCCAGAAGGAGATAAAAAGATAAGGACCGACATAGAAATTTCTATATACAAGATATTCCATTTTCTTATATGTCACAAACTATTTTAGGAGAAGTTCGAATCCGTTCTGTTTGGATAAACCCTGGTTTATACTCTACTGGTTCCCGGAAGAGTTAATATCTCCATTAGCTAAACCTTCTTTCTTCTTTCTCGCCAACCTAATGTGAGGGTGCCCATTGGGATGTCCATAATTGAAGCACTTTTCTTCATTGACTTATCCAAAATCGCTTGACCAAATCGGGTACGGATCACACACCCACACCCATGTCGTGTCAATACGGGCGAGGCACCGAAAGTGAAGAGTCCGAGCAACTTAGCTATATTCAAAGGAAGACTGAAAGAGTATTTGAAGTTATTTTACAAGTGGTGGTGTTCGGATATGATGAATATAAAAAGTCTGATTTTGTTTTTTTCCTTTTAATATAATGTAGATGGTCTACACTAATTGATCCTTATTTTAAAAAGCTCTACCGTAATTGTTGCAAATAGACAAACATGCTGAAACCATTTCAGAAATACATCTTCCACATCTTCTGCGAATGTGCCATTTGTAGCTTAGATTTTGTGAGACACTTTTCCTTTTATACGTGGTATTTATTTAGGCTCTTTCTCTGTGTCTTCGTTTTAAATATCAATTGCTTGCTTATCTGCTTACTTTCTGTTTATGCAGACTGCAGTGATGTCACTTGGAAGAGAGGAGCTTCATTTAGTCGCCATGCAGTCTAAAAATTTTGGTGGACAGCGTCCTTGCTTTTGGGGATTTAAGGTTGCATCAGGGCTTTACAATTCTTGTCTGACAATGCTAAACCTCAGGTGTCTTGGCATTGTATTTGATCTTGATGAGACACTCATAGTTGCCAACACAATGCGTTCATTTGAGGATAGAATAGAGGCCTTGCAGCGGAAAATAAATTCAGAGTCAGATCTGCAGCGTGCCTCTGCTATGCTGGCTGAGGTCAAGCGTTATCAGGACGATAAAATTATTTTAAAACAATATGCCGAAAATGATCAAGTTGTTGACAATGGAAAGGTGATCAAATCTCAGTCTGAGGTTTTCCCCGCGTTGTCTGATAATCACCAACCTATTGTCAGACCCCTGATTAGGTTACAAGATAGAAACATTATTCTTACTCGTATTAATCCAATGGTACGTGTATTTTGTATTCTATAGTCTATACCTTGTTATCCTTGTTTTGTTAATGGTGTCATCTATTGTCCATTGATGACTAGTTGACTACCAGAGAGGAATGCAAGTCATTTGTAATCCTACTTTTACCACTGAAATGGGTCCACCGACGGGACTGTCCATTTTCCTCTCTCCCCTTTTCTTGCATTAAACTGTTTTATGGTCTGAAGTTTTATCTTCCCTTTTTTTGGGGGATGCATCACAAATTCTGTTCCATGGCAGATCCGTGATACTAGTGTTCTCGTGAGATTGAGACCTGCATGGGAGGATCTCCGAAGCTATCTGACTGCAAGGGGTCGGAAGCGCTTTGAAGTTTATGTATGCACAATGGCTGAAAGAGATTATGCTTTAGAAATGTGGCGGCTTCTTGATCCAGATTCAAACTTGATTAGCTCAAAAGAACTCTTGGATCGTATTGTCTGTGTCAAGTCTGGCAAGTTTCTAAACTACCTAGCTTTCACCAGGGCCATCGTTCTTTTTTCTCTCTAATCACTGATTTGCCATGATTATGTTGTAGGCTTGAGAAAATCTTTGTTCAGTGTATTCCAAGATGGAAATTGTCATCCTAAGATGTCATTGGTGATTGATGATCGCTTGAAAGTGTGGGATGAGAAGGATCAACCACGAGTGCACGTTGTTCCTGCATTTGCTCCATATTTTGCCCCTCAAGCTGAAGTATGTACCACATTCTTTTAGTGTTTTTCTGAGGTGTTGATCTATATTGTATGTTAACATTCTGAAGCACTTGAATAATTATACTGTAGGGCAACAATTCTGTTCCCGTCCTTTGTGTTGCCAGAAATGTAGCCTGCAATGTCAGAGGTGGATTTTTCAAGTAAGATTTTAGGAGACCCTAGGAATTACCTGGTGATAATCTTGTTGTCCAATTTATTTTATCTGATTTTATATAGATTTCCTCTTGTCTTCCTGTGTTAGTTTCTTTTATCTGATTGTAGCTAAATTAGTTTCACTTACTTGGCCTGACTTTGTGCAGAGATTTTGATGAAGGCCTATTGCATCGAATATCTGAAGTTGCATATGAAGATGATATTAAGCAAGTTCCTTCCGCTCCCGATGTTAGCAACTATTTGATTTCGGAGGTTCGTGAGAATGATATCTTGAATTTTCCATTTCTCTTCAATGACAGATCTTAGCTTTTCATGATTATCTCCAATATGGATGGTAAAATTTTGCGTGGTTCAACAATTTTTTTTATGAATATTGTTTGAGAGAGAACATTATTTGCTGGTCAGGATGATCCTTCAGCTATAAACGGGAATAAAGATTCACTTGGATTTGATGGAATGGCTGATAATGAGGTCGAAAGGAGACTAAAGGTACAATTTTGTTATGTTTGATTACTTATACTCTGTTTGGATGTGTTTATCCACACTTTTCATGAGGTTCAGAAGCGCTGGATGTGGTTATTCTGCTCTCTCTTGATAACTCATTCCCTTGTACAATTTATTTTTGCTTCTAGCATGTAGTGGTGGAACTCCCGTCTCTTTCTGACAAATGCTGTAGCGTAATATTTAGTTATCTTGACATTTCAGGAAGCAATGTTGGCTTCAACAAGTGTTCCTTCTCAAATGACAAATTTGGATCCAAGACTTGCACCAGCTCTCCAGTACCCTGTCCCACCTGTTATTTCACAACCAACCATTCAAGGGCCAATGATGCCTTTTCCTGCTCAGCATCTCCCTCAAGTGACTTCTGTACTTAAATCATCAATGACTCAAATAAGTCCTCAGGACACAAGCTTGCAAAGTTCTCCTGCTAGGGAAGAGGGTGAGGTACCAGAGTCTGAATTAGATCCTGATACGAGGAGGAGATTACTGATATTGCAACATGGTCAAGACACGAGAGATCAAGTATTAAGTGAACCAAAGTTTCCTATGGGGACTCCATTACAAGTGTCTGTACCACCTCGAGGGCCGCCACATGGTTGGTTTCCAGTTGAGGAAGAGATGAGCCCAAGGCAACTTAATCGAGCTTTACCTCCCAAGGAATTTCCTTTAAATTCAGAGTCTGTGCATATTAATAAACATCGGCCTCCTCATCCACCTTTTCTTCCCAAAATGGAGACCTCTGTGCCACCTGATAGACTTCTTTTTGAGAGCCAGAGGCTGCCAAAAGAGGTAAGTTATCTATTCGTTAATGCCCACAGCTTTGAAAATTCATTTATCACGAGAAACTTATGGCCTAACCGTATTTCGGTTATCTATTCGTTAATGCCCACAGCTTTGAAAATTCATTTATCACTAGAAACTTATGGCCTAACCGTATTTCGGTTTGTTTCCGTATTTTTTCCAGGTAATCCCTCGGGATGACAGGATGAGATTCTCCCAGTCACAACCTAGCTTTCATTCAATGCCAGGTATAGTCATGAACCATGCATGATAACGTCATTTTGAACTTTCTTAAGCTTTTTAAATCTTTAACTTGGACAGTTTCTGATTGGTATATATGTTGGACCAAGACTGTTTTTTAGTTTTTAACTTTTCCTTTAAGTTGCTATCTGAAAGCTTGTCAAGTACTGGAAATTTTGCAGTAATAGATGCTGTAATTCAATAATCCTTGTCAGAACTCAGAAGTGGAAACAACTGAAAATAGGACAAATGGGTGGCTACTCTATAAGAGATGACAAAATTTGTGGAGTATGGACCTCTTATAACACACACAGGGAAACAAAACAAAAGTAGTATGGGCTCATGCTCAGTGCTTTGGTTTAACTTCAGTCTCTTCCCATGGTTCTTCTTTTATGAAAGGGAAATGTGATTTTGTTTTAGGAGTGCATTTTTGTATCTTTCTGCTTAGGTTTATAAAACAACTACACCTCGTCCAAGCCTCGGTGGATGGAGTTACTCGGTACCTGTGATGGTGGGAGTTAGCAGGTACCCCGTAGAATTAGTCATGATGCACGCAAGCTGACGCTGATGCAACGGTTTTAAAAAAACAACTATGCCTCAGTCCCAAACAAGTTGGGGTCAGTTATATTAATTCTCACAGACGATGTTTAGGTTTATCAGGATCGAAATTCTGCATGCCCATGAATAGGTGATGAAGATAGTATATCAGCGTTGATCTAAGTAAGAGTTTTTTTTTTTTGTGTGTACAAGCTAAATAATGGCACTTTGTTTTCTTATAAAAACATACACAGGACACTTTGAAAAAAAACAGATAACAGATTTTTTTATGCCACCGTGTGATGTCATTGGACGAAAGATATGAGATAAGCTAAATGTCTATTCAGAAATCATGTTGTTAACAAAATCTAGTTTCACAGGTGAGGAAGTCTCCTTGGGTCGGTCATCTTTCGCCAACAGGGATCTTGACCTTGAACCTGGACATTATGAACCAAATTTAGATACACCTGCTGGAGCTTTACAGGATATTGCATTCAAGTGTGGAACAAAGGTACTGCTTCCCCTATGCCCAGTCATCAGGAAGCACTAACGTAAAGTTTTCCTCCTCTTTATGAGGTCTCTGAATGCTTATGGGCAAATACATGCAGGTCGAATTCAAACCAGGTTTGCTTTCAAGTCCGGAACTGCAGTTCTCCTTGGAGGTATGCTGAGTATATATATTCCCATTTTACTATTCCAATGAGCCTTATGCCTCACCTTTAATTAATGAAGCATGGACCACAATCCACAAGTCTCTATGAACCTTATTTTTGTCTTGCTGGTGAGCTCTGTAAAGCCATGTTTCAGTAGCATGAATGTCAACACTTCTTGTGCTTGTAATTTCATGCCATCAGTATTGTTGGACGAGCTTCCTATCTGATTTTCTGCAATCCTTTTTACTGAGGTCCAACCATCTTATTGAATCATAGTTTGTATTGCTTGTATAGGTGTCATTTGCAGGAGAAAAAGTTGGAGAAGGAATTGGCCGGACGAGAAGGGAAGCGCAACGACAGGCTGCTGAGGAATCTCTTATAAATCTGGCAGGTAAGTTGTGTTGTTGCGCATCATAACTGACAGTATGGAATGATTCGACTTGTTCAAAAGTTGGCTTTACTGTGATTAGATTCCATCATCTTGTATTAGCTAACCAATATGTACTTCCATGGTTATAGAGTGTACTTTGAGCAAACCTGGATATAGAGTAAAGTTCTGAACTAATGCTATTGTTACTTGGAATTATGAGTATCCCTGTGTAATCTTTATGAGGATTGGAATTTATCATTTTATGCTGCAATTAAGTTTGTCTAAAGGATTTTTCAGTAAATGATGCCACTTAACTGTGACATATTTCTCTGGTGAATTTTGTCTCGTCTGTTGGGAAAATTATTTGAACTTCGAGAGTAAATCTGAAAAGCTCTGGTTGGAATAATTAGAGTCATACTAAAAGGATTTCATGCTGCTGTAAAGTTCAACATTTCCTGCGACTTAGTTCTTCATTAGGTTGTCTGTATCCAAAAAAAAAAGTAGTTGTTCTTTGGGTTGTTACTCCAATGTGAGTACCAACATATATGTACTTTATATATGTCAGCTGGTGTTGACCTTTATCATTTGTAAATGGGCCTCACATCATCTTCCCCTCCTAACCAAAATGCTGAATACATACGGACTTATGAAGACACCTAAAGTAGGCACAATTTTTCATTTGGACACCTGAACTTAGGGGTTCCTATTGAGCGCTTACTGTAGCCAAAATTTGTTCCAATGAGGCACTTTTCTGCGTTGGCACATAGAGTGAGTTTCACCTAATATAGACACGTGAAGAGCCCAAAAAACGGATTTTTCTTTTCTTTTTATTCCTTTTTTTCTCTCTCTCCACCACCACTTCCACCATTGCCGCCTCCACTTTCACGTTGTGCCTCCACCATTCCCTTCATCACTAACAATTGTCCCCGTTGATTGAAACTGAAGTGAGACTGGTTTCTTCATTTGAAACCGAAACACTGTTAATAGGGTCTTTAGAAAGTTGAAGGTTTAAAATGGGTTTTACTTAATTTGATGAAATTTTTGAGAAATTAATGTTGGGGTTGTCTTTGGGTCTTCGTGGGGTATCTTTAACTGAAGTTATAACAAATTTGGAGGAGTTTCTCTTGAAATTTTGGATTAAAATTGTGGCTAGAACAAGAACACACATGAAGATGCTGAAGAACACCAAGAACAGCTTTCAGAATTTTCAATGCGTCCTCTTTTGTTGGTTAATAATGTGTTCTTTTCTGATTGGGTGTAATTTTTTTTTTTTTTAAAATTCTTTTTGAGAATGTCATTTTTATTTTGTTTATAATAGATTTTAAAATAGTTATTCCTTTAGTTTTTAACTCAAAAAGACTCATCTGGAGTTTATTCATCATTTGCCACGCCAGCCTCGAGTATATTGCACACGCTTTGTAAGTTCGGTTGATTCAGCAAAAAGTGCCTAATTGGAACAAATACTGGGTACTGTAAGTATGCTCAAAGGAACACCCCTAATTTGGGTGTCTAAATAAAAAGTCGTGTCAAATTTATGTGTCTCGGTATGTGGTTAGCCTTAACCAAAATGATAAAAAAGGAGGTTTTGCAGTATTTGCGTAGATGCTTCTGTTTCCTTCTTTCAAGGAGTCAACCTTCTAGTTGTGTGCATAGCGCTTACAGTAGAATATTGTATAAATGATGTGCGTGGTTTTTGTTTACCAGTCCCTTTCCCCGGAAGAGGGCTCAGAAAGCGGAGAAAGTTTCCTTTTTGGGCAAGGATAGTTGGTGATCACATTACATCATTTTGTAGACACTTTTTATGTTGATGTTAACTGTTGAATCCTTGTGTTAAGGAAACTTTTACAATATTATAGGTATCTAATTGTTAACTTAGCCACAAGATACTGTGGTTGTAGAGGATTGGGGGAGGGGATAACAAATTATCTTTGCTCTCGCTGAATAAGCACTCCACTAGTCTTATATAGGGTGCTTGGTGGCAAAACAGAGGGATATTTTCTTATTAGCAGGCATATCCATGAATTTTGATGTTCATTGTGGTCAGATGTTATGTTGCCAAATAAGTGTGATGATTCTGACATCTTCATGTTGCTTCTACAGACAAATACTTGTCACGTGTCAAACCTGATTCCAATTCCACACTGGGTGAAGGATTTAGGTTTCCAAATGCAAGTGATAATGGGTTTGTTGACAACATGACTCCTTTTGGGTATCAATCATATCCTAAAGAGGATCGTGTCTCACATTCTTTTGCTTCAGAGCCTCCCAGAGTGTTGGATCCAAGGCTTGAGTTTTTTAAGAAGTCAGTGGGTTCAGTTGGCGCCCTAAGAGAACTAGTAAGATTTTATAAGCTTGCTATGTTACTGTGCCTTTTTTACCTCAGTTTTCCTTTGAGGTCTTGGATTATGCCATTGATTATTTTGATCCTTTCAGTGCGCGATTGAAGGACTTGGTTTGGCATTCCAAGTTCAGCCTCAAATTTCATCTAATCCGGGCCAGAAAAGCGAAATATACGCCCAGGTTACCTATTTACTTCCCTTTCTTCTTTGCTATTGCTGATTATTGAACAGCATGCCTAGCTGTAGTTTTAGGAACTCTTTACTTCTTCTCTGACTCATAGTTTGGAGGCGATATGCCATTTATTATTTTGCATAATTGCTACCTTGTGCTTCATTCACGGAATGGATCTCGGTCAGCTTTTATCCTTTGCATTTAGTCATCTCTCCTCTCTCTCTCTCTCTCTCTAATAATCACAATAGAAAAGATTTTATTAATTTGTAACAGCACTAAGATAAAGCTTGAATATGTATAACTAAGTTCAAGAGACAGTCTCCCATTAGCATGCTTTCTGTATTTTGTTCAAATTTACTCAAGTATGCTAGTAAACATGTTTGAACTTAAATTTGCTGATGGCTTCTGCTCTGTTCTCCAAAATCTGCTATTCCTTTCTTTCCATATCATCCAGAGAATCCGAGCATGTATAGTTTTCTATATCCTCTTTCTCTTCTTACTCTGAACCCTCTTTTTTTTTTTTTTTTTTCCTTTTGTATATTGAAGGCCACCATTGTGGTTGGGAGGGAGTTAGGCCTTGACCCTTACTCAGAAGTCAGACTCCCTTATCTCCAGCTTTCAAATAGCTTCTTGGTCAATCTTGGCATTGTTCATTTAACCTTGAAAACATTTTTGAAACTGCGTCACACTTGAAAACATCTGTAATAGCCATTTTTTTGCAACTTGTCCTGTGTCAAGCAAACATTCATCTGCTGCCAGCTAAAAAAACATTCTACCTTGTGCTGTGTACCACTTATCCATTGTTTCTCCATGGCCAACTGTTCTGGTACATTCTCTAGCGTCAAAACTCCGTAACAGGATCTTACTGTAAATTCTCTTTTCTTGTCCTGCAACAACAGAACTTTGCATTCAGTTCTTTCTCTTGTAGGTTGAAAAACATTCAACATTTAATCTGATATTGAAGTTTCTGGAAAGCATTCTTTGCTAAATATCAAGTTCGATATTGGTTTATAATTTTTGTTTGCGAAGTAATAAGTGATTCTCATAGTTTCAAGAAACAAGAATGCACTTGAGATGGCGGAGTTATCATGTCTCTGGAGTAACTATTTTTTTACCTTGCTGACATTCTGCACACTTTTGTCTATTTGATGATCACGTTGCAGGTGGAAATTGATGGACAAGTATTTGGCAAAGGAATTGGTCCAACATGGGATGATGCTAAAGCACAGGTGCTTACTTTTAGAGCTTACGTTTTTTGTTCCTCTTTGATTCCTATTCTATTTGAGTTGAAATTTTGGGCTGCACATTTCTTTCTCTAGGCTGCTGAAAGGGCTCTTGTTGCTTTGAAGTCTGAGCTGGGTCAGTTTTCTCACAAGCGTCAGGGTTCTCCGAGGCAAGTGATTTCAGCCATTTCACTTTTGATACTAGACTAATGTCATCTCCTCTATTTAGAAGGCAGTGGAGGACCCGGGGTGGGGGGTGGGTAGGTGGGTTGCAGATTCTTCTGATTTGTCTTTTTTCTGCCATCTGTTCCTAATTTATATTTTTGCCTCCCTCGCATCTTTTTGCCGTTTTCTTTGTTTTGGATTTGTGTTCTCCATGGCTTTGTTGAGGCAAACCAGTATTAGCTTCTGATTATTTACTTGCATTTAATGTTGCTCTTTCATCCAGATCATTGCAGCAAGGATTTTCCAATAAAAGATTGAGACCTGAGTATTCTCGGGGTGTGCAGCGAGTACAATCTTCTGGTAGATTCCCGAAGAACACTTCCCCTATGCCATGAGAGCTGTATATATAACGATTCTTGGCCTCTGCTTGTACATCAACCGCATAGAGATTGTAACATACATGGGAATATCTGCTGTTCTTGCTGTTCCAGCTCGATTATATCCAGTATACACTCCCCCACAATAGGAGCAAGTCTCTGGATTGATGGAGCAGAATTGAATCACCTTTTTGGAGCCTAGGATGGTTTCTTTACCCTTTGCAGGCTGTTCAAACCTGCTATCACCTTTTTGGAGCTTAGGCTGGTTTCTGTACCCTTTGCAGGCAGTTCAAAACTGTTATCACCTTGTTGGAGCCTAGGGTGGTTTCTTTACCCTTTGCAGGCCTGTTCAGGCTGTTCAAACCTGTTATCACCTTTTTGGAGCCTAGGGTGGTTCTTACTCTTTGCAGGCTGTTAAAACCTGTTAACTGTGGATGTCTTGCTATTTTCCGTGTGGTTCTGGGACCTAGAGTCTCAAAAGCCACTTAGAGCCTGGAATGAGTTCACTTCATCATTCAAGATGGGCACCATTAGCCACATACTTTTGGAGTTCTTGCATGCATTGAATTCATTTTTGGCATACTTGGGGGGGAGTTCTTGACTTACATGCATTGAATTCATTTTTCATCGTTCATTTTGACGGGCAAGATAGTGGTGGAATGTAACGTTGGTTTGGCTATGTCCAAATATGTTTTCTGGGGTGTACTTCAATTTTGATGATTTCATAGGTAATTGAGGATATGATTTGACCTTTTGTTTTTGTGTTTTCTCTCGCCTTTGTTTAGATACCAAAAAGGATGAGTAGAAAACTTTGCTAAGCTGTAATTAGCTTAGTGTAGACTGTTTTTGCATTGTTTTTTAGTACCCCGGAGATGCAATTTACTGTCCTATGTAACCTTCGACAGTTGATGAATGGAACTTCTAGTTTCTTGCTCACAATCTCCCCAATTGTGATTTTCTTTTAAGGTAAATCTTGAACAGTAAGCAAGTCATATGAAACCGAGAAAATGGAACCGGCCTTGTTTTTATATCTTGAACAATAGCAACTCCGAATTTTTTAAAAATATTTTCTTTTGAAAAACAATTAACTTAAAAATGAGAAAAATAATTTTCCTAGTGAAAGTAGGAAAAAGGTGTTTTTAGGTGGCATTTCACATTAATTGTGTTTTTCGCACTTTTCAATATACCTCATCGTCATCTCATATGCTATCTGTGCAACCCTCATTGTTCATAGCATTTGTTTTATTCAAATATTTTTAGGATAACCAAATACAAGAGAAATCTGCTTATTTTCTATACCAAACACATTCTTAATTTGGTTTTCTTTTCTAGATCTCTCTCTTCCAGAAATTTGAAACTGATCGTTAGGAGAACAATTTAAATCGATCGTCTGCCGTGTATGAGTTATTATGATATCCTTCCTTCCTTTCTTCTTCTTCTTCAGAAAAAGGACAGGCAACTATCCTTAAGAAGATGAGATAAATGCAAAAGCTAGTCTTGCAGCTTGGTTGAGGAATCACCAAGAAATCCAAGCCTTTACAAGAGAGTCCTAGTGCTATTCAAGAGCCAAAGAGATGGTTTCTTTTAGGAAGGATCACAGTAGATATCTTTCTTCTTTCTATTAATAAATCTAAAACTTGCAATGTTCCATCTGTCAATTGTCATGAGTCCTCTAACTTCTGTCATCATACTCTTCATACATCTCATTGGTCGAATTAGCAAAGCTCAGAGAGGCCAATTTATCTGCAACTTTATTTGCCTCTCTATAGAAATGTTGCATTGTCCATACTTTCTTTTAGCTCCTTCACTTCTTCATGAATCCTCCAAGGTGTATAGCTAGTGTCATTCACAGAGTCAACCAGGAGCTTGAAATCATTCTCCCAAAATTAAGTCATAACCATTGCTAATGCACCATTTAACACCAAACAAGAGAGCTTTTGCTTCTGCCGAGTTGCTTGTCCCCTGCCCTAGTTTCAGGCAGTAAGCATCAGAATAAAATACTCATATTTCTTTTATTTTTTTTTACAGATATATAAATCAAAACTAATTGAGATCTACAAATAAAAAAAATAAAATTTCATTATTGAAAAATTTTCAGTCGCCAGAAAACAAAACTCACTATCAAGAGGAGGTAATATAAGTATTGGTATTAGCAAAATTCAAGAGAAGTGCAAAAAGAAAATTGAATAAAAAGAAGAAAGATTAACGAGCAACAAAAAAAATTAAAAAAACATGAAATTTATATGTGGGCGTGTGCATATTACCTTTTTAACACAAATTTAAATATGATTTTTTAAAGGGGGTATGTGTTTTATTTTAAATTAGTCCAGGGGAGTCATAGGATTCCGTAAAATTAAAGTGCGTCATAACTAAATTCGAACATAATTAGAGTGCGTTTTGAACCTTTTTCAAAAAAAAAAAGAGAAAGTATTGGAAATTCGGAACTTTTTTCTTTTCATTTCCTTGAAGTCTTCATTTCATCATCACTAAAGAGAAGTGAAAGGCTTAAAAAAAAGTGGAAAAAAGAGGGACAATTGTGGTAGATTAGATATAAAAAGGCGAAAATGAAAAGGACCGGGTTTTCTTAATTAATTCAAGAGTTTTTGTATTCAATTGTAAACACATTTGGCTCATTTTTTTACATCTTAAAATTTTCATCATATCACCACACAGAAAATTGTTTCATAGTTACCTGGTCGTCAATTAGACATTCTCATCATACTTTTTAAATATTAAAACACTTAATTAACTGCTCAATTATATTATATTATGGATGTTAAAAAGGCTTTACTTAAGCGAAAGACTGAAATTTATAGATTTATAACAAATGTGATTTAATTTAAAAGATTAAATGTTCAATGATAATTAATATTTACTCCTCTTACATGATCATTTTGAAAATATAAAGTTAGCAAAATATTTCTTTCTTCTCTCTCTTATTTTATTTTTCACCTTTAATTATAATCAAATTCTCCAATTTTTATAATTTTGTATCGAATTTAGTTTTCAATTTTCAAACTTTTCTCACTATTTTTGTTTTTAAGTCACCTTTTAATCTAATTAAACACAAAATTAGCTTTTTTTCTTTATTTTTTCTTTTAATTCGAGATACTCTATAAAATCAATCAAAATTCATATATTTATCCAAAAAAAAAAGATCCTATATCCTAAGTAAAAACATATAACCATAAATAAAATCTTCTCTAGTCAACAAATATCCATCCAATACTTAAAATTGACTGTATAAAAAAATTTTTTTGTAATAATTTACCTTTGCCTGTAGTAAAAGAAAAAAAAGAGTCCAATTTTTGACCAAAAATGAAAAAAAAAAAAGAAAGAAAAACAGTAGAAAACATAAATTCACACACATAAATACATACATACAGAGATTCTCACATGTATGTATGCGCTTCTATATAGAGAGAAGGAAAATTCAAGAGATTTTACTGAACTAGAGAGAGAGAGAAAGAAGAGAGAATAAGGGTAATGGCTGCATTTGATGCTTTCAGTATGGACGGTGAGGCACCGGCACCGGCGGCATCAACTCCATTCGACGACGGAGACTACGACGGATCTTACACCGCCTTCTCCAACGCCGACACGCCGCCGTTCCACGGCTCTGGAGGATTCGGTGGAGACTATGAAGAAGTGACGGTGGAACACGTATCTCATACCGTCGACAGTCCCGATCCCTATGGGTTCGGGTCAGATTCGTTTCCTAGCCAAACCGATTCATTTGGAGCTTCTGGAGCTCCGATCTCGAATGGGAATGGTAAGCCCTACGATCTAGGTGAAGATTCTGAGGGAATTTTCAGCTCCGATGGACCCGTCCTTCCTCCTCCGAATGAAATGCGCGAGGAAGGTTTTGCACTCCGCGAATGGCGAAGGTTTGTTCTTATTCCTATTTTTGCGAATTTAGTTTAGTTTACTACAATACCAAAAAGAAAATATAGAGAATTTAAGCTGTTCTTTAAGATTTTAACCAAATTTGACAGATCTATTGCTTATTATTAGTTACTGTAAATGGCAGATCATCTATAAGATCAGTTTTATTTCAATGTTCCTAAGCTCTATTGCGTTTTTTTTTTTTTGAATCAAACTGTAATTTAAATTCTGGTACTTTTGATTTTTATGGCTAGATTTGTAGATCTATTGCTCAAACTAATGGATCTATTAGTTTGTGTTTGTGCTCAATTTTAGGAGTTTCAGTGGTGTAAGAAGCTGCTCACTAAGATCTCTTGGCAGAGAGAAGAGAGTGAAAAAAGAAAATTTGAATGTTGTAGGTCTTATCTTTTGGAGTATTACATTGCTATTCATCTTCTACCTGAAGTGATGCATATCTTGAGATCAATTCATGTGGGGACGTTATTGGTGTCGATTTTCTATTGCATTAGTTGGTGTCAAAACTACCATTGTGCCACGGGACAAAATAGTAACCTTTCAGTTGGGGTTTTCCCCCAATAAGTTAGTTTTTAGTGCTAAAATAAAGTAAAGCTTGTGTCGATACACTCATAATGCTTTTTGAGTACAACTGATTAGGTATCCTCAGACTAATTAGGTATATAGATAGAGCTAGACTAATTCATCTAGTATTGTTTCATGGATGGTTATGCATAGGAAAAAAACTTTAAAATGTTTCAATTGAGATATATGTAAGCTGGGAAAATGTTTAAATGTCTTCACATGTCTTTACTAGTTGTTCTCACTTAGAAGTTAGTTGGATTGAGCATTTTCATGGTTTTCTCTTTCCCCATTGTTGCACTCTTAAAAGTCGCTCGAAAGTGCTGAATTAATTTATTACCTGACATCACAAGTAATATTTTCTAGACTTTCTGGATTGTGAAAAATCAACTTATGTGATTGAAGGAGTTGTATGTGTAACGGGAAAATTAGAAGCAAATTTGACTGGTTCGTGGATAAGATGATATAGAGTTCAGGATTAGGGGTTTAATCTCATCGATAATTGATGATTTGACTTTATTTCTACTAGTACTATAAAATAGCGTACTCTTGAAAACTTACGAAAATATCATGCCATGTTTTGGTGGTTTATTCTTTATTGAGATTAATTGGTTATGTACAACTCATTTTTCCTTTGATTCACCCATTTTTTTGGAATTGGGTTGAGGGCTTTAGTAGAAAGGAATTAGGGGTTAAGAGGTAGGGGCTGACGTGGGGTGATGCATAGCACTCCGTTGGTGCTATTGATTGAATTAAAACCAGCCTCTTATACCTAAACCATAGCAGATTCTCTTCTCGTGATAGAGACATAAAAGGGAAATCGTGCAAAATATCCCTCTTGTATTCCTCTTGTATTTTAGCAACAACAATATATCCGATGTGATTCTACAAGTGGGGTCCGGGGAGTGTGAGGTGTATGCAAACCTTACCCTACCTTTGTGTGCTAGAGAGGCAATTTTTGGTAGACCCTAGGTTCAAGAAAAACGTTTTTCAAAATAGGTTATGATGAAAATATTGAAAAAAAGAAAAGTATTGATAACAAAAATAGTATCGATAATCAAAGTAAAAAGATACATCAACAGTGATAAAATTAAAGAACAGGGTAATAGTACAATAACAACAACATACCTAGTAAAATAATAATAATAATAATAATAATAATAATAATAATAATAATGGAACCATGCTTGCCTAGAACCATGCTAGACTAGAATGATGTTCCCACGAAAAAGAGATGAGTTGCTCGACTATCTATTAACCTTATACCCTAATCTTTAACCTACATGCTCTACTATCTAGGATCATGTCCCCGGTAAGCTGAAGATGTGTCATGTCTTGTCTAATAACCTCTCCTCAATTCTTCTTTGGTCTTCCTCTCCTTAGATCTATTACTGTCAGCCTTTCACACCTCTTCTTTGGGCATTTATGCTCCTACTTTTCACATGTCCGAATCATCTAAGCCTCGTTTCTTACGTCTTGTCCACCACCATAGAGGCCACTCCCCCTTTACCCTCTTGTATTTTAACAACTACAAATATAACCTACAAGTATTGGCACGAAGGTGTGGCTTAGTGGTTAATGAAGTGGGTTAAGAACTACGAGGTCTTACGTTTAAATCCCAGCAGAGACAAAAAACACTAGGTGATTTCTTCTCGACAGAGTTAACTAGTACCTATTGCTGGTGGGAGGTGACTGGTATCCTTTGGAATTAGTCGAGGTGCGCAAAAACTGGCCGGACACCACGGTTATTAATGAAAATAAAAATATATAACCTTCAAGTATTCATATGTTTTTAAGTATTCTAATGTTCATTTTTAGTCCTTCATGTACTCATGTCTCCAGAACTATACTGTCCGTCCTTTTGATCACCACATGTGAAAAATTACACCAAAAAACACATGTATAGTTCGTCTAAGCATGAGAAAGGGGTACTTGGAAACAAGGCAAAAAATCATTTCCATGATTGTTATAATAGTAGTGGTAGTAACAATGCAACGATAATAGTAATTGTTGAAATGGAAACTAAGTCCAGTATTTAAGTGGAGAAGGCTAGAGGGGCGGCCCATCATTCCCAAGTTCCATAGGCTGCGGATGGCTCCATATGGATTTCTCAGTCATAAAAAAATTAAAAGAAAGTTGGAATGAATGACAGGGATGTGGGTAGATGGATGTAAAGATGTTTTGCTGGGGATGAAGACGTTGATTATTTAAAAAAAAAAAAAGAAACAAAGAGTAAAAGGAAGAAGAGCCAGTGAAGGGATAGGACTGTTATTGATCACATAGAACTGGGAGTAGTGTTGTTAAAGATTTAATTAGGAACGCTTGTGCAGGCACCACTAGTTGGGCTCTTTGTCTTGTTTAGAAAATGGATGGTTGAAGTCACCTAGGCACTAAGACGTGGCCTCATCTCCTATTAGCTTTGTCTTTAAGATGGCGAGACTGAGTAATAAATATAGACAGCAAAGTAACTTAGTAATTGTTAAGCAAATATTATGAATGCCTTTAGAGTTACTAAAAGTAAGAAACTAGAAATTTAGTACAGTAAGATCAGTTGTAAGATCTGAATTAGAAAATTAAAAACTTAACCCTTTTGCATCTCAATCGGGAAAATTAAACAGTTTTGAATTTGATTGACATGAATTTACTTCATGTCTTTCACTTAGTCATCATTCACCGAGTGGCCCTCGGGGTTTCTCTGGTTTAAGAAAATAGTCTTGGTCCATTGTTCACCAAGTTTTGCTTCTTGATTTTCTCATTCTTTTTCCAATGTAATTTTCTTTGTGTTTGTAGTTATTTTATGCATTTATATTTTTTCCTTATTTGTCCCATTCTTCATTAAAGCACAAGCTTTATTGTGTCTTGCATGTAGAGTCCCATTAAATTTGGCAATTTACTAGTCTCCTTTGATAACAATGGAAGGCAATTGTAAATGTAACATTTCTGGGGGTTGGGTTTAGGGAAAGGAATGAATTTGCATTAGGAGGTGAGGTGCTGAACAACAAAGAATGACTTTGTCACTGGAGAAGAGTATTTCTTAAGGGGATTCTAACTATTTAGACGATGATTGTTTTGCTTTTCTCTGATAAAATAAAAAGAAGAAACTAAAAAGAATCTCATTACAACAGTACATGACTCCTTTTGGCCAGATATTTTCGAATTCTGGTAGTTGAAAGTACGAGTAATGAGCTGTCATATACATGTAGGCTGCCACATGAGTCTAACAATTTTTGAGGCTTATAGTTAGCATATGCCAGAAGAAGTTTAGGATCGTTTCTGCAATACTCCAGGAATATTGGAGGTGTGCTCGTATTCATCCGTTGTTAAATTCTGTTTTCATTTGTTATTCGGTTTGGGTTGCAGGCAAAATGCTATCCGTCTTGAGGAGAAGGAGAAGAGAGAAAAGGAAATCAGAAACCAAATTATTGAGGAAGGTGAAGAATATAAGAAAGCATTCTATGAGAAAAGAAATCTCAATATTGAGACCAACAAGACAACTAACCGTGAGAAAGAGAAGGTGAAGCTTTAAGGATTTATATTTTGATCAAAGCATAGTCTCTCTTACAAACTTGAGTTATATCTGATCCTCCCTACTCTTGCTTACAAGCTTTTCTGGATCTCTAACTTTGACACGTTCTTTCCTCCCCTCTCCTGACAGTTGTACTTGACTAATCAAGAAAAGTTCCATAAAGAAGCTGACAAGCAGTATTGGAAAGCCATAGCGGAGCTCATTCCCAAGGAGGTGCCCAGCATTGAGAAGAAGGGAAGGAAGAAAGATCAAGAGAAGAAGCCATCCATCACAGTCCTTCAAGGGCCTAAACCTGGGAAACCTACCGATCTTTCAAGGATGCGCCACATACTACTGAAGCTTAAGCACACCCCGCCAGCTCACATGATACCACCCCCTCCCGCTCCTGCCAAGGACGCCAAAGTTGGGAAGGATGGAAAAGACACCAAGGATGCCAAAGCAGGGAAGGATGGAAAAGATCCTAAGAATGCTAAAGATGCTGCAGCACCAAATGGAACTTCAGATGCACCTCCCAGTGATGCCAAAGTTACTCAGACATCAGAAGAACCTGCTGCTGCGGAATGATCGGCTTTGGCGTGATTTCATTAATCTTTGATGTGTAATGTTTTACCTTTTACAGAATACTCTTTTCTTTATGAATTTTGTATCACTTGCTATATTCTGTGCCATTCTACTACTATTCTATTGACAGGCAATAGCTGCATTTTGTTGCATCGAATGTCTGAGTTTGTTTATTGTACTATTTTAGGACTTTCTTTATTGGAGGTGAATTCACTATTCTCTTGTATTTCTTGATACTTACCCGTCTTAAAATATTTGTTGTATTTTTTATTCACATGCTCTTTAAGTAAATGTTTGTACATACGATTTCATTTCATGATTTCAAGTCATGAAATGAGAAGAAATTAGTGTTTGCACATAAAATCTCAAGTTTTCAAAAAAAAATTATTTGGAATTCCAATTATGAGATGGATTTTTTCAAATATAAAATTTGACCCACAAGTTTATATTTTATTAAAAAGACTATTTTATATATATCAATTATATTTATCAATCATTTATTTCAAATGTAAATAAAATTTGTTGTTGGTATTATTACTCTTGTTTACCTTTGCTAACCGTGTGGAAGAATTATATTATTGAGTAATATACTACTATTCATGTTCAATTTTACTTTTTATTGAACTAAAGTTCGATCAATAAATATTGATTTGTTTTTTAAAATGGCTTTGTGATCGTGTTATACTTTGATATTGAACTTTTACTTATTTGGTAAGATTGTATAAGAATTGAGGAAATTTTAACAGTTTTCACAACTTATTAAGTTTTATGTTCATGGGAAAAAATATATAACTTAAGAATTTCAAATTATATGTCCAAAGAAAATTTCAACTTCATCTCATATGATTTCATATCATGATTTTATCTCCCATGGTCAAACAGGCCTTAAGAAAATATTAATTAGGAGAGGCTTTGATTATTTTCTAATCCCTCCGAAAATAAATGGTGTTTTCAACTAGGGCATACTCCTTAAGAAAACTACTTATTTTTAGGAAGTAAAATATATTTTTACCCACTTACCCCTAATAAATATCTTGAAAATGATGTATCTCTTTATTATTTTTTGGTTATGTAAAACTCTCTCCACTTAAATAAAGGTAAAATAGGAAGAACATCATTAATGTCTTCTTCATTATGTAAAACACCACTTATTTTGAAACAAAATCAAGAGGCTAAAACACCACTTATTTTGAAACGGAGAAATTACTTATTTTTATGTTTTAGGATATAATATTTTTTCATTAAACCTTTACTTTTATTTTGTGTCATTATTTCATAATTGAAATATTTGTAGTGTTCCAGAATAATTAATGTTAATAATAAAATAAAAAAGAGATAATTAATTCTTAAAAATCTTAAAATTTTGAAATAATTATTTTTAAACTTCACGAATTTGGTTGTGAAACGTTCCGGTCCTTTTGCAGCATGGATTTCATTAGTGGTGTTGGATGTGAATTAGCGTGTTAATCTCTACCTACAATGCACTTTCGCCTTATTGTTCAATTTTATTTCTTTGTTTTGGTTTTTTCTCTTTTGGACCTTCCAAAACAAAAAAAAACAACAAGAGGGAGCTATGTTTGAAGTTAAATTTGGAGATGAAAGTCTTTGTCGCGCTAATCCCTCACCCCCATTGTATATACTAGATTATAGGTTTTGGAATCATATTTTTTGTTTATTTGCCGACACCAAAAAATGCGTGAAATTCACTATTCAAAAAATTATTTTTCATAAAGAGCATTTTGTTCTGCACCAATCACGCTCTTGATAAAAATCGCAGAAAAAATTATCTACACTTCATATTTACACTATACTTTCAAGATATGTGCATTTCATTCACATTTATCGTCTAACTCTAGTTGTGTGAAAGTTATTCTCACGTTAATTTATAACTGCTAAAATTAAATTGCTTGATGAAGTGTAAACTACCATTCATAGGAACGTTTGCTTCTGAGTTCTGAGCGATGAAGAATACGGTTCAGTGAGATTACTACACATAAGAAGTTGGGTATGAGAATTGACAAAAAATTTAATAAAGTTAGCTTTTCCTGTCAATATGTTTCTTACAAATTGTTAGCATTTGGATTATGATTATTCTAATCATCTGTTGGTTTTATCAATAAATCGTTGCATTATTTGACAAGTAAATATATCAAGTTGATAGATAAATTGGTGTCCAATATATTGAGTGCAACTATCTTCTCAATAAGAAATTAATATAGTACTACTCACCAAATAACCCCCAAACCCCACACTCCACAAAATTTAAACATCAGAAACTATACAATTTAAGTTATCGGCTCAATAAGTGCAATCATAATCACCTATAGCACCTGTCATAAAGAAAATAATAAGGTAAAGAAAGGACAAAAAAAATGTGGGAAAACGTAAAGCCACTAAACAGCAGTACCGAAGGATAAAAGCAAAAAATATAACACATGAAGTTGCTGGAATTTTGTCAAGAAACTTTAACAAAGTCTTCCTATATCACTAATTCTGCAATGACAATTTTCTGTAAACTTAGATGGCGTTCGTTTGAAATTCCCTAAAATTTGAGTTTGCAGACAACGTTTGATTCATGTGAAAAAGTGTCTGAACTACATTTGCAAAAAGGTTCGACTTATCTATGAAGATTTAAGACTCAGTTTTCCAAATATTTAAAAAACTAGTTTTTGACTTTTTGAAAAACTAAATTTGAAAATCTTCCAACAAAAAAGTCATCCTTTTTTCTGAAAAATCCAAAATAAACAAGTTTGCAAACTCACTCCTAGAAAATCTCAAGCAAACGTCGCCTTAAGCTGCAAACAATCTACCAGGAAGAATGATTCAAGTGCCGGTCACCAAGGATGATTATCTAGGGGTCACCTGAGTGATTGTGTAAGGTACAGAACTTTGTTGACTAGTACTGCAATCGGACAACTTCAATTTTGATCGCATGCTTTCTCCGGAATCCTCGAAGAAACCAGGTGGTGTGAGTTCTTTCTCATTTAGCTGGATATTTCTTGAAAGCATCTCAATAACCTGGCTCATCATTGGTCTTCTGTTTGCATTTGCTTGTGTGCAAAAGAGAGCTACCTTGATGTACCTGATGACTTCTTTTTCCGGGAAATCATCTAGTTCTTCATCCACCAACTCCAATAGCTTTCCCTCTTGATAGAGCCGCCAGGCCTGATGCAATAAATTGTACTTCTGTCATTTTAATCACTTGGTATGGAGAAAAAAGGGTAAGGGAGTAATTGCATTTACAAATAGCTAATGCATTTTGGAACTTATCTTACTGTTAGTATGTCTTCAAATTGAATAACTGGCTGGTCATAAATTTGTGAGATTCAGTTGTATTGCGAGGAGCAAAAGCTTAATCATAGGATAAGTAGTGATCAATTGACCTTTGTTATTGACTACATAAAATTCACTCATCTCTAAATGACCTTGCAGTGTTCAAGATTCATAACATGAACCAGAATATATGATTATTCCTTTGAAATATATGTTGAATTATGCAACACACATTCTTGATGCTACACCATGAAACGAATGTAATACTACAAAGAGATTAAGGACTTAGAAAAATCTGACCCACCCATTCAAGAAGTGACTTCTTATCGCCTTGCCAAATACTGCTGCTGCTGCTCCTGCCACTTACTGTTTCCAGTATTAGGACCCCAAAACTGTAAACGTCAGCCTTCATCGTTAATTGTCCACCTAATACATATTCAGGTGCCAGATAGCCACTGCTTGGAAGAGAAAAAAATCTAGAAGTCAGAAACTCACCTCCAGCAAATCTGTTGGATACCAGTGGTGCTTGGTATTGCAGATTTAAAATTTTCAATAATTTAAAGTAGGTCCATTTGTATCTGCTATTAATCCTACTTGGCAAAATGTGCATACAAGAGTAGGGCAAAAAGCAAGCTCAGTAAGTGGTGAGTTTTAACATAGCCTTTTGATGGTTGAGCACTTTTCAAGGTAAGACACAAAACACCATCAACTTTAAAGAAGAATAGAAATACAATGTACATTCATTGTGCTTCTATGCAAGTATGGCTAATCATTTTATGCTGAATTTAGTAGCAACAGTGCTTGAAGGTAGTTGCAAAACGAACCAATATCCTGGCTCCAATGATCATAACCAAGTTGAGTCAAACTTTCCTCAACTATTACTTTTATTTATCACTAATCGCACATATGCATAGCACATAGTAGTAATGAAAACAATTATTTTTATTATTTTCTAGCCAACGATGCTAAATGTATACATAATCCTTTTGATTGAAACAACTAATATTTGAAAACCACCCAGAAATACTTCAACATTTTCTATATAACCGCCAAAGTTATACCTTTTAAAATATATATATATATATATATATATATATATATATATATATATATATATATATATATAACCGCCAAAGTTATTGCATTCTTATTATATGTTTATTTTGAAATCTAAAAGTTCTAATCTCTAACTTTAACACAGATGATCAGGAAATTGAAATTTCAAATGCCTATATTCATATAAATGTTTACAAATGATTCCAAATATCTGGAAAAGAACTAATCAGTCTACTAGATTCTTTATTGTAGTTTCTTTTATTGAGTCATCCTTTTCTGAATTGGCCAACTATATATAAAATTATAAATTATAATATTTGTTTTCATTTCTAGCTTAACTTTCTCGTTTTCTCTTTATCTTAATTTGCAAAATAGTTGTTTATGAGTTAAAACACCTCCACCTAAGTTTATTTTCAAACTTACTAGGGAAAGCTTAAACAAGTTCTTGAAAATGATAAAGCAATAGCTTTGGTCGACTTATGAAAGAAAGTTTAAATTTGAGTGTATCAACAATAGGATTATGGCTTTCTTACCTTTCAATGTTATAACCCCATTTAATATAACAACCTTTAGATGGTAGTTGGATATAAAGACACATTTCTTTATAAGTTCACAAGATGACAGCATAATTTTCGACTGTCTAAGTAAAGTGGATACATTTCAACAATTTATATATTCAGCTGAATTCTTTTTAAGATAGCAGCACTAATTACAAAATAAAAGGAAGATGAATTGACTTCTCATTTGATCACATATATACATAATAATTAACACGTGTACATTGAAATCTAACTGTAAATACCCAGCACAAAGTGTTAACTATTTATTCACAAGTTTAATTTACCTATTTTCTTTTTTACTTCATGATACAAACTAATCATCTTCATTAAGAATCAAACCAACTATACCTCAAACACAGACCAACTTTTAATTACTCCTCAATGTTCATACCGCTCTATTCAGGCTCATTCACTCAGATGACTCATCATTAGGCATACTAAGGGCAAATATTGCTACTGACCCTAAACAACTTAGTTTTTCTTCCTGATTTTGATTCTATCTATAGAAGTAAAGTTCTCAGGAAGCACATATGTGTGGACTCTTCACCCTAGATAAAACAGTCACCAGAAATCACAAACCAAAAAAGAAAAACCCACAGTATGTCATGGTATCTTTAACTATCAATTATGTGCCTATTTGGATTGACTTATTTTAAGTATTTTTAAGCCAAAATAGCTTTTAAGCACTTTTCTAATGTTTGTATAAATTAAAAGCGTGCTTTTAAGCCAAAATAACAAAAATAAGTCAAAAGTCATAAGTTGGAAATCCTAACTTATGGTTTTTGGCTTATAAGCCATAAGTCATAAACCCATCCAAACAAGCTCTACCCCTTAACCCCAATGAAGCCAAAAGGTCCAGTTTTCAGCCATGCAAAATATAGAGAGATTCAACTACAATTTCCGAGGAAGACATACGTTGTTCCTGCTATCTTTGTGCTGATATGGGTGATGTTATCTGGGAAAAGTTTCGCAAGCCCGAAATCTCCAATTTTTGGTGTATAATCCTTGTCAAGCAGAATATTACTAGCTTTTATGTCCCTGTGCACTATGTGTGGCACTAGTTCTTCATGTAGATATGCAATACCTTGAGCGGTAAGCAAGCAAATAGTAGCCCTTTTATCCCATTCTAACTTAATACTAGTCCTGGAACCTGCAAAGGAAAATTATACCATTATCAGCCATTCCATAATTCTGAAGCTAATCCTTTACTCCACCAGAAGTTTTGCAATTACCAAACAGTGCTCGATCAAGGCTTCTATTTTCTAAATATTCATAGACCAAAATTCGGTTATTTCCATCAGCACAACATCCAATTATCTCAACTAGATTTGGATGTCTGACATTTGATATTGTCTCTATTTCCGTCAAAAACTCCTGGAAACCCTGTTTTGATTCCGCAGCAAGTGTCTTCACAGCGATTTCTTTACCATTTCTTAGAGTCCCCTACAAATAGCACATGAGTTAATAACCAGCACCAACAACCATATCAATGTAACTTAAGACAATTAAATTACTAAAGTCTTAACCTCAGAAGCAAAGCCAGTTACCATAATATTATACAACTCTTTTAAAGAGGAGAGATAATTATGAAAATCATATAACAGAATAAGTTGTTCCTGAGAATTTCAGAAATATGTCCTGCACCTGTAACTTAACAAACCATAACATCCAAGAATGTAACACTGTAAACAGCACTATCAAAATCTTCAAATTATGCACATTTCAGAACTCATGCACATTTGAAAACTCATTCGATTAATAATATTGAATCCTAACCACTTGAACTGCACATAAAGATTCCTGAAACTGAGACTAAGAGTCTTTGAAACTTGAAAAGAGCAGGCGATATATTCAAATAAACTCTGAATTGGAATTCAAAATATTCAAATTCATCCTTATCACGGAGAATTTAAATTAGAAGTCAACATGAATATATAGTTAGATCAATTTGAAGATGTTTGAGTATGCATTAGATCAAACATTTATGCAAAATATATAAATATGAAATCTAACATCATCAGCAAAGAATCCATTATTAAGATGCAATGAAATTTGAATCGTAATGAACTTAAGCAGCAGGAAATGTAAAACAAAATTTGATTCAAAGCATATCAATACTTTTGTTTGAATGAATAGATAATAAAGATAAGACACCATCCTAAAAATAGAAGAATTTACTGATATTAAGACTTCTTTGAATGAATATTGCATCAAGAGTATTTATATTTTCTTCAGCATTGACATCTAAATAGCATATATATAGATATGTTTATTTTTTCTGAAATGTATCACTGTTAAATTGCCACCTTAAACACATACTGAAATAGAGGGAGGACTAGACCAAGACTGTGTAATATGACTCAGAGATGACAACCAGAGTAACTACACTGGTAGTTACTACTGAAAATAATTAGCTCACAAGAATCCAGTGGCAATAAAGCTGAGACAGACCTATGGTGGATCAAAAATTAGCATGTAATATTAGAAAATTAAAGATAAGTTCTCCTTTATACATGAAATTTAGATATAAAGTATTAAAAGTAGAAGCCTATTTCAATGAAATATGTCAGTTGCCAAGTAACTCTTTAAGGTGATTGAAGCTAAATGTTTATTTGGGTCCTCAATGATTACATCAAATCATACTAATTTGCTATAACTGGTGTTGTAAATTGGGATGAAAATGTGCATTAATTAATAATAATTTAGTGATAGAAGCATATGTGAAAACATGTATCATATTTTTATTAAGTTGCTACAAAATACCAATATGGATAAGTTTTTATCGTCTTTGATTTCATAACAATTTTTTTTTGTTCTAGGGTGCATTTCATAAGAAGCAATATTACAATTATAATTTTTTAAAAATAATTCGATTTAATGTACTCAAGCAAATAAGATAATAAATTGTCACAGATAATTTCTTTAATGTTGTCTGCGCATCGTGAGTACGTATACTAGTATAACAGAATAAGAAGTTAGCAATGCAGAATTCCTGAGAATTTCAGAAATATGTCTTGTGCCTGTAACTTGAAACAAACCTTAATATCCAAGAATGTAACATTTAAACAGCACTATGCAAAAGACACAAAATAAGTAGTTCATGCATGAATCTCAGGCATAAAAGAGCACAGAGACATATTCATAGAATAGAGTTGTACCTTGTATACTGTGCCAAAACCGCCTCGCCCTATTTTATTAGTTTGATGGAAGTTGTTGGTTGCTAATTTTAATTCACTAAATGAAAAATTCTTTGTGCTCGCAACGGAGTGGCCTGCCAGAAATAAAAGATACTTATGGTATATGAAAATAAAGAATAGATGCTAAGTATCTTACTTGCTGTGCATAAAATGAGGTAATAAGAAATTTTAAGCAGCAGTTTTTAAGGCATCTAATCTAGACCAATAACACAATGTAAGGCATCAAATCTTCCTGTCATAGTTGGAATCAGAATTTATATATGGCTTCCAGAAAACAGACCAATGGAATTTTCCATCATCTAAAGAATGTGATCACTAGTGAAATGCAACAAACTTGAATAATTATCTGATAGATAAGCATGAAACGCACTTGACTAATTGCCTCTATCGTTAACCAAATTGAACATATGTGAGCAAACCTATTAACAGGTATACTTGGAACTCTCGACCCTAACACTGAACCTGCCAATTTATCTGACATATGCATAACATAATATTGACTCCAACTTCCATAAGCCCTGAAAATTTGCATATCATGCTCAGTCTACTCATTTCTGACTTTGGATAATATTTGCTGTAGTTCTTATGTTTCCCGTTCCAGTATCTTTTTTTTAAATCGGTAAGTTTTCTCATTCCAGTGCCTGTTTTCTTATCTATCCACACGTTTACCTTCTTCTCTTTACACTCAGGCAAGGGGAATCCATTCTTGTATTCAAAAAATATGTTGAATGATTGTTCAGGTTTATCATCCGGAAATATACTCAATTAGTTTAAGAAAAGGAAGGAATGGACATCATGGTTTGAGTGAAGTGTTAAACGAGCTCATATTGTTGCAGCATAGAAGAAATATATGGTATTGCTACATACTTTCATGTGACGGTATTTGACTATGCATGGAGTTCAAAATATCTACTTTACTTATATAAAGGCAAATTTGCCCACGTACTATTTGAAATTGCGCAACTTTACCCTCCCTTTGAAGTTATCCAATCTTATCCCGCCTTTAGGAAAAAGTTTCATTTATGTCCTTCCCACTAATGCGGTGGCGGAGAGTTGTAAATAGATCCAAAAGTGTAGTGGGGACAAAGTTGCTCAATCATGGATATTCTGAATAATAAATAAATCAAGTAACTTTTGGAATTCTGTGCATAGGCAAGCTCATAATAGCGTCAGTCCATCACACATTATAAACGTCAGTATCCCAGTGTCAACTCAAGGGCATAAAAGTGCAAACAAGTCCTCCAAACAACCAAATAAATTTATAAAAGCAGAAAACAATTCATAAGCTACCATTCCAGTTTGAAATAGGCACTAACCTTCTGTATCTCTTGTATTATGATGAACAAGATCACCATCCTTTTTCCGGGCACCAAAGAAGCAACAACTCATGTCAATTTGCGGTTTGCGGAACAATATCCTAAATCAATTGATAGTACCTCTTGATGAGTAAATTACATGTTAGCCTTCACCACGAATGCCCTGTAAAACAAAGAAAAAAATTCTTTTTTCACAAAAAATCTTCCTCTTTCAGCTTATTAAACTAATTATTAAGGCAGAACAATTTTTACTCAGATGGATATTTCCTGCCTCCAAGAATAGCAGAAGCAGCACAAAAACAGGTGCAGATAAATCAGACGTGCATAGCAATTAGCATCACCTACTACTATCTACTATCTATACTCTAAACAATTGTACAAAAATTTACAAAATGATGGAAATAAGTATGATTTTCAATATTAATTCAGTAAAAATTAATATGAGCAAGCCCAAAGATTGTTTTCATTTTGAATTAGGAACTCAGTAAAATTGCAGGTTAAAAGCACAATTCTGCGGCTGCAGCGGAATGAAGGTTGCCTACATACTTTCAATTTAAAAAATGTTTAACACAAGGTCAAAAGTCAATGAATCTAATAGCTCGATGCCTTAAAATTACTGTAAAATTAGCTCCATCACTACCAAATCAAAATGATCATAACCAATTTCAAGCTCTCAACTATTTATAAAATATAAAATAAAAATAAAAAATCCAAATTCCACACCATTCAATAAAGCAGATTGCAGCTAGCTCAACTCAAATCATAAATGATTAATTCCGTAAAAGTCCCAAACAAAAACAAAAAAGCAACGGAATCCAGCAAAGTACTAAATGCGTACCGTAAAATTGGAAAAGCAGAGGGAAAGAAGAAGAATGACAAGTGCTTGAGAATAAATGTGGAAGAAAAATGGAGAAATAAGAGGAGAAGCAGTTTTGTTGGAAAAGGTTGTGGGCCGGTGGAGAAGGAGAAGAAGAACAAGAAGAAGACGAGTCATCATAGTTGGCTATTTCAGTGTATGAATTGTTTATCTGCGCGTTCTCACGTTAAAGGAAAATTTTGGCACCGTGAACTTCGAAAGCGACTCTCTCCACTTTCTCCTTTTCTTCTCCCCCTGGCCCTTCCCCTCGTACGCTATTTCCTCAACTACCCCTTGGATTCCCATTGGTCTTAAATGATTAATTTACTTTCGGATTGAGTCAATATCTCGTCATAATTTTTTGAGGTAACAAAATATATTTCAAACTTGAGGTTAGTTATATAAATTTATAAAATCTTATTTCTATTGATATCGATATTTATATTTAAAATAATAAATATATTTTTTTTCGCCAACGGATTAAATAAATGATTCAACCTCAAACCTATTTAAATATAACAAATAACAATGGAGTTCGAGAATTTTATGTGTATTTGAATCATAAGAGCTAGCAATCGTCGATATACTCATATTGGTGATGTTATTGCTGTTGTAATCAAAGATGCAATACCAAATATGCCCCTAGAAAGATCAGAAGTAGTCAGAGCTGTAAAGAACTCAAACGTGACAACTGTAAAGAACTCAAACGTGACAGCGGGATGATAATACGATATGATGATTGATGACAATGTTGAAGTTGTTATTGATCAAGAAGGAAATCCAAAAGGAACTCGAATTTTTGGTGCAATTGCTCGAGAATTGAGAGAATTAAATTTTACTAAAATAGTTTCATTAGCTCCCGAGAGGTATTATAAAATGAAACTGTGATATGTTTCTAGTGGGGTATTTGACCAAAACAATAGATTAATTTAATAGATTGTGTCTCCACATATATCTTTAATTATATGAATAAATTCTCCATACGAATTGATATTATATTATTCTATTAAGTCATTACGATATTAACACTATTTCATAAATTATTATATTGCTCGTAGTGAATTTTTTTTTTACTGTTCTATCAATTTCTGACAAAATTGAGAAATCTAACATTCCATCAAAATTAACATTTCAACTAATTATTGTCTAAATGGATGATGATTCTTCTTTCATTCTTTCTTTCTTTTCTTTTTTTTTTCTTTTGCTAATCCTATCTTAATTGGAAGAAATTATAGGTCTTTAATTTCAACCCTAATTATCGAGTCCATATCTTACTAAAATTCACTAAAGTAAAATTTGATTTATCATTGAACACTCTCTGTTTAGGGTTGTTACATTAAGTCAAACCGTAGTTAGATAAACCTAACCAAAAAGTGATTAGTTAGGTATTAATAGTAGGTAACAGTAAGCTTAACTCAAATTAAAGTTTGACTTAAAATAATTCATAGAAAATGACACAAGTATTCAATGCATCTGTTTAATTAAGAGTACTTCATTTATTTTATTAATTAATGGTTAAGTTAAAGTCTCAAGTTATGATTTCATCAGTTTTAAATATTATAGAGAGCAATGTATTCTGTAATAATTGAACCCAGAGAAAGACGAATAGGAGAAAAAAATTAGCTAAATTTCCATATGAATTGTTGAGCAATCTAGAAGGTCAAAGTAAGACATCCAAAATCAATGGAGGAAAGTCAAAACATTAGCCTATTTTTTATTAAAATGATATAATTGACCAAATTCAATTTATAATTATTATCCGAAGGTTGTTGAGTTGGTATCACAGGTGATATCTTATATGAGGAAGGTTAATGATCAATTTCTCTTGTCAACATCTTCTTAGTCAAGCTTATCATATCAAATTTGTCTAGTGCGTGGTTTACATATCTTATGATTTACGAGTTATTGCATAAAAGAGATTTACTTAATGCGGATCCGAAAAATAATAACCGCAAATTTTTTTAGAGTTCCTACAAGAAAAAGATTATAATTATTTCCTAACTGTATATATGGTTTTAAGCTTTTAAGGGGCCTTTCCCTAACTTATCAAAATATGATTATCACCTTGCAAAATCTTGTAAAATTTGACATCAGATCTTTATAAAAGATATAAGTCATATATACTGAATATAAGTATTTTCTTTATATAATTTAACATATTATGTATGATAAAAGATTATTTGATAATTTATTATTTTTTTCAAATTATCAATTAATATATTTATAAAGAGTAATAAGTAATAATTTTGTGAGCAATGTATCGTATAAATATTTTTTTTTATACTGATAAAATATATGACTTATCAATCGACATAATTATAATGAGTTATATGTAATAAACTTTGAAGCAACATAATCGTGTGAATATCTTTTATACCAATAAAAATATATAACTTACCCCATTTTCACAAATCTACTAAATTATCTTTAATTGTTTTTCAATGAATGAGAGAAGTATATACTACTAGTATATTTTACTGCAAATACATAGTTTTTTAGATGAAAAAAAATTATACTTTAATAATTATGATTATATTAATAATAATAATATATTATAGAATGAAAACAAGTTATTTTCAATAAATTCACTGTTCAATATATAATTATACTTGCAATGCTTAAACAAACAAAAAGAAATAAATAAACAAATGAAAAGAAATAAATAAATAACGACTTACCAAAACGTATGACTCAATCAAGCAAAAACTAAAAGGACGACTAAATGCTGGTTGACTATCTATTCAAATCTAAAATTAACAAAGTTTGATTTAAGTCCTGCGACTTTGGTTTAACAAAATTTAAGATTCTTTTTTTCCTAATCAATTTTGATTATCTTCTTCTTTAAAAAAAATGAAGATCCTTATTTTGTCGCCCGTGGAAAGCTCAGTCCAAATTCAATCTCCTTTATTTTTATTTTTTATTTTATTGAAAAAAAAAATCGCAATCCCTATTCTTTGAACGTGCATAAGATAAATTTTGTTTTTACTATAATAGTTTGCGAACCACACAAAAGAGATAATCACAATAGGCAAGTCATATATAATGAGATCGACCGAGAAATCATGCAGGGGGTTTTGAATCTGAAATTTTCCATTTGAGAAATTATCTGCTCAACCAATTCAATCACTTGTACGGGTTCAATCTCTTTCATATATATATATAGAGAGAGATAGATAGATATATAGATAGATAGAGAGAGAGAGAGATAGATGAATGCATATAGGGGTGTCAAATGGACGGGTTAGACTGAATTTAAAAATGTGAATTGGGTTGAGTTAATAAAAGTGGGGGTCATTGACCTGCGTAAAATTATTTGGACCGAAGCGATTAAGTTGAAATTAGCTGACAATTGGTCATGACCCAATCCGCTTAATTCTTGCTAAGAAAAATTTAATATTTTTTTATTTATTTTAATTTTTCTAGTGATATTAATATAATTAAATAAAAATTAAGTGATTATTGATAAAATCTAGACCTTACTTCATTGAATATTTTATATATATATATATATATATATTATTTCTAATATGTTATGATATTTCGGAATGAAAAGGAGCGGTTCGAGTCAATATCAACGCGGATTTGCGGAATAAAAACCTAAACACTTGTTATTTCACCAAAGGAGTTTTTTTTTTTTTTTTCTTTTCAAATGTCTTTCACAAATGCTCTCCAAATGGCTTCTATGTGTTTTGTTTTGACTTTTTATCTTTTTGTTTTCATAATAGATTAATAGTTGATCTTTTGTCACTAGCGATTTAACATCTTCTAATTAATTAATGATTCTCCACCTATAGTTTTTATTTTTGAAAGCGTCATTGGCAACCATAATTTGGATTATGTTCAATCATTTTGGACTTTTAAATTTAACAAGTCTCACATTTGACTTTACCCAATGCTATTTCTATCAGTTTTCCGTTGCAACTTTTAAAATAAAATATAATTTGAACTTTCGAGATAATGTTAATTTGTAGTATAATTTTTAATCTGTATGTTTAGTCATATGATTATCCAGTTATTTTCGACATAATTGGACACAGAATCGTCTCCATAATAAATTCAAATGTTGATTAAGAAAGCTTAAAAGAATGAAAAAGAAGGAAAGATATGGTCTTTTTAAGTTTTTCATCGTTGGATTGATTATTTTAAAAAGATATATTCTCTAATAAAATAAATTCATTAAAAATCAGAAAAATGTCTTTCTTATAGACGGTAGGAGTAGGAAAAAAAAATTCAGCTTTATGCATTATGTTTATATTACTTTAACCTTTCTCGAAAACAAAATTTATGAGCTTATGATTTTAATATGGGTAGTTTTCTTTTATAAAGAAACTTAATAGTATGTAAGTAATAACGTCGTAAAGGATTATTTTGGAATGTTATAAGGTTTACTATATCAATGCAAAATCAGAAGGAACTACAACAAGGACGGAGTTAGCCTTCCGCTTATAGATTTGATAGAACTCAGTAGCTATAGTGCAAACCTTGTATTTGTGTTAAAAATTCATTTAGTATGTATAAATAATTTATCAAGAACAACCCAATAATTTTCTTTTTTCAAGAATCTACAACTCATAGACTCAAAATCCTACCAATCATAACTTGTGAACAACACAATATTTGTTAATCTAGTAATAGACTTGTGAACGGTTTAACAGAATGTACGTAAAATGAATGTATATTATTAAAGTTCACTACTACAAAATCACTAATTTTTTCATTAAAATTTCCAGACTATTCTCACTGATATTTTGATTAAATCGGTGGGAAAAAAACAATAGTGTTTTCACATGAAAAAGTCATGAAGCTTCCACTATTTGTGTGAGAATCTATTTTCCACCATGTGTTTTCGAATGAATTGGCTCGGTGGAAAATGGGTGAAAAAATCATGTTTTAAAACACAAATTTCTCATTAATTTGCCGTGAAAAAAATCTCTATTTCTGGTAGTGGTTATGCGCTCATAACTTGCGAATACAACAATTTTTTTTTTTTAATTTGACAAAATTGATCGAATAATTTAACAAGATAAATACAAAGGAGACAACATGTTATGCAGAAATGAGATATGGAGTGGAAATAGGTGAACCAACAAGTTTGATGACTGAGGACTAAAGGACCTGTCATAGTGTCATGAAGGCTGGATCATTTACTACGATAATTGATTTACAATATTGGAATTGAAAGAAATGCCAGAATATCTCAAAACAAAAGTCGCCCTAAGGGGTTATATATATGGTGTGAAAATAGAGCTATGTATTAGACTAGAAATAATAGTAGATTGTTGGGTTTTCTTTGTTCTATTTAATGTTTTTCTGAGCCGAGCATGTCTCTTTGTATTAAAGTTAGTGTAGGTTTTATTTGAGAAGGGCAGGAGTTGATTGATTCCTTCCCGGCTTTGTAACTATCACTTGGTAGTTAATAGAAGTTGTTTAATTGCCTTAAAAAAAAAGGTTCTACATACGTTTTAGTTGGCTGAAGAAATCTTGTTAGTTTAGAAATAAGCAAAGCTTATACGTACAGTAAGTGAAGGAAAGAGCTCAATTTATAGTGTTTGAAAATCATAAATCTAGAAATCACCCAACAAGTGAGATTTGCACATCTAAACAATTTTATACTTTGACAAGCCAATCTAATAACTCAATTTTCTCCTTTGTGCATGAAGGATTAAACTTAATGTGTCACGCCCCAGTCTGGGGAGACGCTACTAGCTCCCTAGTGTTATATTTGACCCTGAGTAGATCTAGCTAGACATGTACACTACTGACGCACACAAGCTGCATACAACAAAACAAACAAATAAGTATGTCTTGACTTAAAGAAGCCCTGACCGACAAGGCCACTATAGAGAATCCTGCAATGTAACTCAGCCAGGCCAGCAGATAATAGAATATCAATAAATTCTATATGGGCTGACAAGACCACCATGATATTAATAGTCACAGAACGCTATGTGAGCTGACAAGGTCATTATGGTGTCTACGATTACAGAAAACAGAATATATATATATACACACACACACAAAGAAAAGTCGTCAAGGTCGTCAAGCTGCCAATACAAAACGACAAGGCCAACATGGCCGACAACGTACACTGTACAATTCCAGGTTTGCAAGCCTCTAAGAGTGGATACCTAGTCGGGATAGGGTCTCGACCTATCCATCAACTGTACATTAAAAGGACTAACCAACTTCTGGATTTAGCAACTCTGAAAGAATGGAGCCGACCAATCTGTTGAACTCGACAACGCTACTATAGAGGCCTGTGTACCTGTTCCTCGGGACCTCCAGGGATGAGTGCAGCGCCCCCAGGTTCGGAGCGTCAGTACAAAATAATCTACCCAATATGTAAGGCAATTAAAAATTGAAACTGAAGTTATCATAAATACTGTAAGTAATCGACTAAGTAATTCAAGGATATTTTGACTATATATACTGACCTGCACATTCAACATGTTATACAAACATTAAGCAAACAAAAACCTAACCCGACCCTTATGTCACGCCTCGCCTTGGGGGGTATGACTGGCACCCGGTGCCCTAGTAGGACCTAGATTGCTATCCGGTGAGCCTAAGCACATCTGGTGTCTGGCTGGCTCTAACTCAAATTTCTGGAAACAAGGGCTATATAACGGCTGTAAACACAGCCTCCGGCCAACTGGCCTATAGCCACCTGTACCTGTAATAACAGCTAACCAGAAACTTACTCGTAACAAGGAACCTATGCGGGCCGACAAGGTCACCATGCTGTCTAGTTATCTGCAACACAACAATAGCATACTAAATAACTACGTGACCGGCAAGGTCACCACTACTGACTGGTTATGGCCACACACGGCCATCATAAACTGAAATACTAAATAGTTATAACAAACTGCACGGCCTCACACGACCGGCTCAACTGACCACAGGGAAATATATACAGACTGCAAGCCTCTAAGAATAACAATAGACATGATCGGGACAGGGCCCCGACCTACCCGTACTGTACAAAAAGGAAAAGAGCTACACCTCTGGAAATCAGACTCCGGATGACAGGAGCTGAATACTCAATAGCTGGTTGGAATCACGAGGGATCGCCTCCTCGTCTATGAGTACCTGCAGGCAAGTAATGCAGCGCCCCACCGGCGTCAGTACCGCTGGTACTGAGTATGCAAAGCAACTGTAATGACATAACTAAATACAATAACACATCTAGCAATTCTGAATAGCAGGGGAATACTGAATCTGTAAGAAGTGATATGAACTGAACCAGACTTCCTGTGCTGTGATAGGGCAGGAGCGTACCTGTGGATGCGGCGGCCTGTTGCCTATTAACTAACATGTAGCACATAAATACATATATACATATATAACAAACAAGAGCCGATACCAACCCCCATAAGCCGGACGGCGCCAAACAAGCAAACAATCTATATACCCCTACCCGGGTCAAAACCAGCCAAAATAAATCACTCCACTCATCTGCTCACTCGGAGCTCCTCTACCGGCCCCCTGGGTCTCCGGCTTGGGCCATAGCCTCCGATATAAATAACCGTGTCTGAGTCCGGAGGACTCCTGTGTAGACAGTAACAGATAGGGTCTGTTTCCTCGGAACTCTCCTCGGGGCTATCTGAAACCGGAGCTACACCTGTAATAAGATCTGTACTGTAACTGTATCTGTATCTGTTCCCTGGGCGCTTGCGCACAACAGGGCTATCTGTACTGTAATGCTGATCAGCCTGATATGGGGAAAACTTCATCCCATCTTCGTCCAAACTGGGGATGACATGCCAATCCTTGGAGTGACGTAAACCCACCTGCTCAGTGGGCGACACGATTACCAACCCAGGGGCGGCGAGGACGCTCAAAAGGGTGCCCTCACGCCATATCAAGTCTCAACAAACAATAGCACATATAAATAGCAAGCATGTATAACTGAAAAAGGCTATCTGAAATCCGATTTCTCATTCTGATATCTTTCTGTATTATGCTGATTCTTTACTGATTATACTGATTCTGAAATCTTTATTTAACTGTATGGCTAATCTGTAGCCAGGATACTATCTGTCTGAATGGCTAATCTGTAGCCATAACTGTCTGTCTATCTGATCTTTCTTTACTAACTTTTATTCTGAAAGTCTGTCTCTTTCTATTCTACAACATGCTTGCTAATCACATAATAGGCTATACTGAATCTGAATACTAACTCGCCCTTTGGTGCATGCTTTACTAACTTTCGGACTGAGTATGATACGACAACACAACTCAGAATCTACTAGACTTACTTCATTCTCAACATTCAACTCCGAGAGTTACAAAGACGGAGTTTACTATGATTTACCAAGCTAAGACTTACTAACTTGCCGAAGAACAACTTTACATACCTTAACCTCGAGTTATCCGACTGTCGGACGAGGCTCGGTCAGTACTCCAGCTATTTCTCCCAACTGCATTCATATATACGTCAATTAATACTAAATATAACTTTATTCTGAAGAACGACGTCACTTTCGATAAAATTATAGCCTAAACTTAGGCTTATCGAAAGACGGTAGAAAACTCGCTATTTTTCAGAAGTCCAGAAGGGAGAAGTATTCACTTCACAGCTAGGAGCACATAGACACTAGTTTGGAGCAATTCTACTTACCTTAGTCCAGTAGCTCGACGATTCGTCGACCGTATTTCGCGAAACTAAATCCGTAGGAATGCTCCCTGCTGCTAAATACCTCGGTACCTGAGGTTAATTTGGGTTTGGACTATGTTTGGCAGTGTAATCGAACGATTATATGTTTGCCCTCTTCGTCTTCCTCTATTTTGCTGCGGTTTCTGGAAATTAAAATGAAGTGTAAATGAAATAAAACCGAAGTGGGGCTTTATATACTTGGGCCTGAACAGGCCCAACGTGTCACGGAGCCAACGCGGAGGCTCCACCTCCGTGACACGTTGCCATCGCGGAGGGGCTCTGCCTCGGCTCCTTCCGCGATGGTTTAACAGGTTTCTTCGTCCGGTCTTTTTCCGGGCCTTTCTCCAGCACGTATGGCTTTCAAATATGCTTAACCAACGCACGAATAGGCCATCTAGGTGCCGGAAATCCTACGGGGTATAACACCTTATAAGCCTGACAAGTACAAACAACAATCAACAACCTTCTTGAGCTCCCATACGCCCGATAGGTTCTATCAATTTAACTACCCCTATTGGCTACTCTTTGGGTCCCCACGGGTCACTCATACTATCTAGTCCTAAGACTATCTGTGCCTCGCCTTCTAGGGTGAATACCTCTCCCTCTGGGGCAAATAAGTAACGCGTGAGTGAATTGGCTAGAGGATGCAGATTTTATGGCCATCAAAGAAGCTCGTCAACTCAATACAATTGGACAGCCCGAAGGCTTTGTATAATTGAGCTTGCAAGGCTCGCTTTACTTTCTGGGACTAACTGATAACTAATAGTTCAAAGACTCAATACTTCGCCTTCTAGAGCGACTGATAGTGCGAAGTCTCTGTACTTCACCTTCTGAGGTGACTGATAGTTCGAAAACTCTATACTTTGAGCACATAAGGCTCTTAGTATTTGAAGTAGCAATAATAATCTAAAAAGCGACGACAGACAAAACAAGCAGCCCTATGGTAAGCGACAAGTTTTGCGCGACCTATATGAGTGGTCTACAGTCGTATCTAACAAAAGGTTGCTATCTACTGAATAAGAGTCCCGACAAGGGGTAGATATACCTCCTCGAGCAACCAACACAACAACTACGGCTACGAGTAGCTCATTGATAACACACTTAGGCTCTACAGAAACATGTCGAGGAGAAAGGATAGCCTTAACATACCTCACTGTCAGTCGTTTGGCACTACACAAGATTCCGCTAGTTACCTTGCTTCCTCACTAATCATGCAACAATTCACAAACACCAACAACAGATACTATATCTCGCAACCAAGAAAACAAATGAGGAAATTGATACCTCCAAGGTTTTCTTTGAAACTAAAACCCAAGCTTCCAAAACAAGAACGAATTGAAGGTTATAAAACTCTTACCTTTGTAGGATCTGACCCTTAACTTGGTCGTAAAAGAATCTCACAGCTATCTCTTCGAAATCAACACAAACCAAGCCAAAATCGACGGGAGAACATGTGCTAGTAGAAGCTCAAGTAGGCCTAGGCTTGGGTTTAGCACGGACATGATTTTCCGTTCCAATTCCACACATATATCTATATTTATAACGAGAACATGCTGCTGAAGCTCTATGAAATTTTGTGAAATGAAATTATAGACTAAGGGTGACTTATATACAAAAGTCGACCACCATCATTGGCTTGCGCTGGGAGCTCCATCGCGAGGGGTGGCCTCACTTTGGGCTTTACCTCGCGAGCCTCCGTTGCCGAGGGGATGGCCACTTAGCCAAAATTTGATGCCATACATGCGACTTCATTTCCCGACGTTTCTTCATCGCATATCTTAAAGCGATAAACCTTCATCGCATATCTTAAAGCGATAAATCTAACTTGTAAGCTTCTAACATAACGAATTCATTGCTCTAAAAATATGAGGTATTACATTTAAGATCAATAATAATGTCAAGGCTTAAATTAAAAATGTTGATTTTGAAGGAATATTCACGAATGACCAAGAAAGGTGAAAGTTGGATATTCTATTAAGATAAATCCTACATTAAGCTTCATTTGAGCAAAAGCCATTAAATTAGCATAAAGATTTAGAGGGGGGAGGGGGTAATCCAGAAATTCAAAAAAATAGAATTTATTGCTATAATAAATTTAAATTGTATAATTCAATAAATTTTATAAGAAACTTATTTTAGCTCTTTTTAATGTAAATATGAAATCCGGTAAAAAAATAGGTATAGACAAGAGCGAATTAGGACGAATTATTAAGAGGTAAGATAGCATGGTGGATAAGATCTCCTCATCTTTAATAAGAAATTTTAAATTTGAACTATGAGAATAAAAAAATCTTAGTAAGAAACACTTTTCTTTAATAAAACTAAACACGGTGAATTTAAATTAGTTGAAATTTCAAAATAAATATGACACATTGAATTAAAGAAAAAAAATTAAAATAAATTTGTGAGTGAGCTACGGCAGAAAAAACAAACTTTATCAGAGTAGTACTTTTGTTTGTTAATTTAATCGCAAACCTGTCTTATCATAAGAGCAGCACCATCGCCCCACTCACACGCCAAACTGAAACCAAAAAGCATTTTTAGAAAAACAACAGAAAAACCGTAGCAGCGAAGCGGATTGGCCGAGTTTGAGTTTGGCCTTAAAAAAGATGGTACTTATAACAGTAGTAAAAACGCACACTGACAACACCCAGCTTCTTGTAAAAAAAAAAAAAAAAAGAATTCCCACCATCTGGAATCTCCTCACTTGTTTGTGACTTCACATTCCCCCCATTTCCTCCGATCCCCGCTCAAACCCTAACCCCACACAGAGTCACTCACCATACTGATTCCTGTCGCCTTCAATTGGTAAGACTTTTCGGTCACCCCACTTCTCTCTCTAATAACCCTTCTTTCTTTCTCTCACTATATACGTATGCACAATTCCTTTCCTACTAACTAATATAATTTTATATAGTATATATATTAGGGTTTATTTGGGGACCTTTTTGGTTTATTCAAATGAACAATCAACAACCACCTGTTGCTAAAGAGACTGAAGAGGTGGAGGAGAAGGAGTCTTCTTCTGTTATTACTACTACTACTGCTACTACGACTACGAGTTCTCACGAACCTTCTAGTAAGGTTCAGGACAAAGCGGATATCATCACTGAAGAAGACGACCACCCGGCTGCAATACTGGCTATGGTGACGGAGAAGGAGGTCTCTTCTGTCGAAGACGATCCCATGGAGGAGGATTCTGTCAATCCTGCTACCGTATTTTGCATCAGGCTTAAACAACCTAGGTCCAATTTGCTTCATAAAATGAGTGTTCCTGAGCTTTGCCGGAATTTCAGGTGATTTTTACATTGATTGCTCAACTTTTCTGTGTGCGATCATAGCTTCTTCCTAATTCTACAACAATAACAGCTCTAAGTCTCGGTTCCGGCTACATCAATGTGATAAAATCAGTTATAATTGGACTAGTCTTACACCGCCATCAGGCAGAGACCAATAGTGTGAGCTTACATAGGATGCAAAACTCATACAGGAGAAGTTAATTAGAAAGTTTTAGCTTTGCTTAGAATGGTTATCTTTTATGAAATTTAGCTGTAAACCTTGTACTCAAGCTAAAGCAGCAAGGAAATATTGGAATTTGAGGAAAGCAGAAAAGCTGACATTAGTCTTTTTTTGAGGATTACTTAGTTAGAAGGGTTTAGTTACTCAATTGAGTTCTAAAGTTGCAGTAGGTCGAATTCACTGCCTCAGTGATAGCTAGGCTTTAGTCAAAGTGTTGACTTGTTAGTTTGCCTCCGACCTAGAAAAATACTACTAGGACTTTATGCATCACTAAAGTTTAATGTCCGGATATATCATAAGGAATTGGGACCCAATAATTTGTTCATCTATGCAGAAATTCACCTATGCAGAACAAAATTAGAGAAAAAGCTGTTATATTTGAAAGTTCCACTGGAATATGGAAGATATGAGAAGACAAACAGAAACTGCAGTTTCATTATGGTCTCACAGAACAACAAAGGGAAACTTCTACGCTTTCTTTAGTTTCAGCATTGTTTGTTCCCAGAATTCTTCATTTTCTGGACACAGAATTTTCCTGGTAAATGTAGTTGCATGCTAGTCTGGGAAATCAAGTTTGCTTTGCCTTTGTTCTTATGCCCTCAATAGGGTATTCATCTTTTCTTTCTCAGCAGTTCTGGAGGACGATAGGTTAAGTGCTTTTAACAAGAGACCAATGGAGCTCTCAATGTGGAAGAGATTGAAGTACCTCCTTTTTTTTGTTATTTGTTTCTAACTGAGGAGTTAAATTTTATCCATTCAATGGAGAGAACTTCAAGAGCGTAAGACTGAAGTTGTTCTCTTTATCACACTGCATTGCATAAAGGGGTGAAGGTTCCTGGTTTAACATTCCTCTGCACATGCACAGTTTAATGTTAAAACGTACTTTTTGTCTAGCCAACCTTCCGTACAGGCCTGATTTTTCTTTTGATAAAGATCCCAACATGTTTAAAATTGTGTACAGCCTATCAATTTCAAAAGAACTCTTATCTCCTGTATTTGCATTATGAACTGAGTGTATTGGCTGCTGCCTGTAGAAATTTTCTGTTTAAGTTTCCAACTCCTGTGCTGTGTCTGTGCCTGCTATGATGGTGATAGACTGTTCTTCACTTAGAGAACAGGGCAAGAAAATCTCCTTCCATTTGTATTAGTGCCCCAGTTTTTATGGAAAAACCAACGGAAAACCAAGAATATGAAGAGTGCTTGTGGCTAATCTTAGAGGTTCTTGTAAAAGAACGTGAAATTGAAAGAGAAGAATTCCTGGACGATTGGGGAAGTTGAGTGGTGAAAAAGCTGTTGCTGTCTCCATGTATAAGAAAAGAAGAGTTTACGGTCCTAATCCTAAGCTTATTAAAATTCATATATCTTCTTCAATCAGGAAACTGTTAAATAGACAGAGAATCCATCAAGTCAGTGTCTTAGGGTGCAACCAGGCAACTATTTAGTAGACAGAGAACCAATCAAGTCAGTGTCTTAGGGTGCGACCAGGGAACACATAATGAAAGTTTACCTAATGATTGAGCCAACTATGGTTTCTAGATCAATCATGAACAATAGCTCTTCTGTTCACTCATCATCTTCTTTTCTTTTTTGGTGTTGGGTTGGGGTTGGGGGTGTTTGGTCTTTATTTGATTGACAATTAGATCTATTCTATGAAGATTAATAAAGAATTATTGGTTATGTAATGCTTCTTGAGTTAACCAGTCATTGGTAGCAGTAGAAAACGTATACAGTTGCATAAGATTTTCGTCTATTCAATTGGGAAACAAAACAACTCGAAGAGAGGGGTTATCACCTGGTGTGTGGAGTGATGTATTTCGAATTCTTCTGTTGCTTCCAATATGGGAGTTCCCTCTCTCTTTCTCTCTCTCTAGGTACAGTTCCTAAACCAATTAAATATGAAATTGAATGCTGTGAAGTAGTTATTTTTCAATCAATGGTTAATCCAAAAGTTGAATTTTAAATTTTGCAATTGAAGTAATCTCTCCATGATCTTCTTGAAAACTACATAATTATTAACTTTAATACTAGAAGCTGTGTTAATATTGTCTCTATCACCCGATAAATGCTGAAATTTGTAAGTTCAATTCAATTTGATATTCTAATTATTTTTAATACTAGAAGTTGTGTTAATATTGTCTCTATCATATGATAGATGCTGAGATTAATTCAATTTGATGTGCTGAAATTAGTAAGTTCAATTCAATTTGATATTTTAATTATTTTTAATACTAAAAGTTGTTAGTATTGTCTCTATCATACGAGAGATGCTGAAATTAATAAGTTCAATTTAATCTGATGTTACAAGTGTTGAAGCCTGGTAATATCTGTATTTTTCTATAAATTAAGTGAAGTTTCACCCGGAAGATGCATCCACTTCTCACTTCTCACTTCTCACTTATGGATCCACAAATCTTGTTGTTCTTTTGCACTTTTCATCTCTAAAAACACTAATTTTGGAAGTAATTTGGGGCTTGGATGAATGCAAATGAAATGAATAGACTAATATGAGAATAGAGAATTTGATAGCTATCGTACATCATGAGGTGCGTCAGAGCCAATCTTCTCCCAAATGCCACATGATATCAAGGGTGACATATTAGCGTAACTTTAAGCTTGCTCAAGAATGACTATGTAGCATCTAAGGTTTGTTTTGTCCCACAAATGTGTTTGTTCTGCAAGATAAATCCCCCTAAGTGCTGTTTATATAAGAGAAAGAAGCTTGGCTATTATCTCGTGGCAGTTTCAGCAGTGTGATATGCCTGATATGTTTATCATCGCTAGCCCCATCTCACTTTAGAATGTCAGGAATTAAGCAATGAAGTAGGCATGTATCTGTCCATAAGCCCATTACTATACTGTCCAATACTGTGTAATGCCATATTCAAATCATAGGGTCTGGGAGCTTCGTCTCCATGCTAGTTATTTCAATTTGACATAACAGATGTTGCTTGTACACATCATTATACACTTATTCTAGTAGTTATAAGACTATCTTTCCTTAGAATGCTGCTAGGATGGAGGTGAGCCTGAAATTTATCTTGTATCAACGTGTAATTGATGAAGTCTATTTTGCTATTGAACTACCAATGCTTGAGATTTTCATGATCTATCACACATTTATTATTGTGTATATATCCTTCAATTCACTATCAAGCATGTTTAAATCCTTAGTTTCGCTTTCAATAGCACGCTTTTGATGTTATTTCTCATTCTCCAACAGTTATATGGTTATCTTCTCTCTCTCTCTCTCTCTCTCTCTCTCTCTCTCTCTCTCTCTCTCTCTCTCTCTCTCTCTCTCTCTCTCTGTTCCTTTGGCAGTTGCTTTCATTTCAAATGGATAGATATATTGTCTTTTGTTTCTGAATTGCTTTTTTGGATTGTTTTCTCAGTGCTGTTGCTTGGTGCGGAAAGTTAAATGCAATAGCTTGTGCATCCGAAACATGTGCCAGGATTCCAAGGTTAGAACTTTCATTTCCATCATGGTAAATGATTTCAGCACACTGTATTTACTGCACTTGAATATCAGAAATGTCCCCTGTTTCCGCTAAAAGATGCGGAGGATGTGCAAATTTTCAATGTGGTCAAATTCTTGAGCTATCACTTTATATCTTCTGCATGTACTGTTTTATTCTTATTACTTCTAACTTTTTGTAGTTCAAATGCAAATCCACCATTCTGGATCCCTATACATATAGTCATCCCAGAGCGACCAACTGAGTGCACTGTGTTCAATGTTATAGCAGGTATGTAGAATGAATTGACGGTGTTTTGGTTACTGGGGTAATGTCGTTCTGTGCCTTAATTGAAGTTCTTTTGGGGCCAACTTTGTTTACTAATTCATTGTTTCTTTTATAATGGCCAAGGATTTGTCTTCCTTTTGCAAACACGTTTAGAACCTAAAAAATGAGGCCCTCTGCTTTAGGCCCAGCAGTCTTTTATGAATGAGATTTTCCTTCCCTCCTTTGATTTCTTGCAAATAGAAGGAAAAATAGATATATTTGAGAAGTGGTGAACAAATGAAAACTGAACAGATGGCCCAATGCAAAGCCGTGGATAAACAGTGCTCCATGTAGGAGCAATTAATTAAGTTTTCAGCTTTTTGAGTAATATATGGATTGGACCTTCAGAGTTTAAAGAATTCTTAATGCTTCTTTTCAAATTTTATTTTTTTCGACCATCATCTGTGGAACGTGTGCTAAATTGCTAATAAGAGTTCATTCTAAAATATCTTGGAGTTTCCAAATTGCAGTGAGTATTTGAATTGTTTAATGATCATAAATATTTGGTACAATTGCATTTGGACAAAAATGATCCTTGTAGTTTCCACATAAAGCTTGAATCTTCGACCTTCTAACATATTATAAGGAATTGGTCATTGATAATGAAGGTAATTGATTTTTACAAGATTTCATTGAATTAGAAAATGGTTGGAGTATAGTTTAAAAACACCCTTGAAACCCACCTTTGGCTTTAGAAACAACTGAACATCTTTTTGAGAGAACTTAGGTTGTTTTTTTTTATTTTATAAAGTAAGGTATTTCATTCACAAAAGAGCATCAAGAAGATGCATAGTTACAACTTACAATGAGAGAAATATTGACAAAAAAAAACTGGGATAAAGAAAACGGGAGTCCCTTTACAGTTAGTCAGTCTAAGACAAGGGAACTAATAAACTCCAAAAATTGATCAGTGCTAGATAAATTAGCCAATTTAGACCAGCAAAAAAGTAAGACTAGACATCTAGTTCTGAGAGAGTGATTTGGAGTTGAGGTTCCATCAAAACACCTCCTATTCCTCTCATTCCAAATACTCCAGAAGATAGCAGCAGGGATCATTAGCCAGATCCTTTTGATGGTTTCATCAACTCTCCACATGCTCCAGTTCATCTGTGCCTCTTTTATGGTGTGTGGCATGACCCAACTCAACCTAAAAATGCAGAAGAACATGTTCCAAAGATCAGTAGCCAACTTGGGTTGTTTTAATTCCAAATGGGCAAGAGTGATTTTTTTCCTCTGTTTCTTTTTCCTTTTTAGATAACTAAATGGGCCCTAAAAGTTCTGGTACATTGTGTTGTTGTTGGACTGAATTTTGTCTAAAGAGATGCTTACTTTTAACTCTTGTGCATGATTGATTACCTTTCATCTATGGCTGGTGGTTTATTTTTGATATTTCATCATTTACAATTTATGTTCTACAGACTCCCCTCGTGATTCTGTCCAATTCATTGAATGGTCTCCTACTTCGTGTCCGCGTGCCCTACTCATAGCTAACTTTCATGGGAGAATAACAATCTGGACTCAGCCTTCTCAAGTAAGCTGGTTTTTGTGGTGTTCAAGTGCATTCTGCTGTCCTTTTCACTTCCTGTTTTCATGTACTTTCCCTGATCTGCAAGTTCTCGGTATGGAGTTTCTAACTTTTTCTGTATCACTCCTCGTAGCCAATATCTTGATTGAGTGTTGGTTTTCCCATATGCTACACATTCATGATTATTTTTGCGTTGTTGCTTCAAAAACTATTCTTACTTAACGCACTCTAGGGTGTGGCCAATTGGTCAATGAAGTGGGTTGAGAATACCATCAGGTCTTTAGGTTCAAATTCCAACAGAGGCAAAGTTACTAGGGGTGTGTTTGGAAAGCCACTTGGCAATTGGATTTGAGTGTAATTGAGTGTATTAAACAGTTTAACCTATTTATTTGGCCAAGTAATTACTTGGTTTGTAGGGAATTGAGTGTAATTGGGTGGGGGGGAATTACACTCTCTAGTTCATAAGGGGGTTGAGAATTGGGTGTAATTACCTTGTGTAATTACAAGGTTACTTTCTAATTTCTTCCTTTTTGTTTTTATTTGTTTCTTTTCTTTTTAATTAATTTTGTTTTCTATTATTCAATTTCTTTTTTCTTTTTTACTTTTTTACTTTTTGAAAAATATATATTTCATTTTACATTATTTATTTCTCATTTTCTTTCTTCTCATTTCCCAACCTTTACTTTTTGTGATTCGGTGTGATTGCTCATATTTTTTATTTTCTTCATTTAGCGCAACTGTGTTATTTTTCTAGTTTTTGATTTAAGTTTCATTGTTGAATGAGGCTATAAACTTATGTTTTTCTTTTCTTTTGAATTATATTTACTTAAGTTATGTTGGAATGTATTTTATGTTATGTTAGAATTTGACATAAGAGCATTATGTTAACTCTTTTTTTTTGAATTTTACTTTTATTTTTATATTTTTGGTTCCAATTTATTTGCTTTAATAGTATTGACTTGTTATTTCACATTGCATGCCGTTCATTTTCCAATTATAATTGATAGATATTTTCTTTGTCAAACATTCGAATAATTTTATCGCATATATTTATAATATAAATCTTCTTGTCAAACATGCATCCTATGATGTTCTTACAAAATGTGTACTTTTAGTTTTGAAATAAAATATTATTAACTTGAAAAATATTTGTCAATTATTTTTTACAATATTAGTTACAAATATATATTTATTAATTAATATATTTTCCAGAAACAATATGTATCTTAAATACCTAGTTTAAATCATCTATAACTTTTAATTTTTGATAATTAACTTTTATTTCAAAAGTTTAATTTGTGTAATTACACTTATGCAACCAAACTGTACGCGTGTAGTTACACTGTAATTACGTTGTGACAAAAAAACATATCGTCGTAATTACTATATTGTGTAATTACCACCCTAGTAATTAGAATTCCAATTACCTAGCGACTTTTAAAACAAAACCTAGGCGATTTCTTCGCATTTGATTGTGCCTTGTTGGATAAGTTACTCGGAACTTGTGCTAGTGGGAGGTAGCATGTACCCCGCGGAATAAGCCAAGGTGCGTGGAGTTGGCTCGGACACCACGGTTATTATAAAAAAAAAATTCTTACTTAACATGTATGCTTGGTTACTCAGGGTTCAACTAATCTAGTACGAGATGCTAGTTCGTGGCAGCGAGAGTACGAATGGCGTCAAGATATTGCAGTTGTTACAAAGTGGTTATCAGGAGTTTCTCCGGTATGCAATTGTTATGATGTCGTGAAATTTGCATAATTCAATTGGTTCATTTTTTGATTTTGTTATACCTGACTTTAGTATAGGTGGCTTTCAACAAGAACGGGTGGTTCCGCTAAGTCAACATTTGAGGAGAAATTCCTTTCGCAGCAACCACAATCTCCAGGCAGGTTCTTTGTTTCTCTCTTTTTTTATATATATGTTCCATCAAATGAGTAGTTAGTTGGGATGTACATTAAGTGATTCAAAAGACATTTCTGGTGCATGTCAAAGCAGTGTTGTCATTGGGGAAAAACGAAAAAGAACATTTAGATTTTTTGGGCTTTAAGCACAAAGTGCAAGTAAACCACAGTCTTCTATGAAAAAAATGTGCACTGAAGAAGAGAAAGAAAAAAATATATGTAAATCCAAGAATAATAACTATAATCGCTAACAACAATTATGTGGATAAAGAATTGATAAAACAATAATCAAATGAAATAGTTAATGTTTAGTACTGCTCTCTTTAGTAGTCCATAGATGGTGTGACTTATCCTTTGCATCTTGGTGCCTAAACAGAAGCGCTACCTAAGCGAGGTGAAGTGTTACTGTGGTTTAAGTGACGTCAAATGAACCTTCGACAATGTGGTCCCAAGTGTAGCATAAACACAGCTGGCCTGGACACCATGCTTGTAAAAATAAAAAAAGGATGTGGCATTTACTTTCTTCCAAAAAAAAAGGACGTGGCATAAACACCTTACTAATGGTGGGGGATGCTTGACTCCAGATGCGCGTACCCAACATTTAGGGTTAAGAAATAGATCTTGGCCCTAAATCACCCTCAAAACTTGCTCATTAAAACTAGCTCATGAGGTGAGAATTGTCCAAGACCTTATAAGGAGACAACTCATACCTCAACTAATGTGAGACTCTAATTGCCTCCTTCATGCTCAAGGCTAGATATTTGTAGGACGGACAATATAACTTGGGGCTCAACATTGGGTCGGCCAAACATAGAGATTGGTCTGGCTCTAATACTATGCTAAATATTAGACCTTGGACTTAAGTCAATCCGAAAATCTCTTTTATTTCCATATAAAGAGACCACAACCCATATCCTCATGGGACTCCAACAAGGGGGTGCATCTAGTACCATAGTTTCATCCTTCTTTTTGATAAGAAGGTCTGTAATTTCATTTTGTGACTCCGGATTAATTTAGGCGGGAAATCTGATCGGCAAGGAGCGGCATCAACGACATTTGACTGACAGTTTTAAACTGGTTATGACCAAAGTTGTGGATATTTTATCCAACAAAGGGCGATTGATAGGGGTGCAGTAGTAGTAGTTCATTCTTTCTGGTGTAGAAATTCCTTTGGGTGCTTTTTCTAGCCCACATCTTCACCGGTCGCTTGCAGCACTTCCTTTGACAGAAGGTGTAAGGGTACATCCAGCAATTCTATTCAGACCCAATTCGAGTTCTACTTGAAGTTAGATGTGTTACAGTCGGCCTCCAGCGACTACCATTTTTGCTTCAACTCCATATTTTTCCAGATTTACTTTGCGATTTTGATTATTTCAGCTTCTTTTCATGATGGGAATCCAAAAAGGAAATTAGACATTCATTTCATATATCTGCATGCACCTCAGATGATACTTTCTATATGGTTCTGTATCCACCTTCTAACTTCACTGCAGGTCGAAATTCCCTCATATTCCTCCTCGAATATCCCTATCAGACATGTAGTGAGAGGATCCCTTTTAGGCGGGAGTTCTTGTCCATTACTACTACTCTGTTCTCTGCCTGGCCATCCCTTTCATTTTGATAAGAATTCTGGCCATCTCTTAGCCTTCGATAGAGGTGGCAAAATCATCCCTGAAATCATAACTCACCCTACCTGCCAAGTTTGGGCTGATTATTAACCCGCCTATTTATTAGCTCGACCCGTTTCAGCCCAACTTATTTCAGCCCATCTATGTTTGGGCTGATATCTAGCCCAAATTGATTCATGAAAAATCTTGTCAAAATATTTTTGAAAAGACATTTTATTTTGTTTTGTTTAATATGTTATGTTTAGTCATAAAAAAGAAAAATAATACTTTTATAAGTTACTAAAAGATTATAAAAGAACAAATAAAGCAATTAGAACTTAATTAGAGTTGAGAGGGTTAGGTTATGACCCTCATTTTAGCCCATCTTAGCCTAATCCGTTTCAGCCCAGCGGGTCAATAACCCGCCCATTTATTAACTTAGCCCATTTTGACCCATCCAAATTCTGCCTAACTCATCCATTTGTCACCTATGGCCTTCGCCATCCTCACTTAACTAACTGTTTGGATTGTCGGTCCGTAGAATGTTCCCTTGTTTACTGGCTTTCTCTATATATCTTTGAATTTTGGCTGCCCTATATCTCCACTTTGCGTTTTAGGTGAGATGCATAATAACAACAACCACAATAATATACCAATTGTAATCCCACAATTGTGGTTTTGGGGAGGGTGGACCTTACCCCTATTTTGTGAAGGTAGACAGGTTGTTTTCGATTGACCCTCGGCTCAAGTAAAGCATTTCAAAGTAGGTATGAAAAAGGAATACAATAGTAAAGAAGCCATGATGCAAATGGATTGTGCCAAAAATGATGCATCTCATGGATGACAAATTTGAGCCGAAATAGAATTCATAGAGTTGATCTTTTGGAACTATTTACATAAAACACTCCTACTCCTTAGATGCTAAGATCATCATTTGACAGACTGAAAAATCACTTTTCTACTTATCGTTATCTGTGTGATTAGATTCCTCCTTCATTCTACTATTTATACCAAATATCAGAGTCAGACACTTTCTTTAGTGATATCATAAACCTTGCTCTTGGTGATGAAGTAGGTCTTTCTCTCTCTCATTCTTCTAAGTTTCAAATCAGTCACCTATCTTGTTGTAAATCTAGTCTTAAGTGACTCATTGATTGTATCAAAACATAAAAGCGAGCCTGTTGGAAACTTACACATGACCTGTTATGATGGAGAGGAAGCGGAAAGGGATTGGGGAAGAGGATTAGGAGAAAGATGATGTGAGCCAGTTACTCCAGTGTGAAAATTAGTTGACGGACTTGATATTCAAGATGGTAATGATCCTAACCTTAGGAGCTTGGAAATTCAAAAGGCTCGGCTCAACTTGGCTTGGTATTAGCTGGGGATAAATTGACCCTAAAAGTGGAGGGCCCAAGCTTGGCTCAATTAGTTTTGCCAAATGTCCCAAGAACAGATGCAATGAAATAGTCATCCATCTTTTAAAAAATAAATTAGAATAGAAACCCGTGTTAACTAAATAGATATTTGAAAGGAATAGGAAGCATCAAAATAGACAACTACTGAAGTGCTGGTCTTAAATCTGGAGAAGAAAAGAACAAATGCTTCAAGAGTTTAAAGTAGACCTATGCAGAATCCTTCTGATGAGATATACCATATTGATGTGGCGTCATCTTCTTTCGGTCCTAGATTTACCAAGTCCAAACACATAACAGATTTCTTACCTATCCAAGTATAATTGCCAACCTCAACAAGGGGACTGACCCTAGAGAAGCGGAAAAAGCTGGTTGGGATCCATGACCAAGTATGCAGCAATCAAAGCTGCACAACAAAGGTTTGCAGAAAAGATGAATAACATAGTGGGTAATGGGGCTGGTTGGAGAATGAATGGCAGTGAATGTCAGCCCAAGGGGGTTAGAAAGTTGGTGATGGGAGGGGTCAGGGCTTCCTTAGTTTCCAATGTCACAGCTTAGGGAATGCATTGTTTAGAGCAGTGGAGAAGTGAGCATTTTAAGGTTATAAAGTATTTATCTGTTGGATTTTGGAGGGAACATAAGATGTGAAAAACGTTATTTAGGTTTGTTCTAGACTCCAAGAGTGACTAGTAGGCACACAAAAAAACTTGAACTTAGTTTGCTTTGCTGCATGAGCTGGCTTGAGTTCAAGCTTAGGTGAGCCTTACCAAGCCCAAAATTAAAATGAATCTGAATAGCTCGTGGACTGCCCAGTTACTTCCGCCCTAGTTTGTATCAAATTGCAGGTTGATGCTATCTAAATTGTTGAAAATGATAATTTTCGTTTCACCAACGGTTGATTGACTGCTATTCTGCTGCTAATCCTGCTACTTTTGCCATCATGTGACGATGGTGTTCTTTTCTATTCAAAATTATCAATTTTAATTGAAAATGTCCTTAATTAATTTTATGGTAATTTTGACTGCAGCTGGATGGCCAAATTTTCTGTGTATATGCTCTGTCTTCTCATCAGGGTCTGTTCAGCTTCACTGGTCTCAGTGGCCACCTAATCAGAATGGTGCACCATCAAAGTGGTTTTGCACAAGCAAAGGGCTATTGGGAGCAGGGCCTAGTGGCATCATGGCTGCTGATGCTATCATAACAGACTCTGGAGCAATGCATGTTGCTGGAGTTCCCATTGTCAATCCATCAACTGTTGTTGTCTGGGAGGTGACACCTGGCCCTGGTAATGGATTTCAAGCAACTCCGAAGACAAGTTTGAGCAATGGCGTTCCACTGTCGCTTAATCCTTCTTGGGATGGATTTGCCCCTTTGGCTGCATATTTGTATAGCTCACAGGAGTATTTATTACAAGAGGCCAAGCAAGGCAAAAAACTAACGGAACAACATTACAGTGACATGGTCATGCTTCATTGTTCACCAGTTTCCAACTTTTCTGCATATGTTAGTCCTGAAGCTGCAGCTCAATCCACAGCTACCACGACATGGGGTTCTGGTGTTACTGCTGTTGCTTTTGATCCGACCCGTGGTGGTTCTGTGATAGCTGTTGTGATTGTTGAGGGTAGGGATAAGGACCTAATGTCCCTTTTTGCCCTTCAAATTTGCTTAGTGAGGATGGGGTTCCCCCTTATCTGGTTTTCGTTCTGGCACTAACTTCTTACAAGTTTATGTTTGTTTTTGTAGGACAATACATGTCGCCTTATGATCCTGATGAAGGCCCTTCAATCACAGGATGGAGGGTTCAACGTTGGGAATCATCTGTGGAGGATGTTGTCCTCCACCAGATATTTGGAAATCCCACATCCAGCTTTGGTGGCCAGGCACCAAAACAGACAGTATGGGTGAGTAAAGTAATTAAATGTATCCCAGCAGGAAATGACTTTAAGAGACCACAAGCAGTGGGAGCCGGACCAATTCCTAATGGAAGAAACATGGCTGACTCTGGTGTTGAGATGGGAAAGAGGATTAGTTTTGATCCCTTTGATCTTCCAAGTGATGTTAGAACCCTTGCACGTATTGTGTATTCTGCACATGGTGGTGAGATAGCTGTCGCTTTCCTACGAGGTGGCGTCCATGTATTCTCAGGTCCAAGCTTCACCCCTGTTGATAATTACCATATTGATGTTGGATCTGCCATTGCTGCTCCGGCCTTCTCTTCGACGAGTTGCTGCTCAGCTTCTGTTTGGCATGATACCAGCAAAGATTGTACAATATTGAAGATTATTCGAGTTCTTCCTCCTGCTGTCCCAAGTAATCAGGTGAAAGCCAACTCTGCGAATTGGGAACGTGCAATTGCTGAGAGGTACATGTGCACTGCACGTTACACCTAAATATTTAAAGCAAGCTAACATGCTCATTAATGCATTTCAATCACTGTTATTACATCTGGTTACAATACTATTGCTCTATTATATTAAACTATCTTCCCAGAGATGACATGTTTTTCTTTTTTATTGAAAGATTTTGGTGGAGTCTTTTGGTTGGAGTTGATTGGTGGGATGCTGTGGGATGCACACAAAGTGCTGCAGAGGATGGTATTGGTAAGAGCTTAATCTGCTGGTAGCTTTAGAATTGAACTGCTGAAATGGATTTGGAAAGTACAAACTTGATATATGATCAAGAGCTAAACTAGAATTATAGATCTCTGATATCTAGCCTGGAGTCAGTGGAGAGGACGAATGGCTAATTATGGATATGATGCTGGAAATAGACCAATTCTATATATCATCCTTCAATTCGTATTAGCAAAAGCAATGTCTCCTTGCATAATATGGATTCATAACATTCATGATCTGGGTGTGAATGAGTCTATGACAGGATTTATGATTGTTTGGTATTTGATGAGTTAATATGGAATCCTAAGAATCCATTAAGAGATTTGAAATTAAAAATTCCAGTCCTGTTCTAATTGTTGAGGTAAATTTTCTCTGTATTGATTTCCAGGTTCAAGTAACGTAACCCTCACCGTTTGTAATATATGGAATTCTAAAGAATTGAAATGTGATATCTTCAATTGAGAGTTGCGTACATGTTCCTATCATACACTAGTCTTTTGTCTAATCCTTGGTCATTCTGCTGCAAGATCTTTTCTTGGGTTTCATGGAACTGCAAAATAGAAATCACTTATCAGATTTAGTTTTTTGAAATTCTCGTGTTGTGTGGAGAGTACCATCGGTCCTTAGATGCTCTGCTTTCCTTGTTTTTCCTCTCTTCTGCGTTGTTTTTAATAATGAAGACAACTATTCCTCTTCCATGACATCCTCAGCTGTGCTCTTTTTTTGTTTGGTCTTCCGAAATTCCTCCATCTTCACAAAGTCTATCAAAATGAGTGGCTTTAGGAATTCTCATTGGCTGGCCTCCAGCACAAATGTCGTGCCGATGATTCTTATGATTATACTGGATACATTACCATTTCGAAAAAAACAAAAGGGATGCTCATTGGTGTTCGAAGAGATTGTGCCTCAGTGTAATATAACGTCTCACCTGTTCTGCTGCAGGCCTTAGTTCAAGTTTGAGCTTTCTCCTGGCCTTGCTTTTTTCTCTATTGAGGATTTAATGATAAAAATCAGTTGATCTCTGCCCTTTTCTGTTTGAGTAATTTTGACTACATGGTCCTGGATGGATCAGGCGCGTGCATGAAGAATCCGGCAGTCACTAATGATGTGTTCTTTTATTGCAGTTGCTTTGAACAGTGTCATTGCTGTACTGGATGCAGATTTCCATTCCCTTCCTACAACTCAGCATAGACAGCAGTATGGACCGGTATGTTTCTTTTATTTAATTCCAACTTCAAGCCTATCATTATATACGAGGAAATTATCATCCTGGTGTATCGAATTGGATGGAGACTGTTGATAATAGAGCAATTATGTGAAGATATTGAATGTTGCATTTCACATTCTGCTTCATGCTTCTATGTGCTTTGCCTTTCTTTGTATGAGCTTTGCTCTTGCATCATCTCAGTCTGACTTCACTTGCTCAGGATGCAGAATTCATCTCTATTGGGGTCGGGTCGGGTGGGGTTGGGGTGTGTATTAGGCTTTGGAGAAGATAATGGAGCAGTGTATTTATTATGTCTTAGTATTCTTCTATCTTGAGAACATGAAACCTTTATGTGATGTAATTTGCTTATTTTAACATATCAATTACAACACTTTTTTTTAAAACTGTTAACTTGTATGTATAAATAAACAGAACAGTACATGGGTTGTACTGAAACCATATTTACAACTGTGATTCTGAGGAATTAGATTCCTGCGATCCTAAATAGTTTCTAGAGCATCAACTATGTCAAGAGAAAAGCAGAAGGCAATTCCATTTGATCTTGTGCACTGAGTTACTCGAATCCTCAAAACACCTAGAATTCATTTCTTTCCAGATTGTCCACCAAATGCTTGCAGGGATAATTCTCCATCTACTCCTGTCTTGTGCCTGAACTCCTGCTCCTCTCAACTATCAATTACAACACTTTCTCGAATACAATGTATTATACTTATTAGGTTTTGATAAACGAAAGACGTGATTTTTGCTTATTAAATGAATAGCACGACCAAATTAGGTATCCTTTTTCTCCCTGTGGAAGCTTGCCAGCTTGTCATGACTAAGCTTGGACACAGTTTTATATAATGAGAACCATCATACAAACTTATTAAATCAATCTGTGTAAGTCTTATTAATCATTAAAGATTAGGTGCAGGGAGAGCGGGGGATGTCTTCTTGAACTCTTCCCCCCCAAAAAGAACCTATACACGATGTGACGGTAACTGAACAATGAAACTTGGATAAAAGAATCTAGAAAATTGAAGTAAGATCAAGATTATGATTGCTTCAATTAAGAAGAGATCTTATTCTTAGAAGTCAAAACAACGAAAAAAACGAGAATGTGAAGTAAGAGAGAATGATTCCTTTAACAAAAAGGCTGACACTGCCTGAAGATGCCTAATGGTGAGAATATACTTACTCTTTCTGCCAAATGCACATTTGGATGTATAATGTTGAATTTGACTAGAAGGAATTGCCTATTGCATCAGAACTAGTACAGCTCCTGCGGAAAGGCATAGAAACATTCCAATGTTACAAAAGTTAATGTAAAAATGAGCAATCAAGACTACTATTTCTTTTTTCCTTCCAATTCTAGCTACCATTATTAATGTTTATCTTTTGGAGATGACACAGCGAACATATGAACCTAATGCAGTTCTAGTAAAGTCCTTTAGATAGATGTGCAATGCAATTATTTTTCTTATTTCTCTCGATTAAATACTAGTCTAATGGTCTGTCATGTGGAAGATTATATGTGTGTGTGTGTGTTTGTGTGTCATATGTGGTGCATGTATTTCTGTCGGATTATGGATCATGCTTTTCTTTCATTGAATCTGTGCACACATACATACAAGTAGTTCTTGATTTTAAACTCGTTTGTTTATTTCATCAAAGTTCATTCTCAGGGATGTATGATGAATTTTCCTGTTATTGGATTTCGTTGAGTTTTAATAGATCTCATCCATATAATGCAGAGCCTAGACAGGATAAAATGCAGGCTTCTAGAAGGTACAAATGCTCAAGAAGTACGGGCAATGGTGCTTGATATGCAAGCTAGATTGTTGCTAGATATGCTTGGCAAGGGGATCGAATCAGCTTTAACAAACCCATCAGCATTGGTTCCAGAGCCATGGCAAGCTTCTAGTGAGACACTGTTTGGCATTGATCCCGAGGCGATGGCTGTTGAACCAGCACTGGTGCCAAGTATCCAGGTATTTTCTTACACTTGTCAGATGTACCTTCTTCAACCACTGGTCTCCCACAAATGAATAGCATGTCTTGGTGATCTCCCCTCTGTATGTGTAACGGACTTCTATTTCTGAATTCACTGTTTGAGTTTCTCAAGTATTGGGATGATTTAATTCAGGCATATGTAGATGCGATACTTGACTTAGCCTCCCATTTCATCACACGTTTACGGCGTTATGCAAGTTTCTGCCGTACATTGGCTAGTCATGCTGCTACTGCAGGTACAGGTGGGAGTAGGAGTATGGTGACTAGTCCTACTCAAAGTGCTTCATCTCCTGCGACTTCTCAGGGTTAGTGTAATTTGCTTCTCTCTGTTCTGTGCTGTTAAGGGATATTCTTTCCTGGATCCAAGAATCCACTTCCCTCTCTGAGCTAAACCAGGGACCTATGCTTTTCAGGTGCTCAGGGTGGTACTGCAAGTTCCACTGGGAGCACTCAGATGAAAGCTTGGGTACAAGGAGCTATAGCAAAAATTAGTAGTACGGCTGACAGTGTTCCTAGTTCAGCCCCAAACCCCATCACTGGTCCTTCTACATTTATTCCCATAAGTATCAACACAGGCACTTTCCCTGGAACTCCGGCTGTTAGACTTATAGGGGACTGCCATTTTCTTCATCGGCTATGTCAACTTTTGCATTTCTGTTTTTTCTTCCGTGGAACACAATTACCGCGTTTTATGGGGGCTGCTCAAAGGAATGCTGATTCTTCAATGCAAAAACCTCAGTCCAGTATTCCAGGCAAAGCAGAAGATTCCAACTCTGGTGCAAAACCAACACCAGGTGGTCAGGTTGGGACAGGAGCAAAGGCGTCTGAAGAAGGTCCATCTAAACGGTCTAGGATAGGTTCTGGCAATGCTGGTCAAGGGTACACGTATGAGGAGGTAAACTTTAAATCTGTTACTTTACCAGTTGCTCTTGTTTCTCCTTGAACTGTTCTTTGTTTTGGACTGCACTTTTGTCCCTCCATTTTTGAATAATTCTCAATTTCCATGTTGCACCAAATTGGTGTTTGTCGAATAGCAGTAGACTCCTAGTGGTATCTGAGTCTGAGAGTTTGGTGCATGAGCATGGGAGCAGCAGACTAGTCAAACTAAGATATATTCCTCACTGTTGAAAAAGCATTGTCAGGTAATCCAAGGGCATCTAGAGATATACTGATGGCCTTCAGGTTATTGAAGTGTACTGAATCTATACTACTAGCCTGATCTTTTCAAATAAGTGTGTATCTCGCAATGTAAAGCTAGCAGTGCACCCAGTCAATCCTCCAGGGGCCAAATAACTTAATTTTCTCTCATGAACTATTTATGCCAATGAATTGGTTCGATAAACTGTATAGATCTGCTCAGATGCTTAGCCACTTAACATTAGCTTACTCAGGGGAGAGATAATTGGACACTGTCCAATGAATTTCACCAAGGAGTAGAAGAGAGTTTCAATCAATAAAGGAGCAGATTCAAACATTAAACGCCATTATATGCTGTGTAATGTGATTACAAAGTTCACTTTCATATCAAATTAGGAACATGAAGGGGAAAGAAATTCTTGAAGACATGGAAAGGTGGAACATGAAAATTTTGAGAGACATAGCTGGTTTGTTACTTAAGCTTGTTATGAGATAGCCAGGCTATCCAGATGGGGAAGTCTCTGTCAAACAGGATTTTTTTTTGTATTTTCTAGATGGATTGTTCGACTGTTCTGTCAAGCTGGTTGGAAACTTATTCTTGTTATGAGATAGCCAGGCTATCCAGATGAGGAAGTTTCTTCAAACAGGATGTCCATGTTATTATCTCTAAATGGATCATTCAACCACCCCGTTGGAGAGATGAATGGACAGGCATAAGAACCAATATAGTTCAGCAGCAGATATGAATTACAACAACAACAACATACCCAGTGTAATCCCACAAGTGGGATCTTGGGAGGGTGGTGTGTACGGAGCCTTACCTTGAGAAGGCAGCAGATACAAATAATCTGAATGAAAATATTTGAGAAATATTTAGTGACTATATCGGATTATGAAGGGAAAAGAGCTAGTTCTGGATATTGAGATAAGAAGCCAAAAGGAACTGGCCAAGAATCTGAACAAGAAATCTTGAACTATCTAATTCATGAAAGCAACAATTATGAGCAAGCTAGAAAGCAATTAGTCCCTTTGCTTTATTCTTTTCCTCTGATTTTTGAACGGTTGTGGTAGTGAATGAGAATCTTTTTATCAGTTTGGTTGATCACTCTAACAACTTAAACCTTTTTATTGCTAATGTAAGTATCATACTTTGAGAAGTTTTGAATCAACAAAAATTTGAGCTTCATTTTGTAGTCCTGTACAGTTATTTAATCATTGATATTTAGGCATTTTCTCTAGATTGTTGGTTGTTATCGAGGAATTATGAAATGGCTCATCAATATGCATACTTATCTATGAAGTTGTTGATTAGTCAAGGTCACACATTTTGTGGATGTAAAGTTTCATATTGATTGAAAGGACGCCCTAACTTGTGAGGAAGTTAAAAAATTGTTGCAAAAGGTAATGAAGTCATGAAACATGGAGTTGGATGGCTATTTGGTATCCGTGGTGCCATTGGTTTTTAGAAAAAGTTAGTTGGAAAGAAGGTGATTAACCGTTTCTACTCTTATTAAAATTTGCTTTTCAATTGACTTATATACTGCCTTGGTGCTACTTTAATTAATTACAATTATTTTTCTTGTACAAAAACAAAAAAAAATTTACATTTTTCCACAATACCAAAAAGTTGGATGAACATATCCTGCAAGCAGCTAAAGTCTCCGATTCTATTGGTGTGGACAATTTTTTTAACATGAGGACCTAAATGTGTTGCTTACCTTTAACTGTCTCTTTCTTTCTCGTATGCCAATTGCTAATAATGAAAACATTCCTCCATGGATGCCTTTTGAAACATGATCATTAGTAATTCTAACCATTAATGTTTGTTTGGTCTCTCGTTGGTATGGATTGTTGCTTGATTAGATATCACTCTATTGCATGGGTGCTTTTGGATGATGCAGATTTTTTGAGTTGTTCCAACACTAGAAATCTTTCTCATCTCATCCCCCTCCCCCCCCCCCACACACACACAAAAAAAAAAAAAAAAAAGAAAAAAAAAGAAAAGAAAAGAAAAAAAAAGGAGTATGTGAGATTTTTTCCTGTTAGAAGTTGCGAGCTTATTCGCTGTGTGGATAAAATATTAATTAATTTGAAACTATCATGCAGGTGAGGGTCCTCTTTCTTATTCTAATGGATCTTTGTCGCCGGACCGCTGGTTTGGCACATCCTTTGCCAGTTTCTCATGTTGGGAGCAGCAACATTCAGGTCCGCCTTCATTATATTGATGGGAACTATACTGTATTGCCGGAAGTAGTTGAAGCTTCCCTCGGACCTCACATGCAGGTAATTCTACTGTTGTTAGTTCTATTTGTAGACATATGTATGCGATGCATGTCAGAGTGAATATGTTTTGGGGATCTTTTCATTTAACTCAAAGTTTATAGCTGTAATGTTAAATATCATTTTGGAGCTTTCTTCCTGACACTCGTATACCCTGTTCATCAGTCACCCTTCTTTAATTATGTGTACTACAAGAAAATAAGCCGTGAAAGTAAATAACATGAATAGTTTTTTTTTTAAAAAAACATCTGTTGGGTGGGCTGAGTTCAGTCGGTTATATTTGTCGAGTCCCATTGGGCCACTGCGGTACTTCAAGCCTCCTTACCAGGAAAAAGAACACCAAATAAGGGTGGGATGAGTTCGGCTGCTTATATTTGTTGAATCCATTGGGCCATGCGGTATTTCAATCCTCCTTAACAGGAAAAAGAACACCAAATAAATAAATAAAACGACTCATGTAGGCTTGGTTGAATTCTCCAGAATTCTTGGACTACTTCGCATCTCATTTCCTTTTCTTGCAGAATATGCCTCGGCCTAGAGGTGCAGATGCTGCAGGGCTGCTGTTGCGTGAGCTAGAACTCCATCCACCTGCTGAGGAATGGCACAGGAGAAATATGTTTGGTGGACCTTGGTCTGATTCAGAAGATACAGGGGGCATGGATGATAATTCTAATCTTAGCCCATCGAGGGATTTGACAGAGCGCAGCTCATCAGAAAATTGTGATGTATATTATGGAGTTCATGGTTTGTGGCCCAGGAAACGCAGGATGTCTGAACGAGATGCTGCTTTTGGGTTGAACACTTCAGTGGGCCTGGGTGCATATCTTGGTATAATGGGGTCTCGACGAGATGTTGTGACAGCTGTTTGGAAGACTGGGCTTGAAGGAGTTTGGTATAAGGTTTGTCTAAACATTTGGATCTTTGTTTATTCCTAGATTCAATTATTTGCTGTTATTCATTTTGTATGGCATCTCTTTGCATGAAGGCATATGTTATGATTAAGCAAGTTGGATTGTGTATTAGAGAGGTAATTAGGTCAAGTGTCACTAACCTGTTAACAACGAAAGTCAACCCTAGCATTTATTATGCAGAAATTAACTTGGATAAAGCTGACATAATTTTCTTGTCGGAATTATAAGGTTTTGTTATCATTTGGAATATTGCTTTAATTCCTTCTTCTAAAAGCCTCATTGATTTGTTTTTTGTTCTGGTATTTTAGTTTCCCATATGTCTATATATCATGCATATACTTTCATTAGTTTTCCCCAGAATATTTAGGGAAATTTTGTATCTTTATCTTGTATTTGAGTTGGGAAGTAAGTTCATTTCAAAAATGTTTTATTTGCTACCTATTGTTGCATAAAAATTCTATTTATAAATATCAAAATCTTTTTATGGTAATTGATTTTAAAATGCTATATTATTAAGATCAAAAGGTTGCAATGCTCATTAAACAGTGTTCAGTTTTCTACCTACCATGCGCGACTCACTCATATGTAATACAATCTAGTGTTAGATTTTCATAGGTAGTTATATTTAATGCTGCAGAGATCAACTTGTACGTTGATGTTGAATCTGCTTATTGTTAATCAGTTAATGGAAACTAGTCTGTAGGCCACGCCACATCATGTGTTATCTTGTTGATCAGTCTTCGGCTTTTCTGATGGAATATGCTATAGTCATTAAGTTTGTACTGTGTGTAACATCCACCCAATGATGTATCTTGGGAAGAGCAAAACAAACTCGAACCCTATTCTTTGTCCAGATTTAGTTTTCATTGCCTTTTGCATTAATTTCAACTTATTTAGTTTTTTTCTTTTTATAAGAGCAAATGGTTAGTAAACATGATCTTAAATCCTATAATTTTTTGTCGCTGCAATGTCGTGACCTCATTAATATGGAGTAGCTCAACAAAAAATTTTGATTTTAGTTCTCAACCTAAGTGTTGACCGTTTCTTGCAGTGCATAAGATGTTTGAGACAGACTTCAGCTTTTGCTTCACCAGGTGGCAACCCTTCCGCCACTCAAAATGAGAAGGAAGTATGGTGGATCAGCCGGTGGGCAATTGGCTGTCCCATGTGTGGTGGGACTTGGGTTCGAGTTGTATAGAGCATTGAGAGTAATTCACCAACAATGGTTCTCTCAACTTTTGTAAACAGTAATGGTTCAGCACATGGAGACAAATACCTCAGAGTTCGCCAGCTTATTGTCAATTTGTCACTCTGGTCATGTACTATATCTTAAAGATCAGTGTGACTACTAAGGCTGGACCTGAAGTTGGGTAATATGCGGTCTGAGCTTACTATCTATGTTATACGGAGAAAAGTTCCGGAAAGAAGTCAAAGATGATTGAAACCCAATTTTCTGGAAATAGGAACACTCAGCTATATACATTAAATTAGGAACTAAGAAAGACTCCTCACGTATGTAAGCAAAGTTCTTTTTGCCAGTGGGAGTTGAATAGACTAGGTTCTCTTACCAAACCAAAGCATTTCTGGGGTGTAGTTGTGTATAATAATGGCCCATTTGTTGTTTGTATGGGGGAAACAAATTTGGTAAACTAAAATCCCCTCTCTCTCCCTCCCTCCCTCCCTCCCCAGTTGTTTCTAGCGACTATGGTTACTGCGATAGTCATTATAACATCGGCTTTTGCGGTGTCTTTAGTTGTATGAGAACGAGTTATCATGTGAGGGGGTTGCCCTCTGGTTGGTTTTGCAGCGTGAGACCTATACAAATGTTTCGCTTTCCTTCTGGGGGCTGTACTTGTGCCATATTGTCTCGAGTCTCTACTAGCTCAACTATGCATTATTACCTGGCCCGTATATATGTTGTTTATACTCTGTCTCTTAGTACCCCTACCTTATTGAAATTTAATCATGCATGAATTGTGAATAACCCAAGAGAGAGGGTATGAATGATGACTGCAACAGAAATCATATGCTTCACTATTTTGGTCGCATAAACAAAGACGCAGGTAAGTCTCAATAAAAAAATTGAACTAGTTAACACGGTCTGTGGTTCAAATCGTAGTTTCCCGTCTCTTTGATTATTCAACTTTTTTCCCATACGTAAATTTTTCTGTTTCCTTTAAGTAAAAGCCATGGTTAAGTCGCGAGAGGAATATTTGCCAATTTGTAGGGATAAAGTTGAAGGAAACCCTCTTAAATAAACAGCGAATTTGTAGCATCAGCAATAGAGAACCAAAATTTCGTGATTGTTTGAACTTTTTTGTTCTATTTTTTTTTTGAATTTATAATTAAGACGGTTTAGTTCTCATTAGTACACGTTTTATGATTAAAACGAAACATGCTTCCCTAGGTTGTGGAGTAGTTAAAAAGAAATTGAATAACTAATAAATTAAAAGTTTGTCTGTTTTTCATCTCCATTTAAGAGGAAGTGGCTTTAACTGCAACAAACTTTAAGTCATAAGAAAAGATTTAAAGAATCTTTTTTCAAAAAAAAAAATGCTTCATATTTTTCTCTTCCGATGCTTTTTTTTTTTTGGAAAAAAAAGATACAACTAATATACCATTAGTGCTTAATGGTCGTTTTTATTTGTAATTAATGTCTTTATTCCTCTTATTTATTCTCAACTTTTTCAAACTTTCTTTTTGTTTAGCCAACACCCCAATATGCTTTACTTTTTATTAGTAGTAAGTTGGTTATTTCCAAACTCCTTGTATTAGTGCATTCTTCTTTATGAATCTTGAGCATGCAAATATACTAGTCTCGTGGGGTTCACCTGTTACATTTTTCCTTCAGTTTTTTGCGCCAATTGCCATTATTTTGGTAATTCTTAATTTTTATCCTTTAGTATTTTAAGTAATAAAAAGGGATAAAAATATTCCTAATATTTTTTTAAAAATTCGCAAGATAAACAAAATTCGTTAGGTAAAAAAATTATGCGAGGCATAAGTTAGCGCTAATAGGCAGAAGTTCATGCTACTGAACTTTTGCCTCAGGGCACAAGTTCAATAAGCAGAAGTTCAATTGTCATTACCTTTTGCCCTAAACACAAGCTCCTGCTGAATTTCTGCCTAAGGCGCAAGTTCAATAGCATGAACTTTTCTGCCTACTGAACTTGTGCTCCGAGACATAAATTTATGTTATTGAACTTGTGCCTAGGGGCAGAAATTCATGTGATTGAATTTCATGCAAACTGCCCCAAGGCAAAAGTTCATGCTATTGAACTGTTGCCCCTTACGCAGAAGTTCGTGCTATTTAATTTATGCCTTGAGGCATTACTTGTGTTAATTTATGTCTTAAAGCACAAATTGAGCTTATGCCTTGAGACATAACCTGCTTGAATTTAAGGCATAAATTGCACATATATGCTTTGCGAATTTCTTTTTTGGCTGTTAAGGATATTTTTTATCACATTTTTGTAACTTAAAATGCCGAGGGACAAAAATGAAGGATGAATTTCCGACTAGTAGTAGTTTGATTCAAGGAAAAAAATTCTTTTTAATTTTAATTTCAATTTCAATTTCGATAGGTATAGCAATTCGCAAGTTGATTCTTATAAAGCAATGCCAACTGTTCTGTCAGTAAGAGAGCAATATTTGAAGCTCTTCATGACGAGGTTAGGTCTTTGCAGGCTTTTCTTCAACTACCTTCTGCAACAAAACCTGAAATGGGAATTAGGGAGGGGCAGATAAGAGACGTGGCTTATAAAGCCGAAGATGCTACTTAATCCTATCTATGCACAGGCCACATGAAGAGAAATGGTGAGGATGAAGGAAATGCACACATGATAGCACAAGATGTACTGCAAGAATTGCTCCGAGAGATTTCATCTGTAAGCAAGAAAGTGAGGACGATTAATCAGTCTGATCATGGCACCAACGAAGTCCAAGCAGGGAAATACTCACTTGCTAACTCTCTAGAAAACAAGCTTCACATCAATAAATTACATTTTTGGGATTTTAACGATCACTTGGGAAGAATCAGATGTCTGCTCCTCAGACTGACATCTGAACTCAATATTGTTCCCATAGTGAGTATGGGCGGAATTGGCAAAACTTCTCTTGCCAGAGCCTGTTACAATGGTCCTTGATTGGTGAATCACTTTGATACCCGTGCCTGGTAACTGTCTCCCAACAGCATCAGGTTAGGAAATGCTATTGGGTATTTTACGCCATGTCACTGATATCCCTGATGCCAACGCAAAAACTAACGATGAATTAGCCGAAAAACTATACAAAAGCTTGGAATTTAAACACTTTATTATTGTCTTGGATGATATTTGGAATGTTGAGGCTTTGGATGATGTGAAAAGATCTTTCCCAGATGACAAAAATGGAAGTGGAGTTATTTTAACCAGTCTGAAAGCCCCCCTCATTTGATGGGTCTACTCAGCCGGAAGGTGTTTGCCAAGGAGTCTAGCCCTCCTGAACTCGAGAAAGTTGCAATGGAGATGGTGTTTAGATGTCAAGGACTTCCACTAGCGATTGTCACGGTAGCTGGACTTTCTCTAAGATCAGCAAGACATTAGACAGCTGGAAGAATGTCTCACTCAGTTATACTGGAGAATCTGATCACTTCCTAAACTTATTTGCTTTGAGTTATATAACTACTTACCTCATCACTTGAAGCCTTGCTTCCTTTATATGGTATCTTTTCCCAAAGGCAGTATGATTAGTGTTTCGAAGTTGATCAACTTATGGGTTGCAGAAGGGTTCATACGAGGAACTATTTCAAAGATCTTGGGGGAGAGCACTGGCGAGTATTTAGAAGATCTCGTGAGTCGAAATTTAGTCTTGGTGATCAAAAGGACGTTCAATGGCAGAGTAAAATCATGTTGTATCCACGATATCTTGTGGAATTCAGTACGAAGAAAAGCTGAGAAAGCGAAGTTCTAGCAACACATGAGAGATCGTGTTGAAGTCTTGCCGGAGGAAGCATATTCCTACAGACGCCTCATTTTGCATCCTGAGCTATGTTGCTTGAACTCTTTAAAAGTACAGCCGAACCCATATCGGATGCTCCAAAACTAATGCAGGAGGATCCGACACACAACCATTGACATTTTTGAAGTGTACGAGGAACATATTACATATTCCATTCTCTGTTGTCTTGAAACTGGACTTCCTTTCTCTACTTCTCAATTAAGGTCTATTATTGGTTTTCCAGGCTTCAAAGTACTGAGAATTCTGGACCTAAGTTACTATATTTTCTTCACTTTTCCACTGGAAATAGCACAATTAGTTAATCTGAGGTATCTTGCGCTCAAATGTTATGATAAGCTGCCTTCATCAGTTTCTGAACTCAGTCATTTTGAAGATACTGATTATCCCTTCTCACTTAGAAGGTATATGGAATATGACACAACTAAGGCACGTCCGTTTCACGAAGGGTTGCATATTACCAGGTCCCATGGCTGCTGTATCAGCACTAGTTGATGGAAAAAGTTCCCAGATCCTATTAAACCTACAAACGTTTTCTTATATAAGTTTTGGTAGTTGTTCCAGGAGAGTATTTGCTTGCATTCTGAAGTTAAAAAAACTAGGAATTCATGAAACTGAAAAAGAATCTATGACTGATGAGCAGATATCATATTACCTCAACAATGTCAACTGTATAGAGGGGTTGAAGACACTCAAGTGCAGATTTGTCAACCCAATGCGGATTCCGCTTCAGAATTTTCTCATCAACCCTCAAGAAACTAGCTTTGAGTGGTAGCCGTCGTCCCTGGGAAGAAATGTCAGCTAGTTCATCACCAGAACTTCAAGAGCTCAAACTGAAGAATTATACTTTCCAAGGAGCAAAATGGAAAACAAATGAAATGGTGTTCCCTAAACTAAAATTCTTGCTGCTTCATAAATCTGATCTAATACATTGGAAAGCCAGTGACATGAACTTCCCAAATCTTGAGTGCCTCATGCTGTATAATTGAGAAAATCTAATCGAGATCCCTGTAGGTATTGGTGATATACCGACTTTGGAGCTGATTGAGTTATATAGATGTGGATGATCAGCTAATGATTCTGCCAAAAGAATTCAGCTAGAACAGCAGCAGTATATGGAAAATGATGGACTCATTATGAAGATTCACAACTCAGATATTATAAATGGTAAGTCATCAATCATGTAGGAACAATTTACCACAAGTCAATCACCTATATATTTCAGCAACTTTTTGACAAATTCTCAGCAAACTAATAGAGATTCATGTTCTCTCGCAGAGGCTATTGAAATACTAGATTGGGTTGAAGGCTGCAATATCATGTAGTTCACTGAGATGACGTGGACGGTTCAGTTTACTTATTCTTCATTTCTTCATGTATTCCTTGTTTGTGTGATTTATCAGAGGAAAAGCAAAGGAAAGGGTTGGAGGAGTAATTCTGGAAGAGAAAGTAGATAAGATGAATACAACATTGATAGGAATGAGGATTATTAGAAGTTTGCCTTAAATAGCTGCATAGTTATATGGAGAATCAAAAAAACAAGTTTGTGGCAAGTAAGGCTGAAACGGAAAGTCAGTCTGGGGAAATAAAAATAATGTTTGAGATTGGTTTCGAGTGATCTGTAAATCTTGAAAGGAGATACAGAGAAATTGTGGCTTTAGTTTGGAATTGTAGAACAAAATGCAAAATTTCTGTTGCAAGTCCTCTCTTGTGGTGGAATAGCCTATTAAACTCCTGGCAATGGCATAAGCTTTTATTTGTGCACCTTTTTAAGTCCTACTTATCTAATGTTATAATCTGTGTATACACTCATCGCTAACAAATGAGTTTCTAGCACCCATGGGTGTAACCTAACTGTTAATAAAGTGGATAAAAATCAAAGGAGATTAAAGTTCAAATTCCAGCAGAGACGAAAATATTTCATGGTGACCCCTGGTGGTGGATCTTTTTGGTGGCGACTTTTGGTTGGCACGAAAAGCCTCTTTCTGTGGGGACTCTCTGGTATCGCCACTGGACTTTTCTCAACGATCCTCAGTATTAGCCTTTTATTATCCCTTTGCCGGAAGATTAATCATGGATAATAAATGCTCCTATGTCAATTGCAATGACATAGGTGTAGAGTATTTAAATGTCCAAGTTAGTTGTCCAATGTTTGAAATTCTCAACCATGCTACAGATTTAGTGTACCTACAAGGTTTGCCTTGGAGAACTCCTGGTTCCTTCAACAACAGAAGGCTACTAGTTGTACAATTAAGCTATTTTGATTGTGGTGCAATAGCAGTCAGTATATGCATATCACATAAGATTGTTGATGCATATAGTATCTCCAAGTGCCTTAATGATTGGGCTGCTATAACTCGAGCCGGATTTCAAACCATCTCCTCAGTTTGATGCGAATTCTTTCTTCCCACTGATGCAGGATGATCCTCCTGTATACGTTGTGCCCAATGTTCTACATGATCAACGCCAACCAATGTGTGTCAAGAATGTACCATTTCTCCCATCCTCTAGTTTGGGCAGACTCAAGGTTACAGTTTCAATGAATTCAGGAGTGCAGAATCCAACTCCATTTGAAGTTGCCACAGCACTTATTCATAAATTTGGAAGGGCAGCATCAAAGGCCAATAATTCCATCTTGTTCATTTCTTTAACACAATAGCAGCGACGGAAGATGAGATACAAGTGCCCCACTTTGTTTCTCAGCTAAGCAACGCTAAACAACATCTTCGATATCAGTTAGCCTCACATTCACTTATGGAAATCAAATTAGAGGCAGCCGGTAAGAATTACATATTAGACATGAATTATGATTTTTATCTGTGTGCTGTTTAGGTTTATATAAGGCTGATTTTGGATGGGGTAGCCCCACAAGGGCGACACCACCAAAAAATCCAATGAAGAACAACTTAACTTTCTTGGATGACCCTAGTGGAGAGGGGATAAATGCACTAACCACTTTGACAGAAGCTGATATGTCAATATTTCAAAGTAACAAAGAGCTCCTAGAGTTTGCTACTCCTCTTGTTTAGGTGAATTTCACATTGAAATATGAGAGAAAATTGAAGAGATTTATAAGACATTAAGACAAGTTTAAATGATACATATATACTTTTTTGCTCGATGATGATGTTGCCCAAGAGATAAATCTGTGAAATTTATTGAACAATACGTGCCATGAGCTTAGATTGTTACAGTTTAACTATATATATTCTCATTTGAACAGGTTGTGTCACTTTTAACAGTATGGACAGTGTTAAAAGAAAAATCTGAAACACAAGAATTTTAGCTTAGATGGTACAAGTGGGAGACTCACCAGTATGCTCTATTCAGACTAATTGTCTCCTCAAGCCCAAAGTTAGGACCCAACCTCAGCTTCTGGATCTGTCATAAAAAGAGTGAGGAGCAAGACCATTGATTAAGTAGTTAGGACGTAGAAGAGCTTGCTGAGAAGTATTTGGAAAATCTCGAGTCAAAATTTAGTGTTGGTGATACACCTACTTTGAAGCTGATTGAGCTGTATGGATATGTGGATTATCAGCTGATGATTTTGTCAAAAAAATTTAGCAAGAACAACACCAGTATATGGCAAATGTGGACTCATTGTGATGATTCACAAATTCTGACATAGTTAAAATACATGAGTGGCTTGAAAATAGCCTATGAAACTCCTGGGAATGGGCCTAAGCCTATATTTGTTGAACCTTTTTAAGTCTTACTTATTTAACATTCATTGATAACAAATGAGTTTCTATTTTGTAGCACAACCTTACATCTTCCCCAACCCCCACCAACTCCCCCCTCCTACACACACACATACAAATGGTGACAAATCACTATCTAAGTGATTGATGAAAATGAGGTGTCAAAATAGAACCAAAGACACTATATCTGAAAGTTTGTTCAACATTAAGATTGACACAAAATTAAATAAGATAATTGGTCAGAGAATATGAAGGACAATGAACATGAAGCTTGAATCATGGTCCATAAGGCACTATTTAGGTCCATATTGCAGATTCCATTTCTAAATGTTATACTGTAAATGAGAATACAGCAAGTGGATATCTTGCACATGATTAATATAACTTCATCTTGGCTCCTTATCCAATAGTTATAGTTGAACCAGTAGTTCTGTAAGTCAAATGAAGGTGAGATTCTCATCAAACACTTGGGATGTAAAAGGTATCTTAGATTAAAATAATGATTCACATTTGAAAATGGAGTAGATAAATTTCTGCTATATTCAGTTGCAAGACATACATGAAAGGTTTCTTTGCATTTTTACCTTGACCTGGGTCATGCCTAAGACTATCAAGGAACTGCTATTGTGTCAAAGAAGGAGAGGATGTGTTAACAGTTCCGATCTAGAAATGGAGAATTTCTTAGTGGGGAGCCTACCAGCACAAATCCAGATTAGTCAGGCTAGCAGGTTTCAGATACCGAAGTCTATCAAGAGGTAACAATTCAAAAGGGATCTAGACACGATCACAGCTTAAATTCAGAGCCATTTCTTTGTTAGCTTTTTGGTGTAGAAAGTATATTGTTTATGATGCTGAAAGTGATAGATCTCTTTAAGTCCTAGCAAAGAATAGTCGAGTATGAGTTTCTTGTAATGCTATATTGGTTACATATCCAGCACTATCTTAGTGCTGTTTTGTATAGAATTTTATTTACTGATTAAAAAAAAGAATGAATTTTCCTAACATGCCAAGAAAATATAAAATAACAGAAAAAGCTCAGATGTAGCCAAGCAGGTGAAGGAAGACTGCAAAAATGGGCACAAAAAGTGCCAAGCTCATGCCAGGATTTGCCATGACAAAATCTTTGGTAATCTTGAAAGCCTCTATTCCTGTTTGAATCCTTGCTGCCCATCTCACCATTCTTTCCAACTCATCTGGTGACATAGATGAGATGACCTGTTCAGCTCTCTGTGCATCCTCCCTTGTAAGCTTCAAATTCAAATTGTTCACTCATGTTAGTGACTAGACAACCATCTATCTCTGGATAATTTCATAGTGGTTGAAATGGAAATTTTTTAGGGCTGAGGGGTGGGAGCTCAATATACAGAAACTTAAACGGGTTTTAGCACAAATCTTGTGAAGGAAATAACTACATGGTCATTGCATCTTGATTGTCATTACAAATAACTTAAATAGATGTTTCTAATTGATCATTACTGTTCAACACATAGGAACTGAACAAACAAACAAAAAGGGAAACTCAACAATCTTCTCATGTTGGAACCTCATGTAAAATTTACAAAGCTGAGGCCCTTATGGAAGATGCAGGAAGCTTATTGAAATACAACAGGGAATCAGAAAATAACAACAGGAATGAAGACAAAGATAAAGTACTTTTTTCCTTTCTTCTTTATATTGTAGTTAGTTAAAATGAGGTCCAAATGAATCTAAGCCTGCTGGCCCCAAGTAGCCCAGTTGGCAGAACTTCCAACTCTTGGCATGCTATTCACCTTGGAGTAGACATCAACTTTGAAGCAAGCTCCACACATGGCTCCTTCACTATCCACTCTTGGCATTGCTTTCATCTTGTAACTTGGATGCTCAAAGCTCTTCAATCCACTTTCACTGTGGTACATGCACCCTGCCAAGATATCCATCTCATCAAAAATCACAACTTTTTCATGTGTTTTTCTCTTAAAAGGAGAAATTGTATCCCATCAGTCTCTTGTGAAGTGTAACTGGAAAAGATAAAGACATTTTGCTTTAAGCATTTGCCCAATTTGAGCTACATACCAGTTGGGAAGGGAGCAAATGATTTGAGACAGCTTGCTTTGATATGATCCACATGATCAGAGACCATGACAGTTCCATCAGATGTTATTCCCCAGAACAGCTTTACAGTTTCATCAGCACCCTATAGATAGACACCATTCATGACATCGAGTTAATGAAAGGGGAAAAAGTAAATCATGTCTTAATAGAATAAAAGAAAATGAACTTTTGTATTTGCTCCCTTTCCAAGATTGAATTACCATCCCGTCTCCGATCAGAATAAGACAGTGTTGTATACATTTATAGGGAAAATATGCACTTCTTTTTGGTGAATGTAACTGTGAGAAAAGAAGTATAATGTACATACATTTAGAGGGAAAAATATACACTTTCTTTTGGTGAATGTAACTGTAAGAAAGATGCATAATGTATGTTGATGGGATGGTGAAGCCGAGCAGTCAATGAAGTGGATGAAAATCACAGGAGAATAGGGTCCAAATCATCATTCTTCTCATCTGCCTAAGCCTGTGTTAGAAAAGAACTTACCAGGGCAACAAAGACATTGCCAGCCTTGTGATCATAGATCACAAAGCCAAAGCTGCCCTCAAGACCCTTGAGGACCTCATGAGCTGGGAATGGGCCTCTGTCACGAAGGGTGCGATATGCTTCACTCACAAGCATGGCCTCATTGGTACCCTTTGACAGGCCATACTGCTTGTTTAGTGCCCATAAGTTGTTCAAGCTTCCCAAGAAAATGCAGTATATGTCATTCAATCCACAGAACAACCTGGAAAAAAGAAAAAGTTCACACCTTTGTCTCATTACCACAAATTAGAGCTGTAAAATGACAAAATTTGGAGAATTCAAGAACAACTCATTAACATTTAAACCCCAGTTATATTTTTCTTATGACTATGAAAAATTGAATCTTTATGATCATTATATAAATGATATAGCCAAATCTCAAAAACAATGGAGGCATAAACTAGGTGTTCTTTTCTCAGGTAGCATATACCCATGGAATTAGTCCAAATGGGCATAAGCTGACCCACACATCAGGGTTATTAAGATAAAATATTATAGCCAAATCTCAAGAAGAATATCTGGTTGCATTTGTTTGGGGGTTGGGGGATAAAAGATTCACCTTTGTTGAGCATTTGACGATGGTGGAGGTTTGGAATAGGCCAAGAATGCCTTATCCATGAATCCAATGGAAAACCCATTGTTGGAATTTGAAGCTAAGAAATTGTTCATGGTCTCTTCAGGGGATGCAGCCCTGTTTGATGTTTGCAAAGAGGCTGGGCTCTGCAGCTCCTTCGGTGGATCAACCACACTTTTCTTGAAAATTGCCAACATTTTCTTTTTATTTTCTTTCTTCTCAAACAAAAAAGCAAATGGTATTTAGAAAGCACAAAAAAGATGATGAACTTTGGTAGAAAATATAAGAAATGATAAGTGAGTTGATGAGTATTTATAGCTAAGGGGGTTGGAGGAGACAAAAGTGTCAACATTATCCATTAATAATCTTGAGATGGGGAGTAAGTTAAGTAAATCTAAATAAAAAGGGCAAGTAGGGCCATTGATTGTCTTTTGAGGATTTTAGTCCCTAACAATTCTAGAACAAAAAAAAATAGTCATTTATTTTTCTCTTTTAGTTACTTTAGGTGGATAACATGGAAAGCTAGGTTAATCTAAACAAATGGACTAGTGGGGCCCATGGGTTACTTTTCAGGATTTTAGTGCACAAAAAATTCTTGGATTAAATAAATATTTTCTTCATAACATAAAAAATAGGTCAATCTTATGAAATGGACAAGTTAGACCCTTGGTTGTGTTTGAGGATTTTAGTTCCTAACAATTCTTTACTAGTGAAAAAGCTGTAAATTTAAGGAAAAATTACACTCTACTCTCGCGAAAAGAAATATTTACACGTTTAAGTTTAATTTTATATATTATTATATATATCTGTATAAGATTTTATACATTATATATAATATCTATTTTAAATATAATATAAATTAAAAATTATGTGATGTAATATTTTATATTCAATCGATATATTTTTTAAAATTTTCCTAAATTTAAATTCTTGGGAAATTTGAGAATTGGTCAAAGCTTATCCATCTATAATCAATATAACGATGAATTGACAGTGACACAAATCCTAGTCACCCAATCATCCTTTTTGGATAAAACTTTACTATATTCCCTTCTTCTGACATTTCTTCACGTTCTTGAAACTCTAACTTTAATATAAGAAATTATATTATATTTGTCCCATTAAGCTATTATTTGTTTCAAAAAGTTATATAAGAATTATATTATATTTGTCCCTGTGAGTTATATTTATATAAGAATCAAAAGTGTGTAGTTTTTTCTTTTTAAAGTGTTAATTTTTAAAAAGCGAGCTATTTGGTTAAGTCTTTAGAAAAATAAGTGTTTTTGATAAATTGTATAAGCTGTTTTTTAAAAATTAAAAAATAATTTTATCTTAATCAAAAATATTTTTATAAAACTTAATCAAATCTTAATGGCTATTTAAAAGTATTTTGCTAAATACCTAGATAACCTCTTAAACTTGACAGATTTTTCTAAGATAGTCACTCAAACTTAATCAATGACTAAATACATATTTGAACTTGTCAAAAATGTGTCATATGAACACCTCAGGATGACATGGCAAATCATGCGTATTTCACAAACATTTAAGCGAGTGTGGGCCTCAACTTTCCATGTTTTCTCTATTTTTATTTTTATTTTTAATGGACCTAATAATCATTTATTAAAAAATATTTTTTTTGATAGAAAAGAAGATGCTTATATGGTAAAATTTTATTTTATAAGAAATCTACACTCTTGAGAAAGAGAAACTGTTGCAAAAGTTATGTACAGAGAAATCAATAAGCAAATTAAAAAAATTCAAGAATCAATGCTTAATTTGTTAATGTAAATATAAGCTTATATTTGGAGAATGTTTTGTGAAGAAAAAAAAAAAGAAATAGAACCAAAATGTCGGGATCATGAGACAAAATTCATAGCAAATTGTGCATATTTCTCATGTCACTTTCAAATCATCGAAAATTATGATAAATTGTGTATTCCGATCACTTTAAACAACTGAAAACTATGGCAGCTTTTGTGGAAAATTATTTTTTTGGAGAAGAAGAAAATGTAAGGAGGACATAAAGTTACCATATGAATTTTAACTCCATTAATCTCTTTAATACAAAACAACTTAGAATAAACATGAATAGGATTACAAATAGGGATGGGGACGAAGAAAGAAAGGGAAGGGAAGAGATGCTGGGTTTAGAAAATGGGTGGTAACTTTTTTGTTTTTCATTTTCATATCTATATATATACATATGAATATATGTATGTATGTATTTGTTATATTTGTTTCTTTAAAAAAAATTACATGTGTCATATAATTATTGGTTTACTTAATGCATCATAAGAAAGTATATTTCACTCTCTTGATGTAACATATAAGAGTGTTTAAAAGTTTATCAAGTTCAAGTGTTTAACTGATTAGTGACTAAGTTTGAATAGCCATCTTACAGAATCTGCAAAATTTAAGAGACTATCTCGGCATTTGGTCAAAGTATTCTTAAAATTTATTGATCAAGCATAAATTATTTCTCAAAAAAGTTTATACTTTTCAAAATAAATTAATTTAAAAAGCTTCATCAAATGGGCTATAAAGCACCAACAGATTGTGCAAAGAACCCATACGAAGAAGAGCCTAGGCTTGTGGACAAGTTCTAAAATTACCTGATCTTTGTTGAAATCTTTTAGGTCAATCCATTCTAAATAATTTATCTCATTCAGTCCTAGTGTTGCTTAACCAGCACTTGATAGACAACATATAAGAGGGTTCTGGAAATACAGTAAATAGCTTCAATAATACTAAAATCTGATTACTACAGTAGTGTGAAATAGAAAGTTGAAACATGAAAAACTTCTGCTTAATAGATAGACAATTATCGAACAGCCCAAACCGCCCACCATGGATGGGTTAGTGTTGCAATTGTGGCAGAAGGGAAAAGAAAACATCAACCAGCCTTGACTGCAGCTAAATGACAATTACAAACACTAAAGCTATACAAGACTATAAACATGGGAAGATTTTCAGAAACCTAAGACGCATAATCCTTGTCGTAGTATTTGTCTTCGGGATAATAGATGGCAACAACGGTATTCCCTCCAAATTTCCTGCCACCAAGTGCGGCCTTTGCTTTAGTGCAACCGATGGTGTCAGAGTACTCGAGAAATACCTGCAATTTGAAAACTCAAAACCATCTGAAACAAGGAGAGGGGATTCAAGATGGGAAAAGCCTCCTATATTTGTTAGTGTATTATCCTGACTGTAGGTTTATGGCTATATAACACCCATGTCGTTTGACGGTGATGCTACATTACTTAATGAGGATTAAATAATGAGTCTTTTCAATTCTCCGTGCAGCAAAATGTTAAGGATTAATATATATGAGGAAAGAAAACCTAAAACTTGCTTATGCATGCATCACTTCTTCGTTCAAAATTACCTAAACTGGAAACTCTATGATGATCTCAAAATCTAGAACCAAACAGGTAAAAAAGAAAATAAGGGATGACCTCTAGTAACAGAGCACCTTATTTTCCCATTGTCAACCAGGAAGTGACCACCATGGCAGCAAAGTTGTACAGGTTTCATTGCTTAATTGAACAAAAAGTATTTGCAGAGCATACAGCAAGGATACAAGAAATGCTCAGCATAACAAAATGGAATCAAGTCCTAAAGTTTGGACATAAGTAAAAATGACAACGTTATTACCTTCCCAAGACCCTCGATCATTTGTTGATCAGGTTCTGGCCGAGGAATAACAACATCAATCAAGTCACCTATAATTCAGCCAAAGGAAATCCGATAATGACTTATCAATACTTAATCGTACAAATTGAGGGGCACACATGAAAGGAAATGCCAAAAATTATTGAGTAATATTATCTCCTCTGTCCAAAAGAAAATTTAAAAAACAAATTAGTACAATAAAAGTTAAACTCGTACATCTAGTGTGGTAGACTTATGCGAACACATGAAAGGAAATGCCAAAACAAAAAAAGTCGTACAATATATTAAGAAATTTTAATAAATTGAAAGATAAGAAATCCACATAAATGGGGAAACACGTCAAAGGCCCATGTTATGCAAGTAGCAGAGACTTATGAGGGAAAGCAAAAACAGGGGGTAGTCCTATGACTGAAATGGACATTATATAGCAGCTTGCGGGACTAAATTCGTGAAAGGAAGTGTTCAAGCACGAACAGTTGAAGCATATTGTTCTATAAAGGTACCCAATCTTTTATCATCTATTCAAAAATGTATGCCCATAGAACCGAATAACTACTATAAATCCAGTTATATTTTTCCCTTAATCTCTTTTTCATTCAAGTCTTAAATCATTGGTTCATCCAATTATGGAGGTGAGAAATCAACCATCATACTAGAACTTTTAGTCGTTTCTGAGTTATCAAAGAGAAGGGTCAGCCCCTCTCAGTGTACTGTTGTGGTTATTTAAAGCAGCCTCATTATCAATCAATCTAAAAGTGTCCCTCTTTCAATCATCTTTTTTGAATAGAAGTATTTTCTGTGTACATGGGAAACAGATTGAAACATAAAGAACATATCATAATAAAACAAAAAAACACATAACAGAAGATATGTCAATTGAATGAGAAGCTACAGTTACCAAATTTTTGGCCTTCTTCTTTCATGTCTTCCAAAATTTCTCCATACTCTACATCGTCAAATAATTCTTGAGGGGTAATCACCTTCAATACATTCAGAGGAAGATAGCCCATTACCATTACTTCAATATGTTTACCATTAGCTTTAAATATAAGTTATACAACCTTTCCTTGACTTGTAAATACCTCAGTTAAGCATAAGACCTTGGTTGGAATTTCAGCAGTCACAACAGGCCCTATCTCTGTACCAGGAATAGTCATACCACCTGCTTCAAAAGCCATTTTCTGCAAGCACGCAACGTAATCTTCAGCATTCAAAAGTAAGAAAAATGCACTCTGTCCCAATCACTTTTAGCTATTGAGGTCGATTTGACCAATTTTAGGAGTTAGATCGGATCAATTTTATTTATCACATCGAATTAAAATTTAGACATTAGAAGTTTCACGAAAAGTACTACAAATTGCAATTTGCACATATCAAACTGCACATGGATTTCTAAAATGTTAGGCAAAGTCCACTTGTTCAAAACTTAGGAAGTGAAAAATGTTGAAACTTTTGGGACAAAGAGAGTACTTAGAATAATAAGTTAATACTGTAGATAGTATTCAACCTGCATAGCTATGTGCTGCCTTGCCTGAGCTAATATACACTCCTGTTCAGATTTCACCTGCCCACTGCTGTTAAACATTATTGGAAAAAGTCATAAAAGAGCACAGTAAATGACCATGGAGTGGTTAAATACAGAATAGCCCTTTCCTAACCACAAGTGTGGTTCCCAGAAACCAAACACCCCTTCATCAAAATAACATATGGAAGATATAGTCAATATAATCAGCATATGGAAAGAAGTTAATCACCATTCAAAGTTTACTTTTCTGCTTGAACATGGTTAAGCTCAGGGCAGTTTACAAATTCTACTTTTTGACCCAGACGAAGCGAGCATGCAAGACACCACTTTGCTACTGAATTATCAGTTGGTACACTATTCCTAAAGACTGACAGAATTGAAATAACAAAATCTCAGACTATCCAAATGGGTAGAAGGCACATGTTTCTTGGGTAGCATAATGTACTTCCATATATCATCTCAGAGGAAGGTCATCTCTTATCCATGAACCTCAGAAACATAATAATCTGTCAATGTACAGTGTAGATCGGGATGATGAACACCAACGTAAACAATCAGATGAGTTCAGTTTAGAAAATTTGTTACTATAAATGATTGCTTCAGATACTAAACATAAATAGATGTACGACAAAGAAGCCATGACAACTTCATCCAACTAAGACACAAACAAAGAGGTAATGCAAGACTTACAGAAAATTCCAAAAGCAATATTTCACAAAAAAAGAGTTTAGGAGATGAAATCCCGATTACAATACTGCAGGCCAAAATTTTACATGGCCTCACATATTGCCAGTCTTCAATCATTACATTTCCTAAAAGCTGGATGAAACATACCTAGAGGTAGCACGTCGAACCGTCAGTGTCTTGTCACCCATTTTTAGGCCATTTAAAGCAGCACAAGCGATGTCTGTAACTAATGGATCCTGAAGCAAGTTATAGCTGGTCTGGTCAGCTACCCAACATAACGTAGAACCTTCTTCAGCATTATCAAGAAGCAATAGCATTTCATTTAAAGGAGGTGAAAAACCAAGATCTAGAATAAACAGAGGGCAATTCAGTGTGGAATCAGTGAAACCTCTGCAGATTTGGTAAACTGTTGAGCATTTTACTCAAATGAAGATGAGACAGTATCCCAACTAAATATAGAAAGAGGCTGGACGGAGAGAAGTGCTGGGCAAGGAGAACAAAAATCCACTTTTGCTCAGAAATCTTTAAAAAATGGAAGGACTTCATTTGTAAATTGTAACTAAACAGAGTGACATCTTCGGTGAACTTTTTTCTTATCAGTGACATCTTCAGTAAACTGTGACGGGAAGAATATTGAGAATATCCAGAATAGGAAGAAAGGAGGGAGATTAAGAGGCTGATATGATGCAGTAAACAAGCTTGAATTGGGATGTAGGATCAGCCCAGATATCTATGAGAGCCCATAATGTGGAACTGAAGTGGAGGCAGCTGCGGAGGAAGTAGACGCTAGGGAAACTGAGGATATCACATTAACTGAAGAGCGGAGTAATTAGAAAGAAGTGAAAAAACATAGAGAAACACAGGAATCAAGGTTCTTTTTCTTTATTGTATGTTAGATAAAGTAGGACGTCCCTCATTAGGTTAATACTTGATAGTAGATGAAAATTTTAGCGGTCCCCTGTACTCCCTTGTTGTATATGACAATGCTTGATGCAGTTCAAAAGAAATAAATTTAAAAGTATCCACAAAAACAAATAGAAGCAATAAAAGAAAAATAATTTTGAGCCTGAAAGGCAAAACTATAAACCCTAGACATCGGAAGCATCAACACAAACGTTACGTATATGACAATGCTTGATGCAGTATTAAAAAATAAATTTAAAGTATCAACAGAAACAAGAAGAAGCAATACAATAAAAGTATTTGAGCCTGAAAGGCAAAGCTATAAACCCCAAACATCAATCAGCAAGCTCTCAATCTCAAACCATAGGATCAACTCAATCAACTAATTGAGAGAACGAGTATGTGATCTTGCTTTTACAAGAATAAAAACAATGCACATAAACTATAAAGTCAAGCCTTCAAAAATAACAAACTTTCAGTCTGAAAGGCATGGGATCAAATTAGTTGAAATCAACAAGTAAATAATCAAACTATAGAATGACATTTACTAATCAAAAATGAAGATCAAAAGAAGAAACACATCTAATTAATCAGCTATGAAAAATCAATCTGGATATGGAAAGAGTTGAAACGCTTTCTACATCCCAAAAGCCTAAGGCAAGAATAAACTTTGATATCAGCTTAATTACCTGATATGTGCAAAAACCATAACCTTTAGAGTTTCCGGTGTCTCTATCCTTCACCACCTCAAATCTACGCAAAGGTCTGCACTAGACAACATTCAGTACATCAGAGCTCCGGTAAAATTCTGAAACTTAGTGACAATTGCCATCTAATAAAGATATGTGTACCCAAAAGACTCCAGTAGTTCTTTTATCTGCACTTCAGTAAAAAGATATGGCAATCCACCAACAAAAATACGATCAGGTTCATCTGCATCCCCGGTCGCTCTGGCAAATGATGAGAAAAATATGCACATGAAGACAAAAACAAAAAAGGATACAGCTTGGCAGGGTAAGGAAGAAATTAAGAGGAAAAGAATATCATTATTTGTTAGAACAGAGACCATACACAAAAATATTCTCCCAAAATAGAGGACAACAAAGCGCTGTAATTGTTAGGCTCATATTCTCTCAGTGTAAAGGTGCTTGGTGTGCATCTGTATGCTCCCATCTTCAATCCACTTCCTCTCCCAAAAAAATTCCCAAAATAGGGAGAGATAGAGAGGATAAACCAAAAACTAGCAGGGAAAAAAATTGAAGGATTAATGTTTATTGTGCTCATTGTTTTGAGATAAAACACACCCATACTGTTGGAGCATCTCACAATATCTGCACATTAAGCCAGTCTCAACAACAACAATAATTAGTAGTAGTATTAAAAGTTCTCTATATTTTCCACTGGCATAGTCCCAACTAATATGTATTGCATATATAAATATTTTTCTTCCATTGTACTCTTTCTCTAGGTCTGCATGGCATTGAAAGAAATGCTGAAAACTTTGTCGAGTTTCAGTGAGGGAGGTCAAAAAGGAGTTCACCAAAAGGTTATAGATCTTTCAAGAAAACTTTCGTTCATGTGATTTTAGGTCTATCTCGTCCCCTTTTAACAAATTCACTCGACATGGTTTTGCACCTATAGACCAGTGCATCTGAAGGTTGACGCAAGATATGACCAAACACCAAACCATCTCAAGCAACCTTTTCTCACTTTATTCTCGATGTATGCCACTTGCACCTTCTGCCTAATGTGGTCATTTTCAATATTGTATGATGGCACATCCATCTTAGCATGTGCATCTCAGTGACACTCATCTTGTGGATATATTGGACTTTAGCAGCCAATCATCCACTCCAATATATTTTAGGCCTTATAATTATCTATAGAACTTACCTTTCTAATGCCAATCAAGTAAAATTAGGCCACCATAAAACATAGGTATGGGCACGATTTCAGCAGCAACAACAATGAAAGAAAATAGACAACTTCCACTTACCCAGGTGTGAGTCCAGCAGCAGCTAAGTTAAGGTGAGGGCTTGGATGGCCCGGACCAAGTGCAGCAGCCAAAGAAGGATTGTAATCAGTGGGCCTTCGAATCCTGACGGAAACACCCTGTAACAAAAGTTAGACTAACAAATGCTCCTCACAAAACAAAGAACTAGAGACACGAGCTCCCAGTTTAGCAAACAACAAAGAATATTCATTTATTATGCCATTGCCAATGGGGAAGAATATTTGAAGATTTTCATTTGTCTTCAGAGAATATGTTCATCAGAACAAGTACTGCTATGATGGAGACCTAATGCTGACAAGAAATTATAAATTCGTTAAAGCGTTAAAGCCTAAAAATGTCTTCCAAACTATTCCTCTTGAAACATCCATGCAGAACACAGAAATTACTTTTTAAGTCAAAAGTTGTTTCCCAAACTCTTCCTTCTCAAACAGGTACACAGAAAAAAGAGTCGGGAAGTTTTCAGCATTGGTGCTTTCATTTGAATAGAAAAATAAAGAGCACTGGAAGTGCTTCCTATTACTCACAACATGATGAGAGCTGCATCATCTATCAACACAAAACAGCATTTTAATTAACCTCAATGAGATGATTTATGAAGATCCCCAAATTATTGAGCACTATATGACATAGATGGATCTCATTATCTGGAATCACATATACGTTCCATTCATGAAGAATCGGGACTGTTTTTCCATCTCATGTATGATAATGCAAAAGCCCACAAACAAAACAAAAGAAAAAAGAGGAACAATAAAAAGTGAATCATTTTTTTCAATTAATAATTGTTACACATCTTTCCATTCATACATATAAAAATTATCTTAAGCCCCTTGTGTTTCCCTTGCTCTTTCCTTCATGCTTCCAGACCACCACCTTACCCCTTCCACCCAAATTAATTAAACAAAGAAAAGTGTTAGAACTTTAAGTCACTTCTCATTGAACCAAAAAAGAGATAACTAGATGAAGCCCAAAACGAATAGAAAGAGAGAGAGAAAAGGCTGTAGTTTACATGCCTCAAAAACAACTCCATCTAATGCCATTGCATTGCTGGCTTCTTCGACTGTTCTCATCTCCACAAATGCAAACTTCTTTTCATGATTGATGTACACATTGACAACTGCATCACCTGAGATTCAGAAAAAGGTTAAACTCACAAGGGGTGTAACAGTGGAGACGTAGGAAAGTATCACTTTTGAAACTTGAATGCACCTGGGCCAGCAGAATTTCCACCAACTGCAATCATAACATGACTAAAAAATGCGGAGATTGTCTGTTTCAGATGCAGCAAAAGAAAAACTAAGAAATCCCAAGAGTAACAAAATTTGATATGAACAAACCCTGCAATAAGATACTACCATACAGCATATTTTTCTTACATGGCACACCACGCTTGAGAGTTGGAGCACCCTCAATGTCAACTCACTCTTACGAGTATCCAAAAGGGACACATTTGGCCTTGCTAGTCTTATAGTTAAGTTAAAATATCAGCTTGTTTTAATGGGACAATTTCAGCACAACGAGAATTTTCATCGACATACCCCTTTGTTTGGGAGGGGGCAAATTTTTCATAGCAAAAAGAGAACATCTTTCAAATTGATGCATTCATGCTCATAAATTAATCAACTACACCTCAATCCCAAAATTAGCAGGAGTGCAAGGCTATGCCTTAATCAATATAATAGATCAACATGTAAGTTATATGCCTATGGTTAGGGAGCTATTTCCAAAACACTTCCTCCTCCAATAAAAATTTATACCTCCCTCTGAGCCCAAAAATGAACCTCTGCTTTCAACATTTTCTCCCCCTTTTACCATAAAACCATCCCTAAGAGCCATTACCATTCTTTTTTCTAATATGCGCAGTTCGATTCTCCATGGATAATGGTCACACCCCCTCACCCTTCTTAATACCAGACTTTTGGTCCTTGGCAAGGTTCAAACTCATGGCATGAAGAACCAGTACAGTCCTTAAATTACATGTAATACGATTCAGTCTCTACAATGTGCAAGCTTGAATAAGTAAAGTATAACATGTGCCATTGAGTCATGACAACCATTTCAGAGAGGAGCCAGGACCAGATACAATGTGGATGAAAGATGATGGAAATGGACCACTATACCAATATCGACATACCTGTTCATTAGCCAGTGGTGGAAGGCCACCAACATAGACTCGTCGTGCATGCCTTGTAGCCTATGAGCAAACAAGAAAAATGGTTAAATACTTGTTGTAAATACAGAAAGAGAATTCAGCTTCAGAAGAACATAGTTACTTGCTGACTCATGGCTTGGACTGGAAAGAAAGGGAATGAACCTAATGGATTAACCTGTTGAAGAAGCCTTATTCAGAGAAATAATTAAATGATCCATAGTGAAAGCTTACATTTGAGGATGCAAGAAATAAATACAGAAACCAATCAAATGAATTAAAATAGTCATACCTGAATTGCATCAGTTGGAAAAACATTTTGTAACATTCCAGGAATCGATGGATGAGCCTTGGAAGAACCCAGAACTTGTTCTACATAACGAGGAATAAGTAAAGAGGGAACCAAAAGTGATGAAAAATCAAAATGTAAAATCTGATAAATTGATGTGTTACAACTGACAAATGACAGATTTAGATGCTGAAATTCAACAGATTACCTAAAACATTTTTGAAAAATCTAGCCTTTGATACAAAGGGATTATAGCAGTAGTTTTTTTACCAGAAGGGAGAGCATAAAAGGGAAAAGCTACTATTCCTTACCTAGATATTGTATATACCATTCAGAAAATAAAACAAGAATTATATTCCACCACTGCAGGTTCCTGGATAACAATTGTGAGGTCTACCAAATTACAATAATTGCTGTTGATGATGGAAAAGTTCCAGCTAACTGAAGCACTGATTCCTCGTTGATTTAAATCTACAGTCCTCACGCCCACGAGTAGCATGGTGGGACATAAAGTCCAATACTGCCTTCTTAGCCATATGTAACAAAATCACAAACAAGGAACCAACACAACAGCAAACAACACAACAATGATCTCTCAGTTCAAGTAGAAATTATCAGCATGAAATCAAATTAAAGCTTATCATATTTAACATAACCATAAATCTCTAAATACAGGACTGACATCAGTTTAGGAAGGAGAGAGCTATAAATACATGTGCAGTTCAGGTTCTAAATGCTAACCTGTCCCACTAGAAAAAGATGCTGCAACTGGTGGAGCCATATCAAATCCACTTGTCCGTTTGCTGTTGAAAAGAAAAAAACACTGTGTGACAAATCAATTTTGCGGATGCCTCGAAGAGTGTAGTGGATTAAGGACTTTGTCTATGATTTGAATAAAATAGACTCATGTTTTACAAGAACAAAAATAAAAGAATCCCTCACAGGAAAATGAAATAGAGCATTGAGAAAACGACATATGAATCCTCTTAATATAATCAAACATTTGCAAAAGTTTAAAGTAAAACCACATGATGATGTGACTAATTGAGATCTTGCCATAATTTGTGAAAAGAAAACCTATGAGTACAATGCACTTAGGAATAAGGAGTTATCAACTTGGAAATTCATATTGTAACAAAAAATAAATATAAAGGAAACCTCTTTGAGGGTAAAGGAGAACTTGATCTTGATCTAGCTTTGTCATGAGACTGGTCCTTTGACCTTGAACGGGATCTGCGTGTCTCACCCTTCTCTCTACCTCGACGACCCTGGCGCCTATAAAATCACAATAATAACCAAATGTCCAAATAACAATGATAATAATTTATCCAATGTATTACTTTTAATACGTAAACACAATCATGTAAGCTATATATATTATCCATCAAAAGGTTTACAGGTATAATTTGGCTTTGTGCTTTTACTTTAATTCTTTAATACATAATAAGCTGCCAAGACGTTGTTGCCACGAGAAGTACAAAGAGAGATAGGAAATAATAAGTATCTTCTTTTTTCTTTCTGTTCACACTTTTCCAACCTACCCAGTTGTGGAACCTTATTTTGAACATATTTTGAAGGAAAGATATGCGATGCCAAAGAATGTCAAGGAACTCCTTGGGTGTTGAGCGGATTATGGAGAATCATTCCTGCATCTGCATGTTAGGTGGTGCAGAAACAAAAGGAATTAAAGATGTTTCGAAGGCAGAGCTGCAGCTGTTTATCCTCAAACATAGATCCTTAATTAGTTACCTCTTAGGTGAATTTACAATATGTATATGAAGAGGACTCTATGATAGATTCCATCAGTTTGTTACAAAGTTGAACAGATTTTGTACTTGGGACATCCTACTGTAGCGTCCAGAACTGCCCTAGTGCTAGTTTTGCTCATTGATAGAACTTTAAAGGTTTACTTGTCAAAAAAAATTGTATAAATTAAAGGAAACCAATCAAAGAAATATTCTTTTTATTGGTGAAACAACAAAGAATTATCGTGTGTTGGCCAAAATTACAACTGTACAAAGACTTCCAGCTGAGACCCAATTGGATTGCCTTGATTTTACTGATCGAACTGTTTGTCTGATTCCAGAAGCACTATCTAGATTAATTATGTGCTTAAAAAAAATAACAAATCCTATGAATTAACTAATTATTTATTTCTTCCCATTGCATGTATCTATAACTTTTGAAAATTGAACAGAGCATAATGAACCATGAGGGAAGTATGACCTATCAATTCAAACGAACAGACTTTACCCCGATCCCCACAAAAGAACCATCATAACGAACGGAAAGATCTAAAAGCTTATGCATACAAACACTTTTCCTCAAATGACCTGTCAAATTTATGGTTTCTGGAACGGCTGTAATCCTCATTCTCGTCATTTCTTCTGTAGCTCCTGGTGCTTTTATCCTTGTAGCCCCCACAGTGACGGTCTTGATCTACGGAATAATTATCCCTCACTCTATAGTGCTGAGATCCAGTAGAGTGGCTCTGGAAAAGTTCAATTAAACAATATTCTGAAATTAGGCCAAAGCAGCAATCGGGGAAATATATGCTTACGAGTTCAGGGGATCACATACAAACTAAAATTGGTCTAACTGATCAAAATCCCCAATCAAAAGCTTCCTCTTTGGGGTTGAAAATGTAAGGAAACAAAAAAGAGACGAGTTATTTTAAGTATGAGTGCTTGAAATTCAATCAATTGTATGAATACGACATGCACATTTTAATGATTAAATATCAAATAACTCAAGTTCCATAATACTTAAGCTATATCCAACACCATTCTACATGGTTCCAGGATGTGTTTAGCCACTTTAAATTGGCATACTAGATAACAAGTACGGAATTGCTACATACATGGGGACATAATTTTTAAGTACTTTTTTTACCTTTTTAATATGGTGATGTCGGGGTCGACTTACATGTACCTCAACTAATCCACCGAGAACCTTCTATGTATCACAAGCATGTATATCGCGCAGCTCTTTCCACCAAAGCTTAAGACTTGTTGGAATACCTATTTCTTTTTGTCGACATTGGTCTCCCATGGTAGAGACCAAGGTCCATTACAACTTCAAGATAACACCCTTAGGTGCTACTTTATACATTCTCTAAAAACAGGAAAAAAGTAAAATTGATGGGCTCATACATTTTAACTTTCATTCTTGAAGTTCATAGAAATGAGAATTTCAGTCAATTTGGGATTGCATTTTCTCTTCAGCCACAACCATGTAGCGGAAAATTCAGCCAAGTGGCAATGTAACATAAAAGTCCCATCCACACAAAACCGTTTTCATCCCACAAATTTGGTAACCTAATAACCTGATATCCATAAACCACTTATTCGATTCAGGTTATCAGTTTTAACAGAGTTACGTACCCCCTAATCTCTAGACATCACAAAAAAATGACCTCGTCGAGCTTCAAGTCGTAATCTATATTAACTCCTACTGCAATTAAAAAAATAGCGGCACTCCTTCTCAGATTATATTGATCTAGCTCACGTCCAAGACTACTATTTTACCAGTACATAAGAAATTTGTTTATACAAACGATGTCACTTCTTTCATTAGTCAAGTTTCTATATTTGTAATAATCATATCAAATTATTCAAGAAAATTTGAGCAAATTTGAATCAACTAATCCTATGGCCAAAAAGTTTTAAGAGAAAAAACTAACCTCCTGATGATGCGACTTCCGATCTTTGTAAGAATACGGAGACGATCTTCTGCGATCTTCATTTTTGCTTTCATAGCGAGGCATATCAGTATTTTGAATCTTTGATCACCAAAACCTATCCCTAGTTCTCTGATTTTGATGGAAACGAGAATTGGGGAAAAGTTTCAATTTCGATTTTGGATATCGGGTATCAACGTAATCTACTTAGTGGGCTGAATTTCTTTCACAAAATAGGTTCATGGGCTAAATGTGATAAACAGCGAATTCTGTTAAATGACGAGGCCCATATTTAAGTGATTACTCCACTTAGTGGGCTGAATTTTTTTTCACGGTTCTTGTTGTTAGAATTTACAATGTTTACATAAAATTTTAAAATAAAATAAAAAAGAAAAAGAAAAATTACATAAAATAATCATATAAGACATTAAATTACATTATATATAGATTAATCAAAGTAAATGAGGTAAAAATCTTCTTTTACTTTCTCTTTCATCAAGCTTGTCATTTTTCACTCTCCTCCTTCTTCATTCCTCTTTGTTTTATTCTCACCGTAGGATATTCAAACACTCACATTCATATTCTTGTATTTTTTTTTTCTAACAACTCAAGATTTTATATTATTCACCATTTTGAGCATCAACACAGTCTGTTGATAATTTTATTATTATTTTTGTTGACAAAATATGACTTTCAAATCTATAGTGAAATCTCCTATTCATAAGAGCACTCAAACCTACAAGATCTATATCTTCAAGATGTTTAAGCAAATTCATCCGGATAGAGGCTCTAGCAAGATCATGGGAGTTATAAACAGTTTTGCCAGTGATTATTTTTGGAAAATTGGCTTACTAAGTCTTATGAAGAAATGGATTATATGACAAATGATGTTGACAGAAAATTCAATTATTTTGGATCAATTTACTACTTTTCATTAGTATTAGAAGTTTTTCATGTATTGTATTAGATTTTGTTTCACGGTATATTGTATAGATATGATATGTAATATGGTATATTTACCTTATTATGTAATTTTCTTTTATATGTGTGGAACGAGTGAAGGAAAACTTTGGTGTAACTGATAAAGTTGTTGCCATGTGATTAAGAGGTCCCAAGTTCGAGCCATGGAAATAGTCTTTCGCAAAAATGCAAGGTAAGGCTGTGTACTATAGATTCTTGTGGTCTGCCCCTTTCCCGAACCCGGCGCATAGCAGGAGCTTAGTGCACCGAGCTGCCTTTTATGTATGAATGAGTATAGAAATTAGATTACTTAATCTTTTTTATACTAGCTTACATACAAACATATTATGGGTATATAGATTGTGTATAAAATATGATATATCTAACTATTTCAGGTGTGCTTTTATATTATGGGATCTGCTATTTGTAAAAAAAATTGGTGTATCGTCATTTTTCTATTGTTTTTACATATTAGTATGTAAGAACTGTACATATCTTAGTGTATGGATTGTGTATAAAATATATTATATTTAACTAGTTTAAGTGTATTTTTATTTTATGAGTGTCTAAAATTTATATAAAAACTGGTGTATCTTTATTTTTCTATTATTTTGACATGTTTGTATGAAAAAATTTGTATACAAACTAGTAAAGATAATGCGAAGTTGTTCAATGAATTCGCTATCTCGTTATTAAAAAAAAAATAGGAAAAATCATGAATATATACAGACATGTTTTAGTGTGTGAATTGTGTGTAAAATATGATAAATTTAACTAGTTTGGGTGTGGTTTTATTTTTCGGGGTCTGAGATTTGTAATAAAACCAGTGTATCTTCTACCATTTATAGTTGCTTATCAAGTTGTATTGTTCGTCAATAAATACACGTAAAAAGAGTATAAACCTGATTCTTCAATAAAACTTTTATCAACAATTTTGTAACAATGTGTATGCAAAATTATTCACTGAATTCGATATTTCGTTTAAAAAAAATAAAAAAATCACGTATTAAAGCATGAAAATCACGTCGACTTATGTATAAAATATGATTCTTCTATAAAACTTGTATTTGAGAGGAATAAGAAAGAGGAAAATATATGTATATAAAAAAAATTAAGGAGAGAATGTGAATTTCAACCATTTGAAAAAAATCTATGGGAATGAAACAATCAGAGAGAAATATTGGAAGATTAATAATAGAAAAATATGGGTAAGGAGAGAATTACTATATAAATATCTAAAAAATTTATAATTATTATAAGAAAATATTACTATATAATTTATTGTATTTAACGTTTAATTTTATTTAGTTGTTATAAATAAAATATTTAAAAATTAATTTAATAATTTTATATATTGAAAAGAAAAAATGTATTTATAACACATTTAATTAAAAACTATGAATATATAAAAAAGCAAATAACAATAGTCTATTCTCGTGAAGTTATGACCATTACTGACGTGGATTGTTTATAATATTTTTATAAATTTTTGTTAAATAAGTGAAACTTAATATAAATAAAATATTAATAATATTATTAAATATTTAACAAATAAAAATATATATTATTTTAATTAAAATATATTAAAAACATTATTTGACAAAGCGCAGCGTCAGAAATGATATGTAATGAAACGTGGCTTCTGTTGCAGCAACCCATCATTATCGTACAATCAAATGTACCTGATATAAATGATAAAGCATATTTATATTTTACCGGAATTAAAAAAATATAAATCATAGCAAGTTGTAATTATTGTCAAACTTTTTTTTTTTGGTAAGAGGGAAAACCCGCAGCCGCTACAACCTCTGCCACAGCCTCTGCCCTTCGGGTGAGCACTCTGTGGTGAGCACTTTGTGCGCACTGGGTAAAACCCCCCCTGTGCGATCGCCTGCAAACCACACAAGGGATGTGAACCACACTAGGCAAGCCCTGTGCGGCAGACTAGATTGAGAAGGCATTAGGGCGGGTTCGAACCCACGACCTCCCACATGGAAGGCCTACCCTCAAACCAACTCAACCACACCCTAAGGTGCAATTATTGTCAAACTTATTCAACATAATTTTGGAGTCTTATCCGGCAACGCCTCCAACCCACCATGGGCCCATAAGCCACCTTCAAGATTCCCAAAATCCAGTGGGTGTACGTGTCAAACTCGATAAGACTAAACGCGGAGGTCACACGGTGTCATGGCCTTCTTTTATATTTGACCAAAGCCCAGAGGTATGGGTTTTATTTTTTCTGAGAGAATCCGTAGGTAAAGTATGGATAAGGTGAATTTCTTTTCGATACTCCATGCATCCTTTGGTGTTTGGCATCTCCTCAACCTACTTAAAAAAATTTATTTTAAAATAGAATATTTTTTAAATTAATGTGATTTTTATTTTTAAAATTTGAATTCGATATACGATTTTGATAATAATTAAAAGCTATTTAGGATGTATCTAGTTATTATATATATTTATTTGATTTAGGGTTTAAATTTTATAAGTTTAATTATTTTTTTTGGTTTTGAATCCATTATTTTTTTTAAAGTTATGAGTTTATATCTAGTATTTACCGTAATTTTAATAAGTTTTTATACATAATTTATGCATCAAGTTGTACGATTCGATATCAATACATTGATTTCACCCCTCCTAGCTATTATTCCATCACAATCTTTGATACTATTATTTGGTATACAGGATGAGATAGATAAGGATATCCTTACGTGAGATTAGTTATCCCACGTTCTATATGAAATAACTAATCACATCATTTTAATACATCTCATATGATTAGTATTCCTTATTCCATCTATCCAACACAAAAATTTTAAAATAATTCATATTTTATTCTGTGAAATTGCTTTTCCTGCCCACCACACACACATATATATATATATAATGATTAAAATATGAAACACAAAACCACTCATCTCAAGAGAGAAATAGGTTTTTAGATTATTTATAATTTTTTTTAAAAGAGATTTTTATTTTTACACATAAAAAGTTTTAAATTTTTTTTTAGAGATCGTTTGATAGGAAAATAAATTATTTTAAAATTAATTATTCTAAAATTGTTATTCCACCCTTAATATGAGACAAACAATAATATAATCTCAAAAGAATTAATTTTGCAATTTTAACCAAACATAAAATTAATAATTTAAAAATTAAATTTAAAATTATTTAGTTATTTATTTTTGGTACCAAACGAGCCCACGAGGTAAATGCGAGGGTCCGTGTTCAATGTGCTACCGGCGTCACCTCAGTTGGCCCTTTAATACGTCCCTTGGAGAATTTTACGGACCACATATCAGAAAACCCCCCACGGGCATACGCCATCCATTACGTTATACGTAGCATAATTTTGGTTTTCGGTATCTATTCACATGGATTTCATTTCTTCAGCTTATCCCCTCCCTGTCATCCTGGCCCATTATTCTTCTAGCCAAAAATAGTGGGAAATTTGAAAACAATAGACAAAACAGTATCGCCTGGATTTGAAAGTGTCACCGAGTCAATTAATTTAAATTTATGTGTCATAATAAAATATATATAAATAAAAATAATTCTTATAAGAGTTTTTTTTTATTTTTTAAAATTTAAATTTAAAATAATTTTAATTATGAGGGAAGAAATTTTATTCAATTTCATATAATTATTCATGATAATAGACAGACAATTACTACTACCTGAAACACTTTTTCTTTGGGTCTTTTTCTATTTAGTCAAATGAGCACCTTTTATGTCTTCCATTTTCTTTAATCAAATGCGTAATTTTCATGAAATAGTAGCTACTCCATTCCATGAAGTAACCGTTCCCTTTTTCGTTTGGTTTGTCTAGATATTGGAATATCTTCATGTTTTACTTCAATAATGGATGATATAAAAGATCCCAATCTCAAAAGAGATATAACATTACGAGATATTTATTAAAGTAAAATATTATTAGTGTTTGTATAAGATGTAATTTCTATGTCACGTAATATTCATAGACCTAAAAGAAAAAAGATGTGTATAGTAAGAGTAGATCTATAATAATTAATTATAGGTTCACGTGAATATAATAGTTATATATATAATATATTAAGAGAGAGATATTCACTAAATATTCATGGATATTTCTTTTGCTTTAAAGAAAATAAATAAGATATTTGAATTTTGTGGTGTTAAATTAAAGATATGTGAAATATACTAAAATGGTATTTAATATTGTGGTCTTAAACATGTCATGTAAAAATTGAAATTAAAGAGTAGCCAAAAAGGGGCAAGAGACATTCTTTTTAAACGGATTTAAAATAAAAGTAAGACAAATAAATTGAAATAGAGAAAATATTTGACTATGAATCCAATTATATACTATTGTGATATTAACTTGAGGCTAATGTAGGACGTAGGAATCATAAACTTCAAATTTTAAATCCGTCTCTAATGCGTAGAACTGAACGTTAGAAAGATCTCAAAACAAATAAAAGATTTGATGATCTAATTAAATAATAATCTTGTGATTCGAGTAAAAATAATACAATATTTACTCAAATACTATAATAAAAATATATTGAATCAAGAGCGGACGATAAACACCATTATTATATATGGACAGTTTATTCGAATGTGTTTGTAAGAAAAACACATCAACACAACAACAACAACAAAACAAAACAAAAAGAAAGAAAAAAAAATGCATCTGTTTATAAGATTTTTAAATTCTATTAAAGCTTCTATAGTTTTATTATAATTATTATTAACGTTAGGTTCACGCCTAACTCTTGTAAATCAACCCTTGCTCATCAATAAAATATCCTAAAAATTGATTAATTAGTGATCATAAACAATGTAGTGTACTATCTAAAGTTGTGTTTTAATTATTCTGTGACATTTGTTGTAAGTTTTTGTATGATAAATCATTAAAAATTGGGTTATGTGTCAGTTTACCAACTAGTTTGAAACATTAATTACATAGCCAGTGATTTTAAAATTCCCCAAAAAGGAAAAAGCCCCCTCGTTATAATGTACAATAAAATATATATAAAGTTGTCAAACACTCAACTCAAATTCGACGTCCTACTTAATTTACATTTATTTATTTATTTATTTAGTCTTTTTTGAGGTAAAGTAAAATTTGTCTTTTCCAAAGTAGGCAGATAATAGATATTTAAGCTCCGACCATAGGTTTAGATGATGTTTGTGGCAACTGGATGATTAACATTAAAATATGCTCAATGTATTTCTAATGTAACCAAAAAAGAAATAATTAAGATTTGTTCAAAAACTATTTGAATAATCACTTGTTTTAACAAGTTATAAGTTCTTGATTAAAATTTCAAACATCAAGTAGTCCCACTAGTGGGGCAGTAGACACCACCTTGTTTTGAATAATGCTCATTAAACGTTAAGTTCGTTTTGCGTAAACAAAAATAATAATTTTCTATCGTTTTTTTAAGAGGAACGGTGATGATTTACAATAATATAATTTTAAAAAAATAAATATTTATTTGCGCTCGTATTTATATAATCTTGTATTAATTTTTTCATGATAAAAATAATTTAAAAAATAAAAATATATATTAGTTAATTATGATTAAATGTTAATCACATATATCATGCATTTATATATAGTGTAAATATTAGGTGTGAATTTTACCATACAAAATTCAGCACCCAATTATCTTCATGTCATCATTATTGAGATTTGTTTAAAAAATCAAAATCAATTAATTAATTATGATAAATTAGATTAATTTAATTTAAATACTCGATATAAATAAATATGTAGAAATTATAATGCATAAACTCGTAACGTAGGAATTAGGGATGTATGGGTTGTAATATAATGTGAGAATTATTTATTATTAGATATTTAATATGTTGTATAAGAAATAATAATGCACAACTAATAATTTTACTTTTTCGAACTCATCCTTCGAAAAAATAAATTATTGTTTATTATATTATCCATTTTCGTCATTTATAAAATCAAAGTTATGCATTATTAATATCTAAATTTTTATTATATATTTTATTTTTTATAAAATAATATATAAATTTTTATATAACTTATACTACATACGTAATAATTAAGTGGAGGAAAAAAAACATTGAACCGAATATTGTATTTAACAATAAAAGATTTTTCATAAGGGGATTATGCATTTTGTAATCAAACAACTTGCATCGTAGATTTTACGGATTTGAATAATAAAGGAACAGAAGTACTTTAGCACGGGTGGTTTTATGGTCTAGTGGTTAGCACTCTGGACTATGAATCAACGACCTGGGTTCGACTCCCCGGTAGGACCTTTTATTTTAATTTTAATATTTTTGGCCTTTACATTTTTAAGATGTATAGAAATCTAAACTTTTTAAAATCCAGTACTAACAAAACAGTTGGCATTTGGTGTTGACTTTATACATTGATAGCTTTCTATTCTTTTTAAATTTAGATAGAATCAAAGAGAATATTAAGGGTGTGTTCGGGGACTAATTTTTTCAATCTTTGATTGGTTAACAAAAATTTAAAAATATTTTTTTTAAAATAAATAAGTTCTTTAAAAATGAGAAAAATGACTTTATTAATGGAAATAGAAAAAATAAGTTTCACAAATTAAATGACATCAATTCCATATTAGTTGTATTATTCTCCCGGCCCCGTATCCCCTATCTCCACCACCTCACACGGACACACTTATGCCACACTCTCATCTTCTACAAGATTTGTCTAGATTATATACAATGCATTTAGGATAGTATTTTTATCCGCCAATACACCTAATCTTCACCCCCGCCCCTATATCCTCAATCCCTACCAACAGTGGTGTGGAGTTAGAAGTTTAGCAAAAATTGTACATAATTTAATGTACACTTATAAAAACTAACATTTAACCTCTGCTCACCATAGAATTTTTGGGCAAAAGCTGTGCACTGGACAATTCGTCGCCTAAATTGGCTCCACCACTACCAAACTACACCTTCACCTCTCACGGTATCTATCTAAATTATATATAATGTATTTAGCATAAAAAAAATCACTTACATACCAAACATTAAAAAAAAAGAATGAGCAATTACATTACTCTTATTAATCATCTCGTCTTTTTTCCTTCAAATAATTTTCTAAACTCTAAAAGAGTGATGACGCTAAATTTTGGAAAGAATTTGTTTTGTGTTTAGCTAAGGTGCATAGAAGAATTTGTGTGTCAAATCTCATTCTGCATTTATTTTAAAAAGTTGACGCATATGACAAAACCACAAAATCAAACAAAAAAAAGACCTTACAATAAATGAAAAACTTTCTACAATGCCCAAGAATTTATTTAAAAAAAAAAAAAGAGCTCATTAAAGAAGTAACAATGGGGGTCACTCTCTCCTTCATGTGACAAAAGAACGTCAGTTCGTTTTCAAGAATTCGAAAGATACAATACACTAATGAAAAGGTTACTACTTATGGTGTTGTCACAAGTTTGAGTTCTAATGATGCAATTATAGTCTATTTAGTTCGACTTTTTTGAAAAATGAGATAAAAATATAAACTTAATTGACATTTTTTATTAAATACAATAATAACTACTCAGTGTACTTAATCCCATAAAGTAGGGTGTGTGAAGGATAAAATATACACATACCTTACCTCTCCCTCAGAGGTAGAGAGTCTGTTTTCGGTAGACCCTCGACTTTACATATAATAACAAAACAACAATTAGTAACGGTGCAAAACTATCCAACAACAATACACCAATATTCGAGATATAAGTAACAACAACTACTAACGGAACGAAAAAACGCCTACTATACAAGTGCAACACACTGCTACCTACTATCCTGCTTTCCTAATCCGTCTACTCCATACCCTTCCTATCTAAGATCAAGTCCTCGATAAGCTGCAATTCTGTCATATCCTATTTAATCACCTCTCCCCACTGTTTCCGTGATCTACCCCTACCTCTTCTAAATTCATCCGTAGCCAACCTTTTCACAAATAAAACTTTATTTAAATAATATTAATGGTAAAAATTTATTTCTCAGAATAATTTTTTCAATATGTTTTTTTTTTTTTTTTTTGTCATAGAGGTACTTAGCCTAAAGTCGAGCAGTCTTTAAGAAAAATATCATAGTTGTGCGGCATATTCTGAAATAATATTCTTTAATTAAATCGATTTTGTCTTGTTCTTGAGATAATTCCACAAATTTATATATTTATCTCCATCCACTAGCTAGAAATGAAATCTAAGATGCTACAGTACGTAATATTTATATTTATCATTATAAAGGACCAAAAATTGTTACTGTAGAAATGGACAAAGTTCCAACTCAATGGGAGTTTTAATAGTTCTCTTCATAAATTTTTTTTGGCTCCACACATTTGGAATATAATATAAAGTACCAGTCACCTATATATGCTTGCATTCCAATTACAATTATTTACGGACGAAGCAATTTGTCCATTTAATTCTCTCTTCTTTGTAGCGACAATAGAATCTGGCCAAAGATTTTGTCTTATCGTTAATTATTATGTGGTTGAAATAAGCTTTTTGTAGACTCATGAATTAAAGATGGCCGAATTGGTATAATAGATGGTATCTTTCAAAAGAGATTGGGGATAAATTTTTTTTACTAATATTTTTTCAATCGAGCTTGTTGTATCAAATTTTTCTAGTGTAATTTTTATTTCTTGTGTAATTTATGAGTTATTGCATAAAAATAAATTTATTCGGTGCACATTTAAAGAATAACGGCTACGAATTTTTCTTGAAGGTTCCAAAAAAGGAAAAAAAGCCTTTATAATTTTTTTTTTCAAAAACTATTTGGTGTCAGAAGCTTACAAGTCTGATTGATTCGAATTTATGTTACATATCATTAAGAATTTACTTATTTTCAAGGTTTCAATCTGGTTTTATTAATTAACGGAAAAAGAAACTTGGTCAACATACTATATTCATACTATATTCTTTAGTAATAAAAGAAGCACTTGTATTTTTTTAAAGCTACCTTGATAAAAATTGCTTAAGTATCAGGTATATTTTTGTGGTTGAAATGAGCTTTTAGAAGTAAGTAACTCTGGCGCATAGACGAATTTTTCAAAACTTTGATGCATCCTTCCCTCCTATGATCCTTCCTTCGTTCTATTTTAATTGATAAGATAATTTTTGCACACTCGTTAATTAGAAAAGACCTTAAAATAATAGGGGTCAACATCGGCTAGACGATGGGGAATAAGCTTTATTGTCAAGAGGAAAACAACCCGGATCACCAACTAAAGCCCCTAAATGTCCGCTCAGTGATAAAGGAGGTAGGGGTGCAGAAACAACCAAGTGGTTTGCCTAGAAATAGACACCCTCGAGAGAGAGCGTAATAACTCATTGATCTAGTGCTCTTGTGCCGAAGATGAACGGGGCTAAGAGATCTGCCAAAGATCAATCAATACCCTTTCCCAAACTGTACAAACTTCTTCCAAAGCATACGGCTTTCTGGATATAGATGATGATGATGATGATGATATATATGTGTGAATTTAATTATCTAAATCTACCTTCACTCGTGTTATGATCTTCTACGTCCTGAGTCTTCCCATTCCGTCATCTAGTTTATGTTATTCATGTAGCATTCAGATCAAATGACTCTATAAAATTACATCGATACTTCCACATATTATGGGTAACGTAGGAGACATATCTATAATAGAGATAATAACTTTTTATTAATATAACCCTATTAATTTTTTGAAAAATACTATAATTATTTTTTTCACATTTTAGAATGACTTTAAGTACTAAGGGTAGAATTAGAAAAAACGTGATTAATTATCTCTTGAATTTTAAAACTAGCAAGTATTTTTTTTAAAATAACTATTTTTAGTATAACAAATAATTAAAATAAAATAAAGAAAAAATTTAGTAAAATATTCTAAAAATTAAATGCATCGTTGAAATTCCTTGCCAAGTTGAACAAGAAGTTGTATTAGAACTATTTCAAGGTAGATTAGCAAAAACCAAAACTCATTTGTATCATAGTCCATAGACAAATTCTATAAAAGGAGAAGCCTTCGAAGACTTTGATTTCTGTTCCCTAATTCAATTCTATAAATATCAAAATTAACCATTCAGGTTTTTAAATTAAAATTTAAAAGTCACAATCAAACTTAAATATGACTAGACGTTAGTGGTTTTCCTGTCACTGATGACTAAGCATAATCAGTAGAATTATTATTATGCGATCTGAAGGTCATTAGTTCAAGTTATAAAAATATAGGATAAAAAATTATAAATAATAAATTTTGTGGTCGGGTTTTTTTTTTTTTGATCTTATGCACAATATAAAAATTTAGTGTATCAGACTGTTTTTTTAATATTTATGAAGCAGCCAGCTGACTGTCCCCTTTCACTCGGCCTTTCTTCGTTGTGTGAATAAGGTCTTAGTCTGTATCGGCCTTCTGGGCAGGCCACAATAAGTCGCTAGTCGAAGGTTTAGACCAATCGCAATTCATCACCATCTTGCCCGCCTTCAATTGATGATTGGCTATTATATAAGTGTTGACCTAAGCCCCTGCGCAGGGGCTCGACGCCCGAACTTTACGTGAGCTGTCTCGTTGTTGGAAAATCCAGGTTATAACAATAAATTTAGTTTACTAATTGTGAAACGTTTAATTACTCGAATGTATCAACAGAATCATTTTCTTATTTCTACTAACGATTCTAATAAAAATCCATTTTTGAGGTGCAACAAGAGTTTGTATTCTTAAATGATATCAAAGGAATTTTCATTTATTGTGGAAATGCCGTTTTCTCTACCATTTATTTTTAATATCTTCTTTATCTTCTTTCGAAGGCAAAAAAATTTTCAAATCTCATAACTTCCGATCAATTCATTCAACATTTCCTTTTTTAGTGGACAATTTTTCACATCTAATAGCTCCATATTAATTGTTATATTTTTCTTTCCACACCTTTTAAGAAATTACAAAAAATATATATATCTTTTACGAATTTACCTTAGCTCTTTAATATAATCAATATTATTAACTACAAAATAATTAATTTTAACGGAATTTTTTTTTAAAAAAAATTATATCTTGATTTAAAAAATTAATAAATATTTTAAAATAAATACTTTTAATAATATTAAAAATAATATGAAACGAAGTGGGTATTAAATATATTTAAATAAAATACCTTGATTGGTAATTCAAGGTAAATTATTTCTGACAGATAATTTTAAGAAATCATTTATTGTAAGTTGAAAAGCCATATTATTGGCAATTTACGTTTCATTTATTTTTATTAAAATTAAGAGGTTTGAATTTCAATGCACATTTGAATGATTAAAATATTATTTTTAGAATTGAAAATTAAATAATTCTGATTGTGTGTTTTTCAATATTTGGATATGCATAATTATCTATTTATAAACATAATAAACATACAATTCAAATAAAAAATATATAAATTTAATATAATATTATCATTATTTGTTTAAAATAAAATAAAATATTTATGCTTGTTAATGACGATGGAGATGGTTTGTAGTGGTGATGGTGGTGATCGAAATGATTTATATTAATGTCTCGTAATAGTAATGATAATAGTTATGATAGTGAATGTGATTGGTGTTGTAGTGATTGGCGTGATGGTGGCAGTCGGTAGTGGTGATCGAGGTGAATTTGGTTGATATTAATAGTTGGCAGTGTTGATGGTGGTGGTTGAAGAATATGTGGTTCGTCGACAATGTGCCAATAATACGTGATGGTGGAGATATTAGTAGTAGGGATTAACTACAGTGATGGTCGAGATGTTGGTAGTAGGAATTGGCTACAGTGATGGCAGTGGCTGATAGCGGCATTGATAGTAACGACGGTGGCGGTAATGGCTGAAGAATATATGGTGGTTGGCGATGTATTGATAGTAGTTGGCAACGAATCTAGTTGTGATGGTGGAGGTGGTTGGTAGAAGATATTGGTCATAGTAGTGTAGTGGCTGATAGTGGTGGTGGAGGTTGTGACGATGACAATGGTGGATGTGATAATGGGTATAATTATAATGATGAAGGTGATAAGTGTGGTAGCGACTGACTATATTGATTGATAGCGTCAGTGGTTACTAGTGATGATAGTAATGGCAAAGGTGGTTGGTGGTGATGACCAGCAGTTGGTGATAGTAATGATGGTTAACAATATTAATGGTGATTGTGATGATAGAAATGGTTAATGGTGGTGGATGATGATTGTAGAAAGAATGGTTATGAAGATTATTCACCCAAAAATATTACTTAATGATACAATTAAAATTTTATTTAATATTTTAATGATTAAGACCTATTCAGACCAATTATTACCATGTAAGTAGTAGTTATGGTAGTGACTAACTGCACTGATTGGCAGTGTAGATGTGGTTACTAGTGATAATTGTTATGGCAAAGGTGGTTGGTAATGGTGATCGGTAGTTGACGACGGTAATGATGATTGACAATATTAGTGGTGATTGTAATGGTAGAGATGGTGAATGATGGTGGTTGGTGATTGTAGAAAGAGTGGTTGTGAAAATTATTCACAAGAAAATATCACTTAATGATATTAAAATTTTAGTCAAGATTTTGATGATCAAGACTTATTCAAACCAATTAAATACTTAAAGTCTAAATAAAAATAAATATACTTAACGATCTAAAATTTAAACTATTTAAATTCAGACCTCCTTTAAATATAAATAAACGAAGGCTTCATTTCTTTCCTAATAAATCAAGTAACCATGTTAGAAACATAAACATATATGAATAATTAAATTATAAATTCTTTTTTTTTTCCTTTTCTAAATCAATATGAAAAATTACAGTTCATTTAATCCAAACTACAAAGTTGCGACAAGGTTATCATTAAAGTTCAAAAATATCATGTAAGTTTCTCTTTATCATCTTTAAAGAAGTAACTCAAATAGTTATTTATTTAATTACATAAATTTAAAATAATTAATAAATTTTTAAAAATATTTACTTATTTAAAAATAATTAATCAATTCAATTGACTTTTTACGTAAAGTTTTCTCATCTTTCCAAAATTGATTTTGGGATCTAGAGAATTCTTCTGATTAATATGTAAAACAATATATAATAACGACGTGTGAGATAGGAACTTTTGTTACAACTTGATGGCCAATGTTAGTACTTGACCGTATCACACGATTTGACAATAATTTTCAATAATACAGCACATATATAGGCCCCACATTGAAATGATTTGACTAATTAACTAATGACTTCTTATTTATTTCTGTTAGGTAATGCACATTGCCTTTGTTCTAAATATCTGCAAAGGTTTCGCATAAAAGAGTAATCTGATGCAAAATATATGTAAAAGTAATCGACTTGATGTATCCGGTGATATTTTATAAGAAAAATTTGAAATTTATTTTATTTATTAATACTTTTATAGTTGAGCTTGTTATATTGAATTTTTTTAAATATGTTATATTTTTTAAAATATTAGAAGTAAGTGGGTAAATGAATAAAAATATATATTTTTATTTAAAATAAATAATTTTCTTAAAAAGTGTGAATGAGCTAAAAATATTATTTATTTTAAAAAGGAGGAAGTATAATATTAACGAGTCATTGTTCTTACCTACCATTACCATTAATACATAATTTATTTATTTTTAGTTGCAATGCTGGTTTGAGACAATAAATATCTCCAATTAATTATTTTTTTCGTTTCAAAATAAGTGATATTTTAATCTTTTAATTTTATCTTAAAAATAAGTAGTGGTTTATATAATCAAGAAGATATTAATAATGTTATTTCAATTTTACCCTTATTTAAATGAAGAGAGTTTTTATATAACCAAAAAAATATTAAAGAGTTACATATTTTTCAAGATATTTATTAAAGGTAGGTCAGTGAAAATATATTTTTCTTTTTAAGAATAAGTAATTAGTTTCTTTAAAGAATATGTTTAAACTAAAAATACTACTTATTCTAAAACGGACGGAGTAATTAAAAAACAAAGTTTCAATTTCTAGCCTTTAATTGCTGTTTTGACCTATTTTGGTTCACAGTTCAGAATATAGCCAGTACATGCATCGTACGCTATGCTAAATACTAAAATTGAGATCTACCTTATTTAATATGATTTTAATTCAAAGAGACGGCTGCACATAAAAATAATTAGAAATCATTAATCAAACCCATTAAATCACTTTGGATCCACCCGAGTCCATTATACATGTCTTGATATGGAATCCCAAATTTTTATCCGACGTCTTTTCGAGTTAATTACTCCGTATTAAAAGTTGGTAACAAGTTTGTAAATATTTTTCATGGATAAATTAAATTTTATATTTTTTAAATGATGTACTTATATACAGAGGGACAAAATCAACCCATGAGATTATAACTTGCATGACTTATTCAAGTTTGGGTTGATAATTGACCCGTTTATTTATAAGCTCAATTCATTTCAGTTCATTAAAGTTTTGAGCTGATATCTTGACCCAAATTAATTAATGAGAAATTTTGTCAAAATATTTTTAAAAAGATATTTTATTTTATTCAATATATTATATTTAATTGTAATGAAGAAAAATATTAATTTTATAAATTATCAAAAGATTATAAAATAATTAAAATTTAATTAGAGTTCGGTAGGTTGGGCTATAACCCGCATTTTAGCCCATTTTGGCTCAATCCATTTCAACCCAAGTAACTTTTGGACGGGTCATTTTAACCCAGTTCCAGCCATTTCGACTCAACTAAATTCAGTCCAATCCGCCTATTTACCACACGTACTTATATATGAGCCTATCACAATTTGCAAAGTGTTATTGTATAATTTATGTAATAAACATATAAAATATTATTGGTGAATCGAGAATTTAAATTTTATAAATTTTGAATAATTTTGAGTAGGATGCATATTGACAGCCATTCTTAATTACTCATTCTATCTCAAATTATCTGTCTCTCAAATCATATATTATTTTCTAAAATTATAAATATCATAATTATGAGAAATGACATATAAATAAATTAAATATTCAATAAAGGAATACAATAGATTAAGACATAAATAAATAAAAAACTTAAAAATTTCTCTTAATAAAAAAAATACTTAATGTTATGAAATAATAAAGAAAGAACAAGAATATTATAGAGAAAGAGAGAAGGAGAGAAGTTCTTGTTTCTCTTGATGAGATGAAATACAATGAAGGAGAACCCCTCTATTTATAGGGATAATTTCTCCTAACTTTTCTCCAAAAGATAGACTTTCACAATGATATAAACACATATATTCAGTACAATACAAATACCCTTATAGACATTCACTATAATACAAATATGTTTATAACACTCCCCCTTGAATGTCTATTTGATAGATAATGTGCCTCGTTAAAATCTTACTAGAAAAACCCAGTGGGAAAAAAATCTAGTAAAGGAAAAAGAGTACACATATCTAATAATACGCATTTTGGCTGCCTCATTAAAAATCTTACAAGAAAAATCCAGTGGGACAAAACCTCGCAAGGGGAAAAAGAGTACAACGCGTATTAACTCCCCCTAATAAGAACATCCTTGAATCTTTGCATCCCGATCTTCTGCACCATCTTCTTGAAAGTTGCAGTTGGTAGAGATTTGGTAAATAAATCAGCCACATTGTCACTTGAACGAATTTGTTGCACATTGATATCACCATTCTTTTGGAGCTCATGTGTGTAGAAAAACTTTGGCGAGATGTGCTTCGTTCTATCTCCTTTTATGAATCCTTCCTTTAGTTGTGTTATGCATGCAGCATTATCTTCATATAAAATTGTGGGTACTTTGTCACAGTTCAAACCACATTTTTCTCTAATGAGTTGTATCATGGACCTCAACCACACACATTCTCGGCTTGCTTCATGAATAACTATTATCTCAACATGATTTGATAAAGTAGCTACCAGAGACTGCTTTATAGATCTCCAAGATATGGCAGTACCTCCACATATGAACACGTAGCCAGTTTGAGATTGAGCTTTATGTGTGGGTCAGATAAATACCCAGCATCAGCATAACCAACAAGATCGGGACTTGCTAACAAATTAACCGAATGTTATGCCTTGTATTATTAGCAAAATATATTAGTGCATCAATCACACTAAGATATGGTACTTCAGGACGAAGGATTTTCTCATATAAGAATTATGAACAAGTTTAAAGAAGCTTGTAAATGCTTCTGGCATTTTGAATCCTTCATGATTTTCGTACAAATTTTGTCAAGTGATAATATTAATTAGTATTTAAATGCGTGACATCTTCTATTGTCTGGACTACAGGTCCAATAAGCTTTATGCTTATCAATACGCATCATTTCACTTGATAATTATTTCTACATCAACATGCTTTAATAGACGTAGAATTCAGATCCTCACAATCTTTTACAATATTGCACACTATATTGTATCAAAAATATTATCGAAGATCAGTTCCAATGCGACATAACTTATTGAGATCTCTTCATTTTTCGTCATTTTCAGGTACCTGAACCTTTGCCAAGGTTTTATGAAGTGTTATGTCATGGTGCTTTCTCAAAGCACTTGCCTCATCATTATGACCATTTTAATCACTTGCTCCTCTCCTTCTTCAAAAAGTTCTATATTTGGAACCATTTGGTCTATCACGCTTCAGGCGTCTCATAGACCCTGTCCTTCAAGGACTTTTCATTGGAGCATTTGCAACTGAATTATAAAATAGAGTTAGCAAATATATCTGGCAATTGATTTACAATATTTTGCAAGTGAATTATCTATTGAACTTTAAGTTCACTTTTTATTTTTTCGAGGATCTAGATAATTCATCCCATACTCAATTTTCAGTTGCTAATCACTTCTCCCCCTAATGTTAGAAAAACTAACATTTACTCCCCAAGCTCATTTGGGGACCCATCTTTGTGCGTTGTGGTGGGGCAATTGAATCATATATCGCACATTCAAATTTTAGATGGAATTATTTGGTCTCTGACGCTGAACCAATTGTGATAGGGGAACCTTGTTGGCTTGATGCTGCCTCCAATTTTTGCTAAACCAACATAGATATGAATCAGCATTATCAACATGATTTTATAATTTGAAACTATGCTCTTAATTTAATAATTCGAGCAACAACCTTACAAAAATCAATTGCAAGTTGATATCAAAACACATGTGACCATACCATAGATGCATCTGTTAGCAAATGGTTCACATGGTAGGTGAATGGGCCCATATTCACCCTTTTTATAAGTTCCAAAATTTCACGAAATATAATTTCAATCTTAGCTGATCAAGATCATTCTATCACGAGAACAAGCAACACAAGAGAATTCTTGAAGAATCTTTTATTTCTTCAACATATAGCCACGTGAATTCTCAATTATTTTTGCATCACATTTGAACCGAGATGGCCAACCGGTTATGCCAACTTATTTCAGTAAACTTCTAGTTTACTTTCGTATGTGATTTCATCATCATACCCATATTTATGTACTACAAATAAAAAAATCGGCGGGTAATCTTTTACATAAATATTTATAACCCGCTTCAATTGTAGTAGCATGAAGATATTAGATCTTCCCATAATTTATAGTCTCGATTTCTTTTTCAATGTCCTTGAAACTTATAAGTTTCCTTTTGAGACTTACTACAACTATTTCATTCCTTGAGGTAGTAATACATTAGCTCTTTCGGAGCTCTCAATTAATTTTGTATACTACCATATATTCAATCATATCAAAATAGTTTCTCCACATAGTTTCAACTTTGAAACAATTTTGAATGTTGATGAGCTATACTCATGAACAGACTTATAGTCTTGATGGATCCAATCATATCGTGCTTTTGAGTGGATGACCATCTTCAGGTGGTCATACCTTTCTTTTAGGCTATTCCACAAAATAAGTGGATCCTTAATCGTGAGATATTCAATTTTAAGAATTTCATCAAGATGATGACGCAAGAATATCATAACCTTAGCACGATCTTGATTTGATGCTTTGTTTTCACTTTTAATAGTGTCTGCAAGACCCATTGCATCCATATAGATTTTTGATGCTTTGTTTTCACTTTAATTGGTGTCTCCAAGACCTATTGCATCCATATGAACTTTTGATACTTTGATTTCACTTCAGGGACTAAGATCTGTATTAGATCTATATTTGTAACATTTATCAAAAGTTCTCAATTTCTCATTCTTCAGTAATGGAACATGATCATCTAAATATGCCTTAACCACATAAGGTATGATAGCTTAAAACCTCTTTTAAGATATTGCTACTTCGGGAGCAAATCGAGGTATGCATAGATGATTTCTCTTACATATTTTCACAATATTGTTCTGCTGGAACAAATATATTTTCACAATATTGTTCTTCTAGAACAAATATATTTTTCACAATATTGTTCTTCTAGAACAAATATATTTTTCACAATATTGTTCTTCTGGAACAATTATGAGGCATGAATTGCCAAGTGAATCAATAAGTCGTTCCTCAAGTTCATGCTCAAGGCAGAGACTCGTGCTGATAACGTGTTATGAAATAATAAAGAAAGAACAAGAATATTATAGAGAAAGAGAGAAGGAGAGAAGTTCTTGCTTCTCTTGATGAGATGAAATACAATGAAGGAGAACCCCTCTATTTGTAGGGATAATTTCTCCTAACTTTTCTCCCAAAGATAGACTTTCACAATGATATAAACACATGTATCCAGTACAATACAAATACCTTTATAGACATTCACTATAATACAAATATGTTTATAACACTTAAAAATTTCTCTTAATAAAACGGAGTGAGCATCCTAGCTCACACAAATTTGCCATACATAAGAATTTATGTAATTAATTTGGTCTCATTTAGATTTCTATTTGCAAACTAAATCAATTAATTTTAATTCTCTTTTTTAGCAGAGGTGGATATAAATATTATAAAAATAATTAATTCTTTGATATTAACTTTTTAGTTTGGTGTTCGATTTTTTTTGAAAAGTTCAATCTTCGATATAAGAGTCACAATTTTTCAGTGCATCGAAGAATCGAAGTTTTATTAAATATATTTTAAAATAATATTTATGTTTAATTTATATGACCCAAATTATTTTTTAAAAGCCAACTAATTTGGATCTTTGGCATCTCAAATTTAACGCAACCTAACACAACATTTTAATGAAAGGCTAAATGTCTAAATCTCACTCTCAAGTGTCATTTCTCGTGAAAGATCAAGAAAATCTAGTAGGTGTTAGTGGCTTAATAACTACTTTCAATTATATTTTATTACTAATATTTAATATAATACGCTAAATTATTGATTGATGTAAAAGTTATACGAAATAGCATTGATAAATATATTTCTTTCATATCAAATATTTTAAAATTTTTATTCTCATTTTAAAAAAATTATCTTAAAAATATCAAACTACATTAAACCAAATTAATTTAATTTGATGATGCATATATTTTCAAATCCGAAAATGAAAAACCGTAACGTCCCTCCCTACTTTTTAGTATTCGACATTATCAGTTTCAATCTCACTAGAATCTTCCTTCTCTTTCTAGTTATTTACGGACCTACCTCATGCTAAAAAAGTAAAAAGCATTTTCTTTTTTCCTAAAAAAATCAAAAAAAAAAAAAGAAAAAAAAAACGAGTGGAGATTACCTCTCCACCGGCTATTGCCGGTAGTCACCACCTATAAATACATTAATCTTCTCTTTATCTTCAGCTTACATTCATATTTTTCACACACCAACACCAAAGTCTTCCGTTCTATTTTCCCGGAAAAATATTCTCCGGCCGACATCTCCTTCTCTTTTTTTATCAGAGCACTTTGAAAAATCCCCGTAGATTATTCGCATTTGCATGGCAGTAAGTTTTCTGAATCGGGAGGTATCTGACCTGTGCCTTGGTAAGCCGGCGTTAAAGCCTATTCCGGCGGAAGCCACCGTATCGGAGGCGTTGACGGCGTTGAAAAAGTCCGGCGAGACTCATGTAAGCGTTTGGAGCTGTGACCATACCAGGAAGGTTCTAGAAGAAGGTGGGGGAGGTTCTGTGTGCCGCTGTGTTGGGAAGATCTGTATGGTGGATGTGATTTGCTTTCTCTGTAAAGAAGAGAATTTGGCTAATCCTTCTAAGGCTCTTGAGACTCCTGTTTCACAGATTTTGCCTAAAGGGAATTCCATTGTCAGGCATTTGGATCCCAATTCAAGGTAAGAATAGGTCTTTCTTTCGCCGCATTGAATTATTATGATGTTATCTAGCTAATCTATTTGTTATGGATTCTTAGATTCTTGAACGAATAATTTGCATAGTATTTATTTGGAAGCAGAGGTAGCATTAAACATTTGAGGAAAAGGAGAATTTGTAGAATGAATTACTATTAAAATAATGTGTGGAATACTGCTACAGAATATGCTGAAAAGAAAAAAGAGACCTTTTTTAGCTCTCAAGATCCCAACTTTTTTCATTAGTTAACTTTGTCTATTCTGGTTTCATTTATTCTGATACTAGATCTACTTTTTCAGCATCAAGGTTTGATGCTCCCTTTTTGCCCTTTTCTTGATTTACCTTTCTTGTTTATGTGAACAACCTTTGGCACATTGAGAACTAACCATCCTTTGAGGCTTGACATATATGTGGGGCTCATTCAATTGATGCTTTGCTAGACTTTTCTTATGGATAATTTTGTTTTTGATATCATTTTCTGTCCTCAATTGGTTTGAGATTTGAGACATAGTTTCTTGAAAATAGTAAGATCATTTGACGGAATCTCCTTTATTCTGTGTTTGTTGGCACCAATTGTTGACTTATGGGTCAAAATTGTGAACACAAGAAGCTATGATAAATGAGATCAAAGTGAGTTGTATCAATGTGATTCGAATAATCTTGGTTGTTAAGCATACTTATTATGATCTAGTTGAAGATTGGATTGATTGCTCCCGATATCATTGGCAGACTTCTAATATGTCTTTCTTTTGTTGTTCAGCTTGCTGGAAGCAATAGATTACATTCTTGAAGGTGCACAGAACCTAGTTATACCAATTCAAAACTACAGGAGCACCCCTTCGAGGAAAAAACTTTTGAGCAAAGCATCATCTCTGAGTCCCACAAATCATAACGGAGTTGAATACTGCTGGCTAACTCAGGAAGACATTGTCCGGTTCCTTCTGAACTCCATTGGAGTCTTCTCTCCTATGCCCACTTTTACAATTGAATCACTCAACATCATAAATCACAATATGATGACTGTTAGCTACCACGACCCTGCAATCTCTTCCTTGGATGCTATTACTCGAGCGTATATTGAGCAGAGCTCTGTTGCAGTTGTTGATGAAGACAACCGATTGATTGGTGAAATCTCTCCCTTCACCCTGGCCTACTGCGATGAGACCGTTGCAGCAGCAATTGCGACCCTTTCAGCCGGTGACCTCATGACTTACATAGACTACGGTGGTCCGCCGGAGGACTTGATCGAGTTGGTCAAGACGAGGCTACAAGATAAGAAACTCGGGTCAATGGTGGAACTAATAGATGAAGAGTTTTCACTGTCTTCATCTTCATCTTCTGGTTCGAGTTGTTCTTCAGATGATGAATCAGGGTCAAGCAAAGTGACTGTGCTAGGACGATATTCTTCAGCAAGAAGATCCGAGGCGATAACTTGTTATCCATGGAGTTCATTGGTGGCTGTGATGATTCAAGCTCTGGCACATCGCGCTAATTCCATTTGGGTGATGGATGAGGATCATAATTTGATCGGAGTTGTAACATTTAAAGGAATTCTGGAAGTTTTCAGAAGTATCGCTAATGCGAGGCGTAAACCAGAAAGAGAGAATACATCAAAGCAATAATAAACACTTTAAATGACATATTTATTGTGCTAAATAAATTTCTTTTAAATTGGACTATGTTTGCATAAATTTTGCTTGAATGAACTCAAGGCTTATTTGTGGTGATGGCAAAACATTTTGTTTGAACTGCTATCAAATCTCTCTCTCTTTCTTCTTCCTTGTTTCCTTTTTGGAAAAGAGATCTGAATTTTGTGTGGACTATAATTTTTCAATCAATTATCCAGAAACTCGCAATTCCTTTTAAGTATTCTAATGTTGAATTTTAATAAGAAGTGCTTTTTGAGTAAGATTATTCAGGAGGAAAATAAAGACAGCAATTTGTTTACAGAATAGGTTAAACATGATTAGTTTTCTAACTAAGAAAGGATTACAGATATTAACAGCTAAAAGTTCAAGATGTGAACATATAATTGATCATTCGCCTTTTAAGCGAAAATCTTACTGACAAAGTCAAGACTGGCAAAGCAAATTTCCCTAAGAACTTCATAACTTACTACTTATATAGTAGTTTAATTAATTGTACTTCCTGGGAAAATATAACGCAAAACATGACAAGTAAAAGTGAACAAATAGAATATTACACCAAAAATATGGATGAATTGGCCCAAATAACACCACCAGCAAAACGAAAGAGAAAAAAAAAATCCTGTAGTCTAACGGCAATGAAGTTGGTGAAAATCGAGAGAGATCAGAGTTCAAATAAAACGTGCTAGTGATTTGTTCTTATTCACTTGAGTCTTAATAGATCGAGTTAATAGGTACATAAGAAATACCAAATACTTGATGGAATTGTTGAGGTGTATCGAATACAGCCACTATATCTTTTTTTTTCTTTAAAAAGAAAAAAAGAAAAGACACTAGATAAGACGAAAAATCACCACCTTTAGCATGTTATGAATGATGTCAAGTCACCAAATAATTCCAGTTTCAGTTGCATTGTGTTTTGGAAAATAAGACACTCAAGTGCTTAATGCCAGCTTGATGATGAAATGCCAGCTTTTATAACAAACTCCAGCAAGTGACAAAACCAAGACCGAAAAACATGTTTTCAGGACTCTGTCTTTCTGTGTGTGTCATGTTTGTTGGCTTTACTCAAGGAAATTCTTAACAAAATACTACAAGTACCCCATTTGATTTGATTCCTTGACAATATGTAAGCATGAGTTAGTTTTGATTTCCAATTTAGCAAGTCACTACTTGCTATATTATATAGATACGTAGAATTTTTATCATCAATTTCTTTAACTATTTCTTTATTTTCTGATCGCCCGGAACGAAAGAAAAAATTTTGTTGTTTCTTCAACAATTTTTAATCTCCAGTGGACCTCACATTAGGATTCGAAGCTAGATGAAGTTCTAACTATAAAACGAAAGGGTTTTTTCTTTGATTTTTCAATAAAGACGAGTTTTGACCCTTTTTTTTATTTTCGATTTTCAATTTTCCATTTATAAAATTATACTCCCTCCGTTCCATTTTAATTGCTAGGTATACTAAAATTAGTTATTTCAAAATACTTGCTAGTTTCAAAATTCAAGAGATAGTTGACCATATTTTTTTAATTTTACGTTTAGTACTTAAAGTCATTCTAAAATATGAAAAGAATTATTATTGTATGTTTCCAAAAAAATTAATAAGATTATATTAGTCAAATCACCATCCCTATTAACTTTTTTCTTAATTGATGTGCAAATCTTATCCTGACAATTAAAATGGAACATAGGGAGTAAGTTATAAGAAAAGGTCATTAAATTTATTGAATTAACTTCTTATTGATTAATTCTTTCATCAAGATTTAATCCAAATAGGTCCTGAAAGGACAAGAAAGATTGGAATACCAACAAATGTCTATTATATTGAATTTAACTAAATTGTTTTTGATCCAATCAGTAGAAATCAATAGAAAAGGCTCTACTGCGTGTATATTCCCATAATTATGGTGTTTTTTTTGCAAAATCCAACTTTGTTGTTCAACATCTTGAACTAGCCACCACCCCTCACAAGATATTGTTAAAAGATCATCAATTCCTAATGAATGTAGCAGTAGCTTGTTGGAACCCCAAAGTTTTTGCTTGACCAACCCCATCATCTCCACCCCTAGGAACTATGAGAGCCCACGGACGCCTTCGGCATCTACGGTTTACGGACCAACAACTCGCACAAAGGGCAGTGATTTAAATACAAGAGAACGTTCTAATGAGCTCGAGGTAACTCAAAAATACAGGCATTTGTGGGTTCAATTTGAAAATGATCTCTAAAGATGGGGTGTCCTAACCATCCAACCGCTATTCCATCCCCGTCTTCATATTCCAAAAAGATATTGAAACTAATCTTGTGCTAAAGAATAAAAAAAGTGGATTCAACATTCTGAGTGTAAATACAGCTGCTAATGGCACTACTAAATATGTAGAATACACCTTAACACTGAAGCTTATAGTTATTGTTAGCAGATATATGGAAAATTAAAACCTTTGGCAGACCTGAAAGCTTGATAGAGAAGGTTTCCTTTTCCACTTTAGATAAAATTGGAGTATATTATAAGGACACAAAGTAGAATTGACTAAGGTAGCTTGAGTTTCCTTCTGATTTTGTCTATTATTTGACAGATGAATGAGAAGCTTGTATTTAGTAAGCAACAATATTTGATGAAAAGAAATAGCTCCTTGCTTATTATCTCAACCGCGCGGTAATGATAAATCTGTAAGCTTGGCTTATGCAAGGACTTAATATTATCAAAATGGCGAAAAAAAGAAGGATGACTAAAATTCATCGTATGACTATCTATACCAGTATTTGAGCTCAGATATGCAGGACGACAAGGCCTTTTGTGCTTGAAGGTTATCGGAGTCCATATGAAGGGCATCTTTGTATAACCTTTGAGCCTGCTGCAATAACTTCACCTTCTCTCTACTTGTTCTAGGTCGTAGGCGAGATCTGTGCTGCAATGCTGTGGCCCATCTGAAAAGAGCTGTAGAAGAAAATTTGTCTTTAAACCCACAGGTAAAGTAATCCAAAATAGAGTTCTTCTATTTTCTTTCTTTGTGAAATAACTCCATATTAATGATGCTGATGCTACTCATCCATAAAAGCCTAGAGTTCATGTGTTATTCTCCAACTTCAAGTTAACCAAAGATAACACATCAGTTTTACCAGTTCAACTTCTAGCAAAGCAGAAAGAGACTGTAAGAGAAGATCAAAAGACCATGCAATGGTTGCTGATAAATCAAATGGCATAATCAACTCGCCCCGAGATGACACCAGCTTTCTCATTTCATTAGTTAAAAGTCAAAACATTAGGAACTTATGAAGAAAGAAGTGGGAGGGAAAGCTCCTTTATTGTTGATAGATTTCAGTGCTTGTAGCTCCACGTCAAAAGAGAGGACGAAGAAGAAGAAAGGAGTTAAAAAATGGTCATTGCTGGAATGATTATAAGCCCAAGATTCTCAACAGTTATGGTAAACTTCTTCCTACTTCTCTTATTAAAATTTAAAGAAAAAGAAAAAGAAGAAAGACGACGACCATGGATTAGTACACATAAAAGACATTAAATTACAGTATAGAAGAATAGTTATCTCTCATACCATCAGGTGCATATACATTGCCTCTGGACATCATTGCGTCAAACTTATCAATTGCAGCCAAGAAAACTTTGTCGGCATCACGTGCAGCACCCTGGAATTTGGCAGAACAACTGTGATTATGAAAGGAGTGGAAAAAGTTTCCAGACGGTCTGATAGTTTCAGAAAAGAGCACAAAGCCACAAAAGTATGCTATTTGAAATTAGTCCAAAAATATGGGGTTTTAATCCCTTTTCAAAATTTTCAGTTGAAACCACCAGAATAAAAAAATTAGTTAAAGTAACCTAGTTATCTCAAAGAAGATGCTTACAGGTCCAATGTCTGCAATCAACTGTGCACGCAATGAGAGAGCAATCCCCCAATTGTACAAGGCTCTCACATCATTCCCATCAATCGACAAGGCAAATCTATACTGTCGCCCTGCCTTAATAAGTAATTCTTCACACTCTTCACAGACATTTACAAGATAAGATGTAATTTTGTCTTTCCTTGAAACCATATCATCTAGATCATCACGTATTTTAGTATGTTTATTTACTGATACTGCATCAGTTAGTAAAGCTCTCAGATCACGACTGATCCTTAACTTAAGTTCTCCATGAAGAAGGTAAGTATTTCCCAACTGTCCCACAGCCAATAAACTCATGGGCCGGATATCTATAGCTTTTGAGAGCAATATGGCAGACTTGTAAAATGCATCCTCAGCATGTCTGTCGCTGCCTTGCCTCCTTAAACAGTCCTTTGCTTCTTTTACTAGAAACTTAGCCTCAGTAAGGTACTTGTTAAATTGCAAATCAACGGAACCTGCTGAAGATGGAGAGTGACCAAATTCACATTCATTTGAGGCCTCATCTCTATCCATGAAGGATTCCTTTTCATGATTTCTCATCTCCTCTCCGAGAAAATTCCTGTAAGACTCTTCCTCATTTTCTTTTCCACCAAAATGGCTACTTACTCCTTCAAAATTCTCCACCTCCTTTTCATACAATGAAGATGCTTCAGTTTTACTTTGCTCCATACTGAAGCTAAAATCCATAGAATCAACTAAACCATCATCAGACACCCAAGATTCAAATTTACTAGGATGACTCATTCTATGAGATAACTGTTGGTTCCTCAGAAACTGTACTCTGCTTGTCTGATAACTATATTCTTCTCTGTTGAAAACTGATTTAACAGTATTACTATCCATCTCAGAAAAATCGAAATTTCCATCAGAAACTACATTCGTTCTGCCAGCTTTCCCAAATGTCTCACCCACTTTGTCTTGTCTAATGGTATCGTCATCAAAACTGTGCCTTGAAGTGCCACTAATGCCGTCTAGATTCATATCAAAATTTGAAGTCAAAATATTCCCTTGCTTAGGGCCATTCATCTTTGTGTCCATCAACTCACTCTCACCATGATCTTTCATTTTACTGGACTTCGATCCCGACTTTGTTTGAAACAAACCTGCAGCAATCTGAGAGAAGTCAAAGCCATATTTGCCTGGCTCCTTCTTCCTCTTACTTGACTTTTGATTGAAATTTCTTTCCATTTCTTGGCCCTCAATTGACAAACTTTCAATACAACCTTCTATAACCTTTCTAGCATTGAGAGCAGAAAAATTCATAGATTCCAGACGCTTGTCAAAACTTTGCAAATCTTCCACAGTAATTTGATTATACTCAATACCTTTCCTAACACCCTTCTTCAAATTACCAATTTCCACATCAACCCCACTAAGAAAATCGACCAAATTCCTTAGTCTCTCAACAAAACCTCCAAAAATCTGATCTTGATGCAATCTCTTATTACCATCTAAGCTCATTTTACCCCCATTAAAAAATCCAATTGAAAACCCAAGTGCAAAAACAATAACACAGCCTGGAATTGCTATAATTGAGGAAACTTTCACCCTTGAAATAGCCAAAGCACAAAAAAAACCCAAGAGGTAAACAAAGACATACTTTTTGTCACTGATTCCTAGTTTATTAAGAAAATTGTGAAGCTGGTTGGACTCACCAGGGTTAATTGGATCACCAATGAATCTTGGGTCATCCCAACCACCACAAGATAATGACTCGGAAGCTGTAACAGAGCAGAAAGTTAGTGTCTTGGTAGTACAGGGAAATTTTCTTGGAAATGGATGAAAGTGATGTGGGATTTTCTTGGGAAGTGGTGGAAAGTGTGAGAGAAAATTTTGAGGTGAAGATTGAGGGAAAATTTGAAGATTGAATCGTTTGGAAAAAAGGGTATTCATTTTAGCATTGATTCTATTGAAAATTATAATGAATAGAATCCGATCTCTGTGGTTTTTCTCAGCTGAAAGCTGAAGGTCCTGAACTGAGAGTTTGGGGGCATCGCCCTGTTTCTGGGTCCGAAAGGCATTTTCGTGAATAAGATAGTGCATAGGGGTACTTACGTCTACCAAATTATCATTTTTTTACCCAAATTCATTTGTATTACCCTCTTTTTATTTATTTTTTAAAAAAATATCTCTTTTCTAATTTGATAATTTTTTAATTTCTAACGTCCCATTAGTTATCAACATGTGTAAGATCACAAATCAAAGTACATTTTAATATATTATATGTATACTTGTTTTAAGATCACACTAAATTTTCTTTTTACTTTTTAAAATTCTATTCCCAATTAAACGAAAATAGTAGAGTTTTTAATTTATGTCTACCAAAATACAAATTAAATTTCCTCTTATGTCCATCTTAAAAGCCAAATCTCTAGAAAGGCTAATGTTTCCATAGGTAATGAGTATTTAGTTGTCTTTTTTATTGTTAATGGAGTATTAATTTTGTTGGTGTATCATTAAAAGTTATAGTGAAAGGCAAGTACTTTCTTATTTTTAATTCAAAGTCTTAATTTTGAATTTTGAAAAATAAAGTCATTTTTAACAGGAAATTCTTTTTATTCTAAAGCGAATTTTTTATGCGAATCTGAATGAGAAACGCCAAACAAATTCTGAACATTGAAGGAGAAGCTAACAATAAACAACATTGACAAAATAATACAGTTATATACTCATTAGCGGGAAAATGGGAGAACCCAAGATACACGGGCTTTTCGGAAGGCCCAACTACTCAAGGCCCTGTCCAATAGCACTTGATAAAATATTAAAGGCCCGTAAATTGCAGAATGTAAAAAAAAGTTGTTGGATTATCCGTGCTTGACTAGCTTGGGGCTAATATTAATCAAGGGATCACAATGCCAAATCTGATTAAACAACTTTAATTAATGATTTTATTTATGTCATTTCTCATAATGTGATACAAATGATGCTTTTAAAGAGTCAATTAGCCTCCCAAAATTTTTAACATACTCTCTTTGTGATTATATCAATTAAAGTTAAAATGTAAATTCTTTAATTATTATTAAAGTTATTATTATTATTATTAAAGTATGCTAATAAAAAATATTGGATTTTGTTGAGTCATACCTTCTAATTAACCAGGTACGCCATGAAAAATGACATCATAAATAATTATTTTATGACCACTGGATTTGGCCCCTTAAAAACGTAGATAATTGAAATCTTAGAAGTACTGATCTTATTATTTCCAAGAATATTAGATTGTTCAGCATCGAAGGGTGTGACTCAGTTGGTTTAAAGACAGGTACCCATACAGGCTGTCCGGGATCGATCCCACCTCAATGCCTCCCGAGTCTAAGCCTGTCGCACAGAGCTTGTCTAGTGCGGTTTACCTCCCCTGTATGATTTACAGACTAAGGCAAAGACTAGGATAGATGTTGTAACGGTTGCGAATTATTTTTGGGGTTAAAAAAAAAAATTGATTGTTCAATTGTGGACACTCTTTTTTTAACTTTATTACCGTTGGATTTTGATTGGCAAAGGGTCCAAAATTATTAAACCAAAAAGTCAATTTTCTGAGCTATAATTTGATTCATTGAAAACAATTTGCACGATTACCTCTTCGATTTTACTGAAATTTTCCAATCTCATTAATCATAGTGTCACATTTCAAGATTCTCTTCTTTCTTTTTTCAAAAAAAATTAACTTGTATATATATTGATTGTGTAAAAAAAAAAATATTACACTAATTTTAGTTGCTGTAAGTTTTAACATATCTTTTATTATTTGTGCAGATTATTATGTCATGTTTACTATAAAAATAATAAAAGCAAAATAAGAAACCTATTTTACTTATTGTCTATAATTAAATAAAACTACATATAAATTTAATATAGTTGAGGGAAGAAAAATTAATATTCGAATACATATCATATTTTTATTGGCCTAATACAAATATTCGACGCGAATAAATGATTGCTCCATCTTCCAAGCAGATATGGGAAAACTTCAATATACTCAACCTTAAAAAACAATCAAATTAAAATATTGAGATTTCTGGAACTAGAAACACTTTCATCAAATAGGACAATGAATATTGTGATATTGACAATTTAATTTTTTACATTAATTATTATTTTTGTTTGATAGAATAAAAGCCCCAAATAATCAATCTTTATTTAAATTCCAACTACTTAATACCTCTCTGGAATTGCTGCACCAAATTAAAATTGGGGCAAAGCTAGATGACAATATTGTTTTCCAGTTGTTAACAGTTTAATAGAAAACAACTGGCCAAGGAAAATTCCAAAAAGAAAAAGAGAAAGTAAAAATTTATTGGAAGTGGATATTATTGAATACTCCCTCATTTATTTTTCCTATTCAATGTTGACTTAATATATTTTTTTTAAAAAAATAATAAATTAAATAATAACTTTATTAAATATAATAAATTTGATTCTTTAAAATATAATTCTAATTAATAATAAATAAATTTAAAAAATTAAAAAATAAATTATTTTTTTAATATAATAATTAATGAACAAATGAAAATAATGGAAATAAATATCTTACAAGTATAGAAAGATATTTAAAGAAATAGACAATTGCATTTCATGTCCTTATCCTTATTTGATTGCATGGTTTTGTTGGGATAGTGATATTGAATGATAAAAAAAGATAATGTTTTTTTTTATAATAATAATTATTATAATATGTTTTTGCCCTATTGATTTAGACAGCAAACCCCACAATATGCCCCTATCATGAAGCTTCATTATCCCTATGATTATGACCCACCATTTATAATATCTTTTTCCTACCTATCTTTCATCTCCCAGTAATCAATTCATCCACAATTCTCCTGTGCATTCATTTATTTATTTAATAAAATAAAATAAAAATAATTAAATAAAAAAGGTAAAGTGTGCCTCACTACTAATGTAGGATTTACCATGATAAATTTGAATTAGTTCGATTTAAAAATAAGTATATTAAATCATATATTGAATAGGGAATCAAAAAGTTTGGTAAGAAAAGAAAGAAGGTCTATATATTCTTTCCGTTTTATTTTACTTGACATGTATTAATTTGATGTTTCTTAAAGAAAATATTTATTAAAATAATTATTTTTAAAAATTTAACTATTAATAATTTATATAAATATTTAATGATAAGCATATAGAAGTAAATATTAAATATTTATTAATTCACTAAAATAAGTTTTTAAAAACTAATATAAGAATCAAATAAAATAAAATGGAGCAAGTAATTCAAACGCATGTCACTCATCAAATATAAAGATCAATTACTAAACTATTTATTACTTTGGGTTGTCCTGCTTTTACAGCCAAGAAAAATGGTTAAAACATATTTCTTTTTTAATTAAAATTTTCGAGTTCAAATACTAAAAATGAAATTATTAGAGATAAAATATTTTTCACTCTTTATATTGTGTCTTTTTACATAAATTTAAATTAATAGGGCACGACATTTTTTTATATCAGACGAATAAAGAAAAAAATAAAGGTGCTGTCTTTTTCATTGGTTGATTTTTCAGGAATAATTTGAAGAAAAAATAAAAGAGAATTAATTTGAATAGTTATTCACTCGAGTGTATAAATTCAAAATAATCAGTATATACAATATACATATATAATTAGAGTATAATCTATTTATATTAATTAGAAAAAATAAATGTGAATTCGCCGGACTATGTGTATAGAAATTCCTAGAACTTACGATTTACGTTGTTCTGCAACTCAAGAATTTCTTGACAATAAATTTTGAATTTTTTTTTATAAAGTTAAATCCAACGGTTTTATTATTATTATTATTATTATTATTATTATTATTATTATTTTTGGAAATTATACATTTTCAATTGGATTGTAACTGATGTAACCTTTGATCAGTTGACTTGACGATTTTATTCCATTAACAGTATAATATTATCTTTTGAGAAAATTTGTTAAAAAAGAAAAACGGGCAGACATATTTAAATTACACAAAAATGAAGTTTGGATTTAAATGATATAAAAAAATCCTAAGAAATTTAAAAATATGAATATTCTAGAAGACTTTAGCACCACCATTGAACTTAATAAGGATAAGTTAGTTTTAAATTCTCTTTACCAACCATTGGACAAAATTTCAAAAAGAATTGTACTACCCTGCTTCCTTTTTACTTGCTAAAATAAGTGGGACACATTTCTTTTTTAAAAAAATCAGGGGCTATAAATTATAATGTGTTCTAATCTAATTTTATTAATTGGTAGGCATTTTCCCAAAACATAAAGTTATACAGTAATTATTCTTTTTATATTCTAGAGTGATTTAAGTATTGAGAGATCGTTTAGTAGTTAGTTAGATTTATGCAAGTATTAATAATGCATAAAGTAATTATGAAATTTTTTTGTATATTATTTTACGTAGAGATTTGTTATGCAACCACCTTCTATCCTACATAAACTAATACACGGGTTCCCTCACAACTTATGCATGTATTAGTTATGCAGATTTTTAAATTGCAAATCAAACACCGTATTAATTTTATACATGAATAATTTAGCTTCTAACCAGCTACCAAACATGATATTATTTATATAAAATTTAATACCTGCATAAGTCATATCTAATCCAGCTACCAAATGACCCTTAACCTTAAGGGTAGAGTTGAAAAAAAAAATGAATTATTTCTTAAATTTTAAACTAGCAATTATTTTTAATATGCCTAATAATTTAAGAAAAAAAAAAACAAAAGAAGTAAGAAAAGTGTAAAAATATCACCTTAATTGAAAGTGATAACTCCACCGTTATCTCGTACCCCTTTTTTCTGTCTATATGATCTCTTCTCATGTGTAACTATCTAACCCTTTTTTTTTCCTTAGATAGCAGGATGGCTAGTTTTACGCTATTTTCATCTTTTTGTGTCCGGTTTATAGGAGAAAAATATGTGGGTGCAAGTGCAATTTGCAATATTTATGGGGATCCAAAAAAATGGATCCCAACGTCCATTCCACTCACTACAAGGTCTAACAAAATTTAGTAATTTGATAATTATTTATGGAGATATCGAAAAATTTTACTAACTTATTTGATTGATTATTAAAATTGTTACTTTATAGACGGGGAATTTGATTCTTCTCATTGTAATTTTTTTTCACTTTTTTTTAAACTCGATATAATAAAAAATATTCAAAAGAAAGGAAAAAAACTCATAAGGATTACCGAGCACGAAACAGTAGCTCGTATCTCAATAAAATATTATATTAGGGATCGTTTGGTTGGGAATTAAATTATTTCAGAATAATTAGGTATCCTGAAATTGTTATCTCATTCTTAACGTGGGATAAAAAATGACACTATAATCTCAGAGTAACTAATTCCTGAATTAGTTATCTCGAGATTTTATCCCAACCAAATATGAGATAAATCCATTCAAAAATTAATTCTAAGACTATTTATCCCTTACTTCTCATGCCAAATGTGCCATAAAAGGAGTTCCAACTTCTCAAAATGCGTTGAGAGGACCTCCATAGTAGATGCAACAACACCCGTTTTTTCTTACTCTCTCCGCTTCAATTTATATGATATGATTTAAATCGGTAAAAATTAAATAAAAATATTTTTTTAAAAAAAATCATAATCTAAAATATATCATAGTATTTATATGATTATAGAATATTTGAATTTCTTACTGTTACGTAACCTTTTCATAAAGATCTATAACTAATTTTTTTAAAATATTAAAACAAAATTAAACGATTTTTTAAAAAAAGTTCACATAAATTAATTAAAAAAAATTAATTTTGAAATATAAAACAAAAAAAAAAGAGAAAAAGAAAAACATTGGTAGAAACTCGAAGTTTGAAGTAGTTTTGAAGAATAAAATCTTTTCCCAAATTTACCTACAACTTGCAGCATGACTATTCAAATCACAAAGCAACCAAAATCACTGATACTTTTATCATTGAAAACTTACTTTTATCATTAAAAAAAAGAAAACAAATTGCAATAATGGAATATCACCCAACACAGAATTATGATTGCTGAAATTAAGATATATAGTGATTCTATTATTGGATGTAATTCTGCACTTTGAATGATGACTCTAATATAAAATATGGTTTAATTGATTAAGTTTGGTAAGGATTTGGTCATCATGAATTAGAATAGAAATGTCGATGCTTGACACTTGTAGATTTTAATTTAAACAATCATCACCCTTTTGTAAATAAGCAAAAAAAAAAAACATATTTTTATTTATCTAATGGATTTACCTACTTTCAATCAAAAGTCAACAAAGTTGAGGGAATGTTTGCTAAAGAGAAAAATATATTTTTTAAAAATAGTTTTTGATTTATTTGAGTGGGCAAAGTTTATAAATTGCCGATTTTGACTCTTTTTAGCCTGCTTGATAGATTTTTAAAAAAATAATTTTTACTTCAAAAGATTTGCTAAATGAAATTTGTTGTCCATAAGATATAAGTGATAGGACATAAATTAATTTTGTTCGTAAGATAAAAATTTAAAATATTTTAAAATTTATACCTGCTCAATTAATTATAAATTTTGTTTTATAAATAAAGCTTAACTTATGTAGGGTGGATAACAAAAAATTTCTCCATCTAATTTTTTCAATTTAAGTTTAGATTAAAGTTATTTTTTAGAGTTTTTTTTAAACGGAGACAAAAGTTTTAAAATCAAATACTTTAAAGAACACTAGGCATAATTTTCTGTGTTTGATTGGTCGAAGTCTCATCCCCGCCATGAACACCCCCAAACCACGTATCCATCGCTCATAATATTTGTCTAAAACAAAAAGAATATATATATATATATATATATAATATAATAATTATAATTTTTACTTACATAATAAATATCAAAAATAAATAAAAAGCTCATATATTTTCTTGGAATATGTGTTTTCATAGAAAGCTTTTCTTTTTGTCACCATTTACAAACATAACCTTAATTATGGAATAACTAAGATCATTTTGATCTCGGATTATCTCACCGAAATGATTGAGATTACAAATTAGTAATTGGACGGCTTAAAAAATAATTGAAAAATTATATAATATAGCATAATTAAGATAATATTTTATAAATTATGGTTATAGTTTCAAATAATTACAAAATAGCTATATTTTAATTAATTGACTTTTTTTTTTGTATTTACTAGCAAATGGGGAATAAATCTCTTAATCTCTCTTCAATCTAGCAAATAAGTAATCTCTTAATCTCTCTTCTATCTCGCCCATCTCTCTCATCTCTCCTCTATCTCCCTCACCTTTATCCTTCCTGTCTCCTTTGCCTCTCTCCTCCATCTCTCTTTCGCTGATACAATCGATATAAGAGGGGATGAATACAACCTAAATGCATGTATTAATACAACAATTACAGTCATCTGACATCTCAAAAAATATAAAAATACAAAAAGAGGTGAAAATACAACATACAAAGAGACAGAGGATACAACCTAAATGTGTGTATGAATACAATAAATACAATTGTCTAATACCTCAAAGATTATAGAAATGCAAATAGAGAATAGTGAAAATACAAATACAGAGAGAGGTGAAAAAACAGTATAAAAATAGAGAGAGAGGGGGAGAGAGAAAGAGAAAAAAGGAAGGGAGAGAGAGATAAGGGCGAGAGAGGGAAAGGAGAGAGGAGAGAGAGAGAGATAAGGGCGAGAGGGCAAAGAGAGAGGGAGCGAGAGATATATATGAAAAATCATGAATTAATTATAGCGTGATTTTTGGTAATTTGCTATTTTAAAAAGATAGTATTCCATATGTAATCAACACATTAATTAATATATTTGTAATTGATACATTTAAATAATAAAAATACAACAGATAGCACATTAAATATTGTCATATTTTATAAATGATAATAATATTGCTACATAAACCTATTTTTGGCCAAATTGTGACTATTTATGTAATTTTCTCAAAAATAATTTACTTATTGTTCCTCCAAAATTTTTTGGACAATATTCACTTTACGAGCTAAATATTTAGGATTAAATTAGTTTTAAAGGTACATTTTCTTTTCATATATACATATCTATACATGCATATATATATATATATATATATATATATATATATATATATATACGGGTGAAAACCATTTTCATCAACCAACTTTATTTTAAAAATCAAACCCCCCCTCAATTTTGAACAATAAACATTCTTCCCCATTTATAGAGGTTGATTATTTAAAATATTTGTTTTACCCTTACATTATCAACTTTGTCTTCTTCTTTTTACTTATTTAAAATCATATTTTTTTTAAAAACATATGTAAATTTTTTTTAATAAAAAAATAAATATTAACTTTTGACAAAATAAATAAAAAACTAATTAATTAGATAAGTTAATGAAATTTTATAATAAAGTAAATTCGTAGAATAAAAAGATAATTTTATTAATAATAATCAAAACTCTAATATTTATTTATATAAGTGAAAATAAAAGGTAATATTTGTGGAAGCATCAACCTATGTAAGATGAAAGAAAAATAATTTAATTTTTATCTTTCTTTTGAAATTCGAAAAGGGCTCAACTGTTACTTAGGAGTTAATTGGTAGGGAAATAAGTTATTCCAACGAAGAATAAGGAATAAACAGTCTCGTGATTATCTCAAAATTAGTTATCCTGAAATTATATTATTATTTTTGTTCCACCGGATAACTAATTTCTGAATAAATTATTCTGAGATTTTATTCTAATTAAATATAAATAAAATTATTCAAAAATTAATATGATTACTATTTATTTTTTACTACACATTGAAAATAAAATAACAATTTCAAATTATTCTTTATTCTTCATTAAAATAGAATAATAATTTTAAATTATTTTAACTCAAAAATAATTATCTCAAGATAACTTATTTTCCTCAAAAATCACCTCTTAGTTTTTGCTTTAATGTGTTCACACTTAAGAGATAAGACTAACCTTCATAAGACTAACCTCAATATGGAAACAAATTTAAATTTTAAAAGTTATAAAATTGTAATCATTTTAAATTAATATAAAATAGTAGTTGAATTTACAATGAATTATTTATTAATATTTTATAAGTTTTTAATATAAATATAAACTATGAAATAAAATTATTGAATTTTCATAAATTTATTTTAAAGGTTAAAAATTTCAAACTACAAATACATATATTATTATAAAAACTTAATTAAACATGAAAACATGGACTATGGTTCTTTTTGTGGTACTAGGAATCAAGATTTATGCTATTGAAAATGTTGTATTTTAAGCTGAAATTAAAAATTATTTATGTAAAATTTAGCAATACTAAGATTGTTTATAAAAATATTAATAATATAAGAATTATTTATGTTTTCTTATTCTATATTATGTCTATACAATAATATATAAAGTTTTGTATAATTTAACACAACTATTATTTGGTATTACCAGCCAAATAGTGTATTATATTATGCCAAATTTTATATTAAAATTAATTATTTATATACCAATACCATAACCCAATTATTTATGTTGGATATTTATTTTTCATATTTATTTAGAACAATTGTCAACTTGCATTGACATTAGCGTTGGAATCCCGTGATTATATTTGATAAATGGAAGGATTATAAATTAAGATAAGATCAAACTAAGATAATTATCCCGTAAAAGGAAAATAATATTTAAGTTATAACGCCGTACAAATTAGGTAAAAGGGCAAAAAAGAGAAAGACAGGGGCAAAAAGAGTAAATTAAGAGGAATAGAAAGGGCAAATATGAAAGAAGGATGTGGGGTAGCCGTCATCGGTGCGTGGTGAGAAAGCAACCGAAAGTAAAGAGAAAAAGTGGCAGACAAAACAAAACAAAAACAAAAAAGAAAAAAACAGAAAATAAAAAAATATATATATAAAAAAAAAAAGAAGAGAAGAAAGCAGATAAGAAAGAAAGAGAAATAGACAAAGTGTCACGTATGGAACTGAAACTAACTCAATAACCTGTTTATATTTATGTCAGTTTATAACACTTTTTGATTTTTCACGTGAATTTATATTGGTATTAAAATTTAATTTTATACATAAATAAAAGTTGTATAATAATAAATTTACATAAAAATAGTAAAGTTGAATGAGTAATTTATTGTTAAGAAGCTTCTGAATATTGTAGAAGGTATAAAATGAGTGTTTTGAATTGATCCAGCTCATACCCTCATTAACAGAAGCTTTTATCAGTAAAAATTAAATCAGTTTATTTACTATATTTGACACTCACCAGTCAAATATACTCACCTTCAGATTTTATGTTAAATCAAAAGATTTTATTATATAAAAAAGTTAATTATAATTACATAGTAATACATAAATAAATCAATTTCTGTTACGGCATAAATATCGGGTCAGGTGGAGTTTTATGAGTGAATACTATTTACAGGTTCGCCGAGTTCACATTTATGTGGGTGTTAGTGGTCCTTTTATGCTCAGTCAATCTCAATTTTTGTGACAATTCTTTTTAAAATCTGATTTAAAAATTTAGAAAAATGATTTATTACTACTTTTATAAATATTTAATATTTATTTTAAATATAAAGTTAAACAGTGCTCACGAGAAAATTCACAATTCCAAATTTGCCAAGTATATCGTAATTATTACTTTTCAATCCATTTCGGGTGTCATAAGGTTAAGTCCACGTGTCCAGTGATAACAACTCCTCCATTTTTTCCCCCAATTTTCTCTTTCTTCCGCTGTACAGTAAAACACTAAAGAAAGCAGAGAATAGAAGAACACGAGAGTCATTAAATTTTGGGAAAAATACTCCCAAGAATCTCTTCAAGTGAACAGATTTTGAGAAAAAAAGGGGTCGTGAAGAAGTGGATAACTGATGGTAAGGACTGTTTGGTTTTGAGCAAAATTCTGTCTTTTTGGGGTTGGTTAGAGGAAATAGCGAAAGAGAAGGGGAGATTGAAGGTATGAATAGGGGAGGAATAGGAATTGGAGGGCCAATGCGAAAGTCCTTTAAGGATTCTCTCAAAGTTCTTGAAGCTGATATTCAGCATGCTAATACTCTGTGAGTCAACTTCTTCTTCTTCATCATCAACATCCTTGAGAAACAAACATCCTTAAAAGAAACAACTTTTTCACATCCTTCTTTTTCTTGCTCTTGTTTATCTGTTACTGTTGGAAATGAATCTATGTTTGTTGTTTTCTAGATTTTGCTGTCATCTGTGGAAGACCCTTTTGTTCGTTTTTTTTTTTCACTTTAGGATTTTATGGTTCCTGACCATTTTCAAATTTCAAGTCTGCTTTTTTATTTTTGCTTTTTCTTTAGGTTTTCCGTTCGCAAGTGTTTTTCCATTTTTTTCTTTGTTTGCTGGTATATTTTTTCTATGGATGATTTTGCTGTTATGGGTTTTTGTTTCTTGCTAAAAGTTCTGAAGCTTCATGATTTTCCGCTTTTTGATTTTCATTTCTAACATTCTTTGAGTTTTTTTTTTGTTTCTTTTCTCTGCTTCCAGTATGTTCTTTATACCAATTGAAATTTCTGTGGTTAGATTTGCTAAGATTTGGTGGCAGTGATGACACGTGTTTTACCCTTTCCTTTTCGTTTTCTTGTGTTTAGAACTGTGGGGCATTGAATAAGGTTGCTTTCAGTGTTTTCTTTGGATTTCACTTCTTTGATTGCTTCATACGGAGATAAAGGTATCATTTTTAATGCTAATCTGATGCTTAGCTTGTAAAAGCGTCTAAACTCTAATATTATTATTGAGTAGCCTTTGTTTATGATTCCAAGGCCTGCCTTCATCTTGTCCATATCCATTTAGGTACTTGCTGTAAGGGGATTCTGCTGGTTTCCCCACTCTTGGGGGTTTTTTTGGGGGGGGGAGGAGGAGGGCTAAAGGTGCTTAATTTTGTAAACTTGTCCCCCCCTTTCCCCCCTTCTTTTCCTTGATAATCAATTTGTTGCAATGTGGTTACATAGCTGAACAATCACAAGAGGAAGTAAATTGTTGCATTCTCCATATTGTATTTCCCTCATTTCTGTTATTCTGTATTTTTCTATTTAGTGGCTTTTATAATTTTGTTAGGTTGGTTTGATGACTTCCCTTTGTTCTGTATGGTGAACATGTTTGTCTGGACTGGTAATTCAGTGTTTACTGTTTAGTTCTTCTTCCTTGGTTCTGTCATTTGAAATATGATGGAATTTGTGGTGCAGGGCATCTGACTTTCCCAGAGAGTATGATGGAGCTTGCCTACAGATGCGAATGTCCTACAGTCCAGCAGCACACCTGTTCCTTTTCTTAGTGCAGTGGACTGATTGCCACCTTGCCGGTGCCCTTGGATTGTTGAGAATACTAATTTACAAGGTTTGGATCGTTAATGTTCATGCATTGCTAATCCTCTCTATTTCAAGCTGATATTCATGTTGCAATAATGGGGGTATTGGATCGGATTTTTTTTGTGCTCTAGGTTTATGTTGATGGCACCACAACCATGTCCGTTCATGAACGGAAAGCAAGCATTAGGGAGTTCTATGGTGAATTTCTACATTTTCCTATCATTTGATACATTCATGTAAACTATCAAGACCAAATCAGCTAATACTGAATAGCGGTTGCTAACAATCATTTATCTTGTGCAGCTGTTATTTATCCCTCCTTACTTCAACTTGAAAGAGGCGTTACGGATTCAGAAGACAAAAAGCAAAAAGCAGTTTGCCTGGAGAGATACAGGAGAAGAGATGATGAGGATAACAGACAGTCTTCTGACTCGGACATCGAAAGGGAAGAGGAATGTGGAATCTGCATGGAAATGAACAGCAAAATTGTCCTTCCCAAATGCAATCACGCCTTGTGCTTAAAATGCTATCGTGAATGGTATGTTTAATTAATGTGCAGTTTGTGTGAGAATAGAAGCTGCATGTTCAGTTTAGATAATAGATTTCATAGTCTGTTCTCTATAATCGGCAGGGCTGGTAAATTTTGAGCCACTTCTGAGGAGGTTAACTCTCCCATCCCACTCCACCCCTACTGTTGAAGTCGAGAAAATTCCTTGGGTAAAGGAGGACATTGTCAATGTTGCAGAATCTAAGATAATCCTTAGAGAATTAAGTACCTTTGCAGGGGAAAACTAGTATTTCATTGTACTCTTTCTAACCCCCTTCTATATGAATACACTTAAATGTTTTACATAACAGCTGCCCAGTGCTTCCTGGTGTGAGGTCCTGTGGGTGGTCCCTCAATTAGGTAGTCTGGGGCTTTCTTTCTCTATTTATCAGGCTAGCTAGATCAAAGACGGCTAGGGCAGGAACAAGTTAATAGCTAGGTCTAGGTTGTTTAAAGGGTTAGGTCAGTATTTACTTTATTGATTGCATGTTATCCAAGAACTATTAGGATACAAAACTCTTGTTTTAAAAACTGATTCTTTTGTACCTTAGTTTTTGAAATACATTGGAGATGACATGCTTGGGGAAATGCCTGCATCTGTATCTCCCCTTCCTTTTGGGCGGTTGGCAGTTGGTAATTTTTCATAGTGAAGTCTTATGTACTATGTAGTATCATTCACTAACCATGAACTTACTAAAAATTATTAAAAAATCCACTAGCGATGAAATTGCTTGTGGCAATTTAACAAATTATGATAAATGCTTCATATGGGTTGGGTGGCAGTTTCCCTCTGTGCATAATGTCATAGTTGAGCCGAACATGGTAAAAAGGAGCTACTTTAAGGGGTTGTTTGGTACGAGGCAGAAGGGATAATAATTCCAGGATAAAATGTAGGATTATTTTATCCTCTATTTGATTAGGGTATTAGTTATTCACGGGATTATTTTACCCTATCATTTATGCTATAATAATGGGGTAAGTGAATATCCCAATCCATAGGATATCTTTGTCTATCCCATCCCCCTACCAAACGAACCCTAAGTGATATAGCTATATAGCTTGGGCCGGTAGGCTTTGTGTGCTTATACATTCTTCTTTATTTTATTCGTGTCTTGATGATGTGGCGCCCGTGTGCATGGGAAGTGCACTATCCTAAATTTTAACTGTTATTTCAGTTTAGTGAGTGAGTGTATTATCAGTGTTAAGTTTTTTGGCTTGATGGTGACAGATTTTTGTACAATGTAGAGATCCTGCAGTTACCTAGACATGCGGCTATTCCGCAGATTGCAGGGGCTATTTACACAGGCACACACGTTGCAGCTAGAATTAGTTTCCTAGTCCATGCAAATATGCTTCTTCCCACTTTACGGCACTTGGAGTTGTCTATGATATTAGGTAAAGATATCTCTAGAGTCTAGGTTGCTGCCTCTCCATGGGGATTGTTTCTTAGGAAAAGTGAGATAACAAGTTTTCCATGGTCCTGTAAAGCACTAGAGGAGGCATAAAATTATTGCTGGATATAAGTTGCTCCAACATTAAGTTATCTAGGGGTGAAGTATATACGGTCCTGCTATAACTTATTTTCTCTCTCGATTCTATCGCCACGTCTTCCCTTTTTCTCTTCTCTCTCTCTCTATATTGGGTCTAGAGTAGGGGAAGGTTTTCCCATTCGTGCTTTAGTACATACTACATATATAGAATGCAACTCTTCCTTGATCTATTTCACATCTAAAATGACTATGTTTATTGAGGGCTTCATTTTCGACCTTGGTGATCTGTTCTCATGTGCTCACCTCTGAGCCTATGTAGTATTTCCTTCTCCCGGAATGGGATTTTCTCATGCCATGTTTTCCTTTAATTGGAGCTTGCATTTCAGCAGCAGGGCGGATGCCCTTGGATAGTTCTTATTGATCTACGGCGGCTGTTTCTCCTTTTGTTCTATTTAATGTGATACTCTTTTCTTTTTAGTCTTTTCCAAGTAGAATGACATCTTTCTATAGTTGGAAACAATTTAATTTTGGACTTTCTATTATACCCTCAATGACATGATTTTACAGGGAGTACTATATACTGGCACCAAATTTATGGAATTATGTCTTACAACCTAGTGGGAAATATATGGAACTTAGTATATACCATTTTTCTGTTATAGGGCTCTTTTGGGAGAATAGCAGCTCTTGCTGGTGGTCGCGTTATTTTCTTTTTTTTTGGGTCACTGTTGCATTCGTTTCTACTAGGGCGTTGTACTTTATTGCTCTGCAAAAGATGTACATTCAGCATTGTATCTCCTTTCTGTACAGCTAATTTTGCTCATATGACTACTTACACTGAGTGATCTACTACAACACACTGCAGGCGTTCGAGGTCACAGTCATGTCCCTTCTGCCGCGATAGCCTTAAAAGGGTGAACTCCGGGGACCTGTGGGTGTACATGGACAACAAAGACATCGTGGACATGTCAACGATAACAAGGGAGAACCTGAGGAGGCTATTCATGTTTATAGATAAGTTACCCTTGATCGTGCCGGATAATGTTTTTGATCACTATGATACTCACATAAGGTAGATGAGCAATGCTTTCATTGGGGATTGAATCATACTAAAGGATCAAGAAATTGGTCACACTAGATTTAGAAATGCAGGTGGATTACTTTTTCCACCTTCTGATTAGAAGAACCCGGCCGGTATCATTGTGGTGCAGGGGTTGAAGCTTAAGTTAGATTAGGCCTAAAAAGGAGCTTTTTAATTGCATCTCCTAATTTGTACATGCCTGTACAGTTCCAGTTTTACTTCTTGAAAAAACAGATTGTACCCTTTTGCTGTTTGTTTTCTAATCTTTCAAGTATGCCAAAAATACCAGCTTTTGTGTCTTTCTTTGTCAACTGCAGAGTTTTATGGTTGCAATCTTTGAGAGTGTATAACATATGATGTATTTAATTTTACCAATTTGTAATTTTCTCTTTCTTGCAAGCATTTTGAAGTAGGATATTGCTGTTACTTCTCACCCAGTGATAAGAAATGGTTCAGAGATTTTAGAAATATTTTGGTGTTTCAACAAACACTTCAGAAAGAGGTTATCTTAAAGATTATAATCAAGTTCATTACTTGTTCTTAACCTTGGCATGCTCATATCCATAGTTTCAATTCATAGTAGATATTTGTTAATAGTTTTAGTCTTCCCCCCCCCCCCCCCCCCCCCCCATACATAACCAAAGACCACAATGTTTGCTTAGGTACAAAGACCATTCACTCTTTAGCTGTGAAGGTTGAATTATATTTCTGTTGAAGAAACAAAACTCGACGATTAGTTGAAACTTTAACGCGATAAATAAATTGGGACGGATTGCATCAGAATATTATGACAACTTCACGGCCTACAATTCTTGAAGCTGAATGCTGCCTGTTTAGGGCCCTTCACTTTTCAATCAGCTATGTAATTGCCCATTTATGGATCGAGTTATCTTGTATTTGTATTAGTTGGGAGTTAACAGGTGCCTCGTAGAATTAATCAATGGACACCATAGTTATCAAATAATGATGATGATGATGAAAATGTGAAATTTCTTGAAAATATTACATCAAATGTTAAGAGTGATATCAGCAAATTTTATTTCTCAGGTGGCTAACCCTTACAGTTACAGATTTCAAACACAAAAGGGATGTTGAACCCCAACAGTTGTGCAGTTTATTTGTGTAAAAGCAATAAGATTTTCCATCATCTTCCTAAGATAGCTAGAGTTTCCAGAGGAAGATGCCATTTATTTGATGACAAGTAAAAAGGTTTGTGAAATATTCCAATAAAGTCTTTTTCAATTGGAAGAGCAAGGAACTAGAAGAGAACTTCCTTTATCTTCAGGGATTACCAATTTATTTCCACTTTCACCTTTTCTTTTCCTGTTAGTTTAGTAGTTCATATTAATTTATCAGTCGAGATGATTAGGTCCTTCATTTTCCTTTCTTTGTTTGTTCAATATTCAATACATACAATGACAGTAAACGTATCCAACAAATATAATTCATTGTGATAAATGAATCGATATCCACTCAAAACATAAAAGTTGCAAAATAATACAACTATTGAATATACAAGATGGTCTTGTCTGTTTCTGATAAAATTCATTCTTAAGCAAATTGGAGAAGCTACATAGCATAATCAATACTGCCTAAGCTAAGCAGGCTACATCTTAGTCCCAATCTCCAAACTTCAAGTTCAATATTTGAGTTGTGCTACTTAATGCTGCCTCACAGCATCTTTCCATAAAGGAAAACTCCATTCACTTCAGCTTCTGCAAAATCTTGAACATCTCAATAACATAAAAGGCCTTTAATAAGTTTCAAGATTTTCCATTGTTACTATGGATCTAACCTTTTATCTTCCAAAAACTCAAACGATCTTGTAGGTATACTGTGGAACTGGTTCACCAATAACATATGGATACAGTGGAGAATTTGGTGGCAGTTCTGAAGGGCGCAGAAGTGGAGCTGATGGTTCTGAATATTCACCTTCATTCTCATGACTGTTTTCCTTAGCTTTCCCAAGAGTTCTTAGAATTGATGCTAATACGATACAACATCCCTGCTTATCACAATTTTCTTTTTCAATTAAGAATCGCGTAACTTAATTTAAGACACAAAAACATGCTGAAGTTTCTTCAAAAAGGGGTTTATTTCTCACCTGTGTTAGAACACAAAGCAGGGCAATCCATTGGCATACATCGCTATTCGAGTCCACAAAATCTTTGAAATCATCAAACCTCCCTGATGGATCTTCCGGTATATCCTGATTTAGGTAAAACACGTTATGAGAACATACGGAGAGAAGCAATTGTCCAAGCCTTGGTGGATAGAGTTACCCGATTACATGTGTTGGTGGGAAGTAGCAGGTACTCCGACACCACAGTTGTAAAAGAAAAAGAACATTGGAGAGAAGCAACAAGGTTGTCTTGTTGATGTCTTGATCAATAGAATACCGAAAGAAAGTTTAATGTATGATAAGAGATTTCTTACATACATACCTTCTCCCAGTCAGAGTTCAAGAAAACATCAGCTGTAATTCCAATCTCTGCTAGAAGAAGCATAAATATGATGAATATATACTACAATTATAGTTAAGGTCCATTCTATGCAGCTTCTTTTTCCCAACGACCTCCTCTGGGCCAAAAATAAATTTCCTAAGAGCATATATGAGAACTATAAAGAAAAAGGATACAAAGAAGAGGCAACAGGAGTTGGCAGAGTTTGCAGCAACATGACCAAAGCAAGTGATTGCACACAAAGCAATACCAACACCAAGAAATGCATGGATGAACCTGTCATTATTTCAGCAGTATTAGCATTTCCTTTATGTTAAGACTGTATTATAGGCAAGGAGTCAAAACCAGGGACGGAGATACATAGTCTGCAAGGGATCCCTTCGTTGGAAAATTATACAATGTTGAAAAGTGGCTCAAAAGTTAGTTTAACTCGCAATATTGAATCTCACGTGTGGCATTTTTACGTTTTCTTGAATCTCCTTATCAGAATACATGGATCCGCCACTGGTGAAAATGAAAAGAAAAGAAACAAAGTTGTGAGAGTAATTGCACTGAGTTGAGAACTCACCAAGGAAACTGAGCATAATCAGGGGATGATGGTGAGTTCGCAGCATCGCGCTGCCAAACTCTAACCATCCATACACCATAAATAAGCATTGCAATGCCCATAAATCCTATTGTTATGTTTGCAATCTTGAGGGATAATTGCAGGCAACTCTTTACAGGTTTTACCATCTTGAACTTTAAAGAGAAACCGTTTCTCACTTGGGAGGGAAAATAGAAGAGCACTTGCTTAGTAATTTAGTAGCTCTTACGTTTGAAAGGATAACTTTGAAGAATGCATGAAAAAACATATTGATATGATTTATAACTGTTCGGATTCATAATTTGTGAGAGATGATAGTGATGGTGACTTGCCTTGATATGAAAAATTTGCCCAGATAGGCAGATAGGCTAAAACAAGGAAATTTCCACGAAAGAGCATATTGTTAGCTACTACTCTATTGGAGGGCCTACTGAATTATGAGTTGCTTCTTGTGCTTATATATATAAACTCAATAAAGGTCTTTGTTCAAAGATGTGGTCAGGAAAACAACTGTCTATTTTCCAAAATTTCATGATTAACATCACAAGATTTTGGAGGAGAGCTAGTTCTTGCTAGGGACATATTATTGCCAAAATTATTCTATGTAGATATAGTGTTACGATGGAGCCACCTCTAAAATCTTGAATATATGAGTATCTACTATTGTGATGCTTACAAGACATCATCACTGTCAAAATCAAAGAGAATTTGCAAAGGAAAGATGATTTTGTAATCCCATCGTTAGTACAGATATCACAAGGTGTCGAAAGAAGGCAGCCAAACCACAATGAAAACATACACCCACAACAAAATTCATGTACAAGTTAAACTGGGAAAAAATTACATAGCCGGAGGACAACTGATGAAACCCTCCATCAACCGTACAAAATGAAGCCCGTCAGAAAAGAAAAGGAGCTACTGCTTATGTCGACGAAGAAATTCCTTCATCTCAGTCAAAATATCAGCCTTAACAATGAGACGCATTCGCTTAGAGTCCTCCCACAGTAATCCTCCATATTCTCTGGCAAAATCACATGCAGACTCAAAGACATCCTACAGTTTAACAATCATGTTAGGCAGCCAACACATTAAAACGTTGATCAAAATTAAGTTTGTAATGCAAATATCATGGTGCTTGGCGCTCACTTTAGAAGGGAATTCATCGTAGAGGTGGGCTGGTGTCATCTCAACCCGATTCAGATCAGATTCCCACAATCTAATCTGGCATGAGAAAGTGGTATTTGAATTAGCTAATTGGACACGAATTCATTTTCCAATAAATCTTTTCATTGGCCTATCTTTGTCAATGAACCATATATTGTGGAATTGGTCGATAGATTTTGCTCAGCCACAATTGTGGGAATGTGTTACTAGTTGAGAATAATTCTATAAGATTCAATCAAATGATACCTAAATGTGGTGCAATTAGTAATAACCCGAATAAACCAAAATGTATTTTGGTTTCTAGAGATGTCTTTCAATTTCAATGCTATAAAAAATAGTGAAGAAACCTGATCAGTAACATTCTCCGGCACAGATGGTATCCTCTCTGCAACCCTAGGATGTGCATTCTGTTGAACGAAAGAAATTATCTGCAATCCATGCATCCAAATGACAACAGCAGTCAAAACATAACTTCAAGCAAAGGAATTTGTGCTGCTCAATTATGTTGTATAACCACGTCCACACAGAAGGCTTTATAATATCACTTGAAGCATTTTGACAAATTACCATGATAGCTTGTTCTCTCTCTCTATCTTCTTCTTCTTCTTCTACGTTTTTTTTTTTTGTGTGTGTGCGCGCGTGCGCGCTCGGGGAGGTTTAAACAAATCACCATGACATCTAAGCCAATATATTTTATAGATAAGGATGAGGAAAATTGGAACTCAGAATATAAACCACTCCAAAAAACTCAAGCAAAGGTTTCCATTTTGTCATATTTAACTTTTTCTAATTTATACAGAATTATAATGCAGTAGTGCAGTAAGAACAGTAGCACCAGAAGCACAATAGTTTCCTGTAATCCCATTCATGCATTCAAGTGCGTGCTAATTTTGAAAGGTGTAACAACGGAAGTAGCTACTACTAAACATGATAAGTTGATTGGACCAGAAACAAAACTATGAAAAGACCTTTTCTTAAAGGGGTGTGATTAATCAACAATCAACATCTATCAGCTGACCGACAATATTTTTCTTTCTTAAGTGTAGCTGATGAAGAATTAATAAGAACTTCCAACAAAAATGTCCCACGTCATCAATTTTTTGCTTTATACAATATAGTACTCCACATACAGTTGTTTTTCTCAGATAAATTTTAATTAGTTAGTCTCTGAAATAAGAGAACGCTTGTCAATAAACAAATAGCAGCAGAAACTTGCCTGCTCAGCAGTAATGCCGTTTTGAAAAGCTTTATACAAACTTTCTTTATTAATAGCACCAACAATGAGATTTGGAAGCTGGTATTCCACCCTGTATTTGCAGCTAAAATTTGTTATTTAGAAATCTAACCACAAAAATAAATCTACTATTAGAAAATAAACACACAACAGCCAAACACAGTGTAATAGGCATAACACAGATTAAAAATTGGAATCAAGTTCTTATCTCAGAAGGGGGAAGAAAGAGAGAAGCAAAAGCTCAATCAACCATCCCTAGAAGCATTCTGCACTTTAAAAATTGTAATCCACTTTCCAATAGTTCTGCTGAAATTCTCCAGCTTATTAATTTCAAATTATATTAGCAGTTTGGACACTATTTAGTCCAAACTCCAAGCATCAATGATTGTGTTTACACAGGCCAATTCCGACACATTTGAAAGTGTCCCATTCTTTTTGGTGACATCTTCTGCATTGAGGCAGTAGATGCACAATCTCATTCATTATTTTTTATCTACATAATCCAAAGCCCAAGTTCATGCTACTAGTTCTTTCCTTTCTTCAGCGGAAGTATGTGTGTGTAAGAATTTCCAGATTGGCAGCACTTGTTGCATCTGATGGACTAAAAATTAAGTAATTCGAAATTCTTTCTTTTGTATTCATTAATGACCAACAATTGGATATCTTAATTAAATAATGAGAACTAGCCAATTCATCCTAGGGGAAGCTGTCTTAAACCAAAAACCATAATAGGGGAAGCCAACTCTCTAGTATACTCCAGAATCCAGATAAACCTTAAATCTGCACGGCAATTGTTTACTATGTTGCACATGCATGATGAATATGCTGAAGTTTAACTCATACTGTCTATACGTTCTCCTTTTTATGCAGTATAGAGGTAAACATATGAAACCACCAAAATCATACTGGAAAAGCTGCATCAATGCACCTCAGAGACTACAGGGTGCAAATGAGATTCAGATGCTCAATGCATCTCAGAAAGCTGCATAAATGGAAGTGAAAGCAAATGGATACACTTTTAGATAATAATATTGCCAGAAGAACAAGATCTGCCTGATATTTCTGTCCCTACGAAGGTAAATGAAGATTCATAAATAGGACATCCTCTCCAACTCGCAAATGATGTAAGTAATGAATCTCTAGGCAAGCACCAGTCTAGTGCCAGATAAAGTTTGTGATGGTACTACTTCCAACAAAATGAAGCAACAGAGTCAAGGTAATGCTATCAAGCGAAGGAGAGTCAGCACCTGTTCTTCTCATATGATCTCTTTTCTCGACCAAAGGAAAGAAAGAAACAAAGCAACAGAAGTAAAATGTTTGCATACCTTGCAAAAAGGCGTAGGATCTCACAGTGTAATTTTGATGTTGAATATGCATACAGTCTGAAGTTTGTTTCAATAACGATAAATCCCTGATAAATGCGGGTGGGAAGGGGAAGAAGCATTTGCAGTCAGTAAGGCATCATTGAACTCGTTCCAAACAAATTTGAGAAATTTAAATCTGGATGACAGGAAGCACAAAATTCTAAATTTCTGATACACGCTTGCTTTATAAGAAAACTGTAAGAATAAAGATGGAAAACAAATAAATAATACTGGATTTCTGTCTAGCTTGACCGAACTACTCTAGGGAACACTTGTGAGTGCAGCATACCTGTTTCCTTGATGTTGTATCTGCTAAGCTAATTGACAGGTTGGTTGCCAGTTTGGTGGGAATAAACCAACTCTCTTTCCTTCCCTAAACAGCATCAAATGGGTAATTAAGAACATAATGGAAAAGATAAAATCCATGCATTCTCGTGAGCTCATTGATGGGGCAACACAGTATTCACCTGCTGCAGCTTAACCATTCCCAAATCTGAAAGGTCCTTAATTATACTTCGCTGGAGATCAGTTAATGTGTTTGTGTTGTATGCCTATATCAGAAGACAATTCAAGAAAAATTCAAGCATACTGAAGAAATGAGGATTACAAGCGTTTGGCTGGAAAAATGGTTGAAAAACTTTTTCACAATATTTTTCAGTTTTACAAACTTTTTTGGTATTGTTTTTTTTTTAACAAAAGAAGTACAAAACTTTTTGCAAAAACAACTTCACCACTTTTCAACCAAACACCAGTGCTCCAGAACCAACTAGAATTCAAGCATTTAGAGTTCAAAAGATAGTATTATTTACTACAGTTCCAGGACAAACTTAATTCAAGAAGCTTTAGCTCTGTCTAGTAATACCTTGCCAGTAACATGAAAGCTTAGCTCCAAAAGAAATGCAATAAGATCTGCTGAATCCACACCTCGCTCCTGCATTAATACGAAAAATACAGAGGAAATCATTTAATAAATGTCATTAAATTTTTCAGAAGTTAGGCAAATGGAATTCCATACTCAACATTGTGGTCATAGGTACAATATCTTCTCAACCAAAATCTTAAATCAAAGAGTGAATATCTTCCCGGTTCTTGCTTGTATTAACTAATTTACAGAGGTAAGGAAACAAAGGAAACATTAGAAAAAGGAAAGAATGCCTAAAAATCTGTGGTCAACAACAATAAACTCTGAGGTGGAGCTAATGAACTCAACTAAACTATGTTCCGATCCCCAAACCTACTGAGGTTAGCTATACTATCTTGTATGAATCCCCTGTATCCATTCTGCACAATTTTTCAGTATTCAAATGGTTCATAATAGTTTGTCTATTTTTATGTTGGCCACCAACCTCCCACGACTCTCTTCCTTTATCCGCGCTTGGGAATGCTTGTGCTTTGATGACCTTAGATAGACAGCATAGGCAGATAGGATCGGCAGTCTCTAAAGTCTGAATCTGCATCTCTGAGATTTCCTCCTCATCTACTCCTTATCTTCAAAGTCTATCAAAAGACTTGCTGACAAAGTGAGGGATAAATGCCTAAAATAAGTGGTCAACAACAATAAACTCTGAGGTGGAACTAATGAGCTCAACTCAACTAGGTTCCAATCCCCAAACCAACTGAGGTTAGCCATATGATCTTGTATGAATCCCCTGTATCCATTCTGCACAAAATTTTTCAGTATTCAAATGATTCATAATAGTTTGACTATTTTTACGTTGGCCACCAACATCCCACAACTCTCTTCCTTTATCCGTGCTTGGGAATGCTAATGCTTTGATGACCTTAGAGAGACAGAATAGGCAGATATAATCGGCAGCTCTCTAAAGGCCAAATCTGCATCTCTGATATTTCCTCCCTACCTACCTTCTTATCTTCAAAGTCTATCAGAAGACTTGCCGCCAAAGTGAGGGATAAGCCAATGTTAAATGTAATCGAATTACGACGCCACCCAATAGACTAAATGGTGCCTCTGATGCAAAAGCAAACCCGAGAGAGAGGGAGAGAGTGAGAGAGAGAGAGACACACACACACACGCAGAGAGAGAGAGGAGGTGTTCACCAATGAATACTATGAAAAGCATCAAGAATTGTACCTCAGCATTTGTTATGTACTCCCTGATGATGTACCAAAGCTGTGCATTTGTGTCCATTAACTGTAATACGCCACGGTCAACATAATTTCAAAAAAAACGTTTATTGATTGAGATAATGTAGTAACTCGTACCAAGAACTGGAACCCGCTTTCAGTCAAACTTGGAGGTTCTCTATCATCTCTGCTTAAGAAGGCATTAACTCATGAAGCTTATGTCAATTATTACAAAATCTTCCATCACAAATGGACAAAGAACTATACATATGTATGAGCGAGTAGATATATATCCATAATACTGAAGTGGATGGTACCTCTGACTTAAAAGTCCACGCTGGAAAATTTTCATCATCGAAGAGCTTATGTTTGTGGTCTTTCCAGCTTCACTGGAGCTTATAAGGTGCAGCAGAAAGCACTGGTTGCGACAGTCGCAAGTCATAAAAAGAGTTGCCAAAATTATATTCAGGCTGCAGATTGATCAAGACCGAAAGCAAAGCAGATTGTCTCACAACATATTATTACATACTCTGAACTCTCCCGGAAAATCAATGGACAAGAACTATTAACAAAATGCAAGTCATACCTCCCATTGTTCAACGGCATATGCCTCTAACTCCTCCAAGCTAGGAAGCCTCACGGTGATATTAGAAGACATTGGTTCCCTTGGTAAGACTCCACTACATTAATTGAACTCACATATTAAAATCCAAATTGTGCAATTACGAGACCGAGGATATGACAGATATTTCAGCATCATGTAGAAATATTACCACAACAAGTTACTGTATCAAGTGTAGCATCTTACAGGTCAACTGAGGGTCAATGTGTCAGGGACGAATTCTGAACTTTAGCCCAATTGTGAAATTTAGCAAGACAAATCACGATCATATAGGATGAATAAGATGGAACACACACACAGTGCGAAGATACTTATCCAACAACAACAATAATAATAACTATGCCTCAATCAATCAATCCCAAACTAGTTGCAGTCACCTATATTTAATTCTCTATATTTATTAAACTCTATTTGGGCCAACTTTATTCCAATATGCAATGCGTGAAGAAATGGATCTTGGCTTAACTCAACTCCAAAAGTTAGCTCATGAAGGGAGGATTTCCCAAGATAATACTACAGCACCACAACCCATTCCCTCAATCAATATGGGATTTAACAGTTGCCCAGGACAAGACAACCAGAGCTGGGTAACATAACATGGAGGCTCAACATTGAGAAACACAACAATAGGGATCATTGGGTCAGGCTCTGATACCATATAATGAAATTGCACTTTGAGCCTAATTCAATCCCAAAACTAGCTCATGAAGAGAGGATTCCCCAAGACCAAATAAGAACACCACAACTCGCTCCCTCAGTCAATGAGGGAATTAATACAATGGTTGTCCTTTAAGACAAATTAGAAAAAATTAATAATGGTTGCACACTATTGGAGTCAAATCTGTGAACACAAGGATAAAGCCTTGCGCTCTAATGACAGGAAGATACTTATCCATTCTGCAAATATTGTCAGCCTGCTTTAAAAAAATTGCAGTACATTCAAAGGACAGCAGCTCACCACAATTAGAGACAGATATTCGTTGATTTTGAATAATAAAAAATCTGAGACCTACTATAGTAATTTCAGTGCGGTGCACTTTGGTTTTCCAAAATTTTGATTAGGTTATTTTGGTTCAGGATTTTTTAGGCCCTTCCCAGTTGGGCTTCTGTGGGCCAAAACATAAGCCTCGGATTTTTTTTTAAAGCAACTTGCGTCATGGATTCAGCAAGATTTTGTAGTAAAGAACCAAACTACTTCTGATTCAAGTTGGGGAACTACACCTAGCAATGGAGCTACATATATGTGCCTGACTTTATGGAGTAAAACACTAAAAAGGATGCTTGAGATATTTTAAAAAGCAAAAAATTTCATATTAGTTTGGCAAGAAAATACTCTAAAGACTTCAAAAAATGCTCTCAATAGTTAGAACGAAAGCAAATTTTCAAATTTGATATTTCCATCTCCCAAATCAAAAATAAGAACAGCTTAGTTTAATATTTCGACAGAAGATATAGTAAAGTTTTCCAATTACATGCACTTTCAAAACCACATACATCATGACCAATTCTAAATAAATGAATAAGAAGAACACTAGACAGCTACAGTGGCAACTTGAATAAGATTTTTGTATTTAAAGATATCATCGACCATAGATGGAAAAGCTGTATTCCTTGTCTAAGACGTTACCACATTTGCAATACAAATTTAATGATATTTGAAAATCTATACAACATGCCCTACAAGCTACATTACTGCAGGCTCTATTACATCAATAAGCAAAAGAAAGTGGAATGTATAAACCTACAGGCTATATTACTACATCAAACATAAGCTAAATTACAGTATTACTTCATCTGCTGCTAATTTGCTTACCCCAAAACTGAAAATCGAACCAATTAACCAAATCATCAAAAACCAAAAGCGTCTGAAAAATTTAACACCAAAACTGAGAAAGCAAATTTTCTGGTTATACCTGAGTAATAACACTCCTAACCGCAGTTTTTGGTCCCTAATCCTCTAATGAATAAAAGAGGGTGAATCTTAAATCTATATCACAGATAGTTGCCTTCTTCCCAAATAACATGAAATATTTGAGAAACAAAAAAAAAGATGAAGAAGAATAACTGTTCTATACAACTAATGTGTTCAAAAAAACTGATTAGATGATTTATCAAACAGACCCACCCACCCCACCCCACCCCCTCACGGTGATGGAAACCAGAGTAAGCAGATGAACAAGCAAATATCAGTAACTCGACCAAGTAAGGACTCTAGCTTTCTCCCAAAATCTAACTTTGGAGTAAAAGAAACAACTTAAGAAATGCTTCATGAACCACAACAGGTGCTATCACGACTTTTTTTTAAAACCTAGAAATCCCCAAAGATCAGCAGCGCACAGTTCAAAACTCGGTGATTTCTCCAATTAAATACCAAGCTTTTGTTGAACCCGTAACATGCGCCTAACTCACATATCACGTGTTGCGCACTTACCACTTGACTAAAGCCTTGGGCAGGTGCCATCACATCTTGTGCTCGTCTATTTTGTTATTTGCTTTTTTTGCTCATGCATCTTTCTATAAATTGAATCATCTAGATCTAAATGCCAGACCTGTTAGAATTGATCTTTCTCCTTGAGACGGGGATTAATAGGCCTAGAATCTTGTGTCTACACACCGAATATCATTGGCTAGTACTTCTTCTAATTGTACATATATTTTCATTCTTTAAATCATCAGTCTTAGAAATGCCGGCCCACTTTGATCATTAACACCTATAAAGAAAAATAAAATATATAAGATAATGAAGCTTACCCATGGACCATATGCTTCTGAAGATTAAATTGAAATTTCGGGTTTAGTTGATAAGTGGCTTCCTTTTTCCTGTAAGAAAAAGAGAATGGCAACACTCGACAATCAAAATCTGACTAAAACAACATGCAAAGAAATTGTGAACCACCCTGACCAGGTTTTGTCATTCCAATAGTTGAGGCATGATTTCAACTACCTAAAACTTATATAATGCTTATAAAGAGCAAAAACTTAAAAGGATAAACAATAGAAAGAAAAGCAAGCATTGTCAGTTCAAGACATTCCCTTTGATCATGCTTGCTTATTTTGACCAAAGTTCTACTTTTGCTCAGGTGTCGTTATTTGAAGTGCTAGGTGAAAAACATGACAACCAGATAAAGATCAAGAAGAAAGGTAAATACAGTCAGACCTCTATATAACATCCGCCTCTAGCTGAGGAGGGAAATTTCTTCGACGAGCTGGGACATGGAAGTGAAAACCCTAAACTTGAAACTTTACCTTTCTTTGCTAGTTACTATCTAAGGAGAAAATCCGAAGCCAGTTCTCAATATATAACAACACTTCACTATAAAAATCAAGTGATTAGACTGAAGATGACATGCCTACAGCTTACTATTACCTATTGTCTCCTTTCCTTCGATTTTCAAATTGATTGGTTGTTGCTACTGGTATTCTTTACTGTATTTCCTTTTCCTATTTGTTTGGTATGTTTTACTTGAGCCGGAGTCTATCGTAATCAGCCTCTCTACTCTTATAAGATAGGGGTAAAGTTGCGTATATTTCATCCTCCCCAAACCCCACTTGTGAGATTTCAATGGATATGTTGTCGTTGTACTTAACTTTAAAAGCCATATTTTTCCGAAATCAATTTTTTAGGTTATATTTTATCTCTCCATAACAACATCATCCATCTGTATAATAGTACACTCTTCGTAAAATCATCCCTCTATAACAACTTTACTCAAATATTTTTTATGAAGACAACTTTACTCAAATATTAATTGATTCTAATTTACTATTTTCCCACTTTTGTTGCTAGTCATTTATTTTCCTAATAAAGAAAGTAATAAATGCTTTATTATAAAACCACATATAGAAATAGAATTTCTAAGTTAACTAATAACAGGTCTAGCAACAACAACAACAACTTACCCAGTGAAATCCCACAAGTGGGTCTGAGGAAGGTAGAATATACGCAGACCTTATTCCAACCTCGGGGAGATAGAAAGGTTGTTTCTAAAGGATTCTCGGCTCAAGTGCATCAAATCAAAGTAGTTATGAAAAGGGAAAACGGCAATGAAGAAAACATGGCAATAGAAAAAAGTCCAACATTTCACCAGATATTTTAAAATTTGAATACGTTACACCACTTTTGACAATGAATATTACATCGGTACATACTTTGATACTTAAATAAATTTCCATTGAAAGATCTGCTCATATTTGTATTCCATAAGACAAAAAATTTCCATCTCTCAAAATTTATTAATGATGTATAAGCATTCTTTAATTTTGAATTTAAAAAATATGAATATTTCTGAGATTTTTTAAATTTAAATAATGTTATTGCTTTTATAAAAATAAAAAAGTTAGATCTTTTACATCTTTTTTTGTCTATAACAACCAAATAAAATTTAAGTGTCAAACGTTGTAATAGGTGTATAATAGTTAGTCACTATAAAGCCAAAATATATCAGAACAAGCGAGGTTGTCATAGAGAGGTTTGACTAGAAATAAATTATGGTTAGGATGTAAAGACTAAAGTTTGTAGATTCTAGTAATCTGAGAACACAAAGCTGAATAAACTTATGTTTTCAGGCTCACTAGATCCCTTATTCTACTCCAATATTAGTTATAACTCCAACCTCCCTATGTTGCCTGAGAAGCATTGCAATTTCTAGCTAAGGCGCACGGAGAAAGTTTAACCATCACTTTCATAATTAAAATTGGAAGAAGCACCATTATTCAAGACAAGAAACTATAGTAGCTATCAAGAAAGAGAAGAATCTGCTCAATAACCTGTCAAATGTTTCCGTCATCACTCTCAGCTGTATCAATCTATCAATGGCAACTTTATGCTTTGAGAATCCATCTGGAAGCACCCACTCCTCCATCGACTTGGCTGAAATTGGTACGTCTATATACAACAATTGCAGCACATACTTCTTTGCTAAGGGAGGTAACGATCTAGCAGAAGAAATGAACAAATTAAGCACATAATATAGCATATTTTCAAAATAGCATCACCAAAAGAGACTTTTCCTTTTCATTTTTTTATTTTTTTCTTTTTCCTATTTTCAAATACTCTGCTCAGAGATGCACAACTAATCGTGAGCGGCATATATCTACAAATTTACATTGTATAAAAAGGTCTTCTAAAACTTATTTTGTTCGTTAGATCCATCATACTCAAAATATAATTTCTTTGTAAGCCGATATTCTATCAGGTCCATAATGACGAAAGACCCGCAGTTCATTTTCTTTAATAAGGATTCATAGCATTTTCCTTTTTTAATAATTGTAGAGTTTGCGCCAGCTTGCGCCCAGCTCGACTAATTCCACAGGATACGGGATACCTGCCACTTCCTACCAACAATAGGTACCAGATAACTCTATCCACTAAGGCTAGGATAGATGGAAAGAAATCCCAGAAAGGTTTTTATCTCGGCTGGGATTTAAATTTGAGACCTCATGGTTCTCACCCACTTCATTGACCACTAGACCACACTCTTGGGTGTTAGAATATTTCTTGACAGGTTACATAATATTTCCTTGCTATAGCTCGAGGTGAATATAGTATTTTTGGATAGTGGGTGCCAACTACTACTCTGAACTAACCAATCTCTTGCTCCAATGGATACAAAAAAGTATAAATACTTTCTATAAGAACATTCAACATTTTAAATTTGTGCTTGTGTATGTTTATACTTGAGTCAGCACCTGCTGCTGATTAACTGCATCCATCTACAGCTAAGCTTGAAGTTCATTTATCCAGAATTATAAGCTCAGAGACAAAGTAAACTTCTTTTGCATCCAAATTTACACAGTATATATCACGACAGACTAAACTGGTGAAATTACATCCATTTTTACTTGGAAAAAGTGATTTTGAGAAAAAAAGCACAAAAGATTAGCTAACTATGAAACCAAAGCTTGGCGCAAATATAAAAGGTTGTGCGACAATAAAAAGAAATTCTAAATTTCGATCAAAATTGGGGTTTTACAATACCTAAGAATGGCTTCACAGATAAAGGAGTTGTCGTAAAGCATGTCGAGTTTCACCGTAGGCAATGAAGCCACCATGTCCATGAAATTCCTGGCCACGATCTTCACTTGCGGCATTGTTCCCAATGTATGTTATAGATCAAATAAAGGTTTTCAATACTTCAATTTCTCAGCCTAGGGTTTAACTTTGCTGAATACTGATTCTTCCCGCGATTCATAAACATTTACAGAAACTGTAGATTATGTAGTAAACCCCCAGCAAGGCAGCACAGCGATGAAAAGCTCTTCTCCTCTTGCAATTTGGGCCAGAAACTTCTTGGACTTACTACACTATGCCAGTTCTGGATTTTGCACTTTGGAGGCCCAATATGAATTGGACCCCAATTGTCTTCTTTTTTCAATAAAATACTTGTATAACTATTATTTGACACGGTTCAATGATTTAAATGTCACAAATTCAAATAGTAAGAGTTATTTTGGGGTAAACTTCACAATTAGTTATTTTCATTCGTAAAATTGAAAAATAATCCTTATCATACTATTTTAAATTTCACGAGTGAAACTCCGACGTATTTTCATAAATTGAAATAGAAATTAAATTCCCTACTATTTTTCAAAATCTGAAATTCAAAGCTTCTCAAACCACTTGCTTTTAGGAAGCACGTTATTTTTCCATGCTTAAAGCCTTGAGATTTTCTTTTCTAATAAAAAATGTTATTTGGAATTAATATATATTAGTATCGAAAAATTTTTTAGTACTGTATTCACTTAATCTATTATAGCAAGTTGTCGGTTGTCCGTCGTATTTTCAGATAACTAATTTTATTTATTATAAAAAAGAATTTAAACTAAATTTTTTCACAGTGTAAATATCTTTTTAACTATGATAAAATATTAGTCATCATTTTTACATGTTATCAATCGATGCTTGTCATAAAAGATTTACTTGTATAGTTAGCTTGTAAATGCATAAAGCTTAAACTCTATGAGCAATTACGTATAGTTATCTTTTAGGCGGCGTACAAATTCTGTTTCGTTGTTGCATATAAGTTAAACTAAGGAAATATTACAAAAGATCAACACTTCCATATGCATAATGAAGCTACAAATATTAAAACTCCACTTTCACTCCATGGTATTCTGCTTTAGAACAAAACTTTGAACTAGAAGTAGTAATCCTAGTAGAATAAAGTATGTGTGCTATTCTTGCTCATTACAAAATCTGTTGCTGAAAATCTTCAACTGGCTTTAGGGGGTGGACTTGTTTTTATCAGCTGGGGAGGCTTGGAGGACCTGTTTGGTTGGATTTTATCTACTTCCTCAGGAGGGATATCAAACTGCATAAGCAAACAGTAATTATTGAGATAAAAATGAAACATGGAAATGCAGATTACAAGGCATTCTATGTTGAAGGACTTGATAGCATCCAATGAAACAGCATGTTAATAGGCGAACGTAAGATCTAGAGTCCAGTAAGGGTTCAAAATGAGCGTGATCTTATTTATATGTAACATACATTTTAAATTTCTTTGCGTATGTGTATATAGTTGTGTGCCTCTGACTGATAGGACATGAACTGCACAGGCATTAGACCATAAGAATTTGAAACATTTGCTAGTTATTTTTCTTCAAGATGATCTTATCACTCTCTTGTTCTTACTCTTCCTAGTTCTCACAAACAGAGTGGCAGCAAGGATTGAGAAAGTAACAGAACACTTAAAACACTATGCCAACACTTCCCATTAGCATGTTTCTCCTATTTATATATGTTTTTGGATTTTGATAGTAGTTTAAATAAGAGAAAACTGACCTTGAAACCACAACCAGCTACACAAGCGCGATGACAATCCTGCATCCATAAATGAACAGTAAATTCAGACTTACATCTGCAGGTAGGTACCTCTTAAACGCCAATCATATGTTCAATTGAAAATTGTACACCTAACAACATACCAGATAAGGCAAAATAATAAAGATGTAAAGCATATAACCAAGAATTCATGTTTTGTTTGACAGTTTTTCAGCACATTCAGACTGCCAATACACCAGATGAGTTGATGACCTTTTAGTAGAACACACGTTGACAACAAGTGTAAAAAGACTAACAAAATTCAAGGTGTTAAAATGAAGAGATGGTAAACCTCAGAGTAGCTAGCACAACCGGGGGCGCGATCAATATAAGCACTCCATTGTTGATTCTTCAGAACCGGACCCTTATAGCACATCTCATCGCATTGTTCCAAACCTGCACATACCTTTTCATTTCTATTCTACCTTAATTGATTAGAGAAGCATCAATGTTTCAAGTTCAGCAAAAGACATCTCTCAATTACTCTATTGGATAAACGTCTTAACAATATGCTTTACTACCATTTCAGAAATTTGAGGCTTGGTAATGTTCCTTGTTCACAACTAACTAATTGGTCCTGATTAAGCAATCACTCCTAAGAACATGATACATCTGCAACATTAGTAGCTTTATATTAACTGGTGCAAAATTTGCTACCAAGAGTTCTGTCTTTTTCACATGCAACATCGTTCCTCATAACAACTATCAGGAAGCAAAGTAAATAACACATGCAACTATGAAATATTCACCGGGCTGTTTTAGGAACTTACATTCCTCCCATGTATCGCCATCACCATCACACGCCTTTTTGCAAAAAACTCTCCCTACAAAAATTTACACACCATAAAATTTTGGTAGAGTTTCCTGTAATTTGAAGAACAAATGAAATGCATCATCTATGTAAGAGTGGAAGTATAGAAAATTGAGATAACAGCAGCAGTGTCAAGCTTAAGACAAGCCATTATTCTAACTTGCACCACAGGGGATGACATGCAACTAGCTTCATTCTAAGCTAGTGATTACACCAAATAAGACAAAGTATAAACTAGTGAAATTTAGAGAACGTCCAGTTTTAGATCGAGAACCCCAAACAATCTCAATAAAATGATAATATTATTAACAATTGAAATGAAATAAACTCGAGTGGAGCCAAATGGTTAGTGATGATCCATATAGCTGATCAATTAGCGACCTATAACTTTAGCACTATGTATCAAGCTTGACATTTTCAACGTGAATGAAGAAAGCAACAAGCAGTTACTATCCCAGGCTAGTTAGGTTCGCCTATATGCATTCTCTATATCAAGCCATCATATTCCATACTAAAATAATTGTCTTTTAATACAAATAACAAACTAGAGGCTCTCTAAATATCAAATGTACAATGAATTGAATTACCTTGCTATATATGAGTGATGTTACAAGTTCAAAACAACATATTCCCAGTCTCTTATGACTAAATCAAATTTCAATAACATTTCGACACGTGCGATACATGTAAAACTGGTATTTCATTTATTTTCTTTGATAATAACTAGCTAGGCATGCCCAATTGGAAATATTAACAGGAAAAAAAAAAGGAAATGAGACCTTTAAATTACAAGAGAATAAGATAGTGAATTTACAAGGAATTTGGGTGAGAGCAGAGAATTTATTGGTGCATTGCTTGTTACAAGGTGGTGCCCATTGCCGTGGATTCATTATTTCTCTCTCTCTTTGGTTATTTTGTTTCTCTGTATCAAATTTTCCCAGAAGTTTTTAATTAATGTGGAAGATGAAGATGCAGGAAAATTGGGGGGAACAATGGTTGATTCGGAAATTTAGGCGACTTTTATTGTTCTTGCTTTTAATTTATTTCCCATTAGTTTTGAGTACAGGTTATTTCATTCTCGGATTTAATGCCTGCATTAACTTATTGATGAAATATTAAATCTGTAATTTAACGTTTGCAATAACTTATAAATTTTTCTGCTATCGTCCAATATTCTTTAATTTGTTTCAAACAAAAATTTTAGATATGGTCTAGAAGGTCAATAAACTACACGAGAAATTAAAATAAAAGGTTATTTACTAAATACTTAACTATTTCAAAAAAAAAAAAAAGAACAACCTGCAAACATTCACTTTAATTTCTTACTGAAAGGGAAAATAGCTATTTCCGATTTTTTGAGTTACTGTTTTATTTCTGATTTTCATTCATGTGTTGTCTGAGTGAAAGTTGAACACATTTAACTTTCAATGGAGATAAATGTGCATGCACTTTCATCTGACCATTAATTAATAGCCAATTGGCAAAACTTCTGAAAAGTTTATTTGTTATTTTTTATTTTTGAAAAAAAAAAGAAGTTATTTTGAAGAGATAAGGTGTAGTAGATACTTTCAAATCTTTTCTTATTAATAGGACTCCCTCCTCCCACTGTTTCATTTAATTATTTGAATAAAATTTGATCACCAATTAAAAAATATGAATAATGTTTAATTAATATAATTTTATTAATTCTTTTGAAACATACAATAATATCACATTTTAAAATAACTTTAAATACTAAAAATAGAATTAAAAAAAATATAATCAATTATTTTTTAAATTTTAAAAATAATAAATATTTTAAAATGATTACTTTTATATATTTAATAATTAAAATAAAAGGGATAAAGTACTCTTTAGCAAAGGTGTTCGTTTGTCTTGAAAAGAATAGCTCGAAAAGATAAGCATTACTAGTGTCAATCATATCATTTCAGATACTAGATATTATTACATCAAAATCGAGAAATATACAAGAAAATAATTTTTATTAAATTAAATTAATTTAATATAAACATCCGAATAAATCTTTACCTAACATGTGACTACCTATTGGGGCAGGTGGTGATTACCCGTAGGTGGAGTGAGTGGAAAATTTGTCACCTACCAGGTGGGCCAGGATGTTATGCAATAAAAAAATGATAAAAACAACCCCTTATCTTTAAAATGTAAATTTAAAATAATTTCTTAAAATTAGCCAAATACATTTTTTTCATTAAAATTTAAAAATAAATATGTTTAACCATTCAGAAGCTTAATCAAAACAATAAACATGCTGCTAATTAAATTATGCTGGAGAATAATGGCAGTGGATAAGTTGGACGAAATGGGAGTTTGATGCCGCAGCATTATCATCAACAATGATTGGATACTGTAATAAATAATTTGTTTCACTCTCCTGGTTTTTTACTTTATTCTATTTACTAGTTTTACTATATTCTTTTCCATATTTACTCGTTTACTGTATTAAAAAATACAATTTATTATTTAATTTTTAGTTTATTTTTAATATATTTTTTAAGATATTAAATTTATTATATTTAAAAAATAAATATAATAAAATTGTCAATCTATTTATTACTTTTTAAAGTGAGAGTACATAGCTCAGTGGAGGACGAAATGCAGAAAGTGAGGTTGAGGTTGAGATGGTGCAGACATGTGCAAAGGAGATGCCTCGATGCCTAGTGCAGACGTGAGAGGTTGTTGAGGGATGGTTTCGAGAGAGATAGAGCTGGACCGAAGAAGCACTGAGGAGAGATGATTAGATAGGACATGACACAATTTCAACTTACCAAGGATATGATCCTAGATAAGAGGTTGTGGAGGACACGAATTAGGGTAGTGGGTTAGCAGGGAGTACAGTATTGTTTAGTAAATCCGCTCATACTAATAGTCTTAATAGTACTCCTATAGTATCTTCCCTGTAGAGGTCTGATATTATCTAACCTTATGTATCGTATTATTTTTACTTCAGATGATGTTTGAGGAAGTAGAGTATTGTTTAGCAAATCCGCCCATATTAGTAGTCGTAATTACTCCAATATTATCTTGTCCGTAGAGTTCTGATATTATCTATTGTTTCTTGAATTTTATGTATCGTACTACTTTTACTTCATATGATATTTGACATACTTTGTTGTATCCCCCCCCCCCCCCCTTTTTTTTTTTTTTCTGAATTGCTCTGGTTTATGGGTCCATCGGATTCTTTACCTTTGAGGTAAAGGTAAAGTCTGTTTACTCTTTACCTTCCTCAGACCCCACTTTGTGGAATTATACTGTGATTGTTATTGTAGAATAATTTTTTTAAAAATAATCAATAATAACCAGGGGTGGGCATAAATACCGAAAAATTTAAAAATTGGACCGAATCGAACTAATTTATTTTTTTTGGCTCGGTTTCGGTTCTTTTTTCTAAAATTTCGGTTATTTGATTTTAGAATTTCGGACTTTTGATTTTTCAGTTTAACCCAAATTTTATATATATTTTTTAAAAAGTAAAAAATAAAAAATAAAATTACAACTTAATTTCAAAAAAATAAAAATACTACACCCAACCCAAATCTCAAAACCTATTTAGAAAATTATTTATATAATTGACATAATTGCTTAAGTTTTTTTATAAATAACAAGTTTTATAATAATTTTAGCATGTTAAGAAAATTCTTACGATTACTAATATGCTTCGAAAGAAAGATGAAATATATAATATTTATTTAACAAGAAATTGGGGACCATTGATTATTGAAATCTTAAAAGACCCTTAATTTTTTGTTGGGTTAGTTATAAAGATATTAGGCATATGAGAAAATTTATTATCAAATGTTATGTCCGTACTACTAAATATAAATCAATTGATCCGCTATTATGGTTACTTAAAAAGTTAAAATTAAGCTTATTTGAATTAAACTTTAGAATTCAAACTTAAAATAATTTATTTTAAATTTAAAAAGATAAAACAACTCATTTTTAATTAAAAAAATAACTCATTTTGTAAGCAAAAAAATAGTCTATTAATTAGGTCCATAACAAAAAAAAAATCAATTTGAAAAAAATCAAACCGAATCGAATTAGTTTAATTTGGTGTCAGTATATTAAATCAAAAATCAAAAATTAAAAAAATCAAATCAATATTTTAAAAAATCAAAAATCGAAAAACCGAATATCACCCTAATAATAACCTTCTAAGTTATCATCACTTTATAAGTTTCCAGCTTAAATTATTAGATGTCCGTGTTACACTTAATTGTAACTTCTCTCTTAATTAAAATCGTCCTGTTAAATATGGAATAAAATATAAGATAACTTGCCAAAACAAACCTGAAAGATGAAAAAAAACTTTAAAATAATCTCACTTGATATAATGAATTTATGATAGTTAAAGGAGTTTTATAAACATTCAGCGGTTATATAAAATTCGCAGAATAGATATTTTTCTTCATTTTAAAATAAGTGACGTTTTGAGTTTTTGATTTTATTTCAAAATAAGTGATGTTTTACGTAATCAAGAAGATATTAATGATGTTCTTCCAATTTTACCCTTATTTAAGTAGAGAGAGTTTTACATAATCAAAAATATATTAAAGAGTTGAGTTACATATTTTTAAAGATATTTATTAGGGGTAAGTGGTTAAAATTACATTTTTCTATTTAGGAATGAAGAGTTTTCTTAAAAGGTGTGATCAAACATCACTTATTTTGAATGGAGGGAGTGGTTTAGAATTTTTTTAATCTGTTCACAGTTCACATTAAACGAGGAAACTAAAGTACAATGCAAATACAAATCTATCCAATCCAAATTGATAAAATATCGAGTAAATTTTATGGGCGGTCATTCAATTTCGTGTTTATTACTCAAAAGTTATTATTCTTTATTTTGTTACACAAAAATTATTTAACTTTGCTTCATATTTCACAAAAGTAACTTTCCCAAAATTTAGTTAAAATTTTACCAAAATGTGAGAGAAAATAAGAAAAAGATCCCTTATATTTAAGGTAGATATAAAATGGTCTCTTAAATATACTTTTTGAGCATTTTTGGTCAACTATTTTACTAAAAAATTACCTTTTTTATTTCATATATTTATCAAACTCTACCTAATAAATTTAACGAAAATTGAACAAAAAATAAAAATAAATAAAAAAATTAATAAAATCATTAAATCTATTTATCATTAATGTAAAATATTTACATTTTCGCTAATTTACCTTTTACCAATATACTGTTAGACGTTTTTTCTTTTCTTTTTAACATAATTTTATTTTTTTCATTCTATCTCTATATTTATTAAGTAAATAAATATAATTTTTAAACTGTTTATATAATAGTTTCTGTAAACATTAGTATCAACACATTGAATATTATTTTTAGTAAATAAAAGTCATACAAAATTTTAAAATAAATAAAGGTATTTATTATTAAATTAAAAAATCTAAAAAGTTTTGGAAGAGAGATTTTTTGGAGGGGCCGAAGATAGAACTGAAAAGTTTGTTAAAAAGTAAAAATGATGGCATGCTGAAAATTTTAAAAAATGTATACACAGTGTTTCACTTTTGATATTTCAATTATTTCATATATAAATTGATTCTCACTAAACCTTATTTTTACTAGGATTTATACAATCGATACCTTTAAATTTGTTTCCACGACAATAAAGAGAGGAAACACCTACTCTTTATTTTTATTGAGCAGTACCAAAAGAGCGAAAACTAATAAAACATGTTTATAAATTTAATTAAACAAAATAATATTAGTATGAAAAAATAAATTTAAGTTTATAATTTTTCATTAGTGATAAGTACGTTAAAGGAATTGTTATAAAAATAAAAATAGTCAAAGTAAAGTATGGTATCATATGTTATATGGAAGGTCAACGTTATTAAACGAAACTTGGGGAGATATCTATAAAATTATTGTGAAAGTAGCGTAAATTACACCTAAAAGTTACACAAAGTTCTATAATAAACTAAAAGAATTGAGAGTGCAAAGAAAACGCATCTAAATGTAAGTCCATATTAAATATGTTTTTCATAGTTCTATAAAATTAACTCAAGTATATAACGGAGACCAAATGTCCTCACGTCTGATAAGTTCAAAGTTTCAAAACTGCTCAAAAATATATTTAAGGGACCATTTTAAACCTACTTTTAAACACAAGGACTCATTTTAGGTAAAATTTTAATTAAATTTTATTAAAGTTATTTTTGTGAATGATGAATAAAATTAAATAATTTTTATGTAATACATTAAAAAAAGCGACCTTTGAGTAATAAACAGAAAGTTGAATGAAAATTTACTCTCAAATATCTGTGGTCCAAAAACTTTTTTAAAAATGTATTTTTCACATTATGAAGTTTGGTGGGGACAAACCACAAGCCAATTTAAGTGCTGACCATTAAGATTACCCCTAGGCCCTATATGAGGCTTTTGGGCCCCCACGGCTTCCACCTACCATAAACTTTTAACGTTTTGACCTTTTTCCTCCTCACAGCAAACCAAACACCAATCATTAAATCTTCATCTTCAAACTGCTTCTTCTCTTCGCAGTTCAAATCAAGATTCTTGATTCCCATAAACAGATGAGATTCAAAATTTCATATTATGTGAATCCAAGAGTGGAACTGAATATTTATCTTCATCTTCAATCTGATTCTTGTGCACTTCAATCAAGATTCTTGATTCCCATAAACATATTAGATTCATAATTTCATGTTATGTGAATCCAAGACTGAAACTTTCTTGTGTATTTATCTTCATCTTGTTGAGAAATCAAGATTCGAAGAGGGAAAGAGATAACAGAGAGAATATGGAACCACCACCAGCATCATCATCTGGGTTAAAGGCCAGAGTTTTGGATATTCCACTTCATGGGATTGGTTTTGAGTTTGTAGCAATCACACCTCACAAAATCACTGGTCGTCTTCCTGTGACAGAGAAGTGTTGCCAGCCATTTAAGGTGCTGCACGGTGGAGTTTCAGCTCTGATAGCTGAGTCTTTGGCAAGTATGGGAGCACACATGGCTTCCGGTTTTCGAAGAGTGGCTGGAGTTCATCTCAGCATCCACCATCTCAAGAGTGCTCATCTTGGGGACCTTGTTTTTGCTGAGGCTGCGCCTATCAATGTTGGCAAAACTATTCATGTCTGGGAGGTTTGCCTTTGGAAGATTGATCCATCTAATGAGGAAAACAAGACTTTGTTAGCATCATCAAGAGTTACTCTTAAGGCCAACATGTCTGTACCTGAAAATGCCAAAGATGCTGCTGTGAATCTCAAGAAATATGCTAAGTTATGATCAAGCTTGATCGAGTATGTTTGCAGCTTATTTGATTATAAGCAAAACTGTAGAGAGTAACAAGACAATAAATCAGAGTAAAGAGTGTTGGTTGTGCCATACATATTGTAAACCCCTTACTATTGTCTGTCCTGACCATTGTATTGAACACCCAAAAGAAGTGGAAACTACATTATCTGATAATTTCTTTGATTTGTGGCTCACATTGGATTTAACCCTATATGTTTCTCAAATTTTACTTGAAAAGATCATACTACTTCAGGCTAAATAAGTTGAAGGAAGATGAGAAAACTTCTGTTCACCACCCTACTGGCCGGCAGCATGCTTATTGCCTTAATCTACTACGGAGCATTTGCTGTGACCTCTCAACATAAGCACATTAAAATGCTCTCTCTATGGTTTCTGGAATAATAGCAAACTTTAAATCATATCTCTGATAAGCAAGCAGGTTGATCCATCCATCAATCAACTAACCCTTAGGCTCGTCCGGTTGGGGAAATAAGTTATCCTGGGATTGTTATCCCATCCTCAATGTAGGATAAAAATAATATTACAATACCGAGATAACTAATCTTGCGATTTTATTCCCCCAAGCGAACATGGGGTAAGCTCATCCCAAATTAATCCCATAATTAGTTATCCTTTATCCCTCTGATGCACATCCTTAATCTCATGCTAGTTGGGTCTATATAAATCCTCTATATCCGTTGTGTTATTCATTCAGAAACTAATTTATCTCTAAGCTAGTAGGTTAACAGATAGTTGGCCAAGTACCTCCCTGATGTCCAAGTCTGATGGAGGCAACTCTAGCATTGCACTCAGGTGACATTCAGTAACTGTGATTGGCAGATAAAAACAGCAACTCCAACACTACACTCAGGTGACATGCAGTAACAGTGATGACAGTTAAAAGCGCCAAAGTTACATGTATATATTTCACCAAGGGCTTAATAGCTCAATTTCATAACCATAATTCTTTGTTAGCACTTCATTAGCAATGAACACATCGTAAGGAATACAAGAGTGAGACTGCATCGTAACAATAATACCACTTCCATCTTGTTCCTTGAAATCACATTCATCTGAAACCAGATATGGAGGTTCATATCCTTCTCACTTAACACTAGATATGGCAGTGATCCAACACATACAAACCTCCAATAGCGCAGTTGCTTCTTTTTGTATTCATGTCTAACTATAGTCCATGCACCAAACATTATTCTTGAACAAATCTCCAACTACCTCAATACCGTGCTACAGTCTAAATCACCGAAGTTTAAGAGAGTATCTTAGATACTCACGCACAAATTCAGCAATCAAAATATATCATCAATTGTGGACAAGTTTTAATAATAATGACACCTCTGGAAAAATAGTTACCTGGTAAGAAGATGCTTTCTCTAGCAATTTGATTGACGTCGAGAAGAAGTCATTAAATCATTACTTGTTTGGTCACTTCATTGTCGCTTCACCAGTCGTATGCTGGTAATACCAACTCATCAAATTGGCAGCTTAAATGTAGCAGTCAAAGCATTGCAAAGGCACTTCAAACTTCAAAATCTGATCAAGTATTAAATCTCATTAATCTATGTGATGCAACATACATATATGCATCTCTTCTATCAGAAAACTGGAGGAGATCGTTGTATAGACACGTAGTTTAATCTGTTCAATCTACTTCCCAGGAAAAGATAGAACGCGAACTTTTCTTATAAGTTTATAATCATTTAAAGCAACAATTTATTTTTTAATCATAAAAACCAAAAAGATGGCCCGAGAAGTGGGATTCAAAGGCTCAACTGCTCAAGCATTTGCTACTCAGAACTTGCTTTCCTCATGATTCATTAGGAGACTTGTTTCTATATCTGTTAGGTTTGAATTTCTTGTTTCCTCTAATCCATATAACTGGGATTTCACAGGCTGAATGATGTTTCTTTAATGATGCAGAATTCCCATTGCACATCAGATAAACAGCAGAACAACTTCCCTTTTTCTGTGTCAATGTATAATTTTTGATAGTTTGGCATGTGCAGTAGCAGAGACTGTCTATTCATAGTCATACGCAGAATCCTTTTGGGATAATAACATAAAGCAACACAATTATGGTGCTTCTGAATTAGCATGCCACCTGAAGCCAAAAGATAAAAGAAAATAAATAGACCACCTCATCTTGTCAACTCCACCATGTAAGAACTATAAGATTTCCCCAAGAAAGCTTATTCTCACCCCCAAAACATTTTTTATCTCATTAACTGGTTAAAGTGCTCCTTATCCTTATCCATAAAAATGCACAAAACAAAAACAAAAAGTTGTTCCTCCATATCTCTTCATTAGTCATCAACTTGTATACTCTACAAGGATGACTGACGTAAAGAAATATACTTCATTCAATCAGTCATTACTTGCATTTTACATGTGAATAGCAATGCATAAATTTTTCCTTCTCAAATGTACTCAACCTCCCCCATACAATGTGATACATGTAACCATGATTATTTTCTTGTATGTCACCATTGAGCTTTTTAATACATAGTCTTTGGAGGGAAACTGTCACACCCCACCTTGGGAGGGGGGCATGACTGACACCTGGTGCCCTACTAAGACCTAACCTGCTAGACTGTTAAGCCTGGGCGCATCTGGCGCCTGGCTGGCTCTAACTCACATTTCTGGAAACAAAGGGCTATATAACGGCTGTAAATACAGCCCCCGGCCCATTGGCCTATAGCCTTCTGTACCTGTCTTGGCAGCTAACCAGAAATATAGTAACTCAGGGAAACCTATACGGGCCGACAAGGCCACCATGCTGTCTAGTTATCTGCTGCTTAATCAAAAAGCACAAAAAGAAGCTACGTGACCGGCAAGGTCACCACTACTGACAACTATGGCCTCACACGACCATCACAGAAGTAAGAAAGAGTAAAGACAACTATACAACTGCACGGCCCCACACGACCGGCTCATCTAACCACAGGGATTTCATACAGAATGCAAGCCTCTAGGAATAGTAATAGAACTGATCGGGACAGGGCCCCGACCTACCCATTCTATATACAACAAAAAGAACTGAACTACACCTCTGAAATTCAGCCTCCGGATGACTGGAGCTGAATACTCAACCGCTGACAGGGAGTCACGTAGAATCGCCTGCTCGTCTAGGAGTACCTGCAGGCAAGTAATGCAGCGCCCCACTGGGCGTCAGTACCACTGGTACTGAGTATGTAAAGCAACTGAAATAATATAACTGAAAACAACATCTGAAAGCAATAATATGACTGATGAAGCAGAAGTAGGAGGAATAACTTAACTGTCTGATGAAGTAGATCGTACCTGCTCTTACTGATACCGAAGGAAGTAGGAATCGTACCTGGAGGCGTATCATTCTACTACCAACCCACTCGCGTCTAATATAACATAGCATAGCATACATAACATAACACAGCACATACAAACCTTACCCGGCCCCCATAAGCCGGGAGGTACAATCAACACAGAATCTATGCCCCTACCCCGGTCATCCCATCTCCTATAGTGGCTGTAAGCATCCTGCCGGTCCCTGGGTATGCACTTGGGCTCGCTGAGCCCCTGACTATAACTGTATCTGAGTCCGAAGGACTCTAAATCAACACCCCGGGCGTACCCGCTCGACGGGGGTGTATAAGGGCCGACCAAGGCACAATATGGGGAAACTGGCATCCCATCTTCGTCCCCTTGCGGGACGGCATATCACTCCGTAGAGTGACGTATCCTCGTCCTCTGGCGGACGGGTCGATACAACCATTAACCCTGGGCGGTCAGGGATGCTAGGTAATCCAACCCCAATCAATACAACGGTCTCAACTAGTCATGCTGTCTATGTATCTCATAAGCCAAAACTAATAGGCGTAAGGTATTATATAAATCATGTACTGGGCTAATAATAGCAATCTGTAGGTGTCTGATACTTGCTGAGACAGGTAAGTATAAATATGAATATAATTCCCTGTCTAACTGTACTGGGGCAAAGGCTATACAAGCGGGTGTTTCTGCTGAAGGCTATGTTGTTCACTAGGTTTCTGTATTAACATGGTTTCCTATTTCTAACATGCTTTCTAAACCATATACAGTTACTATTCTATATCTGGAATGCTTTACTGATGCTGTACTACCTTGCGAGGTCTCAGCTAAACACAACAATATCTTGGCAGGGCATATTATATCACATACTGAATATACGGCCAATCTTAATCATTTATATTCGAATCTATATCATACGGATAGGTATCGTACACGTTACGGCCCAAAACTGCTCATATTGCACCAATGTTCAAAATAATACAATAATCAATTTCTGAACCTTCTACTGGTCTGTAAATTACTACGCTGCTTCAATGTTACTCAACTTGCCGAGGAAACTTAACTTTACATACCTTATCTTTGAATATTCGTCCGTCGGACGAGGCTCGGCCGGTACTTCTACTGTTTTCTCCCAACTGCATTCATAAATACGTCAATCAATACTAAATACAACGTTATTGTAAAGAGCAACGTTACTTTCGATTTAATTTGTAGCCTAAACTTAGGCTTATCGAAAGACGGTCAAAAACTCGCTATTTTTCAGCGGCCCAGAAGGGAGAAATATTTACTTCTCAACTAGGAACACATAGACATTAATTTAGAGCAATTCTACTTACTTTAGTTCGGCGGCTCGCCGATTCGTCGGCCGTATTTCGCGAAACTAATTCCGTAGAAATGCTCTCTGCTGCTAAATACCTTGGTATCTAGGATTAATTTGGGTTTGGGCAGCGTTTGGCAGCGTAATCAGACGAAAATATTTAATCTCCCTTCGTTTTCCCTCTGCTCACTACGATTCTGGAAATTTCACTAAGTAAATAATGACCTTAAACCGCAGTGGGGGCTTTATATACTTGGGCCTGGACAAGGGCAACGTGTCACGGAGCCATCGCGGAGGCCTCACCTCCGTGACACGCTGCCATCGCGGAGGGGCTCTGCCTCGGCTCCTCCCGCGATGGTTCGACGGGTTTCTCGTCCGATCTTTTCCCGGGCCTTTCCCTAGCACGTATGGCTTTCAAATATGCTTAACCAACGTGCGAATAGGTCATCTGAGTGCCGGGAATGCTACGGGGTATAACAGAAACCAACCAGAAGATTTTGGTAATCTTTTTGTGGCCTGTGCTGCATTACAAGGAGACATCATACTCCAATGCCATGATGTTCCATAGAGAATTTATCAACTTAGTTATCAACTGCTTCTTGGCAGGAGCGAGTTCCAACCAGTTTTTTCATTTCAGTCTTTTTATCTTCTAAAACCAACAATAAATGTTGGTCATGGAACATGATTGGAATTGCCCAAAGGCGTGAGGCAATTGAGTACCAACTTAATTTCTTGTTTCCAAGACAATTTTTAAAGTTTTGCCGCAATAAGTTTTTGAATCTTTTCTCCCTACTTATGTTACCATTACAAGGCTTACAGAATCACAATATTGTTGAATTGATAATGGATTAAATTATTAATTCATTCATTTATCTCTACTCTTTCAGGAAGAACATACACAATCATAAGAATAAATGGGGGATGAGATCTGGGAGTGACACAAAATTGAGGGAATATAGAAATGTGTTCAGTTACAAATACTTTATCTTTTTTTCTGGTTTCCGTTTGACCATAAAAAGAACTGTAGAAAAGCAGTTTGTAAGCCGGACAAAAATCAGCTTCTGAATTAAGGCTCTCCAGAACAGGCATGAATTTTTCCTTTGTTTCCCATCGTAGAGAGTATAAACACAAAAGGGAAACGAGAACCTATAGAGAAAGACTATTGCTACATTAATAGAGGCTACTACACTGCAACACCCGTAGCACCGGCTTTGCCCCATTGCACTGGAACGGCTACCCTACCATTTCGTCCAGCTCATCGCATCAATCCTTCATCCCAATGCCCACCTCCTCCACAACACAACCCCATTAAGATAACCATTGTCCATGGCGGCCTTACTATATCCCCATCAATTTCCTTGCTGTAACGTAATAATTGTTAGAAATTTCTCATTTCCTACAGCCTGTGTAGTAGCAACACAACTACAAGAAAGGTCATTTTTAGACAAAGTAGTCAGAACTTTTTAAATAAGATAAAGCATCTAAAATATGTCATATATCACAAAAACCATAAGCTCCTATAGAATATTCAAGGAGCTTTTAAATCCAAAAATTCATCCACATCAATTGCAAATCTGAGAGAAAACCAAAAAGATAAGTTCATCAAATATTAGTCCTTCAAAGAGGGAATAGGGGTGAAAACCCCTTCAAGATATCTCTGATTCCTTTCTCTCACTATGTCCACAGAATGAAGCCTGATTTAAGCCATATCTTTCCCAAGGGTTTCTTGACCTGCCACGCCAGCTATATATGCATCTTTGAGTGTAGCGAATTATTCAATGTACACCAGCAAATATCAAAGCATAAATCCCATATATCCTTAGCCACTGTGCAGTGTAGAAAAAGATGTTTGGACTCCTTTATCCCGTTTTGTACTTTCAACACCTATTGCACAGAATGACTCCTATCCTTTTATAAGTTATCCCGAGTCAGGCAAGCCTCACGCAAAGCCATTCAGCTAAAACAAGCTATTTTTTCAGAGATTTAGTTCTCCATACCAGCTTCCATAGCCAATCCTTAATTATATTTTCTTTATTAATCAAATTATGATACAAATGCTTAATGTGAACAGGCCTATTTAGTCTAGGGTCCATTTCATTTCGCCAATTCTCTCAGTGTGTCTAGCAATTTACTACTCAGTAATGCCATAAGGCTTTCCACCTCCAGTTTTGATAATTAAGTGACTATTTTCCATCTCCAACTGCTTATGCACTATGCAACTACAGATCAGCAATCAAAATGTATCAGGTCAGGGAATTCCTAGACTTCCCTATCCAAAGATCATGCCAGATGTTATCATCTCGCAGTTACCAAGCAGAATGTGGTTTGTATCCCTGATATGCGTCCAGGACCCGTATAAGGAGGAATATATTATACTAGTAACTCTGAGTGCCTATTTGGCATTTAGAATGTTCCTTCACAAGGCATCTTTGTTATTATTATATCTCCAAAGCAATCTAATAAGTAGACTTTTGTTGTCTTATTGCAAATTCCTTACTCCAAGTCCCCTTCTCTTTTAAGTTTTAAACCCTGTGTCAAGTAGAATTTTGTATTGCTCAGTGCTCACTGTTCCTTTCCTATAAGAAGTTTCTCCTTATTTTATCTGGCTGTTTCACCATATTAGATGGATAAGAAACAGAAATATAAGATGAGTGGGGAAACTATCAAACACACTGTTAATCAAAGTTACTCTGTCCCCCATAGAAAGGTATTTTCCAAATTGCCAATCTTTAGTCAAATCTATCAAATACCAAAGGTTTGTTGAGTTATGATAGGCTCCCAATGGAAATAAAGGTGTGGTGGAAATTTAACCAGTACTGCAACCAAGTATCTCTGCAGATTCTGAAAATTGATTACTGCATTAACAGGGTGCTAATATTAGGCCAAAAAGTCTATATTTCAAGTATATTATCGCCTCATGTTGATTATAGTTGTGTAGTTTATGTATTATTGGGATACTTTGAGCTTATTTGACAAAAGCAAATATTTGTGGCATCAGAAAATTATTACACTAACGTATATCATCTTTGATTTGCTAAGAGATCCAACTTATAGAAAACAAGGGACAATTGTTAATCATTTTGTGTCAGTTGAGCTAAAACCTCAACCAAATTTCACATTGTTGGCACCACATTCTCATTTATCAAGGTCAAATCCCCATTTTATATAATATCATGTTACAACAAAACTTGGTGGTTGAGAGGGAGAAAGCAAGATCAACTACATTTGGAGGTTGAAAATTAAGTACTCATAAACCATGCATGATCTTTCTAACTAAAATGAGCAACCCAACAACCTAACAAAGAATGGACAATTCAAATTCCACACCCACAACACTATACTTTCATACAGTAATGGAGCCAGAAATTCACACAAAGGGATTCAAAATATTACCAGTGTCACACCTAGATTTGAACTAGTGACCGAAGGCAAATTTTGAATCCATTTTACCACTACACTAGAATCTTTTGTTATGACAAGGGGATTCAACAGTACAATATATAACCAACAATCACGGTATTTAAGCAAAGAACAATTTTCCAGCAAAGGGGAATCAACTGAACCCCCTTGGCCCCCTTTAGCTCCAAAACTGCTTTCACTGATTGGGTTCAAATTCATCATCCATTAGAATATCATGTGTTTCAACTAAATCTTTGAGCTGAATGTAAAAAGGGAAAAAGAAGATAAGATCAACTAAATGATCATTTGGAAGTTGGATACATAATTGTAGGAAAAAGATGAAAATTAAATACTTATAAGCATAGTCTTTCTAACTAAAAAGGAAAAATCCCGGAACCTCACAAAAAAAAGAGGGGATTTTCTTCTATGATCTCCATCTCCATGATCAACACATAGATTGAGCAAAATCTAAAGTCAAAAAGTTTGGCGCTGTAAGATTATTAGACGAATATGTATCATCTTTTGATGTGCTAATTAAGTACTCAAAATTAAGAAACAAGACAAATTTGATGGTCACATTTGCCTCTCACCTAGCTAAATGAACTCATCAAAATTCCACATCAAATGAAATAAGCCAACACTACAATTTCTATACTCTAGGTCAATTTTTCAATTCTATACGATACCATGCTTCAACTAAATTTGGCAGATAAATAGAGGGAAAAAAAGAGGCAAGAACAGTAAAATCAAGATTCGGAAAAGTTTAAGTTTTTTTTTCTTTTTTTCCCAAGAATTTAGAACACACCTGGATTTGAATATATTTATGGTATCTCAGGCCTGCCTTTCTTTGCCTCCAACCAAAGTGCAAATTTCTGCTACTGTGATGAACCCTCTGGAAACAAGTTTGAATGTGTGGAGACCAGGAAAGAGACAACAACATTAGTTGGTTTTTCTCCCCGCTGTTTTGTTTTGTTTCTTGTTTTCTTGTCATCAAGGCCCAGGTGTTATGTTTGGAATATCGCTGTTTAAAAAATGGTCGAAAATTACAAATTATTTAATATTTAGCCATGTTAAGATTAATTTCAGATATATGGGAATAAAACTGGATATTTTGTAAAGTATGAAATTCAAGACATACATACAGGTCTCAACAAAGCCATCTAACTTCAATTTGAACAAAACTCGATTTTAAATATTTGGTTTGTAGAGTCCAACTCATATCTAAATATATGAAGTTTGCATAATTTAGATTTAAAATTTAAAACCACTGAAATTTGATTTTACTATTCCACATCACATCCATGAATTTTATAAATAAAAGCATATGACAATATTAAATAAAACAATTTTAGCATGCTTAGAAATGTTTTTATAATATCTTCTTTAGGTACTATTAATATATGATTTTGCTATTACAATCCACTAAAGAGGAAAAGGAGGAGGAATATTTACACTTTAAATTTAGATATTCTTATGTAAATACAATTTTTAAAAATGATAATTATAAAAACTATAACTATTTTAAAAAAATTATATAAATACAAATTATTTAAAATTTTATCTTTTTAATTATATTTTATACAACTTTTACTTTCCTAAAATATATATTCTAATTAAATATAAAGAAAAGATTATATACATGATATAAGAATTCAAATACACAAAATCTCATAAAACTCTCTATCTTCTCCTCTTTTTTCCCCCCAGAATTTTCAAGAATATTATCTTCTCCATATTTGTTCTTTCAAAAATACCAAAAAAATCCCTCTTTTTTTTTAATATATGTTTTTTCAAAAAATCCCAAAAATCTATCTCTCTTCTCCATATTTGTTTTTTCAATAATTCTTCTTTCTTCTCCATATTTATTTTTTAAAAAATTCCAAGAATCGCCCTCTCTTCTCTATTTTTATTTGCTTTTTCAAGAATCCCTCTCTTCTCCATTTTATTTTTTCAAAAATTTCAAGAATCTCTCTACCATCACTATTGTATATTTTAAGAAACTCAATGTAAATTTAAGTTTGATATATAGTATACAATATATAAATAATATATGTATAATGTATTTGCTTCTTCAATACATATTTTTAGAAACTCAACGTAAATATAAATTTAGTATATAGTATATAATATACAAATAATATATGCATAATGTATTTACTTCTTCAATATACTTAATATATGAATACAATAATATATGCTCAAATATAAGTATATATAAATAACAGATAATACTTGTTCTATAATATATATAAGATAAAGTTATATAGAATATAATAGTTAATATATCCATAATATTATAAGGTATACATCGTACATTATAGATATAAATATATGCAAATAACATATAATACTTATATATAATATACATAATAATAATATTATATATCGTATATATTAGTTAATATATAAAAAAATAATATTATATAAGGTATATATTGTACATTAGTATAATATTTGCAGGATTTAATATTAATATTTGCTTATTAAAAGGTAAGAAAAAAGAATTAGTACGGAATGATTTTATCAAATATTAAATATTTTTCATATTTAGTTTACCTAATTTATGAAAGAATAACGAGTTATCTCATTTATAGAAATAATATCATATTTAAAATATTTATCTCTTTATTTATTTATAAGGGATATGTTGTATATTATGTAATTTAAGAAATAGTTGTAACTTTTATAATTATCATTTTAAAAATTTATATGTACGTAGCATCTCTTTAGTTTTAAGGATACATTTGAACTTTGTAGAGGTCATAATACCCCCTTATTCTTGTTTAGTATGTCTTTATCGCCACCTTATGAGCCTAGATGGCATGTAGCGAGTGAGATAAGTAAAACAAATAAAATTTAGTATTTGATGTTACACCCCGTAAAATATTAATGGTTAGTGAGCGTACGCGTGGGTTGTGTCGAGTAAAGAGAGCTTGACGCGTGTAGAAAAGCCCCGGAAATAGGGTCGGACGAGGCCAGGCTGCAAGGGGTCAGCGCGACCCGCCAGCCTGCCTGCATGCTGGGCAGCGCGGCGCGGCAGGTAGGCCAGTGCATGGAGGGGCGCGACGTGGGGCTGGTAGGCGCGTTGGGCAGCGCGGGGCGCCACCCCCTGCCACTGCCCATGTATATATAGAGAGGCCTTGCTCATTTTATTCATTTCACAAAGTAAAACCCATGACTTAACTAGAGGGAGCATGCAAAGTTTCATGAATTTTCATCAAATTACTATACCAAATATCGTCCAAACACAAATTAACTTTGGGTAACGAGTTCTAGGCCTACGGGAAGCATTACTGTGGAGTTATTTCTCGAAAATTTGCTCGGCATACTGGAACTCCACCGAGTAAAAGTTGTCAGAATTGCTCCAAATTGAATCCTAAACGGCATTAGGTAAGCACTTCTCCCTTCTGAACTTTCGGGATATTGTAGGTTTTCGGCCGAGTTATTTGAAATTGAATTATAGTTAATATTGTTATCGAAAGTTATCGTTATTTGTTGAATATAACATTGAAATTAGTCTTATTCTCTCAGTATAAGAGCTGCATTGGATAGAACCGACGGTTACAAGTTGAAACTCCCCGGTTAAACGAAAGTCGACACTCGAGGTATGTTAAGCCTATCCTTTCGGCAAGTTATGTTCCTTGTAAAGTTAGTACGACTTGTGTATCTATAATACTTCAGAGTAAACCTATTATAGTCAGTTGTTATGAATAGAACAGAGGCGATAGTGATGACATAGTAACCCTCATCAGAGTTAACCCTAACTAGATTGATTTTTCCTTACGACGATGGGTTGTAGGATGTTGTTGCTTATCGGACCATGCTTGTAGGGGCAGTATGAGGTCCGAAGGACCAGATGGATGCCGCGAGGGCCGTATTGAGTTACACCAGATAGAGGTCGTAAGGGTCGTACCCAGTTACAACAGTTGTATTATGATCCATAGTCGAGCCAATGCTCGGGATCCAGTTGCAGCAGTTACATTATGATCCCTAGTCGAGCCAAGGCTCGGGATCCAACTACAGCAGTCACATTATGACCCATAGTCAAGCCAAGGCTCAGGGTCCAGTTACCTAACCCAGACAACTCAGACACAGACACAGCTACAGGTGTCTATCCGGCTTGAATACAATTTTAGCGAATGAGTAATTTTGAGTACAGTATGCTTACGAACCTTTAGTAATTAGACAACATGAGTGTGCATTATTTGTACTTGTCGGGGTTTATGGGGCCCCAGGTAGGTTATTCTGTGTTGTTTGTACCTTTCAGGCTTATGGGAGCCCGGTTAGGTTCTTATTTGTATATATATATATATATATATATATATATATATATATAGATATAGATATAGATATACTTGTTAGTTAGATATTTCAGATGGTGAGATCATTCGGGTTAAACTCTTACCCTTCTTCATGATTACTTCAGTTTTATCAGCTTTCATTCAGTTATCATTTTACCGCCTTACATATTCGATACATATTGTACTGACGCCCATCCTTGAGGCGCTGCATTACTTCCCTGCAGATGCGGATAGACGCGGTTCGGGACCTTCTTAATCATCAGCCGGAGCTAGTAGTGCATTCAGCTCATTTCTTCCAGAGTTGATAGTTAATGTTACACCCCGTAAATTCCCGGCATATAGATGGCCTAATCGCGTGTTGGTTAAGAGTATTTGGAAAACCATACATGCTAGAAAAAGGACCGGGGAAAGATCGGCCAGCGCCAAGTCGGCGCGTCGCAAGGCAAAATGCGACTTATAAATCGCATTCCAAGAATGCGACTTATAAATCGCATTCCAGAAATGCGTTTACAGTGTCTATTATATAAGCCCCTCCACTTCGGTTTTAAAGTTGCAATTCTTATAATTTCCAGCTAAAACAAAGAGATAATCAAAGAGGAAGAGGAACGAAGGTTTCTTGATAATTTCCGTCTGATTACGCCTTCAAACGCGGTCTAAACTCAAATTAACCTCAGGTACCGAGGTATTTAGCAGCAGGGAGCATTCCTACGGATTTTGTTTCGCGAAATACGGCCGACGAATCGTCGTGCTACCGGGCTAAGATAAGTGGAATTGCTCCAAACTAGTGTCTATGTGCTCCTAACTGTGAAGTGAATACTTCTCCCTTCTGGACTTCTGAAAAATAGCAAGTTTTCGACCGTCGTTCGATAAGCCTAAGTTTAGGCTATAATTTTATCGAAAGTGATGTTGTTCTTCAGAATAAGGTTATATTTAGTACTAATTGACGTATATATGAATGCAGTTGGGAGAAATAGCTGGAGTACTGACTGAGCCTCGTCCGACAGTCGAGTAACTCGAGGTTAAGGTATGTAAAGCTAGTTCCTTCGGCAAGTTAGTAGCTTTAGCCTTGTATAGTACAATAAACTCCATAGTAGAATTCCCGGAAGTTGAATGTTAAGTATTGTGCAAGTTCAGTAAACCTAGTTTGCGTTGTGATATCATATTCAATCTGAAAGTTAGAAAGGCATGCGCCCAAGGGCAAGTTAGTAGTTCAAATTCAGTACAGCCTATTATGTGGATAGCAAGCATGTTGTAGAATAAAAAGGAACAGATTTGCGTAATAAAAGTTAGTAAAGAAAGATCAGATAGACAGATAGTTATGGCTACAGACTAGCCATTCAGACAGACAGTATCTTGGCTACAGATTAGCCATACAGTTAAACAGAGATTTCAGAATCAGTATAATCAGTAAAGAATCAGTTCAGTATAGAAACAAATCAGAATAAGAAGTTAGATTCCAGATAGTCTTTTCAGTTATACATGCTTGCTATTTCTGTGTGCTATTTGTTTGTTGAGACTTGTTGTGGCATGTGGGCACCCTTTTAGCATCCCCACCGCCCCTGGGTTATAGCTGTGTCGATACCAGATTCAGATACCGCCACCAGCTGGGCGATGCCGTCCGCCTAGAGGACGATGATGGCCGACCACCATGATAATACGGTCCAGACCACCCTGCTTGCAGGGGTAGTTCAGTTTACTCTGCGCAGAGCCAGTCCACCCTGTTTACAGGGGCAGAACACTCTGTGGCGCTTGTGGCCGGGGGCAGTTTCAGATACAGATTTTTATAAAATCACCCTGTTGCGTGCTTGCACCCAGGGGCAGTTTTTATTACACACCCCGCGTGCACCTGCGCCCAGAGGTAGGAGTCTTCGGACTCAGACACAGTTAATTGTCAGAGGCCAAGGCCTGAGCTATGTACCCAAGGGGACCGGTAGGAGGAGCTCACAGTTATCAGATGAGTGGAGTGACTTATTTTTGGTTGGTTTAGACCTGGGTAGGGGTAAATAGATTGTGTGTTGGTTGGCACCTTCCGGCTTATGGGGGTCGGTCAGGTATTGTGTGTATTATTATGTATACCTCTATGTGCTATTAGATACTGATAGATAGTGGGACGACACGGCATCAGTTACGCTCAGTTTAGTTATGGAATAAATAAACTCTCTATCACACCCCACCTTGGGGGGTATGACGGGCACCTGGTGCCTGCTAGACTCTGGGCTGCTAAACGGTCCAGCCTGAGCATAGCTGATACTTTGGCTGACTCTGGCTCTATTTCAAGAAACGAACCGGCTATATAGCGGCTGTAAATACAGTCCCTGGCCGATTAGGCCTATAGCCACCTGCAATGCACAACAGCTAACCAGAACAACGACACTATAATCTGAAGCAACTGCTATTCACATTTGTGACCGACGAGGTCACTAACTATAACCAGAAGAAGGCCCCACACGGCCAACATCAACAACTAAACACATATATACATGCACGGCCCCACACGACCGGATCCACCACCACAGGAAACATCAGACTGCAAGCCTCTAGGAAGTAATAATAGAATGGTCGGGATAGGGCCCCGACCTACCCATACTGTAATCAAAAGGGAAATAGAAGCAACCTTCGACTGTCTAGCTCCAGAGGATAGGAGCTGACAACTCAGCTGACTGGATCACGAGGGATCGACTCCTCGTCTATGTGTACCTGCAGGCAAGAAGTGCAGCGCCCCCTACGGGCGTCAGTACCACAGATACCGAGCATGTAAAGAAAACTTAAATATACAACTGAAATGGGTAGCAACAATAACATGACATATAAGCAGGAAGTAGCTGAGTCTATCTGGCTGAGGATAACTGGGGAGAGTTTACCTATTCTGTAACTAAACTGGGCGTACCTGACGACGTGTCGTCTTACTGCCTATCAGTATCTAATAGCACATACAGATATACATATAAATATACATAATACCTAACCGACCCCCATAAGCCGGAAGGTGCCAACCAACAGAACAATCTATTTACCCCTACCCGGGTCTAAACCAACCAAAAATAAGTCACTCCACTCATTTGATAACTGTGAGCTCCTCCTACCGACCCCCTTGGGTACGCAGCTCAGGCCTTGGCCTCTGACAATAAACTGTGTCTGAGTCCGGAGACTCCTGCCTCTGGGCGCAAGCGCTCAACGGGGTAATCTGCTGCTGTATCTGTGACTGAAACTGGCCCTGGGTGTAAGCACGCAACAGGGTAATTTTATAAAAATCTGTATCTGAAACTGCCCCCGGCCAAAAGCGCACACAAAGTAATCTGCCCCTGTAAACAGGGTAATCTGGCTCTGCACAGAGTAAACTGAACTGCCCCTGCAAGCAGGGTAATCTGGACCGTATTATTATGGTGGTCGGCCATCATCGTCCTCTAGGCGGACAGCATCGCCCAGCTGGTGGCGGTATCTGAATTTGATATCGACACAGCTATAACCCAGGGGCGGCGGGGATGCTAAAGGACACCCACATGCCATAACAAGTCTCAACATGCAAAACACATACACAACAAGCATGCTCAAATGAAAAATACTAATCCTATTCTCTTCTTTTATTTCAAGGCCAGTCCGTATTAAACAACTGATGTTATATCCTACTTTACACTGTTTCTAATTGCTGGACTAACTGCTACCTGACCCTTATCTGTTTATCTGATTATTGTTATCCGTGATCTGAAGCTATATCAGTTTCTAGAGCCATATCTATTTCTGGAGCTACATCTGTATCTGGAGCTATTTCTATATCTGATTACTGATCTGATTACATCTGGATATAACTCAATAACATAGAACATGCCATCTATAACTGGATATAGCTCAATAACATAAGATGTGCCATCTGTTACCGGATACAGTCTCAACAAATGTAATATATACTATCTGTAATCTTGCTAATTCATTATACTACTTTCACAACTTCCATTCTAGGTATTACGTAAGAACATGCTGAGCTACTAGCTGATACCACATTACTATCTAAAATCATCTGACTATCCGTTATTCTGATTATCGCATGCTACGTAATGATATACTAGCATGCTTGCTGGAAATTGTACTAAAATCATTCCTGTACGCTGGGTATCTGTCAATATCTTTTATTCTATTTATTTTCTAGACTGTATTTCCTGGCTTGCCGAAAGAATAGCTTTATATACCTGGTTTCTGAGTACCTGACTGCCCGATGTGATTCCGTCGGTACTTCTGTTGTTCCTCCCAACTACATTCATATACATGTCAACTAGAACCAAATACACAAATATTCTGAAAGAAAACGTCACTTTCGATATATTTATAATCTAAACTTTGGCTTATCGAAAGACGGTCAAAAACTCGCTATTTCTCGAAAGTCCAGAAGGGAGAAATATTCACTTTAAGGCTAGGAGTATATTGACACTAATTTGGAGCAATTCCACTTACCTTAGTTCGGTAGCACGACGATTCGCCGGCCGAATTTCGCGAAACTAAATCCGTAGGAATGCTCCTCACTGCTTAATACCTCGGTATCTGGAGTTAATTTGAGTTTGGTCCGCGTTTGACGGCGTACTCGAAAGGAAATTGCAATGGAATCTTCGTCCTATCTATTTTTCCCTCGATTTCTCTAGAAATTATATGAAATATAACATTTAAACCGAAGTGGAGGGCTTATATAGTTGGGCCTGGACAGGGTCAACGTGTCACGGAGCCAACGCGGAGGCTCCACCTCCGTGACACGTTGCCATCACGGAGGGGCTTTGCCCCGGCTCCTTCCGCGATGGTTCGACAGGTTTCTCATCTGGTCTTTTTCCGGGCCTTTTTCCAGCATGTATGGCTTTCAAATATTCTTAACCAACATGAAAATAGACCATCTATGTGTTGGAAATTTTACGGGGTATAACACTCTCCCCAGTTATTCATAGCTAGATAGACTCATCTACTTTCTGCTTATATGTCATGTTACTATTGTTATCCATTTCAGTTGTGTATTTCAGTTGCTTTACATGCTCAGTACCTGCGGTACTGACGCCCAGTGGGGCGCTGCATTACTTGCCTGCTGGTACTCATAGACGAGGAGGCGATCCCTCGTGATTCCAGTCAGCTATTTAGTATTCAGCTCCTGTCATCCGGAGCCTGAATTCCAGAGGTGTATTTCGTTTTCTTTTGTTGTACAGTACGGGTAGATCGGGGCCCTGTCCCGATCATTTCTATTGTTATTCCTAGAGGCTTGCAGTCTGTATATATTTCCCTGTGGTCAGTCGAGCCGGTCGTATGAGGCCGTGCAGCTTGTTATAGTTATTTGTTATTTCTATTCCTGTTGGCCGTGTGTGGCCATAACCAGTCAGTAGTGATGACCTTGCCGGTTACGTAATTATTTAGCGTGCCATTGTTAAGTTACGGAGAACTAGACAGCATGGTGGCCTTGCCGGCCCGCATAGGTTCCCTTGACAGTAGTATGTTTCTGGTTAGCTGTTTTTCAGGTACAGGTGGCTATAGGCCTGTTGGCCGGGGGCTGTGTTTACAGCCGTTATATAGCCCTTTGTTTCCAGGAATTTGAGTTAGAGCCAGCCAGGCACCAGATGTGCTTTGGCTCACCAGATAGCAGTCTAGGTCCTCCTAGGGCACCAGGTGCCAGTCATACCTCCCGGGGCGGGGCGTGACAGTTTGTTCTTTTGTGGTACAGTTTACGAGTAGGTCAGGGCTCTGTCTCGACCATTATTCCACTCTTAGAGGCTTGCAGGCTGCAGATTACCAGTTATTAGTTTTGTTGTTGGCCATGTGGGGTCCACTCATGTTTTATTTCATGTGATGATCGTGCGGGGCCTAGTTAGCTATCAGTTAGCAGCCTTGTTGGCTATAACATAGTTGTAGTTTCCTGTTTCCATTTAAGCTATAACTAGACAACATGCTGGTCTTGTCTGCCCGCATATGATCCCTGTTATTGCGTTGCTATTGGTTAGCTGTCTTCTTTTACAGGTGGCCTTGTCGGCTAGAGGTTGTATTTACAACCGAGATATAACTTGTCGTTTTCTTGAACTAAGTTGCAGGTGTGCACCATAAATGTATAAGCCTAGTCATGTTAGTTCAGATCCCAGTGTAGCACTAAGTGTCAGTCATGCCTCCCAAGATGGGGCATGACATATTTAATTAAAAATACCATTTTTTTCCTTTATTTATTTATTTCATTTTACTTTTTAAATTTTTTTCTTTTTCTTTATTTCTTTGTCAAGACCTAGCTACCACACACATTTTCTGCCATTTTCCCCTAATTTTCTTGCTTCTCTTTTTTACCTTTTCTTCCTTCTCCTCGTTTCTTACAAAAAAAAAAAAAAGAAGAAGAATCTGCGAACCTTTTCTCTAATCATCATTGTTCTCTGTTTTTCTTTTTTGACTTTGTTATGAAATTATTTAGTAGATTAATTAAAGAATTTCCATCCAACATTTCTAAATTAAAGAGTACTATAACTCCATCTTAATGAAATTTCAATGCTTTATTTTTGTCATGGGGTAAGGTGTTAGTGATAGTGATTTTGGGGTGATTTCTAATTTTTAAATTTTATTTTAACAACGATTTGGTGGTAGATACAATGAGAAAGGTGTTGTAATAGTTGTGATGATGATAACTATATCGGAGGATCGTCGACGACGAAAAGTAAATGATTGAGTTATAGATATATAATGAAAATTAAAGAAGAAGGAAGAACATGGAGGGGGTGGAGTGTGGAATGTAAAGTAGTTTATGCTAAAAATTTAAAAGTAAGAAAGACAAAAATAAATTAAAAAGTAAGAAGAAAAAAAGAAAAAGGAAAAAGAAAAAAAAGTTAAATTAAAATTAACACGTGTCGTGATTAACACTTTATAAAATTAAAGCTAATTTTTAAAAAATATAATAATATCAATTTAATATTATTTAAAATAATAAAATCCCCCTAAAATTTAAAATATCTCTTTAAAATTATTTTTATGTATTCTCTCTTAGGAAAGACTAGGATAACCTGAATGACACATGTAAAATAGGCTACTTCATTATCATTAAAATATGAGAAAAATTGAAGTCTTTTTTTTTTTTTATTTTGTTTCAGCTGATCTATTGAATTTCAATCATATATGTCTGAAGTTAGGACATGTATATAGGGATTCATATCAAAATATTAAAAGTCTGACTTTGCTAATGACATAAGTAAAAAATGTTTAAACTTTGATCTTTTTAAGATTACAACTTCAGTAAAAAAGGTCTTGATAAATCATTATATGATTATATAATTTTGATATGATATATTATAATATTCCACACTATATCATATTAAAAATATCATAAATAATGTATAAATTTGTAGTACAATATACTTTTTGAGATCTTATTACTTTCATTATTTTCAAGTATTTAAAATTTTTATGACATTTCATGAAATACTATATTATAAATTATTTAAGAGCACGTTACCTTTTTATTGTTGCTCATTTTGACAATTAGTTGGGGGTATTGCAAAACTCCCATCCCAATTCCCAACTAGTGGGAAGATTCGGCCTCTTAAAAATTTCTTAATTACTCTCTCCGTTTTAAAATAAATAGTATTTTTATTTAAATATATATTTTTTAAAAAAAAATTTATTTTCAGGAAGTAAAATATATTTTTAATCACTTGCCTCCAAAAAATATCTTTATTATTTTCTTGAATATGTCAAATTCTCTTCACTTAAATAAGTGTAAAATTGAAAGAACATTATTAATGTCTTTTTTATCATGTAAAACACCACTTATTTTGAGACAAAATCAAAAAATTAGAACACCACTTATTTTAAAACGGAAAAAGTATATATTCTCCACTCGGCCGGGCCTAAGAAGAACCACGAGAATTTACTAGTATCTTCTTGTCCAACTCTTTCTTAATTATTGATTATCACATGTTCGATATGGAAAAAGTATCTTTTATAAAAATTATTTTATAAAATTATAAGTAAAACTTTTATTTATCTATTTTGTATTTAATATGTGAGCAATAAATATTATTTTAAAAAAAATAAATTGAGTGTAACAAGTGAATTTTTAAAATTTTTTTTTTCTTCGCACCGAATGCACCTTACATTTCACAAAACTAATTATATAAAACAACTGTGGTTTTGTTAAACGAATCAACAACTCGTTTTTGTTAATTTCTACCAAAAATTGTGGTTTTCTTATTTCACCAATCTAATGAATTTTCATCAATAAAACAAACATGAAAATTTGGCTTTTTGAGGAGAACAAAACAAACAACTTTTCACATTATATGTTGGAAATACTATTTGCCAGTTTTAGTGACCCAATAAAAGCACTTTCTATTGTTTGTGTGGTCACACATTTCTTTTCTCTGCCTTAGCTAGTTTCGTGTTCTACTTTGTTTTCTCAATGTCACAATTTGTCCACTAAACATCAAAATTATTATGCATGTCATTCAAATTTAAGTTTTGTTTTGTTCATTTAGACTATTAAAAGAAAAGATTCAAATTTATACTCAATGTTGTATTTGATAAAATATTAATGACATAAGTAGACATTTAAATTTGATCTCAATTGGTAATTAAACACTCAAACTTTGAGAGTGCACATCTAGGCACCTCAACTTGTATTCATTGTGTCAGTTGAATACTCCAACTTACAAAAATACAAAATGATCATCTAGACATTTTCAAAATTTATGTGCCACGTCAGCATCGTGTGTCTATGAGACATAATAAAAACTAGTTGAAATGTTTAGTTGTCAGTTGAGACCAAGTTGAGGTGTTTAGATGTGCACTCTCAAAGTTTGAATGTTAAATTGCCAGTTGAAGTTAAATTTAAATATCTATTTATGTATTATGTCAGTTTGATGCATAAATATGCATAATAGAGATCAAAATCTGATCTCATATGAAAAAGAAAAAACATATTTATTGAAAGATTCACAGTATTATTACTTAGAAGATTATATTATTTATGAATCATGATGCATTTTAGTCTTATTAGCTTTTTTTTCTACCATTCTAAAGTAGTGCAAAGGGTCAAAGATACTTTTCACAAAGCGTACTTTTCAAATGTGAATTACTAATTAATTAATGAATCTTCAATGAATCTTCCAGAAGATAAGGAGGAAAAGGGGCCCACAAATAGGATCTAATGCAATCAATTAAGGAAAAAAGAAAAGAAAAGGAAAAGGAAGATACTCCAAAAAGTTCACATGGACCCCACTGGTGGGAATCTCTTGATAACCTTCACCATCAAAATTGGTCACTTGTTTGTTGGAATTTTCTATTCTCTACTAATCACTCCAAACAACAACTTGTTGAACAGAAAAGAAAAAACTTACAATGTAAATTAATTTTTATTTTTATTTATTTTGTTATAATCACAACGTTCAAATCTATTTTTAAATATCAGATAATTTTATTCGTCAAATTAAAATAAATAAAAAGAAATAACCTAAATTTTTTATCTCTATTGAATTAAATATTAGATTTCATGATTCTTATTATTTCTTAATTACTTTATTAACAACAAAGCCACATCCTTAGGCGTTAAATATTTTAAGCAAAAGTGCCTTTTTTTTTCCTTCTTATTAGTTACTTATATTTTAAATTTGTACAATACATACAATGACACAATCATTATTAATTAATTAATAATTTGATGTGCCATTAAGTATTGCTAGTAAGCATATAGTATAATATTCTGCTTATCTAGGCACAATCACGAGATTCATTCACGACCGCTTAATTAAATACATTTGACCATCAGTCCCTCTGTCCTCTTTTAGTTCCTAACTTTTTGAATTTTAAAAATCAATGTCTATATTTAATCTTGTGATTTTTTAAAGATATCATTAATTAATTTGACAAGATTTATGTGTCAAAATCCTTATATTTAGTATCCCAAAGTAATTTTATACTCTCTCTGGTCTCAGTTGTAATATAAGTATTTTTTTTTCACGTCTCTTAAAATAATATATAAAATTAATTTTTTCTAATTTTTTTAAAAAAATTATATAGGCTAGGTGAAGGGAGAAGATTGCTAAATGAAGGATTAAACTCTTATTAACAAATTAAAAATTAATGCAATAATTAATTAAGCTATTAAAATTTGCAGACGAAATAACTTATAAAGTTATAGTAGGACTATTTTTTTAATCCTTCCGTCCAAAGGACTCTCCTACGCTATTCTATTAGTTGGCAATGCAAGTGACAGGGCTGGTGCATCATGGGCGGTATTAACAGATTCCTGATTCTTGGTCGAGGGGTCCTCTGAGCGGCCCATTGTTAATTGATTGTTTTTTGGTATTTTCTTGGTTTGTGGTTACTGTTTCTACTTTCCATACAAGGTGGAAATGTGCGCGCGTATTGGTTGGTCATCTTTTCCACGTCACAAAAATTCAACCAAGAAAATGGAAAAGAAAACAAAGTTTGAGCGGTATAAGTGGAAGCCATTTACGTATTGCTCGGAAGAGTTCATAGAGAAGTGATAAGAAGGCTGAGAAGAAAGAGGGTTAGCAGAGAAACATGGAATCAGGAAAGAGGGGCTTCCTGGCTCTGTTACCGCTTCTCCTTTCTTTCCTGTTCTACTTTGATTTCTCAATAAAGGTTTGATCTTTATGCTGATTTTACTTTCTCCTCTCTTTTGTTGATATGCTATTGTGGTAATGCCAGTTTTATATGTGCAGAAAATTCCTTTTTGTGGGATTTGGTGTGGGGGTTGGGGAGTGTGAGGATGATAAAAGAAAATCTATTGGTTACCCACCTTCATAAATGAGGAAAAGATTAATCTTGCTTGACACCCATAAAGGAACACACTGAAATCTGGACTGTGTTACAATGAGATATGTATTAGTGGATTATGTATATGTTGTACATTCGTGTGATTTTTTCTTCGGATAGTTTGTGTGTGGACAGAATCTTTTCCAATAAGGGGGCTCTGTGTAAGGTGCCTTTTTGTTTTCGTTTGAAGATAAGCTAAAGAGATTTGATGATAGAATCTTAATTCAACATCTTCCTTTTTATTTTAATAACAAATTCTGGAAACCCTCTTCATGAAGCACTTATGAAAAAGCTCCTTCATGAAGTTCTTGCATGTGAAATGCATGTAGATCTGGATATCCATCTTGGCATGTTAGTTGGATGATGGAAGGACTGATGGAAAAAGATCTTTCATAAGAACTAGGGAAGGGATTCTATGTTGGATCCTCCTCAGATTTACTACTAAAACATACAATAATCAACAGAGAAAGCATTGAATGTGTAAATTTTCTGAATAAATTAAAAAGTTGGTAAAATGTCAGCATGCCTGCATGCAGCATGTAAGAGCCTTTGAGGAAAGCTTATGTTTTTTACCTTTCCTAATGATTTTTCATTTAGCTGTCTAGTTCTGATCTACTTTTGTTTCCCTTTCATAGAAAAGTATTGCAAAATAGCCATCTACCTGTGCTTTTTCCAGTTTATATACTTCATACTATGTTGTCCTCTGGTACTATGTTTTTGTTCTATAACTTGTGAATGATCCTCAAGAAAGTTTATGGTTTTATACCTCAGCTTCCCTCAAGTGACTGCAGCCTTCTGTCTAATAATCACTATTGGATAGCTAGCAAACGTATTGTGACTCCAAATGGGACAATTTCTGGTGCAGGTTTGTTGAAATAAGTTTTAAATTTCTTTGTTTTCCGGTAAACAGATAGAGAATTCTACATATAGTATAAGGTGATGACTGGTAGCTGCAGATTGTGAGAGCATGATAGTTGTACTGTATCTGAGACACTATACGTACTTGTATTTAGTAGTCTTATTAGCTGCTTGATCTCACTCCTGGTGACAAATTGTTTCTCCTGATGTGATATAAACAGTTGAGATAAAGCAAGGAAGAATTATATCTATTGTTGCTGAAGAGAATTGGCATGTAAATTCTTGGTTTACCACAGTGGTCAATTATGAGGAGGCTGTGGTCATGCCTGGATTAATTGATGTGTAAGATAAAACTCTATCCGCATGTTTGTTATGCCTTTCTATGTTGTTACTTAAATTTGTGTCACTTGTCATGGAGAACTTCAAAGCAGATTTATAAAATGTAAAAAATTGTTAACGGCTATGCACTTAATAGCAGAACATGAGAATTACTGTGTGGAAAGAAAATTCAGACCTTTTAATCAGAAATTTGAGATATTATTTCATAAGAAAACAGGGTATGGTAGCTCTTTACTATTGGAAGTTCTATACTGATAAAGGTGTCAAACCTGAATAAGAGTGAATTTTGATGTTCCCTTTACATTAGGCAGGTATGACTCTGGTTTAATTGATATAGTGTGTGCCTCTTATATTTAAGGATTATATTGCATTCACTGGAAAGTAAGAGGGGAAGTATTATCATCTTGGAGGTGCTGATGTCTTTGGATTGTCTACAGTCTACACCATGGGTATTGATCGAGTGTGATGTTTGTCTCCTAATTGGATTGAATTCCTTACTATGGAGTTCTGTATTCTTTTTAAAAGATTTAAATTCCCTGTAAGAGTAGGGTACTTCTTTAATTGATGGAACCGTGAAACGCTTTCTGCTGAGCATAAGATGAATCTTGTAGGTCTAGCCACCTGTAATTCTACCCCAACTGGTATGTTAGAAGTTCCAGTTGTTTGGAGGATTAGTATAAATACTATTATCCTCCTAGGGAGGTGGGGGTAAAAAATAGAGTCTTTAGCAGAGTAGTGATGGGAGTCTAAAGTCATATACTTGGCTTGTGTAAGTTCTGGCTTGATTTGGAAGACTTGAGCTCAGTTTGTGCTTCCTTGTCGCCAGTATCAAAACTATATGATAAGGTTTAACTCATAAAGCCTTGTTTCTAATTATTATTTTGTCCATTCTAGGCATGCCCATCTTGATGATCCTGGAAGAACAGAATGGGAAGGGTTTCCTTCAGGAACAAAAGCAGCTGCTGCAGGTATGTGGATTCAAATTTCAAGCACAGCATATGTAACTTAAAACTATTTGAGATGGGTATCTGTGAATATGGATAACTATGACACTAATATGAGTTTTTTCTTTTTGTCTTTGAAACCTTTTCATTAAATATTTGACATTTGAAGTTGTAAAGATAAACAACATACCCCATGTAATCCCACAAGTGGGTCTGAGGAGTGTGGTGTGTACACAGACCTTACCCCTATCTTTTGAAGGCAGAGATGTTTTTTCTGATAGACCCTCGGCTCTCAAGTAAAGTAGTTCAAAGCATGTGTTAGTGTAGACTACCTTAATTATTTTGCTGGATTCAATGTTCAGTGTTCATACTTGTAGGATTATGCAGAACCTAATGATTGTGTTTCATATTACTATGTTCTTTCCAGGTGGAGTAACCACATTAGTTGACATGCCTCTTAATAGTGCTCCATCAACAGTTTCTGAAGAAACTTTAAAACTTAAGGTAAGCATATCATAGAGATTTTTTTGATATTTTTTGCAGAACATTTTGACAGGGTAAACGTTTCTTGCCTATCTGTTTAAAAAAAATAAAAAATTCTAGCTTACCAAAGGAAATTATTGTTCTCGTGTGATTATTAGCGCCTGCGTTTTCCTTTTTGCTGAGGTCAGCTGGTCATTTGTATGGTTCATCTGTAAGGGTTCTATGGCATTCACACCAATGAACATATAAAAATGCTAACAGAAGCTCCTATATTCATGTAGGTGTAGTCATATGGAACAACATATAATCAGGGTTACTGTTCTTTTGGCAGGTCCAGGCTGCAGAAGGGAGGGTCTACGTGGATGTTGGTATGATTGTGAAGCTTTATTCTTGGTAGATTGATGTTGTAGTAAGATGTTACTTACTTCTTGTATTAACAGGTTTCTGGGGAGGTTTGGTTCCAGAAAATGCAGAAAATGCAAGTTCTCTGGAAAGACTTCTAAATGCTGGGGTTCTAGGTTTGAAGGTAATCTAGCAAACATACATGCACTAGACCTCAGATTGAGCATATATTCTGTTCCTTTTCAGTTTTTGATATCGTGGCTGTCTGGAATTCAAGCAAAGATTGATGACATATCCAATATGCTAAACACAAAATGTTTTTGGATAAGTTCATTAACTTTCCAACTATTACCTTATGAATTGACAATGTATCTTCAACGTTTGAGAGATCAATTTGGGCATTCGTTGTAGCACTCTACTATGTGACCTCAATTGGTTGTCACATTTATAATGAACATGTTTTCCTTTTTGCAGTCTTTTATGGTGCCATCAGGCATCAATGACTTTCCCATGACAACTTCATCCCACATAAAGGTACATAATCTTTCTTTTTGATAAAATAAATAAATAAATATATTTTTTCCTCTATATTTTTGCCGATCATTCTGCAGTAACTATGTAGATATCTCTTTGCAGTTGGTCATTTGGACAAACTTTATTAGACTTTCTACTGTGCTTATGATTCAATGCTTAACTACGCAGGAAGCACTTCCTACTCTGGCTCGATACAAAAGACCCCTACTTGTTCATGCCGAAGTGCAGCTAGATCTTGATGGAAAACTGGAACTGGAGGATGGGGTCGACAATGCTAGATCATACTCTACATATCTTAAGACCAGGCCTGCTTCAATGTAAATATATTACCTTTTATCATATGCTCAAATCTAGAGTAGAATTGTGTTGAGGTAACATGTCATTCTTCTTGTGTTTCCAGTCGTGTCACATACTTAACATGGCTGTTTGTATTTCCAAGAGGTGTGACAAACATTTCTTGCTTTACTTTCAGCTGATGCATATTTTAACCTTTTTAATTCAATCAAAACATTCCACTCTCACTATGCTTTCTCTTTCTTATCCTTCCCTCTCTCTGTTTCTCTTTGCGTATGTGTGATACATACGTGCGGCGCTCTACCACTTTAAGATGTTTATAGTATCAGCTTCCAATTAAATCTTGCATCCTCTATTTTCTACTGTTTCTCACATTGTGTTACCTTTTGAAATCTTTGTTCTTTAACAGGGAAGAGACAGCTATCAATCAGCTCATAACACTGTCAAAAGACACAAGGGCTGGTGGTTCTGCTGAAGGAGCTCATCTCCACATTGTTCATCTGTCTGATGCTAGAACTTCGCTAAACCTCATTAAGGTAGCAAAAAATTTCTGACATTCTGGCTTCTTTTATTTATTCATTTGTATGATATCCATCTGTTGCCTTTGTACCCCTTGTGGTGGACTATTTTTGTTAAGAACAGGGAAGTCTTCATTATTAAGAAATTTTGTTACTCTTCGTAACTATAGTACATGACGCAAGGACTGACCATCACATGCTTATATCACGATACGGTGACTTTCATGAATGATGAGTAAACGGTAATATTGATTCAGTTGGAAGTAGCATATATACTGAAATAATTATTTCTAACCGACTCATATATGTCCTTTTGCGAGGCATTTTGCTTCTTGTTTTCTCCCACTTTCCTGTGGTCTAGTTTCCATTATCCTGACACTTAAATAATTTACACCTAAAATTGCTGTGAAATATCTTACATTATCATTTTACTGAAAATATCTTCTTTTTCTCTTTTTTTTTTTGGTTGAATTTTCATAGGAAGCCAAACAAAGGGGTGATAGCCTCACCGTTGAAACTTGCCCCCATTATCTCGCTTTTGCAGCTGAAGATATTCCTGATGGAGATACTCGGTTTAAGTGTGCTCCACCCATCCGTGATGCAGCCAATAAAGAAAAACTATGGGATGCTTTACTGGTATAGTCAACTTCCAAACTCCATTTCTGCTATAATCACATCCCATATTTCTTCTTTCAAAGAATTTCCTTCATTTTGGTTTTGTGTGCATTTCAGGATGGAGATATTGACATGTTAAGTTCTGACCACTCCCCTTCTGTGCCAGAAATGAAGCTCTTAGATGAGGGTGACTTCTTGAAAGCATGGGGTGGCATATCTTCTTTACAGGTCTTTGTGTTTACTAGTTACTGTGATTACTATGTGGGGTCAGAAATAGATATAAGCCATTTGGAGATAATAGGATTAGCTCGAAATTCATATGTAATGGAAAAGCTTACATGCATGTAGAGGGATGGCGCTTACATAATTGATGTCTTCAATGTATCAGTCAAGCATTTTCGAAAATCATGGTTGAAGCGAGATTTTTTTTCTGAAACTTCTACTCTTTTAGTCTTCCAAAAATTCCTATTAGAACTACCATACCATCTTAGTTACACTTTGTTTCTGAAGATTAGAGAAATCATATAGGTCCTTTTTGTGAATCTAGAGTATAAAGATAACCTTTTAACCACTGAATACGAGAACACATATTTGTCAATATAAACTGTCTTAGCCCTATAAGTGACTTTCCTCTTATACTTGCAAATTGACCTACAGTAGATAGTTGACAGTGTGTCATGCAGCGCTTGTTGTAGTTCTGCCACTGTTCCTAGGCATGTCAATATTAACACAATGATTGGCGTAATTGTCAAACGTACTCGTCATAATCTGTTTGGAATACTATAAGGTGTTGTTACTGTTTGTGCAGTTTGTTCTACCCGCGACATGGACGTATGGGCGTAAGTATGGAATAACATTTCAGCAGTTAGCTTCCTGGTGGAGTGAGAGGCCTGCCAAACTTGCTGGTCTAACGACTAAGGTATCACGTGGAAATGTTTCAACATTACTTCTTCTGTTAGGCATTAAACTTCCATGTGTCTTTTTGCTTTAATTTTTGGAAAAAATTGATGTCAGATAAAGCTACTTTAATTTGTTCCATTTTATGATCCATACAAAGTTTTGGAACTGCTGCAGTTTTAGTCGCTGTAAATTTTGTATGGAACTTCCATATCTTGGTAGCTGGTATTTGATTATAGTTCTTATGCAGGGGGCAATTGCTGTAGGGAACCAAGCAGATATAGTTGTCTGGGAGCCAGACATGGAGTTTGACCTGGATAATGACTACCCTGTACATATTAAGCATCCTGTAAGTAAACCTACCTGTTATTTCCATGAAAAACTAGAAATTCAAAGCTGTTTCTCATACCTGATTCGTATGCAGAAATTTTGATTTTTTCTTAAACAGGAATGGTTACTAAGAAACATGTTTAAGGGTTATACTCAATAAAATAAAGTTGTGATTTAGCACCCAAGGGTGTGGCCTAGTGGTCATTGAAGTGGATGAGAATCATGAGGTCCCAGATTCAAACCTATGGGAGGTGACAGGTATCCCGTGGAATTAGTCGAGGTGCGCGCAAGCTGGCCCTGACCCCACGGTTATCAAAAAAAAATAAAATAAATAAAGTTGTGATTTAGAAGTAAATCACCTTTATTTTGAAATTCAGCAGTCAGATTATAAGCATGAAGTGATCAGAATCAAATTGAAATTTTGTGCATGCAGCAGTTCTTTACATTCCTTGCTTCTGTATTTGATTTCTCAAATGTTGTTTATTGTTGTTCTTATTCCTTTCTCTTTATTGGCAGAGCATTTCCGCATACATGGGATCAAGACTCTCAGGAAAAGTTTTGGCAACCTTTGTGCGCGGAAATCTTGTATACAAGGAGGGAAATCATGCTTCTCATGCATGTGCTCTCCCAATTCTGCATAGATAGTTAGTGCTATGAGCCTATTGGTAAATCTACCGCTCACCATATCATCCAAATTCTTTCCCCTATGCAATGTTGATGCTCTATTTTAATCCTCTTTTTACCATCTTAAAAGCTCCATTCCTGCAGTCTTACTGTTCCATATTTTGCATAGGTTGTGCCTGTGACATTCTTGGAGATGACCACATGGCATGACATTCTGATCAAAACCAAAACTCGCATGGATCCAAGTTGTGCATCTTCTTCTCTCTTCTTTTTGGTGTGCAACAGGGCTGCTGTGTATATAACCTGTTGCTGCACTTAGTTGATATTTAACTCTGTAGAAAAACATCTCAGTTGAAGCTGAAAGCTATTGTTGTGTTGATGAATTACACGTTTCTCAGCAATCTGAATGCATTACAAGAAATAGATTCATCTCTATATAATGCAAATGCCATGAGCAACCAACATCAGACTTACTTTCATCTGATCAGAAGCAAAGCTAGCAAAACACGAACAAGCTGTGACTCCTGTGTTTTTGTTTTCTGTGCCATCTTTTTTTATACACACTCATAATACAAATATAAAAAGAAAATTGTGGGAGGCTACAATGGCGGAATAAAATTTTAACGAGGGGTGCCAAAAATAAAAAAAAATAAATACGTGTAGAAAAATACGAAGACTCAACATACACTATTTATACATAAAGTCAAAACATTAATCTAACTAAACAATGTAATTTTCTCATGAAAGGGTGTCTCTTAGCATAAGATGGCTCCGGCATTGAGAGATCAGGATTCAAATTTTATGCAAAAAATATTAAGTTATTTTTTCTATTTGTTCAAGTTTTGAGGGACAATTATTTTCTACCTGTGCTGGTATCAGCTAAAGGTATGTGCAAATAGGCCGGAACATCACTCTTTCTCATCTTTTTAAGCAAGCAAAGTGCAATTTCATGTCTCAATTTTATATGATTTTTTTTTATCCATGTCAAGTGTTTATATCAATTTAAAGAATAATGACACTTTTATACATACATTATATAACTTAATTATAGTTAAGTAATATACATTTTTACATCAATTTTATCACTTAACTGTAAGTTAATGTAATTTGATCTAAACAAAGTATATGGATAAACGTTTTTGCATTCATTTACCAACTTGTACACCAAATAACTCAAAACAGAAAAGAGAAAATGAAGGTAAGAAAAAAGAAAAAGACAGTCCAGAATGCATTATGTAGGTCATTTTGGGATAATATTTAATTTTTGCTTTTACCATTTTAGGAAATAAAAAAGGTCAAAAATATTTGTGACATTAAAATAAATAAATAAATAAATAAAAATTTAAAAGGCATAAATTGTATCTTACAAGATATAAATTATGCTTTACAAGATATAAAATCAACTTAAGAATGCTATGTCTTAAGAAATTCATAACTCACAAGTTCCACGCAAGACATAACTTAGTTAGCTTATGCCTATAGAGACATGAGTTCATTTTGAGAACTCATAATATTATGTCTTAAGAGGCATAATTTATTCTTACCGAACTTTTGCCGAAAAAATTAAAAATCCTCTAAACTTATATCGGACAAGATAAAATCTTTTAAAACTTATGTCTTATAAATTAAATAATACACAATTTATTTGACTTGTAAAATTAGGTTATAGTTAAAATATTTTGGTTGAACCCAATTAAAAAAAAAGTTTTGAGAATCTTGATGACATAATTGGCAGCTTACAGTATTGCCATGTAGGATCCAAACCCACCCTTCCCTCCATTTTAGAGTAACTGGATAATGCATCCACCCATTTAACTCTGCAAAAGTTCAAAATTTATCTCCAAATGAATCTCTTCAGCTGCAACTGCAAATTCAGCAATTTCTTCACCATTCATCTTCCTCCACTTCACAGCTCGCTCTGTGACCGTCGTACGACTCGGTTGTCCGTCCGCTTCTCATCCGAGTCTACTCACAGAGTTAAACTCGCCGAGTCACTGCAATCCGAGACCCTGAAGCTTCTAGAATGGCCCGCTGTGTGTCAACAGCTCTCCGCCTTCACTTCCACGTCCATGGGACTCGCCGCCGCGCAATCTGCTCGGATTCCGGTGGGTAAAACTCCTGAAGAGAGCAGTAGACTCCTCTCTCAGACCACTGCCGCCGTGGCTGTTCCTCGGCCGTTGGATTTCTCCGGAATTGAGGATGTTTCACCCATCGTTGATGCTTCCGTTGCCGGCGGAATACTCTCTATTCGTGAACTTTGCTCTGTGAAACGGACCTTGGCAGCGGCGAGATTTTTGCTCCAACAGTTGGAGGAGATTGCTTTGCAGGGTGATTTTTCTGAAAGGTTTATTGCTGTATTTAATACTCTCCTTTAACTATTGACACACAGATTTTATGTGTGGGTGTGTTTTAATTAAAGTTTTCTCTCTTGTTTCTTACATCATTGCATTATTTTATTTGTTGTTCTACGTTGAAGTTACTTGGTGTTGGATTATTCTGGGTTGAGACTTGTATGTATCAGTGTGAGGTGTAAAGAAGCTCTGATTTTAGATGATAGGGTGGTCCCAAGAGATTCAAGCAAATTGCAATTTTGAAATCTGGATCAGCTAGCCCATGGGCAAATGATTCAAAAGCAAAACTTGTCTCTAAGTCGGCTTTAGCATGTTAATTTATCTGTAAGAACGGGTATTTCTTAGCTCAAAGCCTTAAGATAACAGTTAGTAACATTTTGTTTCCTACTGATTGCAAAATCATGCTAGAATTGACAATAGTTCTGGATTTGGGTCAAAAGAACTGCCCCATAGCTGAAGTTTCTATAAATAAATACATGAAAAAGTTTGGTGGCTATCTATCTGGGGAAGTAACTAAATGGAAAAGTAAGAGGCGAAAAATAGTTTATCTGCTAAATATTGAATGAGCACTCTTCCAAGAGAATTATAAATTGGTAAATATGGTCTTATGGATATCTGTCTCATTCCTTTCTTGAATTTACACAATTCTGTGGTTCTCTCTGAAAGATAATTAAGAATGCAGGCTTCAAAGATGAATTCACCTTGAGTGTGCTTGCCCTTTATTTGCTGTTCCTCTGAGAATGCCTTCCTACTCCCAATTGCAGTTAACTCAAAATGGCGAAGCATATCTCATGTGGTAGTGATGGATTCTCATGAAGTGCCATTTAAATAGTATTGAGCAGTTTCATTAGAATGTCTAATTATCTTCAAACAGGTACTCTCCTCTGAAGGAAATTCTTCACAGTTGTGATTTTCTTGTGGAATTGGAGCAAAAAATAGAATTCTGTATCGATTGCAGCTTTTCAGTAATCCTTGACAGAGCTAGTGAAGATTTGGAAATTATAAGGTCCGAGAGAAAGAGGAACATGGATAATCTAGAATCATTGTTGAAGCAATTATCAACTCAAGTTTTTCAAGGTGGAGGATTTGACAGGCCTTTAGTGACCAAGCGCCGGTCAAGAATGTGTGTTGCTGTCAGAGCTTCGCACAGATCTTTGCTTCCTAATTCCATAATCCTAGATACGAGCAGTAGTGGATCGACATACTTCATGGAACCTAAAGAGGCAGTTGAGTTAAACAACATGGAAGTTAAACTTTCTAGTTCTGAGAGGGTTGAGGAGCAAGCAATTTTGAGTTTGCTTACATCTGAAATAGCTGAATCTAATACGAAAATAAAACACTTATTAGATAAAATATTGGAAATCGATCTTGCATTTGCAAGAGCTTCTCATGCTCAGTGGATGGGTGGTGCCTGTCCAGCTTTAAGTTCAAGAAATTGTAACATATCCCAATCTGAACATTTATCTATAAATGTAGAAGGGATACAACATCCTTTGCTTCTTGAGTCCTCCTTGAGAAACTTGCCAACTGATGTGTCCCCAAGATCACCTGATTTGGTTCAAGGAAATGGTGTCATGAATTTTGCAACAAAATCCCATGCACATTTCCCTGTGCCCATTGATATTAAAATTAGTCATGGAACAAAGGTTGTTGTCATCTCGGGCCCTAATACCGGAGGCAAAACGGCTTCAATGAAGACTCTAGGACTGGCTTCTATGATGTTGAAGGCTGGCATGTATTTGCCTGCCCAAAATCAACCACGGCTTCCATGGTTTGATCTCATTCTGGCAGACATTGGAGACCAACAGGTACTTGGTTTTGTTATATACTCCCTTCTCCCCCCCATCATCCATCTCAGTTGTATATCTTTTTTAATCTAACCCAGTTAAAATTTCCTGTCCTTCTTCATTGTCTTGTTTTGTTTTTGTTTGCACCATCTATCTTACTAATTGAAATTTTTTATTTCGCCTGCTGAAGTCTCTGGAACAAAGTCTGTCAACCTTTAGTGGGCACATTTCACGGCTTCGTGAGATTCTGGAAGTTGCTTCTAGAGAATCTCTAGTTCTTATTGATGAAATTGGAAGCGGGACCGATCCTTCAGAAGGTGTAGCACTTTCAGAAAGTGTACTGCAATATCTCAAGGACAGGGTTAATTTAGCCGTTGTAACTACCCACTATGCAGATTTAACTCGCTTAAAAGAAAAGGACAATCGGTTTGAAACAGCAGCAACAGAGTTTTCCTTGGAGACTCTACAGCCTACCTATCGGATTCTCTGGGGAAGCATGGGAGAATCAAATGCCTTGAATATTGCAAAATCAACGGGCTTTGATGAAAGAATAATTGAGCGAGCAGTATTATGGGTGAACAAATTGACACCAGACAAGCAGCAGGAGCAGAAGGGTTTACTTTATCGGTCTCTAATAGAAGAAAGAGACCGACTAGAATCTCAAGCAATGGAAGCTGCTTCTCTTCATTCAGATATTATGAATATTTATAATGAGGTATCTTTCTGATACTTTTCTTGGGGATTTACTCCATAATCCCATTCATATATCCATGGTACAAACTCAATGAACTTACAGTAGATGCCGAGTGATTGACTGAATCTTGGAGTACAATTTGATGTATGAATTATGTTTTCTTTTATCAAGTAAAAACCTCCTAGAGGTGGCAGAGTCCTAAAGTAAGAGAGTGAAAAAAAGGAAACAGAATGCTGAGGGGGGAGGAAAGGACTAGACCTGAACCTTCTCATGAAATACCATCCATCTGAGAGAATGAAGGTCCCAATTTCTTTGCTATTATAGAATGTATATAATCAAAATTTGCCTAATATGACAATTCAAAAAGTTATCATGCCCAGGTGGTTTCTTGATCGTCCATCTAGGTTGTATCCTAAAGGCCACCGAATATCAATGTTGAGTTGATTGCGTATAGGGTATATCACTATATCTTAATTTGTGGCTGTGCATCTTTTTGCAACGATCTTCCTTATGAAAATTGTCTTCATTATCTACAGCAGAGTCGAGATGAAGTTGCATACTGTCATTCAGTTTCCTCAGTTCTGCTATCTATTGCTATCTTTTTCTCTCCATTCTCTTTGCTTGAACCCAGCTGTGAGAATTATTTTCAATTGTTGTCGTATTAACTTCTGAACTGTCATTGATTCAGTTTCTAGACGTGCTCTTAGATCTGTATTATTGCAGATTCTATTTGGTTGTTGCCTGTTGTGGTATTACCGTATTAGTAAACTCTAATCCACATGAAGTCTAACTTCGGAGTAAATATTACCAAATCATCTTTGTATGCAGACGTAAGACATTAGATTTGTTTTGGGGAGATGCTGTCGAATGACCTCAGAAATATTGTTAACCTTTGAAGATATAATCTTCACTATTTTCATTTTTTCTTTTTCATGCAATGAAGATCAACAATGAAACACAAGATCTTGATGGACGTGAAGCAGCTCTCAAAGCAAAGGAAACACATGAAATCCAACAGGAAGTAAGAACTGTGAAAAATGAGATCCAAACTATAGTACAGCGGTTTGAGAGCCAACTCAGAAATGTAAGTGCTGACGAGGTTAATACACTTGTAAAAAAAGCGGAAGCTGCTATTGCGTCGATAGTTGAAGCTCATAAGCCTAGTAAAGATTTTCTTGTCAGAGAAATAGGCCAGAGCCTTTACACACCACAGGTTGGAGAACAAGTATATGTGAAGGCGTTTGGAAATAAGTTAGCCACTGTGGTTGAGGAACCTGGGGATGATGACTCTATCCTTGTTCAATATGGAAAAATCAGAGTCCGTGTGAGCAGACGCAGTATAAGACCCATTCCCCCTCATGCTTCTTCCAGTGGAGCTCACTTGAAAACCCAGGTTTGCAGACTCTTGAGTTCTTTCTTCTCTTTTTTTGTTTGAAGTAAAAAAATACACAAACATATAATAGACACATACACATAGAAACATAGGGACTGGTATGAGTGAGACCATGGTGATTGAAGGTTTTCAACAGAACAAGGTAGACCTAAGGAGGTTGTTTTCAAAGACGTACAATCTCTTGAAATCCATGGAAACCTAGCGAAACTTAGGAAACAATGGAAGAAGAAGATCCATATACCTGATACCAATTAGTACTTGGGATTGAGGTTCAGTCATGTTGGTATGTAATTACTTTACCTCCACTACTAGGACTCTCTTAGTCTTACAGAGATACGTACACCAGCAGGGAATGCAGAGAACTTCTATTGCTAGAAAACCTAAATTTTCAAATATTCAATCGAGACAGAGCGACACAAATTGTTTTCAGTCGTATGCTTAGATAAATGAATGGAGTTGCATGCTTCAGTAAAGACGAGTATCTTGAGATTTTCGTGTGAGCTGGGTTGCGTTTCACACATGTCTGATATACTACTCATGCTTTGCTCTCTCTTGCTTGCTATAAAACACGGGGATCACGATCAATCATGTAGGTTCAGCGGATCAGGAGTCTTAAGGACCTCGGAAGTGTTTCTGAAGCAAGCAAAAATGAGCAGGATTCTTATGGCCCTGTGCTGCAGACATCTAAAAACACGATAGACTTGCGTGGCCTGAGAGTGGAGGATGCTTCCCACCAGCTCAACATTGCCATTGATTCAAGAGCAGCTAATTCTGTTCTTTTTATTATCCATGGGATGGGCACTGGGGTCGTAAAAGAATGTGCACTTAAATTATTAAGAGACCATCCTCGTGTTGTTAAGTTTGAACAGGAAAGTCCTATGAATTATGGTTGTACAGTTGCTTATATCAGATAATAAAACAGTTAAAACCCAGGGAAAGGTAATTAATATACACACTGGGATAGTGTTTATTTGCTCCATTTTCTGTAAGGAGATTTACTCAACGCGTGTTAATTTCTGGATTGTACAAGTTGGACCGATCACCATCATCGTACAATAATTAAAACAAGAAAGAAAAAATTGGAGGGGGAAAAGACACAAAATCTTTTTAAATGAAAAACAAAGAAGAAATCATCTTTTGGGGATAAGTTTCAACTTAAACCCCACAAAGCCACTGTTTTATGCTAATGGTTCTGTGACTTTTGTCCCACAGATTTATTAGCCTTTCTTTTCCAAGTAATGTCTCAATCGTTAATTATATTATCTTCATATCTCTTCCCTTCATTAGTCAAATTACCATAAAATAATACATGAAAGTTACCTTCCTATCGTCCACCTCCATTGAAAAAAAGGCTTAAATATCATCACTGAAAGAAATGAAAGCTTGAAAAAGACCCAAAGCATTATTACTATTATTATTATTATTATTATTATTATTATTAAAGACTTGTTCATTCATATTGGGTTTATTAATTGGATGGAATGAATTATCCAGAAGAGTCCAATTTTGCCTTCTTCTCGAAGTGCGTAAAGTCATATACTGCTTGCTTCGGCCTTTTGTATTTAGACAAAATTTTCTTGGCTTCTTTCTTCTGTCCATTATATATTACTGATTTAAAAATTAAAACTACTTCCACATCATGTATCTGGAGTTTCAAAACCATGTTCCAAGAAATCTATCCATCAATAAATAAAGAAAAAGAAATGAAGTGCCATCTTGAACCATGGAGAGACATAGAGTGAATAATATTTTTTTTTTTTACATATTTTAGAATAATTTTAAGTGCTAAGAATATAATTAAAAAAATATAATTAATTATTTTTTAAATTTTAAAATTAGTAAGTAATTTAGAATAATTATTTTTAGTATATCAAATAATTAATATGAAACAGAGGAGAGAGTAGTAATTTTAATTTACCTCCTTCATAATTATGTTAACCTTTTTTATTTTTATTCTTTTTGTAAATAACTTTTCAAACTTAACTATTATTAGTGTAAAGAAAATATGATTCAATTAATGTGTCTGTTATGACATATTTTTTTATTAAATTATATTAAATCGAGTTACTTTATTATTATAAAGTAAATATAAGTAACTTTAGTAGAAAAATTACTTTATCGACAGATGCACTATCACCATTGTTGATGCCACGTCAGTACTTTGTTTTCAGTTACAACAGTCATTTGGATAAGCATGTCAGCTCAAGTTTTCTATATTATATAAGTGCCCAGAATGTGCTTTAACTGAGGGGGTGTTTTAATGGTTCTTGAAAAGTTTTTTAGCTTTGGATTCTTGAAAAGTTTTTAGCTTTATTTGTCCAAAACATGTTGGCTGTGTTTGAGCAATCCATTGGGAAGCCACCTCCAGAGCTGAGCCTTCCTCAGGTAGTAGGTAGGAAGAAAAAGGAAGCTAAAACAAAGGAAGAGATTGCAGAAAGTTTCAAATCATGGAAGCCAGACTCAACTTTTTACCACCTTTTCAATGGGAATTTCATGGCTTTTTCTCATGGAAATGAGACCCCTTCACAACCAAGGTATAGAATTGTAGTAGTGAGAACTATATGCTCATTTAATAACAATAGTGTTAGATCAAAAAAAATTTTTTTGCACATTGATGAGTATACTAAAAGGGGGAACTTTCTTGGAACTTATGTTATATTTCAAGATTGGATCAATAAACAAACTACTAAAGAAGGATTTCTCTGAGCTTGTTCTGTTTTGTTTACATTAGGTCTATTGTGGTGATGGATGATATCTTCTGCATCTTCTCTGGTGCTTTAGATAACACCTTTGATTTGAGGAAACATTACGGTCTTTCAAGACAAGCTACAGAGGCTATGATAATGGTTGAGGCTTACAAAGTTTTAAGAGATCGGGCGCCATATCCTCCTGATCAAGTCATCAAAGAACTTGAAGGAAAATTTGCTTTCATTCTGTTCGACTCTAAAGCTTCTACTCTTTTTATTGCCAGGGTGAGTACAGTGCTTTTTCTTTCTGTCACAGAATTAATCTCTATGATAAGCATTAATAGTGTCCTGTAAAAATGATAACTAACATACTATCACAGGTTAAACTACATTATTATTCTTTATGTTGTCAGTTTATATAACATAAATCCTACATCAGAATAAACTCAATGTTTCTCTAAACAATCTAGGATCGCGATGGAAGTGTGCCATTACACTGGGGAACTGCTATAGATGGGTCATTAGTATGTTCCGATGATTCAGAGTTCATTCAAGCTTCTTGTGGGAAATTCTATACCCCATTTCCTCCAGGTTTCTTGATAAAATCCTCTTAAGTTTAATTCAGTGTTTTTGGATATCAAGCGGAATTTAATGTGTAAAAAGCTGATTGCACAGGGTGTATCTTCATCAGTGACACTGGGCTAATAAGCTTTGATCATCCAATGCACAAAGTAAAAGCAATTGCACGCGAAGATGATGAAGGAAATGTCAATGCTGTGATTTTCCAGGTGGACTTGTATACCAAACTCCACAGCATTCCGCGCAGGGGAAGTGCTGCTAATTGGGCTGGTGCCACTGCGGTTGAATGAGACTGAAAGGCTTGAAACTTTGTTTTGGGGTATATTGACCATCTTCCTGAGTTGAGTGTAATAATGTTAAGTCACAAATGGTGTGCTACTTTATGGTCATCTTGTTTAAAGAATCTGAAATAATATGTTGCTGCAATCATTTGCCGATCATCAATCTACTGTTTCTCGATAAACCTGTATTAACTTGTCTAATAATCTTATGGCTCCATTCACGATATTTGAGCTAACAGTGTACTTAAGCTTCTACTTCAGTTATTGATGATAAGAGTCAAATACTTTCATTGAATCAAGATTTTTTCAGATATTTGGAAATGCCTAAACTCTGAGACACCAGCTGTCAATTCTTGGTAAAGCTATATTACTCGAGTACTTAGGCCTTTGGGATGTTGTGGGCACTTTAGCCAGTGGCACCATAGCTATGGATAGTGCAGATTGCTATGCTTAGTAAAGCCTTGAAGTAACGAAATCACTTGTGGGCACTTTAGCCAGTGGCACCATAGCTATGGATAGAGCAGATTGCTATGCTTAGTAAAGCCTTGAAGTAACGAAATCACTTCGGAGATGCCATTTTTAGCTAAATTATTGAAAACAAGCACTTTGATTTAAACACATAGGGCAGAATATGAAGAAAGAGCCAAAAGAGAAGCAGCAGTAGTTCCAAGAAGGCAACCTTGTTAAGATTTACTATTTTCTAAGAACTTGTTGAATGTTGAATGGCATTATGCAAAGTAAGAAGATATATATATATATATATCCACTGTAACATTAATTTAGTTCCCTGTAAATAGGTAACTTCTTAGACAGTGTGTATAGTTTTCTGGCTGAAGCTACATAACATGATTGCATATATAGTTTGTTTTTCTTGGTTTGGGGGGAACCTAGTTTATGATGTCTTCATCTGTATGGTGCTCTGATTAATGACCTGCTTCTTCCTCTTCACTCCTTTCAACTGGATGACCATATTCATATTGGTTCTCATGTCTGCCATGCCTTGGATAAACAAAGTGTAGAAGAAGTTCATTATAATCTTTAGTGTCATACACATCTGCCCTACATCTGTAAGGTCCTGTGAATTGTGACAATCCTGAGATATGGAATTCAGTCATCCCTTCACTAGGTTTGTTGGCAGGACAAACATATCCGCAGCCAGGGGGACAGCCAACACCAGGGTCAGATCCATAGCCAGGGCCCTGGATATCATCCTCAGGAGCAACAGAACTGCCCCCTACTCTGCCACCATCACGACCAATTCCAAAACGTCTACTTCCTCCGTATCCTAGATGTTCTTGCTCATTCTCATGTTTGTCCTGCACTGTGGGAAGAAAGTGTAAAAGAAGTTCATGATTAAAATCTTTGTTGACACGCATATTTGGTCCTGTCCTGCATCGGTATGGTCCAGTGGAATGTGATAATCCTGAGATTTTGAGTTCAGTGATTTCTCCACTAGGATTATTGGCAGGACACACACAACCACAACCAGGGGAATAACCTGGGACACCAAAACCTGGTATATAGCCAGGGACATCATAACCACGGTGGTTGCAACCAAAGCTAGGGGGGTTAGAACCATCGCCACCTCCACCATTACCAATGCCAAAACTGCCACCACCACCTCCCCCACCACCGCCCCCTCCACCACCACCAACGCCATAACCGCCACCACCACCTCCTCCAAAGCTTTTGGCGTCAATATTACTCAAAGTATGAGCTTTGAAGTTGTCATGATGAACTTCCTTTGCCTTAATTGTGTGAACACTAACAGGCTGGGCAGAGCATATAGCTAAGCTTAGCAAAACCATAAAAGAAATGAAAACCCATGTTGGAGCTGCCATTTTAGCTGGTTCCTTTAAGAAAAGACTGAGATTTGAATGATGATGCTATTATACTATTATAACACAAAGGAATATATAGGGCACAAGTTCCTTAAACTAACAACCTGCAAAACTAACTTTTGTTGGAGCATTTCCAGAAAAAAAGGGGAGTGACCAGGCAACATTAAGGTTTCATGCATAAGTTTGTTGCAAACATGAACTTAGTGTGGGGAAAAAAGTATCAAAATTTTGTCTCGCCTTGATTTCAACTATGGAAATTATATTATTTAGATTTTTAGACTAACAAATACTAATTAATTGAAGACACTCTTGGAAGAAATCATTCTTTCATGAAAAATCACAACATCTCAAATAACAGTTTTCTACGATACACAAACTGTTTAAAAGTTATTTTAGGTTAAAATCACTTCAAATAAGATAATTCAAACGGGCTCGTAAGTCTCATACATTTTATGGGTGAGCAGACTGTTTGTCTAACAGTCCCAAGAGAAGGGAAAATAATTGGGTGCTATTTCCAATTGGCCACAGTTGTACTTATATATATATACACACCAAATATTACACGAATGCAAAAATAAAAAAGAAAGACAAGGGTTGTTATAGAGAATCTAATAACTTGATATACACATCACATGTTTGTACCTAATTACAAAATTAATTATTTACTCAAAATTTTATTTTAATAATATTAATATTGTTTTGTAAGTCCATGATTCGATATACCCATGCAACATATGTGTTGAAAAATTAATATATATATATATATAAAGCATATAATTTATGTTATTATTAATAAATTTTAATTTTTTTTATTTGGTAGAGGTTATACAATTAAGTAAATAATGACAAATCTTCGCTCTTTAAATTTATAGTATATTTATGTTCTCATTAATTCTAGTTTTTCTTCCCTTTATGTATAGTCCCTTTTTTTTGTTAATGTTTGCGACGATTTCACTTTTTTATTCAAATTTTGTTTGTCTGAATTAGATTTTTTATTTTTTACTTTTATATTTTTCACATTTAATTGATTTATACCTTCTAAAGCATGTTTTCTTGTGTCTAAGTATATTACAATGTTTAAAAATCGATGAATAATAAAATTATTTTCCTATTTTTTTCTCACTAAAATATCATATAATTGCATAGGAAAGAATTTAATAACATGACATGTGTCTAACCAGTATTTTAACCACTAGATAAAAGTCATGTGAATTCTTTTATTGTCTCATTTTTAATGAATTTTATAAAAAAGATATTTATAGGCCACTTAATATATTTTAACTTTAGATCAATAAGCCCGTTGAGCCCTGAGAAATATATGAAAGACAATACTAGTTATACAAATAATTATTGTGATATATTTAGAAACTTTTAAGTTGTTGTCATGTTATTAAGAAGTCACGGATTCGAATCATGAAAATAGCTGCAAAAATGCGGAATGAGGCCGCGAGCAATAGATTCTTATGATCTGGTCCTTCTCCGAATTCTGTCCATGGCGAAAATTTAATGCATCAGATTATTTTCATTTTTCTTTTTTAATTACATCAGGCTATTTTTTCATATATTTTTTTAATTTTATCTTTTAGCGTGACAATATAATTATAATATTTAAATTCCCATTAAACATATTTATAGACTAATCTCATCACCCCGATTTATGATACAATCAACTATATATGCAAAGAAATAAACTAAAAGTAGAATTGCTTTAATAACTTCCAATAAATATCTCTTTTATTTTTTCTGCTGACAAACTTAAAACTTTTTTCATTAGTATTTAGTAAGCTACTCAATAAGTTGTTTACTTAACATTTTGAAACCTAAAATTTCCTTTGGATGGTTATTCCATATGGTTTCATAAGATATTATTTTATATTATATTAATAAATATAATATGTGAACAAATAAATTATATTATTTTTTATTATTATATAACATCACATATTAATAATTTTTTTAAGAAAATCTAAAAACAAAAATATGATACAGAATAGAGCTATCATAAATAGATAGTATAATAAATAAAATTAAAATTAAAGAAAAAAAATAAGATGATTACACCAAATAAGTAGTCACATGAAATGAGTTTTTCAATCAAAATAATTGTGATATTTAAACCAACAGCATAATAAAAAATTTAAAAAAATAAAATAGGTTAATCTTATTTAATTGGAAAAAAAAAAGGTATATGGAAGAAAAGGGCAAAAAAAACTAGGCTTATTATATAAAACGGCAGAAAAGAGGAGAAATTCTGTTTCCGGAGAGGTATAGTTTTGCGGTATTCACTTCACTTCTCAGATTAGAAAATCTGAAAGAAGCGAGAATGGCCGGAGGAGGATCAGTGAGGGAAGTTCAATCAAAGGCAGAGCTTGAAAAGATTGTCAGCGATGGATCACCCGCGATTTTGCACTTCTGGGCATCATGGTGTGAAGCTTCTAAGCACATGGACCAAGTCTTTTCTCACCTTTCTACTGATTTCCCACATGCCCATTTTCTAAGAGTAAGCAATTCTTCTAAGTTTTCATATCCATATCCATGTGCATATATGAAAGAGAAGCCCAAAAAGTTTATATCTTTTTTAGTTTATTGATCGATTTTTGGTATTATTTTTGTATATATGACTGCCGCTGTTTTTTTTTTCTTACTAAAAAAGAAAATCAAAATCAAGATAGCTTATGGAATTTTGAATGATCTATGAAATATATTGAAGGGTTATTGATATATTTTCTGCTTCATATGTTCTTTTTGGGGATTGTTTAGGCTTTTTTCGGCAACTATGGTGTGAAGGGTTTAGGGTTTTGTACGTTTTTGGCTTCATGATGTGAAACTTTTAAGCAGATGGACCAAGTTTATATGTTTTTTATTTACTGGTAGAGTTCTGGTATTTTTATTGAATAGATTTTTATGTGGCTTATGGAATTTTGAATGAACTGTGAAACACCCTTATGAATTATTATTTTCTGTTTGATATGCTCTTTTTGTTTGGAGGGGGTTCTCCGGGTTTGTTTTGGATTGTTGTGCTTTGAGGGTTTAGGGTTTTGTAGTTCATTCTTTAGTAAACTGAAGATTCTACACTTTTGGGCCTGATAATGTGAAACTTCTATGTACATAGACCAAGTCACTTCTCACCTCTCGACTGATTTCCATCATGTCCACTTTCATACAGTGAAACCTCTTCAGCTTTCATATGTAAGAAAAGCTCAAAAAGTATATATGTTTTTAATTGCTTGCTATAGATTTCAATATGGTTGAGTTGTTTAAGCATAGGAAATAGCACCTTAGAGATTATAGATTTGAATCTGTGTTACAACCCCATGTGGTTGGCCTTGGTGAGCAGGTTTACCATTGGCAGATTAGTCAAATGTGTGCAAGCCGGTGCTAGATACCACCTTCAGTAAGATTTGGGAAGATGCGCTTTGAAGGGTTTGGGATTTTGTAGCTCATTCTTTTAGTGACTGTGAGATTTTTCCTTTTGGGGAGAGTAAGTCTTGGTTTGTAGTAAACAATTTTTTGATAAGATAAATAATTTTCTTAATTTGGGAATTCTCTCGTATACAAGCAGTATGCCAAAATGTAGAGAATCTTTACCAAAATATGGTTCTCTACTAATGACACCAATCTTCTATACAATAGGCTAACTCTGGCGAGCTTTTAGGGTGTTGCTGTTAAAAAGTTTTTGGGTCAAACTTGGGACAATAGAGATAAGCTTTGCTCCATTAGGCAACTATTATTACCTCTTAAATGCTGCTTGTGACATTCTCTCGAAGATGTTGAAGAAATAAAAGCAGTTTGAGGAAATGAACATGCATTATTTACTCAAATAAACACACAAAGGTAAGGAAAAATAAGCAACTGTGAATTTGTCTCCCTGAATGGACGCACACAGAAAGATGAGTTCTTGTGGTTACACAGCTATGTCATTTAAATATGAAGAATTTGTAATAAGAGGATTTTTGGCGGGTTATTGCTCTCTTGATTTACTTCAGTCTTACCTTGATTCGGTACTTCAAATTTTTAAGCAAGTTGAGAAAATGAACATGCATGATAACTCGAATTGACACAAGAAAGATAAGGAAAAAGCTATTAACTAAGTCTCCCTGAATGGGTGAACACAGGCAGATGTGTTCTTGTGGTTGCGTGGTTGCTTAGCAATATTATTTCTCTCTTGATTTGATGCAGTCTTACCTTGATTTGGTACTTCAAATTTTACTGATTAAATAAAATCTTCAAAAGTACTTTCTGCAGGTAGAAAAGTAATTCAGGACACCTAAATAGTTGTTTGTTCTAGCATTGAATTGAAAATTGGGGCTGAACTTTTCTTCTATAGCAGTTGATGTCATTGTAAACCGAACTCCTTAATGGATTATGGATTATGTTTCGGTGCTACTGGAATTTGCTCATTACTCATTCTGAAGTATCAGCTCGTCTATGATTATGGTTCTTTGGCTTATGTCTTTGTATTTCAGGTTGAAGCTGAAGAACAGCCTGAGATATCTGAACTGCACTCTGTTTCTGCTGTTCCTTTCTTTGTCTTCTTCAAGGTAACTCACATGGGAATTTGCTTTCCTTGTCCACATACTGTTACTGTTAGTAAACCTTTCTTTCCTGCTGAATAGATGGAGGAATGAATGTCTGACCCTCTTCTTATGCGAGTTCTACCTGCATTTTGGCCAGCTTGCTTCTTACTCTCTATAAGCCATTCTATGACTTAAGTTTTCGGAGGGTCAGCAGCAGAAGTGATCCTCAGCTCATGCACCAGTTATCCTAAAGAACTTCTGCTCTCCCCCAGCTTAGTTCAGGACCACCACTTGTGATGTTTGGTTTCGTATAGCTACTGGATATGCTTTGAGATTCATGATGATATTACTGCTAGTTGTCTGCTCGCTTTCCTTAGTTTTATAAGCGATGACTTAAGTGAAATTTATTTGTGTTTTGCCAAAAAATAAAGTATTGGATTGAGGATTCTGTTTTGACCTTTCTATCACACTCTATTTACCTAATAATTTCCAGAATTTTATTATTTAATAACAGTGTACCTACTTATAGGAGACTTTTACATAGAAAATGTATGTCTTCAAACTAACAAATATATTTAGAAGATTCTCAACAATCTAACCACTTAAAATATTTAATTCTAACAAATGTTCAGAGTTTGAGTTTCTTTTTGTTCTCCAGATAGTACTTGAATATGAAACTCTTGTCTCTCATTGCTTCATTTATTTCTATAAAGACGATGCTTGGGTGTGCTCTGTCAACGACATGTCGTTCTCTGTGCTCGTAATCTTTGAAAACCATATGCATCTTAAGGCTTGCATAAGCAAGAGTATAAGATCCATTTGTCCCCCCTTGTGGTGTTTCTACTATTTGGTGGCAATTAAACGAAGGACGATAGGAAATATGGGACCTCTCTTAATGTATAAGCTTTATAAATGGGCAGCACCGGCTATCTTTCTCGTTATACTTATACTTTCTACTGAAAGCATGCTTAAAATTGGCAACTCTCTGGTGAACTCTATGAGTGCAGTTGGATATACCAGTCCAAAAGCAATTCCATTCTCACTTCTTCATCTCCATAGTTCTTCTATGCCAGGCCCGCGCTGGGCATTTGCTGATGTTACTGTCATATGTCAGCCTGGTTTTCATGAACATCACATCATCACGGGATAATTGCGTTGACAGTTAGATATGTTTTTTTCAGTAATCACTTGTCTTCTGACGATTCCACTATCTTTGCTTTTTTGCCATTATCTTTAGGTGGCACTTCGTGAGTCTCAAAGTAAGGCTTATGCAGTAGAGAATGATCAATGTGGCATTTAAAAAATTTGAGTTATTAACTTGTCTAAAAATGGGATAGAGATATTTGTAGCTAATTACTTTGAAAAGGGGAAACATCCGTTACCAAGATCAAGAAACATTAAATTCATTTATATTTGCCTAACAAATGTAATGGGCTTTCCTTAAAGAATAGCCTAAAGTTCGCCTCGCGCAAATCCAAGATAACATTCTTGAAATAGGCTCCATCCCATAAGTGGTATTAATGATCACTTTCATCTGTGATTGTTTGTGACATTTGAACAATTACCTTTAATGTGTACCTATATTTTTGCTTGTTATGTTATCTATAATGTGCTATTGCTTTGCTTATTTTAGGAAGGTAAGGCTATTGATACATTGGAGGGGGCTGATCCTTCTAGTTTGGCTAACAAGGTTGCAAAAATTGCTGGGTCAATCACTCCTGGGGATCCTGCGGCTCCTGCTAGCTTAGGGATGGCTGCAGGTCCCACTGTTCTTGAAACAGTTCAGAAATTGGCTAGAGAAAATGGGGCTCCTCAAGTGTCAAGTTCGGGTCTTGATGATCGGCTAACAAAGCGACTTCAGCAGCTGGTTATTTCTCATCCAGTTTTGCTTTTCATGAAAGGGACCCCTGAAGAACCCAAGTGTGGTTTTAGTCAGAAAGTTGTTGACATCTTGAAGAAAGAGAAGGTCAAATTTGGAAGTTTTGATATTCTGACGGACAATGAGGTCCGTGAGGGTTTGAAGAAATTTTCCAATTGGCCAACATATCCTCAACTGTACTGCAAGGGTGAACTTCTTGGTGGTTGTGACATTGTTATAACTATGCATGAGAGTGGTGAACTTACGGATGTTTTCAAGGATCACGGAGTTGAGATCTCTGATTCTCTTGAAACTAAACCAAATAAAACTTTGGGTGGGAAGGGTGGCATCTCTGAACAATCTGGCTTGAGTGCTGCCCTGACTACTCGTCTTGCAGGTCTGATAAACTCTAGCCCAGTTATGCTGTTTATGAAAGGAACGGTCGATGAACCCCGGTGTGGATTCAGCAGAAAGGTGGTGGATATTCTTAAACAGGAGAAAGTAGAGTTCAAGACTTTTGACATTCTTACTGATGATGAAGTCCGTCAAGGACTGAAAGTTTACTCCAACTGGTCTAGTTATCCGCAGCTGTACATAAAGGGTGAACTTATTGGCGGATCAGACATAGTACTGGAGATGCAAAAAAGCGGTGAGTTTAGGAAGGTTCTAACTGAGAAGGGGATACACCAGAAAGAGAGTCTTGAAGACCGTTTAAAGAATCTACTAAATTCCTCAGCTGTAATGCTCTTTATGAAGGGTACACCAGATTCTCCAAGGTGTGGTTTCAGCTCCAAGGTGGTAAATGCGTTGAAGGAGGAAGGGGTTGATTTTGGATCCTTTGACATTCTATCCGACGAAGAAGTGAGGCAGGGATTAAAGACCTTCTCTAACTGGCCAACTTATCCACAGCTGTATTACAAAGGCGAACTTGTAGGAGGATGTGATATCGTGCTGGAATTACATAGCAGTGGTGAACTGAAGTCAACATTATCTGAATAGAAGAACCCCATCACGGATCAGACATGACATGTTAGCCGAGGCCCCTTGCACTCGGCATCTCAACTGTTCGCAAGAATGTTATGGTCTTTGAACAAGAATTTCATGTTAGAGAGAGTTTATATTTTTAGAGACGGTTACTACTGTTACTCTATATTTGTGTGATTCTTGAGTTTGATCTTCATTCACAAGTGTGTGTTTTAGCAAGCCACGAATTATGTATTGCTTCTGTAGAGACCTCATCTTTCTTTGGTTACTTAGTTTGCCTGTGGAGATGCATCCTTGATCCGTCACTTTAGCTGTTGATTAATTTTTCTTTTTTCAATTCCTCCAGTAGATATAAATCCATTGATGACCCATTTAAAGATGTCTTTACGATTAATGCTACTAACTAGTCACTTAAAACGGAATGAAAAGAAATATTGAACAAAGCATCATATGTAGAAAAGAAAGCAAGAGGTCCCAGTTCGATCAGAATTCTATACGGGACAGTGGAAGGAGGAAGAACAAAGGACCGGCATAAACTGTTATGGACATGGCAAGCCCGGACACACAAATGTGTCTTTCACAGACAAACACTAAACCAAAACAGTCAGAATTAGCATTTGAGGAAAGTTCATACAGAACATTTAACTGTTAGAACCTCATTGGGTTGTAGTCCAAGTATCACTTTTGTTTCTTCATTTACATCAATGTTATCAGCTCTCATACTGTTTAGAAGTCTTCCAACTTCTTTACCACCTGCTATATATGATTTTAGTAAGACATGATACATCTCTCTGTTTACAGGGACAATGGGCCTCAGCGAATGAAAAAATGATTCAGCGTCATTCGCACTGCCATTCTCCCCAAACAAACTGAATATTTTCATGATGACCTTAGGATCAGGCTTCCATCCTTTACTATCCTTCTTCAAGGAAAGAGCAACTTTCATGCAGTTCACAGCCCTCTCAAACTTACCTTTATCTAGGTAGCCCGCTGCCAGTCTTCCCCAAATATTTGGTGTTAGTATCTTCCCTTTTGAAGATAAATCTTCAAGCATGGTCTCTGCCTTTTCATATAGCTCTTTATCAATATACCCTATGATCACTATGTATGGCACTCGGATATCATAACAGTTATCGGATGTCTCCCACTCCTTGAGCAGCTGCTCCGCTTCTTCAAGCGCATCAAGTCTCACTAGAGCTTCTAACATATTTATATAGTCCCGATTTATGCACCTCTTTAGAGCACCCTTCTCAAGAAACCATAATCTTATGACCTCATCTTTGTTTCCTAGTCTAGAATTTACAGAGATGAGGTAATTATACCCGAGCCCTTCTTTATTATCTATCTTCTCCTCCGCTTTTTTGAGGAAACTGTTTGCTTTATCATTTAGGCCTGCTTTAACATATATATTTGCCACAGCAGCATAGGTGTTCCAATCCATGGCAATGAAGGACTGGTTCTCCATTTCATTTAAGACCCTCTCCATCCCCTCAATATCTGATCTTGCTCCATACGAATTGATACAGATTCTGTAACTTAAATTGTCAGGACGAACCCCAATTTCCTTCATATGGCGTAGCATTTCAGGGATTCTTTCATACTCACCCGTTTTTGTGTACAGTGACATTATATCATTGAAGGCCACAGAAGATAGAGAAATACCCTCCTCCTCCATCTTCCGCATATGTGTCAATGCCTTTTCAATTTGGCACTGCCGAACATAACAATGTAGAAGAGCACCATACGTTTTATCATTCTTATCTTCTTTGCTCAAGTTATTGAAGTAGCTTTCTGCAGCAGGAAACCCGTGAACCTTACCAATCAGATCCAGTTGTACTGCATGCTCGGTTGATGAAAAAGTGAAAATACCAGAACTCTTCAACCACTCAGAAGCCTGCTCAACAATTAGCATCCAATATGTGAGGCATTCCCTTCAGTCAGGATAAGGAACGTATATACATGTGGAAACAGAATCTGAATGTCACGGATTATATCTGATAAATGAGTAACATTTCTATAAGAAAGAAACAAATCTTCCATGAAACATATTTTCTATGGAAAACACCCTTAATAATCACTTCTTCTTTAAAAAAAAAAAAAAACAGAAACGATTTTATAATCTAAACCAAACTGAGCAAATTCTAAACCTACATCCTAAATTAACAATGATGTGGAAGGAGAAACATGGCGTTTTAGGTTCAAATCTCAGTGGAGGTTTAAACACTAGCTGATTTTTCCTGCCTAAGCCTTGATGGACAAAATCAAGAGGTATGTATGTTGGTGGAAGGTAGCAGGTAACTTAGAATAGTCGAGATATGTGCAAGTTGATCTGGACATTACTATCATAACAAGAAGTCCTAAATTATCACCTGAGCAAGCTTCACCAACAATTCCACAACACTAATAACAGAAACGATAACTAACCATAATTTCTTAACTTCAAATTAGCTGCAATATTTAAATCACCATTGAAAGAAAATAAATTCACTAGGTAAATAACCTGAGATAAATTTTCACATGCAAGAGAAGAAGTATGATGGATTTAAAGGTACCTCCAGGGCCTGACTGAAGCGTTTGCGTTTGCGAAGATCAAGAATTATGCGTTGAAGCTCAGCGAATCGGACTTTTTTGCCCTTGCAAACCCATTCATCCAGCTCATTGGTTACGCTACAGCTGGGGTTTCCCAGTGGACTTATTTTTGAGTAAAGGGTCACCTTCCGCTTGTCGGAATGGTAAAATCGACATGTAATTCCGGTTAGGGCTTGGAATATCCGGCGATTCACTTGCATTTCCCGAGGAGATATTGATGACAATTTGGGCAAAAATCCCTGCTCGGTGAAGCAGAAGCACTGTGTTTTAGGGTTTTGAGGGATTTTACGCGGGTTTTAGGAGTTTCAGCAGATTTGGAGGATGACGAAAGGAAGTTCCATAAATTGCATAATCAGCCTTCAATTTCTGAAACTTTACAGGTAAAACCGTAAAGGTTCTCGAATCGAACATATTGCATCTACGTCTCAACGAAAGATTTTATCTCAATTTTAAAAAAGAATTAATAAATATAATATATAATTTATTAAGTTATTTTTATCTATTATATATTTTCTTTTGAGAATTGATAAATATTTCAAAAAATTATTTTTTGACGTTAAGAATATAATAAATTTTATATGAGTGTATTATAACTTTTTTGTTTGGGATGTTCATTTTTCTAAATTGAATTGTGATGGTCTATAAAAAATTAAAGCTTCGTAAAAGCCTTCTAAATTAAGGCGATTGATCTTTTAATTATACACTCTATTACAAAGAAATGTATCACATTATAGATGAATGATTAGATGTCCTTTTTCTTATGTCATACTTAGTATTTGTTTAGTTTTTTTTTTTTTTAACTTATTAGGATAAATAAAAATTTTATATGAGTTACTATTTGACTAATATAATTCTATTAATCAATAGTTATCTTTTGAAAATATTTAATAATCATTTTTTTTTAAATTCTAAAGACTTAAGTACTAAGGACGGAGTTGAAAAAAGATGATCAATTATTTCTTGAATTTTGAAATGAGTAATCTGAAACAACTATTTTTAGTATACCTAACAACTAACTACTCTCATCCGTTTCAAAATAAGTGATGCTTTCAGCTTGGCCACACTCCTTAAGAAAACTACTCATTTTTAGATAGAAAAATATATTTTTACTCACTTACCCCTAATAAATATCTTGAAAAAGATGTAACTCTTTAATATTTTCTTGATTATGTAAAACTCTCTCCACTAAAATGGGAAGAAAATCATTAATGTCTTCTTGATTATGTAAAACACCACTTATTTTGAAACAAAATCAAAAGGCTAAAAACACCACTTACTTTAAAACGGAGAGAGTAAAAAGAAATGGAGTAAATATTTCAAAATAAGTACTTTTAGTATATCTATCAAGTAAAAAGTACGGAGGGATAAGAATATATCTTTTAGTTTACGACTGTAGAAAATGGAAAAATAGATAATGTTGTAGGGATTCTCACATCAAATTTGGCGAATAATACTCCCTCTATTTTAAAATAAGTGATATTTTAGCTTTTCAATTTTATTTTAAAATAAATGATGTTTTACATAATTAAGAAAACATTAATGGTGTTTTTTCAAGGATAAAAACACCACTTAGTTTGAAACAAAGGGAGTAGTTGTTAGGTATATTAAAAATAATTGTTTTAAAATAGTTGCTAATTCAAATTTGAAGAAATAATTGACCCATTTTTTTCAACTCTATCATTTGTATTTAAGTCATTTTAGAATATGAAAAGAATGATTATTATACGTTTTTAAAGTACCTATCAACTAATATGGTTATATTAGTCAAATTGCAACTTCTATTAATTTTTCTTAAAGGGTGCACAAAACTTATTCTTGCGAGTAAAAAGAAGAGAAAATTACAGAAATGACAACATTTAAGCCGAAAATAGATTGAAGTAGCAACATTTTAATTATTTACATAAAATGACAATATTTTATGTGACATGTGTTGTATTTAATCTAGGTAAAACACATCAAATACATATACAAATATCTAGTTAGGTGAGTGATTTAGGGATTATATTTCTTCTAAATAATCAGTTATCATTATTCACGCACTTCATAATTAATACATTCCTTAATTAATTGGACTTTAAAAATGGATGGAATTCTAATTTTACATTAACACCCTGTATAACAAATCTGAAAAAGTGATTTATTTCTATAGTCATATACTTATCATTCTTTGAATTATAAAAAAAAATGAATTGTATCATAAATATAACCAAATACATGTATTTTAACAAATAAATTTTAAAAGGCATAAAGGATTGTATATTTAATTGTATCAAAGAGTACTAATATGTATCTCTGTTAAAAGAAACCGTGTACATTGACACATACATACATACATAATATATACATATATATATATAATATATATATATATATGTATATATTATATAAGTATGTACCTATGTATGTATATGTATTTGTATAACATAGTAGTGTTTGCATTGTGTCATAAATACAATTAAATACAAATAGAAATCCTAAAAATTAAATACCTACGGGTGAAAGATAATGTCGAAATACATAGTATACATAACCTATAAAATACACTAATAGAATTTTCAAAAAATAAGAAAATCATTTAGCACAATTAACGGGATATTATAATCTATTTGAGACTCCTAAAATCATAAAGGTGATTAGTAAAAATTCGATAAATTACACGGTTGAAGATTTTTATCTAAAATACAAAAAATACATATCTTAAATTGAAAATTAAACAAAAATCACGAATGAAACTTACCTAATTTAAATGGATTCTATACACTCGGAACCTGCAAGATCGTGAAAACGTGGATTGAATTAACGACCGAAAAATCTAGGTTGGCGATGAACGTTGAGTGAGAGAGAAGATGAAAGAGGGGTTGGGCGGTTATTGGAGATATTTAAGGCGGGGAATAGGATAGAGGTAAAAAATAATCAAATACAAAGTAAAAAAATAAATAAATAACACATTAAATGAAATAAAATCATATTATGTAATAATTTAAAAACTGTAAACACTATATATAAATATTTTTATAATTATACTGCATTATGTAATTTTTCCTAAAAAGAAACGGGAGAGTATTTTATTTGCACCTGATGTGACTTTTATATTCATTAATTCAACCGATAGTAAGGATGGGTTTAAATTTACTAGTACAACTGCTTTACGTGTATATATATATATATATATATATATATATATATATGATATTCTAGTCCATGAAAAGAGTTGCATTTTGAATCTATTAACCAAAATAATCATTTAACTATTAAAAATTATAATAAAGTTATTTCTGTAGCCATTTAGTCAGTGGTCAAGAAAACAATGATCCAATAAAAACAATTACCTACTGAAATATCAGATGTTAAGCTCGTATTTTGAAAATTCTAGAATTAATCAAAGTGTTGAAAAGACTCATCCTTTACCACCAGACCAACTAATTACTTTCCAAACTCCCATAATTTAGGGTAAGACTTCTTTAAATAGATAAAATATAAAAAAAATCAGGAAAGAGAATTATAAGGGAAATCGAATTCTCACTAATAAGTTTAGATAGCCAATTAACTGAGCTAATAAAATTTTTCAAAATAAGACTTTGAAAGACTCAACTTTCAATTTTGTTATTAATAGTATGATTAGGATATTTGGTGGTGCGGAAGGGGGTTAATTATTTTGTCCCTTTTTTCCCATTTATTTTCATTTTTCTTCTTCATATCGTCTTTTTAGATTATTGGGATCAGGATAATTATACATACCTAACGAAGAAAAAAAAAAATAGCTCGATGTATAAAGTTTCTTCGCTGTCAAAAACATTAGGAATGGGGTGGGGTCAATTATCCTCCCACCTTTTTTTTTTTTTTTGAAACCAAAAAAAAAAGCTCGATATATAAAGATTTTGCGTAATTTAAAACAACCTTCTAATTTTATTATGTGGATTTTCCACATATTGAGAGAGGCAATGCAACAACTTGACTTGCAATGTTTTGAAATGAGCAATCTGCATTTGCAATTCCAACCTTTCCTTTTTCAAAATTTTGTTCTCTTCCATGAGGAGCTGCCTTGTTGTTGTATTCTCTTGGTCATCATTTCTAGCTAATTTTTCACAAGGATTTAAGTATGTAGGGAAGGCACTTGGCTCACATTTCTTCCTTGTTATTTCTGCTAGCAAATGCCTGCATCCTTTCTGGAACTTCTCATGCTGAAATTCCCACCTTTTTGATGCTACTTTCTTGAATCCCTATACATTCATTATAAAAGTGATTTCAACATTACTTACTTCAAGGAATTTTTATTTTTATTTTTAAAAAAAAAGTGCAAATATTCAGAAGACTAATTCAACAAGATGGTATTTGTGGTTACTATTCAAAGAATTAAGAAAAAGATTGCAAGACATTAAAAAATGTTTGGGTCAATTTTCATAGTCCATATATATATATATATATATATTCCCTCCGTTTATTTTTACTTGTTCACTTTAAACTTTGCACGCCCCTTAAGAAACAATGACTAATATATACTCTCTCCGTTTCAAAATAAGTGGTGTTTTTAGCTTGAATACATTCTTTAAGAAAACTACAATGTATTTTTGCCCACGTATCCTTAATAAATATCTTGAAAAAGATGTAACTCTTTAGTGTTTTCTTGATTATGTAAAACTCTCTCTATTATTTAAATAGGGTAAACTTGGAAGAACATCATTAATGTGGTCTTGATTATGTAAAACACGACTTATTTTGAAACAAAATCAAAAGGCTAAAACACCACTTATTTTGAAATAGAGGGACTATATTTTAACATAATATCCATATTAATTGCCGTAATGTCTTAAGTCTTGGAAAATGATCTGATAAATAAGTAATGCATGTTGAAGGTAAAACATGAAAAAATATATATGATTTTCTCTTGATATGTTAAAAGTGACAAGTAAGTAAAAATTAAAATATATTTTTAATAGAGTAACAAAGTAAAGATGAACGGAGAAAATAATATCATAAATATCTCTATTACACATTCTGAAACTTGAAGTCAATTTCTTCACTGTACGTAAATTAAATGGTGTTACTCTAGTTATTGTCAAATAAATTCGTCACGAAACCGTAACGGGACGAAGATGTGATCAAAAATTGACTTTGGACTAGGATGGTTTTTGTTTTCAACTAATTTGACCAACTATTATTGTTACGTCTCAAGAAATGACACTGCAAAAATGCCAGAATTGACAATAAACCAATGTGTTTCTCCATTTTACTCCAAGCCTCCAACAACCGATTTATTATTCTAACCCTCTCTTTTCTTTTCATTTTGGTCTCGGGCGTTGCTTCTTCCGACGTGAAAGTTATTAATTTATTTGTCTGATTTTGATTTTATATATTTTGAATTTTGTGGTTTTAAATTTAAAATATATTAAATGTATCAACAATTATTTTTTTATTTTATAATTTTAAATATGTCATTTGAAGAATAGAAATTCAAAAGACGTTATTTTTTTTAAAAATACAGACTAAAAAAATTAGGACAAATAAATTGAAATGGGGAAAGTACTGCTTTAGTTACTGTAAGGCACATTGTCTCGTATGTCATCTAATTGTCTGCCCAAGAAGTAATAGAAAATCTTAAACATTAACCTGAAATGGCTTACAAAAAGTATATATAGATTAATATCCCTATATTACTTGGAAATAATCTCATGTCGCAGTATATTGAACCAAGTTGAAGCGGCAAATCATTTTTTAACCCGCTATTAATAAATTTAAGGACGAAAGTTACCTAATAATTCACCTCCAAATAACAGACACATACATACATACATACAAACGTCAATACGTATTTTCCGTTTACATATTTTTCCTTTAAATTTTAAAATACTCTTATGTAATAAATTTTTTTCTTAAATGTCTCACTTAATTAGCCCTAAAAAAGGACAAACCCTTCTTGTTTCTTATAATTCTAAACTAATTCCAATACTACAACGATTAATAACACTTTTTCATTTCAATTTGTTTGGCTTATTTTTCTTTTGAAGTCTCTGTTAGAAAAGATTGTTTATTTCGCTTTTTGGCAATTCCTTCGCTGTAACTTTCCCCATAACAAGTTTTTAGAATATTTTGATACATTTTTACATATTTTTAATTTAAGAAACTATTTTAAGTTTCATGCTAAGTACTCAAAATTAGATACACAGATTGAAACGAGAGAATATTTGAGAAAGAATGAAGTATTTTGGTACATAGAGATTTGTATAGATGTAGAGAGACTTACATAGGTATTAAGTTGTCTGATGAAACTGGAGAAATTGTTGTGCTTGAAGTATCTAGGTAACATGAGCTCAGAAAATTCAGCTGGACACCACACAACAAATCCACTCCCCTCACCATTCCATGAAACAACTCTTTGTCCCTTATTATTCTCTCCATCTTCCTCCTCCAATAGATCATAAGTTTTCGACAAGAACGGCGCCGGGCACTTCCGTCCTATTTTCCGGCTGATGTTCCGATCATCCGCCGCCGCCGCCGCCGCCATGGGAGTACGAACCAAAAGGTATTATATTGCTTAGTTGTTTTTTACTTATACACTATGAAATGGAAACTACTAGTAATATTAGAAGGGGCACGGGGCACGTTTCTTTCTATTTTATTATCTTCTTTGTCAAGGGCATGCAACTTTTAAAATTCTCTAGACCAAAAAAACAAAAAAAGCGACATATATATATTCAATCAGTGGATATTTTTATTGATTTTTCTTCTTTTTGGTGATGGGGGATATATGATTATGTTGACTATAGAAGATGTGTAGAAGTTTCATGATTCTTGAATATAATAAGCCCAAAGATACATGGACTTAGGACACTTTTCTGCCTAATTGGAATTTCTTTTAACTAACGTCAAAGACCAACACTCATTCTTCAAATGTGCATGGCATACATACAAATTACAATTTCATATTTTTTGTATTCTATAAAAAATAGTAAGTCTTATATTTATCAAGTATAATATACCATTATTATATTAAATTATAAAATAAAAAAATATTATGATATTAAAATAACTTAATCGGTGAACCAAATAGTTGTAGGTGTATTATAGTATGTGTACGGTGGCAAGTGTTTGGAGCAAAGTGAAAAAGGAAAGGAGATCTCAGGAGAAGAGCCGCGAATGCTGACTCGACTTCAGAAATGAGAAGAGTCTGGGGGAAGTAGTGTCCCTTTTTTCCAAAAAGTATTTCTGCAATTTTTAATGGAAATCCACAGTTCCAGACTAGGAGTACTACTATATTAAACTTCTGGCAGCGAGGTCAAAAATATTAATTTTTTAAAAAATAAAAAATATAATTATTTTTTTATTTTATTTTAATTATTAAAATTTATATATTTATTAAGAAATAATTAATAGAAATGATAATTTGACGAATATAATTTTATTAATTTTTTGAAAATATATAATAATAATTTTTTTTTATATTTTAGATAATTTTAAGTACAAAGGATAGAATTAGAAAAATATGAATAATTATCTCTTGAATTTTAAAACTAGCACGTATTTTAAAATAATTATTTTTAATATATCTAGCAATTAAAATGGAATGGAAGGAGTAAGTCTCTTAGGGAATAGCAGAAATTATTTTTCAGAAACTAAAGAAAGTAGTTTCTTCAAAAAAGCAATTTTAAAAAGTATTTTCGAGAAAAGTATATTTAGAAATACTTTGTAAAAGTTTGGCCAAATACTAATTGTTACTCAAAAATAAATTTTAAATTTATTAATTAAAAATAAAATTTTTTATAATCAAAAATATTTTTTTAATAAACATTTTAAAAAAAAACTACTTCTCACGATATTTAAGAAGTTTGACCGCAATTCTTTTCCACGCCACTATCACGACCGCACGCATGACACAAATCATCCATTTCATTTTATATTGGAGATTGCTTCTAATTTAAGCTTAATTAATTTAAATTCTTTGTTATATAAAATAACTTGTGATGAACAATTACGTATGTTAAGAAATAACACGTGATGAATAATTGCGTAGTATTCGGATATGTTTGACCTTCAACAAATTTAAACTCTTTGTCCCTCACGAGAGGAGGACGAAATCAAAAAATATATAGACTATATAATTATCTATTTAGAATGATCGATCTATTATCTTTTTTTATAGTCTTGAGGCTCTGTCTCAATCTACTATGTTTATAAAGGACTAGTTTCTATTGCTAAACGTGACAATCTTAATTCTTATGTATTGTATATTTTTTCAACATTTAGATCAATAATATAATCTCAAATTAAATCAAAAAAATATTGTGAAGTTCTTACCGTTGGAATTATGTGTTGAGTGTGAATTGAGAAATGGAGAGAAATAAATTAGAGGGAAAAGAAAGTTGAAAAGTTTCTTTTCTAATGATAGTCATTTCGAACAGACATGATCTGAACAGGTGTCTTCACACCCCTTCACTTCAGATCTTTGGCTATAAATAAAGGTCTTTTGCCTTCATTTTTAAAGTACTTTTTTCGAGACTTTTGCTAGCAAATTTAAAGATCATTCTGCATATTTTGAAAAACCAAAACTTGAGTCTATTGTGTGATTCGTTGCCGTTCGACGAAGTTATTAGTGTTTGAGGTACTGCTACACTATTAACAGGTTAATCCGTTTTATCTTGGAAGGAAGTAATTCAAAAAATTCAAATACGTGAGGAGATTAAATTTTTTAAAGACGCACAATAAATTCTGTAAACCCAAATATTTTTTTTTTCTTTACATATTTTGAACACCGGCTCCTAACACTTACGCATAATCATCTTTTATTAGCATGACAAATAAATATGCCTGTTACTGTCTAGCAACTTTCTCAATGGACTTAATGAGATATTTTGGGAATTTGATTTTTCAACATCCCTTGTAATGGAAATTCAAGATTCTTTTTCACTTGCTGGTTTTATGAGGAAAAATTTCTATGAGCATTAATAGTCTATGCGGTTAAATTTTTAAAATTAATTTATTTTAAAAAAATATTATTTTTTAATAAAATATAATTTATATTTAATTAATAAATTTAAAAAATACTTTTGAATAATAAATCTTTTACCTCTCAGAAACTTAGCCACCCAAACTATAACCATATATATATATATATATATATTTATAGGAATAAGTGCACCTTTTTATATTTAATTTATTTTATTTTCTATTTATAAATATTTTGTTGGCTCACTTGATTTGACTCTAATTAAATCTGTTACTTTGGACTTTAAGAGTTTAGAGCCCATGTTTGCATGTGCAATTTTTCTTTTTTCTTTAAATTATTATTATTATTATTATTATTATTATTATTATTATTTGGTTGTTTGTTAGACGTTTTTATCTCATATTCTTTGAAGTTCTTTTAATTTCCGATGATGCCGTGTGGTACATAAATTTCTTCAAGTTGTCTATAAAAAGACAGATTTTCCTATTTAGTAAGCATGCATATGTTTTTGTTCTATCATTATTTCTTTGCCATAATTTGACTTGTTCCTCAGTTGGTCATAAAAAGAATTAATTGACATTACAATGACCTTCAATGTCCTTTTTTCTTTTATAGAAATTGGGATCAATCAAATTAAACATCCATGCTATACATTTTTTTTGTTAAAAATTTAAAGACAACACATATGATAGCTTTTATTGAACTCAAAGACAATATACTGGAGTTTCAACTTTATAATTATCCACTAGAATTTGAACTAGCCTTATTATGAAATTGTAGTAGAATTTTTTTTTTTAATTTGAATTAAAATCCCATCATAATATATTAAAATTTTACTTTTAAAAGTTCTAAAACTCCCACATAATGTGCTCGAGTTCCGCCTTTAAAAGAATTTCAAACTCCAACTTAAGATAGTTGAATTTTATTTGTAAAAATTTTGAACTCCGACATATTATAGTATTTTTTATAGGTAAGCGTGATTTTTTTCAAAAAAAAAAGTTGGGTTAAAGAGTAGCTAAACACAAAATAATTTTGAGATTATTGCTAAAGCTTGATTAGCGGTCCGAAAATGGCTATTCGCCAATTTCTCCTAAAATATACCGATAACAATTACTTGGCCCAGTATATCTTGGGCTCAGAATGAACTGTACTAGAAAATTCACCTTCCATCAGACGTGGGCTAAATTTCAATGGACCGGGTCAGACATAGCTTCTTAAAACCGCCTAAACCCCAAAATTATTTCTCTTCGTCTTCTCCCGATGAAGCTTTCCCTCTTTGCCTTATGGAAACAAAATCCAATACATTTTCAGAGAACCATAATCAACCGTTTCTATGGAATAACATCGACTACACAATGTAAAGATCAGAAGCCTGACTGGGTCTACGCAAGAATTGCACCCTTAGGTAGCCCAGACCTGTCTATGGTTCCAGTACTGGAACAATGGGTTAAAGAAGGAAAAAAAGTGGTGAAAACCGAGCTTCAATGGATTACCAAACGATTAAGCAGCTACAAAAGATACAAACACGCACTCGAGGTAAAAAAAAATTATATCTGCTTTTGGTTGTTTCAGTGAGTTTTGACGCAATGCATCGTGAAAGAAACTGTTTGTATTCTGTTTTTAAGTAAATAACACACACGCGAACTCAAATGCTGATACTAACCTAAGCCTTAATCCCAGTTAGTAATATGGCTCTAGTATGATTTAGGTGTTGCTGGAGAAACGTTGATCCCCTAATATAAATTAGGTACTGGTGGAGAAACTAAGTTGCCGCAGTTGATTTATTTAACAGCTTTGTTGCATCTGTATACAAGTGCAGAGGGGGATCCATGATTTAAACTTAATGGTTTGAACCTTTGAGCTTTTTAGCACTAAACTCATTTACCATAAATTAAAATTATGGGTCAAATCTAATGTTTGTTGAAATTGTAATAAGTTCTTACACACACACACACATATATGTATGTATGAATGATCTGTGTGAAATTATGGGTTCAGATGAGCCCATAGCCAAAAGGCTACATTTGCCTCTGTACAAGTGCATGTTAGAAGTCACCAATGGGCTAAAGCATACCCCTCAAAGCTCAAAAGGCCTCGAGGCTTTAAAGAATAGAGTTTTTTATTACTCAGTTTATGCAAGCTGATATTATGGAAATAATAACCGACAACTGTTGTTTACATCTATTGCTTACTAGTTGTGATTAAGTCCGATGGAGGAAATAATATGCAGATGCGCCGTGCACCTCCCCCCCCCCCCCCCCAAACAAATGAAAGAAAAGAGAAAACGAGCAACTGACCACTTGGTCTTTTGGACTAATGTAGTAATCCTTAGTTCCCTACTCCCATGTGGCCATCTGTTAATTTAACCATAGATAACAGCTAAAGTGTATAGGAATAAAGAAAACAGGTCCTCATCTTTTGAAGATATAGCGTAGAGCCAAGATTTGTTGGTGTGAAAAGATCTGAGCTACCTATATATCTTCATTCCTGATCTTATAAATTTTTCCTTTATCTTTGTGATTTTGTAAATAGGTATCTCATTGGATGACAGACAGAAGATATTTCCCCCTCGAACCTGCTGATGTTGCAACACGAATTTATCTGATATATAAAGTTAAAGGCCTAGAACAGGTTGAAAAATACTTCAATAGCATTCCACAGATATTGAGACGCCCCAAGGTGTATACCGCTCTTCTCAATTGCTATACCAAGGAGAAGTCCGTAGAGAAAGCTGAGACCATGATGCAACAACTAAGAGATATGGGGTTTGCTAAGGATACATTGTGCTACAATTATATGATGAACCTCTATTCTAAAACAGGTACATGGGAGAAAATGGATGATCTGATGAATGAAATGGAGCAGAAAGGTGTAAATTTTGATGAGTTCACGCTCATGATACGGTTAACTGCATATGCTGCTGCTGGAGATTCTGAGGGAATGGATAAAATAGTAGTGATGATGGAATCTGATAAGCATCTCACTTTGCACTGGCATACTTACAGTATTGCAGCAGAGTCGTATTTGAAAGTTGGGCAGGTGAAAAAAGCTTTAGAGTTGCTGAGTAAACTGGAAACCATGATTTTGACTTGTGAGAAAAGTAATGATGCATATAATTCATTGTTAAAACTGTATGCGGAAGCTGGAAAGAAAGAAGAGGTGCATCGAGTGTGGGATTTGTATAAGCAGAACATGAAAATTCTTAATAAAGGTTATATGAGAGTGATGAGCTCGTTAATGAAATTTGGTGACATAGAAGGAGTTGAGAAGATCTTTGAGGAATGGGAATCCGAAGCTTTGTCATATGACTTCCGTGTTCCAGATGTTTTGATTTGCGGTTATTGTAGGAATGGTCTTCTGGGGAAGGCTAAGACCCTATTGGAAAAAGGAATGTCAAAAGGGGGTGTTCCATGGGTCACCACATGGTGTCACTTGGCAAATGGGTACATACATGAAGATCTAGTCCCAGAGGCTGTAGAAGCATTGAAGAAGGCCATCTCAATATGCCCTCCTAATTATAAACCTAGCAGGGAGACCTTAGCTACATGTATAAAATACTGGGAAAAGCAGGGAGATGTGGATAATGCGGAGGATTTTGTAAAGTCTTTAGAAATGGATCATATCTTCTCACCAGTTTTCCGCAACAAGTTGTTGTGCTTTATTAAGGAAGAAAAACTACAATCTTGAGCTACACAGCTTGTATGGAAACAACTGATTTGAGTGACTCTTGAGGACAAACTGAATCTATCAGGCCTAGATATGGAGCAATTAAAGAGAATTTATGGGACAGAGATTATTTTTCTTTACATTTCAGAATTGAAAATAGCTGATATTTCTCATTGAAACTTAGGCTGCATATTCATTGGCTATAAATAATTACTGCAAGATTACTCCTCAAGAGAGAGAATGTGCTTGTTCTTAACATATATTTTGTCAACGAGCTTCATTTTGAAGGCCAAAATTCAACAGAATATGTATCTAATTTGTTTTGGTAACAAAAGCTGGTCGGAGCGCAAAAAGTTCCTTTCCCGAACTTGTTTAATTTGGTTATGAAGACAGTACAAGGAGGTACATTACTTTGTTTTTTCGCCATATGGTGTTATTGTAGTGTTTATGTATTGTGAATAAAGTAGGCTTGATTACTTAGAACTTCTCTCTAGTTAGCATATTTAATGGAGGTTTCCTCTCGTTTGTAAAATATCCAAAATCTTTCTTTGATGGTGAAAGTGATAGTTTCATTGTTAAATTTTTGCATATTTTGAATGAAATGAAATGCCCACCCTTTTACAATGATTCTTTATGCTAGTTGCTCTCAGAGTCATCACCTAGGAGTTTTAACTGCAGTATCAATCTTGAACCAATCACTAGGTGAATTCTTTCTGGTACTTGTGCTTGCAGGAAATGATAGGCACTCGGTAGATTAGTTGGTGTTCAGGTAAGCTGACACGGTCATCACTATTTTTATAAAAGAAAATTGATTTTTATGTTATGTTTCCTAATTTGTTTGCAAGTGAAAAATAGATGAAAATAAGGAACAAAATGCACAATATAAGCAGTCAGTGATCTCATTATTGTTGATGTCTATTACCTTTAGAAAACCAGTTTAGAGAATGATATTTACCCCTATTTCTCTCTTGTTTCAATGTTTCTAGATAAGCATGGCATTTAAGGATCACAAGCCTTTAATATTTGATTTTAATTAACCCAATACTAAGTTACATATCTTGAAAAATTAACAGCAATTGCTTCCTGTTAATGAAAGCTAGGTGAGACATAAAGCAAAGTTATTCTTGTTTGAGACCTTACTCGTTATAATGTGGCTTTTAAGATACTCTGTCCATTCGTTTTTGGTTGTTTATATTGAACTTTGTATGTTGCATAAGAAATAATAATTAATATGAGTATTTTATTACAATATTTATATACTTATATATAGCCTTACATTTTGAGAAATGATTTGAAAAATAAGTAATTAATGTTGAGTGTAAAACAGAAAAAAGATATTTTTTTGGTATGTTAAAAAAGACAAAATAAAAAATATATATAATTGAAATATTGAGTAAATAAAAATCAACTGGGAATAAGAAGAAAGATTGTAGTAGTATTTGAATCAAAGATGACAAATTCATTACAATAAGTTAGGATTTTCTTTATGGTTGGCAAAACAATGACATGTCAACCAACCATTTTAGTGATTTGAAATTTTTGGTGCTAGAATTAGTAATCACGTGATTAGTAAGTGCAACGCTTATTAAAATATCCTACATTGAGACGGACCATGAACATTGAATTATGTTGGATGGGACCATTTCAAAATAAATGATGTTTTAGCTTTTTAATTCTAAAAATGAGTATATGTCTAAACTAAAAACATCATTTATTTTAAAACGGAGGGAATATATCTTTGACCACTCCATGATTTTCTCTATATTTGCCTAGCAGGACACCGCCCTAAGGTTTAATTTAGTTTGTAATAATGTTAGGGGCCCATTTTGAAAATTCTTTAAAAAAATATTGTGGACTTTGTTAAAACAGAAAGAGATTGTTTTTGCTATTTTCTTTTTGTACACGTTTGTAACTATTCCACCTAACTATTTCCTTTAGTAAAGTCTAAAGCCATAAATGTAAAATTTGCTAATTCAACGTATTGAAGTCGTTTATTTCATTTATTCTTAACTCTTAAGAGTAACGTATTCTTTTGAATTTAAGAAAAAATTACTGACTCTAACTATCTAATCGCATTGATCATCCTAGCTGGTCTTTTTTTAAAATTCTTTTATTCACGCAAAGTAGGAACTAGAATTATAACTAGTTGGGTACGTATGGAAGAAATTTGAGCTAAAAAAACCTTTGTCCAAATTAATACAAACTTAATTACTACTTGCAATAGGTGTTGAAAAGAGTCTGTTATGTCCAGGGAACATTGGTTGAAGTTAATAGCATAGGTATATACCAGCCTGGCCATTCTTAAAATTGACATTTCCCCATTAATAATATTTTATTATGGTAAGTTATAATATGAAGAACACATATGGTGTTGCAGTATTTTATAAAAGAATAGTGGTAATACATTATTATCATATTTTCCCTAGAGTGAAGACAATTATGGCTATAGTATTATATCATTTTAGGGGGTCCTTATATAATAATTATGGGGGACAAAGTTCCTAATTGTTGATTCAAAGAGATAGATATCAACAAATAAGAGCGGACAAGCAACATGATAAGCCTTAGCCACGATACAATCATGACTATTATCTGCTATATACACACTGCTTTAACTCATTATACTTTAGCCAAAATTTTGCTTATTTATCATCTCATATTTATGATTTATAATGACTTGATGCTCATCAACATCAGTATTGTACAATGTGTACAAGATGAAATGGGTGATGGCAAAAGAGTGCCTCAATGAAACTAGAATAACAATAGACAAAGAAGAAAGCAACAGAAGAGGAAAAGGGAAATTCTGTTGAGAGACTTGTCAGCCTGCATTTCCTGTCTTCTCAATCTTGGGCTACTATTTGCTACTAGATGATAGGAGTTAGGATATGTGTATAAACTCTCTGAGTTCCCAAATACCCTAGCGTAGACCATCTCTCCGAACATACCAACAACTGGATGAAAGACTCCAACTGATGTATTGTTTCCAAGATTGAATGAAGGCTGTGATGAAGTGTTGAGGTAACTGGCATAGGGATCATAGGCATTAGGATGTGGCAGTTGCTGAGAAGGATTAAGGGAATTGGACAAGGATAATGGACCGAAAGCAGGTGGCCTGGGAGGCACTTTTAGAGTGAGCTTGTTTTCGGGCTCAGATTCAGGCAGTGTTTCCCCACGCCCGTAAAGAGGGACTAGATCTGTTTGGGAGATTTCAGCCTTGCAAACTGGGCATTGAGGGCGTTCATCTGAAGACAGAGAGTCGCTCTGGAAGTGAAACCACTTGTAAATGCAGGGCCAACAATAGAGATGGCCACAAAGTGTAACAACTGGATCACGGGCAAAGTCCAGGCAGATGTTGCAATCAAAGCAGGCAGAAGTCTTCTCTGAGTCTGATGATTCTGGAGCTGGGATCGATTTCCACTCGTTAGAATAGTACCTCTCAAAGGCCATGAGATTTGTTTCTGAGCAGTTGTTCAAGCTAAGGGTCTTTCCAAAATCTGAAAGCACAATCAATAGTTAGCAACAGGAATGATAAATTTAAATCAAAGTATTATAGAATTGTAGAGCATTGGTAGGCAGGCTACTGCATTAAGAAGAAAAGGGTGGGAAGGAGGCTAGCTTCCACCCATCACACAACAGAAGAGAACACAAAGATGAAGCCTGTGAATAAAATACACAAATTTTATAAGATTAGTGAAGCTTCCGAGTTCCAAGCAATTCATAGTCACCAAGAGATGGATCAGTTAGATCAGAAAAATGATATGCACTTTGATGTTTCAACTTTCATATAAGAATTTCAGTTAGCTTGTTACTTTCATTTTGCCCAAAATATCCAGTAACAATCATACTAAACTGACTACAATCTCATAAATTATCAGAAAAAACTAGTCAGTATTACCAACTTCGATGGTAACTTCAGAAAACAAGATTAAACGGGGGGGAAAGGTTGTCTTTTCAGCTGGAAGTACCTACATTGGGGCTCTATTATTTCCAGTGCATTAAATCAGGACCACTTAGGACTAAATTTCCAAAAGATGGTCAGGCCAACTAATTGCCTCAGTTTGACAAAATCTTGAATCTTCCTACTATTGCAGAGTCAAAATTTTAATCCAATCTAAACATACCCCCTTAAAATCTCCTTCTTTCCACTTTCTCCATTTAGCCCGATCCAAATGGTTGAGAAAACTACCAAACATGATCAACAGCAAAGTTTCCTTTAGCAATTTATGACATTCCCCAAGTATAATTGAGAAACCCTCTTCTAATTCATTCACATAAGATCAAGAAAATCCTCAAAATCATTTGCTTACCGTGTGTGTAAAAAGGTAAGGATTTTAACACCAACAAAGATCATTTATAGTACAATATGATCAAACAAAGGGTTGAACAACAGTACTAGTGCCATATAGATCAACAACACACTGGAAAAAGCCATCCAAGAAAAAACCCATCAAAGATCTAACCTTTACACACTAATAATAACTACAATTTCAACCATAGTACAGAACAAGGGTAAATCAGTTCAATATGCAAGAACGGAAAAGAAGAGCTCGAATTCTTACCAATCAAGCGAAAGGGTTGGAAAAAAAATCGAATTTCAGACTTTCAAGCTTCAAATGGAAAATCCCAGGTGATTAAACAGAGGAAAAGAGAAGAATATAGGTTTCTTTTAAGAGGTTAATAGTAAGTGGTTGAGCTGAGAGAGAGGAAATGGTGGAGCAGTTTTATAAGAAGAAATTTGGAACAAGGAGGAGACTTTCTCCTTAGTAACCAATGCGACGTGGCTGATTATGACTGGTCGCTTTGTAACTTCATACTCCGTTGGAATCTGCAAAGAAGTCCTAATTTTTTTTTATTTTTTATTTTTTATTTTTTTTACTTCGCTGGAACTCTCAACGAAGTCATAATTTTTTTAAAAACTTCTTTTCTCAACGAAGTCTTAATTTTAAAAAAAAGATTCTTTTCAATACTCATTTGTATGTTTGTTACTTTCATGAGTACTTATTTTCTGAAAGTCAAAACTTATTTTAATTTTTAATTTATATTTCACCAGATAATTTCTGAAACTTGATAACCATATTTTGTACTCGTATTAAATATTTTAATTATTTTTTAAATTCTTTATCAATCTATCTATATTCAATCTGACCCTGTCCGCTGGAATCGGAATAGCCTAAAAATTTCTTTAAAATAGTCTATTATACTTATAATTTTTCGGAACATGAGTGTAGTCACAGTATTATTTAAATTATGTTCTATCTTTTAACACTTGTTGTTAATTTAGATTTTACTTTTTGTTGCTTCTAGAAGGAAGGTCATGGAATTAATTTCCTACACTATAAATAATACTGGAAAAATGAAAGGGGCTGAGTGGAAAAGTTGGTCCCTACTACTAGCAAAAAAAAAAAGTTACAGTTGAAAATGTTGAGAAACAAACACCATTTTTTAAAATATAATTTTTCATGAATGTAAAAAAAGATACAAAATCACAATCAAGAAAAGACACATGTTCCATTTTAATTTGTACGCACTGTTATTGATCTATTTTACCTAATTTTCAAATAAGTTAACTAAGAATAATAATTAACCTAAGAGGAACAAAATGCAAAAAGGTAAAGGACAAATATGGTGAGTTCTTCTATAATAATTTTTTTTTTTTGTTTAATATTACATTATCTTCTAGAAGTCCATTTATCTTCTAGAGTCCAATTTGTTTGGCAAAATTTCTTTTCTTCATCGAACATAAGTTTTAATTGTAATGTGTGTTCAATAAGTTACAAAACTTGAGAATAGTGTAATTTTTCATGTACTGTGCATAAATTTTTAATTATATTAATAGAGTTATTCTTTTTATAAACTAATCATGATCAAAGTCTTTATATTTTCCATTAATTTAGCTATAGACATTTTCTGTCACGCTCCGCCCCGGGGGGTATGACTGGCACCTGGTGCCCTAGGAGGACCTAGACTGCTATCTGGTGAGCCAAAACACATCTGGTGTCTGGCTGGCTCTAACTCAAATTCCTGGAAACAAAGGGCTATATAACGGCTGTAAACACAGCCCCCGGCCAACAGGCCTATAGCCACCTGTACCTGAAAACCAGCTAACCAGAAACATACAACTGTAGGAGAACCTATGCGGGCCAGCAAAGCCACCATGCTGTCTAGTTCCCTGTAACTTAACAATAGCACGCTAAATAAATACGTGACCGGCAAGGTCACCTCTACTGACTGGTTGTGGCCACACACGACCAACAGGAACAGAAATAACAAATAACTATAACAAGCTGCACGGCCTCACATGACCGGCTCGACTGACCACAGGAAAACATATACAGACTGCAAGCCTCTAGGAATAACAATAGAAATGATCGGGACAGGGCCCCGACCTACCTGTACTGTACAACAAAAGAAAACAAAATACACCTCTGGAATTCAGACTCCGGATGACAGGAGTTGAATACTCAATAGCTGGCTGGAATCACGAGGGATCGCCTCCTCGTCTATGAGTACCTGCAGGCAAGTAATGCAGCGCCCCACTGGGCGTCAGTACCACTGGTACTGAGTATGCAAAGCAACTGAAGTAATACAACTGAAAACAATTGAATATAGATAGCATAACTAGCATTTCTGTATAGCAGGAGATAGCTGAATCTGAAGAAGCTGATATAAACTGACTCAAGCTTTCTGTACTGATAAGGCAGAGGCGTACCTGTAGACGCGACGACCTGCTGTCTAGTAGCTAGTATATAATATATAGAGCAAATAAATAGATATACAAGTAGCAAGCAAGAGCCAATACCAACCCCCATAAGCCGGATGGCGCAAAGCAAGCAAACAATCTATATACCCCTACCCGGGTCAAAACCAACCAAAAATAAGTCACACCACTCATCTGATAACTGTGAGCTCCTCCTACCGGCCCCCTTGGGTACGTAGCTCAGGCCTTGGCCTCTGACAATAAACTGTCTCTGAGTCCGAAGACTCCTGCCTCTGGGCGCAAGTGCACACGGGGTGTGTAATAAAAACTGCCCCTGGGTGCAAGCACGCAACTGGGTAATTTTATAAAAATCTGTATCTGAGTCTGCCCCCGGCCACAAGCGCACACAGAGCGTTCTGCCCCTGTAAACAGGGTGGACTGGCTCTGCGCAGAGTAAACTGAACTACCTCTGCAAGCAGGGTGGTCTGGACCGTATTATCATGGTGGTCGGCCATCATCGTCCTCTAGGCAGACGGCATCGTCCAGCTGGTGGCGGTATCTGAATCTGGTATCGACACAGCTATAACCCAGGGGCGGTGGGGATGCTAAAAGGGTGCCCACATGCCACAACAAGTCTCAACAAACAAATAGCACATAGAAATAGCAAGCATGTATAACTAAAAAGACTATCTGGAATCTAACTTCTTATTCTGATCTGTTTCTATACTGAACTGATTCTTTACTGATTATACTGATTATGAAATCTCTGTTTAACTGTATGGCTAATCTGTAGCCAAGATGCTGTCTGTCTGAATGGCTAGTCTGTAGCCATAACTTTCTGTCTATCTGATCTTTCTTTACTGACTTTTATTATGAAAATCTGTTCCTTTTTATTCTACAATATGCTTGCTATTCACATAATAGGCTATACTGAATCTGAAATACTAACTTGCCCTTGGGCACATGCTTTTCTAACTTTCAGACTAAATACGATATAACAACGCAAACTAGGTTTACTGAACTTTGCACAATACTTAACATTCAACTCCGGGAATTCTACTACGGAGTTTATTGAACTATACAAGGCTAAAGCTACTAACTTGCCGAAGAAACTGACTTTACATACCTTAACCTCGAGTTATCCGTCTGTCGGACGAGGCTCGGTCAATACTCCAGCTATTTCTCCCAATTGCATTCATGTATACGCTAATTAATACTAAATATAGCTTTATTCTAAAGAACAACATCACTTTCGATATAATTATAGCCTAAACTTAGGCTTATCGAAAGACGATCAAAAACTCGCTATTTTTCAGAAGTCCAGAAGGGAGAAGTACTCACTTCACAGCTAGGAGCACATAGACACTAGTTTGGAGCAATTCTACTTACCTTAGTCTGGTAGCTCGACGATTTGTCGGCCGTATTTCGCGAAACAAAATCCGTAGGAATGCTCCCTGCTGCTAAATACCTCGGTACCTAAGGTTGATTCGAGTTTGGATCGCGTTTGACAGCGTAATCGAAAGGAAATTATCAAATACCTTACGTTCCCTCTGTTTCTCTCGCGTCCTTTCTAGAAAGTTATGAAAATTATCCGAAGTAGAGGGGTTAAATAATAGGGACTTATAAGTCGCATTCAGGGAATGCGATTTATAAGTCGCATTCCTGGAATGCGTTTTATAAGTTGCATCCCTGGAATGCAATTTATAAGTCGCATTTTGCCTTGCGACGCGCCGACTTGGCGCTTGTCCGATCTTTCCCCGGGCCTTTTTCTAGCATGTATGTCTTTCAAATACTCTTAACCAACATGCGAATAGGTCATCTATATGCCTAAAATTTACGGGGTGTAACATTTTCAATTTGAAAAGTATAAAATATTATTACGTGAATTGTAAGAATGATTTTTTATATAAAATAGAAGAAATAATTGTGATTAATTGAATACTATAAAGTAATTTTTGTCAATGTAATTGTTATACCCCGTAGAATTCCCGGCACCTAGATGACCTATTCGCACGTTGGTTAAGCATATTTGAAGGCCATACGTGCTAGAGAAAGGCTCGGGAAAAAGATCGGACGAGAAACCCGTCGAACCATCGCGGGAGGAGCCGAGGCAGAGCCCCTCCGCGATGGCTCCGTGACACTTTGCCCAGGTTCAGACCCAAGTATATAAGCCCCACTTCGGTTGAAATTCATTAATCATTCATATAATTTCCAGAAAACAAAGCCAACCATCAGGGAGAAGGGAAGGAACGAAGGGGGTAATATAATTTTCATCCGGTTACGCTGCTAAACGTTGCCCAAACTCAAATTAACTTAAGATACTGAGGTATTTAGCAGCAGAGAGCATTCCTACGGATTCAGTTTCGTAAAATACGGCCGACGAATCGTCGAGCCACCGAGCTAAGGTAAGTGGAATTGCTCTAAACTAGTGTCTATGTGTTCCTAGTTGTGAAGTGAATATTTCTCCCTTCTGGACCTCTGAAAAATAGCGAGTTTCTGGCCGTCTTTCGATAAGCCTAAGTTTAGGCTATAAACTATATCGAAAGTGACGTTGCCTTTTGAAATAAAGTTGTATTTAGTATTGATTGACATATTTATGAATGCAGTTGGGAGAGAACAGTTGAAGTACCGGCCGAGCCTCGTCCGACAGACGAATGATTCAAGGATAAGGTATGTAAAGCTCGTTCCCTCGGCAAGTTAAGTAATATTGACACAGTATAGTAATTCACAGGCCAGTAGAATGTTCAGAAGTTAAGTATTGCGTTACTGTAAATGTTGATACGATATCAGAAGCCTCAAGTTGTAACTTGCGTGAAACTTACTAGTATGACGTAGATTCCAACTCAAGTGTTAGGAACTGCTCAGCATGCTCAATAGGTGGTGTAATACGAAATGTTAAGATATTGTTGTATTTAGTTGAAACCCCGCAAAGCAATGCGGTATCCGTAAAGCACCTCAGAAACAGAATAGCTGGCTAAAGTGAAGTTTAGGAAGCATGCTAGGAATAGGAAATCATGTCAATACAGAAACTCAGTAAATAGCATAGTTTTCAGCAGAAACACTATCTTGTATAACATTTGCCCCAGTACAGCCCGGCAGGAGACTATATTCATATTTATATATATTTACTTGCCCCAGCACGTATCAGATACGTACAGATTACTATCATTAGCTCAGCATGTAATATATATGATACTTTACCCCTATTAGCCTCAACATGTGAGATATGCAGACAATATTATTAGTTGAGACCGTTGTATTGTTTGGGGTTGGACTACCTAGCATCCATGACCGCCCCAGGGTTAATAGCTGTATCGACTCGTCCGCCAGAGGACGAGGATACGTTGCTCTACGGAGTGGCATGACGTCCCCCAGGGGACGAAGATGGGATGCCAGTTTCCCCATATTTTGCCTTGGTCGGCTTTTATACACCCCCGTCGAGCGGGTACGCCCGGGGTGTTGATTCAGGAGTCCTCCGGACTCAGATGCAGTTATAGTCAGGGGCTCAGCGAGCCCAAGTGCATACCCAGGGAACCGGCAGGATGCTTACGGGGTTTATAGGAGATGGGATGACCGGGGTAGGGGTATAGATTCTGTGCTGGTTGTACCTCCCGGCTTATGGGGGCCGAGTAAGGTTTGTGTGTGCTATGTTATGTTATGATGTGTTATACCCTGTTACAGTAGATACGAGTAGATCGATAGTAGCACGATAAACTCTCAGGTATGATTCCTACTCCTTCCAGTATAATTAAAGAAAAGGTATGGCTTACATTATCAGACAGTTAATTCATTCCTTTCTATTTCAGTTTCATCAGTTATATCATTGTTTCTCAGATATTTCTTTCAGTTGTTGCTTTACATACTCAGTACCAGCGGTACTGACGCCCGGTGGGGCGCTGCATTACTTGCCTGCAGGTACTCGTAGATGAGTAGGCGATACCACGTGATTCCTGTCAGCAATCGAGTATTCAGCTCCTGTCATCTGGAGTCTGAATTCCAGAGGTGTATTTCAGTTTCTTTGTTGTATAGTACGGGTAGGTCGGGGCCCTGTCCCGATCATTTCTATTGCTATTCCTAGAGGCTTGCAGTCGGTATATGTCTCCCTGTGGTCAGATGAGCCGGTCGTGTGAGGCCGTGCAGTTGTTAGCTGTTAGTACTTTTGCTTCTTTTATGTTGGCCGTGTGGGGCCATAAGTTTGACAGTAGTGGTGACCTTGCCGGTCACGTAGCCTTCTAGTATTTTATTGCTGAGTTGCAGATAACTAGACAGCATGGTGGCCTTGTCGGCCCGCATAGGTTCCCTATAGTTGCATGTTCTGGTCAGCTGTTATTACAGGTACAGGAGGCTATAGGCCACTGGGCCGGGGGCTGTGTTTACAGCCGTTATATAGCCCTTTGTTTCCAGAAATGTGAGTCAGAGCCAGCCAGGCACCAGATGTGCCTAGGCTTAGCAGTCCAGTAGTTCAGGTCTTAGTAGGGCACCAGGTGCCAGTCATACCCCCCGAGGCGGGGTGTGACAGTAACATAACTTGTGATAGTTTAAAACGATACATAAAATAAATATTGTCAAATTTTACTTGTCCATCGTAATTTGTAACAATTAAGCAACACATGAATTTTTGCCTATACAACAGAGTTTTATGGTCAATTGAGCAGGCTGTTTCTGATTTATTGAAATATACCCAACTTCTATATTATAGGCAAAACTAATTTAAAATCATACCTTATGCCTGATAGACAAAAAATAATTTGCTTAGTGATTTTTTGGAAGCAAAAATTATTTTTTTAAAAAATATATTAAATAGGTCAAATATTCTAGGTCATCCCTTATGAAGGTCATTCTTGTAATTTTCTCAATCCAATACTACTAGCTAGATAAAATATCACTTCAGAAATAATTTTTTCAAGTTTTTGTGCAGATTGTTGGTCTTTTATATTTGCCACTTAAAATGATGATTTTAATTTTTTTTTTCTTATTTCTTATTTGATAAAATTTTATGAGCCAAAGTACCTTTAACTATGCCTAATTTCTCAAAGCAAAAGTTTAGAGTCCAGCATAAGTTGTGTAGTATCTCATTTGCAAGGCAAAAGTTTAAAATACCTATGCTTTGTCCGATAAAGGTTTGGAGAACTTAGCCTCTATCGGCATTAAGTTCATAAGATTTAGTTGTCTTGTAAAACATAACTTATGTCTTGCGAATTATTTTTGCCTTGTAAGACTTAACTTGTGCCTTGCAAATTTTATTTATTTTGTATTTTTTTGTTTTTTTCAATATCAAAGGTGTTTTTCATCATGCTTTTATTATTTAAAATATTAAATGATAAAAATTAAAGACCACAAATTCAAAGGATAAAAATAAAAGGGACATTCTTGCGGATGACCCCATTTTTTTTTCCTTTTGGGCCTTTAACAAAAACTATTTTGGGCTTTTTGATGGCCACTGTGATCCATTAAGCCCAAATTCTCCATTCCTGTTTGAACTTCTTTTTTTTTCACCGACATTACCCGTTTGAACAACAAAAGGAAATTGTGACCAAATAAAAGAAATTTCCCGCATAAATTTCAGCGAATACCCTAATCTTTCTGGGATTTTAATTTGAAATTCTCTCCTGTTGTGCTCGTCATCCCCAGCGAAATCAACACCTTTACAGGTTTCTCTTCAGATTTCTTGTTCTCTTTTACGCTCATTATTTCTATTCATTTATGAGAGTTAAGAAATTTGTGATTGACGAAATTATTTAATTTATGTTATCAATTAATATTACTTACTTTATTTTTTAAGTTATTGATTAATACTTAATATTATTTTTTTTATTTAAATAATTTTTTTTTTTAAAGCAAGTTACGTCTTTTAAAAAATATTAAATAAATTATAAAATATTATATTTGAGAAAATATTTTTAAATTAAATTATTTTTTATTATAATATTTTATTATATTAAAATTTTATTAAGAATAACTAAATTATTAATCAAAATATTATATAATTTTTTTTAAATGAACAAAATAATAGCAAAAACTTAAGTTTTCTCTCAAATTTATTTGCTCTCTCTTCGTTTCTCTATCATCGTTCCTCTTCTTATTATACTAAAACCCTAATCTAATTAAATAATACTTTTCGTTGCTGAAACAAAACTTGTAAATCCTGTTTCATATTCTTCCCTAATCTACTCTCACTAATTGCTAATATCTTCGGTTAAATCCCCATAGCGACGGCGGACTGATCTTTCATTTGCTCGCCTTTTATATATATATCCTGTAAGCATTGTTATGTTTTAATTTGTATTTTGTCGGTTTAGCATTTACCCATTTTATCTGAATCCTATATGATGATTTATGTATGTAGTGTGAATCTTGGTTTTGTTTTGAAGCTTTATTGGTTCTTTAAGGCAACTCGCAGTAGTTGATAAAAGTGATGTTTGACTTGGAAAGTACTTGCGTTTGTATAATTGAGGAGGTCTTTTGGTGGATATAAGATTTAATTGTTTAGTGTTGTCCATTATTTCTTTGTTCAGTAAAACAGGAGATGGGCACAACATTTTGTATGTTTTGAGCATAGAGGAAGTTGAATTATGTTGTCTCTTCACATTTACATGTTTGTATGCTTAAAGATATGTAAAAGCATTTAGGTTTTCTTTGACAGATAAAGCTACCAGGTGCAGCAAACTAAAAGAATTTCTGTTAAACAACTTATTGATTTCTCTTATTCAATAAATAGAATAGATAGAGTAAAATTTCTATAGTCGAAGCCTCGCAGTTTGATGTTTATTATGTTTGGTCACACCTTTAATGTAAACCGAGAATCAGTTTTGAAAAAGTATAAAAGAGTACGGATAGACTTTTTCACCAATCCTAACCAGTTTAGGTAATTAGTAGATTCTATTCCTATTGTACATTTGTTAATAACACATAAAACTGAAAAAGAGATATATGTTAGCTCATAGAGGAAGTAGTAGGGGACTTCTTCATTTTCAATTGCACTAGCTATGCCGCTAGGACGTCTGCCTGCAATGGGTTAGAGGCTACATTGGTTGAGTAACATATTTTTCTTTGTGAGCTTAATGTATGTAAATGTTTGTTCCTGTAAAAATCCTCTCTGATTTAAGTAAAAAATTACATCTTGAAGAAAATATCTTAGGAACAATTATCCTTTTTTCTTTTTAAAAAAATTTGTTTACATATTGTATTTGATTCATGTTGTTGTTAGTCTCTTCTAAGTTTAGGGACTTACATATATCTTAGACTCATCAATACGTAATATGATCTTGTGAGATTGCTCCATGAAAAATGGATCAACCTGCTTATATTAGCCATGAAAATCACAATCAACACCTAAACTCAGACTTAGAAGGGACATATATGTTGGCTTGGGCTGTTGTAGGTCGATTGCTTGGGCCCGTGCACGGGCCTTAAATTACCTAGTTTATAGTAAAAGAACCTTTTTGTTCAGTTGATCATATGGGTTGTGTTTATAGTGCCTACTTATTTTGGGTGCTGCACAGAGGACTGTATGTTCCAGCTATATGGTGAGCTCCTCTTTTTTTTACAGAATCAGAAAATTTTGAGCTAATTTTGTAGGCACTTCAGTGGTGATAACCATTACAAGAACTATGGAAGTGCATTCTTTATGCATTCAGTTTTCTATTTTCTTTTCAATGGTGCTTGCATGATGTGTCCGTCTGATAAATATGATCTGTTTGACTGATGGTATTTGCTAAGGACGGTAATGACACTTTGGCAGGTTGAAAAGTGGACGTTAGAATAAATAGAAAATGAACAACTCTTCTGCAGGTCCATCCTCAAAAGCTAGAGTAGGAGCATCACAACCTTCAGAAAGTTCACTTAAAAGGAAACGTGGCATGTTTCAGAAAGACTGTCAGTGACTATTGACATAGATGTGATAATAATATTAAATTGCTTCACCTTGTTTTATTTATTAACATTTCTTTTATTTATTACACAGTGCAACACATGATGTATGGTTTTGGAGATGATAGCAATGTAAGATGCCTCTTCTGTTTTGCTATTCATCTTTTCGCTGCTTTTCATCCGTCTATGTCCATTGTGTTTATACTCGTTAATTGTTATGCTTATGGCAATCCAGTAAATTATGTCATGCTGCTGTCACCAAAGTTTAACTTTGTGTCTGTACACGCATTGATAGTGGGAGGATTCGCAGTTTGTGTGGGTCCAAATTGAATATGGCCTTTGCTTATTGCTTTCTTTTTAATGTTCTAAGAACACCATAATTTGGCTATGGGAAATACTTTAATCTTCTTTGATAACAGTACTAAGCTTGTGTCTAGGCTCTAGCAGTAATGTCTGGGGGGGGGGGGGGGTTGGTAGGACTGAGGACCTGTTCTGATTCTTAGGAAAAAACAGGAGTTGGGAGTTTTGTAATGATATTGTCTAGTTGTTTTTTGAAAAGGATATGCTGGAATACAATCCTTTTTTCTGTTTTACCACATCTTGCTTTCCCTGCTCCACAAGGGGAGCATGGTCATAATGTGTTAGTGACTCCATCATAAGACAGATAAATTTTGCTGGAAGATTTTCTTCTTGATGTGTTTCTTTTTGTGGCTTTAAGTTTATTGTTTCTAATTTACTCAACTGATACTGGACTTCAAAAGGAATCGGGGATGAATGATGGTTGATTACCTTATAAATATCAAAATTTTCCGTCCGAAAGTTATACTGATTCTGATTTTCTATGAGTTTCTGGTATTATTTTATCCGTTGATCTCTACTAAACTTCTAGTGCTGCACTATCAGCCACTTCCGGAAACTGTGACACTTGTGGAAGACATCGTGGTTGATTATGTCACTGATATGGTGAGTTGAACTTACTACTATCCAGTGCTATTCTTTCGAAGAGGTTTTGGAAAATACATCTTCCTGCATAAAGCTTTGCATTTTGCATAATTTATTTTCTATTAGTATTTGATTTTAGAAGAAGCATGCATTTGGTCCTATCTTTTAAGCTCTTCAACTTGCGTAGGTGCACAAAGCTCAGGATGTTGCAAGCAAAAGGGGGAAGCTTTTGACAGAGGACTTTCTGTTCTTAATTAGAAAGGTAGGTCTTCTCATGAATTCAACATGCATATGTATAATATATATGCATATCTGCATCTGTTGCAATAGTGTGAATATGTAGTTGAAAAATGTGCATCCCGTTTTTGCTCAATGAGAGGTCCTGTGAGTTTTCTATATTATTTCTCTATTAAGAACATTAAGGGAACTATTAGGATCTGCCAATTAGACATTACAAGTATCTGTAGCTAAGTGTAGTTGGACAGAAGCTGAGATTTCTAGTTTGCTCATCTCAAGCTTAATCACTAGTTTAAGGTTTTATTTGTTGCAATTATTTTGGCTTACCTCATGTGTGTTTAGTATTGCTCTCACACTAAATAATTGGTTTCTATGATAGATCATAGTTTAACATGTATCGCCATGACAGAATTGTATCTCAAAATGGTTCCATTTGTAATTTCATGTATGTTTGTGCCTTATAAACCTGAAACTCTTGGACTAGTTTGATCTTTCCATGCCAACTAGAAATGCTGAGAATACTAGTAGTTTGATGCCAACTAGAAATGCCGAGAATAGTTAGCTTCTTACTATGTTGAACATAAACAAAAATTGCTCCAAATTTTGGTTGGGGAGAATTAGGCTGAGAGATTGTGGCGTTCTGAAAATTCAGTCCTGCTACGCTTGCATAGGCTCTACGAGCTGGATGTGATGTTACTGCAATTTTTCCTTTATGAGCTTCTGAATTTTGGATGGATACTGTTCTACCGCGCAGGACTTGCCGAAACTTAACCGGTGTACAGAACTGTTGTCCATGAATGAGGAGCTGAAACAAGCTCGGAAGGCGTTCGAGGTTGATGAAGAGAAATTGGCTACACTTCAGTGAGAGGGAAGTGTCGTTATGATATTTACATCAAAAACCAAATTGAGTGGCACCACAGAAGCGGTATACAACTTACCAGCACAGGAGTAAATAGCTGCTTGCCTGCTTTCTCATTTTTCTCTAGCACAATGGAGGGTCGAGTCACCTTGTAGCTATCTAACCTTTGTTCCTTTTACCTTATCTTTATAAACATCTTTTTCTCTTTGTTCCGAGTTCCCAGCCACCTGCTTTAGAGCCCAAGTGTTCTTTTGATTCATTGAACGCCACCCATGTGTAGTTGACAGTTCTAAATATAGGATTGAGTTGAAAAGGTAACTCGGGTAGTCATCCGATTGGATTTGTTTAGATCTCTTTATTATGCAAAAGATGGAATGTCTCGTACAGCTTTTACCTGTTGAGATTCTGGTACATCTTTCACAAAATCCTTCATTTGTATAAGGTATTTCGGTTCTAAATTGAAAAAGATGGAATATCTCGTAACCTGAAGAGCACGTTAAAAATTCTCTAGTTGTGTGGTTTCTTTGGCCCCTTGTAAAACATCACAACTTTCTTGAACAAATATGGATCTAAGATTTTTAACTCGGCCAGTGCAGCATTCATAAGCTCTTTTGTGACAATGGACACTTTGGGAATTCAAATGCATTTAGATGCCGAACTGATGTTACCCATACGTACTTTTAAACATGTTTTATAATCACATTAATTAATACTATAATATATATCAAATCAACATCTTAAACTTGATGCGTAACTGAAAAAAGGTCGTGCCAAATAAAATGGTAAGAGTAACATTTATGTGTTATAAACATATTTGTGTTGTAGTGAATGTCTATAAAGATATTTGTATTGTACTAGATATATGTGTTTATATCATTGTGAAAGTCTATCTTTTGGAGAAAAATTAGGAGAAATTATCCCTATAAATAGAGGGGTTCTCCTTCATTGTATTTAATCCCCATCAAGAGAAATAAGAACTTCTCCCCTTCTCTCTTTCTTTATAATATTCTTGTTCTTTCTTTATTATTTCATAACACGTTATCAGCACGAGTCTCTGCCTTGAGCACTCACTTTGAAAGATTTGAGGTAAGAAAAATCAAAGTTTTCTTAGAAAGATGAAGGTTAGTATTTCTTGATATTTATGTATTTACTAATAACAATATCGATTTTGTATATGAACTTGAGGAACGACTTATTGATTCACTTGGCAATTCATGCCTCATAATTGTTCCAGAAGAACAATATTGTGAAAAATATATTTGTTCCAGAAGAACAATATTGTGAAAAATATATTTGTTCCAGAAGAACAATATGGTGAAAAACATACTTGTTCTAGAAGAACAATATTGGGAAAATATATTTGTTCCAGCAGAACAATATTGTGAAAATATGTAAGAGAAATCATCTATGCATACCTCGATTTGCTCCCGAAGTAGCAATATCTTAAAAGAGGTTTTAAGCTATCATACCTTATGTGGTTAAGGCATATTTAGATGATCATGTTCCATTCCTGAAGAATGAGAAATTGAGAACTTTGATAAATGTTACAAATATAGATCTAATACAGATCTAGTCCCTGAAGGGAAATCAAAGCATCAAAAATCCATATGGATGCAATGGGTCTTGGAGACACCATTAAAAGTGAAAACAAAGCATCAAAAATGCATATGGATGCAATGGGTCTTGGAGACACCATTAAAAGTGAAAACAAAGCATCAAATCAAGATCGTGCTAAGGCTATGATATTCTTGCGTCATCATCTTGATGAAATTCTTAAAATTGAATATCTCATGATCAAGGATCCACTTGTTTTGTGGAATAGCCTAAAAGAAAGGTATGACCACCTGAAGATGGTCATCCACCCAAAGGCACGATATGATGGGATCCATCAAGACTATAAGTCTGTTCATGAGTATAGCTCATCAACATTCAAAATTGTTTCAAAGTTGAAACTATGTGGAGAAACTATTTTGATATGATTGATATGTGCTAGTATACAAAATTAATTGAGAGCTCCGGAAGAGCTAATGTATTACTACCTGAAGGAATGAAATTGTTGTATTAAGTCTCAAAAGAAAACTTATATGTTTCAATGACATTGAAAAAAAATGAGACTATAAATTATGGGAAGATCTAATATCTTCATGCTACTACAATTGAAGCGGGTTATAAATATTTATGTAAAAGATTACCCGCCGTTTTTTTTTTAATTTGTAGTGCATAAATATGGGTATGATGATGAAATCACATACGAAAGTAAACTAGAAGTTTACTGAAATAAGTTGGCATAACCGGTTGGCCATCCCGGTTCAAATGCGATGCAAAAATAATTGAGAATTCACGTGGCTATATGTTGAAGAAATAAAAGATTCTTCAAGAATTCTCTTGTGTTGCTTGTTCTCGTGATAGAATAATCTTGATCAGCTAAGATTGGAATTATATTTCCTGAAATTTGAGAACTTATAAAATGGTGAATATGGGCCCATTCACCTACCATGTGAACCGTTTGCTAATAGATGCATCCATGGTATGGTCACATGTGTTTTGATATCAACTTACAATTGATTTTTGTAAGGTTGTTGCTCGAATTATTAAATTAAGAGCATAGTTCCAAATTATAAAATCATGTTGATAATGCTGATTCATATCTATGTTGGTTTAGCGAAAATTGTATGCCTCCAATTAAAGCTAAATCATTGGTTATGAGAATAAAACTCCCAAATAAAATTTGGTATGAGATATGTTTATTTAACATATAGCAACACTTGAATGCATCAAGCCAACAAGGTTCTCCTATCACAATTGGTCCAGGGTCAGGAACCAAATAATTCCATCTAAAATTTGAATGTGCGATATATGATTGAATTGCCCCACCACAACGCACAAAGATGGGTCCCCAAATGAGCTTGGGGAGTAAATGTTAGTTTTTCTAACATTAGGGGGAGAAATGATTAGCAACTGAAAATTGAGTGTGGGATGAATTATCTAGATCCTCGGGAAAAAGAAAAGTTGCAACTGCTCCAATGGAAAGTCCTTGAAGGATAGAGTCTATGAGACGCCTGAAGCGTGATAGACCAAACGGTTCCAAATATAGAACTTCTTGAAGAAGTAGAGGAGCAAGTGATTAAGATGGTCATAATGATGAGGCAAGTGCTTTAAGAAAGCACCACGACATAACACTTCATAAAACCTTGGCAAAGGTTCAGGTACCTGAAAGTGACGAAAAATGAAGAGATCTCAATAAGTTATGTCGCATTGGAACTGATCGTCTACGATATTTTTGATACAATATAGTGCCGCAATATTGTAAAAGATTGTGAGGATCTGAATACTACATCTATTAAAGCATGCTGATGTAGGAATAATTATCAAGTGAAATGATGCGTATTGGTAAGCATAAAGCTTATTGGACCTGTAGTCTAGACACTAGAAGATGTCACGCATTTAAATATTAATGAATGCTATCACTTGATAAAATTTATATGAAAATCATGAAGGATTCAAAATGCCTGAAGCATTTACAAGTTTCTTTAAACTTGTTCATAATTCTTATATGAGGAAATCCTTGGTCCTGAAGTACCATATCTTACTGTGATTGTTGCACTAATATATCTTGCTAATACTAAAAGGCATAACATTCGGTTAATTTGTTAGCAAGTCTGGATCTTGTTGATTATGCTAATGGAGGGTATCTATCTGACCTACACAAAGCTCTATCTCAAACTGGCTACGTGTTCATATGTGGAGGTACTGCCATATCTTGGAGATCTATAAAGCAGTCTCTGGTAGCTGCTTCATCAAATCATGCTGATATAATAGATATTCATGAAGCAAGCCGAGAATGTGTGTGGTTGAGGTCCATGATACATCTCATTAGAGAAAAATGTGGTTTGAATTGTGACAAAGTACCCACAATTTTGTATGAAGATAATGTTGCATGCATAGCACAACTAAAGGGAGGATTCATAAAAGGAGATAGAACGAAACACATCTCGCCAAAGTTTTTCTACACACATGAGCTCCAAAAGAATGGTGATATCAATGTGCACCAGATTCGTTCAAGTGATAATGTGGCTGATTTATTCACCAAATCTCTACCAACTGCAACTTTCAAGAAGATGGTGCACAAGATCAGGATGCAAAGATTCAAGGATGTTCTCATTAGGGGGAGTTAATACGTGCTGTACTCTTTTTCCCTTGCGAGGTTTTGTCCCACTGAGTTTTCCTTGTAAGGTTTTTAACGAGGCAGCCAAAATGCGTATTATTAGATATGTGTACTCTTTTTCCTTCACTAGATTTTTTCCCACTGGGTTTTTTCTAGTAAGGTTTTAACGAGGCACATTATCTATCAAATAGACATTCAAGGGGGAGTGTTATAAACATATTTGTGTTGTAGTGAATGTCTATAAAGATATTTGTATTGTACTAGATATATGTGTTTATATCATTGTGAAAGTCTATCTTTTGGAGAAAAGTTAGGAGAAATTATCCCTATAAATAGAGGGGTTCTCCTTCATTGTATTTAATCCCCATCAAGAGAAATAAGAACTTCTCCCATTCTCTCTTTCTCTATAATATTCTTGTTCTTTCTTTATTATTTCATAACATTATGTTTTTTTATAAAAAGTAGCTAAAAGAAAAGCGCGATGACGCCCTGCAAATTGGTACACGCTACATACAGAATAACTCGTGAGTTTTACCGAACTCGTTCACCAACCATCCACTCAGTTTCGCGCCAACAGAAATATAAGTACTCGTATCTCATTTTGAATTCTCAAAAGCCCTCTCCCTCCCTCCCTCTCTCTCTCTCTCACACACACACATACACACGTTATTCTCAAGTTCAACTTTCTAGAGAAGATGTCAGCGTCAAAATCAAGCGCAAGGAAAAGAGTTTCGGAACCGCAAATACCAAAATCGGAGAGCAAAAGGAGAGTTAGCGCCGTTGAGGACGAATTCGATGCAGAGATCTCAGAGTACGCTTTCATTTTCAATTTAGTTTTGTTAATTTTCTCAAATTTGTTCTGGAATTTGACGAGATCGAATGAAATTGACAGTGATATCAAAGGGATTATGACGGCGTTAAAGCAGATAAGAGAGAAGGCACAACAGGATGGTCTGAAGAAGAAAGAGGAAACCATCTCTAGGTGAATTTCGGTATTCCTGTTTTCGTTTATAATCAATTTCTCGTCTACAGTTATATTGAAGCTGTATCAATTTATCTACGTGTAGTTAATTCATCAGGGAGCTGAGTCTCAAACCTAGAACAACCTCTTCTTTCTCTCATTCAACGTAGACGCAATATCACGTGTTTGTTTCATATAGTACTTTATTATTTCTCCTGTGCTAATTGTTAGTAGTATTGAAGTTTCATCAGTTTATCAGCTAGGATTTAAAACTAGATATTTATTTCTTTGAGCAGAATTGGCGTATTTTTCTGCAAATTTTATTCCATATTCTCTGGTTTGCAGTTTTCTTACTCGATTTTTTAACACCGGGTCGGGTATTAAGATCTAAGAAGCCGTGATCAGAATTTCTAATCTGCCATGGGATGTTGTACTAAGCCATTTTTTTTTTTATAAAAATATTCTCTGTCTGTCTGTTTTGATCAGGGATTTCTCTTTTAATCTAATTAAGGCATTCTGAGCTCATTGTTGCCTTTGTGCACAGTACCTCTAGCAGAATTTTGGTTTCAGAAAATCATCTGCTCCAATGTACGTGGGAGTTGATTTTTCTGGAGATTTCTTATCATGCCGGTGATTTGTATATTGTTTCCATGAACTTTGTGCAATAACAAGTTTGTAGCATTGTTCAACTGTTGCTTCATTTCATAGTCGGAAAGTGATTCGAGTTATGGCTGCCAGCTTACTAAGGAACACTCAAGTAGCTAATATTTAACTCCCGACACTTATGTGGTAGCTGCCTGACCTATATGTGTGAGTGTTATAATATTTTTCAATTAGAGTAAGAAATGGGTAGAAGAGTTTCTTGAATGATATCGATACTAAGTGTGGAACACTGTAAGCAATTGGGTATCAAGTAACTGCATGAAAATTTTAGTCTGATGAGTTCCCCTGTATCAAGTGCATTATCCTCATCTGTTCATGCGATATCAAGTCCAGCACTTAATATTTGGTGCATGTCCGTTTAATGAGCGAAATAGTTACTGACATTACTGCTAATTGTGGTCTGTGGGCAGCGTGACTTCAGAAGTCAAGTCAAAGATTGATGAGCTGAAACTAAAACTTGAGAAAGACAGGTGAGAAATATCTGCTGCATAATACATGCTAAATGTAAGACATTGGTCTAAATGGTAGCTTGTTGATCCTCAATATGTTTGATCATCAGACAAAGTTTTGCCAAGGCACTGTCCAAGAGCTCCAAAGAGGTCAGCTTCAATTAGATAAGTTAGCCGTGATAGGGCGTTCGAGAGAAGCTTACAGCTTAATACTTTTCAATATATATTCTTGCTTCTATGCAGTGTGAGAACTTGCTAAAGAATGAAACTGCGAAGTTTCAATCAATTTATGAGAAGTTCAACAATGAGAAAACTACACATCTGCAGTCTCTCAAAGGTACTTTTTCTAATGCGAGTTTTCCTCAAGACCTGGACCAGTTTGTAGTCCGTACAACATTTGGAATTGTGTTTCTAGTTTAACCACCTTTTATTCATTTCATGGTATCACCTTAGCAAATTTTGCAATCTTTTACTGGCCTAAACTGAGCACTCATTCAGAATTCCATCTAGAAATTGGACATTGATACTCATGATATGTTTCGAAATGCCATTCTTACAAATCCTGCTTGAAGAAGTAATTTAAAAGCTAACCATGGTGGTGGTTTCTTGACAGATACTATATCCAAATACGAGGAAGAAAAAGAAAGACTATTCATGCGATATGAGCAACTAAGTGAGTCACGGGAACTATCTGCATTATATTGTCACTGAATAATAAGGATATGGGTGACTGATTTTTCTGGCATTAATTCAGGGAAGAAAGAGAAGACCATGATATCTGAACTTGAACAAGACTCTAAGAAACGAATTGCTGAACTAGAGGAGTCGCTGAAGAAAAAGAAGCAGGTTTAACTTCTTCAATGCACATCACAGCACATGCATCCATCCTTGAACAGTCAATAATATATGTCCTTTATTTATGCTTGACAGGATGATAAAGCATTCAGCTTTTTGAGAAAGACGCTAGGTTCATTTCTGGATAATGCCTCAGATGAGGACTTCCCACCTGATAATTGAAAGTGACAAAGATGTATCTGCAGCTGAAATGACAGTTTCTATGTCCTGATGATTGGTAGTCCCACATATGGCCTGTGGATAGCAATTAATTTGAACATCTTATAGTTGATACGAAAAAGTGCTCTTCCAAAGGTCAAGCTTATACGTTTAAACTGTTCCACTGATCAAGAGCTTTTGTTAGTAGCTGCATCGGTAACTATCGTTTGCTGCATTTTTATTACTGCTGCTACATCTTCTATTGCGGTTTAAACGTAGTTGGACAGTCTAATGTCGACTTAAAAGGCTGAATTGAGATTGTATTAAATAATATAGTTATATAGATGTTCTAATTCTTCCGATGCTCTTTTTCTTTCTTTCTTCCTAACAAAATCTTGTAATAGGTAATGATTGTCGTTTTTCCCAAAATGTTCCTATGTTGCACATAGCCGCTAGTACAAATAGAAGTAAGAGATGGAGATAATTAAGGAGTGCAACGAAGTCCTCGGTACTCTTATTTTTCTGCAAGTTTCTCACTCTATGTAGCTAAAATAGTAAAAGATAGTAAATGGAAGGAAAGGTGGACGAGGACTATGAAAACTTAATGGACTAAAAGAACACTTGAATAATATATTGCACGCTGGTTAACCAGGTTCGTGAACTCGATGAGGCTAAAACTAAACTTCCAAACCTAGTGACACCAACATTCAGAAATTTGAATCTACTTCAAACTGAATTTTAAGTTGATACGGAATTCTGATACGGAAAAAGGAGCAGTACAGATTTTACAGAACCCCAAGGGAAATGCCAAAGCCATTGAAGCAAGCAGTACCTTGATGCCAGCTAAATAGTCCTCTAGCCCAGAAGTTTCATATAAACAATTGCATCAACATAATGGATTCCCCAAAATCAGATCGAGATAAGCAAGCTAATGAACTTGGTGAGAAGGATGTCTTCTTCGAGGCTGTTGCACTGACTGAGGAGGTCGTCTGTTGTGGGCCTGGATGTGCAGGAGAAAAGTTCAGAGGCATAGATGTTTCAAAAGTTAAGTTCGAGAAAAGGGAGGGGGCAGTTTAGAACACTGTTCAATTTCCAAAATCACAGGCAAATATACATATAAATCATGCATGTGTTGAGAATTTCTAGCTACAAATGAATCTGAAGAAAGCTTAAAATATATACTATTATTAGTGCTGTCCGCAGCATGTTGAAGGGCAATTGTACCTAGGACATCTCGCATATATCCCACCTAAACATGTGGTGCATGCCATCAAGTAACATAGGATTTTATTGACATTTCCTAGTCTCCAGGCTTGCAGGAATAAGTTTTTTGAAAGGGAAAAGCAGTTAAAAAAAGAAAATGCCATATGATAATTGACATGACTGCACAAGTATTTATGAACAAATGAAGTCCATACCCCAATTTTTGTCATGTGACGACAAGTGGAACATCTAACTGCTGGAGCCCCATACGGATACATGAGCAGCACTGCACAACCCCCACACTTAACTTGTCCAACATCATGAGCTGCAGCGATAACAATCAGAACCACATGACTAAGCCCATAGAAATGAGTCAATGGTTTTCAACCATCGAATTCTTCAGGATAGTTGTACAGATCCATGAAAACAAGAAGGTGAAGAAAATGTCTATTTCCTATTTTCTCTCTATCCAATTATGAGAAGTCTGGTATGCCATATCACAGTAGATACAAGACTCACAGTATCAGAAGGAAAAATCAGAATGAAAGTGCACCACACTGTTATTTTACATCAGTTGTTATTAAGGTATTTAAACATATGATAACTGGCAGGGCTCCGATTTATGAAGTGCTGATCTCTTAATAAAAAGCACCAAGAAAACTAACTGCTCATACTGTCAATTAGAAGTTGCTTTATATGTTATCTTTTCAAAAATTTGGCATGTCTTATGATTCAACACAAATTATATAGGGGGCAACCTAACAATGATAAGTTGAAAGCTATCAATATCTTCACTAGAATATATCTGATTTTGTTACAAAATGGGAAAATGTCAAGCACTGCAGGAACCCATTTTAGTATAAAGAGGAAGCAGAAACCTTCTAGGACAAGATTGACGGTCTGGCAGCATGAACACTTCACCAATTTAGCCCCTTGTGGATAAGAAAGTAATTGTCGGCAACTCCCACATACCATCTGACCCATTTCTGCACTATAACTTGATTACATAAAGGTATTTTGTTCAAAGCATTTCATATATATTGGATGAACTAAAAATCTGTCACTCTCTGTGAAGAGTACTGACCGGCAGAAACTGTTGCAGCATGTGATGAGGATTGAGGCACTATAGGTTTCATCTGTCGTAAATGCGACATAGATTGCTTTTCAATTTGGGGCCTTACCTCCTCATTCTTTGTGCCTTCTTGCTTGCTACCCATCTCCATTTCTGATTGGTGAACAGTTTAATCATTATCCCCCAAAATTTCCACAGAAAAGGTAAAAATACTAAATGAACTAGTAGATCAAGAAACCCAAACGATAACAATGTAATTAAGTCAATTTTATCTTGAACCATTTCTAGATTATGTACACAGCCATTCAAGAACAGTGAAAGGAGTTAAACGAAAGCAGATTGGATGCAACTCCTTGGCATGACACGGCGGTTCACTGCTCTACTTAACCCATTATATATACTTATATGCTATTTTAAGGCATTGCAGTAGATTTACCAGAAGAAGCAACTGATGATGACGATTGAAGTGGTGGTATAGGTGGTGATGAATGTCCACCCACAGGAATGGATTCTGATTCCAGTGGATGCCCTTCTTTTTCAACTTCACAGTCCTGTTTGCTTTCCATCTCAACGTCTACAAAAGATAGTTAGCTAGTTACAAAACTTAAGGATATTAATAAATAGAATTTGTCCACTGCCAGATTAACACCAAACCCAGGTATAAGTTTCTTATTTGTCATTTCAGCAGCTGCTGGCCACTTAGCTATCTACATGCATTTGTATATGTTTGAAGCATCAGGTGATTAAGCCAAATTGCTAACTCAAAGGGTAAGGTCAAAGGGCAGAAATGGTCAAAGGTTAACTTCCCAAGGAACCAAAAGTCGAATTTTAATAATGCTTATCTGAACTTTGAAAGAGGCACAAGCCTTTAAGTTATGAACCCTAACACACTTATCTTTAAAAAATGTTTAATTAATGAGAAATTATCATGTTTTATGCTTATAAATTTTGGCTATACCAAAACATACCTTAAATGTCAAACCTCCAATAGCAATAATTTTTGCCACATATTAACCCCTAATTTGTCTTAATAGACAATAATTGACAATTGAAATGAAACTAGACCCATATAGAGCAGAATGGATATGGCAGACGCGTATAGCCAACCCCACTAGTTGGGATTGAGGCATAGTGTTGTTTGTATTGTCCCTTGATTATTTTAATATCTTGAATATAGTTCATCGCTCGTCTTTTTACGTGTTCCTATGAAATTAATTTCTTCTCAGTTCGGCCCACCTTATTCCGTGACATCCCCGAAGACACTGGGCCATGCCATAACTCTTACATACTGATCAACAACATGAACTTACACTGAAGGTATGTTCCATAACGAGGCACGATTGGTATTTGAACTAATTCATAAGTTACAAGCTTGCATGTACATATGGCAGGTAATTGAGTACCCTAGCACATACCAATTGAAATTGTAAACATGGACACTTAGAATCTTAGTAAAGAAGGGAGAACTCACCGGCAAGTAGAGTTTGTTGTGTCCCTGATGGTGATGTAGATGTTTGTAGAGACTGTGGTTGAGGGATAAACTTACATCCTGGTGGTGGACCATTATCTTTGTCGTCAACGACTTCTTTCTTCTCCATTTCTATATCTGAAGTCAGAAGGCTAATTCTATGAACCAAATAAATAAAGAGGACGCATTCATCCCCAAATTCATCATAATCTTACTGGACAACCAGATGAAGCCAACATTTAAGCACATGAGAGCATCCATAATGCAGAAGATACTAATGCTATCACAAGCCTTGCATATAATTACTTTCAATTGATCAAATTAGGGCCTGTATGGATTGGATTATTTTAAGTGCCTTTAAGCCAAAACAGCTTTTAAGCACTTAGAAATCTTAACTTATGGCTTTTGACTTATAAGCCATAAGCCAATCCAAACAGGCTCTATATTGTTTGGCAAGAATACGCTAGTGACTTCGTCTTTTTTCACATAATCCTATGTAATTAATATCTCCTCAGTTTGTCCCACCTTACTTCACTCACATCCCACCTGCAGTTTCAATCAACACAAAGACACTGCGGCATGCCATCCCTCCTACCATACAGATCAACAAAAATGAACTAATTCTGAAGGTCTGGCACATAGAGGACGACTTATTGGTATTATGGATTAATTTGAAAAACACAAGCTTGGATGTACATATGGCAAGTAATTGAGACAAGAGTATTTTAGCACATACCAATTGAAATTGTAAACATGGACACTTCAAATCTGAGTAAAAGGGAAGGACTCACCGGCAAGAAGAGTTTGTTGTGTCCCTGATGGTGGTGCAGATGTTTGTCGTGGCTGTAGTTGAGGGGTCAATTGCCATCCTGGTGGTGGACCATTATCTTCATCTTCAGTGACTTCTTCTTTTTTCTCCATTTCTGTATCTGAGAGTCAGAAGGCTAATTCTTATGAACCAAATAAATAAAGAAGACTCATTCATCCCCAAATTCCTCATAATCTTACTTGAAAACTAGAGGAAGCAAACATCTAAGCTCATTCACATGAGAGCTTCCGTAATGCATAAGATACTAATGCGGATCATAAGCCAGCATTTTAGTAATTTCAACTGATCAAATTAACTGTTTGGCAAACACCCAAGGGTGTGTCCTAGTGGTCAATGAAGTGGGTGAGAACCATGAGGTCTCAGGTTCAAAGACAAAAAAACACTAGGTAATTTATTCCCATCTGTTCTAGCCTTGGTGGGCAGAGTTACCTGGTACCTGTTGCTGGTGGGAGGTGGCAGGTACCCGTGGAATTAGTCGAGGTGCGGGCAAGCTGGTCCGGACACCATGGTTATTTAAAACAAAAAAAGAACTGTTTGGCAAGAATAAGTTAGTGATTTGCAAACCTTTAAGAGACATTACCATAAGATTTTTTGAAAAAAGAACATTACTGTAAGCTTAAACTAATCTTCTTTTATTGGTGGAGTGACTCCTACAACAAATCAAAAATGTAGTCCTGTGTTAAAGCACATGAAAACAAATAAGCGAGGAAAAGCAGCATTGGTATATACTTAAGTAACATAATAACAAATGTGACAACCAACAAGCACATAAGTGCAAAAGAAGCTACATGAAATGGAAGCCAGTACAACTGAGGTTGCCAAGTAATGATCCCATGTGATTATCTCTTTAAAGATGCAACAAAAAAGAAAACATTAAAACTGAAATAAGGTGCCACCATCGGTCTTTATGTTGAAACATGGTTCATGTTCATTGCCTTCCAAAGATTACATCTATGCATAATTTGAAGAGGTTTCAAGAACCAATCTAGCAGAGACCTGATGTATTTGGTCATTATATACACTTATTACGCAAAGAAGGCCGACCACCATCTTTTACAGATTTCTTTACCAAGAATGTAATAGAGGCATTAATACGGTGGAGCTGACAGTTCTATTTACAAAGCTTTTCTATTGTTTTTGCTACTCCATTTCAAAAACTTTTGCAGGCTCAGAAGACATATATTCTCACTCTGTATTGGATGCAATAGGAAGTTGTAACCTGGAAAAGCAGGCAAAGAAAGATGGGCATTTTGTTTGTGTGCAAGAGGAAAAAGAGAGGGAAAGACAGCAAGAGTGGGGGCAGGAAGAAAGTAATTCTACAATAAAGTTAATGACTTACCACAAATAGCTGTTGCTGTTGCTGGCGGTGAAGATGGCAAAATTTTCTGTGGGATTACAGTGTCCCACCCAGGTGGGGGCCCATCTTCATTGTCTGATTCGTGTTCTTTTCTCCCCATCTCTACATCAGTAGTCTGTTCACAAGTTACCTTTGTGTATCTGAAGCATCAACTAGTTTTTGCATTTCCCTAAGCAAAATACTTCTGTATTAACTGTTTCCTCTTTTTTCCCCAGGTTTCAATGTTTTAATGAGAGTTATATATACCACTAAAGCCTCTAAAGTTCTAAGAGTTCCAACCCTTGAGAGCAAGAAGTTCCACGATAGCTGACGAGAGCTAGGTTCTAGTGAAGAGCAGCATACAGCACTTCAATGTTCAAAAAAGGACAAGCAATCTATACATTATTGTGATCATGTAAAGTATAACTTCTTGTAGATTAGTCATTCTGCATACCTAATTGTGCAGATAATTTGCAAAATGTCTCAAACTCTTGTGTAAATATGAGTCTCTTCAAATTTAATTTCCATGCATGCAACAAACGACCACAAGAGGTTCCATCATAGAGTAAAGATATAATTGTTCCATTGAAGAAGAAAAAGCGTTGACGTGTATTTCTCAAGCACAAATTAGAAATGATTTGACTGAAAATCATATACCTTCGAGACACCTAACTTTAGAGCTTCAAGCTGTCAATGACATTTCCCTTTGTTTCCGGAAGAGTTTAAGAAGTACTTTTTCTTTTCGAATTTGCTTTTGAGATTATTATATGTTAATGCATGACCAAACGAAATTTCAACCACTAAAGTGCATGTCAGAAGTTGCAGTGATCCGCCTGATGAATTATACAGAGTCTCTTCAAATTAATAAAACCCCCAATTTCCTCGAAATTATACATATCCTGTCTAGACAATGCAAACTCTGCTTATGTGAGCTTGTGCCTAATTTCCTCAAAGTTATACATATCATGTCTAGACATGGACCTGCTATGTGAGCTTGCATACCCACATAAAATAGGAGAGTTGACAGCCTGGGAAAAAATAATCATATTATGATGAATCCTCTAAAATGATATAAACTGACTCCAAATAGTTGGGTATCCAGCATAGTTGTATGGATGATCGACATATAGAAAATGTTAACATTTTCTTTTCATTATCAATGGTATCAAGACTCAACATATCACTTTATCTTTGACAAATGAATGCACTTGTCTACATGCCTCACTCGTGCATAAGCATAATTGGTGCATTCTTCAAACTGAATTCTTGAGCACAAAACAGGTAATCCATCGAAGCCAATGAAGATCAAATTCAACTATATGCTTAGTCTTCAAAACAAATCAAAGACAAATTCCCACAAAATTAATCATATCACTTTTAGAAATCTTAATGTTCTTTTCATGATTGACAAGTATATGGCATCAAGACTCAACCTTTCACTAATTTCCCCATCTTTTGACAGATGAATGTACTTGTCTACATGCATCACTCATTAAAAAACTTAAAGCGGACACCTTTGAAACTGAATTTCATCATCTCAATACAGGTAACTCAAGAAAACAATGGAAATATCGAAATTAAATTGATACCCATTTTTAGTCTTTTTCCATTAATTTCACCTGGAGATGCTGCTGATTGTGTTGCTGAGGAATTGACGGCCAACCTGGAGGTGGGCCTTCATCATCATCTTCCTTAGCTTCATCTATGACGACATTGGTGTGTTGCGATGGTACAGCTAAAGAGTCGAAACCAGGTGGCGGACCCTCATCATCTTCTTCTTCTTCTTCATCTACTTGGTGATTTTCGACGTTATTCAAGTTTTCTTCCATTCTTTTGCCCTCAGTAAATCAGAAAGCGAGTTGGGTTTAAGGGATTTGCCGCTAATATAGGTTTTTAATGGGGCGACACAAGTGTTGAAATAGTTCTATTTGGGGCATGTTTATACTTCTGCGAGTGTGTTGAAATAAAAAGAATCTTGATTTAAATAAATATGCTAAACATAGCAATTTTTTTAAAAATAAATTTGGCGATATGGAACTGTACGATGTCAGATTTATAAATCCATTCTAAAAATTGGGACTCTTTTAACTACTCGTTTATGTGCTCGAGGCTTCAAAATATTTGACCATCCAATATAAATCGTAGTAATTATTTCCCATTCTTTTTTCATTCTTTGATTAGTTATCATGGATGATATCCTCGTTTTATCAATGATTTTAACTTATCTTCTTTACTCTGTGTAAACGTGAACTCCTGTGCAGTAGTGAAAACATGTCTGGACTCTAATTACAGGATTGTGAGGATTAAAAAGGGTCCAGAAGCAAAATAGTTACACTCATTTCTCATTGTGAAAGCTGAAAAGCTTCAACACATTGAATTTGATGCAAGACAAACGAAAAAAAAGTGAGGGAAGTTTTCGAACAGAAAAGGTTCAGATATAAATTGTTCTATTTTACATGAGAGGATTTACTCCCAAACTGTATCCTGGAGATTCACTGCAATACAGAGGTTCATAAGGGGGTGTTGTTCTCATTAGATATAGATGACACATATGCTAACTACAAACATTCCAAAACCAATAAGAAGCAGATCCTCCTCATATTGTGGATGCAAAACTGACTCCTCCAAGTAAAAGTAGGGTCTTAAAACTATAAAATAGGGGTAATTTTTTTTCTCAGTATGAACAAATTAATCAAGCTCCTTTCTTCTTTTGATCTTTGGCTTGCTTGACATCCTTTGTAAGCATTCGTGGAGCTATAGCCATAGCCATTAGCTCCTGGAAAAGCAATTTGCATGCATAGGGAATGTGAACCTGCACCAACAAGAGGCAATCTTGAGTTTTAAGACCACAGAGAAGAGGATCCCCCCAGTGCACATGTCATTCGTATTCAGGGTGCAAAAGTAGGGGGCGGAGAGAAAATGTTTACCTGGACAATATCAGTCTTGTTCTTGCAACCTCTGCATTCAAACGAATTCTTCTTGAGGTTTGCAATGGCAATCAGACCACACCGCTCACAAACATGAACTCTATATGCATCACTTTGATCAAATAACCGCTCTTTGAGAAAATGAGCGGCACCGTGAGCAATCATACAATCTCGCTCCATCTCTCCAAAACGAAGACCACCATCACGTGACCGACCTTCGGCAGGCTGCCTTGTGAGGATTTGCACAGGGCCTCTGCCTCTAGAATGAATCTTGTCATCAACCATGTGCTTCAGCCGCTGGTAGTACGTGGGACCAAGGAATATCATTGCAGTAAGACGCCGTCCAGTATGACCATTGTACATGGTCTCAAAACCACGCATCTGGTAACCACATTTATGCAGAGCTTTGCTTATGTTATCCACAGTAACATCTGTAAAGGGAGTGGCATCACCTTCTTTTCCCATGTGTGCTGCAACCTTCCCCATAATACATTCAATCAGCTGACCAATAGTCATTCGAGAAGGAATAGCATGAGGATTCACGATAATATCAGGAGTTATGCCTTCCACGGTCCATGGCATATCTTCTTGTGTATATGTCATGCCAACTGTTCCCTTCTGACCGTGTCTGCTGCTAAACTTGTCCCCAATTTGAGGAATACGGACTGATCTGACCCTCACTTTAACAAACCTGAGCCCGTCGGCATTTGTTGTTAATAGAACCTGATCTACCATTCCAGTTTCGCTATGGCGGAGACTGGTACTGTGATCTTTCCTCGTGTAGCGAGAGGCTTGCCCTTGAGCATCATCTTGAGAAATGGGAGTTGTCTTCCCAATGATTACATCCTCACCAGAAACTCTAGTTCCTGGAGGGGCAAGACCATCATCATCCAACTTATCATAAGAACCATGCCGCATACCCATAGTAGTAGCTCTATCAGGACGTCCGAAGTCCTCCTTGACCAATGTCCCCATCTTCTTTTCCTCATCCCTGTATGAGCGGAAAAATAGTGATCGGAAAAATCCACGATCAATCGATGACTGATTCATAATGACCGAATCCTCTTGATTGTATCCAGAATAGCAGGAAATGGCAACAATTGCATTGATGCCCGCAGGTAGTTGCCTGAAATGCAAGTGTTCCATGGCTCGTGTTGTGACAAGAGGCTTCTGAGGATAATAAAGCACATAGGCCAATGTGTCCTGCAAGAAGAAAAATTGTCACTTTGACAGAGACCAAAAACAAAAACCTCCCAAAAAAATTAAGGATAAATAAGTAGAGCTACCTACCATCCGAAATTGGTAGTTGGTGACGTAAATTCCCATGGCTTGCTTACCCATAGCTGACTGATAAGTATTACGGGGAGACTGATAAAACAACAAATAAGCACAGATGATTAGAAGATTAGAAGAACAGAAACAACTTGACAAGAGAAATCACAACCAAAACATAACTCACCTGATTATGATCAGGAAACGGAATAATTGATGCACAAACACCCAATATTAGTGATGGGTGAATTTCACAGTGAGTATAGGTATCAGAATAAGCATCCCCGGGATTAAGGCGTGCTTGCACAAGATCCTAGAAACATTAACATATATCGTTTCAGCACTTCGGCATAAATCAGAAACTGTTACAATAAGAAGACTTCTGTCAACTACTCACATTTATTGTCATGCTAATCATCGTTGTTTCTTCCTCTTCAGTGTCAATATACTCGATGTACCCCTTAGCCACCAGATCATGCCAGCCACCCTCTTCAGGTGATTCCTGAAAAAGAGTACTCAATACGTAACTGAAGCAGAGAGAAGTTAAAACTTCCAAGAAACCATGAGTTTGATTAAAGCAACAAAGATAGCAACGAAGGGGGAAAGGGAGCCATTAGCACACCCGTTGTTGCAATGTTTGAATATCCTTCTTCTTGATCAGCAGCCTTTGCTTTTCCACAATAAACAATGGACGACTGCACCTGCCATAGTCGGTATAAATTCGAAGTTCCTTCAAACGGATATCACGAACCACCCCGACCTCGGTATTGACGTCAACCTGCATAAAACAGAAACAAAGGGATTTATGCAAAATAACCAAAGAAAATGTAGAAGCTCCTGTTTCAAGTGATAATATTTCCAAGACCAAAAGTGTTTTACAAGGGTGCTTAGGGGATGAGACCAGAGACTCGGTGGAAGAAATCAGACAATGTCAGTTTGTAAGACAGAATAAAGGCGCAGTAATATGTTTCAAAAATCTCTAAAACATCGAATACATACTTCCAACTCAACGTCCATATGTTTACGATGGTCGGATGAGAGCATTGCTATAATGTAAAATAAATCAAGATACGTAGAACAGACATCATATGGCTGTTTTTCCAGATTACTATGTAATAATATGGTTTTTATCATCCTCAGCTATATGCTTCTTACTGTAAAAGTGATGTCATCCACTCAAGATTAGTCTAGATTGTTTCTTACCCTTCTCCTAAGTCGCCTCAATGTTCTCACCAACATGTCAGGATCACGATGAATTCCCACCCAGGTACCATTGACAAAGATCTTTGTAGCCTGTGGAATAACGGCAGGAGAAATTTCCTACATTTACAGGAAAATCAATGGTGAGCCAAGGAAGACCATATCATAATCACTCTTAATATAGTAAAGAAAATACAGCATAATTAAGCTGAACCACAAACATCCCAACACACTGAGATCTTGCTCACCTCAAAGTTCTCAGTACCCCACTCTTCCAGAAACTCCAAAATTGGATATGCCGCAGAACCAACTGTTATATAAACCATTAAAGCTAGATTCTTCACCAGCCCACATGCCTAATTATATCACAATGATGATCAGTCTCCGGAGAACCTTATTTCTAATTGCATTATACAGGTCTTTATTTGGAGGGTGGGAGAAGGGAAGAGGAGCTGATCTAGCCACATCCTGGCATAACAGAAGCTCCATTGGAGAGCAATCACTTACTTGACCCTCTGGTGTTTCTGCAGGACACATCATTCCCCATTGTGAATTATGCAATTGCCTTGGTTTGGCCAGTTTCCCTGGTAAACAAACACAAAAAAACTAAATAACAAGGGGAAAAAATAAAAAAGGAAACAGAACCAGTAATAACTAACTACAAATATAATTAACAGGAATAAGATTCCATGTTTCATGAATATCCAGGGGTGTAAGGTGGCCTTGAGTTCTCTGTTTACCAGCCCCCAACTCAACACTTATTCTTTCCAGATAAAGCCAACACTGGTCCCAAGTTTCATACACCCATATTGTAATTTTTCCGGTTGTTTTGTTGTGTTCTTTGAATGATCAAGTGTGGATGTCATTTAACCAAACACCAACTAGTGTGAGCTTAGGGCACAAATGATTGATTAAGTGGGAAGCGAACTACATCAAAATACTGTCAAAAAGTAGAACAACCTATATCATAAGCAAAACAGTGGTATAGAAGAAAAATCGATCACCTTCTCGTCCTATAGGGGAATTCAACCTTCGCAAGTGAGACAAAGTAGAGGCATAAGTCAGACGATTCAACACCTGAGACATATCAAGAAATGAAATTATTTATCCAAGGAGAAGATCGATCAAATACTGTTGTCAACGGACTAAATAGCAAGCTGACCTGTGAAACACCAGCTCTTGTACCCGCTGCATTAGCTTGCCCCCAGTTTCCAGTAGCAAGAGAGTATTTCAGCCCACTCGTAATAGTTTTAGCTTTGATTGCAAATTGAAGATTTACATCTTTTCCATTGTCAACACACTGAAGGACCCACAAACAATAAGAATAGTCCGCACAAACAAAATATTCAGCCAATGACGCCGTAAAGAAAAGGTCTGTGCATTTACCTTCTGCACATAGCCTCTAACATCCCTTGTCAACTTTCTAAAGAGCTGCATTGAAAGACGGAACCCAAGAAAAAGATATAAGAAACGATGTGCATAACGGTGTAAACATGACAAATAAGAACAAACCTACCATTCGAAACAGGCCGCCAAGCAAAGGACCAGCAAGATCCAGTCTCTTATTTCCATAATGATCCCTATCATCCTCAGCCCTTCGGCCAAGTGCACATAACAGAAGCCGGTGGATGATATACCTGAAATGTGCAGGTACAAGATCCTGAGAAACAAGTCCACTACTAACAAAAATAGGGGTTGGGGGGGTAATAGGGGAAGGGAAGTAACACATCATTTCTTTAAAAACACAGTTACACAGTAAAGGACGTCCCACCCAAAATAATAAGCTTTCTTTGTTTCACAATACTCTCCAACCCCAACATGAGGAAGCATTTCTTTCTGAAGAATCTCTTTGGCATACCTGCAAAATGTTGATTGAGAGCATTTATTCACATTCTTCAAAAAGTCATAAGAACAGCTAGATGTTTAGGCAACTTCAGTACACATACTTTATCCTCTTTTCCTTTGTAACACCAACTGTAGCCCCTCTCTTTCCGATGTAGTCAAGAGCAACCTAACAAAATCACATGATTAAGGAATGAACTCATAGAAGAGAACAGCAGCGAACAGCAATACAATGAAAGAAAAGAATCGAGATAGCCCTTCGTCAAATAAGCTCTCTATTTTAGCAACATCATCAAAGAAAAGAAAGAGCTTGGGCAGGTCAATTAAAAGAACCACAAGCACCAATAGAAGTACCTGCTGGTTTTGAATCACAAAAGCTTCTTCCAATGACGGACGTAACAACTCCATCATTTGAGTGTCATTAAAATCATAACAAATATGTTCCAATATATCCTTATCAGCCACAAAACCTAGAGCTCGAAATACAATGATAATAGGAATCTCTGTCCGGATATATGGAAGCGTTGCCCGAATGTATTGGCCCGAGGAACCCTGTAGTATAAAAAACAATGGAGGACAATTACAAAAATAAGTTTCATGAATTGAAAAGAACAATTAAAGAGGAAAGAAAATCCTTGTCTCAGGCATTGCTCAGTACCCCTTTCGCACTAGTCCTTGAGAGCATCCGCACAAACATGGTACTCGGCGGGCGGTTTTGAGATTCTGCCATTGACCTGACTTCCGCAACGAAGGCATACTTGTTAGGTTGTCTCTTCTTAAACACATACACGTGGTTGGTGCTCATCTTCTCCTGAGCAATTAGGACCTTCTCACTGCCATTTATGATGAAGTATCCGCCTTGATCTAACGGACATTCTCCAAGCTCCGTTAGATCCTTCTCTGAATTTTGATATAACGTACAGTAACTCGAACGGAGCATGATAGGAACCTGTAAGTGAAGATGGAACAAGTTTGATCATCAATATCAATTTCAAAAACCTGTGGTCATATCAAATATGTATCCAAAGCTACAGTATATTGACCTTCCCAATAAAGACTTTTGTGAAGTCCTGAGTTTCAGTAACTTCTTCACCATCATGCCCTTTCTTGATGACTCTCTTGGTAACATCCACATACAATGGTGCAGAATATGTAAGATTCCTCAACCTTGCAGCCTTTGGAAACAAGGTAGCAGTCTCACCATCTGACTCTGTCATCATTGGCTTACTCAAATAAATCTGACCAAAATTAATTTTGTAGATAGTCTGCACAAAAACAATTACGAATAAAGTCAAACTGTAGTCTTTGTATAAAACCTTTGGCATAAGAGATAGAACTGTACTATGCATGGTTTGGACAGACTTATTTGGTTACTAGCAGAGGATATATTGCATTTAGGAAATCCCTGCAAAGTGTATGGAGAAGCCTCAAAGCTATATGCTTCCCTAAGATTTATCATTCACAGATCACAAGTTTCACCACCATTGTTTGCAATTAGCTAGTACGGGCTACACCTTATCTCAACCAGGAAACATTCACTCAGTATCAAAAAGTCAGAGTTAATGAACCACATCCAACTCAAGTACAATAAGCTTCACTAGATAATGTTTAATGATTTTTTTGTAGAATAGCATGTATCCTACTTGAAATGGATTATTACCCCAAAAACGTAACATATCAGATATCTCGGACAAATTACCACATCAAATTTTTGCTACTCATCCAACATTCCAATGGATTTCCAGAAACAAAGAACAAATACATAAACAATGATTTACATGACTTATCCTGGCAAAATACAACACTAGCCACACTTCCTTTTTGAAAAAAAAATGATGAAGTATACTAACTACACATTTTATGCTTCTTTTTTTTTTTGATAACCATGGTGTCCGGACCAGCTTGCGCGCACCTCGACTAATTCCACGGGATACCTTGTCACCTCTCACCAGCAACACATACCAGATAACTCTGTCCACCAAGGTTAGAACAAATGGGAAGAAATCACCTAGTATTTTTTTGTCTCTGCTGAGGTTTGAACCTGAAAACTCATGGTTCTCACCCACTTCATTGACCACTAGGCCACACCCTTGGGTGCCTACACATGTTATGCTTTAAAGACCCAAAGCCCAGTATACAACCCAATACCTTCAAGAAGTTATAAGCTACTCGCAGAACCTTCCACTGACTCCCTAAAATCAAGCACGCGTCATATAGGAAAGCAGCTAATTCCCATTAAGCAATTAAAATTTGGATGCTTAAAGCTCCTGAACATGGTCCTTGCAGGGATGGGGTTATAAGCATAGAACTTGCAGTATTTAGCTACGCTTCAATTTCTTACGATACTGAAATTGAACAAGCTTTTCTGTAACATTTTCCTTTAAACCTTAAGTTCTCACTATAACCTCACTTCTCGCACACATGCACACACAAATGGAGGAAAGAAAACGACCACCCAATTCCAATATGTGCAACAGTTCTGAACTGCATCAAACTAGCACATAACTCAACTTGAAACTCCAACAGCTATTAAACTCCTCACCTCCACTTTGCCAATCAGTGCACGTGCTAATTCTGAAACTACCTCATAGGGGACCAAGTAGAGAGTTCTAGTATAACCAAAAAATCTGTGCTTGATTAACTCGGTAAGATAATCCTACCTATCATTAATGTGTTCCAAGCCCCCCAAGTCTCAACATGACATGATATAAAAAATCCAAGTGCAAGTAACAGCATAAATGCTCCAAATTGTATATAGTTAAACTGCACTTTGCTAGCTTTGTTGGAAAAAATGCAATAAGTTCATACCTCAAAATTCAGCTGCAACTAACCTCACCAACATAAATTACGGAGTTCAGACTTAGTACCACAGTCAACCTTGATAGAGACTTTAAACTTACTGCAAAATAAGTGGTGTCCTAAATCTAACTTGTTAAACAAACCCCCAAAAACCCTAACACCTTATTGAGCTGAACCTACACTCTCAAAACCCAATAAAATAGCAGTAGTTAGAACAGCTTGCAAAATCCAATGAAATAGCAGTGGTTTTAGAACAGCTTGCAAAATCCAACCATGTTCTTCTAATTCATTGACCCAACTGTTTTTCATGTTCTTTCATAGATTGGTTAGTCCTCCACATGCATATCTTTTTCCAATTTTGATCAGTTAGTACAGAAGATACTTCCTCCAAGAAAACCCTAAAAAAAACTAATGCCTAATTGGTCTGAACCAACGAACAATTCCAGCAAACATAAATCATCAATCCAAAATAAAACAACACAGACTCCACTCCTCATAGACTACTTCCACTCCATTTAATCTAAAGCCCTTTACTCAGTTTGTTCAAAATTGTTCAAAAGCAAATTTGTGAAGTCAAATTCAGAAAGAAACTCCAACTTCCAACAGACCTCAGCAAAGTCAGATTGGTGACCAGGGTTATGCTGGGACTCAGGGCGGATCTCTATATCAGCAGATTCATCAACAATTTCCTGCATAGTGTTCTGAATAAACTCATCAAACGAATCGAGTTGCTGACGAACAAGACCCTTCTCTTCAAAATAAGCACTAATCACAGCCCAAGCATCTTCTTGAGTTATCTCCTCTTCATCATCAACATTGTATTGCGGTTCATATTCTTCATCCATATCCATTTTGATTCAACAATTCTTTCTTTCTTTCTTTTTTGTGAAAGTTTGAATCTTTTTCTTTCTTCTTTCTTTTTTTTTTTTTTGTTACAGTTCAAATGGATTCAAGAGCCCAAGGAAATTGGAAACCCAGATCTTGTCTGTTTAGATTTAGTAAGACAGTGCGGTTCAGACTTCAGAGACTGATTTTCTCGCCGAGTCCAGAGGGAAAAAGGGAGAAGAAGAGGGAAAAGAGAGACAAAAGAATGAGGAATGAGCGGAAGCAATGGGTTTTATATTTACTTTTAGTCCTTGGAGGAGAAATAGGTCAAACCGTCATAAAGGAGGCGTTTTCTTTTTTCTTTTTTCTTTTTTTCTTGTTTTAATTTTCTGTAAAAATCAAAATCTATATATATATATATAATGATGAGGTTATAGGCATACTTATATGGCATGTTTTTGCGACCTACATTTTTATTTATTTTTTTTATGATTTTTTTGAATAATTTTTTCATTTTAAAATTTATATATAATTAGATATTTCAAAAACGAAATATCTTAATTTCTTAGTTAATCTCAAGAGGTAAAGAATTTGAAAAGTTAAATTAATATACATACATACATATATATATATATATACACACACACACACACACCAAAAAAACTTTTTTTAGTCTTCTTTTAATTATAAAATGACATAATATTTCCTATTATTTGAGATATAAAAAAAAATTTAGCCTTTTTTTTAATTATAAAATGACATAATATCTCCTATTATTTGAAATATTTTTTTTTATTTAATTTATTTACAAGGAGTAACTACTCATAATTCACATATCTTTAATTTATACTCATAAAAATATCCATAACCCCAAAATTTTAATTCATAAATTTGTGATGCCTAATGATATTCCTTAATTTTGCCTGTTTAAACTCAAGTTTTATTGGCCACAAATATACTGGTAATGTGATAATCTTCGGTACTGATAAAGACGAAAAATTGTTGGGCATTAGTATGTGGCATTTTAAATGGATCAAAGAGCAGAAGCTCCTCATCAGAATGTCTATTACATATATGTTATATGCGGTCCATTGTCATAATGTAGAAAATTTGTTATACTTGCTTTGAGAATGATTGTCTATATTTTTGTGTATTTTATGTTATTATAATTAAATATTTTATTTTATTTATTTATAATTGTGTTAATTTTTTTTTAATTGGTAGCATATGATGAAGTGTTTTGACATATCTTTCAGGAGCACAACTTGATGGTGGATCTACTTGCAAAGGAAGGCACTAGAAGAAAATTTTTTGAAGCATTATAAAGAATTACTTTTGCTAGAGATTTTTTTTTTTACTTTGGCTAATTGAAATATTAACTTAGCTATACATATTTACAGCACTACTTATTTGGTCCTCTACGATCCTACTTTATTATGAAGCATAATTTATATAATTATCTTATTTTAATCGAAAGAATTATGATCAGGATTTTCATTTTAATTATTCTCACAAAGAAAATTAAAAGATGAAATAATTCATTTTATGTTGTCATTGTAATATTTTTGTATGTGTAATAATTTATTTGTTGTCTTGTTCTTTTCTTGCTTGAAGTGTATTTATAATTTTTAAAATTTTTGATTACTTTATATGTAATGATGTAGATTATTTATTATATGACTTAACAACATAATTAAGAAAATTTATATCTATATATTATATAATTATGATATTTGAAATAGTAATATGGCACATCTCTTATGAAGCAAAAGCATTTATCTTTATTCTTTCTTATTTGATTTTGTACTCTCGTTATTTATTTATTTATTTTTACAAATAAAATTAATGCATAATGATTAATGTATTTAATACCTAATAAAATTATACATTCAAATTATTTATAACTCATATCTCTTCATATTCCTTATAACTTTTACTCTTAAATATTATTATAACTCTTAGTGTTTTATTTTGATAATTTTTAAAAATATTTATTTAATAAGTAAAAGATTATTAGTAAATAAATGTAATAATAGAGAGATAATAAAGAAATTCAAAATTTTTTCATAAAGAAATCTAGATTGATGTTTCAAAATATGACCTCATACTCCATTTATTTCACCACTCAAACACTTTAAAAAAAAATTGTTCTACTATGTACGTATGAATGATGTGTGCTTAAAAAGAAGCAAATTATATCTATTTGCATATTTACAAAAAAAAAAAGAATATATCATGTCCGGGATGAAGACAAAGATCTACATTGTCTTGTCCACTGACCTAAATATAGATGCTACATACTATTTCATTAAAATTAAAACCTATCAATCTGTAAAATTGTAATATATAAATGTGTGTGTTTATATATATATAATTTTACAACAGCGCAAAGCGCGAAAAATTTCACTAGTTATTTATAATCAGGAAAAGAAATAAGGACTAGTGAATTAAATGTGACAAAAGAGTTTCAAAACTAAAAAAAAAAGTGATACAAGTCTTAATTATTGAATAGAGGTGATAATTTTAAAATTACTATTAATGATACTAATTTTAAAAATACTCAAATTTTATTATTTACACAAAGCTCATATCTCCTCTCTACCCCTATTCACCCCTTCCCTGCCCACGCCAACCCACCCCTCCTCTCCCCCCTCGCCCGCCTCATCCTCCCCCTCTTCCCCCTTTCCCGCCATTATTACCTCCCCTTCCTCCACCACCACCTCCTTCTCCGCCATTATCGCTACCGCTCCTTCTCTATTGTCACCACCTCCACCAACTCCTCCTCCGCTTTATTTGCCATCGCCATCATCACATAATTAGAATTTCGATTTTGCAACGACAGATGCAGCAAATGTTGCAACAGATTCAGTAACTGTTGAAAACATATGCAACAGTTGCTAAAATAGATGCAGCAACTGTTGAAACATATTCAACAGTTGCATATTTTCAGCAATTGCTGTATATTTTTTAGCAACTGCTGAAACAACTGCAGCAGTTGTTGTTTTTTGCAAAAATAAAATTTAGTGACTTGAAAAAATATATTTTTTCAAACTCATGAGAGCAAAAAAAAAAAAACTCGTAGAAATAAGAGGAAAAAAAAGAGAATGAGAATAACACAATAAAAAAAATGAATACAACAGCGATGGTGGTGGGGGAAGTGGTAGCGGCGGCAACAACAACAACATAGACGGAGGAGGAGGAAGAAGAGGAAGAAGAAGAAGAGAGAAATTTGGAGAAAGAAGAGAAAGAAAAAGAAAAAAGTGATATGAAAAGATAAAACGAGAGGAGAAATTTAAATTTTGAAATTGAAAATATAGGAGGGAATTTTTTTAAAATTATCAAAATTCTAATTTACACCTAAAAGTTTTTAATCACTCTAGTTATATCTATTTTTTAGTTAATGACAGTTGATCAAGTGAATGCCACCATTTTTAATTTCAAAACTTATTTGTTATATTTTACTCAATTTTCTCAAGAAACAAGAATACCAACTTCGCAACCAATTGGTAAGAAAATCTACTTTTGTAAATCTTATAAAGAAATATATTGAAAACAGAAGAAACGTTTAAAGATAATTGGATACTTTTTATATTTTTATATGCTTATCCTTTAATGCTCTCTCTATTTTGAAACTTTTATCATATTTTTTATTTACATATTTTTTTAATATTTCTCTTAAAAATTATTAATTAAGATCATTAAACTATTTTATCTTATTATCTATATTTTAAAATATGAAATGATGATTTATTAATATCAGTATCTTTACTGAAATAGGAATAAAATGAATTTTCATGAAATAACTTGGGGTTTGGGGGGAGGGGAAGGGGTAGTAGGATAAAATCCCTTGATAGTAGGTCATTTAACTTTAAATTTGAATTATTGAATTAGTATATTTTGAGTACGAAAGGACTAATTAAAAAATAACGCTCGAACACAAAATAAAAAGAAAAAATTACATTGTATATCATCTAAGATAATAATATAACTAAATTTATCCCATATTTTAACTTCTTACCCAATTTAGCCCAATATCTATATAAATTGAAACTTACTTTTTATCTCTTAGCCCAACAATCCAAAATACTAATCTCTTTCTCCAATTTCATTTTTTATCCCCTAATTTCTGTTTGCTTTTTTTTTTTATTTTCTTCTGTTGCTTCTTCGTTGTTCTTTTTTCCTGCTTTTTCATTCTTCTTTCTTTTTTTTTCTTTTTCCGTTTCTATTTTTTTCCCTTCTGCTTCTTCTTTGTTGTTCTTTTTCCTACTATTTTTTTTTTGCTTCTTCTTCTTTCATAATTTTTGTATCTATGTATTTGATGCGATTATGAATTTTATATTTTGATACTTAAAAATTTATTGAGAGTGATACTCATATTTATCATTACAAATATAGACATTAATCGTTAGGTAAATTAAATTGAAAAATTTAAAACTCCATTGTTGGAGTTCTTAAAAGCTAAAATTTCACAAATAGGTTCTAAATTTATTGAAAATTTAAACAAATTGATGATTGTGATTCGTTGATGGTGTCATTTTGAAGTTATGGTTCAAATCTAATGAGGAATTAAGTGTTGCTTCTTTAATTTCTTGGTCCTTTTATTTTGTTGATTTGAAATAGTATTGCATAAAAAAGTATAAACTAGTTACTCATAATGGATTAATTGATAATATATCAATTTGTATGAGTTTGTATAATTTTATATAATTATGTAAAAGTGTGTATAAATACTTTTTATACACTATTATATTATTTTGTATATTTTTATATAAAGTTAATATATTGTCTACAGTGAATGTATAATGTTGTATAATATTATATAACAATATATATCGAATTATTAAACATTATTGTAAAATAAAAAAAATTGTATAATATTATATACCGATGTATATTATTGTATACCAAATTTATTTTGGGCTATAGAATTGCAAAGTAAGTTTGATAATTGTATATTTATGTAATTTTCCCAAATGAAAATATAAGCAATACCAAAATTGTAGTTCTTGTCTGAATAAAATAGTTTAGCTATTATCTAAAAATAAATAAATATTTACCGATACTAACGGTCATTCGATGTGGAAAATGGTTCTGATAATTTTTCACATGGTATGAATTCTTTAACTGTCATAGTTTCGCTGTTACTTAAAAATTAATAAATATTCACGAGTATTAACGATCATCCGATGTGGATCTGATAATTTTTTCCACGTGGTATGAATTTTGTAAATTTCACTGTTACTTAAAAATTAATAAATATTCACTGGTACTAACGACCATTTGACATGAAAAATGATTCTGATAAATTTTTCACTTGGTATGAATTTTGTAACTGTCATAGTTTCACCATTACTTAAAAATTAATAAATATTCACTAGTATTAACGATTATCCTGCGTGGAAAGCAGTTCTAATAATATTTTTCACTTGGTATGTGTTATACCCCGTAGAATTCCCGGCACTTAGATGACCTATTCGCACGTTGGTTAAGCATATTTGAAAGCCATACGTGCTAGGGAAAGGCACGGGAAAAGATCGGACGAGAAACCCGTCGAACCATCGCGGGAGGAGCCGAGACAGAGCCCCTCCGCGATGGCAGCGTGTCACGGAGGAGAGGCCTCCGCGATGGCTCCGTGACGCGTTGCCCAGGTTCAGGCCCAAGTATATAAAGCCCCCACTTCGGTTTAAACTCATTCCACACTTAAAAACTTTTCAGAAAACAGAGGCAAACGCTGAGAAAAGAAAGAAGAACGAAGGAATTAAATAATTTTCGTCCGATTATGCTGTCAAACGCTGCCCAAACTCAAATTAATCCCAGATACCCGAGTATTTAGCAGCAGAGAGCATTTCTACGGAATTAGTTTCGCGAAATACGGCCGACGAATCGGCGAGCCACCGAACTAAAGTAAGTAGAATTGCTCTAAATTAATGTCTATGTGTTCCTAGCTGAGAAGTGAATACTTCTCTCTTCTGGGCCGCTGAAAAATAGCGAGTTTTCGACCGTCTTTCGATAAGCCTAAGTTTAGGCTATAAACTATATCGAAAGTAACATTACTATTTACAATAAAGCTGTATTTAGTATTGATTGACGTATTTATGAATGCAGTTGGGAGAAAATAGTTGAAGTACCGGCCGAGCCTCGTCCGACGGACGAATAGTTGGAGATAAGGTATGTAAAGTTAGTTTCCTTCGGCAAGTTAAGTAATATCAGTATAGTGTAATAAATTACGGACCAGTAGAATGTTCAGAAGTCGAGTATTGCGTTATTATGAATATTGGTACGGTGTGAGAAACATTGGGTTGTAATGTATATGAAACCTATCAGTATGATACAAATTCTAACGCAAGTATTAGAGATTGCCCACTATACTCAGTATGTAATGTGATATGCCATGTCACGATATGGTTGTATTCAGTTGAAACCCCGTATAGTAATGTAATACCCGTAAAGCACTTCAGAAATAGAATAGCAGACTAAAATGAAGTTCAGAAAGCATGTCAGGATTAGTAAATCATGTTACTATAGAAAGTCAGTATACAACGTAGTTTAGCAGAAAGATTATATTCGTACATACATATATAGTACTTCCAGCCTCAGCATGTATTAAGTATGTACTTATTTCTATCACTAGTCCAGCATATAGTGTATACAGAAACTTAGTAAACAACAGAGTTTTCAGTGGAAATATTATCTTATATAGCATTTGCCCAGTACAGCCCGGCAGGAGACTATATTCATATTTATATATCTTTACCTGCCTCAGCACGTATTAAATACGTACAGATTACTATCATTAGCCCAGCATGTAATATATATGATACTTTACCCCTATTAGCCTCAGTATGTGAGATACACAGACAGTATTACCAGTTGCGACCGTTGTATTGTTTGGGGTTGGATTACCTAGCATCCATGACCGCCCCAGGGTTAATAGCTGTATCGACTCGTCCACTAGAGGACGAGGATACGTCACTCTACGGAGTGGCATGCCGTCCCGCCAGGGGACGAAGATGGGATGCCAGTTTTTCCCCATATTTGTGCCTTGATCGACCCTTACACACCCCAATCGAGCGGATACGCCCGGGTGCAGATTCAGGAGTCCTCCGGACTCAATGCAGTTATAGTCAGGGGCTCAGCGAGCCCAAGTGCATACCCAGAGGACCGGCGGGATGCTTACAGCCAGTATAGGAGATGGGATGACCGGGGTAGGGGTATAGATTTTGTGTTGATTGTACCTCCCGGCTTATGGGGGGCGGGTAAGGTTGTGTATGCCATGTTATGTTATGTATGTTATGCTATATTACAGTAGATACGAGCAGATTAGTAGTAGAATGATACGTCTCCAGGTATGATTCCTATTCCCTTCAGCATGATTAAGAACAGGTACGATTTACATCATCAGATAGTTAATCTAGTTTTTCTTATTCCAGTTTCGTCAGTTATGTTATTGATTTCAGATATCTCTTTCAGTTGTTGCTTTACATACTCAGTACCAGCGGTACTAACGCCCAGTGGGGCGCTGCATTACTTGCCTGCAGGTACCCATAGACGAGCAGGCGATACCACGTGATCCCCATCAGCGGTTGAGTATTCAGCTCCTGTCATCCGGAGACTGAATTTCTAGAGGTGTAGTCCAGTTCTTTTTGTTGTACAGTACGGGTAGGTCGGGGCCCTGTCCCGATCATTTCTATTATCCTTCCTAGAGGCTTGCAGTCTGCATATATTCCCTGTGGTCAGATGAGCCGGTCGTGAGAGGCCGTGCAGTTGTATAGTTGTTAGCATTCCTTCTTTCTATTGTGATGGTCGTGTGGGGCCATAGTTGTCAGTAGTGGTGACCTTGCCGGTCACGTAGCTTTTTAATACGCTATGATTGCGTTGCAGATAACTAGACAGCATGGTGGCCTTGTCGGCCCGCATAGGTTCCCCTGAATTGAGATGTTTCTGGTCAGCTGTTAGTACAGGTACAGAAGGCTATAGGCCAATGGGCCGGGGGACTGTGTTTACAGCCGTTATATAGCCAAATTTTTCCAGAAATGTGAGTCAGAGCCAGCTAGGCACCAGATGTGCCAGGCTTAACAGCCCAGCTGGTCAGGTCCTAGTAGGGCACCAGGTGCCAGTCATACCCCCCAAGGCGGGGTGTGACAGTATGAATTTTGTAACTGTCATAGTTTCACTGTTACCTAACAATTAATAAATATTCACCAGTACTAGCAGTCATCCAATGTGAAAAACAATTCTAACAATTTTTTCTATGCGGTATGAGTTTTGTAACTGCCACCATTAGAATGAATAAAGCAAGTTGAAATCAATGAAGCCAATGATTGACCATCATATCATCCAATCCAAAGAAATGAAAAATATCAAAACAAGAGAAATCAAACTCACAGCTAATAACATTAATTCAATTGGCATGCTGAATGAATATTGTTAGAAACTTAATTATCTTTTTTTTTTTTGATTATTTGGATCAAATCTAACACTTATACTATTTAATTGGAAGTAATTTTACCTCTTTACTATTTAAATTAGAATAATTATACTTTCAATGATATTTCAAAGAAGATTTGAAGATCATATTATTGGAATTAGTTTTTAAATGATTTTGCTTGACACATAAAAGCAGTAAAAAGGATACGGCTCAAAGGCTAATTGCATTGATGAGTTGCTAATTAGTTTGTTTATGTTTGCAGGGAAAGTAAATAGAGTTTGAATTCAACAAGGACTCTACAAGGAAATAAATCACTATTGATTGGAAAGGAATATCCCAATAAGGAAAGAAAGAAATCACTATAGACAAGTAAATGCATATTTGCTGATAAGGAAAGAAAATATTTGGTGATATTATGTAAAATGTATAAGATCTTCTAATATGACAAGGACTATAAGTTAAAGAAAAGCACCTATTTTGCATCGCTCAAAATTGACAATTAGTCATACAATACATAATTTCCTTAAGCAATTTTCTCTATTGGGCTAAGAGCAATAGAAGAAAAAGGCAGTGGGTATTCTGAAAAATATAAAAGAAGACACCACGTCAAGATCAATTATTCACTCAAAAATATTTTTCAGCAAATTCATAGCTTCTGTGCAATTGATTGGTATTCAATATATGCATAATATTTTATTTTTATTCACTTAAAATATTCGTTTTAGAAATACTTGACATTTTTGTGAGTTCTAAGATCTTCATGGGAGGAAAAATAAAATTAAAAGAAATGATACTTATGAATGAAAAGTAAGTTAAAATTTGTTTTTAGTGTTCTTTTTCATAAATGTTGAAAAATATTTATGTAATATAAGTATAGAGAATTATTAATTAAAAAGTTTTCCATGTTTAATTCAAAAGTTGGGAAAAAACATTTTCGATTTAAAAAAGAACTAATTTCTCCATTATGCAATTATGCACTTCATTCTTTGCTTAATATAACTGTGATTTAGCTAACAATCTAGGAAGACCTGAGACAGATTAACAAATTTATAGTGTCTTGTTTTTCTTAATTTTATTTCGAGAATATAAATTTATGATACTTTTTAATCTTATATATCTAATTATAAAATTCAAGCGTGATCGAAAAATTATAACTTTATGGGCGAATCATTAGAAATAGAGGATTAGTTGCTACAAAAGTTAATTACTGAAAAACCTATTATAACATTTTGTGATATTAGGAGTACAATATACCAAGGTACGATATTAAATATTGTGTTTATGATAAATTTTATATCTTAATTACACTAATATTTTTTTTTTTTGTAAAGAAAATTTTGAAATATCTTTTATGTCTATCAGTAGAATGTGGATAAATCCCACTTTTAAAAAAGCGACTGCTCTCCAAAAATGGTAAATATATGTTCTAAATATTTGAACTAGAAATTATAATAAAATATAATTACAATAATTTAATAATATATAATATACAAATATAGTAGCAAGAAGACACAACACAAAAATATAACTCTTATGTCAAGTTTAACAATAAGAAGGGCTAAAGAAGTGAAAATCGAAGATATCATTATCACACCTTAGTCATTTACTATTTTCATTAAATAATTATAATTAGTCATTTACTATTTTTTTTTTGAATTAAATGATAACATAAATGTAGAAGTCTAAAATTATGCTATAACTAAATGTTTAAAGTACAAAGTTTAATAGCAAACTATTACTCACTTTTCTATCCTTTTTAAAAATAGAGTTTTGTCTCCACTAATTTTTATAGGTCTTTCTTAATTAGGTGATCAATTACAAAATAAACAAATAAATGAATTTGTGATGTGATATTAATTGTTTAGTACCAAAATAAATCGTAATAACTCATAATACAATTTTGCATGTGCGAATTGTTAAATAAATAACTTATACTATATGTTGTATTCTCTATACAACTTTCTATTATAATGCGTCTTCACGATGCTAATATTTATATTAAATGTTAATTTGATAATAGTATAGTAATACAGTTTTTCTTTTATATATATATATATATATATATGTATGTATATGTATATGTATATGTATATATATGTATGTATGTATGCATTTAAGTGCTCATGTAATTAAAGTGAATCCTTCAAACGCTATTTCTATGATGTTTTTGTTCAGTGATCCAAATATTATAGCAAAATTGAAAAAAGAATTACTGGATTAGATCAAACTCTTAAACATAATCATTTATTAACTTAAATTTATAATTTTCTTTCTAAATTTTTATATTGTTATACAAATACATCTTTTAGATATTATTTGTGCTATTTTAAATTTTTTTATTAATATGACTAGTTTACAAAATATAACAAATAGTACAAAACATAACATATTCTTTTAAAAAGAACTATTTTCCTTTTTCTTCTTCTTCTCTTCCTCCTTCTTCTTTTTTCTTCCTTCTTCTTTATTTTTTCAATTTACTAAATTTTTCTTCGTAAATTCAATTTTGAATCCCATGATTGATGACTTTTTTTTTAAAAGAACTATTTCCCTTCTCCTCCTGCTCCTGCTCCTTCTTCTTTATTTTTTCAATTTATTAAATATTTTTTTTATAAATTAAAACATTGAATTCCACCATTAATATTTTTCTTAAAAAAGTTTATCCCCTGCCCCCTCTTTATTTATTCCGTCTCCTTTGTTTTTTCAATTTATCAAATTTTTCTTTATAAAATTAAAATTTTGAATATAACCATTGATGAATTTTTGAAACTTCAAAATTGAAATTTGATTTTGAAAAATTAAAATAATTCAGATTGGATGTGGTTTCAAAAATTCGAGAACATCTTAGGAAGTTTATATCGCAAATTTAGGATGATTTGATGTAGTTTTGAGGTGGTTTTGAATAAAATGTCATATTCAATCTCGAATTCCACCATGGATGATACTTGAAGCTTCAAAGTTGAAATTTGGGTTTGAGAAATTAAAATAATTTCGAAATAGGTGTGGTTCCAAAAATTAGAAAACACCTTGGGGAGCTTATATCTCAAATTTAGAATAATTCAACGTATATTTAATGTGATTTTGAATAAAATTGTATGATTTAAGTTTATATTGTCGTGGTAGAATTAAATTTGTACGAAAGTTGTATATAATGTTTGTCGTAGATGTATTAAATTTTTAAAAATGTAATATGATATTTTATATAAATTTTATATTATTATATACGCATTTTATATCAAATTTGAGAGAATTTTAAGCCTTAAATGAGATATACATATTTATGTGATTTTATACAGTTTTTATACACAGAATTTTGAGCGAGACATATACATTTTATATCCTTTTTATACACGAAAATTTAAGCGAATTTTTTATATAAAAAAACTAATGTTATATTTTATAAACTGAAAATTTTAATATATTTTATAATATTCAATACTATTTATGTATATATATGAAATTTGCCCAAATAACAAACTTAAAACTTTTTCGAAGTAGAAGAGCAACAGGGAAGATGGGCTTGACGGGCCTTTCCAGTTTGCTTTTGTTTCCACTTGGGCTTTTGTGTATATCAGATTGGGCAAGGGTCCACGTTCAATCTAAGGGTCATTTGCATGAATTTTTTGCACCGATTGCTCATGTTATGGGATGGTATTTAATTTTTGCCTCTTAAATTGATGGTTTTTAATTTTTTTCTTTTAATATTTTAATAAAAAGGGAACAAAAATACCTCTAATTTTTTTTTTTAAAATTCAAAAAAAAAATCGCAAGGTATAAGTTAGCCCTAGAAGACATAAGTTCATGCTATTGAACTTCTGTCCAAGACAAACATAAGTTCAATTCCATAAACTTCTGCATATAGGCACAAGTTCCCTAATGAATTTATGCTTAGTAGCCATAATTTTATGTTATTGAAGTTGTGTCTATGAGGCAGAATTTCTTGCCATTTAGGCACAATTTCAATTCCATGAACTTCTGCCCTTCAATAACACGACTTTATATCTACCAGACATAATTCATATTATGCCTTATGAACTTTTGCCTTATGAAATTATGCCTTTAAGAAATAATTTGGGCAAATACTTAAGTCTTGCAATTTTATTTTTCTGTGCCTTATGAGCTTATGCCTTTAATGCATAATTTGGGCAAAAACTTATGCCTTGCGATTTTTTTTTCTGTGCCTTATCAAATGTTGCCTTATGAACTCTTGTCTTATGAAATCATGCCTTTAAAACATAATTTGGGCAAAAACTTATGCCTTTGCGAATTTTTTTCTGTGCCTTATGAATGTTGCCTTTAAGGCATAATTTGGGCAAAAACTTATGTCTTGCGATTTTTTTCTTCTTTCTATTAAGGGTATTTTTGACCATTTTTTGTCACTTAAGTGCCGAAGGACAAAAATTAAAAACTAAAAATTTAAGAGGCAACAATTAAAAACTATCCCAAAATAACGACATTTATGCGAATGACCCCATTTGCATTTTTGTTACTATTTTGTGCTGATTTTTAATTTTTGACCTTTAAGATAAATAACTTTTTTGCGCATCATAAGTTTATATTTTGTTATCATAATATCTCATAAATTATATCCGACGCTCTTAAAAAACTTATGCCCCACTAGATATAAATTATGATTGCTAAGCGCAAAAATTAAAAAATACACTATTTGAATATCAAAAACTAAAAATCGATCTATTTGAAGGACAAATCATGCAACTAAATTTTCGGTCAAATTTCATATGTACTAAGAAGAGTTTAAGAGGTAATGACTTTGGAAATATAGACCTAATACCAATTGCAATAATAAAAATACATAATATCGTTATATCAAATAATTTTTCATATTATATATGAGATTTTTGGATAATAACATCACTTTTTAAGCAAATTTTAATGAAGGATATGACTCACTAATTTTGCAAAGTTTAGAAATATATCTAAGAACTTAATTAACTTATTGTTGGTCAATTTCGAGATATTACGGCCGGACGTCATGAAGCGGCTATGGCCATTTCCTATAATTATGGGCACCCCAATTTTGTAATGTTCACATTAAAAGTTTCAACTTAAGTTTTTTATATATATATATATATATATAATTCAAACAATATTTATAAATAAGTTTTTATAATATTAATTATTATTATTTTTATATATTATAACAAGTAAAAGTGATCCGATAATTAATCTAACGGTACAAGAAAATCTCAAAAAAATTTCATAGGAAAAAGCCAAAAACATGTTAATTGTCCACGTTAGTAACAAAAGGGGGAGGCGCCGTACATATATATATATTAGTTAACTAATTGGTAGTTCAACTGACTATTACAACCCCAAGTTGTAACCTTTTCTCTATGCATCAACACATAATACAAATTCATATTAAACTTTGCTTTATAATTATTAAGATTTTAAATAGTCACTTATATTTGGTAGATAGAGTCAATGATTTCCTGGCCAAGTGTGCCACTAGAGGCACAAATCTTCCATGAAATTGAAAGGGTTAATCCATTGGATCTTTGTTACTTCTGGCACTATAAATAAATGGCATGAGTTTTATTTGTACACTCATTAGGTAACCAAGAACATGACCCTTTGCCCCTAAAGAAGACAAGTTTACCACCCACTTATCTGCCTTCTCCTAACACACACAAAAAAATCCCTCTTTATTATTCTACCTCTCTTGATTACTTCTTTAATCCCACACCACCCAATTTATGCACTTTCACTTGCATTTCTTTTGATATTAAAAATTAGTGTTTGTTTTTTGTTAATTGATCTATTTTCACTTTCCTATTCCTAATGACTTTGGCAAATAGAATCATCATATTTCTGCTTAGGCTTTTAGCCTTGGGTGCTAGTGTTGCAGCCATCATTATCATGGTCACTAGCCATGACTCTGCTCAAGTCTTGGGCATGACCTTTGAAGCCAAATTTGCCAACACACCGACATTCAAGTAAGTTCATCATAATCTTCATTACTTTTAACATGAGTACTCTTTCTACGGAGCCAGAATTTTCAATAAGAGAATTCAAAATATAAAAAAGTAAGCACACGAAGAAGTCAAGGCTGATTCAGCATTTACAATACATATATAGTGTAATTTTTCAGCGAAGAGAGACAATAAGGACAATTGATCCAACCATGACTCATCAAGAACTCAGCATTTCAGGGTCAAACTCCATTTGTATACACAAAAGCAACCAACTCTTTCAACTTGAAAATTTATAACGTCTAAATTCTAAATCGGCCACTATTACATGACGCATAGACTAAAGTAAAGTTGTTCATGATGTTTCAGGTACTTTGTTGGAGTGAATATACTAGCAAGTGGCTATTCCCTCATAGTACTCTTTTTCCCTACCAAGAACTTGCTGGGACGAATTCTGCTTATTACAGATATAGTAAGTACTATCTTTTCTTGATAATTTTACATCGAATTTTGTGACTTAAAACTGACTTCAACTTTTTTTAAATATTGGAGTAGATTATGACATTGCTTCTGGACTCAAGCATATCAGCATGTTTGGCAATATCTGAAGTGGGGAAAAAGGGGAACAGTCATGCAGGTTGGCTACCAATTTGTGGGCAAGTTCCAAAGTTCTGTGACCGTGTTGCTGGATCTCTTATTGCTGGATTTGCAGCTTCTATACTCTATTTCCTTCTTCTTCTTTTCTCTTTTCACAATGTTCTTAATCTTTACACACTCAAAGCTTAGACTTCTACTATATCCTCCTCCTCTTCCAATGGATATTATACTTATTATCCTTCTCGCCTTTTATTTTCGTCATTTTTCTACTCATTTATGTGTTTACAGATGACTGCTATGAAATATTATAGTATGAAAAGAGGATTTCAAAGACATCTTTGTCGTGTTTTGTATGATTGTCTCCGTAATATATAGTAATTAGTATTGTAATCTTTTCCAGATGAGAAAATCAAGAATCTAAGTTATTATAGTACAACAAAATTGTTGTAAGATAAGAGTAGTTTATCTAATTCTCGTGTGTTATTGTTGCTTCATATACCAGCAATGATTAGGTACCCACTCCCAATTGACATATAAGAGTTACATTGATAATGGAACTCTTTTTACAAATGAACCAACCTTAAAGAGATTCCTTTCCATATAAAAGTTCTGTACTAAAATATGACTTTTTAAGTATTTGGATCAATATTCTATACAAAGTACTTTCAGATTATTGTAGGCCTAAAATCAACCACACTGTCTTTCCAGATCATGAAAAAGAGCTGGAGCTGCAAAGAGTTTCCAGTCATGATTTCTCCATTTCCATCATGTTATAGCAACCTATTTGTTCATCTATTTTTGGTGAAAAACTTTATGTTTGCATGCATTATGGTATATAAAGACTATAAAGAAACTTGAAGAAAATAGTCTCAGTTTCAATTTGACTTTATTTTTCTGAGAAATGATAGCTGAGAACATAAATATGCAACAAAACAACCAATATTTCATTCTGGAATAACTGATGAACTCTGCATTTCCAATCAACTTCATAGTTGTTAAGTCACAAGGACATGCTACAACTTTTTGGTATTTGTTGTTCTTAACCTATAATGCTATTCTAACTAAATTTTATTTTGAGAGTTCAATGATTCATAACTCACATACTACACAGAACTGTTTTAGTTTATGTGGTTCTATGGTGTTTCAATGGCAGAGTACTCAATTGTCTGTCCAGTCCTTGTACCCAGCGATTTTAATAGTGGTAGATGTGGTCGGTGTACATATGTGCTGTCATGTTCAGGGAGTGAAGCATGGCTTCTCCTTCTTTGTTGAATTTGAATACACATAATCCTCCATTATTTATATCCACTGAACGAAACCTGAATCAGTACAAAATTAGACCTGTCAAGAATAGTGGCTGAAGAACACAACTTTTATATGTTATAGTTGTGAAGTATATGAATAGATAAAAGAATACATATTCAAAGTGATGAAAGAAATGTCATATTCAAAGTGATGAAAGAAATTTTTTTAAACTTTCATGGTGACGAAAGCAAGTTTACTATAGCTAGCAATGTTTGACATCCTTACATTTGCCTTAATCAGCTGTCATATCTAAAGGGTTATTTTATTTTTTATGTGCCTGAAATATCTTAGGTTTAACTTAATCTAACAGAAGATTTTGGGGATAAAGCATGCTTTAAATATTATGACATACCGTTCTGGTCCTAGTCCAAGAGCTGTGCAGATCAATGCACGTAAAATAGATTTGTGTGTCACAACCAAAAAGTGCTCTCCCTGATGAACAATGAACTATATCAGTATATTTTGTTGCCAAAAAAAATTCAATTTAATAGTATGAAAAACTTACTGGTGTCAACAAAATTTCTTTCCATGCTTCATGTGCTCTTCCCCATAGTTTCTCGAGAGGGTATACACCATCTACACAAAAATTAGATGGATCTTCTCTCCAAGTTGTATACTCCTTTGGATATACGCGCTTGGCATCCTCTGCCTCCAAACACTAAACATCATTTAGAAAACTACTAATGCTGTTGAGTAATCTAAATGGTTGCAAAAGATAAAATTGATTATGTCTTCCTGTTGTTACAATATTGAGGTTATAGCGACGCGAAAGAGGTAATAGTAAAATCACATTATTTCAAAAGTGAAAGAAGCAGACCATTTTTCATGCCTTCAAGAAAATATAGATGAGCCTCCTTCAGGGAATCAAGAAAAACCAGAGGCTCTTCCTTTCCTTGCCATAAGATTTCAGCGGTTGTCTGCAGAAGACAATGCTGTTATCACTTAATCACTGCATATTTAGTAAGCAAAAGATAATTACACAACATCATTTTCCAACCTTGGCGCGTGATATCGGACTAGAGAAACATTGGTCAAAGTGCATATCAGCCAAGGCCATCTTGCACCTTTCTGCTTGCATCATTCCTTTTTCAGAAAGCATAGATAAGTTGGAGCTTCCCTACATGTACAACCAACTTGGTTAGTAGCTTTAGACCATTCCAAGTCACAAATAAAAAGAGTAAGTTATAAGATATGAGTTCCTTCCTACAATAATCAGGATTAACTCTACAAGTCATCCAAGGACCCGATCCACTGGGCGAGAAAGAATGAAAATAAATTGTTAGGCAAGTGGATGGAGCCAAGTCCTAATAAATGGTATTAAAGCTGGGAGAAACCAGCTGGAATTATGGGAGTCGAGTCCCATCTGGAGTTAAGTACTACAGCGTATAGGCAATAGGAGTCGATCAAAAGTGTGGGAGCCAATCCCATGCAATACTATGTGAAGCAGGACTTGCCTCTAGGAATCTTGGATCAGGCCTGAGGGGATATGTCAAGGCCTCAAGGGGGAGAATGCTATACCCCGTCCCACATCAGATCAGTAAACTTACTTGAATTATAAGCCTTAATGCGCTCCACGATTAACACTTTGGTTCTAATTTCTAGATTAAGGGAGGGGAAGTGCCACTTTGGTGAGTGAAGACAAAATTCAATAATTGTTTTTGACAAAATTCAATAAATTGTTCCGCCACTGATTGGATTGAGATCGTTACAGAGGCTAAAAGTGAAAGTAAACAGGGTCTTAAAGCATTAATTAAGTGCCAATTTTTCAATCAGGAAGCCACTGAACAAGTTTGAAACAAAATATCATATTATAGATTATATTGTTTTTGATATACCGAAAAGAGAAGGTTATTTATGACATTAATAAGATGTTGAACTGACAACAGGATCAAAGATGAACTCTTGGTAGGAAACCGCCGTTTGCTCAAACGCAGTTTTAAGTTTGTCAGCCTGGAATAGGAAGGACATTGTAAAGTAACACACCTTATCATCTATCACGGAAGTAATGTTAGAGCTAGGGGCATAGAATTCAGATAATTCTTGTTCCAGAGCCTCCAGGCTTTATACATAACATCATGGCCTTGCGTCAGAAAGTTTTTTGCATTTCTTGGCTGCCCTAAATTGAGTTTCCTATTCTTATTTAACGTGATTACATAGATGAAAATTGAACTCATGTGATGTTTAGTTTTAAGGATGAAACATGAAGATTGAGTGCATTATTGTTCAACCACATTGGCTGGCAAATGAACACAGATGCCCTTATCAGTAATTCACTGATCTTCAATAACAAGTTCTCCATGGACCTTGGCATGGCTAAATTTCCTTGCAAGGACTTAATAACTTAAATTAGAGATTCTAGCGTTCACAGTTGGAAATTAGCATTCTTTTCTGTACTTGCATTATGCATGTTTGTAGAAGAACTTGGGAGCACAGGAAAGAGCACGGACAAGGAATTAAAAACTCTCTTGTAACAAAAGAATGTGGAGGAACATAAAATTAGAAGATGAAACAAACCTGAACTCTACTTTCTTCATTCCAAGAGCTGAGACCATGCCGTACAAGAGTAACTTTCTTTGGTGAAGCTAACACTTTTTTGGTTAGAGAAGTTGTGGCTCTTTCAAAATCAAATGCTCCACCAGTCAAAGGAGTATCACTCCTAAGTCTTTCTGTTCAATATCCATGTTAAAAGTTAATTGGAGCAGGCAATAGGATCCAATGTTAATGTCATGAACAAGTACTAGACCATGGACACGATGAAGAGCATAGCAGGAAGTTGGAGATTTTAACAAGAAAAAACAAGCAATCAAGGATCTGGCTCCTCTCTATCGAACATGCCCTATTTAAATTTCAAAGGTCCACATTAAATTAAGTAAATAAGCATTCTAATCAGCAAACTCAGCTTACCATCATTCTGTGACACCCAAATAAAAGCAGTCTCCAGCTTTGATAAGAAAATCAAGTCTCTCAATATTTTGACACCCATTAACTGGGAATGGTTCTTTTTCGGGTGCCAGAATAATGGTAAACTATACCATCTAATATTTTACAGTCTTAACCATCTGGTATCAAAAACCCACTAATCCCGACTGTTCCAGGGTAGAGACAGGTTGGTTCATTAAGAGAAGTAAAGTGCTATCTACCATAAGATTGCTCATTCCCCAGGCTAGAATCCGAGTCCTCTGGTTAAAGGTGGAGGCTTCCCAACCATCCACTACTCCCCTTGGTGATGTAAAACCTTCCATCTTAACTATTGTCTAGAATGCTTGAATAGTTAATATAATCTAGACCTCTGAAATTTATATAGGACATCTGTGACACATCCAAGTAAGACAGGAAAATGGAAATGGAGAGAATATCCAGTGGAGAGGAGCCGAATCCATCCATCCGTTGCATTATCAGCCCCAATGAAGTTCCTTAACTAGAACTTAAATTTTTACACTCATGTTGCTAACATGGATCAACTAATTATTCTTCTAGATAAATAATCAGTAAAAATATAAAAAGATACAAGCTAATCCAACATAATAACATACTATACCCGTAATTTATTTTAACTGATAGTCTAAAATTAGCAGAGATAAACATGAGCAAGATGCAGACTCATACAACACATTCCCTTGATATCAAGAACAAATTTTTTCAGATGATTCATGTTTCCTAGTACACAATAACAAACCCGGTTCAGTAGAATTTCAAAGATTACCTGTTGTAACTGGTAACCGGGGACTTGAAGTTGAGCAACGAACAGCATAGTTAATGCCAGAGGTAGCAGGAAGTTTAGGGTATGGGAATTTACTGGAAATGGAAGGGAAAGAGAAATAATAAGGGGTAGTAAGAATAGCCTCCCCAGAAATCATCTTCTTAATTTTCAGAACAAGTTGGCTTTGTTATTTCAAGATTGTTCCCAGCAGCTCTGTTTTGCCATGAAATTTGAGGGCCTTCTACGCAAGAAAAAGAACACCAAATAAGTGACACTGACTGTTGTAGTTTGTGGTGGGAATTCAATTGGCTTTGCTACGATATGGAAATGGAATTGTGGATATACTCATTCAGGGTGAAATAGAAGATTCTTCCCAAATATTTATTCCCCAAATATAATGTCATTTTATATTTTAAAATGGTATTACATATAAATTTTTGATATTGTTAAAGTTGCATTTTCACATATAGTTTATTTAGTATTTATAATGCATCAGATATTATTTATTTTATATTTATAATATATTTAAAAACTCAATTTAGTGTAAGCAGTAAATTCTTAACGTATTATTTTTTTAAAAAAAAATTATATAAAATAATAATATAAGATATTTAATTACAATATATATCAATAGTCTTTTTTATTTATTAAACTACCAGATTATATACAAAACTATCAAATTTTATATTTAAATATAATACATGATTTTTTAATAAATGTTATTAAATTCAAATTAGTTGTTAAACTTACTATTTTATAGCACACTTATATCATACTTATTAAAAATATATTTTTCTCTTTCTTCAATATTATCCAGTTTTCTTAATAATCTAATCTTTTTCTTCTCCAGAACTCTTTCTTCCCTAAAACTCCTTAATACTTAAATTTTGGAAGCATAGTTTCGACCATAAACATAATTCGTATAATTATTGATTGGAAAAGTAATATATATATATAGATGAAACCAATTTATATACACAATACATAAATATTTTTTCACAAATTGATTTATATTCTTTAGATAAGAAAAAAACTAAAAAAAAAAAGATGCAAATATATACAAATTGACAACCTAAATCTCTATGAAATTTAAACACTTTCGTTCTGCTGACGAAATATTTATTTTTTAAAAAAGAATAACATGAAAAATAACATCATAGTTTCATAAGAGAATATCATATTATATACAAACATGTTTTAGTGAATGCATTTTGTATAAAATATGATATATCTAATTAGTCTAAGTATTTTTTTTTTTTGTCTGAAAATTGTATAGAAACTAGTATATCTTCAATTCTATGAAGTTTTTTTACATATTAGTATGTAAGAAATTTATACTTATTTTAGTGTATGGACTGGATATAAAATATGGTAATACAAACCGGGTTATTTAATTTTTTTTATATAACAGGTTATATACGAAATGATTTAGTGTATCAATTGTGTATAAAAGGAAAAGAAAAAATGTGTATAGAAAAAATACGGAAAGAAATTTATGGACAGAGAAAGGCAAAGATCTAGGAAAAATTATTGAATGAATATCAAGAATGACTTGAATTATTTGAGAAGAAAAAAAAGATTTTAGTGTTTAGATATTAATGTGGTGTAAATTAGATATATAATTATTTTACAATTAAAAGACCACAAATCAAGAAAGACATATAGATAATTAGTTAGACTACCCTAATTTATGAGATAGTAGTTTTACCATTTTTTTTTAGTTTTACCTAATCTGGTATATTTGTAAATATTTTTTTGTTATTTTTGAAAACTAGAAAATATTGGTATATTTTGTAATTATTACTCTAAATATGTATAGTTATGTTATTTTCCCGTTATTGTATCATTTATTTGAATTTTTAAGGGTCGTTTGGTAGGATGCATTGGAAAAAATAAGAGAGAATACATAAATTCTCCCTAAACTTGTACCTTGTTTTTAAGAAGACACTTCAACTTTGTGGAGGTCCTATTACCCCCTCAAACCAATTCGAATTGAAACTAATACAATATTTTCAGCTCAATACCAATTTTAAAGAAGAATGTGTGTAACACACACCGATCGCGAATTGACACGTCATTTTCTATATTTTAAAAATTATTTTTTATATTTCTTTTTGTTTTTCTTATTTATTTTCCTTGCTTTTTTTTTCTCTTTTCTCTTTATCCCTTTTTCTTGAGAAGTCTAGGGACTTCGGTTCTTCACTTCTCCCATATCATTCTTTCTTTTCTTTTATTCTATTTTTTTTATAGTCAAATTATTGTTAGGTTTAATAAATAAAGGACAGAAATGAGTAGTATGTGAATTTTTTTTTATTTTTTGGGAAAAAAATTTGCCATCATCCATCATTTATTCCGGCGAAATGAATATGTTTTTCTTTTAACACATTTATCTAAACACTTCTTTTCTTTGTAAACTCAAACTCAATCTCTAATAGAAAGACTGGAAACATCATATATTTAACAAAATATTGACTACTGCCAGATTTTTTTTTCCATTGCATGCGAAGAATAGCCAAAAAAAATTCTAGGCAAAATTTGATATTTTTTGGTATATAATAGGTAAGAAAAAATTAATATATAATATATACACACACACACACACATATATAAGAGATCAAAAGTGAATCTCTAAATTTATGGCTCAAAACTTCTAGACAAGAATGGATATTGAGGTTCAACAAAGAAGAAGAAGAAAAAAAAAAAGAGAAAGAAAAACAAGAAAAGAACAAAATAAGAAGAGAAAATATACAAATAAAAAAGAAAAAAATAAGAAAATATAATTAATAAAAGAAAATATTATAAAAATAAAATTTTAATAACGTTTTCAGTTCACCACTCTCCTAAAAGAGAGTGAATCACACATTCCATACCAAGTAGGCTAAAAGGGGCTATTAATTTCACTTTGAATTGGTTTAGAAAGTGTAATAAGACCCCCGCAAAATTAAAGTGTCTTCTTACAGATAAGGTTCAAGTTCAGAAAGAATTTTACGTATTATCCCGGGAAATAATATATATATATATATATATTAGCTTTGTGTATAACTAATATCTTGTTTGATACATGTTTTAAACCTATATATAACTAACGCATTAGTTATAGACTCAATTTGGTATTATATTATGTATAACTAATGCATAAAAGATCAGAGTGTAATATTATAATTTTTAATGCATGCATTAGCATGGTTAAAAATACAATGACTCCACAAAACTTTTTTATATCCGTTTTATTTTATTTGTGGAGGGTATCTTTATAAACAAATATTAAAAAAAAAAATGCAATGAGATATTTTTAATGTATCAAATCAAACAATGCATAAGAAATAATCTCAACATAACTAATGCAAGAATAATAATACCAGCATTACTAATGCACGCATTACTAATATACAATATTCAACATTATTCTTATATGCTCCCCCAAACGACCCCTTAATGTATTAGAACTCTCTTTAGGAAATTGGAGATATCTATTTTATTTAAAATTGGATCGACATTGAACGAAGAAATTTTGAATAACCAAAGTTAATTATAGGGAAGAAGAAGAATATAATGAAATACTTAGTAATAGCAGTTGTTGACATCTAATTTTGATCTTCATTTGCCCTATATAGATTGCTATTTGATTTATTATTTTAGATACTTTCAAAGTTAATTTTCTTTTTTAAAAAATAAATATTTATGTTGTGCATTTTATTATTATTTTAACATTTTTTAAATTCACACTCATAATTACAAATATATTATTTAGTAATTTGTTATCATACTTTTACATATAATTACACATTATCGATTTTAAGTCTAAGCATGTGTGTATATATATAAAAAAAATATTGTTTACATATAATAATACATATATTTAATCAAACAACATTTTATTTCAAACTTAATTTTACAAATTTTTACCACTTATTTATAATAAATTTTAAATAATAATAAATTATTATTATTATTAACTATATTATTAAATTATTTGCTCCACAAGATTTTATGTAAATATGACATTTTATTAATTAAATAGCAGCCCAAAATCTATTCCTTCTCAAATTTATTAAAAAACTAGCCACTTTCACCTACTTGATGTCAATTTTAGCCAAAATTAAATCGAATAAACCAGTTTTAAATCTCAATTCATGTCTAATTAAAAACTCCAATTCCGCAAATCCATTTTGGAACCTATAACCCGATTCAGATCCTAAATCAAAGTCATTCAAACCTCTGATCCAACAACTATTGATTTATTTCTCTTTTAATCATCCCAACCCCTAAATCCCAAAAAATTTAATCTCATTCACTCCTCCCTCTTTAGTCGTACACCAACTCTTCCCTCCTCTCTCTCAAAAACCATCTCCGCCTCCACTGTTCTGGCGAAATTTTACCATGAATACAATAAAATCACACCGATGCACACTTCTTCTCACCTCCCTTCACTCCTCTCTTCTCCCCTCAACCCCCACACCCTAATAGAACCTTCAACTTTAGAGAAAATTTTCAAGCAAATTATGTGAGACTTACAAAAATGTTATATAGAAGCATATGAATATTATTATAATAATTCGAAGATTATTTCAAATATAACCATTTTTAAAAGATGGCCGCAGAAATTAGATGTTATTTTAATATTTATCATTTAGATTTATGTTATTGAGTTAGAAATTTAAATAAAGTTAAAGGCTTTACCTTGACTTTTTCAATAATAATTTTCTTACTTGGTTATTTATATTTAAAACAGGTCCATTTAAGTAATAAATTTATAATTTTCATAATTTTATTTATAAATTATTTCTAAGCTCTCAAAAGTTCACCAACCTATCCTATAAATAGTGAAATGAGATGGGACCACCGGTGCATCCCGCTGTGTCTTAGCCTGCTAGGTCCCAGTCTCCCTCCATCCCATTTCATTTTGTCCTATCCCCCATCCCGCCAAAATAGTCCCGTCCCTCTTAGCAGTCTTAAATGACCTTACTTTTTAGTGTATATAACTTGCAAAATATAAAATATGTGGTGGTATTTTAAATAAACGAATCAATATCTTTACAAATTTTCAAAAGATGATTCATTTTAAATCAAATTTAACAGGTTTGGAAATCGCCTATTATGAATCGGAGACAATCAAATTTTTCATCAAAACAATGTGGTATAGTGAATAAGATTGTTTCTTTCTTAATTAAAGATTTTGATTTCAAACTTTGAATATGAATTTTCTTTTGGTAGGAAATGCTTTCTCCAAATAGATATACCATTACAGATTCAAATTAATGCGCACAAATATCAAATACTAAATAGAAAATAAAAAAAAAGACACTAAACTCTTTCTCTCTAAATAATCTTTATGATCTGTAGTATGCTAAGTGAATTTACGGAAACTTAATAATTTGTATCTAAATATATCTCCTCTCTCTTTCTGTATATATAAATGAATCGGACTTTGCACTCCAATATCATTGACCGTGTTTAAATGACAAATATTATACGCAAAATATATTAGTGTAATTTTTTGTTTTGAAAACGTATAACAGATCCGCCCCATTTTCGGTGGCCGTTACGTCGGAAAGAAACAAAAACACATTTCAGCCAGCCTACTTTCTTCTTTCCCATGTAACGTGATCCTCCGACCCCCATTATTCTTTTTCTCTTTTTCTTTATAAATTTATATTTTTATTCCAATTGATTGTGTTATTATTATTTATTTTTACTATTATTATTTTGATCCATCTTCCTATTGTTTTCAAAATATATATCTTCAGTTTTTCAATTGACCTAATGGCCTGTTTGATCAAATTTTTTAAATTAATTTATTTTAAAAAATGCTTATTAAAAAAATATTTTTGGTGAAAACAGTTTGTATTTGATCAATAAAATTTAAAAAGCACTTTTGAGCAACAATTAGTGATTGACCAAACTTTTGAAAAGTGCTTCTAATATATTTTTCATAAAAGTGCTTTTCAAATAAGTGTAGAACCTACTTATTTTAGCTTCTAAAAAACAGTTTCTGCTACTCCTTAAAAACACTTATTTTCTCTAAAAAATTTGACCAAATATTTTAATTTTTTAAAATAAATAAATATATTTTTTTAAAAATAAATATTTTTAACGTCTCAAAAATTGAGCCAAACAAGCTATAAAATGAATCACAATTAGCATAGGGACACCGCTTCTTTAATTTCGTCCTTTTTAATTATCACAAAACATGTATTTTTAAAATAATTTAAAACAGGTGTCATTAGGAAATAATCCGAAAAATATTAGTTTATTAACTAAAAGTATAATATTTTAAGATACTGTTTGTTGACTGAAACGTAAGGAGTATAAAAATTCCACCAACTTTAATACGTTCACTAATTACCGTTTTACTGGTACCAAAATAACCAATCATCACCGAGTATAATTACACTATGATCGCCACATGTTGCTATAACAATATACTAAGCTAAATTTTGTATATATGATTTTGTTTTAGCATTAAGAGATTGATATGGAGTTCGGGCATTATTGTTAGTGATTTGAAAAAGATTTGAGCTAGAAAAATAAAAATAAAAATATTAATGATAATTTTATAAAGTATTGAATAAAATGATATTTAGTATGTTGCGTTACGTAATAATTATGTTAAAGTTCAGAAACAAATTGAATAATTTTACATAATTTAAAATTAAAATTAAAATTTTCTCTTATAATAGAAAAACTCGCAAATTTATGGAATTAGTTACTTGAATGAAGATAAATTATTTTTATAAGGGCAAGAGTGAATCTAAACTCTATATTAACTGAAAGCTAATTTGAATAGTAATTTCATAATCATGAGGACGAAATTTGATCACTTTCCCAAGTTGAAAAAGCTCCTAAACGTTTTTAAATTTTATCAGTACATTTATATCGATAGCTAAAATTTATTTATACTTTGAATTAAAAAATATATTTTTTCATATTTTTTATATGTAAAAAATAAAAATTTTAATAAAAAATTATAAAATTAATATTTTTTAATTAAAAGCTAAAAAAATATTTCTCGTTGATCCCAACAATCTTGTTAAACTTATCACCATGATGTGCATAGTTTTTAGATATTTTTCAATGCAAATAAAAAGAGAATCGGAGAATTAGCTTTTTAGATTATTAAAAAAATTATAATTTTTTTATAAGAGATAGATCTATATTTATATATAAAGTATTTAAAAATTTTATTTATTTTATGAGAAATTAAAAAATCTTATTCTATCTCAAAAAAGCACTTTTATTCTTTTGTAGCTTCCTTTTTGTGTTTTCAGATTCTCAATCATTTGAGATGATGAGCTATAATTACGTGACGGAAAATACTACACTCCCACTAATTTCTCACCCACGATGTTTCCCATCATATAATTTAGTAAAAATTTGCTAAAAGCTGCTTATGTCCTCCTAAGTTTCGTTTTTTTAGTTAATTAACAATATTATTCAATCAAATATTTTCCAAAATTAGTATCAGTAGTAGTAGAAATTAATTGTACAGGTGATGTTTAACATTCGGACTTATCACATACTACTATGTTTGATAGGTACTGATGTTGTCTAGTAGGATCCCACATGGAAAGCAGCAGCAACTTTCAACTTAGTGTGTCTCCCCCAGTCGCTGTTACTAGCGCGTGATCTACGTCACCACATTCCCTTGATTTAACCAAAATTTATAGCCCAAATTGTTTTTCAAAAGTTAGGAGAAGTAAAATTTTTCGAAAAGATTTATAAACAATATTTTTACGAAAAATATATTTTAATCAAGGATTAATTATTATTTAAAAATATTTTTTGAATTTATTAATCAAATATAAATTATTTTTTATTAAATATATTTTTTTTAAAAATATTTTTTAAAAATTTAACCAAATACACAATTTTTCGTAATACAAAATAAAATCGACACATAAGGAGCAAACATGTCCATTTAAATAGTTCTGTTACAATAAACATCAAAGAAGGGAGGTTATGTCATATTAATAACTACGAGGAATGTATGTGTTATAAACTCAAACTTCAAAGGAGATCTGTGAAATTATTATTATTATTATTTTTTTAAAGTGAACTAACTCATGAATAATAGAGAAAATAATATAAATACAAAAAAGAAGTTTTCTTTTTCTCACTTGTGTCAGTCATTTATACTTGACGGTTTTATTAAATTTAAATTCATATTAAAAAATATAATTCGATATTCAACAGAGTGTAGATTCAATTTTTTTTTATCAAAATGAAGCCTCTATAATTAAGTGGTACCTTATGGAGTAATACTTGCAAACATTTGATGAATTTAAAAAATCAAAACTACACCGGAGTAAAACGACTATTCTGAAACTACCAAAATATAACAAACTGTCTTTGTTATTTTTTCATACATTCAAAATGGAAACTGGAATTTCCTTCCATTATTATAAAATAATAGGTAGCTTTATGAAGTGAAACATTGATTTCCCATAAACAATTTATTCAGGATTGTGATCATTATTCTTTTAGATTTTCAAATAGATTATGCCGTGAGTCATTTTTCTATGTTTTATTGGCAAATTAAAAAATTACTATTCAATTTAATGTTTATCTTATTTTAATATTTTGCCCTTATCCCCATAACGGACTAGTTTTGATATGCCTTTTCATGTTTGTCTTGTAGGTTTCTCCTGCAACTTTCAACTTAACGTACTACCGATAACTTCCCCAGCCGCTGTTGTCGGCGCGTGATTTACGTTACTACATTTCCGTGCTGTAATCCCCACCCTCCGCATTCCTCTCATTAAAAGTCTCACCTTTTTAGTCCATTAAAGTTGCACAGTTGATTCCCTTTAACCCCCTACGCCTAACATACCCCGCACCCCCACCCAAAATTCGAATATACCCGTTGCTTTATTTTATTGTAGTATATGCACATACATGTGTGATGTGTCTGCTTGTTTGCAAGTGGTGCTTTTGTTGTTTGAAATTTTGGGAGAAAAGTGTTGCCCATTAGTGTAAAGCTGCGGTAAAAGCAAATGCGATGAATCTCCGGCAACGGCCACCGTTTACGCGCGGTCGCGGTTATGATAACGCGCCGCCGGTGCCGCAGCCACCCCATTTCGAGCCGTACAACATTATACCCATCAATAATTTGCTGGCTGACCACCCTTCTCTGAGGTACCCAGAAGTGCGTGCTGCTTCAGCTGCTCTACGCGCCGTCGGGGATCTCCGGCTGCCGCCGTTCATGCCATGGCGTGACACCATGGACCTCATGGACTGGCTTGGACTCTTCTTTGGGTTCCAAGATGATAACGTGAAGAATCAAAGGGAAAACTTGGTTCTCCATTTGGCTAACTCTCAAATGCGCCTTCAACCACAGCCTGCCGCCCCGGACCGCCTTGACAATGGTGTCCTCCGGCACTTCCGTCAGAAGCTATTGAAAAATTACTCATCTTGGTGTTCATATCTTGGGAAAAAGTCCCAAGTTCGCCTACCAAGACGCCAAAATCCAGAACTTTCTCGTCGTGAGCTCTTGTATGTATGTCTGTATTTATTGATTTGGGGTGAGGCTGCAAATCTTCGTTTTGCTCCTGAATGTTTATGTTATATATATCACCATATGGCCATGGAACTGAATTACATTCTTGATGGTCACATTGATGAGAATACTGGACACCCTTTTGTCCCTTCCACTTGTAAGCAATTTGGTTTCTTGGATAAAGTTGTCACTCCCATTTATCTGACAATTAAAGGTGAAGTTGAGAGGAGTAGAAATGGCACTGCCCCTCATTCAGCTTGGAGGAATTATGATGATATTAACGAGTACTTTTGGAGCAGGAAGTGTTTCCGGAGGCTGAAATGGCCACTTGACTTGTCAAGTGGTTTTCTGGATACTACTGTAGGTAGAAGAGTTGGTAAGACAGGGTTTGTGGAGCAGAGGACCTTCTGGAATATATTTAGGAGCTTTGATAGGTTGTGGGTGTTGTTGATACTATTCTTTCAGGCTGCTGTTATTGTTGCTTGGCAAGGTACAGATTATCCATGGCAGGCTTTGGAAAGGAGGGATGTGCAAGTGCAGTTGCTTACTCTCTTCATAACTTGGGCTGGTTTGAGGTTTGTTCAGTCAATCCTTGATGCTGGAACTCAGTATAGTTTAGTTACCAGGGATACGATGTGGATAGGTGTGAGAATGGTCTTGAAAAGTGTAGTTGCTGTGACATGGGCAGTTGTATTTGGGGTGTTCTATGCAAGGATTTGGAGCCAAAAGAATTCTGATAGGAGGTGGTCATACGAGGCAAACCAAAGGATCTTCACATTTCTTAAGGTTGCTCTGGTGTTTATCATCCCAGAGTTGTTAGCTCTTGTTCTTTTCATTCTCCCATGGATACGAAATGTGATTGAAAACACTGACTGGCCAATCTTTTACTTAGCAACATGGTGGTTCCACACCAGGATTTTTGTGGGTCGCGGACTCAGAGAAGGGCTTATTAATAACATCAAGTACACATTGTTCTGGATTGCAGTATTGGCGTCCAAATTTATCTTCAGTTATTTCTTTCAAATAAGGCCGCTGCTTGGTCCTACACGAGCTCTTTTGAATTTGAAAGGTGTGAATTACAAGTGGCATGAATTTTTTGGTAGCACCAATGAGGTAGCAGCTGTTTTTTTGTGGATTCCAGTTGTTCTTATTTATCTAGTTGACCTGCAGATCTGGTACACTATATATTACTCTATTGTAGGAGGAGCAGTTGGGTTGTTCTCACATATAGGTGAAATTAGGAACATTAGACAGCTCAGACTCCGATTTCAGTTCTTTGCAAGTGCATTGCAGTTCAATCTGATGCCCGAGAATCAGACTATAGATGCTAAGGCCACCCTGGTTCTCAAGCTTCGGAATGCAATACATCGGATTAAGTTAAGATATGGCCTTGGACAGCCATACAAGAAGATTGAATCGAGTCAGGTAGATGCAACTAGGTTTGCCTTAATATGGAATGAGATCGTCATAACTCTGAGGGAGGAAGACCTCATTAATGATCATGAGCTGGAGCTGATGGAGTTGCCACCAAACTGTTGGGATATTAAAGTTATTCGTTGGCCCTGTTTTCTCTTGTGCAACGAGTTGCTTCTTGCTCTCAGCCATGCACGCGAGCTGGCAGATGCACCTGATAGATGGGTTTGGTTTAGGATATGCAAGAATGAGTATAGGAGGTGTGCAGTGATTGAGGCTTATGACAGCATCAAATACTTGCTGCTAGAGATCATAAAATATGACTCGGTAGAACATTCAATCGTCACTGCACTTTTCCATGATATTGATGATTGCATTCACTTTGAAAGGTTTACTAAAGTCTACAAGATGGCCGTCTTACCACGAATTCATGAAAAGTTGGTGTCTCTTATTGAGCTTTTGCTGAGGCCAGAGCCAGATTTGCGTGATATGGTCAGTGTATTACAGGCCTTGTATGAGGTTTCAGTTCGGGAATTTCCAAGGGCGAAGAAGAGAACAGAACAACTGATGCAGGAAGGTCTTGCTCCTTCAAATCCAAATACCAATCAGGGGCTTCTTTTTGAAAATGCAATTGAGTTTCCTGATATCCAAGATGCTTTCTTCTATAGGCAGCTGCGCCGCTTGCAGACAATTCTTACTTCCAGAGATTCAATGCACTATGTTCCAAGAAATAAGGAAGCAAGACGGCGCATTGCTTTCTTCAGTAACTCTCTTTTTATGAATATGCCACGAGCTCCCCAGGTAGAGAAGATGATGGCGTTTAGCGTCTTGACCCCTTACTATGATGAGGAAGTTCTGTTTGGCAAAGAAAGTCTTAGGAGTCCAAATGAAGATGGAGTATCCACCATATTTTATCTGCAGAAGATTTATGATGATGAATGGGAGAATTTCATGGAACGGATGGGTACAGAAGATGAGAATGAGATATGGAACACTAAAGCAAGGGAGGTCCGTCTCTGGGCGTCGTACAGGGGGCAGACTCTGTCCCGTACTGTAAGAGGCATGATGTATTATTACAAGGCTCTCAAGATGCTTTCCTTCCTTGATTCTGCTTCAGAGGTTGATATAAGGCATGGCTCACAAGAAATTGCTTCACTTGGTTCATTGAACCAAAATAGTCACTTGAACGGGGTAGGCTCTGGCATGTTACAAACTTCTCGAAATCTTCACAGATCAAGTAGCAGTGTCACCCTTCTTTTCAAAGGACACGAGTTTGGTGCTGCTCTAATGAAATTCACTTATGTGGTGACCTGCCAGGTGTATGGTTCGCAGAAGAAGAAGGGTGATCCACGTGCTGAGGAGATCCTAAATTTGATGAAGCATAATGAGGCTCTCCGAATTGCTTATGTAGATGAGGTTTACTTGGGAAGAAATGAAGTAGAATACTATTCTGTTCTAGTGAAGTATGATCAACAACTGAAGAAAGAAGTGGAAATTTATCGCATAAAGTTGCCTGGTCCTCTGAAACTTGGGGAGGGTAAGCCGGAGAATCAGAACCATGCCATTATCTTCACCAGAGGTGATGCAGTTCAGACCATAGACATGAATCAAGACAATTACTTTGAAGAGGCACTTAAGATGAGGAATCTATTGGAGGAATTCAAGGAGAATTATGGTATAAGGAAGCCCACCATTCTGGGAGTTCGTGAAAATATCTTTACTGGTTCTGTGTCATCTCTTGCTTGGTTCATGTCTGCCCAGGAAACAAGTTTTGTGACACTGGCGCAACGCGTTCTTGCTGATCCTCTCAAGGTACGAATGCACTATGGTCATCCAGATGTCTTTGATAGGTTTTGGTTCTTGTCCAGAGGTGGCATCAGCAAGGCTTCTAAGGTGATTAATATAAGTGAGGATATATTTGCTGGATTCAATTGTACCTTGCGAGGTGGCAATGTTACCCACCACGAATACATACAAGTGGGTAAGGGAAGGGATGTTGGATTGAATCAGATCGCCATGTTTGAGGCTAAGGTTGCTAGTGGCAACGGTGAACAGGTTTTGAGCAGAGATGTATACAGGTTGGGTCATAGACTAGATTTCTTTCGCATGCTTTCGTTCTTCTACACGACTGTTGGTTTCTTCTTCAACAATATGATAGTGGTAGTAATGGTCTATACATTTTTGTGGGGGCGCCTCTATCTTGCACTCAGTGGTGTTGAGGAGCACGCCAGCAGAAACGCCAGCAGCAACAGAGCACTTGGTTCAATTTTGAATCAGCAGTTTGTTATCCAGCTTGGTGTGTTCACTGCCCTCCCTATGATTGTGGAGAACTCTTTGGAGCATGGTTTCCTTCCGGCAGTCTGGGATTTTATAACCATGCAACTGCAGCTTGCCTCACTATTTTTCACATACTCAATGGGAACCCGTGCACATTTCTTTGGTAGGACCATTCTGCATGGCGGAGCGAAGTACCGAGCAACTGGGCGTGGTTTTGTTGTGCAGCGCAAGAGCTTTGGTGAGAACTATCGACTATATGCTCGCAGCCACTTTGTCAAGGCAATCGAACTTGGAGTGATCCTGGTTGTGTATGCGTCACATAGCCCCTTGACAAAGGATACCTTTGTGTATATAGCTATGACTATATCAAGTTGGTTCCTTGTAGTGTCGTGGATGACATCTCCCTTTGTGTTCAATCCCTCTGGATTTGACTGGTTAAAAACTGTGTATGACTTTGATGATTTCATGCACTGGATTTGGTACAATCGAGGAGTTTTTGTAAGAGCAGATCAAAGTTGGGAGACATGGTGGTATGAAGAACAGGACCACTTGAGAACTACTGGTCTCTGGGGAAAGTTGCTTGAGATTATTTTAGATCTTCGTTTCTTCTTCTTTCAATATGGAATTGTGTACCAATTACGCATTGCGGGTGGTAAAACTAGTATTGGTGTTTACTTGCTGTCTTGGGTTATTATGGTAGCTGCTGTGGCTATTTACATAGCCATTGCATATGCAAAGGACAAATATGCGATGAAGAAGCACATATATTATCGACTTGTGCAGTTGCTTGTCATTCTTGTCACGGTATTGGTGATTGCTATGTTATTGAGGTTCACCCTGTTTACGCTGTTTGACTTGATCACAAGTTTGTTGGCATTTATTCCAACTGGATGGGGCATAATCCAAATTGCCCTAGTGCTCCGGCCCTTTTTGCAGTCTACTTTGGTTTGGAGCACTGTTGTGTCCTTGGCTCGGCTATACGACATGATGCTTGGGTTAATTGTTATGGCTCCTCTGGCATTTCTATCATGGATGCCTGGTTTTCAATCCATGCAGACAAGGATATTATTTAATGAAGCTTTCAGTAGGGGCCTTCAGATTTCTCGTATCCTCACAGGCAAAACTTCATAATGTGAGGTGATACTCTAATTTTAGATGGTTGTTTTTTTCTATTTATCATATTTTTTGAAGTGTAGGTTTTAATTCACATGCTACATATTGCTGGTAGTACTTTTTAAAGTAGTTAAATGACTTTTTTTTTTCTCCAAATTTTAAGTGATCCAATTCAATTAATCTTCTTTAAATTCATAGGTGGCTAGATGAAATCCAATTTAATTAACTTTTCTATATTCAATGGTGACAATAATCTTTTTGTATGAGAGGGCTTTGGTCACTGTTGTTTATGAGGTCAGCAGCTTGAATCCATCTACGACAAAGAGTTCATACACATGATGGAACTGACTGAAGAACCCAAAAAAAGCAGACATTCTTACTTTTGACATTTTGTCCACAGCTTGTTTGGCTGTTTATTGGCAGAGCTTTAATAGTTCTGGATAGTGTTGATGTAGACACAGATCTATTGAGAATATATTTGCTACCTTCATATTTGCTGGTTTAAATGCTTTTCTAGTGTAACAGACTAGGAGGAATGCTAATGAGGTTAGGAAGTCTTTGCATGCAAGAGTACAACTGATACCCGTAATTCCAATGTTTAGATCCAAGTCAGCACTCCACGTCAGCGGAGTTAGTTACAAGTTAGTTACTAGCTGTTAGACTTCATATTAGGTGGTTATAGTTAGTTAGAACTGAATTCTGGAAAGGCACATTCAATACAGTGGTATAAATCCTTGTATTACTCAATTTTACAATCATAATGAGAATGCTACAGTTTCATATTTCCTACATTTCTTCTCGAATTATTCTTCCCCTCCATTTTCATTGAGTTGTCGATCTCGAACTCCTCCATAGAGTTCCTGAGCAACTTTAGAATTTTCTGATAATAATTGATCCCTGCAATTCTGCTATCAACAATATGCAGATAAAGTACTTCTCCCTCTATCTCATCTTACGTGACAGTATTTCCTTTTTAGTTTGTTCCAACTTCTCCTAAGAGACCTATTTATATATTTGGAAGAATTCAACTTTAAACTTTCCGTTTTATCTTTAATGACACGATTTTATAGCTACATAAATGTCATGACAATGTTCAAGACCACAGGTTTCAAAAGTCTAACTTTCTTTTTAGTTCACTTGTCTAGTCAAACAGATTCACATAAATTGTAACTTCTTTTATTTTGGTTTGGGTTGGGGTTTTGGGGGGGGGGGGGGGGGGGGAGCATATGAGATACAAGTTTCCATTTTCCACATTTTAGTTTGCCCTATTTCTTTTTGTTCCTTTTAATCACTTTTCTTTCTTAATGATTTTAATTATAAAATAATAGGTAACTTTATGAAGTGAAGCATTGATTTCCTATAAACAATTTATACATTATTGTGATCATTATTCTTTTAGATTTTCAAATAGATTATGCCGTGAGTCATTTTTCTATGCTTTTGTGAGATGGCCTAAGATTAATACTTGCAGAGGAATTTGCATTTATTGTGGAGATACCATTTTTTCTACGATTAATATCTTCTTTATCTTCTTTCGATGGCAAAAAGATTTTCAAATCTCATAATTTACAATCAATTCATTCAACATTTCCTTTTCAGACGAGTATTTGATATATAATTTTGCTTTGCCCTCTACCCTGCAAAGATGGGGGTAAGGTCCGCAGACATCTTCCTTCCCCAGACTCCACTTGTGGGACTACACTGGTTATGATGTTGTATAATACCAGAAAGAGTATTTAGTAGGGAATTTTAGAATATGGTGTCACTGTACTCTTTTAATAATTATCCTCGCTTGTTCGAAAACAACTCTAGAATCTTTTCTTCATATTCTAGAATCTTCACCCTTCTCACCAAAAAAGAAGGAAAAAACAAAAGAGAAAAAAAACATGAGAGAGAGAAGGGAGGGAAGGTACAGGAATGGTGGGGTTATGGTCAGGGGCCTAAAGAGATATTTTATTCCATGAACTCTGCTTTGTGGTAAGAGAATTATTGCATATTAAGCTTCGTGGTGCCAAATATATGATGTACACCAAGCTGAGAAAATGTTAGTTACTCAGATTCTTACAGTTTAGGACCTAAGTTTTTCCTTTTTGTTAATGTCCAGATGCAGCACATCCCCAGTGCTGGGGGTTAAGTACATCAATAAAATCTTTGGCACACTTGAATAGGTCATACTTTCAAAGATAATGCATGTGCTGTTTCTCTTTATCAATATATTTTGATGCTCTCGGGATTATGATTTTCAATGATCATTCATGTTTAGTTAACTATTCTGTTGATTGCAGGAACGAGTTAATTAATTTCAGAGGCATGTGCATCTCTTTTCTAGGTAGATTATATAGGCTTGTTTCCTGATAAGCTCCTTCATTTTTCGTGGGCTCTTGGATGGGAATTTGATTTTGTGCCTACAACTCAGCCTGCGACCCTTAAGTCTACCAAGTCGACGAGGTTAGTAATACTCTTTTTTGTGTATTCTCCTTGCTACTTTCAACCGTGTGGTTATTGCTTTATCTATTTTTGGGTATTTCCTTTTTGGTTGACTGGGAGGGACCGAGGGAGGATGTCAACTTTTCTACATTGATGGCTAAAAACTTAGATGCTGACTGATCAGCTCTTAATGTTCAAGTCATTCTTGCTAGATGATAATGTCATAACCAATTAGCAACTTTGACATCATGGTACTCAACGACCCCTCAGTTAGCTAGGAAGTTTGAGGATACTACTTGATAATCTATTGTTCTAACTTCTACCTGCGTGTGTATCAATGAACCATTTGATGTCCATTTGCTACCTGAAGCTACAAATTTTGAAAGTAAAAGTTGAAACATCTCCAGACGTAACTTTTCCCATGTCCATTTGCTACCTGAAGCTACAAATTTTGAAAGTAAAAGTTGAAACATCTCCAGACATTACTTTTCCCATTTTATCTCTTAATAAACTCAGCTATACTACCATCTATCTTTCTTCTTCAATCAGCTTTCCTGAAAATTTACACACTGATTCTTCTCAGCAAGTGGACACCAATAATGATGAAGGGCCTCTATTTATGTGCCAGCATATTTGCCATTTTATTTAGGAAAACTGCAACTAGTGAAGCCTGATGTAATTCAATTACCCCTTGTGTCATTGCAGGTATGCACCAGTTTAACTAAGCAGATGGGGAGCAGTTGGGGCTTTTCTTCTAAGCTTTAGTCTTAGCATGGATAGGTTCAGGAATCATGGTTAGGTTGTACCATGATTCCAATTTTGTAGTTATGTACATATGGCCGCATGTAAATGGCATATTTGCTTCGATAATAACACAATAATATGTATCTTTGTTTGGGCGGATGGACTACAGTTACTATGGTTTGGCTACTGAGCTTGCAGCTGCTTTTTTTTGGTTTGACTGATGTAACTCTATTCACTCAGTGAGCCAGACTAGTTGCTTTGTCATCTTAAATTATATACTGGCATGTAGCTCTCCCAAAAAGATCACTTTTGATATGTTCCCTAGTTCTGCAGGAAAAGATCACTTTATAGACCATTCTGGAGCAAGACTTATGACAGCAAATCTCTGTGGCTTTGGCATTTTTGCCTGTTCATCATAACTTAAAGACTCTTGCTAATGTAACAGCACTTCTCCTCACCAGCTCCTGCTACGCCCTTTCATTTCTCTTTCTTGTATTGGGCAACCATATGACAGAGAGTAGCTTACTTCTTCCTAACCTAGACTTTGATCCTAATTGACTGAATTTCAGAGGCTTCCTCCAGTTCAGAAAATGGCAAGACATCCTCGGACACAAAACTTGGATGCTAAATAGTAAAATGGGGTAAAATCTCTACTCACTTGCACTTGTATTTTCTAAGTAATCTCTTACAAACACAACTGACTAGTTCAGTTTATTTATCCCACTAATGTGAGAAACCTGTTGATGCATCTGAGGTGAAACACACAAGGTAAGAGAATTGTCAAGATTATCTCAGTAAGGCCTAGACAACAGATGAGCTCACTCGCAAAGGAAGTTGATAATTTTGCTTAACGGAAGAAAATCTTCATGATAATATGAGGGCCAGATCGGAAAGCGTACAGAGATTACACAAGATTAGTAGTCTATATGAATAAGTCCCACTTAGATTCAAAATTTTTTGTACACTAGCCAGCCAATTGAGTAACAATAGTGTCTGAAAGAAGAGTTAACTAAACAATATATAGAAGGCTTAAAGTAAATATTTCATCTATACAATCTTTGACATATAAATCGCAAGTGTTGGAAGCTAATGAAACTAGGGACAGGACGAATGAAAGTTTCTTCAAAGATCAAGGATAAAATTTCTACTGGCAGTTTATTCTTCTGTGATCGACTCGGTGCTGACTATAGGCACTTTCTCATAGGCAGAGCTATCTCTATATCTTCTGGGAAGGAGACAACGGCCCCCAAATCTCTGCTGCAAGAAAAGGAGAAGAGCAAGCAGCAGACCACCACAACAGATAACGATGTCCCAAGCAGTGGAATAGTAATCCATTTTTGGGTTTCCATAAATGTAATCAAATGACCAAGCATTGCTGTGAGCTCTGTAAAGATCATATACATGTGGCATTAGGCGCACAAGGGTAGTTCCTATATAGAAACCAGGGGTGAGAGCCTTCTCACTGGTGTTACAAAATAGATTGAACAGAATCTGAGGAAGCAAAAAGCCATCCAAAATCAAACCAGCATATGATTTGAGCTCCCCCCAGAAAGTTTGCTGTTGGTAATGAAAATGAGGCGACAATCCAAGCTTCAACTGGTGAGGATTTCTTGATAGATGGATAAAATAAGCAATCAATCCACCACAAATATACATTGGCAAAGACAAATATAGAACCTTTTTATCAGATATCCAGTAACTTTTGGGGCTCTGATCACCTGCTCTTGCAGACCATGTGAGTTGAAGAAGACGGAATTCCAACAAGAATGCTATCATCGTCATGATTCTAATTAAAACCTCATTTACTTCAAGCCATCCATCACTACCAAAGTAAACATTCTGCTTCTTCCGGTTGACCAAGAATAGAGCTTCAAAGTTCAGCAACAGAGGGATCATGTGTGCCAGTGTGAGTACAACTAGCATGACAACAGAGATAAACGGCAGCACACTTGGGTATTTTTTCACATAAAATAGCTGCAGACCCACAAAGATGCATGCAAGTGTATTCGAAATCAGAACCATGGTCATTTCCAGATCCATCCTCCACATGGAATTTCTGGCTTGGTCAATATAGACAGAATTTGATATAAGCTCCAAGGGTTCAAAGTAAAGAGGATCAGACTTTTTTCTCATGCTCTCAATGGTACCTCTAACACCACGCACAACTTTAGCATTCAAAGATGGATACTGAATATTAACTAGAATTTCACAGTCTAACGAAGAATTTCTCTGTAAAATCCCATGACTTGATGAAAAATACATACAGCCAACCATGCAAAGATGTCCACTCTTCGAATCATATAAACCTTCTGCAGAAATTTCAATTGTCATAGGAGTATGCTCATCACTGAACAAGAACTGAGATGGAGCAACAAAGTGCAGCACATAGCTTATATTGACCACAGCGCTTTGATTGTCGTTTACTTGAACAGAAGACCCAGATGCACCCCGGTAAAACTTATCCCCTACAGATAATGGAGATGAATAACTGAAAATATCTATTTTTTTCCTGTTCCTCACCGTCATATCAAATCTCATGTCAGATGACTGTACATCAGGATACTTCCCTCCGTCCCCTTTATAAGTCAATGCATTGGCACAAGACCTTGTTACATTATCAATCACAGTATACTCATATGTCAATCCATCAATTCTGTTAACCAGATTCCTCACACTGTGCAAGGCCACTTTACCATAATTATCCGACTCATCTGAGCCTTTTCTTTTCCAAATTTCCCCAACAACAACACTCCTCTCCTTCAAGGTCCATTGCTTCGGCAACCTCAAACTCAGCCTCACAACACAATCCCCAACAAAACCCTTTTCAGCTGCATCACTTCCATTGAAAATCCGGCAACCAATCACGTCAACTGTTTTCGTCTTCTCGTCCCACTTCCCTTCAGCAACTAATGTTTGATTTATCAAATAAGTTGGCTGGGTGCGCACACCATCACCAAAACTTAACAAGAACCTCCCTCTTCCATTATCCCCACACTCAATCTCATTAAACCACATCAAGGTCGGCCTGAAATTTGACGAATTACCACCAAGAAAATCGCAATTCCCATTGCTACAATCACCCAAATACATCATTTCCATAGTCCCAGCACGACTTATAACTGAACACAAGCTACTATCCTGGTCTATTCCCAGCGAAACATTAGACCAATCACCATATACACTAAACCCACTATTCTCAACTTCTTTATCAATCAAAGTATAAACATAATTCATCAAAGACATACCAAGTATTTCAACAGGCTTAGTATATGCATTTTTATCATTCACATCAATTCTTTCCAACGTACCATTAACCACACTATGCAAAATATCAGATGAATTCAAATAATTCAGCTTAAGAACAACATCAATAGAACTTAACCTTTTCAAACCTGATCCGACCATACAAAGCTTTCCAGTACCCGAATCCCAGAAACCGGAAACCCGAAACCCCCTCGAATACCCGAAGCCTCTGGCAGGAAACCTCGGTGGCCGGTGATAAACTAGCCGGAGTTGCCGCCGGTGTATAAAGTCACCGAAAAACTCCGGACCAATTCTCCCTGCAAACCTTATACCACCCTCAAGTTTAAATATTTTACCATTTTGGGTCTGATAAACATTCTCTGTGTAGAAATTTAAGGTTTTCGGCTTGAATTTCCCGGCATTATCAGCCGGCGCGTGTACGTAGGCGTCGCGAAGAGTGAGGAAAATCGATGTAGCGTTAAAAGGGGTTAACGTTTGGGTCAAAGGGGTGCTGGGAACGACGTCGTTACAGTATTGTGAGTATGAGATCTGAGGGAATTCAGGTGGATATGAAACAACTCCACCGATGACGGAGGAATTAAGGGAAAGGACGAAAATGAAGAGAATAAGATGACCATATTGGGATTTGAGAAATTGGGTTCTCGAAAACATGGAATGTTTGAATCTTGTGCTAGGGTTCTGTAATGACGATGGAGCGGAGGAATTCTCCATTGCTGTGGGGGTGCTCAAAGAGCATACTGTTGAGGACTTGAATGGCTGATCGATATATATTACAGCCAAGTATTACACGTAATTATTTTTGACCTTTTTGTCTCCCCTTTTGGAATTCTATACTATAAAATTGTCAATTTGCTATTTTTGCATTAAATTCTAAAAGTATTTTCATATTGTTGGAGAGGTATAAAATTACAGAAAGTGGCATCAAACGGTGTCGCACAATGAAATCATGGAGATTAGGATCCATGCCAAAAATAGAAAGACGGAAAGAGCATATAATTTCATCATCGTGTTTGTATTAAGCATGTTATTTTGTCAGTGTCTTTTGTATTATTATAATACTTTTACGTTTGTGCAAATAATAGAAGTACGAAATGAAGTGATTAATATTTGAAAGAAATAGACCTACCCAAGACGTAATAGATAGGTAAAGGATTTGTATTGTTGATCTAAAACTAATTATGCTCCATAATCTATTAATTGTTGAGGTAAACTACAAACAGTTTTTAAGGAAAAAATATTTTTGATTAAATTCTAGTTATGATACAAATAATATTGTTGAAAAATTAAAAGAGCATACATAAGATGAATCTACCTATTGAAAAAAAAGTTCATTTTTAAAAGTAAAAACAAAATCCACCTATTAATGGAGACTTGATATAAAACATGTTGAGACAACAAGTTCAAAACAACTGGACAACATAGTAAAACATCAATCACAAGGTTCAACCATTTATTCAAGCTTACAATATGTTACAATTGCAATGCATATGTACACAAATATGGTTCAAATACTCATTACTCACAACTCACAACCCCAACCCCCACAAGCCCACAACACACATCTGCACACTTTAAATTGACATAGCAACAGCCACATCAGGGCCAGTTCAATTGTAAACATATTTGTAAGGTTTTTATTTATTACACAGGTGCATAGCTTACTCTTAATCGGATAACTGACTGCAATCAATACCTTTGTCAGAAAATGCCTCCACGAGTTTAGGATAAAGCTTGGCGAGCATAATCTTGAATCCTGTAGAGCTTCCTTTTATCTGTTCTTGGTCCTGTTTCTTAGGTTGAAATGGGGAACCAACCGGTGCACCATCCATGTACGCCTTACAAACCAACAGAATGTTTTTCCATCGCTTACCAAAGTGCTCTTGCACAAGTGCCTCAAAATGCTGCAGCATAATTGACCAAGCAATTCAGAAACTTTCAGACTAAAAAGAAAGTGCTTCTATTGTTGGAATATAAAAATTCTTGGTGGTAATTAGAGATTTATGTTGTCAGAGTCCAAATTCCAGTTCTTAACATGTGTCTTCTTTACGTGCTTTTATCTGAAATCTAAACATGCCATGAAAAGAATCGGAAAACTTCAAATGTAAATCATTTACCTTAGGCGGCTTGTGAAGCAGGTATAACATGGACTTCCAGGTAACAAGGAAAGCATTCTCGTTATAGCTGACTGAGTTCTTTTCACCATCAGCTTTTCCAATCTGTGCATCATATCCAGCCTCATTGAAATAAGGCTTTTCATTGAGCACAAGAGCTTGAAGAGAGAGGAGAACTTGTAGAATCGTGGAACTTTTGGGGTTCCACACTTCACTTCCAGAGCCCGTCCATGTATTTAAGAGACTAAGACAGACCTTTCCTGACTCATACAAGTTGGGATTGACACGAAGCCCACCAGAGTGATAGTAGACCATCTGCACAATTTCATTTTTGCAAAATTAGAACAAGCGTAAGATCTAATTAATACATATGATATGAATTCAGCTTCCAAATGAAAGCAAAGTTTGTGTCTATCAATCATAATATTGTGGAAATAGGCAACTACTTGTGCATCATGTTAAAGATCAACACACAAGCTATAGGGATTTACTTACAGGTGGCTCATGAGGATAGTCCGGAGGTAGATAAATATCAAAGAAGAAAACTCCATCATGATATGGAGTCGCAGGTGCACCAATAATGGCTGCTCGAATCAAATCAGTTCTTTCCTCATAGACGCGTACATAGATAGTCTCTGTTTTAAGTTTTAATAAAGTCAGTGTGGATAAAGAGACAAAGAAATGCACTGTAGACCGTATATTCAACGATAAAGAGGTTTCTTTTTGATACAATCAGATATTTTGCAGCTTTATCCCAGAAAAGAAAAAGATTTAGCACAGTCGAGATGTGGTATATTTAGGGTCTATATCTCAGCCCCTCCCCCAAACGTTTTCCTATTTGAGAAATAATTTTATAGTTTTTCCTAATAGTTGGAATCTTCAGTTGGTTGATGTTCATACAACTTATCATCACTCAAAACTTTCTCCCTTCCTGGGTGAAAGTTATTATCTTTTAACAGCTATCAACCAACATTACACAAAGTTAGTGAATTAAGGAAAAGGGTAGCTTTCTTAAGAAATTGATGTGGCGGAGAGGCCACTACAAACAGCAAACACTAAATAATTGGCACATAATAGCAGAACCATCAAACCAACAATGGAACCTTTTCTTTCTTACCTTTTGAATTTATTTTTCATATTAGCCCAAGTACAAAATTTAGTTTGTTGGCTATTCTTCTTGCAAAAGATCTGATAGAATAACCCACAAAATGAATTTCGAAGAAAAGATCTATCATTTTGCTATGACGCACAGACAAACCACAAAACTTGTGGACTACCCTATCAAAGGAATTACCACTTGCCTTTGGTACATGAACTAAAGAACAATTGATATTTATCATATTCCATAAGCTACAGAGGAACAATATTTCAGGCAGTCCCTCCGTTTCAATTTGTTTGTCTTACTTCCCTTTTTGGTCTGTTTAAAAAAGAATGTCTCTTTCCTTTTCTGTCAACTCTTTAATTCTATCTTTCCACGTGGCATGTTTAAGACCACAAGACTAAAGGGCATTTTGGTACATTCTATGTATCTTTAGTTTAAGACCACAAGATTCAAAAGTCTTCTTTATTTTCTTAAACTCCGTGCCAAGTCAAAACTAGACAAATAAATTGGAAACAGAGGGCACATTTTGTAAATTCTCATTGAACAACAGGCTTATAGCTTTTCAAAATTTTCCCTCGTTTTCATATATTTGAGTAGCTTCAGCATTCCCAATGCTATGACATTCTGTTCCCCATTCAACCATCTTTAAGCTCAACAAGCATGAGTTATACTCGCCAAAAACCTAGGTAGACATAATAAACTATAGCAGAATGTAGATATCACATCATTAGACATACTTGAACAGAAAAATAGGTTGAAATTCTCACCAGGAAGATCATGTTCCAAAATGCTCCACTCTTGCTGGACCTTCTTCAGCCAACCTCTTCTCACCTGCAAAGTAATAGAAAGATTAAAGAAAAGGAAAAGAGAATAGTAAAAAGAACTCTAAGCAGACATGTTCACTAGGGAAAAACAAAAAGCATTTGAACCTGGGATAGCTGGGCCTTTCCAGCACCATCTGCAAAATGGTGGTCTGAGAAATCAGTGACCACATCAAACTGTCTAAAATGTTCAGGCAGCTTGCTGGAAGATGGTAATGCATCATCTTTTTGGCCCTCAGTTGTTTCCTGTCCTTGCTCTAGTTCCATTTCAGGTGAAGTCTTCAAGTCTCCTATCTCAAATGTGGGACTTCCTGCATTCAGATGGCTAAGTTCTATGACTTCCTCCTCATTGACAATCCTTGATTCCTGGGCTTCTTCTGATATAGTTTGGTATGTACTAAACAGTGATGTGCTCAAGGAGCCAAAAAGACTTGAGGTGATACTAGAGAAAAAGCCAATAGCAGTTCGAGAAAGCAAACAGGAACCAGAATCCCACAAGCTCTCGTTGCAACTTTCACTATTGCCACCAAACTTCAGCAAGTCCTGAATTTAAAAAATTTAACTCTGTCAAACTTTCAGATAAGAAGTTGAAGATTGTGAAATAAGGATACCTAATATCTAATGAAAATCCATGCAATACTAAGCTGCCTGTAATGTGGACGCGAAATGATCTTGCAATCACACCAAAGGCACAACACATGGGGAGGCAATTAGACTGACCTTTTCCTCATGCTTTGAAAGTTGACTTTCATTTGAACTCATCTCCACACCTGATGGCTCAGCATTTTCGGCATGAGATACAGTAATGGAAGCAGCTTCACATTTATCTATCCGGTAGATCTCAAAGGGTGCAACCTGATTAGGAAGAAGTTTCTCAAATCATTTTAGCCCTTGTTACATTATTGTTACTTTCAACATTTACCATGTGAACAATATTCCTTAAAAAAATAAACCCTTTTGGTTGCAAATTTCATGCTCTTTTCTCTTATCAACTTTAAGCCAAAAAATGTCGAATTGGATAAAACAATGTAAAAAGAACAGTAATGAAATGATTGTAGCAATACATGAGTGCTAACATCAATAAACAGTCAGTATCCTTTTGAATTTCAAATCAGGTTAAATGTCATACTCACTTTCAGCTACGGAAACAAAGATACAGAAAAAAGACAGGGTTTAACCCCAAAAGTACCCTTACCATGCTTGTAAAACCAGTAGCCCATTTTACTTCAATATCGCCGTCTTTGAAGCCAACAATAATACCAATGCAAGATAAATGATCATATCTGGGGAAGTCCAAATTTTCCTTTCCAGTATCAACATTCTTAAGATCAGAGTCGCTGTCCATGCCAGTCTCGGAGAACGTGTGTGTACTTAAACTCTTTCCATCAAGACTGAAAACCTGATCCTCACAAAACTTGCAAACCGCATCACCCAAACAGTATGAGTAGTCTGGATGGTCCATCAGTTCATATGCACTCACAATTTCTTCACTTTGCTCTACCCTAAAGTTATTTGGCTCATTCAAAGAATAACTTGTCCATTTTACCTTCACAGTTCGTTCCTTTGCATCAACACATCTCACCACACCCCACCGTTTTGGACTGGGAACAGATGAGTCATCACCCATTCCCTTCTCAAGCACGAACTGCTCTGGCCAAAACTCATGAGCGTCCACAATATTGACAGGAAAAACAGAATCTGAGTCCAATCCAGTAGTCACGCTTCCATCCTGCCATAAAACATCAACTTTTGTCCTTGTCTTTGAAATTACAGCAACTTGCGGAACAGTTGAGCTCCTATTACTTTTCTGAGATGCCTTGTTTAGCTGCCTATCCTCTTCCATTGCTTCACAGGGAGGTGAGCTTTGCATAGTCTTTTGCAAAGTGTTCTTAGAGTCAGCAGCTGGCAGTATGCAGCAATCTCCAAGCTGCCACTTTGCATGGGAGAAGCAAGACAACAAGGTTAACTTTTCTGAGTCCTGCAAGTTTAGAGGACTAGGCATCTTTTCACAACCAAGACTGCCACATCCAATCCAATCTACATGCACGACTCCAGCCTCCACAGCATAAATGGTACCTTGCTCACTTTTGCCACTTTTTACACCGCATAACCAGTTGGTTGACCCGGACGCAGATACAGACTGAACTTGCACCCTTTGTCCCGGGTAGAAAGGATATTGTGGGTCTTCAACTAAATCAGGGGAAATGGGTGTGAGTATTTCTGAACTTGCTGCTGTAAATTCAGACTTTGCACCATCATCAAAGATAACTGTAATTTTATCGACAATCTTTTCCACTTTCCCAAGCCATGGGCCCATCACTACATGATCCCCAACTGAAATTGGACGTATTTTCACAAGATCTTTTGAGTTAACATCTCGTATTTTGCTTCCATAAATAGTTTCCAAGCCAACAGTCATCTCGACGTTGACCACTTTTCCCATCTGTCCAGATGGGTCTTTTTCTGAGCATACTATGTCTCCATACATGAACACTCTCTCAAAGGAGAGGAAATCATCGATTTTACCGATGCTTTCCTCAAGACTTGAAAGAATAGAACAGGCATGCCCACCATACAGATATTCAACATAATCCTGATCATCATAACTGCTGCTCTCACTGAAACTATCGAAGTCACTTAGAGTAGTATCCATAATGTGGAATCTGGAGAAATATATTCTGCAATTTGAGAAATACTAATTTATAAGTCAAGAAATGAGGGTTAAAAAAGCATAGTATTGGAATAAAAGTTGCAGTCAGTGATTCTTGGTGCTTAGGTAGCTCAAATAATTTCTATAGATACAAACAACTGACTGAAACCTTTGACTTGAAAGATTAACACACACTTAAAACTACACTCTGATGCTTTATAATTATTCGGTAGCTCATATAAAGTAATGCACTAAACTTATTCAGAACCGAGAGCAATTTACTTGGATGACTTGAATAGGAACAAATGGCAATCATGATAGCTTAACTAAATTGAACTAAGTCCAATCTCTATTGGTTTAGATGATACAACTAAAGATAAATTTTACATGGACAAATAAATGATGAGTAAACACATACCACAAAAGTCACTTGCAAATCCTTGCTGCGTGAATATGGATCACCTGCTGATGATGAGTACCAATCTTCCTACTGCCAATGATGACTGATGTATATTTCCAAAGATAATTAGATCTCTAGGTCAATCTGTTATTTAAACAGAGACCAAGATAGTATCTCCAAAAGGAGATGAATGCCAAAGGAGATTTGCCCTAAAGACAAATAGTGGGGTTGGAGTCTACCAACTCCGAAATGCCAAAGGAGATTTGCCCAACGAATTGAAAAGAAGTCCACTAGAAGGGTTGTGTGGAGAAGAAAGTTCCAATTGATTGTGGTCCTAGTAGAAGTGCCACTTCAGCTCTTCCTAACAGGTTGAAGAGCAAGTCCAACTTTCCAGAAATATGGATCAACTCTTTACGAACAAAGGAAGATGACACCTAGATTATAATCACAGAAGAACCACCAAACCACTGAACTTCACAATTTGCCCAGCAGAGCCAATAGAGAGACACATATGTAAATATATGCTCTTGCTTTAAAAGAATTTGCTCCTCTCAAAGGCCAGGGAGATTTTTCCAAAGAAGATTTTCCCCGTAAGTAGAACCAGGTATATTGTCAGGTCTACTTACTGCTGAAAGAGATGTCTTGGATAGTTGAATCCACCAGAAATAGATAGATGTGTTGGATAAAGTGTTCGGAATGACAAAAAGATATCCTTTCTTAAGTAATGCTCAGCCAAGGAAGCTTCTTAGGAAATGTAAGTTGATCTGACCCACTGAACTATCAGGAAATCCTTGCAAGAAATGTTGTAGCTTGACCGTGGAACCCAACTTTCTCCTGAGTCAAATCAAACTTTTCTGTTTCAAGATATTTGTGAAACCTGAGCAGAATAAATATTAATTTCCACACAATGTTATGTATATGTAAAGCAGCAAAAAGATCAGTTCTGCAGTTTCTTTTGGCCAACAGATACATAGTTTACATTGCAATAGAGACACGGCAAGAAATTCTAAGATGACAAGTTCTCAAAGCGGCCTACAGGATAATGAATCAGCGATTCCTTAAAACATAGTCAATTTATGCAAGTTCTTCAAATCATGATTTTCAGTTCTTCCAAAAAAAATTCCAAAATAACTAACTTTTTGTGGTCAATCAGTGTTAATTAGCAGCAAGTTGACAGTTCAACAAAGGATCAATTTCTAAGTGAAACTTGATATTCAAAGATTAATTGGGTGTTGTAAGAACTTGTATGTTTAGTTTTTCATTCAAGTTGTTGTTTGAACCTACAATAAGATCTATTAAACTCTAAAGTTAATTGTTTAAGCGTGCTTTTGTCCAACCACAAAATAATTATCTTTAACTAATTTTAAAACCCAAATCCATGACCCTTCAACACCTCAAAATGAATTGAATACCATATAAGGATCACAGTTCTCTGGCTAACAACACTAGTAAAATCAACCACTTCAATGAGCAGGCAGATTTGCCTCCAAACGTCATGGTATTGGGAAAATGATCATTTCATGTTTTTACTCCCAATGATCAAAAGATGTTGCACAGCAATTAATAAGAATAGACCTATTACATTTCCCTTCAATAAAAGGCCTCAAAATTCCAAGTTCCAAGTTGAAATTAATAAGAATAGCCCTATTACATTTCCCTTCAATAAAAGGCCTCAAAGTTCCAAGTTCCAAGTTGAAATTCATTGAGAAGTTTAGGTCTTGGAATTATTATATCAATGAAAAATATCTCTATTCTAGGTTTTCATTAGATATCTGTTTATTGAAAAATTCATTTTTCTTTCTGTGAGAACACTTAGTTTGAGACTTCCTAAAGAGAAGAGATGCATACCGAATGTTTCTATCCTGGAAATAGAAAGACTTCTAGAAAGTGATGACATTCACTATTTCTCAGAGAAGATACTGGAGTTTTTGTTTATAAATTGGATCTCTTAAGATCTAAGATCTTATAGTGGAATAAGACCCCGAGGATTGTTCAATCATCAGTCATTGTATTATCTGTGTGTTTGTCCAGAGTCCACCTCTTTGACATTGAGTATCTACTCTAAGTGAGAGCAATGAGTTTCTCGTTCAGCTTTAACTTTGCTTTTTTCACAATTTAATTCAATTTATTAGCCTAACTTTTATTAACATCATGCCACACCCTTATCCTCTCTCGGTTCATTCATCAAACTTGAATATTTCTGTGCCCAAATAATGTTAAGTTTCTGATTATCGATGATTTTGCTTCCTTGGGATGAGGTGTTAAGCTTTCAAATATATTAATACATGAGAAGTGTCTAAAAATCTATTATCTTCTGATCCAGCTCTAACTTGAGAAGTAGACCGAGCCACACGCTAATAAACAACATTTGCTCCTAGATACAGGGTATATGGTGCATCTAGTTTCAACAGATTTTTCACTGGTTTAACAATAGCGTGTACTATGTATATTCTTGAAGACCTCAACCTGAAGACCCTCTATTGTTTTTCTTATTTATTCTCTCTGACTAAATAGACAATATTCTAGATGTAATTCCATGAGCGTCCATGTGTTCGGGAACAAAGTTAAAGGCTACAGTCAACATCTATCATGTAGTCCATTTCCAGTTAAATTATGGATGCACATCCCAAAGCATATCAAAACTCAAACCTAATCTTATCCTTGCATGTCCTTAAGCACTAACAAGAATCATCAGCCATCTAAAGGGGAAAAAGAAGTATAAAACTAGTAAAAGAAATTCTCCCGACAACTTATCAAAAATAAAATAAAATCTCCCGAAAAATACAGAAATACAGAATTACTAATAAGATATGTGTGCAATTACATCCCTTTTTTCTTTCTTTTGATAGTGGTGTCCTCCGGGCTAGCTTGCGTGCACCTTGACTAAATGTGTTGTTGTTATTATTATTATTATCATTATTAATCAATCTTGAGCCAGTTAAAAAATTGGCAAATCAAGACACAATAATTTCCCTTTTGATATCAATTTTCCTTTCTGATGGTCAAATATACACTAGGCACAACAAATAAAGCCAATTGCATCTTAGAATTTCATTTGGTGTTCTACTCTTTTCTTTGTCCTAAAATTTCAAGGGAAAGAACTTGTTAGCCAAACAATTTCATCTTTGAATCAAAACTCTAAAAAGTATCATTTTGAATTAAATGAAGCTGCAAACATGCCCAAGAAGTTCGACAAAATTCTGGCACAAAACACAACTTCACATAAAGAACACAAAGAAGAAGGACAATTTCATCCCTTTGTTCACTGCAAATCACACACATAGTTCCCATAAAGAGAAGTCGGAAGCATTTTCATCAAGGTGAACAAATACAGATGCCAGACAATAATTCAAACAACTAAAGGTTTAAAAGCAAACAGCAAAAAAAAGAGAAAGAAGACAGTATTGAGAGAAAAGGGAAAGAAGATTATAAGTAGAAGTTGAGAAAGTTACCATCTTTTTCCCTCTTATGCTCATATCAACCAAAGGCACCTCTAAGTGAGGAAATTGAAGCAACCCCAGAAGAGAGCCTTTGACAAACACAGTAAACCCACTCCAATCAATCTTTTCCTCTTGCAAATTCTTTACTTTCTAGCAGTTTCCTTAACTTTCCAGAGAAAAAAAATTCTTGCTTTTTCCTTCCAAGCAAACAGTGATCACCTCAACCAAAACACCCACACAAAAAAAGCCAAGAAAAAGAACAATTAAGGGAATTCAGAGAGGCAAATCACCTCCCTAAATTCCCATAATCCACTCATATTCAAACCTCACAAACATGGCAGCATTTAAGTTGAAAAATCACCAATCGCTTTTTCCCCTTATCACCTACTCTCGGACTGTGTGTTTGCTTGTCTGTTGTGTGAATAAGTGAATTCTTGAATGTTAAATGGAGATTTCTGAGTAGTGTTCAGTACTATTTTTTCATAGCCAAATAGGAAGACGGGGTATTAAAACCCCATATATACTTTTTATTTAAGAAGAATATACCATAGTATCTCCTGCTTTCTTTCTTTTGTAATTTGTATATATGTATTCTTCTACTCTTTTCTGCCGTACAAGCTAACAGTCGGATTCTCATATTTCCAAAACTACCCTCTGTGGCTGTAATAATCAATTGTCACGTTGATCCAACTTGGGTTCTATTAATTATAATTTACCACTTTTGTTGTTTTGAAAAAGATGGTGGTGTTTTAATATATTTTAATTTTTATATGTGATGAATGATGATTCTATCTATTATACGTGAGTTTGTGCGCGTCGGTATGTCATTTTCCTTCATTAAAAAATGTTATATTGGTCAAATTTAACATGTATATTAAATAAAGAAAATATTACATAAAAAACATCCAGTATTTATGATTAAAAATTGGTCCTTATAATTATATTTTTGTTAATTATAATTTATAGTCAATATGAGATGTATTTTGAATACAAATATATTAATTAATATATTTATTTAAATATGAATACTATCTTTTTGAAATAATAAATTATCAAAAATCATGCTAGAATTAATATATGATTTCACGTTTCTCTCTTTCTCTCACTCCCCCTCTGCTCTCTTTGCCTCTCTCTCCCCGCCCCTCACCCCCCCCCCCCCAACCCCCAACCTCAATCCCTCTCTCCCTTTTTTTGTATACTGTATTTTCACCCCTCTCTGTATTTGTATTTCTATATCTTTTGAGATATTAAACAACTGTATTTATTGTATTCATATGTGCATTTAGGTTGTGTATTTATTCGCTCTTATATCAATTATATCATTCGTAATACATAAAATATAAAAAGATAACACATAAAAAAGAGAGGGGAGGGGAAAAAAGGAAAAAAAGGGGGAGAGAGGGATAGAGAAAGAAAAAGAGAAAACAAGAGAAATAACACAAAATGAGAGAGTGGAGACAAAGGCAGCAAGAGAAAGATGGAAGAGAGAGGGAGGAAAGAGACAGGGAGAGAGGGGAGAGTAGCAAGCGAGATTGGAGAGATTAAGAGATTTCTTTCTTATTGCTACTTTTTCTATCCATTTTAATTGTTAGGATAATATTTGCACACACTCATTAAGAAAAAAATTAATATGGATGATAATTTGACTAATATAACTCTATCAATTTTTGAAAAATATACAATAATAATTTTTTTTACATTTTAGAATGACTTTAAGTGCTAAGGGTAGAATTAAAAAAACATGATTAATTATCTCTTGAATTTTGATACTAGCAAGTATTTTGAAACAACTATTTTTAGTATACCTAACAAGTAAAATGGAACGGGGGAGTAGTAAATACAAAAAAAAAAAAAAAGCCAAAAGTTGAAAATATAGCTAATAAGGATAACTATATATTGTAAATACTTTCATATAGTTGCTATATTATGTAATTTTTCCTTAAATATGTATTGATGTTTGATTTCAATCTCTAATCAGATATAGATATCATATTTTATATAATTAATTTATTTATGTAATGAGTATTTAAAAATATATTTAAAAACTTTTTAAAAATTTGAGTAAAAAATATGTGTTCAACTGAAATATTTTTATTCTGAATATCTAAATAAATAATATTGATAAATTTAAAAAATTATCTATATATTCCGTCAATTAAATATCAAGATCGTGTATTGAACATCTAATAATGCTAAGATATGTAAAGGTAAACATATGTAAAAATTAAAAGAAATTTATTATATACGATTTCTATAGTATAGGATACTATTAATGTTTAATTGTTCAGTAAAGAATATGAATTAACACCTCTTGAATATATGTAGCTCCATTACTATCTTCTCTTGAGATGATAATTCAATTTCAAGTAGGTAAAAGTTTATTCTCATTATAATTACAGTAACTCAACATATACATAATTATCTTCCCATACACTAATATTACTAAACTATCTAGTAACAAAAAAGAGGTGACAATCTTGAAACATTATATTCATGCCAATGCCAATTAATTTAGTATTTAATTGTTTCTTTATATTAGAAAACAAGAAGAATATATATGAAGTTTTACTAAAAAGATGAGGACATAAATTGGTCATACTCTATATACTCTCTCCGTTCTTTTTTACTCAATAGAATAAAATTTGCATATTCACTAAAAAAAAATTTCTGAAAGATCCTGACTTTCGTACTTTGGTGGGTCTCCGAGATTCTTTCGATGACCTATGTTGAAGGGAATTGCAATTTGACTAATATAACTCTATTAATTGATAGGTACTTTTTGAAAAGATGTATAATCATTCTTTTCATATTTTAAAGTGACTTAAGTACTAAAGGTGAAATTGAAAAAAAATAATTAATTATTTTTAAAATTTTAAAATTAATAATTATTTTAAAATAATTATTTTTAATATACTTATCAATAAAAAAAAATGGATTGGAGTATTTGACTATGAGGATTTTATCCAAAAATAACATGAAAATTGTCCCACCAGCCGTGTCTGGTTTCTCTATATACATGATCTTTGACACTCTCATAATTATTGAAACGGACCAACTTTTAAGTTCTGTCTGTTTTCTATTATTATTATTATTATTATCATTCTCCAACTTATTACACTCCACAAATCCACTAACATCTTTGCGTTATTTTCCGTTCATTTTTAGTTATTCATTTTATATTTATTTTTATTTAAAAAATTTAAAAATATTTTTTTATCTTATATTTATTTTATTTATATTATTAAATATTTATTTTTAAAATATTAAATTTATTATATTTAAGAGTGATATAATAAAATTATCATTTTATTAATTACTTTCTTCATTCATTTTTTGTACTGGATTCGAGTCAACAAAGGAGAAAAGAGTGCTGAGACCTCCTAGGAAGGGAAAAACACTTATCCACTTTATTTGTCCAGTTTAAAAATCAAGAGATAATTTATCACCTAATTTTTGATTTATAATTATTATTAATTATAGTCATTTTTCAACACATTTTTCAAAATATTGAGTTTGTTATATTCAAATGGTGATATAGTAAAATTGTTATTCTATTTATTGATCCTCATGGAGTGTGCCAAGTCAATACTAGACAAGTAAAAACAAATGGAGGGAGTACTTCTTAAGGAGTGTGTCAAGTCAAATATAAAACCGTAAGGGTGACTGAGTTGGTGCAGCAGGCGGTATTCCATAAGGAAGATGAGAGATCGATTCCCACTGCCTCAGACTTGCCTATTGTTGTTTATATCTCATGTGTGATTTGCGAGGTATTACATATGAACGAGTTTATCAACTAGTTCTCATCTAAAAAATAGCGATTATAAATTTTTCTTAGAATTAAAAGAAAATTAAATATGAATAAATAAAAACGAACGGAGGGAGTATCTTTCAAATGAAAGAAACAATTTAAATAGATATCAAAGTGGGATTTGCTTTGGTGACAGTGAGAAATGTGTCTTCATATGCAAAGGTTTGACAAATGGCACCCACATTTTGAAAAGAAAAAGAAAAAGTAAAACGACACACTCAATATTTTAGAATATTCCAACATAGCTTAAGCAATATTAATCTAAATTTATTTTCGACTATTCCTACAAATGATCTAACAAAATTAGGCTTTAATATGCAAAGGTGTGACCAAATGGCAAGTAAAATCTCTCCATTTTAAAGTCTTTGGAAAAGGCTATAAAAAATTGAGAATAACCATACTTAATTTTGCTTTTCTTAATTAAAACCAAAAACTTGCTGTGAGTGAAAAGAATATTTCTTTTGATATTGAATTGAATTAAGTTTATATACTACTGAGATACAAAGGGAGAAAAACATTTTTAATTTTGTTTCTTTCGTTTTCAAGAATTTAGCAATTAACATTTATATTAAGGTAGATTATCTGCATCATCCTCTTTGAGGTGCGATTCTTTCCTAAAATCTGATAATATGAAATACTTTATACACCAAACTATTTTTTTTTTTTTACTTTAGTAAAAGCTAATATTAGTCTCTTCTTCTTGAATATTCTCCTAGAATATCATATACTATATATATGTTACCTCAGCAAGCAAAAAGGGTGTTGGGTGGACAACAACTTTTTCCGGTGGACACAAGTCAATGGAAATGTGGGCTTTTAATAATGGATGTGATGACATGTTAATTTAATTTCATAGAATAGTACTACTACTATACTTCTCTAACCAAGCAAACGGGACAAGATTGGACAGAAGGATTCAAAATTTTAAGTATATGATTTTTGAATCATGACTTATTATTATTATTATATATTAGGGTTCGAGATAAAATATATATACATATTAAGTGAATTTTTTAATACAAATATAAAAATTTGAATTAAAGCATTCTATTGTATATGTAACTTTATATATTCATGTGATTAATTTTATTTTCACAAATATAAAATTTAAGCCAAAACTATTAAAAATCTAGTTAATCTATTGCATGTAAGTTTTATTGTGACTCCGCCCCTAAAACGAAGACTCTATTATTTTCATGTGTGTTACCTCTCGTAACTTGTGCAAAATAAAATCAATTCAATAATTAACTAATACATACATTAAACATTAATATACCTAAATTTTATAGATTGTTGGCTCAATACCCAAGGTGATTCATGCATGCGGAGTGACATTAGCGCAAGCTAGGACGATCCAAAAAGAAAATAATATAGTGCATATAATTAAGTGAATTATTTTTATTTTTTATTTTTATGTATGACCGTTAAATCCAATTAATTAATATAAGAAAAAGTTTGGAGGCCAAGAAATATATTAGTCACTCTCAGTGCCAATGGAAGTTCAACACTACCAAGAGACAATATTATTTAAATTAAAAGCAATCACTTTTTTTTTTTGGGGGGGGGGGGTGACTTACTTTTTTCCTAGTCATAGTTTAATTTGATTAACTTAATATATTATTAACACTTTTCTTGAAGAAATTTGAAGATGAGATTGGTACTGATGATTCAGTGTTGGATTACAACATTTTCCACCACATAATAATCAATCAAACAAGATTGATGTCTTCATCTACTATATGTACGAACTAGAAAACATCCTAGGATTTTTCCCTCAAGCCTTTTAACAATGTCTGAAGAATCTTCCAAGAATATTCTTTTTACAGACTTTTGTTTCATAGTATTAAAATAAGCACATGCATGCCTCCTTTAAAATGGCTTGCTTAATAAGCTTATTCCTTCTCTATCTATATAATATATCATGGAAAAAAGGGAAATCCATAATCTACTAACACTAGCTTATTCACTCATATTAATCAATATAAGTAGATAGGGGTGACTTAATTTGCAAGAATGAATCCATAGGAGTGATCTCGAATTCTTATTCCGCCTGATAAAGTGACCTCCATTCTCCATCAACAATAAATTGAGAGCACAAAACTAATTTTGCATATGAGGTAGTAGTTTCTGATCATTTCAGTAAGTCAAAGATTGTAAATCTACTCAATTGATAACAAGTTTTGCATGTTTTATATATATGCAAAATTCGCACATGTTGCTCTGTGATTCATAAAAACAATACAATTTAAACTCTTGTCTAATATGTCAACATAAAACAACACTTTATTATAACAGCTATAAAAATTTCAAATAAATATTGCTAATATAACAGAGTTTGACTATATACTGTGTAATTGCAATGTGATGGAGCCACATTCAAATTAGAATATTTGGATAATTCTCCAGTGAATATTTTATGGAGAGAGTCAGAGAGGTACATAAAGGCCAGCTTAATTTAACTTTTACAAGTCATTTATACACTATCATTTGCTTACTTGGCTCTTTACAAATACGAAATGATTAGGAAGTTGTTTGATTTAGGTTTTAAGTCATTTATTTATTAAGATGGATTATTCTTTTCTGAAGGTGCAATCTTGTAATTAGGTCCAAAGGTAACAGTATTATGCACTAATCTTTGTTGGAATTACATTTTAACAAAGTGGAAGTTTTTGGGGAAGTGAAAATGACATTTTCCTAACTTTCAATCTCTTTCCACTTCAATTAGTCTATCAAAGCCTTGATTCATCTCAAGCTTTCCACACTTCTTTTTTTATTTTTATTTTATATTTTTTTTCCTGGTGGGTTTCAAAGGTCCAGCACTTTACATGATTGTGTTTTTTCCTCTTGAATTAATTCACTTTTTTTTTTAAAAAAAATAATTATTATTTGCATTTGGTTTTGTACGTAATTAATTCTTATGCGCAGGGACCACTAATCACTAATCACCAATCAGATCTGAAATGCAGGCATAATTACACACTTTTTTGTTAGAAATACATTTTACAGCGTAGAGTATATATATCGAAGGATATTCCTATCAAATATTTTTCATCAAAAAATTATATTATATATTTTTTGTCATAAAATTAGATATCATTAATTAAGAAAAATTTTAATTTCGCGATTGATCATTTTGTCTTCAAGCTTCATATTAACTACTAGTACTAGTATTAAATAAGGTAGTAAGATTATTGCACGTTCTTATTAGGCGGTGTGTGGGATTTGAACTAATCAAACACTTTGTTGGATTTAAGAATGGATTGGCATCCAAATAAAGAATGTGGTGTGTGTCTATATAATAAGTGTAACTGTTTATAAAATTCTTTGTAATGTAACAGATTTTTTTTTTAATCCAGCAGATTAAATTGACCTATAATGGCTGATAATCTAATCAGCATATACAAAGTAAAAAGTATACTTTCAACAATCAACGGCAAATCAAACCAAACTCCAAAAGTAATTGATTTTGTGTACCCAAATAAGACTACTACTTGCCTAAGAACGTACTTTTTTCCTAACCTTTCAATTTTCTTTTAGTCAAAGCAAAGAGAGGAAAACGAATTGAGTTGGTTCGAGAAATGAGAATATGTACCTATTTTTAGGATTAGCTCATGGGTAATCTGTCCACCTTCCACTCTCAATAGATATGAGGTAAGTCTATCCATCAAGATTATAGGATGGATAGAAATCGCCTAGTATTTTTTTCAAGGTTAGAATTTGGACTTGAAACCTCATGGTTCTCAATTCATTTCATTGTCTACCAAGGCCAGCAATATATATCAGGTAACTCTGTCCATCAAAATTATAAGATAGGTAAAAATAGACTAATATCTTTGTCTAGATTAAAATTTAAACTTGAAACATCATAATTCTCAAACTTACTTCATTGATCATCCTTGACATTCTACGCGACCACTAATTTAACATTGCTAATACCTTAGGGCCCTTGAGGTTAATGAAAAGAGGAAAAAAAGGGTGGAACGGGAACACTTTGATCCTATAATATTAGAATTTATTTTTCTTTTTTTTTTCTTTTTTTTTCTTTTCAAAAAGTCATTCTTAATTCAGAAAGAAGAGGCACAAAGTGCTCATACCACGTGTTTAATTTTTGGTATTGAACTGGGTCAATTTTTCAAGATTTTTGCTTCTTTCACAATATTCTGTCACTTCAATAAGCAGTGATAGCCGATGGAACCAAATACAGTAAAGCCACAACTCAAAAGGGACACTCACACATAGACATTATCATAAAAATACAAATCTTAGAGAGTTGGAAACCTCAAGGAAAGGAATACATAAAAGTAAAGTGGAACCAAATTTATATAATATGTTATTGCTACAAATTGAAGTGGAGAACTGTTGAAGGGGCGGTGGGAGGACGGGGAATATCCCGCTCAGAATTTAGGTTAATACTCTTCCCGTTTCAGTTTAATTATCTGACTTTTATTTGAAGTGGAGTTTAAAAAAATAATAATTAATTTTATAATTTTAAACTAAAATATCTAGAATATATCAAAATATCTTCCAATCTTATGATCTTAAACTTGAATTACTTGGAAAGTGCATTCTTTATCCATTTGCTTATGAGTATTCACAAATTTCTCATGAATGTTAGCCATTTCACCATTTAATTACTTTATGTATTATATCAACCTCATATTATCACTCTATATGTGACGACAATATAGTTCTAAATATATTATATTTCTTTCGTAAAAAGATAAAAATACACATTTCAATACTTTGAAGATTTTTTACGTCTCCCCACTTTTTATAATAGTCATGGATAATTTTGAAAATGTTGCAATTTAACTTTTTAAGGACAAATAACTGTAAACATGAGGTATAATTATGTTTAAAGCTTCAAAACACTTTATCTATGCATGTTTGACATGGATAAAGGGAGTGAGTTTATCTTTCTATCTAGTGATTGTGAAATTTTGATAATATAAAAATAACGCTTTTATTATTCTTTTCTTTATTTTTATTTTTTCATTCATCATTAATAAGTGTGTGTTTTTCTTTTTAACTTTCTCTTTTTACTCCCACAAAGATATTGAATAGAAAGGGGTGAACTTCATTGCCACAAAGTCGTTAGTTTCTTCTTCAATTGACTAGTAAGTATTAAGTTTAATGTATCATGTGGTGTTTAGAATTCATTAACTCGACTAATTCAAATTCGTATAATGTAATACTCACTAAGGGAAAGCACTCACTACCAGATTATTCTCACACAATATACATACCAATAATTAAGATATTAATTGTTTTATTTTCTCTAAAAATACGTATGCTTATACTCTTTTTATTATGAGATAATAATCAAACACCCCCCCGGGGGGGGGGGGGGCTGGGGAGTAGAAGCACTCCACATGTTAATGAAAATGAAGTTTTTGTGAGTGGAGTGGGAGGCTAACAGAGTCGTCGTTAGTGGGAGGGACTATTTTATATTGACACAAAGGATTCCATTATTAGCTTCTTTTTTAAATTTGAGCTTAAATACAAGTTGGAGCACTGAGAGGTCCTCATTCCTTTTTCCAGCTTTAATTTGTTCATCAATAATACTTGTGTTATAATAAATGTGCAATTCTAATGATATCCACTTGTTTCTGTCTTTTTTTATTAAATATATATATATATATATATATACATACATATATATATATATATACACATATATAAACAAATAAATAAAGCAATGTCCACTTCCAAGTACTTTTGTATTTATGGGGGGGAGCTATATCCCAAAAGCATAATCATTAGCTCTAAAAGAACACAAATCAATCAAGAGCAAGGAGAGTGGTGCAGAAGTGAGATTATAGATGATTTTGAGTTTCTAAAGAAGAATATGATTACAAAGATTAGAAAGGGATGTTCAATGAACTTGTCTACCCAGTTAGCACAAAAAATCTTATCAAATCAATGCATCTTAGTAGAAACAAACAAAGAAAAAAGCTAGGTGATTTTCTTTTTCCGTTTGTGCAAGTTTTGGTCAATAATGTTACGTGGTATATGTGCTAATTGAAAGTTGAACGTATCCGATATAATAATCGAGCCGTGCACAAACTAGCTTAAAATGAAAAAATTGCATGGTACAGAGTTAGATACTTTTTCGAAAAATGGTGGGCAAAGCTTATAAGTGGAGCAAAAGAAAAATGAAAATGAACTACTATAACATAGTGGTGACAGAAAGTGAAGAGAGAGAAAGTTTATCCTAATCTTTTAAGTATTGTTTTGGAGCCAACTAAGAAGATATACCTGCAAGCTAGGTTTTGCACACACCAAAGAAGTGGGACAGTGTGTGGACTTGGGAAGTGTCTGTGGTGGCTACTGTTTTGATCTCTGTTTATCCAAGTTGTTCAACCACATGTGTTTGACAAATATTTTCTGGAACTAAAATCTTAAAGCAATATACATTGATACTTCATGTCTGAAATGCAACTATTATATGGAAATATTTAGACCTATTCTGATTTCTGTTACCATACTCATTGAGCTACAGGGGTAAATAGCTTTACAAGTTAGCTCAATCAAGGTCACACCACTGGAAATTTAACTGTTTAAGTCACTATAGAGACCTATTCTGATTTCTGTTACCATATTCATAAAGCTACAGAGGTAAAAAGCTTTTCAAGTTGCAGTCACCTAAATCTTTACTTGTCAACATTCATTCTTTCTACCTCACCAGCAGGATTCAAACTGGCACAATTAGTCCCACATCCAACTCTTCCTTTGTCTCTTCAGTAGTGCTTTTCAAAGGACATCCGATAAAATTAGAACGAAACAATGCTTATGTTTTATACAAGTCAATGCAAAAAACAAAGATTCAGTCAAAGCTGATACAAGGCAATGCAGAAACCAAAGATAACATGGTTTAGTGTAAGTACCCGATGCAGGTAGGTATTAACTGCCTGGCTATAGGGAAAGGACATACAGCAAAGAGATGAGAAAAAGTCAGCGTTGCTAAAAGAGCAGGAAATACTCCTGGAAGAAATATTATTTTCTTTAGCTTTGATGAGCTATATGCTCTCATAACCAAATACACATCCTCAAGATTTGACTATGCTAAAACCTACAACAAATTCATTCCCTTAGATCTCATGCCAGACTAAAATCTAACCTCATGTGGCATCTGAGTTCTAACATAAAATTTTTAAGAGAAAACCAGAATGAAAAATGCCGAGCTGTTTCAGCTGTATATGCCAAAAATCCCCTACTCAAGCATCTCTCTTTAACCTTCTTACCATCTTTAAGCTGCTACAGCGACCTTCTTTGCACCTTTCTTCTCTGTCTTGAGAATTGGTACCACTTCAGGTTTTTCAACTCCTTGAATATCCGTAATCCTCAACTTTGTTAATTCCTAAAAAATAAAAAAGGAAAAAAGGATGACAAGTTAAAGTAACAAATGTATTTCTTTAACCTTCTTATTGATGAATAGATAGATGACTAACCTGTCGATGCCCTCGTGTTCGTCGATAATTCTTCCGTCTCTTCTTCTTGAATATCAGTACTTTGGCATCTAATGCCTGGACCAAGATAAGGACAAATTGAATTTCTTAATCTATCTGAATTGAGATAAAATTGTACATATACATATTTTATTATAACGAAACTAACAGCCAAGATCCAAGCCTGAAGATCTCAATCTAGATTCACACCTATGTGTGGTATTTCTCAACAAAAGAAATCAGCTCAGACTAGAGTTACAACTGAGAAACAAAGTTTTTGTTAACCACAGAAACCACTATAGATGTATCAGATGTTACAAAAACCACCCTGGTTACCATATATGGCAAAAGTTAAGAGTAATTTACATGCAATACACCAAAAGCATATCAGTATCTGTCAACAAATTAAAAACAAAACAAAGTAAAATACTGATATCCTCCCAACTTAGCTGCAAGATTGCTTAGTCCAGGACTCCAGGTGAAAAGTTTGCTGCTTGCTTTATTTTTTCAATATTCTGAGGGACAGAGAGTTGATGCATTAGCAGAGGTCTTTCCTCCCACTCACAGGAACTAAAACTGTGATTGGGACCATTCCCGATTTGTTGTGTCATCTATTTATAGGGTCATGCTAATCTTCTCTATATCGTCACAACTTTATCGGATGTTCCAAAAGGGACAATAAATGAACTAGCAGTCATAATCAACTGGGCTATAACTTTATGATCTAGACTATGGTTCTTTAGTAGAATTTCAGGTCGCAGAGTTATTTCATGCTAACAACTGCTATATTATTAGTTCCTTTAATATCAGTAACAAGCTAACTACAGAAGACCTTCTACTGCAAAGCTTGCATGTACTTTCTGTTCATAAACTGAGATGGCAGAGCAGTATAAATTCAACATTGAAGTCAATCTTGCAACAAGCAAGAAGAAGTGCACTTGTTATCAGAAAATAAGTACTCATTTTAAGGTCCTGTGTCAAGTCTATCCTCATTCACTGGATTGCTTTGCAACATAATTTTTTAGAAGTTGAGAGAAAATTACTATCATTCCTCTCCATGAACCTCCGCCTAGCCTTAAAGTAATTTAGAGAATTCATTCACATGAGAATTTCTTCTATTCAAAATTTAAAGCATCAAAGAATGGTTTGAGGAATTTCTATATCCAACTACTCAAACTTCACGAGAATGACATTTTTAATGACAGTGGTGTCCAGGACGGCTTACGCGCACCTCAACTATTTCATTGGGTACCTTCTGCCTCCTATCCGCAAAGTACCGGATAACTCAGACCACCAAAGCTTAGGCAGATGAGATTGACAGTATACTAGTCAGAAAGGATCAGCAAACCCACAAATCAATATGCAAAGGCTGAAAAAAAGGTAAGAGTCATGACACAGCTATCTTACATGCTCCTCAACAACAGCATGCACAGCTGCATCGGGCAATATAGGCCTGCCAATGATTGTCTGTGTCTTTGAGCCCAGCAGCAGAACCTTGTTTAGAATCAACTGAACACAGAACAATGACAGGACATAAATAATGTATTCAGTCAACAGACCTTTTTTTTTAAAAACTAAGATGTATTCACACAACAGAGATTCCAAAGTACAGGCATTTTCTCACAAGTAGAGCAGGCACAAACAAAAGAAGTAGATAAGGAAAACCACAGAGCAAGCTTCATCAGGGCTAATGTAGCATAGGCAATATGATCCTACATTATGTAGCTTATACCCTTTTTTTGGGTAATTAAACTTCTTTATTACTTACCAAAGTAAATATTTACAAAACCACGGCTAAATCAGCGTCATTTAGCTATCCAGAACAGTCTAACAAACACACACAAAATATATATATTAACTCAAGGCTTTGGAGCTCAGCTCCTAGGGAGGATATCTTCTAGTCCCTAAGCAGACACAGAAAACAATAAGACGCACACCCACTCAATACCTAGAAAAATAAACTATAAAAGGAAAGACTGCAGTACACTCCTACTTTAACAGTTGCCCTGATGTTGAATATGAAGGCTATCCCCCTAGCAATACTTTCCCAAGTCTCTTGCTTTCTTCTAAAACACTCTGATTGCTCACTATCCAGATAGCATGAACAGTTTTAGCATACATCAATTTAAAAATATGAGCTGTTTGTGAGTATCCTGTTCCATTCTGAATAGTCCACTATAAGTTATGTCCCATGTGTGTGCTAAATAGCTTTGTCTTTGTAGCCAGTGCAACAATGTGTTCTATAACTCTCTAGTATCAGCAATTCAGCACAGTCGACAAACAAATGATCCCTTGTTTCACAGTGACTATTGCAGAAAACAACAGATGAATCAACATTGATCCCCATTTGTCAGGAGTTTGCCTTGCAGATGTAACCACACAGTGAATTTAGCTTTTGGTTTAGCATCGTTTCTGAACATTAGACCAAAGCTTAGCTTGTAATAGAACTAATATTCTCTTAAGAAAACACGAACCATATTATACTTATTGGGGATAAGGCTGTTTCTCACTTATTTTTATTAAAACTGAGACATGAGATTGTTTTGTAAAGCATGAATATGTTCGTAGCTATTTCTAACACAATTGCAAAACCAAAAAAAAGGGGCTTTAGTATAGATCATATCAAAAGAATTAGTTTCAAAGGGGAACCACAAATTCTTATGATTTAAAAAACAACTAGTAGTTTCAAAGGGAAACCAAGACTTCTAAGCATGCACATCTCAAAAGATGTTCAATTTCAACAATAGAATGCAAGTCTCCTTTTTCTTTCTGTACTTTAGAACAAAAATGCATATTACCCTATTTTGATAATAAAACTTCTTAATTCTTCTCCATTGGAACAAATAGTCTAATGAACCCTCCCAATGTCAGTACACCTACAAATTACATCTTGTAGACTCTTCATCTAAAGAATCTGATTAACTGATATAGTATACTGAACTTTTGGCATGGCACATGATAGAACATGAATGGGTCTTCAGAATCACATAAAAGGTTACAAGACTTTGTAATCAGTATAACAGAGCTATATGGAAAACTGTAACATGCACTTATATTTTACCTTCAAAAGAAAGATGAAGATTTAAAGAATAAGTCAAGGACAGTGCATATTTGCATGGTTTTCAAGATTTTTCTTTTTTTGTTGCATGGTTTTTCATGTAACTAAAGAAAATTGCACAGCTTTTTCTCCTCCTTTTTTTCGGAATAAGGAAGAAAGTTGCATTACTTCTATAAAAAAGGTTTTTTTAATTAAGAAAAATTATAGACTCATGGGGATTATATTAATTATCAAACTTCTCAAAAGAACACATTGCAACATGCCATCAGTCCTTTGTATCAAGCACCATATATATTAAAAATAGAACTATGAAATCCCAACATTTAAAAATAAATATTTTTTTTTCCTGCAGATATCACCACTTTATAGATGTTGTAAGATATACATTGTCAAATTTCCTTTTAAAATTGCACAAGAGCCTTTTCTTTCAAATAATGTCAATTTGATGTAAAATCAACATATTCCTTGAAGAATAGCAAAGATTAAAGATAGTGGACTAAGATACCAATCAAAATAATAGTGACTGAGAAAAGGTATTCAAGTGTTAGGGCCGACAAGAGGTCATACTGTTTATCAGACTCTTCGGAAAGAAAATAAGCATTTTATGCTTCAACAATTCTGAATCATCTGATATATCCTCAGGATAAGGCCAATAAAGCTACAAATGAACGCTTATAATTTGCATCACCGTCCCTTACTTGAACAAATAAGAGAGCTTAAATGAACAGGATCAAAATTCAGCTGTACCTTTCACAGCCTCAAGCTCAACCCCCAACCTCTAGTTTTTGTTTTCAAAGGAATGCTTAGCAGGTAGGGATGGATGTAGTATGAAGAAGAGGGTTCCTCCACTTGAACAACAGATATAGTTGCGTCAATTATTTTTAAAATATCCATAATTACAGTGTTCTATGCTCCACTGACTTAAAATCCTAGATCCGTCACGGTTAACAGTGTTTTTTACGAAAAGACATCAACTTTGTACACAACATTCAGAAAGTGAAAATCATACTCACCTTGTCATTGACTTCACAGAACTTCAATTTCTCTGTAAAAATGGAATCACCATTGCTCACCTTAAACTGGTGGGAACCAATCTACATCACACAGAAAAACACTTCAATCCTCATACAGCTACAGCAATTTCAACAACAAAGTTATATTCATTTAACGCAACAAGTATACCATCCTCAATATCTATTTCACTACACTTTCCTCCCGACTAAGAAATCTTATTGAACATGTACTTGGCCATGCCTTTTAGGCTGGCTCATGCGAGACCAGTGTCATTTAGCAATGCATATCAGTCAGAAATTTAGAGAACCTATAGTTTTAAATGCAGCATAATCGATACAGAGGATTCATGAAACCCAACCCCAAGTAATTTAGGATTGAAGCATGTCGGAAACAGCAAACTGGGAGGAAAGAAAATTAGAACCTGAATAACAGCAAAAACGGGTTCATATGGTTTGAAAACCCGGTCCGATTTCTGAAGTGGGCCGATCACCTTATACCCAATTTCTGCCGCCTCCTGCTCTTTCTCCTCCGGAGTGTACTCTCTGCTGGGCTCACTATTCGACTCCAAACCCTCCACGTCATCATCATAATCAGTTTCGCCTTCACTTTCATCCTCGTCATCACCATCGCTATTGGTCGGTCGATTCGAACAGAAATGGCGGTGGAAAGATGAAATTTTAGTGCTAATGTGGGCGCATTTTGGAGGGGTAGTTACTGTGCTAGGGGAATTGAGTAGTGCTGGGGTTAGGGTTTGAGGGGGAATGGAATTGAGGGAATGGAGAGATGGGTTTGGAGATAGAAGGTATGATAAATGACGGGTTAGGGTTTGAATGGATCGCCGATTCGCCATTGTTTGGCTGAGCTTTGAGCTTTACGGGGAAGATTTTTGGAGTGACGTGGGACTGGTGAAAATCTAGGGTTTAAGAGTGAGGTGGAAGGTGGGGTTTCTGTCTGAGTTCCTTGTGATTGACTCAGTACAACACGTTGTTTAGCGAGAGGGTGGAGGAGGGGAGGAATATTTTGGCTATTTTTAACTTCTGTAAGATATAATTTATTTTAGAAAAAAGAGTCAAATTTACCCCCTCAGCTATTCGAAATGGGTTAATTATATCGTTCATTTATAAATGTGATCAAATATACCCTCGCTGTTAAAGAAAATGAATCACTTATACCCCTAAAAACTAACAGTTTGCCATGTCATTTTTTTTTTTTAGACATTTTAAATTTATGTACTTGCTGACACAGTCTCCACCTCAATATATACACATCATTAAAAAAAAATTATATACATGTGTAAATTAAATAAGCAAGCCTATTTAACCATAAAAATTGCAAATTAACGTGAGAATATAAATCACTTAACCATGGTTAAGTTATAAATAAAAGGTTTTTTGCATGACAAATGCCTCGCATAGAATTGCTTGGTGCAAACATCACTTGCAATGCACTATTAATCAGCAATAACAAAATCAAGATTTAGTCACCATAAAAGTGAGTTTCTTCTTTCCTCAGAACCAGCAGTTTTATGGGCAAAAAGTACATGAAGCTTGCAATTCATGTTCAGTATATATGATGGGCTGTAATATGATAACTTCTTTAAACTCTCAATTATATACAACAAAAAATAATAAATTGGTCATCTCCTAAAAGAATTTGTGGGAAAATTTTAATACCGCCTTTCTTGTAAACAGCAACTATAACACTCATCTTGCACTGTTCCTAACCCCACAACCGATACACTTGACTTCAGGGAAGGAAAGAATAAGAATTTGCCTCAATAAAAATATTTATCTCAAGTTGAAATCTTTACTACCCGGAATAACTTTTCTATGACGTCTGGATTTCCTTTCTCTCCCACGTTTCGTGGGTATCTTTTTGACTGGACTAGTAACTAAACTCGATGTTGAAACATTGGGCAGAGTTTCATCAACAATTGGAGGCGGTGGAGGATGAACAACCGCAATAGCACCAGGTGGAGGTGGGGAAGACAGGCGCTCAAGAACGTCTCTATGATAACCCTGCAGATAGCAGAAAATATGGCAGGTAAGTCAATCTAATCATATTTTGATCAGTTAGTCAATCTATCATATAACAGAATTCTGAAATAAGCATAGCAGGGTTTCCTAATCAAAGCACACAGGAACTAGATCGCCATTTCAGAAAGAAAGAGCTAAAGCGCATTTCAAGAACTAAAGGCCAGCTTGACACAGCAAACTAACAGAGATGTGAACCAGCAATAACAACTGCATATTGAACTTGCTCCCACTAATGCCGCAAGAATCAATACAGCTTAATCCAGAGACGTATAGCAATAATACTAATCAGGCACCCACATTGACCTTTTATGACTGTTTTTATGAATTCTCAAGTGACCAAGTACAGGTACGGCAGCATGTCTTTTGTTTCAGATTCTATTAATGAGACTACAAATCAACTAAATCCAAAGGGTAAAGATATAAAGATCACCTGAACCACAAAGTTTCGCCGTTCACAGTCTAAGAACATATTCAAAGTCCAATTTGTCTTTTCCCTGATCTTGTCTCTCACAATAGCAAAACTAATTTGGTCTCTTGGAGTAAAGCGGTCCACTTCATTAAACCAAAGACAAGTAAAGAGATTGGAGATTGGAATATGCTCTTTTACAATTACACACCCCTCAGGAACATCTGCAAATTTAATAATATATGCTCAAATGGTCTATCAAACAAAAAATGGCAATTTTAAGAAGGGATCAGTGGAAAGGAATTATTCATTAGAAATGAAGAAAGACAAGATACATAAGTATTATACACTAACCACTCGTGATGGGAAGTTTAGCTCTGGTATATGGAGTTAAACCTTCCTTTCTATAGAAGTCAACCTGGAAATCGATGGAAGCATTGTCAAACTTAGCAGCAGCCTTATTAGCCTCTGCTTCTACAAACACATCAAAGCGCCTGTAGTGTCTTGATATTGCAAAGCTTGCATTTTTTCTCCACAAGAATCTGTACATAGAAATAAGAAACTTCAACTAAGCAAGTTGTACAGAACACAAAAGGATATCTGAATCAGAAAGCTAGGATTCTAGAAAAGCAGAGTTCCATAACCATTTATCAGAAGCACATTGACCTTCAAAAGCAAGATACTTTCCTCTGATAACAAAGCGTAATAGGCCCTTTCACATGCTTAGTTTTACACTTAAGGTGTCAAACATATAAAAAGCCTTGTTGGAGAGTTCTAAAATGTTTTGGACTATCATGGCAAAATCATGAGCATATCTCATACTAAGCATAAGTGACATGTCACAGTAAGGATCATTTTGGCATGGACAGGCTCAGACTTATAATTCAAAGAGGTGATTGAATTTAGGGCAACACACATCTCCCATGATATACACTTTGCGACAACTATTATCTCTCCTATATTGACGGATTGATTAAGGATGTGCAAGATGCTATGAGTGAGGGCAGCCCAGAACCAAAATGTCTGTAAGCTATATAGCTTAACTTAGGTTGGGGAACATTATGCAAATCCATTCCAGTAACAAATTCGCAGGAAGCATAACTTGTACCTCTTAGAAAACCACTTCGACGGCCCCTAATTCTATAGTTCACACGGGCAAACGTGGTGTCTTTTGTCAGGATATGAAATTAAACCCATAGGAGACAGTACGGTGGCTAAGCATGAGATTTGCTTATGTACACATGAAAATGTGGGTCCAGCTTTAGATATACCTTTCAAGTATTTGATACGGATCCACAACAAGCTCAAGTTTTGCATCAACCCATAGAGAATAACGTGCATTCGGGAAAAGCCTGTGCAGCAAAAGCTTTGGAACCTGCAGCGGCAACAAATTCTCACTTATACAAAATCTATATACAACGCTCCTTAATAGAAGAAGCACTTGCCTAGCCATGCAACAATTTGGCTATCAATTAGTAAGCAGCTTTCTCAAATCATTCAGTTAATAGTTAATAGTTTCAGGAGCATACACACAAATACCAAGTGGACCAGATGGCTAACAGAAATAGAAACATGATATCAACAAGGAATGCAAAACATAAAAGAGAAAAGCTGCATGTGCATGACACCCTAATCCAGTTAGAAAAGCACAAAGCTTCGTACATGAAGTCACTAAACATATGTAATAGGGGAGAGAAGTTCCCTATGAAAAAAAAGATTTACTATAACAAACTTGGGAAAATCATGAAATGTAAATAAATCTCAACAGCAACTCTGATTTTGGGAAAATATCCTGTCCCTGCTATACTTCCAAAAGATATGATAATATTTCTAAATGCAACCACCAGTGGAAAAAAACTAATAATACCGACTTTCTTTGGGGCAGAGAGGATATAAGGAATTCATATAGCCAATCCAGCTAATTTTTGGGATTAAGGCATAGTTGATTAATTAACTGAAAGGATTTTCTTTCTCTATTCTTTGAGTTTGAAAATTCCAGGAGGAAAATAATAGAAAATACAAAGATCGGGCAAAACTTACCCTTTTTTTAATCAGGTAATTGTATTTCATTCATTAACATGGACACAAATATGGCCATATAATGGGCAAAACTTACTGTTATCAGCCACTAGTTAAAATAATGAAAGGAGACCTCTCTGTGAATTCAAATTGCTAAAAGTTGCAAAAAGAAACCATCCACGAAGTATTTTCCAGTCTCTTTGTCTGAGAAAGACGACGATTCATGTAAAGTGACAGCTAAAGCCAAAAGACTACTCGTGTCTCAAAGATGTAACTAACTCCAAAGGAAGAAATTGTAAGATGGTTGTGCATCAACCAATAAAAATTTCACCAGAACTTGGAGCATTTTTCAGACTAGCTTATTAAAAAAACCAATTCAAAAGTAATGCATCTTATGCTAGCTCTCAGCCTTCTGATTTTTTTTTAAAACCAAAAAAAAAAAAAAGAGAATCCGCTGTACTGATGGGAGGTTGCAGTACACCGTGAAATACTCAAGACGGCCGCGAGCTGGCCTGGGCACTATTGCAATAAAAAAAATTCAACAGCTCCTTTCAAGAGTTCCCTCTTAGAATAGAGATAATTCCTTGTTCCATTTGTAGACTTCAAGATACACAACAAGTACTAGGCTATATAAGTAAAATATTCAAGTCCCAATACAGACTCAGTTTGAGAAAGATCCAAACTATAAATAGAAAACAAAATTCACTTATCATGTAAATGATTTCATTATTATTGATAAAATCAAAGGCTTTCACATCAATTATGAATATGCAGTTCTGGGAGCTAAACCTTAGCTGCAGTTCTCCACTGTCATTCGTTGAGATTTTGATCAATTTAAGACATTTCCATAAAATCTGTCTCAACTGCATTCATTTTCTTTAGAACATTCAATGCAAATGAACAGACATAACGATTACCTTATATTGATTGAAAAGCAACTCCTGAGCAATAAGGAATCATAAACGACTACATAGATCTGAGAGTTGCTATTCTTATATTTAAAAAGTAGGATTAGTGAAAAAAGAAAATGCAGAAATCACCAAGTATCCCTTGAAATCATTCATGTTCTTCTTGCATCAACTTCACAAAATTCTTTCCAAAGCATCAATGCTCTCTCACATACATAAGCATGAAAAGTAGTAAGAACCCTCATAAATAGCCATTGTTTCTACTAATAATATCTGCAAAGTTCAATATTATTCAATATAGGCAAGGTACAACTAGGGGGTAGTTACCTTTCCATTTCGTCTTGGATCGTCATAAGGTAGGTTATGAACAACGGCGATTCTCCATAAACCGATTCTCATGCTACTATCCAGTTCACTTGAATTTCTCAGAAAGTTTTCTGTTTCCTCATCCACAAACATGTAGAAGCAGACATTTCCTTTAGCATATTCACTTATATTCTGTGGTTGCCGAATCAAATCAAAGGCACCTGGTCACAATGGACTTGTTACAACAACAGTCAGCAGATACAGAGACTCAATGTGACTTTACAAGAAAAGAAAGATCAATACCAAATATTGCGGATGCCACAACAACACCTCGACAAGATTCCATCGCAAGAAGGTTAGAATCATCAATGTTGAAACCTGTTTGATGCCCTGGCCTGGCTCCCCTGACAAATCTGTCACAAGGATGTGCAAAAGAATACAGCAAAACACATAAACTCAGGAATCTGGCAAACTATGCAATAATGTAAAAACATCATCATTAATATCTAAAATGTGAAGTTACAAATTGCAAAGACTATTAAAAAATTAAAAACCTGTGACTGAAAGTGTTATTATATTTTCGAACAGATAAAAAATCATTCTGCAGTGCACACTCATGCACTCTCTTGTGTTCATAGAATTGCCAAATTACAAACAAAAGGAAAAATATCTAGAGATAAACCCAATGGCACTCATGGACTCTATTGTCAACATAAATGCCAAAATGGAAAAGGGGAAAAAAAGAAAAAGGCATACCCGCAGTGCACGCTCATGGACTCTCTTATATCATATGAATCATCCCTCTGCTTCAGTGAAGGATACCCACCAAATTCTGAACCTCCAAACTCGGATTTACTCGAATTTTCTTCATGGATGTAAGTCAAACTGCTAACTCCGGGAGAAAAGGATGGTGCATCTGGCATTAATGCAATAGCTTGTTCGATAGGAAGATAGCATACTGGACATGCTGAAAGCACCAAAAGCATGAAAATAATTGGTTAAGAACTTTTAAAGCATATATTTTCTCCACTCCAAACAATACATCAAACGAAAAAATATTTAAGAGTACCATGTCGTGAACAAACTTACGCCTTGGTCCAGTCCTCTTCTTATCTGCTGGGGGCGGTGGCAGTGTGAAGCCTTCACATGGATTCCCAGGAGGAAGAGTATATCCTTTAAAATATGAAGGAGGTGGAGGCGGGGGAGATACAATTGATGCAATTTGCCCAACATTATTTTGCTCCATTGAATCGATATGCCTAATCTGTCCAGTCTCTGGAGAAAACACCCTACTATTCATGGAGATGGTAAGTTCATTTGTATCTTCACCTGATACCGCGTAGAAAATTGCTCAGCTCATGAAAGGCAAAAATAAAGACAAAGGGAGGGCATCTCATGTATGTGCTAGTTCCCAGATATGGATATGGAACTGCCAGATCTAAGACCATTTCCTTAGCCATGAGACAGAAGAACAAGAATGGACAACGTAAGAGAATGTAAAGTAGACATAATCAGGAGATCTCCTAATCAAGTAAAGACCTAAGTTAAAAGCATACAATCAAAATGTCACCACGTGCAAAGCCTTCCGGATGTTGATATGATAAACACTATGACATCAACTATATAGAGACGTAATCATGTTTGAAAATCCCGCAGAAATTATGGCATTCCCAGTAAAAATAGAGAGTAAATGAGAATGTAAATGTCATATTATTACTTATAACCAAAATGTGCCACATTAATATTTCCAAGGATGCAATGAACAACTGCAGCTCAGGTTCCAGTCAGCATTAAAATCAAGACAGAGTTTTGCAACATCCATCTAAACAAAAGTGTCAGTGCTCTAACATGCTGAAAGCTAATGTTCGAGACAACATCCAACAATGGGACTGTTTCAGATATATGCTAGGCAATGGCAAGATTAGAGATCAAACCTTTCCCAACATAGACGACCCACAAAAACACTGCAGCCGACACAGCAAATAATAGCAGCATCCCAACCTTCTTTCTAGGTGCAAATTTGCAGATCCAAAGAAACAATCCCTCTTTCTCCTTGAACATTTTTGGGGGCTTTCGTGGTGGAACAGGAGGTGTCGCCTGGAAAGGAGAGCCACAGTTCTGGAATTGCTGTTGTTGCAGTGATCCATAACTCCCTGAAGAACGAAGACCCAATGACGCTGTAGTCATTGTTGTCCTCTCAACCCTTCAACTTCACCTCTCATCTCTGATCCACATCCAACTGTTAAATCTTCTAATGAAGTCTGGATCTTAAACTAAATATATCTTTTTTGGCACAAAATCAGCCACGAAATAATGGGGAAAAAATGCACTAAAGTCACCAAGATAAACGATACCCAATGATCTCAAGAATCAAGATCAATCCTCCATTCGCTGAATTTCGATCCAACGATGACACCCCAGTTCGCCTAAATCACTGCAGCGGTGTCCTAAAACGTGAGAATGCAACCACAGAGTTTGGCTTTGTTCACCGCAACTAAAGATGAAGAGTTAACTTCTTCTTTTCGCACACAAATACTTATCCCGAAGCTAAACTACAAGAAGAAGAAGAAGAAGAAGAAGAAGAAGAAGAAGAAGGAGGAGGAGGGAAAAACAGCAATACTTCCAAGAAAACACAGTTTTAACATAACCCACTATTTCAATTCAACAATCAAAATTCATAATTGCAACGATAAATGAAAAAATATAACAAAAGATTGAAAAAAGATGGAGAAATAAATGTCCCTAAATTTTAGGATTGGGGTAAAAACTAGCACTAACTTCTAGGGTTTTGTGGGACTAATCAAAGATCACAGTTCACGAGTCTAATCAATTTCGGAGATTAATATTTTCCATTTTTATAGAGGATAATTTCCTATATTGAAGAAATAAATTAAAGGAAAATTAGCAAAGACACAATTGTGAAATTAATAATATATGGAAATATATAAGTTTGGAAAAAAACGAAAGAGATGATTGAAGCTAGCTTGTTCCATGTGCGTGTCATGCCAGGCGGCGGGCTGCCCCAACGTAATTAGGGGACATTTTGAGTTTGTTAATGATTTACTCTAAATATAAAAATGCACATTTTTTTAATGACGTGGATACAAAAATGTTGAACGAAGCAATTAAATATTCGTATCAAATTGTTATTACATAAAAAAAAGATATAACTTTTAGTCTTGATAATACTGTGATGGTTTATATCAATTGTTGTTGACGACATACTTGTTCAGTTGCTTGGTTGGTTTTCTAAGAGGGTTAATTTTGAGTATAAAATCCAGCACAACATTTTATGTTATTATATTGGAATTTTAAGGAGAGTTTATAATCTCTGTACAAAAATCTTCCAAAATATATATAATGTTTGATTAGAATTTTACTTCTCTTTTATTCATAATATATATGCATGAATTAATGAGAAACTATGTACTTTATGTGAGCTGAAATATGAAATAAGAATAGAAGTATTAGTTATAACTGAATTAAAATAATAAAATTTTACCCTTTTTTGAGGATATAATAGTAAACAAACTTATTTTCAAGTAAAAAGTTTGAATACTCATACAAATTTTTAATATTTAAAAAAATAATTGATATATTTTTTAATCTTTGTATTATAATTTATATATTACTAATTCCTACATAACTAATTTTATATTATTAATTTTTATATAATTAATTTTTTATATAACTTATCTTTGGACCAAAAGATCCCTAAGGATTAGTGTAAATTTTTATAACTTTTATTCATAATAACTAAATAAACCTTAAATATTAAATGTCAATATATATATATATATATAACATCTCACTGTAACGACCACAAAAAATTTAAGCAAACATTATCTCTATAGCGAGTTTTTATTGTAAATAAGACGGGGCAGACAGAACAAGTATTGACTTATTAAAATTTTGATCTGTTATATCATGATATATTTAGCAATTTTCAGAAAAATTATCCTATTCCACCCTTCTCCACTAAGTCTTGTCTCATCCCATTCTGTTTATATTATCTTTCATTTTTCCTCTTTTGAACTCAAGGGACAATGATCCTTCCAATTATTATTTTTTAATGACAGTAATTATATCAAACTTAATTAACTGATTCAATAAATATATTTCAAAATCAGAATAGAAGTGTTTTTCTTTCTATCAAATTTCTAGAGACCTACTTCAGTTAGGGTGGACTGACAATGAAAATCTGTCAAACAAGAGAAAAATAAAAACTTACTCCTATTAATTGTATACACGCAGTATAATTAAGTTAATCACAAAAAATAAATTAATATTTATTATGAATTTTATTTTAAATACATAATAATTAATTATGATTAAATATAAATAATTATAATTTAAAAAATGACATGTCTTTTTTTGTTGATTGGGTATATACACCCCACGTTGGTAAGTTTTGTTACAAGAAAAATAGACGCTTATAGAGTATCTACGAAGTTTTAAAATCGGCTTTCTAAGAGGTGAAATAGAATAACACAGTTGAAGCGTAATGATCATACGTCTTTCTATTTAGTTTCCTTTATTTGATCGAACGACCTCAAATTCAGTTATTTTAACTACATTTAATCGACCCCAATTTTCATCCCTATTATCTGGTTATCCCGCCCTACCCACCCCAATTCTCATCCCTAATCATATATGTATTATTCGTTGCGGATCGTGTAAGCTTGTTGGATGAGTCATAGCAACACATACATTATGAGTATGTTCAATATGAGGAAAATATTTTCTACTTTATCATGTTCGATTGATCAAAATATTTTCTCTAGGAAACTAAATTCCTTAATAGTGAGGAAAATGACATTTCTAGTGAAAGTACAGAAAACAAATTCGACATACATATGACATTTCATATTGATTGTGTCATCTCCATCCTCCAACACACCTCATCTTCGGCTACACCCACATACTCCTCCTTCCATCCCGACCGACCATAGTATTTGTTTAAATTATATATATACAAGTATTTTTAAAATAATAATTTTTATTTATATATGAATACAAAAAAAATAAATAAAAAAATCACTTATTTAAAAAATGTTTATTTATTAAAAACATTTGCGTTCCTACCAAACACACCTTATGTGTGAATTTTCTTTTCTATCTTATTTGTTAAATCAGCATATAAATATGAGTTGCGGGTGTGTAACTACTTTCTTTAATTGAAAAAAATACAACCGCAAATTAGATGTGAATTCTCCATGGAGAGAATTGTCCCACCTACAATGATAAAGTATTTCAATTTTTGTAAAGAATCATATAATTGTTCAATAAGAAGAAGACCAATAGGCTTTATGACTGGTTGTAAAAACTCAACCAAGGGGCAAGGGGAAGAAGAAAAACAACAACTAACTACATCAGATATAATAATGTTTTTGCCATCTTTAAAAGTTCCCAGCAATAATATGGTCCCCAGAAAAAAAAATAGGATCATTCGCGTAAATATTTTTATTATGAGGTGGTTTTTAATTTTTTCCTCGCAAAATACTGATTTTTAATTTTTATTTTTTGGAATTTTTAGTAATTAAAAAATAGTTTAAAATGCTCTTAACAGTTTATAAATAAATAAATAAAATTAGCAAAAGGCAAAACAAATTTGCAAGGCATATAAGTTATACTCAGGTATAAGTTCACTGACACAAGGTATATTTCAAAGGGTAAAAAATTATACCCAAGACATAAGTGCTGTCACAGGCGGACACACATGAAAGGGTTAGAGTGGACGTGCGCCCGTTAATTTATAAAAAAAACTATGTATATTTACAAATATATATACCTACAGAAAGATTGTATATTAATTTGAGTACCCTCAGACACAAAAGCCAACTTCGTGCTTTAATTTGGCAAGGATTTATAATTTATTTGTCGGAGCTTGGCAGCCTATATTTGAATCCCCTAGCCATATTTTTCTTATTTTTTTCATAAAAATGTAGATCATCAAAAAAAATTTCTAATTAAGAATCTCAAGGTGTAAACTGAATTCTAAGATCATCAAATAACCAAGTATCAAAATGTGATCTAAATTCTTTTAATTTATATTTATTAGTAGAACATTGTGTTTTATGTGGGTTTAACAATATTTTTCAATGAAACAGTGTCGGTGCCACGTGACACTGCTTCAATTAACATGCATCCCACTTTGGTAGTGTCTCATCATCTTCAAAATTTGAATTCACCTCTGAGTGTAGTCACACGAGTTATGCCTGAAGACAAAATAAAATTGAGCTCAAGACACAAATTATGCCTTCAGCTGCACAAGTTATGTTCAAGGAACAAATTATACCTTCAGGGACATAAGTTATGCTCCAAAAAAAAAGGAAATTATGCCCAAAGCATAAGTTATGTCTCATGACATAAGTTCAGTAATACAAGTTGTGCCTAAAAACTAAAGAAATTAAGCTTAAGACAGAAGTTCAGTGGTGCAAGTTATGCCCAAGGCATCAATTCAATTACACAAGTTATATAAGTTTAATAGTAAAAGTTGTGCGTTAAGACGTAAATTTCTAAAAGTATTGCCTTGCTAATCATATACTATAGAACTTATGCCGCACGACAACCCTTCTTTAAAAAATTTTATCTTGTGAAATTAATTTTGTTCAACTAAATTAGATCATAATTAATCTGACCCATAAATTTTTATTAAATATTAAAAACCTTAAATTAAAATTTTAAAATCATTTAAAATAGAGATAATCCGCGAAAAAAAAAAGTTAGATTAAGCCAAATGGGTTGGAGGACTGCCGGTATCACTTTTATATAATTGGACCTCTCATAATACTATATGGTAATAGCAATAAAAAGTCTTCATTATTATGCATACACATACTTTAAAATGATATTTTTGTGTTTAAATAATTTAATCGTTGCATTATTATATTAATATAAGTATTCTAAAGAGACCTTTGGCTAATGCAGGAGTAATTTTATATTTTAGCTCCAGTAGAAAAATGAGAATGGAAAGGCAAGAAAAGAAAAACAAATGAGATAATATATAGTTATCACTTTGACCTTGTATCTTATTTTGAAGAAAATATTTTAATTTTGCGGGGGTGTTAGTTCTCCTTTGAATAATTTTAAATTAATGGTATTATTTTTTTTTGGTCAATCCAAATTTAAAAAAAAAAGTAATTTTCACGCATCAATGTCTGATGACCACATGTCAAAATGCAATAATTTTTTTAAAAAAATATTATTTTTTATAAAGAAATTAAAAAATAAACTTTCCAACCCCCACCCCACCCCCACTGTCTTCTCCCTTTCCTTAACCTTCTTCATCACATCCCCCCCCCCCCATTTTATGCTATTATCTTTTCTTAAAATTATATGTAGGGTATTTATTTTTTTCATCTCGAAATTGATAAAAAGAATTTGACTCTTTAATTAATCCACTAGTAACTGAAGCCACCATGGCTAACCATCAATATTTTACCATTTCTTTATCGCCGGAAAATACTTTTTCGCCAGAAAAAATGGTGGCTAACAGTGCACATTTCCTTCTCCATTTTATATTATATCTCTTCTTGAAATTATATGTATTGTTATTCATTTTTTACATCTCCAAATTGATTGAAAGAATTTGACCTTTTAGTTACTCCACCATTAACTAAAGCCACCATGTTTAACCATCAATATTTTGTCATTTCTTTATCGCCGGAAAATATTTTTTCGCCGGAAAAATGATGGCTCATACCTGATGGTGAACATCTCCCTCTCCAATTTTTTCTTTCACTTTTTATTATCTCCTCATCATCTTTATCAGAAAATAAGTATTGATGTTAATGAAATCAATCACCAACGTTGTAATGAAGAAGATGAAGAGAGAAACAGAAGGAAGAAAAAAGAAAAGAAAAAGAAAAAGAAAAAGAGTAAAATATTAAGAGGAAAAATAAAAAGAATAATAAAAAATATATATTTTATAAAATAAAATTATAATAATTTTTTTTGATGTCTCAAGCTCTTTAAGAAAGTGCATACACTCTTTATATTAAGTGACCAAAAAAATATATAAAATTATCAGTTTAAAATTATTTAGAAGGATAATAAATCCCTGTAAAATTTAAATGTCTTGTTGATGGATTATCTCAAAAACAAATTCCTTTCTACACAAATTAGCTAAAATATCTTTATTTGCCAATCTACAGGGGTCTTTAGATGACCGATTTTTTCAAATGTCAACTGTTAGAAAATTATATAATAACACTACATTTAATGAATGTTGAAATAGAAACATAAAGTACAATTTGTAAGCATTGAAAAGCTCTCTCACCTCTTGACTAATCAAACTATTATAAATATACGGTGAATATTTATTATACAGTTTTTAAAATAAATTTAATATTAAACAAAAAAATTATAAATAGCTTAAGTAGATAAGTTGGAAGTAGGTTTATGAAAAATCTTACAACAGTTACTTTTTCAAATTTGTAATTAAGCAGATAGCTTGCAATCAACTTCTTAAAAGCCTTACAACTGCTATTTAATTATTTTTTTTTTCTATAACTAAAAAATTAATTTATTTTATTTATTCTCTTTCTCCTTTCAATTATTTTAGCTATATCTCTTATCATCTTAATATTTTATTATTATTTTATAATAGAAATAAATATATCTCTTTTTTTTTTTAAAAAAAAGAAGCATTACTTTAACTGAAAAGCTTATAATAATTTTAAAATATCGACTATTTACCAAAGCTTATCTTATTAGCCATTTGGATGTACTATTTATGTACGAATAAGCAATGACGCGTATTTTCACAAAATGTCAAATATTTTGCATTAAATAATATTGTCCCCCTGCAACTTTTTTTTTTCTTCATCCATTTCTTGTTTGACAATCCCATTTGTCTTCGTCTAAAAAGAATATCAACATATCATTAGCTTTCTACGTACCCCAATTGTCAACTATGGAATTACCATAAAGTCTACATGTCCGTTTGGGTATAATTTAAAATTAAATTAATTTAAACTTAAAATTTTATTTAGACTTTTAATTAGAATTTTATAAGCTTATATGATATAATATTGTACTATAAATTTTTATATATATATATTTTCATATATAAATATTATTTGTGTCGAGAATCTATCGAAAATATCCTCTCTACCTGCGTTGAGTAGGGATAAGGTTGTATATACATTATATATCCTTCACATTTCACATATATGAATTTACACTATATATTGTTATTATATACAATTTAGATTTTTTGAAGTTGTATTTTTTCTTATAAATATATTGAAGATCTTATAATTTGTGAGAATTATAAAAAAAAATTCAAACTCTTATACAATTTTACCAACTGAGCAAATCATTGTTCATAAATAAAATGATAATATCCTAAGGCGCCACTAATAAATCACATATCTCTATATATTTTTATAGATAAATAATGACATGCTATCACACATTTTTAAATACGCATAATTTTATAAGATTCCACAGTCTAGACAGTCCAATCAACAAATGAATTTTCAATATAATTTTCACATGTTACGTAAAATCTTTTCCCATCTAGCATAGATATTTTTTTTACAAAATTTAAAATTATTACTCTTGTTTGCAAAATATAAACTTATGAGTCAAATTTTATTTTATTTTTTAAAATTGAAATCTTAAATTAAAATTTAAAATCATACCTCTTGAATTATTTGAAATTGAAATTAAACATATCTCATAAACAAACACTAATTTGAAAATAAAATTTCAATTTGAATCCCAAATTCGACGAGTGATCTAGCAGAGAAGTGTAACATACTCCCACATTTTATTTTACTAGGCCATTATATATATGTGTGTGTGTGTGTATATATATATTTACTTGTCCTTTTAGATAAATTCAAAGAAATAATATATATTTTCCCAATATTACCTTTATTATTAAATAATGATATGAGGTAATACAAATAAAATTCAGATTCCAAAGCATAATTAGTAAGTATAATTTTGTACAATAATTCCCTAATAAAAACATCTTTCATTTCATTTTACTTTTCCATTTAAATAAACTAAAAGAAGTTTATTATTTTTATTTAACACTACTCTTAGCATTAAATAACTATATAAAATGATAGTGATTAAATTTTAAATTTTAATAAATACTTTATTAAAAGATTTGTCAAATCAAATGGATCAAGTAAAATGAAATGAAAAAAATATTAATTTATCATTTTTTAAGTACCATTCTTATCATTAAATAACAAACATAAAATATTATTAATTAAATTTAAAATTTAAAATATACTAATAATTTTAATTTAATAAAATAAATTCCTTTACATATTTTAAAAAGATAGTCCTAAATCAATATGAATTAAATAAAATAAAATAAATTAAAAAGAGTATTTTGTAAGAAAACAATATCAAATCAACGTTAAATAAAATAATATAAAAGGAGTAATTTTTTAAAAAAGACATCAAATCAACGAAAGGCAAATAAAATGAAACGGAAGTGCAATAATTCCGAGCCAGTTGACTCTAATGTTTAGTCCTTAAATAATTGAGCCTCAACATCATTTATTATCTCTTTTATCTTCTAATTTGTAGATTTTATAATCCTGAATTGATTATAAGATAAGTCTAGCGTTGAACTTCGCAACTAACAAATTTATAAGATATATTTTATAACCTCTGCATCTTTATCTCTCTTTCCCCAATTTAGAAGTGATGTGTATATGTTTAATAAGCTTTTTTTCACACTAAAAAAATAGTATAATTTAGTATTACTTACCCCTTCATTTTAAGTCATTAAATAAAAATATAAATTAAATATAATTAACTATTATTTTCTTATATTTTAATTATATATATAATTTTTACATCATCTCTACGTATGCGTTTAATTCAAATCAAAATCATGCAAGAAAAAAAAAGGAAATTATTATAATTTTCTTATGGGTACATATTAGTAGGGGTAGAAATGAGAAAGAGCACGGGGAATTATTTCTTTTGATTTTTCTATGATAGAAGCTTTTACCTTTTCCCCCCAAGGAGCATGAGTCCAACTTTCTGTCTTTAAGACTTTTCTTCAATCTGGCAGCCGCCAAGTTTTCTTTCTGCACCTCCTCACTTCTTTTTCCTCTTTATCTTCACATTTGCACCATATTGTCTTTTATTTTTCTTTTTGTCATTTATGCGTAAGAAACCTTCATAGTTCCTTGACTTTTACAGACAGATTCACTAAAATTGCCCTTCTTGTAATATTTCCCAGTTTACGGGATCTTTTTTGGGGACCAAATATGTTTTGTCAAATCTACCTGGTGACTAGTGATTAGAATGATCTTTCCCCGTTTTCTCTGCTTCCCATAATTCTCTCTCCATGAGAGCTAGCTGTGCTTCTTTCTTAGAATGAACCAACATCTAAAATTTCTTCTTTTTTACCTGTTAGTAACCATATTTTCTGGTAGTCAATCAGTTGCGGAAACTGATTTTGTCTTCAATGGCTTTAAACAATCAGATGTGTCAATTTTCGGGAATGCTACAATTGAATCTCGGATACTTACTCTTTCAAATGACTCAACTTTCTCAATTGGTAGAGCTCTATACCCTTCAAAGATTTCCACAAAAGCACCCAATTCATCCCAAGTTCTCCCCTTTTCTACATCTTTCATTTTTGCAATGGCTCCGTACAGAGACAGGCTACCAGGGCATGGCATAGTTTTCTTGTTTGTGCCACACACAGGTATTAATGGTACTACTTCTGCACAGAATTTAGGTTTCTTGAATTTCACAAATAATGGGAGTCCCGATAACCATGTCTTTGGGGTTGAGTTTGATGTTTTCAAGAATCAAGAATTCAACGACATAAACGAAAACCATGTTGGAATTGATGTCAATTCTCTTGCATCAGAGTTTGCTCATGAAGCAGGGTATTGGCCTGATGAGAACAATAAGTATAACAGTGATGGTAGCCTAAATGAAGAGTCTTTCGAGACTTTAAAGTTGAATAATGGAAGAAATTACCAAGTTTGGATCGACTATGCAGATTTCAACATTAATGTAACTATGGCACCAGTTGGCATGAAAAGACCTAAGCAACCTTTGTTGGATTTTCCTCTAAATCTTTCCCAGGTTTTTGAGGAAGAGATGTATGTGGGGTTCACTGCATCCACTGGAGATCTTGCTCAGAGTCACAAGATTTTAGCTTGGAGTTTTAGTAACTCGAACTTTTCGATAAGTGATGCTTTGATCACACATGGGCTGCCATCATTTGAGCTTCCTAAAGATCCAGTTTATCGATCGAAGGGATTCATTGCAGGTATGACAGTGTCACTCTTGTTTCTTGTTGTAGTCGCTGCTGTAGCTTCACTGTTTCTGATTAAGAGAAATAGGAGAATGAAAAGGGAAAGAGAGGATATGGAAGATTGGGAATTGGAATATTGGCCACATAGGATTACTTATGAAGAAATTGATGCTGCAACAAAGGGTTTTGCTGATGAAAATGTGATTGGAATTGGAGGTAATGGGAAGGTTTATAAAGGGGTTTTGCCTGGGGGTTCGGAGGTTGCAGTAAAGCGTATTTCTCATCAAAACAGTGAAGGGGCAAGGCAATTCTTGGCTGAGATTTCAAGTCTTGGTAGGCTAAAGCAGAGAAACTTGGTTCCATTAAGAGGCTGGTGCAAGAAAGACAGAGGCAGCCTGATTTTGGTTTATGATTATATGGAAAATGGGAGCTTGGATAAAAGGCTGTTTGAATCTGATGAGAGAAACATGTTGAGTTTTGAAGACAGAATTAGGATTTTGAAAGATGTGGCATCAGGGGTTCTGTACTTGCACGAGGGATGGGAGGCAAAAGTCTTGCATAGGGACATTAAGGCTAGCAATGTTTTACTTGACAAAGACATGAATGCAAGGCTAGGTGATTTTGGTCTAGCCAGAATGCATGATCATGGTCAAGTGGCTAACACTACTCGAGTCGTAGGCACGGTGGGATACTTGGCGCCAGAGTTTGTCAGGACTGGTCGTGCCTCCACGCAAACTGATGTGTTTGGATATGGAGTTCTAATTTTGGAGGTGATGTGTGGAAGGAGACCTATAGAGGAGGAAGGCAAGCCACCTTTAGTGGATTGGCTGTGGGAACTAATGAGACGAGGCGAATTGATTAGCGCCTTAGATAGTCGATTAAGGACTAATCAAGATTTTAATGAAGAGGATGCCTTAAGGGTGTTGCAATTAGGCATGATATGCACAAGCGTAGACGCCAAAGCTAGGCCAAGCATGAGACAAGTGGTGAAATTCTTTGACAGGAATAGTGATGTAGATGAATATGAAGCTGAGGATATGGATGTTTACCTTCTGGAGAGTTTGAGATCTAATACCATGTTGTCCAATTTTTCCTTGAGTTTAAGCCATGGTTCACACCCAACATTTGAAGAAATTAGAGAAGGTTTATCATCTTCTATGTCTATTTCTTGGACAAATTCTCTGGTGGATGGTAGGTAAATTTTACATCTCTGCAGACTGCAGGAATGTTTGGTTCTTGTTCATCACACTGCCTCAACTTTTGTTACCTTCATCTCCTATACTACCAGGGCCTAGCATTGGATGAAATGGCAATGCTGCTTCATAAACATTTTTATAGGTTAGCTAAGGAAAATTTGCTGGTTTTGAGAATACATGTATTCATTTCTTTTTTATATCTTGATATTAGTTGTAGTGGAAGAGTTTTTCTTTTTCTCTTCTTTTTTTGGTTTCCACTAGAGAATTTGTTCCTTATCTTTTTATTTTACACAAGATATGTTGATGATGTGTGAGTGTGTGTGTATATATATGAAGCCCATAATGTGATGTTTATACTTTAAAACTAACTCCATTCATTTCATTGTTATGTCACCCTAACTATTGGATTATTTGTGAGAGTTTGATGATATGAATAAAAGACGTTGAATTTTACTAAACTAATGCTGTAAATGTACTTTATTTTCTCCACTAAAGAACATCGAGCACCAGTGGTCTAGTGGTAGAATAGTACCCTGCCACGGTACAGACCCGGGTTCGATTCCCGGCTGGTGCACTGCTTTTTTTTTCGTGGCCAATTTCCATTTATTTTCTTTGCACTTTTTGACTAAATGGGCTTGGATTATAAAAGCCCACTTTTGCTAGAATGCATACCAATCCAAATTTTTTTCATTCGTGGATCGATTCTTATATGTTGTTGATTAGTTCTCTACTATTGTCACGCCCCGCCCTGGGGGTATGACTGACACTTGGTGCCCTGGTAGGACCTGGACTGCTAACTGGTGGCCCTAGGCACATCTGGTGCTTTGGCTGACTCTGGCTCTATTCCAAGAAACTAACCGGCTATATAACGGCTGTAAACACAACCCTCAGCCAACTGACATATAGCCACCTGTACCTGTAATAACAGCTAACCAGAACACACTCATAACAAGGGACCTATGCGGGCCGACAAGGCCACCATGCTGTCTAGTCATCTGTAATATCAACACAAGACTACTGTAAGACTACGTGACCGGCAAGGTCACCACTACTGTCAAACTAAGGCCTCACACGGCCAACATGAACTGAAATAATAAACAGCTACAGCAAACTGCACGGCCTCACACGACCGGCTCAACTGACCACAGGGAAATATATACGGACTGCAAGCCTCTAGGAATAACAATAAGAATGATCGGGACAGGGCCCCGACCTACCCATACTGTACAAAAAGGAAAAGAGCTACACCTCTGGAATTCAGACTCCGGATGATAGGAGCTGGATACTCAATAGCTGGCCGGAATCACGAGGGATCGCCTCCTCATCTATGAGTACCTGCAGGCAAGTAATGCAGCGCCCCACCGGGCGTCAGTACCACAGGTACTGAACATGTAAAGCAACTGAAATACACAATTGAAATGAATAACAACAGTAACATGACACAGAAGCAGGAAGTAGCTGAGTCTATCTAGCTGAGAATAACTGGGGAGAGTTTAATTATTCTATATCTAAACTGAGCGTACCTAATGTCGTGCCGTCCTACTGTCTATTAGTATCTAATAGCACATATAGGTATACATATAAATACACACAATACCTGACCGACCCCCATAAGCCGGAAGGTGCCAACCAACACACAATCTATTTACCCCTACCCGGGTCTAAACCAACCAAAAATAAGTCATTCCACTCATCTGATAACTGTGAGCTCCTCCTACCGGTCCCCTTAGGTACGTAGCTCATGCCTTGGCCTCTGACAATAAACTGTGTCTGAGTCCGAAGACTCCTGCCTCTGGGCGCAAGTGCACACGGGGTATGTAATTAAAACAGCCCCTGGGTGCAAGCACACAACAGGGTAATTTTATAAAAATCTGTATCTGAAATTGCCCCCGACACAAACGCACGCAGAGTAATCTGCCCCTGTAAACAGGGTAATCTGGCTCTGCGCAGAGTAAACTGAACTACCCCTGCAAGCAGGGTGGTCTGGATCGTATTATCATGGTGGTCGGCCATCACCGTCCTCTAGGTGGACGGCATCGCCCAGCTGGTGGCGGTATCTGAATCTGGTATCGACAAAGCTATAACCCAGGGGCGGTGGGGATGCTAAAGGGACACCCACATGCCATAGCAAGTCTCAACAAACAAATAGCACATATAAATAGCAAGCATGAATAACTGAAAAGACTATCTGAAATCTAACTTCTTATTCTGATCTGTCTCGACACTGAACTGATTCTTACTAATTATACTGATTCTGTAATCTCTGTTTAACTGTACGGCTAATCTGTAGCCATGATACCATCTATCTGAATGGCTAATCTGTAGCCATAACTGTCTGTCTATCTGATCTTTCTTTACTGACTTTTATTATGAAAAAATCTGCTTCTTTTATTCTACTACATGCTTGCTAATCACGTAATAGGCTATACTGAATCTGAAATACTAACCTGCCCTCGGGCGCATGCTCTTCTAACTTTCAGACTGAATACGATATAACAACGCAAACTAGGTTTACTGAACTTTGCACAATACTTAACATTCAACTCCGGGAATTCTACTACGGAGTTTATTGTACTATACAAGGCTAAAGCTACTAACTTGCCGAAGGAACTAGCTTTACATACCTTAACCTCGAGTTATCCGACTGTCGGACGAGGCTCGGTCAGTACTCCAGCTATTTCTCGCAACTGCATTCATAAACACGTCAATTAGTACTAAATATAACCTTATTCTGAAGAACAACATCACTTTCGATAAAATTATAGCCTAAACTTAGGCTTATCGAAAGACGGTCGAAAACTTGCTATTTTTCAGAAGTCCAGAAGGGAGAAGTATTCACTTCACAGCTAGGAGCACATAGACACTAGTTTGGAGCAATTCCACTTACCTTAGCCCGGTAGCACGACGATTCGTCGGCCGTATTTCGCGAAACAAAATCCGTAGGAATGCTCCCTGCTGCTAAATACATCGGTACCTAAGGTTAATTCGAGTTTGGACCGCGTTTGATGGCATAATCGGAAGGAAATACCTCAAAACCTCACGCTCTCCTCTGTTTCTCGCGACTTTTCTGGAAATTATATGAAGTTAATGAAATAAACCGAAGTTGGAGGTGTTATATAATTGGGACTTATAAGTCGCATTTAGGAAATGCAATTTATAAGTCGCATTTTTCCTTGCAACGCGCCGACTTGGCGCTTGTCCGATCTTTTCCCAGGCCTTTTTCTAGCATGTATGGTTTTCAAATACTCTTAACCAACACGTGAATAGGCCATCTATATGCTGGGAATTTACGGGGTGTAACAACTATGCTCAATTTGGCTCAATAAGGTTGACCCGTTCAAAAAAGAAAAATGAAAATAGATAAACTTGTGTTATGTGATAAGCCGTTCTATTTTGAGTAAGGTGTCGCGATATTTATTATTATTATTATTATTATTTTTTGGGTAATAAATGTGAAATATTACCATAAACATCAAAACAGTACCACAATACACCTAAAAAAGCACCCAAGACTACATCCTTCTAGCAGTTGTAGTCATATGGGCCTTCAACAATCCTAGCTACATTCCTTTACCTAACTACAATCCTTTACCTAGCTACATAGCTTCCGAAACAAACATCTTTGAGCCTTTTTTGTTTACTGCAAAACAATTAACCTATCCTTTACCTCTTTCTATATTTGAGTAACAACAAAATTTATATTCACAGATGCTCCTCTAAATATCCTCCAGTTCCTTGCTTGCCATGTATGATAGATCATTGTTTCCCAAGCAGCGGCTATCACTTCTTTCTTCATTTGCCTCCATTTCCTTCTATTAAGCCAATGCAAATATTGAGTAGTATCTCTTCCTCCCAGCTGTACTCCAATCCAATTTCCTAACTCATTTTGAACTTTCTTGATCCACACATTCAACAAATAGGTGTTTCTGTGTTTCAACCACTCCTGCATCACATAAGCAACACATTTCATCCTCCACATTTATATTCAGTCTCTTTAGCATGTCCTTTGTAAGCAACCTTCCTTGATTAGCAAGCCATACAATGAATCTGTGTTTTGGTTGTAATACCCTTGTCCATATTAGTTTATCCTCATCTAGTCGTAGCAACCCAATCAGTGAATCATTATAACTACACGTTATGGAGTATTCTCCATTGGCAGTAAGCTGCCGGAACCAATGCATCATGCTTCCCTTTAGTGCATTCAATTTCCTTCAATAGCAACTACTATCTACAGGTGAAGTATGATCCTAAATACTACCTTGTTGCTATTATTATTATTATTATTATTATTATTGTTGCTGCTGCTGCCGCCTTTTCTCTTCTCATTTAATGACTCTATGTTGGTCCATCCGTTCTCTAATTTTCCTCTAAAATTGTAACTTTCAAATCAAAACAAGTGTGCACAATTGGCATAAACTATTCACAAAAGTAGCACTAGATCGGGCCAAGAAGGAAGTGTTTGATCTCATATCATAATTTTTTGTTTCATCGTCATGCTTTATTTCTCGAGAGTCAAATAATATAAATTTTAATTAGTATTTTAAAATATATTTTATGTCATCAAGTTAACATGAAAAAAATTACAATATATAACATTTATCGTATAAATTTTTGATATATAAATTTTAAATATAAGATATTAAATTGATCTAATTCAGTTTACCATAAAAATTTAACCAAATTAGACTTTCAAAAGAAAACATGATGATTAATTTGGTGGGAAGGAATTATATATGAATATGTTTATAATTAAGTAATCTACCTAGGAAGTATGACCTCGAGTTCAGAGAAAGTTCTGTGTTGATATCATATGATTTGTCTCCTACATTATTTTTTTATTTTTTTTATTTTTATAATCATGGTGTCCCGTCAGTTTGCGCGTACCTCAACTAATTTTACGGGATATCTATCACCTATCACCTAATGTATTTTGTCTTTGTTGAGGTAAAGAAGGCGTGAAGATTAGAACTCACAATCTCAGAAAAAAATTTGAAACACCTAATTAATTGAGCTACACTATTGTTTATAAAAAATATATAAATAAAGGTGTCGTTGAGTTTTGAAATCCTGACTTTTTAGGTGAAAGTTAAAGCATCTAACCAAATCAGCTATTTGGATTAACAATTGGATTTCACAAGAGGTGCTCTCTTTGTTGGCTTAATTGCTAGAGCTTTGATATTAATTTAAATCCAACTGATGTTATTAAATTCAAAATGTCAAAAACAAAGTTTCATCGAGCTATCTAATGTATAATAACATGTGTAATAACAATGCTCTAGGATATGTCAAATAAAAAGCAACATATTAAGATAAATAAGAAGAACTAAAAGTAAATGAGCTTAACCTTTTCATTGAGATTGTTAGACCGTCATACTAATAACGAAATCCGGCTTTAATATCATTTTTGTTATGTCAAATACCCCGACACATATTGTTCACTATAATTTATAAAGCCCATTATTTTATTTTTTGAAATACTTTGAATTTATCTTCAATTCAAACTCATCTAATTAATCAGTTCTTTAAAATATCTATCAGATTATGAATAGATTTTAATTAATTAAGCTCTTCCATACTCATTATAGCTAATTATTTCAACTTTCTTTTAGCGACTTTAACTAAATGGGACACATCCATTTTCAGCATTACCTTCAAATATGGCTTAAAATTAATTGCTTAGAAGCTGTTTGAAAGGTTGATAGAAATATTATATGTAGTTTCAACGGAGTGTTGCGGGGATAGCTCAGTTGGGAGAGCGTCAGACTGAAGATCTGAAGGTCACGTGTTCGATCCACGTTCACCGCAATTCAGGCCTTTTTGATCTACAAACCTACAGGTTTTAACTGGAATATTTGTTGCCATTAGAATTACTACTAAGAGGAATATTTTTTGCCATTAGAATTACCACTAAAAGAAAGAGATGTAGTATTTTGATCTGCAAACTTACACATTTTAACCGGAATACTTTTTACCACTAGAGTTACACTAATAAGAAAGAAATATAGTTTTGGTAGCTTATCCCTTCATTTTGAAAACACCTAACTAATTGAGCTACACTGTTTCTTTATAAAGAATATATAAATAAAGGTGTCGCTGAATTTTGAAATCCTAACCTTTTAAGTGAAAGTTAAAGCATCTAACCTACCAAATGAGTTGCTCAGCTATTTGGATTAACAATTGGATTACACAAGAGGTGCTCTCTTTGTTGGCTTAATTGCTAGAGCTTTGAAACTAATTTAAATCCAAATGATGTTATTAAATTCAAAATGTCAAAAACAAAGTTTCATAGAGTTGCATAATAACATGTGTTATAACTGTTGACACCCAATTTTGACCTACCTGCGCCTTAATATGCTGCTTATATATGTAAATATTTATTTGTTTATTTTATGCAAATACTCGACTTACTTTCGTATTTATAAAATAATTTATTATCATAATATTACGAAAATAATTTCAAGTTATATATATGACCTATATTAATTTTAAGTTTTGATATTAAATAATTACGACGTATGTATGCGACCTTATTTTAAAATATATCCTTTACTTAATAAATTATTTACGTAGTTTTGCTAATTTTATAAATTTATTTGAATAATAAAATTACTTGAATTTATAAATTATTTACGTTAATAATATGACTTTTATAATATTTGATGACTTGACTTTATATTTTAGTCATTAATTTATTCGTAAAATATAATAATTTAATTATATAATATTTACATAAGTATATTTAAATTTAAAATTTATTTATTAATAATAATATTTATATGTTTTCTTATAATTTAAACTACTTTATTATCTATTTTATTTAAAAGTATAGTATAGTTATTAATTTAATAGCAGCAAAATTCATTTTTTCTTCAATTTATTTAAATTATAGCCATTTTTTCTATTCAATTCATTCAATTTATTTCAATTCTGGCCACTTTCTATTCAATTTATGTCAATTATAGCCATTTCTGATCAATTATGGCTACAATTTAAATTCAATTCTAGCCTAAATTAAATCCTAATTCATTGGTCCAAATCCGCGACCCGTTTGACCCGTAAACCGACCCATCTAGCCTAAACTAATACTAACCGTTTATTTCATTTGATCCTACGGTCCATATTAACTTCCAACACATTTCCTTATTTATCAACCTAACCCCCAAAACCCTAAATCATTTTCATTCTTTCTCCTCTTCCCCTCTACCTAGCCGCCGCCCATCCCCTCTCTTCATCCTTCTCCTCCTCTCTCGGCCACCACGCTCCCACCATCTCCGGCCACCAGTGAAACCCGACTGCCGCCAGCACCGCATTAACGCCAGAAAAACAACTCCAACGCCGCCTCTCTCCCTTCTTCTCCATTTTTCTTCTTTTGTCGCCACCACCGTCTCCCCTCTCCCACAACTCCGCCTCCATTTTTTCCGGCGAGTACCAACAACCACCGACCAGATCTCCGAAAACACCGCCAGGCTCAATTTCTCTTTGAGTTTGCTCCAACTCGTGTTTCCTGCTCATTGAAATCTCGTATCTGTGGCTGTTCATTTGTACATGTTTTTCTGCATGATTGTTGTTCGTGGGTATAATTATATTGTCAAGAAAAAAAATCAACAGATGCCCATTTCTCTATGTTATTACATTGTGTGAAATCTTTAACCGTGAGTTCATAGTTTGTTTTTAATAATTTTCTGAAATAAGATTAGTAGTTTCTTAGATGTTGGTTGAAGTTTGACAAGTACTGCTCTTCTGTGCTCATATATTTTTTCGTGTAAGAGGCTTTTAAGCTTTGTAGAACTTTTGCCAAATGATTACTTGTGGGCCTATTTAAAATAAAGCTGGTCTAAGATCAAATATTTGATAGAAACTTGCATTCCGACAAAATGCTACATATTTCCATGTTTGATTCCTTAGAAATAAGTCAAGATAAATTTGGATGATTTGTATCCTTTATTTTTAGCTGATCATTCATTTTGATTTGTTAAAGCATGTACGGTAATCTGCATCGATTCACGAATCTGAGTCATATGCGTTTAATATGGCATGGTAATTTATTCTTTAATTTTTGTGCAGCACAATATGAATTTAATAGTCATAAAATGAATGGAAAATTTTCTGAATAACTTTGACAGCCTTATATGATATTTCTTTCCTTTCTGACTTTAATTTATAACAAGCCTCATATGCTATTAGATATGATTTATGACAACTTTCAAATTATTCTATTATCAATACATAATGTTTAATCCTCTCATATACTCTAAATCATGACAATGTTACTACTTATTTAATTATGGTGATTTTAGATTTTATTTGGTACAATCTGATGATAATTTTGTATTTGATTAATTAGGGTAGTTTCATATTCTTATTTTTTTTATCCTATGACAGCCTTAAATAATTTCGTTTGGTGACTCTTTAACCAATTCCTAATATTCTTCTTCCCATACTTATGCTTAGTGAATATATTTATTTTTTGTAAGCTTTGATTATGCGGCAGTTCCTTGCTTTAGTGTTTATGGAAAATATAAACTATTAAAATATGACTATCTATCTAAGGAAAACCTACGTTGACTAATTATTCTCCTCCCTTAGTTGATTTAATGTATAAACAATTATGGTAGGGTCTAATTTGATTTTTTTTAAACTAGGAAGATCTTTGCTCTTGATTTGATTTGATTTATTTAATTAAGGAAATTTTTTTTAAATAGTAAATATTCTATATGATTTTCATCTTTGTCAATTAAGGAAAAAATTTCTAATTACCTTTTTTGATTATTTCTCCCTTTCCTTAACCCTTTAGTCTTTAACTATAAAAGCAATCTTTTGCCCTCTTTTATTGTCATTAGAACATTGGTATTTTTACTAGCAATAATAAAATGAAGGCTTCTCTTTAGCAATACTTTAAGATAAGGACCTAGTTTCAAGAATTCCCTTTTAAGTTTCCTTCAAACCGGTTAGTATATTATTTATATTATACTCTAGCAATGATATGCTTTAAATATGCTACATGTATATTGTTATAGTATTTTTGGTCTTGAATTTATGATGTGATACAAGTTCAAATATGATTTGCTTTTAGGTCTAGGGTGTCGATATATGTTTGTCGTTTTTGTTTTATTACGTAACAGGTCTTCTTTCAAAGGCAAGTATCGAAGAGTCGCCTTGAGATGGGATTAAAAATTGTCGGGATCGGCCATTTAGATTAGTTTTAAACCATTGTGCTTTATTTAGTTATTTATTTTTGTTTCATTTATTTTCTCAACTGTAACTCTGTAATAAACACGATAATAGTGAATTGGGTCTTATGGGGGGCTGGGTTTTTCACTGTTCTCCCTCTAATTGCCAAACTCACATAGAAAGCATGCCCATAGGACTAAATACCTACATCATTATAAACCATGCCTATGATGCTATAATGAATTAATTATTAACAAATCTGCCTATACGAATCAATTTCAGTATATGCTGGTCTGTTTAAAATAGTTTAATGAATGATTTTATTTATTACCTGTAAGCAGATTTTAGGCCTGAATATTAAACTAGATATCATGCTCATAGGATTATCAAACTGGAATTGAATAGCATGTGCAAACAGATCAAGGTCTATATTGGAATAATTGTTTCAAATTAAAATCTGTTCACTTTGCAGATCTATGCATATTTGTCAAAATAAAGGAGTCGTTAGATAAAATGTCTATGGGAACAATTTTCCAAAGTGATTAATACGTTTGCTTTTCTCACCGAGACTACGTTCATATTTTACCTGCTTTAACAATATTCTTTATTTAAATCTAAATTTTGTAAACATCATGCACATAGTCGTTTTCATCTGTCCATTAAATAAATATTTGATCATACTTTTCAGCATGGGAAACTTAATCATTTGGTTAATAATATAAGCTGATCCGAATGATTTCTGTACTCGAAGATTTAAGTTGGGACTTATTTGATATGTTTTCTTTACACTTTAATCTATGTCTTCTGCATATTAGAAGACACAAGAATTAATTAATAGGATCATCTGAAAGTACTCATGTTCTAGCTGCATATCCCCCTGATCTTAATTTATATTAATTTCATCTGTGTCGGATTTCCTAATAGCATCATTCATCATATAGGAACTTCGTTTATTGGGGTACTTTATTCATGCTTGAATTATAGAAACCATGCATTAAGTTCATCCATAGTCTTGATGTTAAAGAATGTGTTTAGAAAATCTTACACCTGTTGTATCTTGGACACGCCTACACATGCCCAAGATATTTAATTTACTATATCACATATGTTGTTACATTTGATACTTAAATTCAATTGCCTCTTTGCTTTAGAAATCATATCTAGAATCTGGCCATATTTTTCACAATTATATTTCTTTATAATTTGCTGTAATAGAGGACTATCTGAAACCTATACTTGCTACTTGTCTTAATTCATTTGTTTGCACCTAATCATCTTTTTAACAGCCTTAGGAATTTAGACTCAAAAACCCAAGTAGATGTCCAATGCCTCTTGGACCTTAAGATTGGTACGGGTAGGCAAATAATAGGACGTTAGTTTCATCACCTAGTGCGTTTTAAGTTAATTAATCAACTAGGTGGGTAGTCGGGAAATGATATTTGTGCTCGCTGAATAATACGAGCAATTCAAAAGATTGCGAAGTATTATTTAAGTTGCACAAGTGATCCCATTAGGTCAAACTTTTCTAACGTAGAACTACGTTTGGCCTGATTCCCTTAAGGGATACGTAGGCGCCTACCGAGGCTCGGCCCCATAATTAAAAAAGAGTTTTTTTTTTTTTTTTAAATAAATGATTGATTGCCAAAGCTTTTGTATTTTATTTAAGAACTTAGAATATTATAAATGTGTTTTAATTTTCATTCCGTTCAAAATTCCTGCTTGTTCGTCCAAACTTTATCTTTGGTTTCATCAGTTAGTCTAAACAATATAAAATCAGTTCATTTGATAACTTAGATAAATTCCCCATTTAATGAATACGGCTGGGAACCACCTTTGTGGACCTCGAAAGGTGCCTAACACCTTCCTTTCGAGGTAATTAAAGCCCTTACCCGGACTCTGGTGACCTAGGAAATAAACTAGCTTTGAACGGTGCCCTAACGCACCTTAATTCGTTAGGTGGCGACTCTTCTAATTCCACCCTTAAGAGTCCTCGATGTTGGGTCCCGCTTTTCCGCGAGGAAAAAATGGGGCGCGACAGAATGGCGACTCTGCTGGGGATTTTAGGCTTTTTACCATTACATATTCATCTAAATGGGGTTTAGTTAAGTTTTGATTTGCTAAATGTTCGATTTATTTTCTTATTTTTGACTTTTACCGTGAAGTTACTAACCGTTTTCTTTGTTTTCTTATTATTTTCATATGTAATTTTTTAATTCATAAATTGTTGTAACTTTCTTCTATTTTATCGGCATACCGCTCATATTTCCCCACTTGGGAATTTCACACTTTCACACACAATGACGGTTGCGTGGTTTCACGGCCGTTCACCAGTTTAAAACACCTCGAGGATTGTTTGTGATTTGGTCGATCAGCGGTGCGTCGACGGTCATAAACTTCCTCACTCTCGAGTTGTCCGCTCGAGGGAACCGTGTCATACCCACTCATTCTCCTAGAACTTGACCATGTACGCCTTTAGTAAGGCATGTACATATCTTTAAACTTAGAAAAATCGCGACGTCCATGGTACGTCAAGATTAAATAGAAAAACTTGCCCTAAGTCCAAAGAGATTTACAATCTCAAAAAGGACATCATTATATCTTTTGTATTTTTTTATTTGGGAAATCAATATGTCTATAATGTTGACTATTTGCTCCTTAGGTTGAAACTAACCTTTTATTATGCGGGTTGATCCATGTCTTAAACAATGAAGTGACCAAAAATGGAAGGGCATTTCCATTTAGATTATAAATTTAAATTTTTGTAATCTTCATTTTCTCATAATATCTTGTTATGTAAATGAAAACTTATTTATTCATTTGTATGAATTTGGAATACTAGTGGAGCAAATAGAATGATACGTTATGACATATCTGATTTCCAAAAATACGTTAGGCCTACCTCTGGCACAAAAGAGGTCCCCAAATTAGGAAAACGTATAAACGTGTTTATTTTTTTACCATGTGAAATGTATTTAATGTTTTTATTTCATCGACTACATGTCATGCTGTTTATTATTTATCTTGGTTCTCTTCCTAAAATCATGCTTCTATTAAGCCTCGCGTCACTTTCATAAGTTTTCCTCCGGCATCCTATCATGCCTCATATCCTCGAAACAATCTTAGTCATGCCTATTCGCTTCCTCAAAAATCATATACAATATTCTGATAACGCTATAGCAGCTCCTTCAAATCAAGCTATACCGCAAAGATCGCCCGTCATATTTCATCATTTACCTCCTGCAGTTACATCTAACATGTCTTACGCTTCAAAAGATCATACCATAAGCCCCTTTATATCGAAACTGTTTCGGTCACCCATCACTTTGGAGATGCGAACTACGTCTGACCTGATTCCTTTTAGATATGTAGGCAGCTCATTTTGGGTTCGGTCTCAATCAAATAAATTTTCTTTCTCCTCATATCCCAATCAAATTGCCTCCTCCACCTACACTCCAAAGACTTTTTGTTTCAAAATCCTCTGATTCAACAATCTCGCAAGCCCGTGAGACCCCGAGCAAGTTCATCTGAGCAGTCTACTCCTTTGGGTGAATCTATAATCCAATTAAAAGACTTAGTTCAAGCATTGATTGATGCCAAAGTGATCCACCCGAGTTAAACTCGATGCCCAAAATTATCCTCAACTTTATCTATTCTTTATTCGAAAACCTTTCATTTCTTGCAAATCCGAACTACGTCTGACCTGATTCCTTTTGGATACATAGGCAGCCCATTTTGGGTTCGGTCTCAATCAAATAAATTTTTTTCTCCTCATATCCAACCAAATTGCCTCCTCCACCTACACTCCAAAGGCAACCAATTTCTCAAAATCGTCCGAGCCCGTGAGACTCCGAACAAGTTCACCTGAGCGGTATACTCCTTTGGGTGAATCTATAATCCAATTGGAAGACATGATTCAAGCGCTAATTGATGTCAAGGTGATCCACTCGAGCTAAAACTTGATGCCCAAAATTATCCTCAACTTTATCTATTCGTTATTCTAAAACCCTTCGTTTTTGATATTCTGAACTACGTCGGACCTGATTCCTGTTTAAGAGGGATACGTAGCCGCCCTTATGGGGTTCGGTCTATATCTCAATAAAATTTCCTTTCTCCTTTCCTTTTCCAACTGGGGCAGAATTTTTGAGGGGACCTCAAAAATTCACAACTTTGCGTCATTTGCAACAGAAGTCTACACTGGGGCAGAATTTTTGAGAGGACCTCAAAAATTCGATAGATCGAGCGTTTCTACATAACTGGGGCAGAAATTTTGAGAAGGATCTCAAAATTTCATCAAGGCTCAGTCAAGCTAAAGGAGTTGATTTCCAAAAAGGAAGTGACATCCATTCTAATCATCAAGATCAAGAGATCGGGATAGCAACGGACAAATGAAGGCACAAATCAGCCTTTCCCCTTTTAATCTGATGATTTTTTTTTAGCACAGGATGCAACAGGTACCAAATTTGTGATCATTTCATATGAATCTTCGAAGGTATTTACTATCAACTTCAAAGCTCAACTATTTGAAATTTATTCATGAATAGGGCTAAGCATTGTCCTAGGGTTAAGCATTACCCTAAATTTTATTTTCAAGGGCTAAGCATTGTCCTAGGGTTAAGCATTACCCTAAATTTTATTCTCAAGGGCTAAGCATTGTCCTAGGGTTAAGCATTACCCTAAAATTTTCTTTTAAGGACTAATCATTGTCCTACGGGTTAAGCACTACCCTCTAATCTTAAAGGCTAAACATTGTCTCCTAAATTTTGATTTTATTAAGCGCTAATTGTTAGCTACTTCATTCTTATTGACTAATCATTTATCCAAGTTTTTGAAGCTTGCAGGCTACTGTTGCGTTCTTCTCATGTTATTTGATTGAATGACTATCATGTCATTTCAAGCTCTCATGCTCTTATGCTACTTTTAACATATTATCATCGTGCTACTCTCAGTCTTGTGATTTTAGATGAGTCAAGCTTTACCCCCCCAAGCTTTTAAGGGCTAAGCATAGTTCTAATATTTCAAGTTGTTTGGGTAAAGCACTACCTGCCAAAATTGTCTGAGCCACGATTCGGTCCGTTTTCCACTTTTGAGCCTATATTTGCATTTTAAGCCCGTGATATACATCTGGTATGTGTTTGAGCCCGTGATATTTTGTATACATCTGAGCCTTTGATATATATTTATATATGCATTTGAGCTCTTGATATATATTTGCATATGCATTCTGAGCCCTTGATATACAATTGAGCCCTTGATATATATTTGCGTACGCATTTGAGCTCTTGATATATATTTGCATATGCATTTTGAGCCCGTGATATATGATTTATATACGCATCTTGAGCCCTTGATATATATTTGCATATGCATTTTGAGCCCGTGATATATGATTTATATATGCATTTGAGCCCTTAATATATATTTGCATATGCATCTTGAGCCCTTGATATATATTTGCATATGCATTTCGAGCCCATGATATATGATTTGTATATGCATTTGAGCCCGTGATATACATTCTGAGCTCTTGATATACATTCTACATATGCATTTGAGCCTGAATATATATTTTACATATGTATTTGAGCCCTGAATATACATTTTATACATACATTTGAGCCCGTGATATATATGCATTTGAGCCCTGAATATACATTTTATACATACATTTGAGCCCGTGATATACATGCATTTTAGCCCGTATATACATTGTGCATATGCGTTTGAGCCTTGATATACATCCCTATATGCATCCGAGCCCGTGGTATACATTTTATATATGCATTTGAGCCCCTGATATACATTTTATATATGCATTTGAGCCCGTGGTATACATTTTATATATGCATTTGAGCCCCTGGTATACATTTACATATGCATTTTTTTTTAATGCATTTTGAGCCCGTATTCACATATTGAGCCCGTGATATACATTATAACATGTATTTGAGTCTTTATTTGCATATTGAGCCCGTGATGCACGTGATATACGCATTTTGTCATACAATTGAGCTTGCACTTGCATTTGAGCCCGCTTATGCATTTTGAGCCCGTTATTTGCATTTGAGCCCGAATAAACTGGAGCTTTTATTTGAATTATTGAGGCCCTCGAACATTTTACTTTCTTTGAACAAGCATTTCTTCTACTCATCCGAAGGCGTCATAGTCTGAAGGCGTCATTTTCATGGCCTGCAGACATCATGTCATGGCCTAAGGAATTTTACTCTTCAGCTTATCATGCTCCTAAGGCGTCATAGTCTAAAGGCGTCATTTTTCATGGCCTGCGGACATCATTTCAAGGCCTAGGGGAATTTATTTTCTGCGTATCATGCTCCTAAGGCGTCATAGTCTAAAGGCGTCATTTTCATGGCCTGCAGACATCATGTCATGGCCTAAGGAATTTTACTCTTCAGCTTATCATGCTCCTAAGGCGTCATAGTCTAAAGGCGTCATTTTTCATGGCCTGCGGACATCATTTCAAGGCCTAGGAGAATTTATTTTCTGCGTATCATGCTCCTAAGGCGTCATAGTCTAAAGGCGTCATTTTCATGGCCTGCAGACATCATGTCATGGCCTAAGGAATTTTACTCTTCAGCTTATCATGCTCCTAAGGCGTCATAGTCTAAAGGCGTCATTTTTCATGGCCTGCGGACATCATTTCAAGGCCTAGGAGAATTTATTTTCTGCGTATCATGCTCCTAAGGCGTCATAGTCTAAAGGCGTCATTTTCATGGCCTGCAGACATCATGTCATGGCCTAAGGAATTTTACTCTTCAGCTTATCATGCTCCTAAGGCGTCATAGTCTAAAGGCGTCATTTTTCATGGCCTGCGGACATCATTTCAAGGCCTAGGAGAATTTATTTTCTGCGTATCATGCTCCTAAGGCGTCATAGTCTAAAGGCGTCATTTTTCATGGCCTGCAGACATCATTTCATGGCCTAAGGAATTTATTTTGCGTATCATGGCCCGAGACATCATGGTTTAGAGACATCATCCATTTATCTCTAAACAAACTTTCATTGTCTAAAGGGAACTTGCATCATGTTTAAATTTTCAGCATCTGTATATTTTATGAAGATATTTGATGTGCATGCTTTAATTATTCACGCGAGCTTTGAAGAAATCACGAGCTACGAACGATAACGCTTCCCTACCTTTTTTCTTTTGAACTATATTCTCACCTGTTTATTGTGAAATGCGTTCTAAATCATGTCAATTCGTGCCCCATCTTTATCCAAGCCTCGTGTTGTCAATTTTTAGGGATCTCGTTCGTCCCTAAATCTCGAACTACACACGGCCTGATTCTCGTGAAACCCGAGATATGTAGGCGACTTGAAACTGAAGTCTCGGCCGCAACATCTTCCTGACTTTATTTCCTTTTATTTGGCCCCCGGAAAATTTTTTGCTTCGGTCGGACAAAATTGGCTACAAGTCAACGTTCTTTGCTCGACAATTCATCCTTCATTCCCGAGCAAAGAAGGGGCAGCTGTTGACACCCAATTTTGACCTACCTGCGCCTTAATATGCTGCTTATATATGTAAATATTTATTTGTTTATTTTATGCAAATACTCGACTTACTTTCGTATTTATAAAATAATTTATTATCATAATATTACGAAAATAATTTCAAGTTATATATATGACCTATATTAATTTTAAGTTTTGATATTAAATAATTACGACGTATGTATGCGACCTTATTTTAAAATATATCCTTTACTTAATAAATTATTTACGTAGTTTTGCTAATTTTATAAATTTATTTGAATAATAAAATTACTTGAATTTATAAATTATTTACGTTAATAATATGACTTTTATAATATTTGATGACTTGACTTTATATTTTAGTCATTAATTTATTCGTAAAATATAATAATTTAATTATATAATATTTACATAAGTATATTTAAATTTAAAATTTATTTATTAATAATAATATTTATATGTTTTCTTATAATTTAAACTACTTTATTATCTATTTTATTTAAAAGTATAGTATAGTTATTAATTTAATAGCAGCAAAATTCATTTTTTCTTCAATTTATTTAAATTATAGCCATTTTTTCTATTCAATTCATTCAATTTATTTCAATTCTGGCCACTTTCTATTCAATTTATGTCAATTATAGCCATTTCTGATCAATTATGGCTACAATTTAAATTCAATTCTAGCCTAAATTAAATCCTAATTCATTGGTCCAAATCCGCGACCCGTTTGACCCGTAAACCGACCCATCTAGCCTAAACTAATACTAACCGTTTATTTCATTTGATCCTACGGTCCATATTAACTTCCAACACATTTCCTTATTTATCAACCTAACCCCCAAAACCCTAAATCATTTTCATTCTTTCTCCTCTTCCCCTCTACCTAGCCGCCGCCCATCCCCTCTCTTCATCCTTCTCCTCCTCTCTCGGCCACCACGCTCCCACCATCTCCGGCCACCAGTGAAACCCGACTGCCGCCAGCACCGCATTAACGCCAGAAAAACAACTCCAACGCCGCCTCTCTCCCTTCTTCTCCATTTTTCTTCTTTTGTCGCCACCACCGTCTCCCCTCTCCCACAACTCCGCCTCCATTTTTTCCGGCGAGTACCAACAACCACCGACCAGATCTCCGAAAACACCGCCAGGCTCAATTTCTCTTTGAGTTTGCTCCAACTCGTGTTTCCTGCTCATTGAAATCTCGTATCTGTGGCTGTTCATTTGTACATGTTTTTCTGCATGATTGTTGTTCGTGGGTATAATTATATTGTCAAGAAAAAAAATCAACAGATGCCCATTTCTCTATGTTATTACATTGTGTGAAATCTTTAACCGTGAGTTCATAGTTTGTTTTTAATAATTTTCTGAAATAAGATTAGTAGTTTCTTAGATGTTGGTTGAAGTTTGACAAGTACTGCTCTTCTGTGCTCATATATTTTTTCGTGTAAGAGGCTTTTAAGCTTTGTAGAACTTTTGCCAAATGATTACTTGTGGGCCTATTTAAAATAAAGCTGGTCTAAGATCAAATATTTGATAGAAACTTGCATTCCGACAAAATGCTACATATTTCCATGTTTGATTCCTTAGAAATAAGTCAAGATAAATTTGGATGATTTGTATCCTTTATTTTTAGCTGATCATTCATTTTGATTTGTTAAAGCATGTACGGTAATCTGCATCGATTCACGAATCTGAGTCATATGCGTTTAATATGGCATGGTAATTTATTCTTTAATTTTTGTGCAGCACAATATGAATTTAATAGTCATAAAATGAATGGAAAATTTTCTGAATAACTTTGACAGCCTTATATGATATTTCTTTCCTTTCTGACTTTAATTTATAACAAGCCTCATATGCTATTAGATATGATTTATGACAACTTTCAAATTATTCTATTATCAATACATAATGTTTAATCCTCTCATATACTCTAAATCATGACAATGTTACTACTTATTTAATTATGGTGATTTTAGATTTTATTTGGTACAATCTGATGATAATTTTGTATTTGATTAATTAGGGTAGTTTCATATTCTTATTTTTTTTATCCTATGACAGCCTTAAATAATTTCGTTTGGTGACTCTTTAACCAATTCCTAATATTCTTCTTCCCATACTTATGCTTAGTGAATATATTTATTTTTTGTAAGCTTTGATTATGCGGCAGTTCCTTGCTTTAGTGTTTATGGAAAATATAAACTATTAAAATATGACTATCTATCTAAGGAAAACCTACGTTGACTAATTATTCTCCTCCCTTAGTTGATTTAATGTATAAACAATTATGGTAGGGTCTAATTTGATTTTTTTTAAACTAGGAAGATCTTTGCTCTTGATTTGATTTGATTTATTTAATTAAGGAAATTTTTTTTAAATAGTAAATATTCTATATGATTTTCATCTTTGTCAATTAAGGAAAAAATTTCTAATTACCTTTTTTGATTATTTCTCCCTTTCCTTAACCCTTTAGTCTTTAACTATAAAAGCAATCTTTTGCCCTCTTTTATTGTCATTAGAACATTGGTATTTTTACTAGCAATAATAAAATGAAGGCTTCTCTTTAGCAATACTTTAAGATAAGGACCTAGTTTCAAGAATTCCCTTTTAAGTTTCCTTCAAACCGGTTAGTATATTATTTATATTATACTCTAGCAATGATATGCTTTAAATATGCTACATGTATATTGTTATAGTATTTTTGGTCTTGAATTTATGATGTGATACAAGTTCAAATATGATTTGCTTTTAGGTCTAGGGTGTCGATATATGTTTGTCGTTTTTGTTTTATTACGTAACAGGTCTTCTTTCAAAGGCAAGTATCGAAGAGTCGCCTTGAGATGGGATTAAAAATTGTCGGGATCGGCCATTTAGATTAGTTTTAAACCATTGTGCTTTATTTAGTTATTTATTTTTGTTTCATTTATTTTCTCAACTGTAACTCTGTAATAAACACGATAATAGTGAATTGGGTCTTATGGGGGGCTGGGTTTTTCACTGTTCTCCCTCTAATTGCCAAACTCACATAGAAAGCATGCCCATAGGACTAAATACCTACATCATTATAAACCATGCCTATGATGCTATAATGAATTAATTATTAACAAATCTGCCTATACGAATCAATTTCAGTATATGCTGGTCTGTTTAAAATAGTTTAATGAATGATTTTATTTATTACCTGTAAGCAGATTTTAGGCCTGAATATTAAACTAGATATCATGCTCATAGGATTATCAAACTGGAATTGAATAGCATGTGCAAACAGATCAAGGTCTATATTGGAATAATTGTTTCAAATTAAAATCTGTTCACTTTGCAGATCTATGCATATTTGTCAAAATAAAGGAGTCGTTAGATAAAATGTCTATGGGAACAATTTTCCAAAGTGATTAATACGTTTGCTTTTCTCACCGAGACTACGTTCATATTTTACCTGCTTTAACAATATTCTTTATTTAAATCTAAATTTTGTAAACATCATGCACATAGTCGTTTTCATCTGTCCATTAAATAAATATTTGATCATACTTTTCAGCATGGGAAACTTAATCATTTGGTTAATAATATAAGCTGATCCGAATGATTTCTGTACTCGAAGATTTAAGTTGGGACTTATTTGATATGTTTTCTTTACACTTTAATCTATGTCTTCTGCATATTAGAAGACACAAGAATTAATTAATAGGATCATCTGAAAGTACTCATGTTCTAGCTGCATATCCCCCTGATCTTAATTTATATTAATTTCATCTGTGTCGGATTTCCTAATAGCATCATTCATCATATAGGAACTTCGTTTATTGGGGTACTTTATTCATGCTTGAATTATAGAAACCATGCATTAAGTTCATCCATAGTCTTGATGTTAAAGAATGTGTTTAGAAAATCTTACACCTGTTGTATCTTGGACACGCCTACACATGCCCAAGATATTTAATTTACTATATCACATATGTTGTTACATTTGATACTTAAATTCAATTGCCTCTTTGCTTTAGAAATCATATCTAGAATCTGGCCATATTTTTCACAATTATATTTCTTTATAATTTGCTGTAATAGAGGACTATCTGAAACCTATACTTGCTACTTGTCTTAATTCATTTGTTTGCACCTAATCATCTTTTTAACAGCCTTAGGAATTTAGACTCAAAAACCCAAGTAGATGTCCAATGCCTCTTGGACCTTAAGATTGGTACGGGTAGGCAAATAATAGGACGTTAGTTTCATCACCTAGTGCGTTTTAAGTTAATTAATCAACTAGGTGGGTAGTCGGGAAATGATATTTGTGCTCGCTGAATAATACGAGCAATTCAAAAGATTGCGAAGTATTATTTAAGTTGCACAAGTGATCCCATTAGGTCAAACTTTTCTAACGTAGAACTACGTTTGGCCTGATTCCCTTAAGGGATACGTAGGCGCCTACCGAGGCTCGGCCCCATAATTAAAAAAGAGTTTTTTTTTTTTTTTTTAAATAAATGATTGATTGCCAAAGCTTTTGTATTTTATTTAAGAACTTAGAATATTATAAATGTGTTTTAATTTTCATTCCGTTCAAAATTCCTGCTTGTTCGTCCAAACTTTATCTTTGGTTTCATCAGTTAGTCTAAACAATATAAAATCAGTTCATTTGATAACTTAGATAAATTCCCCATTTAATGAATACGGCTGGGAACCACCTTTGTGGACCTCGAAAGGTGCCTAACACCTTCCTTTCGAGGTAATTAAAGCCCTTACCCGGACTCTGGTGACCTAGGAAATAAACTAGCTTTGAACGGTGCCCTAACGCACCTTAATTCGTTAGGTGGCGACTCTTCTAATTCCACCCTTAAGAGTCCTCGATGTTGGGTCCCGCTTTTCCGCGAGGAAAAAATGGGGCGCGACAGAATGGCGACTCTGCTGGGGATTTTAGGCTTTTTACCATTACATATTCATCTAAATGGGGTTTAGTTAAGTTTTGATTTGCTAAATGTTCGATTTATTTTCTTATTTTTGACTTTTACCGTGAAGTTACTAACCGTTTTCTTTGTTTTCTTATTATTTTCATATGTAATTTTTTAATTCATAAATTGTTGTAACTTTCTTCTATTTTATCGGCATACCGCTCATATTTCCCCACTTGGGAATTTCACACTTTCACACACAATGACGGTTGCGTGGTTTCACGGCCGTTCACCAGTTTAAAACACCTCGAGGATTGTTTGTGATTTGGTCGATCAGCGGTGCGTCGACGGTCATAAACTTCCTCACTCTCGAGTTGTCCGCTCGAGGGAACCGTGTCATACCCACTCATTCTCCTAGAACTTGACCATGTACGCCTTTAGTAAGGCATGTACATATCTTTAAACTTAGAAAAATCGCGACGTCCATGGTACGTCAAGATTAAATAGAAAAACTTGCCCTAAGTCCAAAGAGATTTACAATCTCAAAAAGGACATCATTATATCTTTTGTATTTTTTTATTTGGGAAATCAATATGTCTATAATGTTGACTATTTGCTCCTTAGGTTGAAACTAACCTTTTATTATGCGGGTTGATCCATGTCTTAAACAATGAAGTGACCAAAAATGGAAGGGCATTTCCATTTAGATTATAAATTTAAATTTTTGTAATCTTCATTTTCTCATAATATCTTGTTATGTAAATGAAAACTTATTTATTCATTTGTATGAATTTGGAATACTAGTGGAGCAAATAGAATGATACGTTATGACATATCTGATTTCCAAAAATACGTTAGGCCTACCTCTGGCACAAAAGAGGTCCCCAAATTAGGAAAACGTATAAACGTGTTTATTTTTTTACCATGTGAAATGTATTTAATGTTTTTATTTCATCGACTACATGTCATGCTGTTTATTATTTATCTTGGTTCTCTTCCTAAAATCATGCTTCTATTAAGCCTCGCGTCACTTTCATAAGTTTTCCTCCGGCATCCTATCATGCCTCATATCCTCGAAACAATCTTAGTCATGCCTATTCGCTTCCTCAAAAATCATATACAATATTCTGATAACGCTATAGCAGCTCCTTCAAATCAAGCTATACCGCAAAGATCGCCCGTCATATTTCATCATTTACCTCCTGCAGTTACATCTAACATGTCTTACGCTTCAAAAGATCATACCATAAGCCCCTTTATATCGAAACTGTTTCGGTCACCCATCACTTTGGAGATGCGAACTACGTCTGACCTGATTCCTTTTAGATATGTAGGCAGCTCATTTTGGGTTCGGTCTCAATCAAATAAATTTTCTTTCTCCTCATATCCCAATCAAATTGCCTCCTCCACCTACACTCCAAAGACTTTTTGTTTCAAAATCCTCTGATTCAACAATCTCGCAAGCCCGCGAGACCCCGAGCAAGTTCATCTGAGCAGTCTACTCCTTTGGGTGAATCTATAATCCAATTAAAAGACTTAGTTCAAGCATTGATTGATGCCAAAGTGATCCACCCGAGTTAAACTCGATGCCCAAAATTATCCTCAACTTTATCTATTCTTTATTCGAAAACCTTTCATTTCTTGCAAATCCGAACTACGTCTGACCTGATTCCTTTTGGATACATAGGCAGCCCATTTTGGGTTCGGTCTCAATCAAATAAATTTTTTTCTCCTCATATCCAACCAAATTGCCTCCTCCACCTACACTCCAAAGGCAACCAATTTCTCAAAATCGTCCGAGCCCGTGAGACTCCGAACAAGTTCACCTGAGCGGTATACTCCTTTGGGTGAATCTATAATCCAATTGGAAGACATGATTCAAGCGCTAATTGATGTCAAGGTGATCCACTCGAGCTAAAACTTGATGCCCAAAATTATCCTCAACTTTATCTATTCGTTATTCTAAAACCCTTCGTTTTTGATATTCTGAACTACGTCGGACCTGATTCCTGTTTAAGAGGGATACGTAGCCGCCCTTATGGGGTTCGGTCTATATCTCAATAAAATTTCCTTTCTCCTTTCCTTTTCCAACTGGGGCAGAATTTTTGAGGGGACCTCAAAAATTCACAACTTTGCGTCATTTGCAACAGAAGTCTACACTGGGGCAGAATTTTTGAGAGGACCTCAAAAATTCGATAGATCGAGCGTTTCTACATAACTGGGGCAGAAATTTTGAGAAGGATCTCAAAATTTCATCAAGGCTCAGTCAAGCTAAAGGAGTTGATTTCCAAAAAGGAAGTGACATCCATTCTAATCATCAAGATCAAGAGATCGGGATAGCAACGGACAAATGAAGGCACAAATCAGCCTTTCCCCTTTTAATCTGATGATTTTTTTTTAGCACAGGATGCAACAGGTACCAAATTTGTGATCATTTCATATGAATCTTCGAAGGTATTTACTATCAACTTCAAAGCTCAACTATTTGAAATTTATTCATGAATAGGGCTAAGCATTGTCCTAGGGTTAAGCATTACCCTAAATTTTATTTTCAAGGGCTAAGCATTGTCCTAGGGTTAAGCATTACCCTAAATTTTATTCTCAAGGGCTAAGCATTGTCCTAGGGTTAAGCATTACCCTAAAATTTTCTTTTAAGGACTAATCATTGTCCTACGGGTTAAGCACTACCCTCTAATCTTAAAGGCTAAACATTGTCTCCTAAATTTTGATTTTATTAAGCGCTAATTGTTAGCTACTTCATTCTTATTGACTAATCATTTATCCAAGTTTTTGAAGCTTGCAGGCTACTGTTGCGTTCTTCTCATGTTATTTGATTGAATGACTATCATGTCATTTCAAGCTCTCATGCTCTTATGCTACTTTTAACATATTATCATCGTGCTACTCTCAGTCTTGTGATTTTAGATGAGTCAAGCTTTACCCCCCCAAGCTTTTAAGGGCTAAGCATAGTTCTAATATTTCAAGTTGTTTGGGTAAAGCACTACCTGCCAAAATTGTCTGAGCCACGATTCGGTCCGTTTTCCACTTTTGAGCCTATATTTGCATTTTAAGCCCGTGATATACATCTGGTATGTGTTTGAGCCCGTGATATTTTGTATACATCTGAGCCTTTGATATATATTTATATATGCATTTGAGCTCTTGATATATATTTGCATATGCATTCTGAGCCCTTGATATACAATTGAGCCCTTGATATATATTTGCGTACGCATTTGAGCTCTTGATATATATTTGCATATGCATTTTGAGCCCGTGATATATGATTTATATACGCATCTTGAGCCCTTGATATATATTTGCATATGCATTTTGAGCCCGTGATATATGATTTATATATGCATTTGAGCCCTTAATATATATTTGCATATGCATCTTGAGCCCTTGATATATATTTGCATATGCATTTCGAGCCCATGATATATGATTTGTATATGCATTTGAGCCCGTGATATACATTCTGAGCTCTTGATATACATTCTACATATGCATTTGAGCCTGAATATATATTTTACATATGTATTTGAGCCCTGAATATACATTTTATACATACATTTGAGCCCGTGATATATATGCATTTGAGCCCTGAATATACATTTTATACATACATTTGAGCCCGTGATATACATGCATTTTAGCCCGTATATACATTGTGCATATGCGTTTGAGCCTTGATATACATCCCTATATGCATCCGAGCCCGTGGTATACATTTTATATATGCATTTGAGCCCCTGATATACATTTTATATATGCATTTGAGCCCGTGGTATACATTTTATATATGCATTTGAGCCCCTGGTATACATTTACATATGCATTTTTTTTTAATGCATTTTGAGCCCGTATTCACATATTGAGCCCGTGATATACATTATAACATGTATTTGAGTCTTTATTTGCATATTGAGCCCGTGATGCACGTGATATACGCATTTTGTCATACAATTGAGCTTGCACTTGCATTTGAGCCCGCTTATGCATTTTGAGCCCGTTATTTGCATTTGAGCCCGAATAAACTGGAGCTTTTATTTGAATTATTGAGGCCCTCGAACATTTTACTTTCTTTGAACAAGCATTTCTTCTACTCATCCGAAGGCGTCATAGTCTGAAGGCGTCATTTTCATGGCCTGCAGACATCATGTCATGGCCTAAGGAATTTTACTCTTCAGCTTATCATGCTCCTAAGGCGTCATAGTCTAAAGGCGTCATTTTTCATGGCCTGCGGACATCATTTCAAGGCCTAGGGGAATTTATTTTCTGCGTATCATGCTCCTAAGGCGTCATAGTCTAAAGGCGTCATTTTCATGGCCTGCAGACATCATGTCATGGCCTAAGGAATTTTACTCTTCAGCTTATCATGCTCCTAAGGCGTCATAGTCTAAAGGCGTCATTTTTCATGGCCTGCGGACATCATTTCAAGGCCTAGGAGAATTTATTTTCTGCGTATCATGCTCCTAAGGCGTCATAGTCTAAAGGCGTCATTTTCATGGCCTGCAGACATCATGTCATGGCCTAAGGAATTTTACTCTTCAGCTTATCATGCTCCTAAGGCGTCATAGTCTAAAGGCGTCATTTTTCATGGCCTGCGGACATCATTTCAAGGCCTAGGAGAATTTATTTTCTGCGTATCATGCTCCTAAGGCGTCATAGTCTAAAGGCGTCATTTTCATGGCCTGCAGACATCATGTCATGGCCTAAGGAATTTTACTCTTCAGCTTATCATGCTCCTAAGGCGTCATAGTCTAAAGGCGTCATTTTTCATGGCCTGCGGACATCATTTCAAGGCCTAGGAGAATTTATTTTCTGCGTATCATGCTCCTAAGGCGTCATAGTCTAAAGGCGTCATTTTTCATGGCCTGCAGACATCATTTCATGGCCTAAGGAATTTATTTTGCGTATCATGGCCCGAGACATCATGGTTTAGAGACATCATCCATTTATCTCTAAACAAACTTTCATTGTCTAAAGGGAACTTGCATCATGTTTAAATTTTCAGCATCTGTATATTTTATGAAGATATTTGATGTGCATGCTTTAATTATTCACGCGAGCTTTGAAGAAATCACGAGCTACGAACGATAACGCTTCCCTACCTTTTTTCTTTTGAACTATATTCTCACCTGTTTATTGTGAAATGCGTTCTAAATCATGTCAATTCGTGCCCCATCTTTATCCAAGCCTCGTGTTGTCAATTTTTAGGGATCTCGTTCGTCCCTAAATCTCGAACTACACACGGCCTGATTCTCGTGAAACCCGAGATATGTAGGCGACTTGAAACTGAAGTCTCGGCCGCAACATCTTCCTGACTTTATTTCCTTTTATTTGGCCCCCGGAAAATTTTTTGCTTCGGTCGGACAAAATTGGCTACAAGTCAACGTTCTTTGCTCGACAATTCATCCTTCATTCCCGAGCAAAGAAGGGGCAGCTGTTGACACCCAATTTTGACCTACCTGCGCCTTAATATGCTGCTTATATATGTAAATATTTATTTGTTTATTTTATGCAAATACTCGACTTACTTTCGTATTTATAAAATAATTTATTATCATAATATTACGAAAATAATTTCAAGTTATATATATGACCTATATTAATTTTAAGTTTTGATATTAAATAATTACGACGTATGTATGCGACCTTATTTTAAAATATATCCTTTACTTAATAAATTATTTACGTAGTTTTGCTAATTTTATAAATTTATTTGAATAATAAAATTACTTGAATTTATAAATTATTTACGTTAATAATATGACTTTTATAATATTTGATGACTTGACTTTATATTTTAGTCATTAATTTATTCGTAAAATATAATAATTTAATTATATAATATTTACATAAGTATATTTAAATTTAAAATTTATTTATTAATAATAATATTTATATGTTTTCTTATAATTTAAACTACTTTATTATCTATTTTATTTAAAAGTATAGTATAGTTATTAATTTAATAGCAGCAAAATTCATTTTTTCTTCAATTTATTTAAATTATAGCCATTTTTTCTATTCAATTCATTCAATTTATTTCAATTCTGGCCACTTTCTATTCAATTTATGTCAATTATAGCCATTTCTGATCAATTATGGCTACAATTTAAATTCAATTCTAGCCTAAATTAAATCCTAATTCATTGGTCCAAATCCGCGACCCGTTTGACCCGTAAACCGACCCATCTAGCCTAAACTAATACTAACCGTTTATTTCATTTGATCCTACGGTCCATATTAACTTCCAACACATTTCCTTATTTATCAACCTAACCCCCAAAACCCTAAATCATTTTCATTCTTTCTCCTCTTCCCCTCTACCTAGCCGCCGCCCATCCCCTCTCTTCATCCTTCTCCTCCTCTCTCGGCCACCACGCTCCCACCATCTCCGGCCACCAGTGAAACCCGACTGCCGCCAGCACCGCATTAACGCCAGAAAAACAACTCCAACGCCGCCTCTCTCCCTTCTTCTCCATTTTTCTTCTTTTGTCGCCACCACCGTCTCCCCTCTCCCACAACTCCGCCTCCATTTTTTCCGGCGAGTACCAACAACCACCGACCAGATCTCCGAAAACACCGCCAGGCTCAATTTCTCTTTGAGTTTGCTCCAACTCGTGTTTCCTGCTCATTGAAATCTCGTATCTGTGGCTGTTCATTTGTACATGTTTTTCTGCATGATTGTTGTTCGTGGGTATAATTATATTGTCAAGAAAAAAAATCAACAGATGCCCATTTCTCTATGTTATTACATTGTGTGAAATCTTTAACCGTGAGTTCATAGTTTGTTTTTAATAATTTTCTGAAATAAGATTAGTAGTTTCTTAGATGTTGGTTGAAGTTTGACAAGTACTGCTCTTCTGTGCTCATATATTTTTTCGTGTAAGAGGCTTTTAAGCTTTGTAGAACTTTTGCCAAATGATTACTTGTGGGCCTATTTAAAATAAAGCTGGTCTAAGATCAAATATTTGATAGAAACTTGCATTCCGACAAAATGCTACATATTTCCATGTTTGATTCCTTAGAAATAAGTCAAGATAAATTTGGATGATTTGTATCCTTTATTTTTAGCTGATCATTCATTTTGATTTGTTAAAGCATGTACGGTAATCTGCATCGATTCACGAATCTGAGTCATATGCGTTTAATATGGCATGGTAATTTATTCTTTAATTTTTGTGCAGCACAATATGAATTTAATAGTCATAAAATGAATGGAAAATTTTCTGAATAACTTTGACAGCCTTATATGATATTTCTTTCCTTTCTGACTTTAATTTATAACAAGCCTCATATGCTATTAGATATGATTTATGACAACTTTCAAATTATTCTATTATCAATACATAATGTTTAATCCTCTCATATACTCTAAATCATGACAATGTTACTACTTATTTAATTATGGTGATTTTAGATTTTATTTGGTACAATCTGATGATAATTTTGTATTTGATTAATTAGGGTAGTTTCATATTCTTATTTTTTTTATCCTATGACAGCCTTAAATAATTTCGTTTGGTGACTCTTTAACCAATTCCTAATATTCTTCTTCCCATACTTATGCTTAGTGAATATATTTATTTTTTGTAAGCTTTGATTATGCGGCAGTTCCTTGCTTTAGTGTTTATGGAAAATATAAACTATTAAAATATGACTATCTATCTAAGGAAAACCTACGTTGACTAATTATTCTCCTCCCTTAGTTGATTTAATGTATAAACAATTATGGTAGGGTCTAATTTGATTTTTTTTAAACTAGGAAGATCTTTGCTCTTGATTTGATTTGATTTATTTAATTAAGGAAATTTTTTTTAAATAGTAAATATTCTATATGATTTTCATCTTTGTCAATTAAGGAAAAAATTTCTAATTACCTTTTTTGATTATTTCTCCCTTTCCTTAACCCTTTAGTCTTTAACTATAAAAGCAATCTTTTGCCCTCTTTTATTGTCATTAGAACATTGGTATTTTTACTAGCAATAATAAAATGAAGGCTTCTCTTTAGCAATACTTTAAGATAAGGACCTAGTTTCAAGAATTCCCTTTTAAGTTTCCTTCAAACCGGTTAGTATATTATTTATATTATACTCTAGCAATGATATGCTTTAAATATGCTACATGTATATTGTTATAGTATTTTTGGTCTTGAATTTATGATGTGATACAAGTTCAAATATGATTTGCTTTTAGGTCTAGGGTGTCGATATATGTTTGTCGTTTTTGTTTTATTACGTAACAGGTCTTCTTTCAAAGGCAAGTATCGAAGAGTCGCCTTGAGATGGGATTAAAAATTGTCGGGATCGGCCATTTAGATTAGTTTTAAACCATTGTGCTTTATTTAGTTATTTATTTTTGTTTCATTTATTTTCTCAACTGTAACTCTGTAATAAACACGATAATAGTGAATTGGGTCTTATGGGGGGCTGGGTTTTTCACTGTTCTCCCTCTAATTGCCAAACTCACATAGAAAGCATGCCCATAGGACTAAATACCTACATCATTATAAACCATGCCTATGATGCTATAATGAATTAATTATTAACAAATCTGCCTATACGAATCAATTTCAGTATATGCTGGTCTGTTTAAAATAGTTTAATGAATGATTTTATTTATTACCTGTAAGCAGATTTTAGGCCTGAATATTAAACTAGATATCATGCTCATAGGATTATCAAACTGGAATTGAATAGCATGTGCAAACAGATCAAGGTCTATATTGGAATAATTGTTTCAAATTAAAATCTGTTCACTTTGCAGATCTATGCATATTTGTCAAAATAAAGGAGTCGTTAGATAAAATGTCTATGGGAACAATTTTCCAAAGTGATTAATACGTTTGCTTTTCTCACCGAGACTACGTTCATATTTTACCTGCTTTAACAATATTCTTTATTTAAATCTAAATTTTGTAAACATCATGCACATAGTCGTTTTCATCTGTCCATTAAATAAATATTTGATCATACTTTTCAGCATGGGAAACTTAATCATTTGGTTAATAATATAAGCTGATCCGAATGATTTCTGTACTCGAAGATTTAAGTTGGGACTTATTTGATATGTTTTCTTTACACTTTAATCTATGTCTTCTGCATATTAGAAGACACAAGAATTAATTAATAGGATCATCTGAAAGTACTCATGTTCTAGCTGCATATCCCCCTGATCTTAATTTATATTAATTTCATCTGTGTCGGATTTCCTAATAGCATCATTCATCATATAGGAACTTCGTTTATTGGGGTACTTTATTCATGCTTGAATTATAGAAACCATGCATTAAGTTCATCCATAGTCTTGATGTTAAAGAATGTGTTTAGAAAATCTTACACCTGTTGTATCTTGGACACGCCTACACATGCCCAAGATATTTAATTTACTATATCACATATGTTGTTACATTTGATACTTAAATTCAATTGCCTCTTTGCTTTAGAAATCATATCTAGAATCTGGCCATATTTTTCACAATTATATTTCTTTATAATTTGCTGTAATAGAGGACTATCTGAAACCTATACTTGCTACTTGTCTTAATTCATTTGTTTGCACCTAATCATCTTTTTAACAGCCTTAGGAATTTAGACTCAAAAACCCAAGTAGATGTCCAATGCCTCTTGGACCTTAAGATTGGTACGGGTAGGCAAATAATAGGACGTTAGTTTCATCACCTAGTGCGTTTTAAGTTAATTAATCAACTAGGTGGGTAGTCGGGAAATGATATTTGTGCTCGCTGAATAATACGAGCAATTCAAAAGATTGCGAAGTATTATTTAAGTTGCACAAGTGATCCCATTAGGTCAAACTTTTCTAACGTAGAACTACGTTTGGCCTGATTCCCTTAAGGGATACGTAGGCGCCTACCGAGGCTCGGCCCCATAATTAAAAAAGAGTTTTTTTTTTTTTTTTTTAAATAAATGATTGATTGCCAAAGCTTTTGTATTTTATTTAAGAACTTAGAATATTATAAATGTGTTTTAATTTTCATTCCGTTCAAAATTCCTGCTTGTTCGTCCAAACTTTATCTTTGGTTTCATCAGTTAGTCTAAACAATATAAAATCAGTTCATTTGATAACTTAGATAAATTCCCCATTTAATGAATACGGCTGGGAACCACCTTTGTGGACCTCGAAAGGTGCCTAACACCTTCCTTTCGAGGTAATTAAAGCCCTTACCCGGACTCTGGTGACCTAGGAAATAAACTAGCTTTGAACGGTGCCCTAACGCACCTTAATTCGTTAGGTGGCGACTCTTCTAATTCCACCCTTAAGAGTCCTCGATGTTGGGTCCCGCTTTTCCGCGAGGAAAAAATGGGGCGCGACAATAACAACGCTCTAGGATATGTCAAATAAAAAGCAACATGTTAAGATAAATAAGAAGAACTAAAAGTAAACGAGCTTAACCTTTTCATTGAGATTGTTAGACCGTCATACTAATAACGAAATCCGGCTTTAATATCATTTTTGTTATGTCAAATACCCCGACACATATTGTTCACTATAATTTATAAAGCCCATTATTTTGTTTTTTGAAATACTTTGAATTTATCTTCAATTCAAACTCATCTAATTAATCAGTTCTTTAAAATATCTATCAGATTATGAATAGATTTTAATTAATTAAGCTCTTCCATACTCATTATAGCTAATTATTTCAACTTTCTTTTAGCGACTTTAACTAAATGGGACACATCCATTTTCAGCATTACCTTCAAATATGGCTTAAAATTAATTGCTTAGAAGCTGTTTGAAAGGTTGATAGAAATATTATATGTAGATTCAGCGGAGTGTTGCGGGGATAGCTCAGTTGGGAGAGCGTCAGACTGAAGATCTGAAGGTCACGTGTTCGATCCACGTTCACCCGCAAATCAGGCCTTTTTGATCTACAAACCTACAGGTTTTAACTGGAATATTTGTTGCCATTAGAATTACTACTAAGAGGAATATTTTTTGCCATTAGAATTACCACTAAAAGAAAGAGATGTAGTATTTTGATCTGCAAACTTACACATTTTAACTGGAATACTTTTTACCACTAGAGTTACACTAATAAGAAAGAAATATAGTTTTGGTAGCTTATCCCTTCATTTTGAAAACACCTAACTAATTGAGCTACACTGTTTCTGAATATATAAATAAAGGTGCTCTCTTTGTTGGCTTAATTGCTCAGCTATTTGGATTAACAATTGGATTACACAAGAGGTGCTCTCTTTGTTGGCTTAATTGCTAGAGCTTTGAAACTAATTTAAATCCAAATGATGTTATTAAATTCAAAATGTCAAAAACAAAGTTTCATCGAGTTGCATAATAACATGTGTTATAACAACGCTCTAGGATATGTCAAATAAAAAGCAACATGTTAAGATAAATAAGAAGAACTAAAAGTAAACGAGCTTAACCTTTTCACTGAGATTGTTAGACCGTCGTACTAATAACGAAATCTGGCTTTAATATCATTTTTATTATATCAAATGCCCCGAACATATTGTTCGCTATAATTCTACAAAGCCCATTATTTTGTTTTTTGAAATACTTTGAATTGAAGAATTCAAACTCATCTAATTAATCAGTTCTTTAAAATATCTATCAGATTATAAATAGATTTTAGTTAATTAAGCTCTTCCATGCTCATTATAGCTAATTATTTTGAACTTTCTTTTAGCGACTTTAACTAAATGGGACACATCCATTTTCAGCATTACCTTCAAAGATGGCTTAAAATTAATTGCTTAGATAGCTGTTTGGGACGATAAGAAATATTATATGTAGTTACAGCAACGTATTGCGGGGATAGCTCAGTTGGGAGAGCGTCAGACTGAAGATCTGAAGGTCACGTGTTCGATCCACGTTCACCGCAATTCAAGCTTTTTTGATCTACAAACCTACAGGTTTTAACTGAAATATTTGTTGCCATTAGAATTACTACTAAAAGGAATATTTTTTGCCATTAGATTTACTACTAAAAAGAAAGAGATGTAGTATTTTGATCTGCAAACTTACACATTTTAACTGGAATACATTTTACCACTAGAGTTACACTAAAAAGAAAGAGATGTAGTTTAGGTGGCCTATCCCTTCATTTTGGAAATTTATATGTAATAACTTTTCCTTACTATTTCAAATTTCTCATGGCACAAAAAGAATCCTTTACACATTCAGGTTCATCAAGTAATTAAGAGTATTCAAGATTTAATATATACGCGTAAAAAATAATTTTTGATCTACATATTTCACATAATTTTTTTTATATACATAATATATTTTTTTCCAATGAAGAGTGTTCAACTAATCACCTACTATTATATATAGCTACGCCGCTGTGTTCATCCCCAAATTTTCATTATCTTTTCTTGTCCCATTGTTGCATTCAGAGCAAGTACTCATCCAAAATTGGACCAACTTTCTGTAGCCAACTTCAGCCACTTTTCACGTACTGTTGATTAATACAAAATATAAATCTATACTCTAAGCTGACACGCTAGTTGAGAAGCCTAAATAAGAAAACTACAAAAATGGAACACTCCGACAGCTTACAACAATCGATAAAACTAACACTATCTCTGCAATTCCTTCATATATAGTTCACACCACTTCAACTGCAGTACGATGTAAATTTGGAAAATTTTCCAACAAATCAACAGTAAGCATGGATGCCTTGGGCCGTGGCATTGGCAATCTGTTTGAATAATATTCATCAGCAGGTAATGAAATTTTTGCTGCAGTCACATGTTCAGATGTTTTAAGCCACTTAGCTTGCATGTATTTCTGTTTCCGCCATGGTGCCATATGCATTTTCTTCTCCTTCATACACTTCTTAGCAGCATTGCACAAAATCTTTATTAGTGATAATAATCTTTCAATTTTTCCCACAAACACTTCTGGTAGGCATTTAACCAGTCGATTGTATTCTTCACTTGCTTTCGCTATTTCGAACTCCCCTCGAAAATTTAATTCAATAATCACCCGCACTTCTCCTTTTTTAGGGCTCGAATTGTCCACAACGTCTATGAATGTATGTTCACCTGTAACATGGTATAACAACTATCGTTACTTTAATTAAATCATGCATGCTTGGTGTAAGCGATTACATAATATATAGTATCAAAATACAAAATTTAAAGGAAAATTTATCACTTGCAGAAAAACTTATTTATATAATTTGACTTATGATAGATGAGAGGTAAAAGAATATCCTAGAATTGGTCGGGTCAATAGTTACATGGACAAAAAATCTTCTACTTGATTGATGTGTTTGGCTAGCTTTTCAGAAATAACAATGATTTAAATTTTGTTTTAATAAGGAAAATACGATGGATATAAAGAAAAAGTCTTTACTTGTTAGTATATACAATTATATCCAGTGTGAGAGAAGAAGAAATAAAGTTGTCGTCACGATGCATTATTTAAAACAGATATATATATTGTCGTTTTACTTGATCTTTTTTCAAATGACATACAAAAACGTCTATGTCTAACATTATAAATATTCTAATTTTAACTTAACATATAATTTTAAAAAGTAATTAAAAAATTTTAAATTTTAAAATTTTGAACTAATGATATGTAGTATATGAAAAGAAATTAAAATTAAAGAGCTTTTGTTTTTAAAAAAAGATACTTTTCTCACTAATTATAAAAAACAAAAACAAAAAAAGACAAGTAATTAATTACCAGAGGGAATATGTGGTGAGCTCCTCCACTTGGACTTGCAAATTGCGGAGTTGAAACCAGCATCTTGAAGGCGACTGCACACCTCTTTCATCAGACAATTTTGGCAACTAATACTAATATCGTTGACCATTTTACAGCTGCAACTACAGCAGCCATTCTCTGATGCCTTTTTTACTGTTTCTTTAGTAATGGTTCGGATTTGAGATTCTAATGTTGTTGTCCGGCATAATACTGACTGCAACAAGTACAACAAAACAAAACATGAGTTAATAATGAATGGAGAACTAGAAGTAGAAGGTTGGATTTAATTATTAGAGGAGAAAAATAAAGGCTATGAGACAATAATAGAGAGAGAGAGAGAGAGAGAGAATCTGGCAAATAAAAAGGGAAACTTACTTATTTCATCCTTTTTACTTTATTTTTATTATATATTAATATGAGAAGGAATGAAGGATGACAGTTAATAGTATTTTCTTTTATAATATTTAAATTTAAATTTTAAAATATTAAATTTATTTACTTTAATTTAGTTTTAAAATTATTAATTAAATTGATCCTCTTCAAACATAATAATTGAAAAAGAATGGAGGAAATATTTGACTGGATAATTTCCCAACAGCAATAAAAGTAAAAGACACTTTTAAGATTCTAACTTTATTATTTCCGCTTGTGAAGTCTTGATTGCACTAGAACTATCATAAAGTTTCCAGAACTCTTTACTTGAAGTCTAGAAAATTAATTCTATCATCCTAATTTGGAACTAAAGGTTTTTAAATTGAACAATTAATCTAAATAATTATCTACTTAATTATTTAAACTAAAAATATTCGACGGATATATAATTAACATATAATTCAAAATTTCTAAGAAGTTCCTTAGTATTGATTTTTTTTTTCAAAAAAAATGATTAAAAGGACCCATCACATGCTACAATATGAAGAAAACGAACATTGATTAAGTAATAACCTTTGTCAAAATCATTTAGAGGGTGAACATTATAATATGGAGTCAGCAATATCTAATTAAACAAAAATTAAAACGAATTTAATCCTAAAAACTAGTTCATCAAAGATAAGCATTGTCAAAATCCCATCTCACAGATTACAATCGATATGGTACTCAACAAACTGATTAACGTTTATTTATAGGAAAGTGAAACTTACTTGCAAAAGCTGATGTTGAGTTTCCCAGAATTGACTGTCTTCAACAATATTTTCTTTCTCCTCATCATTAATCTCATCTTCAACATGAACATCATCACCAACACTTTCTAGAGAGGAACCACCTTCCTCGTCAAGAAAACTAAAAACGGTGTCTGAAATGTTTATCGGATGGAGGTCGCCGGAAAATTCGGTTTCCCGGTTGTGACACGTCAAAATCCGGTGGCTTAGAGGTCTCCTAGCCATTGCTCCGACCATGGCCTCCAAATTATTTAATGGGATAAAGTTAAAAAAAAAGTGCTCCTTAAAATATTTTGTATTATGACCGATACTTTAGGGAACTTATATACCCGGACCATGCCCAAGAATAAGGGACCCACAAATCCTACGTGGACAGAGGAAGGTTCATGAACATGAGGAGAAGTGGAGCCCACATTCCATTATACTCCTTGGAAGAAGAGAAACCATGGATCCACGTCAGTCTGTGTCAACAATTATTTCCCAAGAACAAAAAAAAATATTCAGAATTATTTCTCAAAATTTCAGCTTTTAAATTTTTGTCGGGATATATACTCGAATATCCTGAAGGGGTCATGAACGTGGCATAATTAATCAATAAAAATATAATTAATTTAAATTATTTAAAGTTAATTGATTATTGACCTTTTCTTTTATTAATTTAACTTGTTTCAGTTAATTGAATTTAAATTGATTAAAAAAAAAATTTATTTAAAATATTTTAAATAAAATTTTAAAACGCCCTGATTAAACCAAATCCATCCATTCCACGCCTCTAGTTATGAATAATGACATGACATGTGATGAAGAGTTGGGGAAGTCGAGGTTTGGCCAATGCTGTGGGTGGGTTCAGCTTTGCCTCTTCACCTAAATACCGAAAATGTTTTTGGAGGATACTAATAATTGTTTATTGGATGATACATAAAGTTAAAATCATGAGAATATGTATTGATTTGATGATTGATGGAGGAATACGCGGCGTCCTGCCTATGGTTATGCTTGTTATCTATAATATATAACGTGGACGAAATCGCCTAACGATATTTAGAGAAATCCAGAAGATTATTGTTCACCACTTTAATTTGGGATTTTTAATCTCCCAACACTTATTGCACCTGTTCACCATATCTCGAGTATTTAGTATAATAATTATTTTTATTAAAAGTGATTTTGAAAATTGTTTTAACAAAATACTCTCTCAGTTTTATTTTAATGGCTATATATATTAAAAATAATTATTTTAAAATATTTATTAATTTTAAAATTTAATAGATAATTAATCATATTCTTTCAATTCTATCATTAGGATTTAAAATCATTCTAAAATATAAAAAAATAATAATTATTATATATTTTTTAAAAATTAATAGAGTTATATTAGTCAAATTATCATACCTATTAATTTTTTCTTAATAAATATGCAAATCTTATCCAAACAATTAAAATAAAATAGGGGAATCAAATACATACTTGTTTGTGATTTTCTTTTGGTGGTTGGCTTCTTTAAGGTTCTACTAAAAATAATATATTTATTTATAAAATTATACTCAATATATTAATATTTTTACTTGTTTGCATTTGCTTAAATTATTTGAAAAATATTTTTCTTTATAATTTATATTTGTTCAATATTTCCAAGAAATACTCTAAGTGTCAAATTATAGATGTTTTTTCCCTATTACTAATTAATTTATTAAATATGAATTTTATTTATAAATAATCTAATCCTAAATTGTGGAAGAAATTGTTTTTTCAGCTTTTGCTTAAAAGCTACAAAATTACTTTGCTATCTGCTATTCAAAATTACTTATTTTTTAAAATAAAAAAACATGACCAAATACTTGATTCTTAATTTTCTTCAAAAAAATAAATAAATACTTCTTGATATTTCAAAAGTTTGAACAAACTGACAATTATTCAGATTAATTAAATAATTGATACAAACAAAGCTGTGTACGAAAAAACAAGTGATGGTATAACTAATTTCCCTCCCTCCCTCCATCTTGATCAGAATATGTGTGTGTATTTCTAGAGGAATCAGTTAGCTAGTCGTTTCAACTCTTTCTAATTTATCTGGAAATTTTGTTACGTTCTACCATCTCCTTCATTTTAATTTGTAATATTTCTGGCAAATTTAAAACATCAAAGATAGTAAACTCCAGAAAATTTTGCAAATGGCTATTATTCTGGCAAAAATTGGAAAACCAGTAGCCGTTTCCAGCTTAGTTTAGCTGGCAGAAAGTTTTTATAATGAATATAATTCTCCACTTAATCAGTCTGAATAAACAAGCTTTCAAGTGGGTATCCTATAAACATTTCTTTATATATTGTAGTATTTGAATATATTAAGTAAACTATTGTTTTCAATACCTAAAACATGTTTTCAGTGCATTGATAATTTTTTTTCCAACCCAGTATTTAATATATATATATTAAAATTTAATTAAATTTAAATTCACATATTATAGAATTTATTTTCTAAAACCGCTCTTAGAAGGATTTTTTTTTCTCATTCCCTCAGGTGTACATTTTTTGGAACATATTAAATTAATTGGGCTTTATTTAAATCTTTTGAGATAATGTAGAAAATAAACTTGCCTATTCAGTGAAACGGTGGCCAGCTGATATTTGCCAAGATAGAAAGTGACAGTGAAGAAATTCCGTCTTCAAACTTTGGTACCGCTTTTCTCATCCTCAATAGTTGTTTGTTTTGACTCTTTGAGAAACTTGAGCTTGCAAATTAAATTTTAAAAATTTTCCCCAAATAAAATGTTTGAGTTGGTTTTGCAAAATTAGAAGACTTAAAAACTCAAAAATAAATGAAAATAGGAGAAGGTACTATAAATTTTCCCAAAAACAATTCAAACAAAGACCGAAAAACTCAAAGCAGAGTTCGTTAACTTAAGTTTTGAAAACTTGAGAACATAATATGCGTTCCTTTGGTATCAATCTCAATGACTTTGTTGCAATAAAGGTTTGTATTTTGATTAGTATTAATCTAAGATAAGAAAAAATATTTGATGTGATGAATAAGTAGACATATGAAATTATGACCAATGAATGGGTGCTTTGAATGAATTGTTTCGTCTTTAATCAAAAGTTTTAATTTCGAATTTTAAATATGAAAAAATTTACTATCAATTTTACCGACGCAAATTCAAATTAATCAAATTTCATATTAACACGACACTGTAAAAAAAAGTAGGCAAATGGATTTGCTTGAATATCACATTATATGCGAATTAAGGTATGGATATTCTTTTCAACAAAATGAGTTGTCATGACGCATGTGGCAATTTCTGAAATTATGAAAAATAAAAGACTTTACTCACTTACCGACGCAACAACACAACCACACGATGTAGACCAACATCAAAACAGTTTATACTTGCACAGAAGAATTTTTCACACTATCAAATTATTTAAAACATATTTATAGGTAAAATTGTTTTAAAATCTTAAAAATAAAATAAAATATTTATCACATGCAACATATGAAAATAACGTGCAAAATGTTTTTATATTAATAATATAATATATTTTAAATATAATTTTATATAAATATCGAATGCATGCTAGCTATAAATTTTTATATGACATCCATCAAACCATCATCTATTACTTTTTAAAAATTATAAGAATGTGTGGCTCTGCTTATAAGCTAATAAAATAGATTTTATTAGTATTTTTAAATTTATTTACACATTTTGTTAATAATAAAGTGTTTATAATAGAAAATCATAAAATGATTATTCCTAACTTATGACTGTTCAGTTTAAGATCAAATTCGGAAAGACCTTAAGATGCATCGGTGTTTATATTTTAGAACTAGTCTCTATTTTTACCTATAAGGTAAACGCCTATGACTAGAGGAAAAAAACCAGAATATAATAATAATGGATAAAACAAGTCGTGGAGTAGAGATTAAATCCTAAAATGTTGTTACATGAGACGACAAAAAGGGGACGTGGAAGATTTAGATGGGAAGCAACTCACATGATACTAATTTTACTTGGGAAGGACAAGCAAAATTAAATCAAGATTGGTGGGCTTGCTGACTGTGTTCCACATACGGAGGAACCATATGCCTTGGGGATAAGAATTGCGGCAAACTGACATCTTCATCACAACTCATCATCATATGTTTTTGTTTCTTTCATGTTTTTTAATTAAAATTAACTCTACTTCTCCAACTAATTATAGGAAAAGGAAACATAACCTAAGTTATTTTTATTTCAAAGAGCTAACTCCTCCGCTCATTTCACTTATTCAAATTAAATTTTACACGTCTTTTATCCTTTATAAGTTTTAGTTAATTTTACGTCTCCAGCTAATTATGGAAAAAAGAAACCCCCAAAAACGGAAAATTTAAAAAGCTACTCCCTCCGATTATTTCTCTTATTCAATTTAAATTTTACACTATTTTTATCCTTTCATGTTTTTCAATTAATTTTATGTTTCCATTTAATTAATTATAGACAAACGAAATATATCCCCCCAAAGAAAATGGAAGAAAACTTAAAGAGCTACTCCCTCCGGTCATTTCACTTATTTAATTTAAATTTTTTTAAAAATAATAATTAATATAAATATTTATCATAATATTCATGTTAATTAATATTTAATTTTAATCTTAAAAAATAAAATTTTTAAAAAAAATAATTAATGTTAACAGTAAAATATCGACAAAAAAAAATCATTTAATACACCAAAAATAGTAAATAAGTGTGAAAAAATCCTTGTATGGTTGACGTCATAATTTTTTATGGTGCGTAAATCAAAATTAAAAGAACAGTAATTACTATTTTTCCTTAGGGCACCAATCAAAATTAGAACTTAAATTCAAAATATGTTAAGAATTAATTTAGTATAGTAAGTATTCCCTACAAGAAGGTGTTGATCAATTACTGTTGGATACAAGATCAAGAATACTCATAGCAAATTAAAATAGACTATGGCAATCGAATTTTAACGATTTTCCAACTAAAATTAAGAGACTTTGCTGTCAACTATAAATTCTTGAGTTACATATTAAAAGTATGACTGGGGCTAGTGTTAAAAGTCAGTTGTAGTGTTCGACGATGTTATAATTCATATCAATAAAATTAATTTTTGAAATAATTAATTAATTAATATAACATTTATCAAATGAAGTGGGCCCAGTTTGTCCACTCACCCAACAACGAATGATTGGTTGATACATGAGGGAGGAGAAATCGCTGCGTATACGCAGCGTCCCGCCAATGGTTTTTTTGTTATCACCGAATGATTATGAAGGATAAATTAAGAATGAGTGCTCATGGGCATTTTTGCCATTTTCATCTTGAATTAGTTGAACTGATGAGTCACTATCTAATATTCAAATGGATGGAAATAGTGAGTATATAATTTTATGGTTTCAACACCCACTGCCATTTGTTTGTTTCCCAGTTTACCCAGTCAACCAAACTTGATGGGTGGGGTTCGTGAATCATAATTTATCTCCTTAATAATATTAACTTTGAGCAATTTTCTTATGTCTCTTTTGGGATTAAAATGAGACTCAAAATTCATTTTTATGGCTGCTTATATAAATAAGATATTTTTAGTATTACACGTTAAATTTTAACTTCATTTTAAAAATAGTGTAGGTAAAAATAACTTTTTCGCATGAGTTTAGAGCAAAATCCTAGCCATAGAAGAATGGTTCAAAAATAATTTCTTTTTTGAGAATCTAAAGCAAAATTCTGATGAATCTCCAAATATTTTTATTTGATATTAAAGCAAAATTTGCCTTAATATTATGATGGTCAAGATTTCTAAACGAATCTCAATGAGTTACCAGGATTTTATTAGTATTCATGGTTGAAATCCTAACATTTAGTGTCCAAAATCCTAACAACTGCTATATTTCGAGTAAGGGATTCAATGTTTTCCTATTGTGTTTTCTTCTTCCATCCTTATCAAATGGCTTAGATAGCTCTAATGTTTATGTTTTTGGACAATTTTGTTGTGCCAATCCATTAATTAATGATCTAAAAATACAATTCAATCGTAACTGAACGATAACTGTAGTGAACTTGCTCGCGTTTCACGCGTTACAATTTTCACTTACAAGACTCTTAATTAGCTCTAATCAAGTCTAAAAAGAAGGAAAAAAAAATTACAACCCCCTCCCCCACTCCCCCACTCCCCAAAAGAAAATGAATATTAATTCAACCAGGTATAGAGATGGACAGGATAGAAACTGATGTCTATATTCCTAGCTTCACGCCACTTCAACTGCAGTGCAGTGTAAATTAGGCAAAAATTCCAACAAGTCCATTGTAAGCATGGATGCCTTTGGCCGCCGTGGCGGCCGCGGGCTTGTATATTCGGCGCTTGGTAATGGCGGTTTGTTTGCTGATGTCCGTTCAATTGTTTTAAGCCACTTAGCTTGCATGTATTTTTGTTTCCGCCATGGGGCGACATGTAGCTTCTTCTCCTTCATGCACTTCTTTGAAGCATTGCACAAAATCTTTAGTAGTGACAATAATCTTTCTATTTTCCCGACAAAGACTTCTGGCAGACAGTTGACCAATCGATTATATTCTTCACTTGCTTTCGCTATTTCGAACTCCCCTCGGAAATTTAATTCGATAATTACCCTTATTTCTCCTTTTTTAGGGCTCGAATTGTCCACCACGTCTATGAAGGTGTGTTCTCCTGTAACATTGTAAAGAATAAGTGTTAATTATCTAATGGTAGTTAATTAGCCACTTCCCAAAACTTAATATATATAGAGAGAGTAAATTATTAGAGCTGATTTCTCGTACCTAAATCTTATTATCTCAGAAAATCATCTTTTCTTCTTAATTTTAATTTTCTTAACAACGAAAGTGGCTTTTCCAAGAAATAAAAATTTAATTTTCTAAAAGATTGTTACCTGAGGGAATATCTGGCGAGCTCCTCCACTTAGACTTACAAATTGCTGAATCAAATCCAGCATTTTGTAGACGACCGCACACCTCTTTCATCAGACAGTTCCGGCAGCCGTTGTCGACCACTTTCCGGCAAGGGCAGCCATTCTCGGATTGCTTCGATTCTTTTACAGTTTCTTTAGTAATGTTCCGGATTTGTGATTCCAACGGTGTCGTCCGGCATAATACAGCCTACAAAATAGAAGAATTTGATTTAATTAAAAGAGAAAATAAGAAATATATGCTGCCCCGGCCCGGCCCTTAGAGAATTTCGTTAGAGCGCTACAAATTAGGAAACAGAGAAGACCTGACCCTTTAATAATTAACAACTTACTTGTAAAAGTTGATGTTGAGTTTCCCAGAATTGATTGCCTCCAACGTTTTCTTTGTTTTCGTTTTCTTCGTCTTCTTCTCCGTCTCCGTTTTTAACATAAACGTCGTCGTTAACACTTTCCGGCGATGAACTTTGATCCTCCTCGTCCAGAAAGCTAAAAACCGTGTCGGAATTATTTATCGCAGGCTCGCCGGAGATGTCACTTTCCCGGTTGTCCCACGTCAAAATCCGGTGATTTAGAGGTCTCCGACCCATTATTGCTTCTAAAATCTTTATTGATTGGTTAAAGAAAAACCAAAAGCTCTCTTAAAATATTTGTGTTTGTGACCAATCTTAGAAACAGGCTTTATATAGGACGACCCATGCCCAAAATAATGGGGCCCGCATGTCTTACGTGGAATATACATGCACATGACGCGTGGAGCCCTCTATCCAGCGTGGCATACGATCATTCGTTATAGTAAATCCCATGTCTAAAAGGGTACACCAAGACAGCATGGATACACGTCAGTCAAAAGGGTCAATTATTTCTCTCAAGTTTTCATCTTTTCTATTTTTCATTACCTATTTTTGTTTGTTTCCCAAATTTTCATTACCTTTTTTTGTTAGGGATATACTCGAATATTCTGGTAATGTTTTTTAGCTTTGAATTTTTTAATTCCATTATATTCGGATATCCTATCCTAATCTCGTGGGATGATGGCCCACCAAAGAGACTGAACGAAAAGGTGGCATCACGTTGGACCTATATTATTTTGATGTTTATCGACATTTTTGGTCACTAAAATGGGAATATGCATGTTGGAGTTATATAAATATCGTGGAAATTTGTTTTTTTTTTTGGTTTATTTACAATTTTGTTATTTTAGTTATATAAACTTTAGTATAAATTAGTTCAAATAATTAATAAATTTTAAAAATATTTTATTCATAAATAGAAATAATTTTCTATAGTCTCTCCTATAACTAAGAAAAAACTAATAACATTTTTATTTATAATAGTGAAAGACCTAATTTAATTAGAAATCGAAAATTTCTTCCTATATTATTTCTGATTATAAATTTAATTCTGATATGAATTAAAGAAATATAAAATCTAAACCAATTTAATTTTTAACAACTTTAAATTATAAACTTTATATAAAACATCAAAAAATTCAAATATTATAAATAATAATAATAATAAGAGTTTAATTTTTACTTTATTATATTTTAATTTATAATTATAATCAAATCAATATATCTTAATTAATTTCACACATGCTTTCTGCAAGCATAGACATAGAGTAATAGTGGCTACAACACTTGAAAAGACGAAAAAAATCATTTCATGGCTTTATTAATTTTGATATTGAAATCTTGTTATTTTTAATTTATTTTAATGATTATTAAAAAGTAAAAAGTATTTATATAAATTAAAAATAGTGAGAATAATAATTTTTAAATTAACGTCAGATGAATAGTATAAAACAATAAGCTTTATATATTTTCAGTTACAATATAATTCTTGACTTACCTTTTAGTCAAAAGGGTTAAATATATATATGTATGTGTGTGTATATATATATATATTAATTAATTGACTCTGTTTCTAATTATACTATAGAGTTAAATATACCTCGGTCATTAATAAAGTTTGTAAAACTACTCTTATTTTGAATTGAAACCCCCAAATCAAATAAAAATACTTAATTTTCTCTAAATAACTCACAACTTCTTCTTAAACCGATCCGACCCACTAAACTAAATAACTCATATCAAATTAAACTCTAATTATAAATATTCTAACCTATTTTTTTCTTTTTAATTAATATTTACTATAAACATTATTAGTTACGTGAGTCATAAAATTAAATTCTCGATTTTTCATTTTCGCTCCGCCTATTTATTTCCTTTTCTTTTCAACCTATTTAATTTCTTTCTCCTCCTTTTTATTTGTCCTTGGAGTACCCACATTTACAGAACCAGAAGGGTGAAAATCTGGCCTTAACTAAAAGTCATTCTTGTGAATTTATTTTGTGATAATTTTTTATTTCACGAATAATGACTACTTCTCTAATAGTGGAATTTCGCCACCTCTTCATTTTGAACCCAAAATTCCACTAAATTCTCTACATTCACCTCGTGAATTGTTGAATTATGAAAAAACGGTAACTGGGTTATGGAAATGAGTTTATTCATAGTAAGTATTAATTAAAAAAGAAAAATAGGTTAGAATATTTATAATTAAAATTTAATTTGATATGTTTTATTTAATTTAGTGGGTCAGATCAGATTAAAAAGAGGACAATGACTTATTTTAAAAAACTTAAATATTTTTTATTTGATTTAGATAATTCCACCTAAATTAAAAATATTTTTACATTTTTTATTAACGACAAAAATATATTTAATTATAATTATAATTAAAAATAAAATTAACTAATAAATAAAAATAAAATCAGTTAATAAAATAGAAATAAAAAGAATAATTTTTAACCCCTTTCACAACTTCTTAAAATAGGTAAAAGCCTAAAACATTGAGCAAGACATGATAACTCAGGGGCGCCGATATGACACAAATGTTTATCGGATGATTGTAGGTCCAACTTACCCACTTAAACCAAACGAAATAATTGGTTCGCTGCATATACGCGGCGTCCGCCAACGGTTTTTTTCTTTTTTTTTTTTTGTTTTTTTGTAATCGCCGAATGTACGAGATGAAGGATAAATCCAGAATGAGTTGCTTCTTTGCTTATGGCATTTTGGCCATTTCCCTTCTCCAATTATTTGGACTGAGTCACTCTCCAGTCACTCTCTATTATTAAAAGTAATTATTATGTTCCGACACCCAAGTGCCATTTGTTTGTTTCCCCAGTTTACCCCTACTCAATATTTGTAAAATTAAATTCACAGCTCCGCCTTTGTTAGGGTAATAATCTCGCTCAAAATTCGTTTTTAAATAAAATAAGTGATCATCGTAAATATAATTTAACTTTTCTTTATATTTGAAGTTGATTTTCACGAAAAATTATTACAATTTTATTTCGTATTGTCAAGAATATTAATTTATTCAACTTTTAAGACTTATTATTTTAATTATTTTTTGTATCAACTAACAAGAATATATAAATAAAACACAACACTAATATTTAGATAATTAAGTAATTGACAATTTTTTTTTAAAGAATAACAGTTGTAAGATGATAACTTCAACAAATGTCCGGATAACCTCTGATGTGCTAATTATAATTTATATCGATCAAGAATCTTTTCTTACCAAAAATATATCTCGATCAAGTATAGTGACTCTCTAACATTATTCTCTCGAATGAAACCTAGCTAATCAATCAATCTATTCACTTATCGCGTCAAAACTTTATTATCTCTAACCTTCAGTATCAAATTTCAGTCATTAATCTCTTAATGCGTTGAAGTGATGTTGCTCAACTAAAATCTAGTTAATCTCTCAACATCACTATTAATCAAGGGCCCTTCAATTAACTAAAATCAATGCTTAATTAAATAAATAGAGATAAAAGAAACGAGCTAATTATAATTAAATAAAATCATGAGTTCATCCAACAAGTAGTTTCACCAATATTCTAGAAAAGAACTTAACTATTCATACTAGTGCTTAAGAGCACAACATAAATTTACATAATGAACAACTAAGAAAAAACGAAGAGAATGAAACTCTAGGTTGAATTGTCGTCGATCCTGCTCCTCTCTTTGTTCTTGCCACTTAAAAGTCTGATTTGTCCCTTAATAAATATATTATTGGCCTATTTATACTGTATATAAAAACTTTGTTGACTAAAATACCTTTAAAAGAGACAAAATCCGAAATGCTCCAACATTAAGCCTGAGGCCTCGCAGACCTAGCTCGTAGCGTGGCCACATCACGCACTGCCAAAATTCTAGAAGTACGAATTTTTTCTACTATCTTCATTCAAAAGCTAGCGTGAACGCGACGTTCAAGCTTTGTTATTGTGGATTCTTGAATTTTTTTCTTTTTTTATATGTCCAATTGATCCTTCAACCCTAAACTCATTCTTGATTATCTTTTTTGGACTTTTACTCACCCTTCGAAGCTCCAAAATAATCATTTTAGCTCCTAACATGACCATTAGCTCAAAAACAAAGAACACACGTAATAAGCATGAAAGAATTATAATTATAATAATAAAAAGAATTAAAAAACACATATAAAAATTAAATATCGATTGTATATATATATATATATATATATATATATTTTGTACCGAATATTAGATGATAATATATCTCCTAATATAATCTTAACAATCCTAATCAGTTAACCTTTTGATTAGAGGTAGATTCAAAATTTATTTCCTTATATTTTCGCAGCTCAATTCTGAACGCGCGAGGAGGTGTTTGATTTGGGGCAAGATCTATTTTTAACCACAAACAAGTGCAAACAATTAATGATAACCGATAAGGTACTGGTCCATTACTTTCACCATACATCTCATCTAACGAGGAATAATGCTGGCGAAACGTGAAACTTTAAAATTTTTCTTGATAGCTATAATTTGTCAAAATTCAAGTACATTTCATGTCACGTGATTCGAATTAATTAAGCTATATCACCAAAAGATATGATATAGTTGATGATATTATTCCTTTCTTATTTAAAAGTTTTCATTTTGGGCTGAAATATAGATTTTTTTTTAATATAAAATAATTTTTTTAAATAAACATCAATAGAATACGAATTTAAATTAATCAACTGAATAGGCGTACCAACATATGGAATGAAAACAAAAAAGAACAAATGAAGCTATGGATATTCTTTTAGTTTTTCAACTTTATTTTAATGAGTCTTCGTGTGTGGCTCAATCAACTCAACACGAAATTTGGACCAAAATCTTAATGACTTGAAAGCTGGCAGATGTTGAAGCCCATATGCACTTGCTGTTCGCCGCGCCAGCTTCCAGCTTACCTTGTCTCCTTTGTGGATCAACATCAACCTCATCATCATTTTACTCTATTTTCTTCTGATTTCTTTTATATATAGAGAGAGACACACCCACTATATGACGGAGACATAATGAACCTTAATCAATCTTTTCTTATATTCTTTATAATATACGTATCACACGATCGAGATTAGAAATATAAGCTGGGCTGAAATGTGAGACGAAACTAAAGAGTATTTTGTCTTTACAACTCTTCTGAATCAAAATTCTAGTAGTTTTTTTTTTTTTTTTTTTGGTTTTAAATGGCATTATTGTTTACATCAAGTTTTGGAATGTGGTAACTTCAACTACTAACAAAATATGAATATACAAGAATCTATTATATGAATAGTGTGGGTATAAATTTATTTATATCTTGATTTCTTATTGTAATTTAAAAATTATTAGTAAAATATTTCTAGAATATTAGATGATTTAAATTTTCTTGTAATGTATTTAATAAAAAAATCCTACGAAATTTGAATGTCTACAATTATCATTACCTTTGTTCTATTCTTCTTCCTCCCCGGTATTAATCCCTTTTTTCCTATAGAATAATAGTATGCAATTACTTGGACTCGATTTCTTAATTTTTCACAAATAAAATTTACATAAAAGTACAATATATCACAATCCTTAAACTAGGAACATTTTAGAAATTGTTTGAACAAATTATAGTACTAAAAGAGCAGACTATTTAAATCCCCAGTACTGAAATAACTTTTATTTTTATTGATGGCCGATCAAGTTGAAAATAGATCAATTTCTGAAATTTCTCCTCCTATTTTAATTAAGCAAACGCCTGCTTAAGTCTTATGCTGACTACTGGTAATATATTGTTCCTACGGATCATTATTATCTCGAAACAGATATTTAATCAAGATAGAGAACGTTCTCGTGGATAATTTTTTTTTGTTAATGATTACAACTGCAAACGGATCAACCAAAGTACAATAATGTCTTTTAATTTACTGTAAAAACCTAATCTTCTTGTTCTGAAATAGACTTCTGAACTAATATAAATGTCTGTGTATAATACCACCCACAATTGAAGGATAGAAAGTGAAAGTGACTATCCACCATCCATATCTTCAGCTGTTAGGGCCCAAGTAGGTTGGAAAATGAACCTGTGATTTGTTTATGTGAATTTGAATAATTCTTTTTCGTGAACTAACTTTTGAAATTAAATTAGGTATATGTGTCATATCTTCATATAGTATCAAAGTCAGGCCGAGCTTACACGTGAAGATAATGTTAGAGTGAAAAAAATAAACTTGTAATTTACTTATATGAATTTAAATAATTCTACTCCCATCATAAACTAATTTTTGAGATTAAATTAAAAACAAATCTCATATTTTTGTAACAGCATAAAGATTTTTTATATTATCATGTAAACATTTAAAAGGTAAGATTGTAAATTTAAAAATAAGACTACGTACTTATATGCTATAGCAAGTAATTAAAAATAATCTTATAATATAAAATGTTTAATGATATGTATAATTTGAAATCAGATTACTTTATATTTTCCCACTCATATTTACAAATGGAAGTCTGATCCAAGATTAACCAATGGAAATACTTACTCGCATATTAATATTTGTACAACATGAAACAATTTAATTGTAAAAGTGAATATAATCGAAATGAATGTCTTGATTCACGAATTTATAGATAATGAAGTTTAGAAAAAAGTGAATAATCTCTGTCAGACATATCCTTTGTTCACTCTTGTCTCCATCCACAGCTACGTACTATGTCCATTTAATTTTTATTTCTTTTTTAATTTTTTTAAAACTGATATGTCCCATTCAAATTAATATTGGTCTGGTATCTACTTAATTACATACTGTTAACACTTTACACTCATGTTACTTCTATAGCTCCACGTAGCAAATATCTTCTTTTTGTAAGGTTTTCCTCCTCCTACGTGTGTTATTTTGGCTTTATGGAACCAGACGTGTGCTCTCTCATATCAATCCTTACTTTGTTTTTATGTGCACGATTAGTCCATGCAAATTTGATTTCTGAAAATAACATCCATTATTATATTGTTCTTTGTGCTACTCCAGAATTAATCGCATGTTTAATCAATATAATTCTCAGAAATAACTAGCATTAAGATTCCCAATAAGTTAATATTGAAATTTTAAAAAAATATATATTTATAAAGCAAACTGAAAAAAAAAAACAAATAAATTAAAACGTAAAAGTAACATCACAAAACAAATCAAGAATAATAGGCTTTATGACTATCTTCCCCATATAAAGAAAGCATGGATAAGATTATAAGATATGCGGCAAGCAACAGCTGGCTGTTTCATGACAGCTAACGATGATCATATGCTTTTGTTCCTTTCATGTTTATTCCTCCTTAATTTAATATCCACTAAATTATTTTGGTGTATTGAATTTTCAGAGGATGGGTGACAATTACATGAGTAAACGTTCGTGTTAATTCATATAGATCTTGCAAGTTATATCTCTAATTCGTTAACCCGTTAAGAATTATATTAGCTAAATAATTGAGCCTTTTAATTATATTAATAATCATTAAATCAAATTAATAGCGTAAATATCAAACTGAACAGCCTCATAAACACCCCCAGACAAGATAGCAACAAGAAACTAAATTCTGGTGTTCATTAAGTTAATGATTGTCATTAGGCCACAAATGACTTATTCATTGTCAGGTATATTAACTTCTCATAACCTAGAAACTGGACTCTACTCTTCCACTACAAGATCGATACTACTGACCCTGGCAGATATTCTTTTGTTTTTTGTTAGGTGTCACTTTATTTCCATTGCCTACGGGTTTATATCAAAATAAAGGATATTTATTTAGTCAAGTTAAAGAAATCCTTCCTACAACTTAACAAAAATAGCTTCTTGAAAGGACCTCGTACCAAAAGTTCAAGCACACTGGTCAAAATATTAGTCCGATGTAGTTTATCTGAGCATAAAAATTTAATAATATTTTAAAACTATTCTTACAATAAATAAAATTTTGAATAGAAAAGTACACTTTTTTATATTTTTTCCAAATAAATAAGATTCAACATGAATAAAATGATATAGTATAATTAAATATTAATTAAATAAAAAATTTGTCATTTTTTTTAATCGACTAAAAAGAATATAAATTAGTACAGAGGAGTATGAATTAGTCTGAGACTTTTTTTTTTCTTTTCCAAATATCTTATCTTGATACAATAGACTCAATTTTTTATTTTTTTAAAAGTATTTTCAGGTCAAAATTGCTCCTTTTAGAACAAAAAAACTCTAAACAAGTTTAGTTAGTGCACTTTATTTACTCGAATAAGTTGTGTAACATAGAAAAATAAGGATTTTGGCAAATATTTATTAAAATATGTTCTAGGTAAAACAGCGAGCTTAAGTTGATTGAGCCCAAACTTGCTAGTTGAGATTACTGTATAATTAATATGTAAACTGATTATATAATAGTTATGTATTTATTATACATTTGTTATACATTAATTATGGCTAGTCGGGTGAAATTTTTCTTAACGTACGGGCTAAAAATTGTCAAAGGAAAAGGGTAAAGGAGGACAGGGGTTTTCTCAGGATATTACAGTGAGCCTGTGGAGTATGGCAGAATTATTTCGAGTATATTTTGGGCTTTTATTATTCTGAAACGCTGATCTGGTATGCCTCAAAGCCCACAACCAACTTTTGTATTTGGACCAACTAAACAACTGAGCCCAAATTCGTGAGCTAAAGAAGAAGAATAGTGTATTTAAATGTAAGCTTATCTTACCTTTAAAACAGAACCGGACTTTCAAGATTCTTGTAAGGCAGTAAGTCGATAAAAATAACTTTTGTTTATATCCACAGTTAGGATAAACGATTATCATCTTGAATTTAGTTAATCGTAATAATAACTGCAACTTTACACGCATATAAATACACTAAGTTTTGTGTCGAAGGTAGTGAATTCGGTTGAACCCGTAGCTAATGAGCTACATCCGCCGCTGCATTGTTAAGATGTAAAATGGAGCTTTGATTTGTGGAGAAAATGAACAAATAGAAAAATATTTGAGAAGGAGAAATGACTTGTCTTATTCCAGAATGAATTAATGAAAAATTACAAGTGGGCCAGGTGTACAAAATCAGCTACTTAGCTAAAATTGTAGGAAAAATTACACAATACAACAAGATTAAGATAATATTTACATGATATGGCTATAATTTTAAATAATTATAATAATTAGTTATATTTATATTTAATAGTCATATACTGATTTTAACTTTGTATTTAACCCTTTTTGTCGTATCTTATTATATAGGTTGTAAATACGTTATATTTCACGGCATGTATCATTACCCCCAATTCCCAAAATCTTTTTTCTCTCAAGAATACTCAAATTGGCGAAAATCCTTTTTCATTCTCAATCTACACGATTTAAATGATCTCAAAACCACATAAAAAAATTTCACTAATCCAGGTAACTTGCATATGTTTGGTACACATTAAACAATCGAGATGCCAAAAATTTGATCCTTCGCGGTGAGGGTGGGAAAAAGTCTGCTTCCAACTGCTTTTAGATATCTTTGATGTACATTGGAAGGAAAAGATTATGGTCTCCCTTTACATTACCAAAATCAGTGTATTAAATCAATTTCATTCTGGAACTCTACTAGTTATCTACTGTAACAAAGAATGAATACAAGCTAGAGCAAATGGATACAACTTAAATGCACATATTAATATAATAAATATAGTCGCATTCTTTCAAGGCACACCAAACACTATTTTTTTTCTTTCTCTATCTCCTCTCTATTTCTGTGTTATTTTATATTTTTTATCACGAATGCTACAAGCAGTATAAGAGCATATTAATACACGTGATACAAGAGATAATGATTACAAGCTAAATTAGAGCGAATATAAACAACCTAAATGCACATATATACATACCTAAATACATATATATGCATATATAAATATCATTGATACAATCAAAATACACATGTCATAAAGTAATTTATACAAATACAATTAATATGTTGGTGTATATGTTGACTCAATTTATAAGATGTATCAATTTTCTATAAAAGAAATATATAAAATAATTTTTAATTTTTTTAATCATACTAGTATTAAGATACAAATATAAATATGAATCACAATTATTTTTTAGAGTCTAATTATGTGTGAAATATTGATAATTAATAACAGATTGATTTAAGAATAAGTATAAATATAAATATAAATTACAACTATTTTTCATATTTAGTTATATGTGAAATATTGATAATTAATTTAATAATAAATTTATTATTTTTAAAATGTGCAATTCCTTAAATATCACAATTTATTAATGATGTATTTATATATATATTTACAAGCATACCTAAATAAATACATCACATGACTATATTAAATATAGCTATAAAATACAAATAATGATAATATTACTAAGAACCTATTTTTATCATAAAATTATAATTTATGTAATTTTCTGAAAAACTATGCTGTGTGTGTTGGGCCACCGACATGAGCAAGTACTTTTCCATTAGAGTCACACTTCTACTTGTTTAAACAAACAATTTTAATGCTAATTTTCTACCTCTGGAATCTTACTAGTAGTTCATTGAATATAGCAGTAGCACAATCCAAAAAAGCAATTGCTTTCTTATTTAGGATAAGAACTGCAAGGCTTTAAGCTTTATGTCAAAACAACTGTGCGCCCTTCAAATACTCAAAATTGACCTACATTCTAATGATAAAGATAGAGATTAGACGACTGCAGTGCGCGATTATGGGATAAATTTATATAATTTTGTAAAGATTTTAATTCACCTCATTTTATATATATTATTTGATATTTTTAACTTGCTCCATCTATCATAAATTTGTTTCACATAACGCACCGTATAATTTACTTTTTTTTTAAAAAAAATTTAATTTATATTATCAAGAAAACCCATACATATTTCTTACAAACATAATATTTTTATTAATAAATAATTTAAACTCACTCCCACACTTTTAAATCACATTATTTTCTAGCTTATATACACTTTCAAAATAATTTATTTCTTTGTAATGCGTTAGCTTAAAAAAGAGATTTGTGATTAAGCAAAGTCATGTTTTGCTTTCATTTTACTAATCATTCAAAAAACGTATATTTGAAGAGCAGTAAAAATAATTATTAATTGTGGATAAAGACAAGTACAATGATAGTATATAACTTGTTGCTTTGGGGTCTGCCTCTAATTAAAATATGAATAGGTATTTGACACCCAAAATATTGTATATGGAAATATAATATAGTTTGATTCAATATAAATTTTTCTAAATTTTTTATTAATCAAAAACATCTTTAATGTTAAATTATTGGAGAAAAAGAAATGATAGTTTAAATTAAAAAAAAACTATAGAATGATAGTCAAAAGCAATATATTTTTGAAATAAAAGCTATGCTAGGTCAAAAACATAAATTAATTTTAAAAAGAATTTCTAGTAAATCCATATAGATCCGCATAAAAGCGTAACTTACATCTCTCTGCATCAATATTTTAAAAAATATTTCAATTCATTTCGCACCTACATAACTTAAAACCTACTCTAATCGCATAGCATGAAGCCCGCTTCCGTCCCGTTGTCATCCCCGTGTAAAGACGTTGAATAGCAATAATGACCAGAACACCCACAAAGCAATAGGTCACTGTTGATGATAATCAACCAGATAATGCATATCCCACTCATGAAGAACTCTTGTTGAAATGATATAGTCAACTCATTAAACGGGTCGGGTAAAGAATTAAGTCAAATATATGACGGGTTAAATTTTAAATAAATTTAAATATTAATTTTATTTTAAAACATTTATAGTTATTAAGTCATTAATAAATATCTGATAATTATATTTTTAAACTAAAATAATCATAAAAATTAACTTGATAAAATGAAATAATTTTGAAAGATAAAAAAGAAATTGAGTGACTATAATAGCCAATTACCCAACATTAATAACCATCCAAGCTTCTACTCCATTAGAGACCTTGGCCATTTTCCCCTCTTGATTCTCACTGACAGAAAATATCAGCATTTGGGTATTTTTTTTAAAAGAATATCATCGTGTATATATTTAAATATATAATTAGCATAAAATAATTATAACTATTAATTAACATAAAATATTTTTTTAATATTTATTGGGTCAATAAAATTTACTGACTCAAAAAGTTTGAGCAAAAATAGAAATTTTTAAGTTTGCTTTTTCTAACTTTACATGTTTTTTTTATTATGAAGATGGAGTAAAAATAGAAATTTCTTTTGGTATGTTTATTTAATATTACATGTTATTTTCCTATTCTTTCTTCTTCTTCTCTCTTAGAAATTTTTTCTTTCTTTCCTCTTCACTAAATATCTCCTAAAATTTTAAGACTTCATTTTAGGTAAATTAAATCACATCGTATATGGTGTATTTTGGTTGTCCGTGTTTTTTCTCCCAGAAAAATTAGGACTTGCGGTTAATTGAGATTAAGGGTTTATGCAAAAATAAATTGACTTTTTGTGTAGTAAATTCAATGCTTAAGATAAGTTTTTCAAAATATTTGTTAATGAACGGAATAATGATCTCAATATAAAGAAATAAACATGCAATATTCAAGGTTATTTAACTAAAAGTTCTTTATATGCAGACCTGATTATTTTGTATGCAAATCTGAATATATTATAAATAAGCAATATTCAGATTTTCATTATGTATACAAAACTGCCTATACATATTCAAATTCTTTAAATGAATATGTTATTGATTTGACGTATACATGTTGCTTACTTATGTGTGCGTATATATATGTTATCAATAGCTTACATTATTGATTTAACTTATATATATATATATATATATCGACGTTCTTTTAATTTTACCATTATTAAATAAAAGTAGTTTTACATAACCTAAAAGCTACTAAAGAACTACTCCCTCTATTTCTTTTTACTTGCTAGGAAAAAGTTTATACACCTTTCAAGAAAAAATTAATAGAGGTTGCAATTTGACTAATATAGTCCTATTAATTGATATGTACTTTTTGAAAAAAATATAATAATCAATCTTTTCACATTTTAAAGTGACTTAAGTATTAAGCGTAGAGTTAAAAATAATAATCAATTATATTTTACAATTTTTAAAATTAGCAAATTATTTTGAAATAACTATTTTTAGTACACCTGACAACTATTATAATTTTCTTTTCCACCGAAATTATATAACTTTATTTTCTTGCAAAAAAAGAAAAATCACAAACTTTCACCTTTACTAACCCAAAACTCATAATTACCCAAAATGCCAGTATACTTTTAATTTGGTATTAAAACCAAATCATAGGAGACAAAAGAATATCAATAATTAACATAATAGCCATCATCTCCATGTTGCGCTCAAGATGTCTAGCTAGCCCTCGAGTATGCCATAGGATTATTGAGAATCAGGAACAGAGGGTTTTTTCCCCTTTTCGTCTGTGAAGGTTTTAGATCTTAATATTTTTGAGCCGCATTTTAAAATAATAGTAGGTAGCATTTCAAAATTTAAAAAGTACAGTTTTTTATTTTTTTATTTTTCTTAAAAAAGAAAGAAAGATAATACAGAAAGAGAAAAAAAATCGATTATAACAAATTCTCTTAATAACTTCATGTCTCCAAAAAAAAAAACTTTAAATAAAAAAATATATTATTTTCTAAAATATATATATATTTAAGATCTTTCGTTACGATTTAATTTTACATCATCAATTTCGTTGAATCTTCCATGTATCTACATATTAAGCAAAATCAAGTACAATGCTTTATCAATATTTTTATTTGTTTATTTACGATTTAGTTGACTAAATGAATGGATAGGATTACGTTGAGTATAATATTGTGCAATGCAAATAACGTTTAGATATTGCTAATGTATTAGGAGTTGTTGACTCACATAAACAAACAAATTTATTGTTAATTCAATGAAAATATAAAATACACAAAAGGAGTAATCACCTTCTCCATGATCAATTAATGACCGTCCATGATATCTCAAATTAAATAATTCACCTAACGTTCCAAACATGGAGCTTGAGTAGCAGTTTGGTACATAGAGAATATTAAAGAAATTCCATACTATTGAGAAAGTAAACTATATAATCAAAATAAATAATTCACCCAACTATATAGCTTTTTCTCACTCGGTGTTTGATAAAATATTTTGTATTAATTTTAATAAACTAATAAATCTATCACAAAATCAGATCGATGATCGAAATATTGATAGTAAAGGTCAATATGGTACAACTGACAAAAAGTGATTTGTAGACTACCACTGCTGTATTGCTGCCGCAGCACAGTGGCAAACATGCTGCTCTTGCTACAAGCCTTTATCCAATGGATAAATACTCTCTCCCTCTTTCATCCTTGATATAGGCTTGATACAAGGCAAAGAGGTTTTCACTTTTGCAACTCACAAGAAGGACACTTCCTCTCTTGCAAAAGTCATCCGAAGATAAAGCTTCAACAGCAAATCAAGAACTAGTTCAGATCAATTGCATTTGTCTAGTCTTAGATTGTTGAATACTTGTCTCTTGTTTTCAACTTGTAAACCTACTCCTCACATTAGAAGCAGAGTAGGTAGTTGTTTTTCTTGTTTGTAATCCCACTGGTTGGTAAGCTAGAGTTAGCTTCTTGTTCTCTTTGTAATAGAGTTATTGCAAAGGCTTACAGTAAATGTATCGTAAGGGGGGAAAGGATTAATAGGTTAATTCTTAAGTTACATGAGGTTGTAATCTAAACTTGTCCAACTATTTTAGTGGAGGTTGAAAATCCTACCGATGTAGGTCGTGGTTTTACTCTCTTGGGCAAAGAGGTTTCCACGTAAAACGTCTTGTGTTATTTAGTTTCTGCTTCTGTTAAGGAACCAGGTAAGGAACTTGGTTCTACGTTATGTTTGGTGGACGCATATAAACTATCAGTATTCGTTACCCACATTGAGGTTTAACTATATTTGAATTTGCATATTTAGGACTCATTTATGTGACCGACGCTTTCAAAACGAAAATTTTTATCCTAAAATATTTAAACTCGAGATCACTAACTAAGAATAAAAAAATCTCAATCATCCCAATACAATCCATTCCGATTAAAATGTATTTGAAGGGAATCAATTTTAAATTGTCCTGCACAAACGTTTGGTTCAGCATCTTCCTAACCACATGGTGGGGTTTAAAATGTTGGAAAAAAGAAACATGGTGAGGTTCAGAATCTCTCTTATACATACCTAGCTACTGTATATTCCAATATATTATAATATATTTTTATTAATTAAATACAGGTATATTTGTGTATGATTAATAGTAGTCTAGGAAAAAAAAGTCTTTGATGCTTTTACACTTAACGTTAATATAATATTATTTGTAGAATTTTGGTTAAAACAAAATTTAAAATATAAGAAGAGAGCTATTTTGAAGTCGTAGCAATTATTCATAATCAGGGAGATAAAAATTACAAAGCAATTATTCGCAGTAATTTGTTCCAAAGGTTAATTAAGAAGGTAAACTGAATTTTACTCTTCAAATATTGTATAGTAATAAATGGAATTTAAATATGCTAAAAAAAGATAATACGAGAAAATACTTTCTTTGTTCTATTTTAATTGTTAGGATAAAATTTGCACACCCATTAAGAAAAAATTAATAGGGATGATAATTTGACTAATATAACCCTATTAATTTTTTGAAAATATACAATAATAATTTTTTCCACGTTATAGAATGACTTCGGTACCAAGGGTAAAATTAAAAAAGCATGGTCAATTATCTCTTGAATTTTAAAACTAACAAATATTTAAATAATTATTTTAATATACTTAGCAATTAAAATGAAACAAAAAAAATATCAATTATAAATACCAGACAATTACAAAATGTCTCATCGACAAACTAAGAGACATGTTCTATCTAAAAGAGAAAACAAATAAGTGGAATTATTACTAAGACAACAAGAGATGTGATTAATGGATCGTGACACATTCTAATTGCCTTCTTCATCATTTTCTGGTTTTCCTCCTTAATTTTGTATTTCTATAATTTTTCTTCAAATTTAGGTGATAATATTTGAATTTTTAAACATAGGGTAAGTGAAATTATATATATTTCTTGAATATAAAGTGAGATGATTTTGAAATAATTTTACGTCAATTAAAATTATTAAATACGAACTTTAAAAAAAAAATCTCTATTATCTTCCTCGAGTGGACCTACTCGATTGTATACAATAATTGAATTAATAATTTCGATACAGGATGTCTAAAGCAAAAAGAAAAAAAAGAAAATATATATATATATATATATATATAGAATAGATAATAGTAGACATATGTCTCTCAATGGATAATTGGATACAACCAAGAGGGCCAAACACTTTTTTCGTCCATTTACCCCTGTAAACGCTAATAAAATATTCTGCTATTAAATGTGCGTAATTGATTGAAATTAAAATTTTATTAAGAACATTTAAAAATATTAAAATTAATTTTAATATTTTTTAATAAAAAATTGAATGAATTACATGTATCCTTCGAACATAAATGTTAGAGGGAAGAAATAGATTAAAAACAAGAAGGAAATTAAACTCACATATAATACGTGGGATATTTTCATCCTAAGTTGCACCAATTTTTTATTTTTAATATTATACTCATGTCAAGCTTTTTAAAAATATACTACTTTTAAAAAATTTATTACACACCTGAAAATTTTTAAAGAGTTCGAATAACATAACTTTCATCGACACTTAGTTACAATGATTACTTTTAATTTTATATTTTCCCTACACTATGCTTTTTAAATATGTACAACTTAACTTTATTTTCGAAGGACTTAATTTTTATCCTTTTTTTTTTCCCTTTTCTTTGTAATGAACACATCAGCTCCGTCAGCTTCTGGTCACTTCCAGGATCACAACCACTCATTTAATTTGATTTAAGGTCAAATATATTTAAGTTGAACAATTTCATCAAAACTGGAATAAACTAATAACTCGTCCATTTTTATCCCTTTGCTTATAAATATTCAGAATTATTAATTATTTTTCATTTGATTACTTGATGTATGATGTTATATTGGTATTATTATTTATTATAAGGATTAAAATTATAATTTGATAATAATTGACAGATTAAAATATTTTTTTATTTTAATTTATGGGATATTTTTTTTAATATATCTAAATAAGAATGTCATCTTTTTATAATTAGAAATAACCTAATTTTTAAGTTTTCTTTTTTATTCTTACTAAAATAATTTATAATCAAATTTTTGAGAGGTTAAAAGTATTTATTTATTTATTTTAATATTTTTAATAGGTGAGGTGCTTGTTCAAGCTTTGAGAGAAAATATGTATTTCGGGTGAGTAGTCGAAGCTGTTTTTTAGAAATTAAAAAAATAATTAATTTCTCCCAAAAAACACTTTTGAGAAAAATATAATTACAAGTATTTTAAAAAAATTTAACCAAACACTGATTGCTATTTAAAATTATTTTTTTAATAATTTATTGATCAAACATAAACTAATTTTTATCGAAAATAATTTTTTATAAATTAAAAGCACTTTCAAAAAAAAATACTTATCAAATAAACTAATTTAAAAAATTTAACCAAAAAAAAATATTATACAAACACAACTTGCTAAGATTTATTTTAAACATAAATTTATGTCAAATCAATGAATGCTATATAAATTAAAACGGGGGGATTACTATTCTCCCAATATTATATAAATTTTTACTGCCAACTCAACCAACCACAAACTCCATATCCGTGACACCGTACCATTTAACCGTATCTAAATAGTATATAAAATAAACAAAAATAACAAAGACAAAAAGAAAACGATTAAAAAAGATTAAAAAATCTGAGTTTTCCTTTATTCCGTACCTCAATTCTCTGATAGTGACATTGTATTCTTCCCAATTAAATTGCTTTATTCCCATTTCTTATTTCTCTCTCTCACTCTCTCTTCTCTGTCTTTTATTGACTATCTTCTAATGGGCCCACTCTCTCCACCACCCACCCGAACTCAAGGGCCCACAATACCGGAGCCCAACTTTTTTTGTAGTCAGCAACAAAACCGGGTCCACATTGAATCATCTTCGTGAAACAATTGGTCACATAAAAGCACCTACGTATAATGTTGCACCTATTTTTATTTAGATACAACCCCCTATTAGTTGTTTATATATGAATAAGTATATTAGCGTTGAATGGAGTTTTTGATTTTTTCTTCTCTCTTTCCTCTCAAACATTTAATGGTTTAAGAGAGAGAAAGAGAAGTGAAAAAAGGAAGAAGAAAGAATACAGGAGTTTGTATCAAAGATGGGTTCTTTAAGAAAATACCCTTTGGGTAAGTGTGTTGGTACACGGATCTTGTTTTTATTAAAAGGGTATTTTTAAGGAAATGGGTGTATTAATTTTTTGTTTTTTTTTTTTAAAATAAAATCTTTGTTGATTACTTTATCGCTTTGTGATTTGTATTCGAGGAAATGATTAACTGAGTTGGTAGGTTAATGGGGTTTATCATGATGGGTATTTCTTTCTTTATCTTTAAGCCTATTGAGTATGTTTTTTTATGTTATTTTATTTGGGTGTTTCTCCTTTTAATAAAAACTTAATATTCATATTTTTTAATCTGTGTGTGGGATCTTCCAGGTTTTGAGCGAAGATGGTGGGGGTGTTTGACTTTGGAGCTGAAGAGGGGTTGTTTTGCTTCGTGAGGTGATAGTTTGGTTTTCTCTCTGATGGTGGGTGTGAAAGTGGCATTTGGTAGGCCTACAAATTTGAATGGTTTTGCTGATGAAATGTTGTTTGTTAGAGGTTAAAAAGTTTTGATCTTTGGTTTAGTTGACGGAGATATTGGGACTTTTCCTTCTTTAATTTGGGTGTTGAAAAAATTGTTTTGAAGTTGATTGATTGATCGTTTATGGTTTATCTGCACATGGGTATGAAGGTTGGAGTTTGATTTCTTGATTTACTATCACCCTTTGATGGACTTGAAGAAATTGTCAGTAGAAAACTTGGCAAATTTCACAGGGGATTTGAAGAGAATTCTTGAACTTGAACCTTCTTCTGAGCTAAAGGAGGTAAAGAACAGATTTTTTATTGGTTACCAGGTGTTCTAAGCTGATTGAAGAAATGGATGAGGAGGTTAATTCTTGGATTAGGAGAACAAAGTTTTCTCATACAGTTTGTCATAGGTTGGATTCTGCAAGATTGGCCTCTATTCCTATTAGTACTATTCAGTCAGGAAGAATTGCAGGTGCAAAAACTAGACCTGCAGCAGGTTCTCTTAATCCAAGACCTGAGCCCACCGTTGCTCGACTCCAGCGCAACCCAACTACAAACAAACAGAGGACTGTATCACCTCACCCTGAAACATCAGTTCCAGATACCTTTAAGGAAGCTCGATCTAGTCAGAAGAGATTCTCAACTCCACGTCCACAAAGGAAGGAACATGATAAGAAAATTATGAGTAAGTCGTTTCACAAAGATTCCCGCGAATCAAAATCACCTAAGTTAAGATCTCCTGGTACAAGATCTCCGGCAAATACAAGTCCCCTTCGGCATTTCACATCATTCAAGTTCCATGACAAATCAAAGGGCCGGAAGGATTCAGCATGGAGTAGGTACTTTGATCATGGTGTTGGTAGGGTTAGTTCTGTGGAAACAGCAGATGAATATACAATTGATCTTTCTAAGCTGTTTCTTGGGTTAAGATTTGCACACGGTGCTCACAGTCAGCTTTACCATGGGAAATACAAGGATGAAGCTGTTGCAGTGAAAATTATAAGAGTACCAGATGATGACGAAATTGGAGCTTTAGCAACTCGATTGGAGAATCAGTTTATTAGAGAAGTTACTCTCTTGTCTCGTCTCCACCATCCCAATGTTATAAAGGTAGTAAATAGAATTAATTTTCTTATTTGTTTTATTGCATTTGTGTATATGGAACTCTGCTGTTGCATATATTTAACTGTATCTGATTTTTTTTTTTGATAGGTTATTTTTTAACTGTATCTGATCATCCTTCTTATAAAAGTTTCATGGCCCTGTTAGTTCCATCATTTGCCTCAACTAGAGTCTCCATTGTTAGACAATAGAGCAATTGTTTGGTAACTTGTCATCCTTATAAAATTTCTGTGTGAATTGGTTGACATGACCCATTTAATGCAGTTCATAGGTGCATGCAAACAACCACCAGTTTTCTTTGGTAACTGTCATCCTTATAAAATTTATTTGTGAATTGGTTGACATGACCCCTTCAATGCAGTTCATAGGTGCATGCAAACAACCACCAGTTTTCTGTGTTGTTACCGAGTATCTACCGGAGGGTTCTCTAAGAGCACACCTGCATAAGCTTGAGCATAAGTCCCTAACCCTGGACAAATTGATTGCACTTGCCATGGATATTGCTCGTGGAATGGAATATATTCACTCGCAAGGCATCATTCATCGGGACCTCAAACCAGAGAATATACTTATCAATGAGGATTTTCACCTGAAAATTGCTGACTTTGGAATTGCTTGTGAGGAGGCATACTGTGATCTCCTGGCTGATGATCCGGGCACTTACCGTTGGATGGCACCAGAGATGATTAAGAGAAAATCATATGGCAGAAAGGTTGATGTATATGGCTTTGGACTCATTCTATGGGAAATGGTGTCTGGAACCATTCCTTATGAAGATATGACACCAGTACAGGCTGCTTTTGCTGTCGTAAACAAGGTATGATCCAACATTTGCTACTTTCTTATTTGTATAGTTCTGGAACTCTTGTAATATTGTGTTATTGTGAACTTTAAAATCAGTTATATTATGACTCGTACATTTGGATAGTGGCATAAACAACTTTGATATCTGCATGGCTGAACTCTTCGATGTGATAGCAACCCATGTGCCCCTAGACCTCCACCGTCCCTCCCAGCAAAACTCCCAAATCTTGATGCTTCTTCATAAGCTGCGAATTAGGAATATATTTAATCCTAAAAGAACTTGTCTTTGGGACCTTTCAGAATATGAGGCCACCTATTCATGGGGACTGCCCTCCAGCCATGAGAGCTTTAATTGAACTGTGTTGGGCTTTGCAACCAGAAAAGAGGCCTGAGTTTTGGCAGATTGTGAAGGTATTGGAGCAGTTTGAATCATCAGTCGCTCATGACGGAACTTTGAATCTTGTTCAGAAGTCAATGTGTCAAGATCACAAGAAAGGGCTTCATCATTGGATCCAAAAGCTTGGTCCTGTTCATCAAGATGCTTCATTTCATCAAAATGTTTCATCAATGCCCATGCCGAAACCTAAGTTTGCTTGAGTTTTCTGGATGATCTGACTTTTGTAGTTTTACCAGGTCTCTGTGTAATTAAACTGCTTTGGTTACATACAGCTGTATATCTCTGTTCCATCATTAAGCGAATGTGAATTATTAGGCTGTAGGTGTGCATTGAGGTGGCCTCTGTAATTTTACCTGATTTGTACACAAAGTATGATCATCAGTTCTTGAATGCAAGTGCCATCTGTAACGCTTGGTATGGCCTTTGTAATTTTGCATGATAGATACACAAAAAATGATCATCAGATTTTGAATTCAGATGCCATCTGTAAGGCTAGGTTAAGCTGAATAGAATAAATTCTACACTTTTTAAGTGGTGTATTATATACTTCTTAAGCCAAGACAACTTTTGCTAATAAAGATATAGTGCTTCCACTTGCATTACACATTTCTCCTGAAGTTTTCTGCTACCTTTAACATAGCAAGCATAATGTTGCTTGCTTAAGATCCTCGAAATGCATTGTCTGCTTTCTGCTTCAGGTTAACTTTTGAGTTGACGATAAGGTTTGTGACTTTTGGATTCGTATTTTGTTGAAGCTTGACACCTACAAACCGCTGCTGCTGATTGTTAGTGACATAACTAGTGCTGCTTGTTAATTGTTGACATGTGTTTTTCTATCCTTTGCCTTTTGTTATCAGTAAAATTAACTGAAACACTGCCAAGCGGTGCTTATTTGAATGTAAAAACTGGTTTCATTTATCAACATTAAAGTTAACAATGTTGATTTAGAGGAGCTGATTGGTTAACATTGGATTTACTTTGCGACTCAATATATCTGTGTCTGCAAAAGGTTTGTGCGAATAACTTTTTAGTGACTATCTTACATATTTTGCATATTTGAGATGGTTGATAATTGACACAGGACAGACTCTAGAAGTTGTTCCCATGGTTCAACATTGACAAGGTTCCTTTTGAAAGGACCAAAAGTTTGTGGAGGCATTGATTATAATTTTTCCCTTCTTTCCCCAAATGGATCCACACAATTAAATAGTGGATATGGGAAGATCTGATTTCTAAAGGTTCATCACTTGTCTTATTTGTTTGCATATAACATTTGTTTCCAACTATGCCTACACCCTCTTGCATCCTTCATGTGTTGCCAGACTTTTGCTTTGCAGGGTGTGGGTCAGAGAAGATAGCAGGGGCCAATGGTTCCGTACATTTTAAAAGGATAGAAGATAATGTGATTGCCATGCTGCACATTAAATTACTTGCTACTTATTGCATCAACTTGCAGAGACTTGGCTTTCCTTTCTTACAGGTATGTAAGCCCATCTACTCGACTACATCTTTTTTGAATGGAAATTAAATATCTTCTCATTTATTACCCCTGTTGTTGTGTCTCCAGAATGTATATTAGGACCACAAAGTTTGCACTGAACTTTACTAATGTTGCACTTGCATATCTTATACATGTATCAACCGGTTCATGGAAGCATCGTAATTCATTTCGTTTCTATTTAAACCAACGAAAGGAAATACAACGAGATTATCGCATGTGTGCATGAATCTTGTATGTAAGAATATATCAAAAAACCAGTGGCTGTATTGACTAGTTTTATGACGTTCAATGAACCATCGTTTTTTTTGCATGGTGTCCGTGATATTGGTAGGATGTGATTAGAATCTGTAAAGATGCATTGTGATTCCTTTTTGACAGTTTGAAGTGGAAAAAGTAGTGAAATTTATGTTTTTATGTATTACTTTTGAAATTCACAAGTTACCTATTCTGGATATTTTTGATATCATGGTTCATGTGAATTGAAGCTTTGAAAGATCCTGGAGGACTTTAGAGATGTGGTCCTTTCTAAATCACTATAATAATTGAAAAGATTTTTCCAGTACGGACAGCATTTCTTTGTTTTTCTCATGAAGAGTAGTATTTTCTAAATTTCTGTAATATTTTTGGGATATTTAGGGATTGGATAATAGCACAAGCGTTTCGTCTTGTAATTTAATAGGCATTATACTTGTATTATGAATAAAGTCCTATGACAAATAAATGAGGGTGAACGTTGAGCAACTAAGGTCCAACATATTGACCGCAGATGTGCTAACGTTAAGATGGACGTGAGGACATATAAAATTATAAATGATCACATTTGTTATTAAGTGCAAGTATTACACAAAAGAATAAAATGAGAGAATGCCCCTTGAGATGGTTGGGACATGTCTTATGTCGACCAACTCCATATGCATCGGTTGTTGGTGCGAAGTCATGGTAATCTAAGGAATTAAAAGACGATGGAAACCAAATATTACCAAGTCGGAGTTGTTTGAAACAACTATAATCTAGTAGCACTCAAGGGTGTGATTAGTTAATGAAATGGGTTGAAAATTGTGGGAACTTAAATTCAAACTTCAACAGAGATCACAATATTAAATGTTTTTTTTTTATTTGTTCAAGTTTTGATAGACAAAATTATTCGATACTTGTATTATTTAGAGATTGCGGGTCGTGTATATTTATTTTAGGTCCGATATTAACGAAAAATCTTTTAGTCTCGTTAGAGATTAAAATGTCAATAGAAAATGTGAAGACTTTTTAATATTAACAAGCTAATTGTTGAATAGAGAGGATTTATATTGTGTCTTGGTCCTAAAATGTTTTGTTACTTTTGTAAGAAATAATTTTTAGTTTTGGAAAATCGTGGTATGGGTTTGAGCCATATATTCCAAAGTAAGATACCAATTTTAAAAAAAAAATACAGGAAAAAGAAATTCTCTAGAGCTACAGCCTACAAAGCATTGTAGAATCTTTTGTATTGTTGAAAAATCACGAGAAACATCGGCCACAAAAATTATTCATTTTTTTTTTCTGAGAATAATTTTTCACTCTTCAAATTCAATTTAAATAGTATTTCAAATTCAAAAAATAACTTATAACTTATTTATTTTAAATATATTCTTGCAGAAATACTATTTTCATATATTTTTTAATAGAAATATGATCAAACATAGTTTTATCATAAAAATTCAAAAAATATTTAAAATCTACAGCAAAACGCCTACATAGACAAAACATGTCTCATTTGAGACCAGACAACGTAATGGTACTTGTTTTGCAGAAACACAGACCCACTGGTGTTGGAATCGGTTTAGAAACCAAACACATGTGGACATGTTGTTTGTAGAGTCCACATCGTCTTATTTGTTCGAAAATTTTTGGGGGAAAACTTTTTCTAACCAAAGAAAAACTTTCAAATACAAAACGATTAAATGCATCATATTTTTATTAATTAATATTGCGATCCTTAATTTTATGAAAAACTATTCAAATCATGAGATGAACCTTTTTTAATATAAAATTTGACACACAAGTTTATATTTTGTAAAGAAAATCACTATGTTATATTTACCAAACATTATTTCAAATGTAAATAAAATTTGTTGATGGTATTATTACTCTTATCAACTTTTGCTAATCATTTATATTAGATATGCGGGAGAATTATATTAAAGAATAGTATACTACGATGCATGTTAAATTATATTTTAACCTTCAAACTATATGACTAAAACGCGTACTAAAAGTTAACATTGTTATGACGAGGTCTTATTTTTGCACATTAATATTAAAGTTAGGATATTGCATATACAACGCAAAACAGTAGAACAAAAGTGCAAAAGTCATAAAGCTTATCAAATATGCATATTTCCTTGCAAAGGATATTCTGTAACATTTATAAGTGATTTTATTACTTTAATATGTAGGGTAGAAAATTAAAGATTCATTATTTATTTGTGGTCTTATTTATGATTTCTTTTTGCATGTTCGGTTGAATTTAATTATTTAAAATTATTGAAATTAGTATTAAATATTGTGTGTTAAATTCGAAGTTGATATGGATTAATTTTGAAGTAAAATCGTGTTGGTGAAATTTTTCAAAATTTTTTAATGATCCACCAAAAATTGCGATTAATTTATTCAAAATTACCACATAATTTGTATCTGGTGCTTCGAGAAAATTTATTCCGTCAAAAACTCCTAATGATCTGTCACGAATTGTTCTAAAATTGCAACACAACTTATAATAAACTGCAATCATAGTGCGAACTGTGGAGGAGTACCAAAGGAGTGTGGCTGTCCATTCTTCTGTTGCTGACCAAACTTAGTCTTGTTGAGTAACAAGGGACACTGAGCCTTCCAATGATTTTTCTGCTTGCAAAATGCACACTCATCAAACGCAACTTTAGGAGATCGTCGCGATTGATTGGAAGTCTTAGGCTGAGAACGTTGTGGTCTGGACTGATCCGGTGAAGCAACAAACACAGCAGGAGTAGGTGTTTTTGACCCTTTATCCAATTGAGACTTGATACGAGTCTCTTCTGCAATCAGTTCATGGACAACTGAATCAACTGTGGGGAGGGGAGATCGATTAAGAATTGTTCCACGCAGTCCTTCAAAATCAGAACGTAATGCCATCAAAAATTGAACCAAACGTTGCTCTTTCCTCCTAGCAATATACGACGTAAAACCTTTCAATTCTGCGGATTCGATAAGGGCCAATTGATCCCACAAATCAGACATAGCAGTATAGAAATCTTGAATGCTCATAGCATTCTGTTGAAGAGCACGAATATCGTATTCTAATTGGTACTGCTTGGCGAAGTTAGACTGAGTGTACAGTCTCTCCAAGTGATCCCAGATTTCTTTAGCTGTATCATATTTAGCCAATTGCATACTAATTGATTGAGTTACTGAGTTGTTAATCCAAGTGATAACCTTGGAGTTAGCAGTTTCCCATAAATCCAATGACAATACAAAGTCCTCAGCCTTCTCATCCTTAGGTTTGGATTTAACCCCACTAACATAGCTCCACATGTTTTTGCCACGAAGAAAATTCTTCATGACATAACTCCAATACGCGTAATTTTTGCCATCTAATTGAGTGTTAATGGATTGGAGAGAATCATCCTTTCCAGCCATATTGTCACACCCCACCTTGGGGGGTATGACGGGCACCTGGTGCCTACTAGACTCTGGACTGCTAAATGGTCCAGCCTGAGCACATCTGGTGCTTTGGCTGGCTCTGGCTCTACTCCAAGAAATAAACCGGCTATATAACGACTGTAAACACATCCTCCGGCCAACTGGCCTATAACCACCTGTACCTGTAGTAACAGCTAACCAGAACACACTCATAACAAGGAACCTGTGCGGGCCGACAAGGCCATCATGCTGTCTAGTCATCTGTAATATCAACACAAAACTATTGTAAGACTACGTGACCGGCAAGGTCACCACTACTGTCAAATTAAGGCCTCACACGGGCAACATAAACTGAAATGCTAAACAGCTATAACTAACTGCACGGCCTCACGCGACCGGCTCAACTGACCACAGGGAAATATATACAGACTCCAAGCCTCTAGGCCTGGAATAGGTGAGGATATCTAGCTTTCATATCTTCTTCAGCTTCGCACATCATCTCCTCTCGATTTCTGTTACGCCACAATACCTTGACAGATGCAATATCCTTAGTTCTCAATCTACGAACCTGCCTTTCTAGGATGGCTACTGGAACCTCTTCATAAGCCAGCTCTTCGGTAACCTGGATATCCTGGACTGGGACTGCTCTGGATGGGTCTCCTATGCATTTCCTCAGCATGGACACATGAAAGACGGGATGAACAGATTCTAGCTCTGGAGGCAAGTTCAAATCATATGCTACTCGGCCTATCCTCCGACGAATCTGATAAGGCCCAACAAACCTCGGACTGAGCTTACCCTTCTTACCGAATCTCATCACCCCTTTCATCGGAGATACTTTCAGAAATACCCAGTCATTCACATTAAACTCCAGGTCTCTGTGCCGTACATCTGCATATGATTTCTGGCGACTCTGTGCAGTCAATAGGCGTTCTCTGATAAGCTTGACTTTCTCTTCTGCCTGCTGAACAATATCTGGCCCAATTATCGCTGATTCCCCTACTTCGAACCAGCCAACCGACGATCTGCACTTTCGCCCGTATAAAGCCTCAAAAGGTGCCATCTGAATAGCTGAGTGATAGCTATTATTATAAGCAAATTCTATCAGCGGCAAATGCTCGTCCCAGCTACCACCAAAGTCTAGCACACACGCTCGCAGCATATCCTCGAGCGTCTGAAAAGTGCGCTCAGCCTGTCCGTCTGTCTGAGGGTGGAAAGTTGTGCTCAGATTAATCTGCGTTCCCAGCCCCTTCTGGAACGATTGCTAGAATCTAGCCGTAAACTGTGCTCCTCTATCTGAAATAATGGATACTGGTACTCCGTGCAACCTGACTATTTCTCGGATATACAACCCTGCATAATCTGGCCGAGAAAGTAGTTTCCACTGGCAGGAAATGAGCTGATTCGGTCAATCTGTCAACTGTCACCCATATAGAGTCATGTCCATGTTTAGTACGGGGTAGTCCTGCCACAAAATCCATATTTACTGCTTCCCACTTCCAGAGAGACACAACTATGTCCTGAGTCAAACCGCCTGGTTTCTGATGTTCTGCTTTCACCTGCTGGCAGTTAGGACACTGGGCTACAAATGCAGCAATTTCTTTTTTTTTGAATTTTTTATTTTTTATTTTTTTTATCTAGCCACCAGTAGTTTTCTTTGATATCATGGTACAATTTTTGTCGCGCCAGGGTGGAGAAAATAGTTGTTGGCGCAGTGCACCTCGTTCATGATCTGATGGCGGAGGCCTGAAACATTTGGAACACATAGACGGTCTTTACAACGCAGCACTCCATCCTCTGTTATTTATGAATCTGGCGCTTCCCTTGAAGGATTCTGTCCTTAAGTTAGACCAGGTCAGGATCTGCATATTGCCGTTCTCTTACCTCCACAACTAAGGACGACACGACGGTTTTCTGGATTACTGCTCCGTTGTCCTTCATTTCTATCACACGAACGGCTAAATTGACCAATTGATGTATCTCCCTGACCAACTCTCGTTGCTCGGGTTGCACATACGCCACACTCCTAATAGATCTATAGCTAAGAGCGTTTGTTGCTCCATTACCTCTTCTTGACTGATATAACATTTTCATACTTAGAGAGCTCGGCATATAATTGACTGTCATACTGGCTTGTCTTGCCGAAGAGATCGAGAGGTAATTTACAGGCCTAGCTAGAGCTTATCTGGCCTTTCGGCCACATGCTAAGGCTACTTGTTGCTGGGATAACCTGAACGACCGTCTGCGCACCTTGTGCCTTTATCTGATCAGAGGATCCTGATATTGATCATGACCTCTAATGATCTGGCTGCATAACCTTAAATAACTGAATAGTCGGGTTGAATGACCCGAATGTGGCAGTAGTCTAACAATGCTCTAACTGTTCTACTTGAGTACTTATAGTTCATGCATAACTGCAGACTTGTGGGCATCTAATTGCTTTGTTATTTTGCTTGAACCATTGTAAGGCTGGGCTTAATCAAACTTACTCCCAGGCGATCAATCTCTGGATCTTCACGGGGAGTCTACTGATCTCCTGGTCTTAACAAACACTGCGCTAGCAGGGTACTATCAATTTCTTACGCCTTGTGTGTATCCACTTGGATTTATACTGCTATTCTGGGGAATTCTTGGTCTTATGAGCTATTCTGTAAATACTGGCCTTCTGCTAGGGCTCTGTATCTGAATATCTTACGAGAACCAGCTGAAGTACTAGTCTGTCACTGACTACTGATGTGGACCCCTTTCTTGGGATGCCCACGAGCTTGTCTGACTTGCGGGGTATTCCTTGTAATAACTGCTAGGTTGACTAAGGTCGACTCTCACCTACAAGGCTGGGAAAACGATGTATGGCCACTTAACATACTAGAACAATTCTAGTATTGCTAATCTCTGAAGTATACCTATTCAGTCTCTAATTTTGGCTCTGGCACTTGCGCTAGTGTTATTGATTTTTAGAGATGCTTCCCTGTTAATACAGGCGCCAGCTGGTCGGTAGACCGTCTAACTGTGCCCTTATCATCTAATTACCTGATTCAGGTTGCTAACTCTTATAAGCTTCTAAAACCTAGATCTGGAAACAACATATAAGTCTACTAACTTAATAACTAAGAGCTGAGACAGTTTCTATGGATTCATACATAAATCACACTTAACTTGCCCCTTCTTTTCGCTTTTCTCTTTTTCTTCTCTCTCTTTTCTCTTTTTATTTTTGGCAAGGGGTCCTGCAATGCAATTTGTATACCAGAATCTGTGTGATTGTAACCCCTATTAACAGCTATTCACAACACATCTGATATCTGTACATACATATATCAACAACTACGTACAATACATACTAAATTCTGTAGTGATACGTAATCTCTGACATGCTTTACTGAATTTCATACTGCACATTATAAACCGCTTTTACGATCTAATGATATCTCCTGTCCTCTCATATCATTTCATTGAATATTTTTTTTCCATCCCATTTTGGAAGCAACAACATATGCGCTTTAATTATGGTCTGCTGTTTGAAATTCCGCCATTCTTGCAACATGGGGTCAACATTCGTATCTTGTGGCCTTACATGGCATTATATTGAGAGCCCACAACTGTCTACTGGGTCTTATCTCCAGGTCGCACTATATTAGAGTCTCTGTGTCGACAGTTTCTTAACTTCTACGTAGGCGGACGTACCGCAGCATTCTGAACCGCAATCTTACTGTCTTTTAACTATCAGTCCGAGGCTTAGTCCTTAATACAAAATATTCTATCATTCTGGGGGTGATTCTAATTTCCCCTCAAAATCCGGTATTCCTGCTTCTTCCCCTTATCTTCCTTAAGCTGAGCTCTAGGGTTCAAGGTACCCGCCTTACATTGTTAATAAGGTTACTGGTCAAATCCCAGCTTATACCTCTTCTGGCTTGTAGTCAGACCCCTCTGATTCACATGACCTCTCACCCTTTAGATATCACAACTGGATCATAACTATAATCTTACAGGTATGTTTTGCTATCTGTTAGCATATATGGCGGACTTGGCCTTTTTCTGACTCGAACTTTACTATTACTAGGCATTCATCACTAGCAGGTCTTTTACCCCTACTTCGGGTAAGCTAACAGTCTTACTTTCTCTTTTACGCTCACTAACACTTACTAGAATTAATCAATCTATCTTCACTTACTGCTTACTTTGGGCAACATCGCCTCAATCCTTATGCCCTTTGCTATACTGGAATCAAAACTAAGAGGTAGGAACTTACTGCAGCGAAACAAAACATGGAACTGTACCACATCTGAAAGGTTGGAGGTGGGAATCCTACATTTTCCTCTCTCTCTCCCATCTCTTCGATAATCTAATATTATATATCATCTTAGTCAGATCTTATATATCTAACAAATAAATCAACTCGTATGTACGCTATGCTTCTAACTTCCTACTCTGAAGTTATAGAAATGTACTGGGGATGGTACCGGTAAAGGTATCACATTGGGAGGTCCCCGGTACCTCCTTCTGCTGCTGTAATTACCTTGTAGCTGGCTGGTGCCCTCTTATGTTGCTATATCTGATCTTCTGCCTATGATAGGGTAATGTTGATCTGCCTTTGTATCTGTAATCAAAAAATATGGTAAGTTTTTAGGGACTCAACCCTATACTGTACCGCTCTAAAGCACGACTGACTGAGAAGGAAGGGTAACCATCCTATCATGCCTCGCAGCCTCCTGCGTATAGTATGTGGTGCACAACACATCCATAGACAAGACTCTACTTAGCATGGCTTGCAGACTCCCTGGGACACGACCTGCTCTGATACCAAGTTTGTCACACCCCACCTTGGGGGGTATGACGGGCACCTGGTGCCTACTAGACTCTAGACTACTAAATGGTCCAGCCTGAGCACATCTGGTGCTTTGGCTTGCTCTGGCTCTACTCCAAGAAATAAACTGGCTATATAACGGCTGTAAACACAGCCTCCGGCCAACTGGCCTATAACCACCTGTACCTGTAGTAACAGCTAACCAAAACACACTCAAAACAAGGAACCTATGCGGGCCGACAAGGCCATCATGCTGTCTAGTCATTTGTAATATCAACACAAAACTATTGTAAGACTACGTGACCGGCAAGGTCACCACTACTGTCAAATTAAGGCCTCACACGGCCAACATAAACTGAAATGCTAAACAGCTATAACTAACTGCACGGCCTCACGTGACCGGCTCAACTGACCACAGGGAAATGTATACAGACTGCAAGCCTCTAGGAATAACAATAGAAATGATCGGGACAGGGCCCCGACCTACCCGTACTGTACAACAAAAAGGAAATGATATAAACCTCTGAAATATCAAGCTCCGGATGACAGGAGCTGATGACTCTGCGTTGGCTAGGATCACGAGGGATCGCCTCCTCGTCTATGAGTACCTGCAGGTAAGTAATGCAGCGCCCCACCGGGCGTCAGTACCACTGGTACTGAGTATGCAAAGCAACTGAAATAATATAACTGAAAACAACTGAATATAGATAACATAGCTAGCATTTCTGTACAGCAGGAGATAGCTGAATCTGAAGAAGCTGAAATGAACTGGATCAAGCTTTCTGTACTGATAAGGCAGAGGCGTGCCTGTAGACGCGTCGGCCTGCTGTCTAGTAGCTAGTATATAGCACATAAATAGATATACAAGTAGCAAGCAATAGCCAATACCAACCCCTATAAGTCGGATGGCGCCAAGCAAGTAAACAATCTATATACCCCTACCCGAGTCAAAACCAACCAAAAATAAATCACTCCACTCGTCTTACAACTGTGAGCTCCTCCTACCGGCCCCCTTGGGTATGCAACTCAGGCCATGGCCTCTGATAGTAAACTGTGTCTGAGTCCGAAGACTCCTGCCTCTGGGCGCAAGTGCACACGGGGTAATCTGCTGCTGTATCTGTGACTGAAACTGCCCCTGGGTGCAAGCACGCAACAGGGTAATTTTATAAAAATCAGTATCTGAAACTACCCCCGGCCACAAGCGCACACAAAGTAATCTGCCCCTGTAAACAGGGTAATCTGGCTCTGCGCAGAGTAAATTGAACTGCCCCTGCAAGCAAGGTGATCTGGACCGTATTATCATGGTGGTCGGCCATCATCGTCCTTTAGGCGGACGACATCGCCCAGCTGGTGATGGTATCTGAATCTGGTATCGACACAGCTATAACCCAGGGGCGGTGGGATGCAAAGGGACACCCACAAGCCATAGCAAGTCTCAACAAACAATAGCACATATAAATAGCAAGCATGTATAACTGAAAAGACTATCTGAAATCTAACTTCTTATTCTGATCTGTTTCTATACTGAACTGATTCTTACTACTTATACTGATTCTGTAATCTCTGTTTAACTGTACGGCTAATCTGTAGCCGAGATACTATTTGTCTGAATGGCTAATCTGTAGCCATAACTCTCTGTCTATCTGATTTCTCTTCACTAACTTTTATTATGAAAATCTGTTCCTTTTTATTCTACTACATGCTTGCTAATCACGTAATAGGCTATATTGAATCTGGGATGCTAACGCGCCCTTCGGCGCATGCTTTTCTAACCTTCAGACTGAATACGATATAACAAAGCAAACTAGGTTTACTGAACTTGCACAATACTTAACATTCAATTTCGGAAATTCTACTACGAAATTTATTGTACTATACAAGGCTAAAACTACTAACTTGCCGAAAGAACTAGCTTTACATACCTTATCCTCGAACTATCCGTCTGTCGGACGAGGCTCGGCCAATACTTCAACTATTTCTCCCAACTGCATTCACAAATATGTCAATTAATACTAACTATAGCTTTATTCTAAAGAACAACGTCACTTTCGATATAATTATAGCCTAAACTTAGGCTTATCGAAAGACGGTCAAAAACTCGCTATTTTCCAGAAGTTCAGAAGGGAGAAATATTCACTTCACAGCTAGGAACACATAGACACTAGTTTGGAGCAATTCTACTTACCTTAGCTCGGTAGCTCGACGATTCGTCGGCCGTATTTCGCGAAACAAAATACGTAGGAATGCTCCCTGCTGCTAAATACCTCGGTACCTGAGGTTAATTCGAGTTTGGACCGCGTTTGACGGCGTAATCGAAAGGTATTATCAATACTTTACGTCTTCCTCTGTTCTCTGTCGTGAAGTTTCTGGAAATTATGATATGTTAAAGGAATAAACCGAAGTGGGGCTTATATATAATAGACACTATAAATCGCATTCAGGGAATGCGATTTATAAGTCGCATTTTGCCTTGCAACGCGCCGACTTTGCGCTTGTCCGATCTTTGTCCGGGCCATTTTCTAGCATGTATGGCTTTCAAATACTCTTAACCAACACGCGAATAGGCCATCTATATGCCGGAAATTTACGGGGTGTAACACATATTGACAAAAGCAAAGTGAATACAACAAGATAAGCAACCCCAAAACAACGATAAGAACAAAATACCCTAGTCACAAAACAAACCAACAACGGCGTCCAAATCAAACCAAACCAACAAAGACAATCATACAACGTCGTCCAAAGCAAACTAAACCAACAACGAATTTAGTGGAAGCATCAAACACAGGAGAACATCAACTCGATCCGCGAAAATTGGTGATTATTTACAAGTAGGGAAGAATCGATTTATTTTGGCTCTGATACCATGTTGATATATAACAAGGGTTTTATTGAAGAATAAGAAAAGAAAGAATCAAAAAGGCTAACTGAGAATTGAATACAATGATCTAGAATGGGGAAGGGGGTGCCTATAGGCATAACTAAAATCCTAATGCCCATAGGAATAGAACTACCTAAAATCCTAATGCCCATAGGACTACCTAAAATCCTAAAACCCAATTGCTAACAATTATATGGGCTAACAATCATGACTTATTGGCAAGCACCTTCAAAACAAACTTTTGATAATCTACCAGAAGGTCAAAAGTTAAATAGCAAGGCAAACTCATCCATATACCCAAAGATTGGGCCCAACGGATAGCCAGATACAATGTCCCAACAATTAAAAAGCCCGGCTAAATTTAGTTTAGGCTAATGTATGGGTTTTGAATTTTGGGTCATATTTCATTTGAGCCCAACAAAACTCGTATCACTTTGTCTAATCTTTTGCTCATTCAACTCTTTGATCTCTTTTTTCTTCTTTTTTCCGGTTTCATATTTTCTCTAAATATTGGTGTTTAACATATGTCGAGTATTTAATATATTGTCTTTTATCTAGAATCCTATTTTCTTTTCCACCATATTACTTTAGTACGTAAGCTTATACAAGGTTCTCATTTAGTAAGTACAAAGTCTCGTAAAGTTTCTTGAATCGCTATTTTTTTAAACATCGCAAACCTGACACCTCTCACAATTTTTTCTTTGCTATATATCCAAGTACATTCGGAGCCTCTTTTTTCATGGAATATGGTTTTGTGATGATAAACATCTGTGTACATTTTATTTTTCTCAAATTTCCCTTATAATAGCATACTAATTATATTATTATACATATTAAATTCAAAATATTTGAAATATACAGCCAGAACATTGTGGATAAAGTCAATAAAAGATGCAAATATCATTTTGGAAAGAAGATTTGATTAAAACAACACTTTATTGGTATGGTGCAAAAGAGGAACATGTGGAAGGGAAGAGATTAGCTAAAGGAAAATGTGTACTAGCCACATTGTCCATTTCTCGACCACAAGTACGTGTACCCTTTCATCTATTAAAATTTAAACTCAAACATCAATAAAATAATGCAATATGCTTTTAGTTGAAGTGACATATTATCATTAACAGTAGTATTACCTTCGATGTCTTCCAAATAATGTTTGAAGTCACTCTATTACATTCGAATGTGATCCTTTTATTTGATATAAGAAAAACATAACGAGATAAGTTTTATTTTAAGAGAAATATAGCGCGCTGTTATTATTTCCCTTCTTTTACTTATTCTAATTAATCCTAGCCTTGCATTGCTAATTACTGATTAACTAATTCATTGGTTAATCTTTACTAGAATTAAGTACTGAAGTTTGAGACACATTTATTATTATACAATAGGCCCGCTGCCGTGCAGACCCTGATTAATTTCTTTGGATCAAACATAATTAATGAGTGATAGTAAGAGAGCTGAATTCAAAAACTCAGTCTGATTTAATATTAGTATATTATATTAAATTACGTGATTTTCTCATTCAAAAATCTACATTATTAGAATATATATTATGCTAGATCTACCACATTAGGAAACACCATATAAGTAACAAGCATATTTTATTTATTACTGTAATAATAACTAATAAGCATCCCAACCCAAGTTCGAGAAAGCAGTGTGAGAAAAAAAAATTGAACATTTTGTGTTTGCCAAAGAAAAATATTTTTTGATTCTTTTATGTTTGGGTGATTAAAATTTTTGAAAATATTTTTTCTAGAAAAATAAGAAAGCGACTTTCGTAGCGAAAATAGGGAAAGCAAGTTTTATAAGTGAAAATCCACATTGATTATATCTATTGATCCTCCAGTATACCTCATCTTCACCTCACCCCGTCCCTATCCCACCTTCCATAGTAGTAGTATTTTTCTAGATTAATTATATATAATATTTTTAAAATAAATTTTTTTTTAGATACCAAACATAAAAAATAATAAGAAATTCATTTATTTCTCAAAAAAATATTTTTCTTCTTATCGAACACATCCCTAAACTAAAATTTTAAAGTGAAGGATGTGGAGCAACACAAAATCACTCCAAACTCCCACACTCTTGCAATCTATATAAGTACTCAAGAGAATTTTGATCAAAATGCTGATGGTTGAGAGATAAATCTAATAAACGAATTTGTCGGACTTTTTATAACTTAAATGGCAAAAGGCATAAGTGGTGGAGCACCTTTTGTATGCAACTTTCATGTTTAAAAACAAACGGATTGATAAATATATTTATATTGAAGGTGCTCTACTTTTCATGAGCCTTCAATGAATATTTTAAATTTTCGAAAAAGACTCGAACCTTTTAAAACACCTTCAATATTATTTTAATTTTTCAAAAATCTGAAAAAGTTATCTTTTTCTGCATTGATTTGACAATTTTTACTAATGTAGCGATTGAAAATAACTTTTTCAAACCCTAAAGACTCATATATGCTAAGGCACCTTCAACCAAATCACAAAAGCACCCTCGCATTTGAGAGTCTTCAAAATAGCCAACCAATGATGTGATGTACCACAAGACACTATGTGATGTACCACAAGACACACAATATCATAGGGAGGACGACGGATTTCTGGACGATCTTGAAGATCGTCCAGAGATATATGCTTCTGCCCGTGAATCGGAGGGTGTTGGCTATAAAGTTGAATGATAAAGAATCTGATCTTGAGTCTAGGCAATTATTCCCTAGTAAGGAAAGAATAAAGACTGATGTAAAATTATGGAGTTTGCTGGGTAACAGAGAGTTCATTGCATGAAGAAGGCTCTCTGATGCAATCTCTGTAATTTGGCTAAAGGTGTCCTAACATGCATGAATCTATAGTGTTTGAAAAAGTTGTCTCCAATCATCTCATCAACGCAGAAAAATATAATTTTTTCATATTTTCACAGAATTAAATTAACACTGAAGGTGTTTTAGAAGATATGAGCCTTTTTTAAAATTTTAAAATATTTACGGACAGCAGAGCACCTTCAATGTAAATATATTTAACTATTCCTTTGTTTTTAGAAGTGAAAATTGCACACAAAAGGTGCTTCATCACTTAAGTGTTTTTACCATTTTGATTATGAAAAATCCGAGCAACTCATTTATTGAATTTATCCCTCAACCATCGCCGTTTCAACGAAATTCTCACTACTCGACATTGTATATATCTACTAGTAATAGTTTGTAGTACAAGTCATGTAATTTCATCAGCAAACAGAAGACGAAAAATGGAGAAAAAAACAGAAAGAGCGGAATATTAACTTATCACGTGATCTATCGATGGATTAACTAGTTCAAACTGGAAAAAGCTAAAGAGTAGTCATACTTCAACCATCATGGAGGAAATAAACCTTGAACTTGAGCAAGCACTAAAGCAGCTAGTGGAGATAATTTAGCACGTGCGAAAAGAAAAACATTACTGTAAGTACTTGGTTGGTTGGTTGCTAGCTAGCAGGTGCAGTAGCCACAAACTGCTTTAATTTCTCAGATATCCTTGCAGCAGCTCCGTATCCTGACGACGTTACACTTTCTCCCACCTAACCATTACCAAACAAAACACACATCCAGATCACAATTTATGTGGTAGACGAGTTAGAAATGGACAAGTTAAATAAAAATGAATATATATTTGACTCAAAATGTGTTATTTGATTGTGGTGAACACGCTAACCCTTTAGTTTGTTCGATTAAAGGAAGAAGAAAAAAGAAAAAATTAATTAAAAGGTGTACCTTAGAATGAACGGAATGGAAGATGGTATCACCTAAAAGAGTATAACTTGCATTAACAACTTGTACGCCTTCTTCATGAAGCATACGGATGATATCGTTGAACATGAAGTGATAATCTAATCCAGTAATTAGTGCAACTTCTAGAGCTGAATCCACACAATGAATTTCAATATGTGGCAATGGCAGCGTCCTTTCCATTCTCCCAGTAGCAGTAGTACTGCTTGAATTTGAACTAATAATACGACTACCTGCTGCTGTTAAGCTTTGTTTTCTCAGTCTCATTTTCTCCAAATCTACCTGCAGTTTCTTAATGTAATTGGCTGCTTCTTCCAGTTGATCCGGCAGTGACGAAAATTCCTGCAAATTTAAAGCCCTATAGATAATCAATATGATGAAGGGCTAAATACTAGATCTCATCAATTTGTGATTTTGAACGTGCGCCAAATCAAAGGTAGACTTATATATTTTTTGTGAACACGCGCCCAAATCAGACATTGATTTGTGGGAATATAAAAGGAGGTAAATGAAAGAGCATAATTAATTAAGAGAAATGAAAAAGTAGAACAAACCTTAGAATGCTGATCATGATGAACAAGTGAATTGAGCTTCATATAGAGATCCTTCATTTGATTTCTTCTGTTTTTCTCAATTGTCTTTCTGTCAGCTTTAGATGATGAAGAGGATTTAGGTTTGTTACAGTAGTGCTGCTCCATCTCCAATATCTCCAACAAACTTGGAAATTTAATTAACAGGTCCCTCTATTTAAACAGAAGAAATTTAATTATTAATTCAAGCTACTATAATATTAATATGCAATTATTTTGTTGGAGATCTGAAACATCTCAAAGTTGAGTAAAATAAAAATAATTAAATGAAATGAAAGCTAAAGGCAATAAGTGCAGGAGAATACAACATGACATGATTATTTGAAGATGAAAAAAGATGATAGAATTGTATGTGGGGCTCTCTCCCTATTGTCTTTTTAGGTCCCGCACATGACTTTCTCTCTTTTTTTTTTTTTTTTTTGGACCATGTCTGCAGTAATGGGAAAGCATCAAAACACACTGTGCCAATATCTGCCTCCATTATGAAATGTAATTGGTTTCATATTGTACGTGTGTATGATCTTTTTCTACATTTTAACAACATTTTAAGTTTACCTAAACTTAATTAAGGGAGAAAATCCTTCATATTATTGTACGGGTAATTAATTAAAGACTTCCAAGTCAACTGAAAAGGAATGGACAAGTCATTTTTTCTCAAGAAATTCCACAAGATTTAGAACCTTGTGTCAAAGCATATTTCTTTCTTTAGATCTAATATTTCATTCAATTGGAATTACTTGAAGCACACTCATTTTTTTATTGTTGTTATCTTCATATTACATTACAGTGTCATATAACCCATAATATATAATAATATCTTAATTCCAACTCCATTACTTTTTTTTCCTTTTTTATCCATGTGGTTTTGTAACTTGAGTTATTGTTAGCAAGTTGTTTTATGCGTAAGAATAACATAGAGTTTTGATTGGATATTTCTTGCTTATTTGAAATGGGAGCAAATGTAATAAAGATGTTTAGGGTTGGTCATAATTCGATTCAAATCGATTTTTTTCTAAAAATTAATTTTAATAATTGATCAGTCGATTTTCAAATGTTAGAATAAAATTAAACAAATGGGAGCAAATGTTATTATTTTTTGAAACTAAATATCAAAATCAATACAAACCAAAAAGTATTGATTTTTTCTTTAATTTTATTCGATTTTCTATTTGGTTCGATATTTTCATTTTCCGCGGACATCCTTAATGTTCACAATATCAAGTATCAAAATTCTATAAACATACAAGTTTAAAAAAATATATATGGGTCACTAAAAAAAAAGTTGTGCACTAAATGCAGAAAACTTACTTCTGTGGTCTGTAGCTGAGTGAAAGCAACAAGTATTTGATGAACCACATGTTTTTATAACCTAAGGTGTGAACAAAAGAGCAGAAACATTGGAGTATGTCACCTTATCTCCCTGTCTCTAGAAAAGGAGAGGACATTCTCCTTTTGTCACATGATGCCACGTCATCATTCATGGTGAAAATTTAATGTAGTACTGATTCACATTTGTTTTACTAGTCTTTTCTTGTTTCGGAGGTTTTGCGAATTTGCAAACGTGCACCTACTATTCCATGCTAGTGTTTCGAGAACTCCTTGTTACTTCGCTTCTTCAATTATTTGAATCTTTTTCTAATTTGTTTTCATTTAAATTAAAATATTCGAATCTAAATACGCGTGGTGGTGGTGGTTGTGATGGTAGAAGTGGTTAATCATGGTGGCTGGTGGTTGTGAATAGAGTGATGGTGAAATTATCCATACAAATATACCTATTAATGATATTAAAACTTTATTTCAGATCTTAATGATTATGAGCTATTAAGATGAAATAATTATTTAAATCTTAATAAAAATAAATACACTTAATGACCTAAGGTGTAAACCATTTAAATTCAAATCTTCATTCAATGCAAATAAATAAGGCTTTGTTCTCGCTATCGCTAATTGGAATACATTCTCACCTCAAATTCAATTATATCACACAACTTTAATATATTTATTATATAATTTGATACTATAAACATCACAGGGTGGGAGTTTTTTACCATCCACTCACATAGATGCAAAAGGAATTCAAATCCCCTGATTTCTTTTTTACCATAACGGACCCCCTTTTGCCTAAAAAGAATCCTATATGGATTACATCGGAGTATTGATGATCTCAGTAGGATTACGCAATGAAATTGCGTGGCAACCGCTGATATCATCGACCATTACTCAATGGATAAGATCTTAAAAGCTAGTTCAACACACATGATTTGTGCTGGGGAAAATTAATGTGAACGAGATCTAAAATTTCTCTGAGTACTCCATCAGAAATCTTTAGTTTGTGGGGGTGATGAGCACCACTTCCTGTGAAGCCCTAATGGAGATACTATTATTGTTAAACAGAAAAAGAGCTATAGGAGTTCACAGTTAATGCATAAACGATCATTACTCTGCCAGAAAAATGTTTCACACCAATAATCGCGAAACCTAGCTATAACTTTATAAGGTCAAAGTACAGTAAAGCAGCTGGTCTGAATTTCTCTGACTATATAATTTTTTTTTCTTTAATCAGTTATCCAGGTGACCTTCCGCTTGTATTATATTAGCGAAAAAAGAAGCACAAGGGGCTAGACCTAACATTAGTACAACACAAAGCCACAAGTGATACAATCATTTGAAAAACCACTAAGGGTTCGGTTGGCTACTGTTTAGAGTTATATAGGTATTAGTAATACATGAATTAATTATGAGAAAATTTATATATTATTTTATGTAGTTTTTAGTTATTCATATATTAGTTATGTAGGTATTAGTTAGGTAGAAATTACAATACATGAATAATTAATTATTAAATATTTAATTTATTGTAAAATAATATATATTATTTACAAATAAATAAGTCAAAAAAATATTACAAAATTATTGTATAATTGAATTTTTTTAAAATAAAAAATTGGAGATGTAAATATATACCGAATTAAAAAAATGATCAATAATGGTTTGTATATATATAATATTCACAATATCCCAAAAAATAAAAAAATACATTAAATAAATAAAAGTAATAACTAATTCTATTTACACATAATAAAGTTCAATATTTTTTTAAAAGTATCAAATTAAAAAAGATTTTAAAAGTAAATAGGGGTAAATGTGTAATTTTATTATTTTAATCATGTATAACTAATACCCACATAACTTATTCCACCTTCTACCCCGCATAAAATTACATATAGATTTTATCATAAGTTATGTAAGTTTTAATAATGTAGAATTACTAAAACACAACCAAACAGTCTATAACATTAATAATGAATAACTTTTATATAAAATTTAAAACTCACCAACCAAACATTGTATAAAATTAATAAATGAATAACTTTTATCTTATTTAATAACCAAACATGATATAAAATTAATATATGAATAAATAAGTTATTCATATATTAAATTGAGTCTTACCCCATAACCGAGTCCAGAAAGCTTGCTTATAAAGTTACCACAGGGCCTTATGAAATCACAAAAATAGCAAAAGAAACTAGCTTACAAAGAAGTTTGCATTTCTGCACCTAAGACTAGGCATCTGCCATAAGAGTCTTTAACGTGTCTAGGTAGCTGTAGATGAGTGTGAATGATAAGATTCTAAACCAACTTGGCAAGACAGTCTGCAACGTGATTTCGTTTTCTAATACAGTGCTTGACCGCTTGTCTCTCGACTCTGCTTTTGATGATGTTGATAGAGTCAATAACTTGTTTCAATTATTCATATTTGTAACACGATTATTTGGTTAGCATATTAGCTATAACTATGGAGTCAAGTTCCAGAGTAAAATCAGTATACCCATGTTGAACAGCACCATTTCACACCAAACTGATCAGCTGCCACTACCGCAGTTAATCGAGATGGAGAAGGCCGTGATCAGATCTCCATGGTTATTCCTAATAATACCCCCAATGCTTGCTCTTTCATTTTCTCTTAAATAGCTATCATCTGTACTGACCTTTATGGATCCTGCTTGTGGTAAATTCCATGTGACTAGCTTCCATCTCTGGATTGGCCTAAGTTTCTCTATGTATAACAGAAATATGGCCAGTGGTCGATGTTACGGTGGCTCTGAAAATTTTTTGCCAATACATATTTTATATTTTCAAATAAATTCGAAATTTATATATATGCATTAAAAAAAATTATAATGTAATTTTATCGAAGAGGTTCCGGTGAACCCCTCGTGATCCTCTGGATACGGCCCTGTCCATCATGAAATTAAGATATTTCTAAAACATAGACGATGAATTATAGTAGAAAAAAAATAATAGTTGGGCCTATATCTGGAACAGTACGGTTGTTTCCTCGTTACTGCGGAACCAAGAGTGGTCAAAAATAGTCACAGATGGGGGGCCCATAAAAGGGAAAATAATAGGATTGCACGGCCCTAAATATATTCTCTTAATCAAAACACAAAACTTTTTCTTTCACCAGTTAAATCATGTTTCTGCAGCTATTGCCCTTTTCCTAGTATATATATATATATCATTTAATTAAATATTACTCCATCGATTTACACATCTTCTGTTTACATACTAGTGAGATCTTTAATTATTTCCAAGTTAGTTGGATTGGAGAGGTACATAGGTAGATGGAGCAACAGTGTAACAACCCTAGTTCTTCCTCATCGTCATTGAGAAGTAAAGTTGATAGAAAGACTATTGAGAAAAATAGAAGAATTCAAATGAAAGATCTCTACTTGAAGCTCAAATCTCTTGTGCCTCATCTTCATCAGCATTCTAAGGTTCTTCTTATTGTTTATTCCTCTAATTTTTCTCCAATTAATTATATAATATTTCTAGATCTCCTCTATTTCATGCAGGCCACCTCCCCTAAATCTGATCAGTCAGATCTAGTGCAATCACACTCATATAGCAAATCGAAAAACTTCCATTTTTTGTTACAAAAGAAAATACTCTTTTGTTTTAATTTGTTTGTCTTAGTTTAAGTTGATACGGAGTTTAAGTAAATATAAAAAAAATTTGACTCTTATGGTGTTAAATGAAAAATATGTTTAATGTATCAAAATACAATTTAATTTTATGATTTTAAACATATCATGACATGTGCGGGTTAAAATTAAAGAATACCCAATTTAGGAAAGAGGCATCTTTTTTAATCAGAAATAGTTTTGCCTATATTATTGATAATGCTTTAATTTGCAGGAAGTTTTGTCACTGCCAGATCAACTGGAAGAAGCGGCGAACTACATAAAGAAGCTGCAGATAGATTTGGAGAGAATGAGGCTGAGAAAAGAAAGCTTAAAAATTATAGGTGAAAATTCACCATGCAGTGAAAGAATGGGAGGCCGGTCGACATTACATATTGAAATCCATAATGTGGATTCAGCTTTAAACATTGTTCTAATTACTGGTTTAGGTAATCATCAGTTGATGTTCAATGACATTATCCGTATTCTTCATGAAGAAAACGTACAAGTTATAAGTGCCAGTTATACTGTCAATGACAAAACCGTTTTCCATTCCATACATTCTAAGGTAATTAATTTATTTTCCTTTTCGTTCATTTGTCACTCCCTTTTTTGGGGGGGGTCTTTTTATTTTAAAATGATAGAGACGTGCATCATTGTAGATGGGTGACAGTGTACCAGAATACGGAGCTGCAAGAATCTCTGAAAGGTTAAAGAAGTTTGTGAGTGGAGTCTAGCTAGCTTGCTTGCTGGCTGGCGACGTCTAATGTTATTTTTCTTTTCTTCTAAGAAGATAGAACACTCCTTATCAAAAAGTTCTATATTTTAAAGGGTTTGTTCAAATTTGAGATATTTAATTAAGCATAAAAACATCGAGCTAGATTATTTTTCGATACCACATATAGAATGGTGATAATTGAGTGTATGTTTGTTCGCACTGATTGTTGCATTCTGACTACTGATTGTAATACTTCAATTATCAACTTCAAATCCCAATACTAATTCAAGAATTCGTATCCAATGATCATTTGACCCAAGACAATTTGTTTTGTCCTTTTATCATTTCATGAGTCCTTTAATTCGCTTATTTTTCCCTAGGAACAAAAACATGAGTTTGATATTACGTTTGACGTGCATTCTCTCTCTATATATATGAATTCTTAAGTTTGTTGTTGTTTATTCTCTAAATTTAGTATCATTATATGTAGTTGATTTTTTCCTGGTCAAAATTAAAAAGTGCGAAACTTGAGATGACAGTTTGTTGGTCCTCTTCCAGCCTTTATTGTAAAATTTTCAGCTTTAGTCTAGTCTGTCCTTTTCTATAACACGATTTTACCCTTTGGACTGCTTGTAAAATTTATGCTAGTAACACCGACACGTGTTATTAAACTAATTAGTACTAAAAGAATAGAAATGTCGATCATTTATGTTCGTCTCTCTCCAATCTAAATTTCATTAGTTACAAACTTACAATTTAAAGCAACAAAAATTGTCACCTCTATTAGAACAGAAGATGATTCCAGATAAAAACATTTTTTATTAAAGTAAAGGACGGGATAAATTGAATTATCTTTTGAATGATCAACTAATTAATTAACCCCACTTTCAGTACTGAATAAATTGAATAGTAATAAGTATGTCGAATAAAGTCTATTAAGAATTTAAAACATAACACATTAAGTATACCATAATATGTTGAATAATTATAAATAATAAAATTCAAGACTTATTAAATACATACATATATATATATAAACATACACTATCTTAAATAGTCAATTGACGGTATGTAAGAATTACTCATGTAATACATATATACAGTGATTAATTATTCATTTCATGAAAATTTAGAAACCTAACTTAGATAAAGAGTCTACTATTAAATTAAATCAAATAAGAATTAAAATTCTAATTCCGCTGATCAAATCACATACTACTCAGTTTAAAATTTTTAAAATTAATAATTAAATATATAATAACTTATTTTAAATTCATCCATATGAAAGAAGGCCTAAATTCAATATATGAACTACTTAAATAGTTGGTCGTGATTCAGATAAATATTTCTTGAATTTAGAAGTTAATCCAAATTTTATATGATCTCATTAACTTTTTTTGCACTCTTTTTGTTCCTATTTAGTTGTCAAGATAAAATTTACATGATTTTTAAAAAAAATTAAAAGTATAATTTAATTAATATATTTCTTACGTATCTCTTAATTCTAGAGTAATTAATATTAAAGGCAAAAATAAAAAAAATAAATAATTCTCTCTTAAATTTTTAACTTGATAACAATTTAAAAATAATTATTTTTAATGCACATGACTACTAAAAAGAAATTAAGGGAGTATCATTTTTGTTGCGTAGTGAGATATATATAGTAGGGATAAAAATTGTCTATAGGCTCTTTCTAAAAAATGAAAAGCTATATATAAGCAGTAATAGACAAGTACATTTCCAAGTGTTGTGGCTAGTATCTTCTTTTTTATAATCTCTTCTCCTCCACACAATTGCCTTTTCAAAGTGTTGTGTGATCCAAATCTTTTTTTGGCAGAATGATATTTAGCACCTTTATTTGCTTTAGACACACAATGTTCTTGATGCCTACTGCTAGGCTAGCTTATTTATCGGTTATTAATTGGTCATGTTAAGAAAAAAACAAGAGAACTTTTTGGACTTCATTTTATGATATTATATCATAATTAAAAATTATTCAAAAAAAAAAAGAAGTTTAAGTTGTTTTACTGCAAAAAAACATCTTCATACTCCATGTCAAAAGAGGCTCTAAATGTATTTGGAGATACTACAGTAAGAGGATTTATTTATGTACCTAAAAAGGAAAAAATAAAAAGAATTTTTACGAGAAACATTTACGTACTTACTATATAAGGACCTGCTGTAAATTGGATGTTAAAGTAACATGAAATTTTACGAGAAACATTTACGTATTTACTATATAAGGACCTGCTGTAAATTGGATGTTAAAGTAACATGGTGAAAATGAAGTCCTGAAATAGTAGAATTATACTTTTGGTTAGGTCACAATAATATCACAGACTTTACATTGACAACTTTTTTATGCAGAGAAAACATAAAACCAGAGAGACATGGAATAAGAATTTCGACCAAAAAGTTATATTATACTCCCTTCTGTCCATCGTATTTATCGTCCTTATTATTAAGATGATTCAAAATAATTGTTATTTTAAAAAATTAAAATATAATTAATTAGTTATTTCTATATTTACTCTTACTCAATAAATATGGAGAAAAGTTAATGTGATGAAAAAAAAGAAGTAAAATTAAATTGAGATAAAAAGTTATATAAGAATAATTTAGTTAAATAGCTATTTTAATTAATTATTTTTTAAAAAATATGAGGAAAAAATATAACAAGTAATATAGATAGAAGGAAGTAGTTTTGTGAACTTTTGGAACTTAGACATTACCCCATTTCAGTTGGTTGATTATATTATATTAATGTGGAGACATAAGACACTTAAGGTTCCTATAGACCAAGACCAAAAGAATAAAAAGATTAATTAGCATAACGTTTTTGAGTTTTATATCAACTTGAGCCTATGATTGTGATTTGCTAAAGACAATGATAATTTGTGGACATGAGAATATAATTGTAATTACAGTTCTCAAATCATATGAAATTTGAGTAGTTACGTCTACGGGTGTATATAGTTTCAATTGATTCAGATTTTTTAAATATTAAATTAAATTAATTGTATTGAATTTTTAAATTTATAAAGCAAACTAATAAAAGTTAATCTTTTTGGAATTTTTAATTTTTTTCTTTGATAAAGTTTTCGTATAAAATATATTTTGCACTTGAATTATTTATTTAACCTAGTAACATAACTATCTAAGGTATTTTTTAATTAAGAAAATAATACAAAATATGAAATGAGTGAAGATATTGTATTAAAATATTTAACAAAAAGGATAATAAAACTGCATAAAATCAATATTGTTAATTAATAAGTTACAACGAAAATGATTATACTCTAAAATTCTAAGTCATATCAAACTAAATGTGCTAATAAGTATTAGTTACATAATTAAACATTAAAGCAAAAAATTAAATTATGTATTTTCACCATGGAAATTAACGAATGCAAAATTATGAAATAGATATATAATATTATTGTCATTCCTAATATTGAAATCATTTCTTTTGTAGGATTAGTATAATTTGATTCTGATTTGGACTTTTTTTGAGTTAATAACATGCATCTATGAGCTATAAAATTTATTGGATCGTTCAAAATTCTATATTCAAACTTGATATAATATGCTAATTAAAAAGATAAAATTATGAAAAAGTTTGAAAATTATTTATAAATTAAATAAAATATTTATAAGAATTACGCATATGTAATATTAGATTGATTTGATTCCGTTTAACTTTTTTTATTCAAAACTAAATTAATTATGTTGGAATTTTTTCTGTCATTAAATCAAATTAAACTAAATCACTAATTAAATTTATTTTATTAATTTAACTAAAATTATCAATTTTCTTTGTATCTTGAATTATGTCTGCACTTGTGACTAAGCAGTAAGGACCCATCCACCTATTTTCCCTAAGGAATGCAAACAAATGAAGCAATATATTAGATATAGCGATAACTGCAATTTTTATTCAATTTTTGTGCGGTGTGTGTTTATTTTAGAGTGACTTTTAATTTTTATTCTTTAAATTTATCATTTTTAATTCTTATTCTTTAATACTTTAAATAATAAAATGAAACAAAATATCCCTAATATTTTATAAAGAAAATCAAAAGGCGAAAAAAATTTAGGAAGCAAAGATTAGACGTAGGCGGCACAAATTTATGATATTGAACTTGTGCCGCGAGACATAAGTTTAGTAGGCGGAATTTCATGTTACTGAATTTATGCTCTGAGGCATAACTTATGTAAATTTATGCCCTTGAAGCATAAAACTCGTGTCAAAATTTATGTTTTGTGATATTTAAATTTTTTACCTTATAATTTATTTTTAGCTGATAATTGCACTTTTAACTAATTTTTTATTACTTAAAATATCAAAAAATAAAATTAAAGACCGTAGATTTTAAAAGCATTTGTGCAAATGATCCATTTTTATTATTTTGTTACTCAAAATGGAATTTGGCCCAACAATTCTATATGGATTCACCGCCAATGTCGCGTGAGTTTAATGTAGTTGGGCTTTATCATTGGACATTGTTTTCGGGTCTTGTTGTGGCAAACCAAATATCCCCCCCGCCCCACACACACCAAAAAAAAAAAAAAAAAAGGGGCCAATGTGGCTTACTATTACCCAGTTTAGTTGAATTTTACCCCTGCAACGAATTAAGATTTTATATTACTAAATATAATAATGTATTTTCTTATTTATAAAATATAATAAAATTTGAAGAAAATAAAAGAACAACCCCTTTTTATTTAAATGTCATTAAATTTTTAAAAAGAAAAAAAAAAGTGCACATCCGTTCCCCTTCTCCTTCATGCCACAGACCTGGAAAAAATAACAGATCAATATTGAGGAAAGAATGTGGTATCTCTTCTCTGCAAATCAATTTACAGAGCATTGGACATCCTGCAAACATCATGAACGACATCACAAATCCACCTCTATGTTTTGAATACAACGGTAGAATCCTGGCTTATGTAAAGAGTAAAATTGTATGAATAATCATAGAATCATTACTTTTGTACAAAATAATGTTTTTATTATAACCATATTTGTATTACAGTGAATGTTTATAAATGAATTTGTATTGTAGGGATACATGTGTTTATATTATAGTGAAAGTTTATCTTTTGGAGAAAAGTTACGAGGAATTATCATATAAATAGAGGCGTTCTCCTTCATTGTTTTTCATTCCATCAAAAGAAATAAGAACTTCTCTCCTTCTCTCTTTCTTTACAATATTCTTGTTCTTCCTTTATTATTTCATAACACGTTATCAGCACGAGTCTCTGCCTTGAGCACTCACTTTGAAAGATCTGAGGTAAGAAAAATTAAAATTTCTTGTTTGAAAGATGTATTACTTAACCACAATAATGATATTCCTTTGGTGATATTATTGCTCTACGACTCTATCGTCTCAATATTGAAGGTCGAGGTATTATTTTTCTCTTTCTTTTAATATGGCTAATCTTACAAAACTTAATTTCGTTGTCCTTTAATGTTCGGGTAAGAACTACCTTTCATGGGTGTTGGATGCTGAAATCCATATGGATGCAATGGGTCTTGGAGACACCATTAAAAGTGAAAATAAAGCATCAAACCAAAATCACTGTGATATTCTTGCGTCATCATATTGACGAAATTCTGAAAATTGAATATCTCACGATTAAGGATCCACTTATTTTGTGTAATAGCCTAAAAGAAATGTATGACCACCTGAAGATGGTCATCCACCCAAAGACACGATATGATTGGATCCATCAAGACTATAAGTCTGTTCATGAGTATAGCTCATCAAGTTGAAAATATGTGGATAGACTATTAATGATGTTGATATGATGGAATATGTGGTAGTACACAAAATTAATTGAGAGCTCCGGAAGAGCTAATGTGTTATCATTGTAGTAAGTTTCAAAAGGAAACTTATAAGTTTCAAAAATATTGAAAAAAAAGAAGATTGAGACAATAAAATTATGGAAAAATCTAATATCTTCATATTACTACAATTGAAGCGGGTTATAAATATTTATGTAAAAGATTATCCATCGTTTTCTTTTATTTGTAGTACATAAATATGAGTATGATAACATAATCACATACGAAAGTAAACTAGAAGTTTACTGAAATAAAGATAAGTTGACATAAATGGTTGGACATCCCGGTTCAAATGTGATGCAAAAATAATAAGAAATAATCGGGACGAGCAACTAGCTGTGCCAACTTATTTTTATTTCAATAAACTTCTAGTTTACTTTCGTATGTGATTTTGTCATGATACTCATATTTATATACTACAAATAAAAAAAGTAATCTTTTACATAAATATTTATAACCCACTTTAATTATAGTAATATGAAGATATTAGATCTTCCCATAATTTATAGTCTCAATTAATTTTCAATGTATTTGAAACATATAAGTTTGCTTTTGAGATTTACTACAATAATTTCATTCCTTCGGGTAGTAACGCATTAGCTCTTCTAGAACCCTCAATTAATTTTGTGTACTACCACATATTTAATCATATCAATATCATTAATCGTCTCTCCACATAGTTTCAACTGAGAAACAATTCTAAACATTGCAGAGTTGTATTCATGAACAGATTTATAGTCTTGATTTGATCCAATCATATTGTGTCTTTGGGTGGATGACCATCTTCAGGTGGTCATATTTCTTTTAGGCTATTCCACAAAATAAGTGAATTTTTAATCGTGAGATATTCAATTTTCAGAATTTCGTCAATATAATGACGCAAGAATATCATTTATGCGGTTAAGTAATACATCTTTTGAATTTTTTTTTTAATTTTTCTTACATCAGATCTTTCAAAGTGACTCAAGCAGAGACTCATGTTGATAACGTGTTATGAAATAATAAAGTAAGAGAAAGAATGTTGTAGAGAAACGGAGAAGAGAGAATAATTTTTATTTCTCTTGATGGGAGAAACCCTTTATTTATAGGGATAATCCTCCTAACTTTTCTTCAAAAGATAGATTTTCACTGTAATATAAACACTATATCTACTACAATACAAATATATTTATAACAATTTATATTGCAGTCGTCCATATATTTTTTAGTGAAACCAAATCTCAGAATATTTAGGGGCTATATCGAACTTTACATATTCATTAGGGACCTATCTCTCAAAGTTATATATTCCTCTTTTAGAGCTAGGGTTTTATCATCTTTCTTCATTGTTCTACTCTCTGCTTCGTTTTTCATATTCCGGAAACCCGCCGGAAAGTTGATCAGATCTTATCCATATCAACAATGGTAGGTTTTGAACTTGGCTCCGTTCCGTTCAATCCCGACGGATGGGGTCCACCGGATTCCTCCGTCTCTGTTCCAAACCAAATATCTAACGCCCCTTTTGCTCCTTTCTCCCGCTCCGACAAGCTCGGCCGGATCGCTGACTGGACGAGGTCTATATCCAACCGACCCGGATCCAACTCCAAGCAAAACCTTTCTGATTCCGCTTTCGACTTCTCTGGCGACGACTCATTCGCTACACTCAATGCCGACGAAGATTCATCTTTCCGTCTCGTCGATACTGCCGCTAAATCCCATCACCATGGACAACATCGTCCGAAGTTTAACCCCAGGTGGCGTTTCAATCCTCATCATAACCGTTCTCAGCTTCCCCAGCGCCGCGACGAGGAAGTCGAAGCCAAAAAGCGTGAGCAAGAGAAAGAAAGAGCTCGTAGGGACAGATTGTATAACCTCAATCGTTCTGGCACAAATGCTGGCCAGAGAAGAGAATCTGCGGTGTTCAAATCATCAGTTGATATTCAGCCTGAATGGAACATGCTTGATCAGATCCCGTTTTCTACCTTCTCAAAGCTTTCTTTCTCTGTTCCAGAGCCTGAAGACCTGCTAATCTGTGGTGGCCTTGAGTTTTACGACCGCTCCTACGATCGAATTACTCCGAAGAACGAACGTCGTCTGGAGAGGTTCAAGAACAGGAATTTCTTCAAAATTACTACTACTGATGATCCTGTTATCCGCCGTTTGGCTAATGAGGATAAAGCTACTGTTTTCGCAACAGATACAATTTTGTCTACTTTAATGTGTGCACCAAGGTCTGTTTACTCATGGGACATTGTAGTTCAGCGTGTTGGGAATAAGTTGTTTTTTGACAAGCGTGATGGGTCACAGTTGGATTTGCTTTCTGTGCATGAAACTTCGCAAGAACCATTGCCTGATGTGAAAGATGATATTAACTCAGCTTATTCTTTAAGTGTCGAGGCTGCTTATATAAATCAGAATTTCTCACAACAGGTGCTGATTAGAGATGGGAAGAAGTTGAGTTATGATGAGCCCAACCCGTTTGCAACTGAGGGGGAAGAGGTTGCATCAGTTGGTTACAGATACAGGAGGTGGAAGTTGGATGACGATACATATTTGGTAGCACGATGTGAAGTGCAGAGCGTGGTTGAAGTGAACAATCAGAGATCATTCCTTACACTGAATGCCTTGAATGAGTTTGATCCAAAGTACTCTGGGGTTGATTGGAGGCAGAAGCTGGAGACACAAAGGGGTGCTGTGTTGGCTACTGAGTTGAAGAATAATGCTAATAAACTTGCGAAATGGACTGCTCAAGCACTTTTAGCTAATGCCGATATGATGAAGTTGGGTTATGTATCAAGAGTTCATCCTAGGGATCATTTTAACCATGTGATATTAGCTGTTGTAGGATATAAGCCCAAGGACTTTGCTACACAAATCAATTTGAACACATCAAACATGTGGGGTATTGTGAAAAGTATTGTGGACTTGTGTATGAAGTTAAATGAAGGAAAATATGTGCTTGTTAAGGACCCAACCAAGCCACAGGTTAGAATTTATGAGGTCCCTCCAGATGCATTTGAGAATGATTATGTTGAGGAGCCATTGCCAGAAGAGGAACAGGTTCAGCCTCCTACAGAGGATGCACAAGGTGCAGAGGCAAATGCGGCTGCAAATGAAGTAGAGGAAAAGGAGATTAGCACCGAAGCTGCATAAGGGTAATCTGATACTGTACTTCATGGTAATTCTTACTCTCAATATTAATTTTCTGCGGTTGTAGTGTTAGAATAATTGTTTTGTGATGATGTGCCTGTAATTCACTTTCTTAATGATTTTCACATTTGCAATTTCTAGTACAAAGATTTCACGTGGATAAATGTTGTTTCCTTTGAAGAGGGTGAGAAACTGATCATTCATACAGATAGCTCAAAATGAATTTTATCTTCCCTTTATAATGTGTCCTAAGAGCCATTTGCAGAGCTCAAATAGGTAACCTGCTTGATAGCTCAGGTATTTTCTTATTCTTTTTCTTAAATTTGCCAGGATGTGGGTATGGGAACTACTTTTCACTTATGACTTCTAAACCACATAATGCCTATTTATTTGTGTAGTATCTGAGTATATTTTCAGACTCTTTTTTTATCCAAGAGTGTGAAGTCTCTTAAAAGGAGGAAACTGAGTGAGATTATAGAAGACTGAAGAGCCATGAGAAAATTAGAAGTTGAAAAACCTTGGTGTCAATGTTACTATAGTGGGGTCTTTATTGGGTAGAAAAGGACATTCATGAGAAAAGTGGACGTTGCGAAAGGGGAATGACTATATGAGACTTCGTTTTTTAGAAAGACTGTACGAGACTCTCTTTGAGAAAAGATAATACAAGACTCTTGCTTGCTTTCAACTGCTTCATCCCCTATTTATGGAAAAGAGAAGTCATTGGGTACAAGATTTGAGAAGAAATTACAATTACGCCTCAATCCCATGTTAGTTGGAGTTGGCTTTATGAAACCGCAGTTACATATACTCTAGTGGTTGTATCTCTATTCTCTAACATACTAAGAGTCTCTAATAAGCACTAGTCGTCTAGATCGTATCACCTATGCGGATTTTCAATTTTTTTAAGAGATACCTAGACTCCTAGATATTCTGAATTTTTTGAGATAACTTCTTTTGATGCTGATTTTATTAGACCTCTTCCTCTTTTAACACCTTTAATCATCATGCTTTGATATCTAAGAAACAGTGCATCTCGAAGCCTACGTAACATGGGCCTAACCATCTGAAGCACCATTCTCTCATTTTGTCCTCGAGGTGCGCTACTTGCACACGGATGTGATCATTTCTACTCGTAGCTAATCTGTATGACTACACATCCATCTTAATATTTGCATCTCTATAACATTCATCTGGTGGATATTTGGGCCCTAGAGGACGTGACAAGAAATTGCTTAAAAAGTTCTTACAAGACAAACCTATATGCAATAAGATGGACGTAATACCCTTCTGCCTCCCTCAAAGATGGACCTTGATACTTAAATTGAGGCCTCTAGCTATTTATACAGCATTGTGGCTGTACAGAGTTTCTAGTAAGTTTGTTAGAGCAGCCTTGTAGGTATAACAGCTTTGTTGTGGGTCGTGTGTTGCTGAGGCAGCATGCTGAATGTGTGAATGGGCTCTGCCTGTTGGCTGATGCAGTGTGGTCTCTTGGCGTTGTGGGCCAGAGCTATAGTAGGTATCGGATATAGTTGTTAATGCGTGTGTTAGAGCATGGCTGAGGTTAGGAGGTTGTCCATGACATAGGGCACATTAGAGGATTCATGTCGTCACTTAATGTAATAGGTTGCGACCAATGATTCATGGGACAATGTTAAAAGGCTTCCACGGGTATTATATACTGTGTTGTGTATGGACTTTTGCAGTACCTGTCGAGTCTGTACTTTAGCTCTTTGTGCTACTTCATGTGTATGCAGTATATGCGTGCCAACTAGAAGAGTCAAAGAGTGTAGACAGAATGAGTACCCTAACAGATGCTAAAGAAGCAGCTTAATGCAAAGCAGAATCAATTTCCCTTCTTGAAGCTAGTTAAGCAGTTCCTTGGATCTGCTTTTAGTAGCCCCTTCGAGTAGGTGTCTTGTGTATCACTTCATCTATGCATCAGTTTACCTGTTTTCCTCTTCCTTCCCTCAGTTTTTTGTGGAACTTGATTTTTAAAGTGGTTATTGCTTGAGCCAAATAGCTACAGCGTTCATTCAGAAAGTCTGTACTGTTACCTGCAGACTTGTGGAAAATTGGGGTGGTTGTATCAAACTGCATGTGGTTCTCAGGTTTCTTGTTTCTGTGCCTTGTTTGAATAATGAGTGGTTTTTAACTCAATGGCTATGTGATCTTAGTACTAGTGGTTTAACCGTTTAAATCCTCACTTCAACTAAACCATTCTTTGAGGGTAAACTCTTGGTTTTATAATGTAAATTTGGGATTTCTACAGAGATATTGTATAAAGAATGTCAATTTTCTTTCCTTGATAATAACCCCTTTTTCTTCTAGTTTGAATGTGCTGATTGTTTTAATTGTCATCCAGGTTGTCCGTGAATAAAGTGGTACTGCTTGAACCTCTTGTGTAGATCTTGAGTTTTCTCTTATCAACAGCTTTGTGCGGTGACTTTGCTCGTGTCTGTCCGATCAGTTTAGATATGGGAAGGCATCTTGTCGAGAGCTTTTAACCAGCTTATCAAACTTGTTCTGCTTCATTTCTCCCATCTGTTATGGTTTTGATGATTATGGACCTTTGGTCAAGGCTAATTTTTGTGATAGGATTCTCTTTTACTTGAATGTTTTAAAGAAACACCTTTCGATTATATATTAGATTCTGAGGTGTAATGGATTATTGCAGCTTTAGCCCCGGTACTTTTGTCTAATGCCTGAAGCTTAATGGGTAATGTTTGGTTAAAACACACAACAGGTTCAAACCCCGTGGCATATAAAAGTCTGTATGAAGTGGGAAGGATAGAAAAAGGGGTGGGGGAGTTCAGAGTTCCCTCCTAATTTTAGGATATTCTCAGTTATATAGAAAAGATTATTGAGTTATTAATGGAATTGCTCTTCTAGATTTTTGGGATGAGTCATGGTAGCTTCAGAGTAACATTATGGTGTACTAAAATTTTGATTATGCAGCTCTTGGAAATACGATTGTGTGTTAAGTGTTTTCATCAAAGAAATACCTTGGTTCAGAGTAAGTTCTCTTCATCGTTGAGATGACGTTGATAGAAAAAAAACCAATTGGATCAGATCATTAGCAAGAGTTCGAGATTGGTTTGGTTTAGGTAGCCAGAGTTATTAATACTGTCAAAGCTAGATGTGAAATGTAAAGCCACAGAGTTGAGTAACGACTCTTTAAACCTCTTCAATGGGCTCTGCCTCTTTTGAAAATTCACTCAAATTAATGAAAAGCCAAAATGAACCACTAAAATTTGGAGCCTCAAGTGCAATTAGATCCATCTTCATTTTTATTTTTTTTATATATGCACCTTCTTTTTATTCCTTGATCTTGGAGTCAAATTTCTATTTTACACATTTTTCTTTTACGGAGAGTTTATCACACACCATTTTCTTTTTGAAAGCTTAACATTAGTACTTTTAAATTTCTTAGGATATTTTAATTTGACATTTGAACTATGTCATGTTTCACTTGAATACATCAATACCTAATATAGTGTTTTAATTTAATACTTTTGGTTCAAATTTTAGTTTTTTGTGTGTGATTTTATTCGTCTATTAGATAGTTAAGTTAACTACATAAAATAGGTTATTTTCTTATTTATACGCATTCATTTTAATAAGCATTAAAAACTTAGATATTTTTTTATTTGATGTTGATGTGTATAATTAAAGAAGATAACATATTTTATCTTGTTAACTTAATTACTTAATAAATAAATAAGAACACAAAAAGTTTTAAAATCTGAATTGGGAGTGTGTAACTAGAGAGATGTTCATTTAGAATAACATTTTATTTAGAGAAAATATCCTGATAATTTTAAAAAGCGGATTATGTAGTAAACTTGTATTTTAACCCGTAATTAGCAGTGTCACTTATGTATATTTAGTGTGTGTTTACTATTTATCATGTATTAGTTTAATTGATATAATATCGGTGTATTTTATGTTTATGCATGTGCAATTATTTATAACATTGGAGTGTTTTATGTGTTATTTCAGTATATAATTGTACATGTTTTGTAATATGGAAATATATATTTCTCGTAAAATATGTGTCTACCACTACTGCAATATGTACTTCAACGATCTTAGAAGGAAGAATCAGTGGTTGGTTGGTAGAGTATATAAGAATAATGTTGAGTAAAGTGTATTAGTAATATTTGCATCGTTATGCTCGTATTAGTTATGCTGATCTTATGTAGTGTTTGGTTTAGTGTGTTAAAAAAATATTCATTGATTAATTTATTAAAAAAATATTTATTTATAAAAATACCCTCTACAAATAATATAAAAAAGATGTGGAAAATATTTTGAGGGACAATTATATCTTTAACCATGCTAATGCATGCATTAACAATCATTGCATTACTAATACCATGATTTTTAATGCATTAGTTATACATAGCTTAATAGCAAATAGAGTGTATAACTAATCACTAATGCTTGTATTAGTTATACATAAGTTGAAAAAATATATCAAATAAAATATTAATAATATGCAACATTACTATTTGTATTATTTTGTTTAATACACTCTATCAAACGATCATTATATATTATAATATAAACCATAAAAGATGTAGAGAATCGGATTCTGTAATTGAAAATAATTGGGAGAATCGTGTTAATACCCGCAATTTGTATCATCAGTGATAACTATAAAGATAGCAAAGATCAATAAAGAACAATTCGGTGATACAGTCAAATTTCGTTATAAAAGTTAATCCATTATAATGACATTTCACTATAACAGCTTGATTTGTTCAGAATTAATTTTTTATGTTATTATTTAACTTCTCTGTAACAACATTCAACCTATAATAGCAGTAACATTCAGTATATACGCTCTTGGTAAATTATCCCTCTATCACAGCCATACTTAAATATTATGTAAAAATATTCTTGTAAATAATATTTTATGTATAAAAGTAAATATTAAAATATTAAATTAATCATCATTAATGTCATGCACATTGTAAATTTCAAGTACGAATATAAAAAAGAAAAAAATTATATTAAAATAGTGTCAATTAGTTATGTTTGTAACTTCACGATCAAACATTACTAATATTTGCCCTTTTCACATTCGTACTCATTTTATTTATTTGATTAAATAGATATATAAAATTATTAAATTAAATTTTTATATATTTTTATTTATAATAGTTAAATAAGATTTAAACGTCAAATGATAGTATACATATATAATAGCACTTTATTATAATAATAATAAAATTTTTAGACTAATACTGCCACTATAACAAAGGTTTAACCGTATAATATATTCAAGCGGTGCAACTCAAGCATTATAGTAACTGAAAGTCAAAATTTATTCGAAGGTCTTAAATTTAAGAAAACAATGTTTTTTTGTTAAAAGATTTATTCTTCTACATTTTTGATATGTAAATCCTTTTTCAAATAATAATATGGCCAATTTATTTAATCTTTTAAAAATTATTAATTTCAGAAAAAAGTTTTCAATTTTAATTTAAATTTTTGTTGCCATTAAGGCAACTGTTAAAAAAACTGTTAACATTATCAAAAGTAACTATTATTATTTTAAGGTGCATACAAAATTAAGACTATATTCTTTAAAAGTCTTTTCATCTAATAATTTCAAATAAGTATTCTTACATTTCATGATAATCATTATGATATCAAATAAGTATTCTTACATTTCATGATAATCATTATGATATTGATGGTTTATTTGTAAATATAATAATATTATCGTTCTTTTTATATGAAAAGTTTTTACCTTCTACCAAAAATACTCAATATTTTTATTTAAAAAATTTATATATTTGTTATTTCTAAAAATGAAGCCCTCAAATTTGAAGGGCTAAAACAAGTGCCTTGCTTGCTTCAAAATAAACGACTGTTTTTTTTCCAACATGCTATATTTATATCTAAATCTGCTGTAAACTGCAATATTATTTTAAAAGCTATGTTACTTTTTTTTTATATATATAAGTCCTGTTTTTATACGTGTAAAATTTTTTAAAATATATTTCATAAATAAACCCAAAGCAGAACACTTTTTTGAGCCCTAATTAAGCTTAATTAAGTCAAAAACGACGTCTAACCCCCCAAATCGACTGAAGAAAATGGAGGGCAAGTTATGTAATGAAATAAATAAAAAATTTGAACTTTAATCAGAAATATTAATTAGAGTAATCCTTGGAGAAAAAAAAAACGAAAATCTATTAGAAAGTGCCGTCACTTGAATAAACCTTACCCAACACAAGTTTAAAGTAATAAAAATAAGAAGTGAAAATTAGAAGCAACCGCACCGCACTGAAAATAGAACAAGCAGCACAGGCCCGTGGTTTCTTTATTTACTTTTCAGAAAACAGCTAGCGGTGGGCCGTGGCTGAGCCCTCCATAAATGAAAGCCACAGAAGACAAAACCGTTGACAAAAACAACAGGAACCACGTAGCCAGGCGGAGCTAGTGGGTCGGTAATCAATAATTATTAAATATTATATATTTATATATATAAATTATTAATTTAAAATTTAAAGAGATTTAAATCTTAATCATAATTATGTATTACTAAATTAATTGTGATTAAATAATAATTACACATAAAAAGATACTTATTATATTTTTGTTAAATTAATATAAACATTGAGTGTAACTAAATTCTTTTCGTATGCACATCCTGTCCTACGAGCCAACTGCTTTTGTTTGCTCCATGTTTTCTTGTATTAATATCACACGACAACTAAGTCAAACCGGTTTTTAAGTTTTCGGTGGGCCGCCATTATGCTTTTAACATTCAACAACTTTTGGTTGCTTATAAAATGTGGAATTGTGTGCCTTTCAATTCATGGTATCATCTCAAACAAAGGCAAATCTTCGAAAAATTCTCAAATGGCTTCTCTTGTTCTATTATTATCTGAGCTGCTTAAACATGAAAATACAGATTATTTAACCTCACCTCCAGCTGTTTCTTCTTCTTCTTCTTCTTCTTCTTCTTCAGTTGCTAATTCTTGTGCTGTTGTGGCTGCCAAAGGAGTTCAATCATTTCCCAACAAAAGGGTATTCAGCAATGCTTCAAGTAGTTTCAACGGTGACTTCAAATTAGCTGAGGAATTAGAAGAACTTCCTAGGATTTGTGTTGATTTTGTTTGGCCTTAAGTACGTTATCTTGTCTTGTAATTATTCACTGATTAATTATGTCGCCGCTTTTTCTTTCCGGTGGAAATGAGGCTTATTTCTTTATTGTTTTTCTCATTCACATTTAACTTTGTGTTTCAACTCTGTCTTCTACTATACTAACATCAATTTTATAAATACAGACACAAAGTTTTTTCTATTTAAAATATATGTTTCTCTGTATACTATATATTTCATTTAGTACATGTCAAGATAACGGATAATAGTTTTAAGGTTATTAGTAGAAAATAATAATGAGAACATATTATGGTAATTATATGAGTTACATAGAATAAAGGCATTATTTTCTCTACTTTATGCTATTAATTTATCATTCACAAATTTGAAAAGCCCATTTTTTAAAAAAATAATAAATATAATTTCGTATGATATCAATTAAATTATGTCATATAAAAGTTAACCAGGAGAAATAACTTTCTCATTTCTTTTTTAGTTATTGGCAGTTTATTTTTTGTTCGGGAAGTTTCTCCTTGAAAAGAAGTTTAGATTTTCCTCATGAAAATGGTCAATTGCAACTTCACTAAAAAGTAGAATCACACGGATTTGGTACATTTTCCTCTTTGAAATAAATGAATTTTTATTAAGGTTTAAAAATATAATAATTAATATTTCTTTAAAAATTATTTTTTAATAAAACTTTCAGCTATCTCATATTCTTTCATTAAAAAATTCTTTCTTTTTTCAATTCAAAATAAATAAATTTTTGATATCTTTTTATGATTGAATCTTTTAACGTTTGAAGATGTATCAATTATTTTTTAAAATTATCATTCTCTTTCATAAAATTTTAAACTATTTTTAGTTTTAAAACAAAATTGAAAAGAAACAAAAGGATAATCTTAATAAATTATTTTTCAATTAATGTTATTAACTAGCCATTTCACTGGAAGTGCAAAAACTCATTTATTTTGGAATTGGAGGAGTATATATTAAGGAAAGTAGTTCTAGTTCTTTTTACAAGGCTTGAAACGGCACCAGTTGAATTATATCTATTTTCAAAAGAATATTATATGCACTATTCACTGGATATGAAGATTAAACTCGGGAACTGGCCAAGTTGGGCCACTTAATTCTCAAGATCAGCCTGCAGGCTGAGAATCGGACACAGCCCAGATGGTACTACAGACCTATATATAGCAAAGAAAAGAAACACAGGTTGGCCTGATCCCTCTAGGCGGCCCATTGTAGGGGTTAGGATTCTTGGTGCCAACACGGTTAGGTCCCTTTGGATAACTGGTTTAAGGTTGAAAAAGTGATATTCTAAATGACGGGCCACAAAGTGGCTGTCTGGTGAAAATACTAATAAGAAAGATGACAGGCCACAAGTGGCTATCTGGTGAAAATACCAAATAAGAAAGAGATTGGACCAGAACTTAGACAAATGCCGAGTCAATGGGCCAAAGTGGGTTATTTGCATTTTTTGCTTCTAGTTTGTGTTAGATTATTAATTTTTGTTCTCATAATAAATAATTTTTTTGGCAGAATATAAATTCAATTGCTCATGAAAAAAATTATAGATCAACAAAAACTAAAGATCATCTCAATTAACAGACAATACGTGTAATTTTATGAAAAAGTCTTGCAGACACTTGTTAAGACTTATGTTGAAAGAAAACGAGACTCATCTCTTCTTTGTCAAGCATAGCCATCTCATTTATTCTATACAAAAAAAAATGAAAGTGTGTTTTTCTGGATGTTACTTGATTTAAAGATTAACTAGTTTCGGGGAATATGCGTTGCACATTTGTTTTTTATTATTAGTGAGTACAAATATTTTAAAAACTCATAAATAATATCATAATTGTGTCTTGAAATATAAAATATTTGAGATAACTTCAAAGACCTCCCTTCAGATTTCACTCCTAAAAAAATTAATATTGATCATATTCATCTAACTCAACAAAACAAGAAATCATGCTCCATAGAAGTCGTGGTAGGCCTTAATGTATCGAGTTACACAGTACCCATTGACATTGCTATTTCAAATAACACCACTCATGCCACTTTATTTGGGTTGGCCGGTGTTTCATCATCTGTGTCTGATTTATAATACTTCAAAGATGACATATTTCACTGTACAAAAACAGGAACTATCACAATTACTACGTACTAAAATTTCAATTGGGCAAGTTCTAACTTTAGCACAATCCATAAAATAGTAGCAAGAAATTTCAAGAAGAGAAACAATCATAAAGAATTAGAATTGAAGGATGATCCTTCCTAATTTACAGAAATACATAAATGGCAAAATAAACTGCAACAAAATCTTACAAACAAAAAGTAGAAGATTAGAAAGAGAGAGAAAGAAAGGATATTTACGAGAGGAGTAGAAATTGCTAGTGGAAGAAGAAATTCAAACATGGTATATATTAATTTAATTACAACTTTTTTTATTCGTAGTTTATTTAAAATTAAAGGAAAAAAACTTGATTCATGTACTCATTTAATTAGAAGAATCATTTAATTTTTATTATTTTAGTAGTTAGGACTCTTAAAGTTCTAGGAATCCTAATTGACGTTCGTTCTTTCAAAAAGAATTTCGGATCACTGCCTCAGCAATTATTCATATTATATAAACGAATTGAATAGTAACTAAGAGTCTTTATAAGAATTAATAATAATTTGTACTATAACTTTCATTTACGTTGACAGAATTACACATTTGCAATAAATATTAAAAGATAAAGAATAATGTTTAAACAAGGGTAAAATAGTTGTTTTACTTTTAGTGGATATTTTGGTAATTCAACTTTTCAATTTAGCGTCTTCCCACTTAATTAGAAGATAAGAATTATATATTTAATAAATAGAAGATATAACTGACAAACAAATGTCATTCAAATAATATGAACATAATTAAAATAACATGAACATAATTAAAATAACATAAACATATTAAAGTTATAGAAATTTAAGCTAACTTAAAAAGTACAACTTTAAAAATGTTAAAGAATTCATATAAATGTCATATCAAGTTCTTTAAGAATTCAAGAAAGATTATTAAATTTCAAAAAGAATATAGTTGATATTTTGTAAATTAATATTAAATAATTTAATTTAATTCTTAAAAGATATAAAAATTTAACTTTTAATGGGCGTTATGGTAATCTAACTTTGCACTAAAGGCCTTCCCACTTATATAGTAGTATGATTTGATTATGCTTCACAGAAATCACAAAATGGTAGATTAGAACCTTTGGTAAAATGTCCGCCCGTAACCCAGCAGATAAAATACATTACATAGTTCAGGAATTAACGACTTAGAGCCTGTTTGGTTAAGCTTATAAGAAGTGCTTTTAAAAAGCTAAAAAGCAAAAGTTGGTTTCCCCCAACTTTTCATTTTTTTTGGCTTATAAGTCATTTATGTTTGACCAATATGTTTACTTTTTTTATCCTCATACTATTTTCATAATTCCAAAAATACCCTCAAGCAAATAAAACCTAGCAAATCTTTCTCTTCTTCTCTTTCTTTCCTAATAAAAAGTAAAATGGGAGATTTGCCTAATTTTATTCAAATTATATATTTAAAAAATTAAAAATAACATAAATAATTAGTTTGTATTAAAAATAAATATAAAAAAAAATTAATTTAAATTTTAATTATTTTAGAAAATAAAAATATCAAAGTAATTTACTTTTTATAATCTTTAAGGGCATTTCAGTCATTTGATCAAAAATAAGTGCTTAACAACACTTATATACCAAACACATCAATAACTTTTTTTCAGCTTCAACACTTTTATCCAAACACATAATTGCTTATTTATAAAATAAGTTTCAACACTTAAAAAGTGTTTTAAGTACTTATATTTAAAAACCACTTTTTTTCAGCTAAACCAAACGGGCTCTTATTCATTCAGTGACTTTAACACTGCACATTCCCAAAATGGGACTATTGGGTAAACTTAATACTCTCTCTGTTTCATTTTAATTGCCAGAATAAGATTTGCACACCCATTAAGAAAAAATTAATAGAGATGGTAATTTGACTAATATAACCCTATTAATTATTTGAAAACATACAATAATAATTTTTTTTTCACATTTTAGAATAACTTTAAGTACTACAGGTAGAATAGAAAAAACATGGTCAATTTTCTCTTGAATATTGAAACTAGCAAGTATTTTGAAACAAATATTTTTAGTATAGCTAACAATTAAAATAGAACGAAGGGAGTATAATAGATGTCTGTTGGCATTCCAACCTTCCTTCTCCTTTCAGGGCCTTTTTCATGACTCAAGCAGAAGTAGAGCCGTCAATATGGGCTATGCCCGTTGGGCCGACCCAAGTCAGCCTGTGATTTGGTAGGGTTGGGCTTGATTTTTGGAGTCCATTTAAGAATGAGGCTTTAAGCATGGCTCAGATAAGTTCGCTGGCCCGTGGGGTTGAGCAAAGTGGGTTAGACCGGTTCATAGGCTTAACAAAAAATTAATTAAAAAATATAAATAAAATAAAGTACTAAAAATAAGCAGAGTCAAAATTCAAGAGTCAAAGTATACTTAAACCATCGTATATTAATATTACAAAGTCCAAAACCTCATTAATCATTTAGTTTTCATATTAATATCTCTATTTTGTTCGAAGGATATTATGTCAAAAGTTGTTCAATTTTGCAGAAGCTTTATATCCATCAAGATCGTGTTCTTGTAGGGTTGTACCCAAGATATTTGTATAGAATGACAGTTGTTTCAGATTGAAGTCATATAATTAAATCTTTACTTGAAGTCAAAATAATTAAGTTTTATTAGGATTATTTTGTTTGTGAATTTAAAACTTGACTAACAAGTACTAACACCATGTAATATTGTCTTGTAAATATTTATAGTAATATTTTAAAATTTAAATTTAAATTAAAAAATTATCTTAACTTTTTTTTTTAAAAAAAGTGGAGGCCCGTCTTGACCGGCAGCCCACATATTGATGGGATAGACTTGTTGTTTTATGGCCTATCAAAATGATATACCAATCTAATCGACCTGACCCGTTAAATTTCAAAGCTCGTACAAACTAATCCGGATATAATGATTCGGCCCATATTGACAGCTCTAGGCAAAAACAACATATACTGATCGTGAAGATAATATTTTTTGGTGCCCGATAAAATAAAAGGAGTAGTTTTAAGTTATAATACACATCCTTCTATACTTGTAACTAGTTTTAAGTTATATATTTGATCCATTACTTCACATTCTTTCTACTTTTTTTCTTTTTCTTTCTTCTGCTTCTTTTTCTTTTTTGGAATTTTTAACTTTCGAGTTTGGCTTATTAATTCTAAATAAAAATAATTAAGTACTATTTTGTAATGAAGCTTCACTTGAGTAAACTCTGTTTATCATTCTCTTTTCCTACTCTATCGTACTTGATCAATCGTTTAAATTTTGAGAATGTGAAACTCTTATTATTTTTTGTCTTAATCTTCTTTAAATTAAATATAGTTAATTTTTTTATACTAATCATTCTTTATAGTAATATTATTTTATTATGACATTCAAATTCTTTTTGGAGCCAATTTCAATTGTTATATTATATTATACGTTATCTACAATAATATCTTATTATAACAATTCAAAAATATTTGAATAAATGTATCATTATAAAATGATTAAATGAATTATTATTTGGATCCTAAAATAAATAATGCATTCAACATACATGGAGATCTGTGCCAGGAAACATGCATTATGCTTAAGTCAAACAACCAAGCAGATTTTGGAATCTACACTGATCCCATAACTAATTATCTATGCTTTCTCTTCCAAGGTTTACCTCTTTTTTCTACTACACTTTCTTCAAAATAAATAATATTTTTAATTTTAACACATTTCAAAAAAAAATTATTTATTCTTAAAAAAAAAATACTTTACCCATTTATTTTTGACAAATATTTTTTAGGAAATATAATTTTTTAGTATTTTTTAATTATGTAGAACTCTCTCCACTTAAATAAGAGTAAAATTATAAGAATATCATTAATGTATTTTTAATTATGTAAAATACTACTTATTTTGAAATAAAATCAAGAAGCTAAAATACCACTTATTTTAAAATGAGAGTATAAAGTTTTTTTTTTCTTTTCTGAGTAAGTATTCTAAATTGACCAATTGCGACATGAATTTTCGTGTATAAACACGTGAACTATTGGCTAATGTTGGTGGAATTGTTCGGTTCTCCATAAGATTGACCTTGTGTTTTTGGAAATATTTAGCCAAGTTTCGAATATGCTATGAATGCATCACATTTTACTTGCCATATTTATTTCCTATGTGCCTTTAGAAAAAAAATAATTTGACAAAATTATAGTTACTTATGAATTCCATCTTTATTATAAAATTAGACGTGAGAATTTTTTCAGACACTCTGAACTTCACATATTCTGGTCTAGTAAAAGAAAATCTTCCTATTTATTATTAGATCTTAATAGTGTACTACTTTTTATTTCACTATATTAATCTACTTCCATTCATTGAAGTAGAAGTAAAGGTGAAGAATTAGAATAATTAATTCTGTTTTAATTTTTTAAAACAAAAATAAAAATAAAAATCCGATCAATTCTTTTAATAACCATGACAAGTAAAATGAACTAGCCAGAGAGAATACCTCCTAGATTAGATATGTGTTAAGTAAAAAGGATTATTGCATTCAGCCTGAAGACGCATTATTTGCTTATCAACAATTGTAATCAAAATTGTGACCCTAATCCCTACAAAACAGGTAGGTCATTAATTAATATAATCTAAATAATAGAAAATATATTTTTTTATAGAGAAAAAAATAAGAAATTCTAAGGCGCTTAACTTAAGGCACAACTCGGGGAGCTTGTTGCTATTATTAATCGAGTAAATGTCCTTTGAAGAAACACAATTCTAATTCGATGCAAAGTGTTCGTTGATGACTGTCTTGTACAAATATTAGTTAGTATATAATTAAGTTATTCAAAAGATAATCGTAAAAGAAAAAAAAAAGGCAATTATAGGAAATTCACTGTAACTGTAATATTTATTAGTTAATTATATGAAAAATAATAATTAGCAACAAGTCATAGCAAAGCGTTATTACTATTCTAGTATATCCTAAAATTCATATTTATTAATTATGTAGAAATCAATACATAATTAAAATAATTTACATTATATACTGATAATATGAAAATATTTAACATAATCAGTTTATTAAACAAAATAATTTCAGATATCTACATAGCAGGTACAATGATTTACTTATCGTAATTGAAAATTTCAATGGTCGCTTGGATGAGACTCATCTTCACAAGATTTAAATGCAATGAAGCCAAGCCAGCTTGTTGGCCATATGCTAACAATTTATTTATTTTTAATTATTATTTTGGAGGTAGAAAAAAAGGAAATAGCGGAAGAAATTATAAGTGAGAAATCAAACTTTCACCAATAAAATGAAAATATAAGTAATTAATCGATTGAGCTATTAAAATTTAAATAAGCAATCTACGCTTTAGGATAATTGCATCGGGTCCCTTAATTAATCTCTGCTTTCTCTTAGAAAAAAGATATAGGACTACCAATCTTATCGATATTATAAATTAATTAATCTCGTTAGACAATAGATAAGTTTCTAAATAAATAAAAAAATCTATTTTAAACCGAACAAAGCACGATGTAGAATTAACGCCAATGGATCTAGTATAGTCACTATTTATCTCATTGCTATATTTAGAGGGAGATAATGAGGAAAACATTGCATGAACAAGGTCTTCTTTTTCCCTTTTTTGTTTAATTCTTTTACAATGTACATGAACAATATCATTCATAGGAAACTTCTACATGCCCTTCCGATCCCTGCATGTGCAGCATTTAAGCACTTGTCTTCCTTGGTTAGGACTTCTATAGCTAGATTCTTGCTTTAATGAAGATTAATTGAAACCCTTATCTTAAGGACACATTAGGTCAGAATTGATAATGTAGTATAACCCTATGTATATAAACAAAACATATTGTAAAGATTATGTATGGCTCTTCGAGCCCCATTAATTGTGTATTTATACTAATTTGTACGCATTTCAATTAATATATTTGATACTCTCTCTATCTGTTTTTACTTGTCTAGTATTGATTTGACACACTCCTTAAGTAGCAATAAATACAATGATAATTTTACTATATCACTCTTTGAATATAACAAATTTAATGCTTTGAGAAATGTATTGGGAAATGACTATGAGGATAAATTATGTCTTGATTTTTAAAATGGATAAATAAAAATGAACATCTATTTTAGGTACAGTTGAGAAGTAAAAATAAACTGATGGAGTATCTGACTATATCTTCTTTTTCCCTCCATTACTATAGCTTGTTTGGCTAAGTTTTTTTGACTAGGAAATGGAAAAGGTTTATTTTAGAAAGTTGAGCTTTGCTTAGTCAAAAGTTTTAGAAAGAAATAAGTGTTTTTGAGTTTTAATATAAATTATTTTCTAAAGGCGGTAAAAGAAGAATTTCTTATTTTAAAAATACTTTTGAAAGTTTAATCAAGTATAAATTGTTGCTATAATATTTTTAAAATGAATTAGTAAAATGCAAATTGCTGTAATTTTTCAAAAGTACTTTTAAAAATAATCTGAATTTCTTCCCCTATAAATTCATGCCTCTTACGTACCTTTACACACACAACTAAGCTTAGTTGAGTTGAGAAGAATTTAGTAACAATGGGAAAGGCCGTTGTTCTTTTTCAGCTTTCAGTTTTATTACTTAGCTCATTCACAGTTTCTAGCCATGGTGAGTGGTACTCATTACACAAAAATGTTGACCACCTTTCACCAGCTGAAGCCCCTAAGCCGCCTCACCATCCCCATCCCCATCCCCTCCCCATATATTCCCCAGGCCCTTCACCAATTTATACTCCATCAAAGCCACCAGCTAAGTCCCCAACTCCACTACCAGCTAAGTCCCCAACTCCACCACCATCTAAGCCGCCAACTCCGCCACCTTATAGCCCATCAAAACCACCAGCTAAGCCAACACCATCACCTTATTATCCAACTAGGAAGCCTGTTGCTGTAAGAGGACTTGTTTACTGCAAGCCTTGCAAGTTTAGAGGGGTTGCAACTCTTAACCTAGCTACCCCACTTGAGGGTTTGTTCACTTTTCCTTTTTTTTTTTTACTCCAATAATGCATAAATACTTGCATTTCATCTTCTTTAATTTTAATTCATGCATCATATCATGTGATGACTCGTGTCATTTTATTTTGTGGTTTCACCAAGCTAAGGCGCTCGTTATAATATGTGACTATTTATAACATGTTATGGCTATTAATATTATAGATTTTATATCTTATATATGTTCATACTAGTTACCCTCCAAATTATGTTATTCAACTAATATGCACTGACACCTTAAACTTTATTAGTACAAATTAATATACTGTATTCAATGTCAAAGTAGGAAATTTTGATAAAAGTGTTTAAGAATACTTTCAAGATTTAGTATATATGTATAAAAGTAATATTTAACTGATCATCTTTCGACACACATAGCTATGCCCCTGATTGTAAGACGTTGATTGATGACTTATTGTTGAGTCCCACATCACTAGGGATGTGGATCATTTATCTCTTTATTATGATATTGAAGAATACTTACCTGATAAGCTTTTAGGTTGAGTTATATTCAAGAATTATTTTCTTGATATATCAAAGTCAGTCTCAATCATGATATACTCTGATGTCGTTGGACACCAATTTTATATTATTCATGTTTGAGATGTTAGGTATTCCTGATGCGCGAGGTGGATCATTTGATAGTTTTTAAGTAATTCTAAACTCATGAACTAACTTTTAAAATTGAATTAGAGCGGTAAAATTAATTTTCTTATCATTTATTTTCAAATAATTAGTTTTACATAATAAAAAATAATTATCTTTTAAGTGATTCTATGGAGTGTATTATGGTATCGCAGGAGCTATAGTGAAGCTAGAATGCAACAACACAAAGAAAACATTACTGGAACAGGGCAAGACAGACAAGAATGGATTCTTCTGGATCATGCCAAAACTCTTGACCTCAGGAGCCTACCACAAGTGCAAGGTGTTTTTGGTCTCATCAAACAACTCTTACTGTGATGTCCCAACAAATTACAATGGTGGAAAATCTGGTGCACTGTTGAAGTACACCCCACTTCCCAAGCCCCATCTCCCTGTTAAACCCCCAACCCCCAAATTTGATGTCTTCACTGTTGGGCCTTTTGGATTCGAACCCTCAAAGAAGGTGCGTTGCAAGAAGTAATTAACTTGGGAAATTAGAAATTAAGATTGGGAGGAGAAGTGATTAAGGGATATATTTAAATGTGCAAGGAGTTAATTAAGTGTTGTAGTACTCTGTTTCTTCTATCCTTGTTATTGCATTAATAATAATAAAATGATGTAAGAGGAAAAAATGTATTGTTTAATTTTCTCGTTTTTCAATTTATTAGTTTGTGTCTGTTAAAGCCCAAACTAAGTGAAAAGGGATTCACAAAGTGTTTCTTCTATGTTTGTGCTTTTTTTTTTCCTTTAACTTCCTAACACAATGTTATGGCCTGGCCTTGTGACCTAATACCTTCATGGATTGTCATATACCAGCTTGTGCGTCATTCTTGCTTCAATAATTAATTTCCCCATTAAAAATAATACTCTCTTCGTTCCTTTTTACTTGGTAGGTATACTAAAAATAGTTATTTTAAAATAGTTGTCAATTTACAAACTCAAGAAATAATTTGATCATTTTTTTCTAATTCTACTCTTAGTACTTAAGTCACTCTAGAATGTGAAAAAAATGATTATTTTATGTTTTCAAAAAATACTTATCAATTAATAGGGCTATATTGATCAAATTACAACCCCTATTAATTTTTTAAAAAATTATATATTCAGAAAATTTTATTTAAGTTAATTGACATTATAGGTAGAATAAATTAATAATCATGGTTATCAAAGACTTTCAGCTAGGTTCTTAGATTTTTTTCTTTTCTTCAATTCTTGTTGGATTTTTTCCTTTCTGGTTTTGATTGGTTTTCGTTTTAATTCGGACTGAGTTTATAGTGACTAATTTGTGCCATATATAGTATTCTCCCTATCCCTATCTCGATTCATGTGATACAATTAGAATTTTAAGAATTAATTAATTTTTTTAATTAGAATTATTTATATGTCGTTTAAACATTTTAAGTTGTTAAATTTATGTTTTATAGAATTTTTACGTAGTTTCCAAATTAACAGTCAAACTTTAACAATTTAAAATTTGAAATTTTAACTATGCCACATAAAATTGATACGGAGTGTGTCTATATATATATATATATATATATATATGTTGGATCAACTTCTTCGTTGGTGATTACAGTTATGGCATCTCCTTGTGTGAGGTTGAAAAGTGACCTGTACATGACACAACAAAAATTAAGACACATGGTATGGGCAAGAGATGCTCAAGAAAACCAATCTGATTAAATGGCCGGTCTTTGGAGATATATTTAGGATAGCTCGATCGATCTCAGTATGTTTCAGGGAACACAAGATGATCATCATCGGTAAAAGAGTAGGAACTTATGGCCCGAAGATAGTAAAGGATTCGTGTCCTGATGACATAACATGTGGGACAAAAAAAGGATAGATGACAGTATTCACGGGGGCATACCTTTTATGTGAGATTTTCGGGCTTCGGATTAAAGAAAAATTAAGAAAATACTTTTCGTGGACGAAGTGTCCAAGGATGAGTTCAAGAAGATGCTTATTGTGGAAGAAGTGTCTAAGGATGAACCCAAAAAGAATATTTAGGGGCCGTTTAGTTACTGGATAATACTCAACTTAAGTTATTCATGTATTAATTTTATACCATGTTTGGTTACTAAATAGGATAAAAGTTATTCATGTATTAATTATACAATGTTTGGTTGGTAGGTTTTAAATGTTGTATAAAAGTTATTCATGTATTAATGTTATACAATGTTTGGTTGTATTTTTAGTAATTCTACGTTATTAAAACTTACATAACTTATGAGAAAATCTATGTATAATTTTATGCAGGATAGAAGACGGAATAAGTTATGTGGGTATTAGTTATACATGAATAAAATAATAAAATTACACATTTACCCCTATTTACTTTTAAAATCTTTTTTAATTTGATACTTTTTTAAAAAAAATTGTATGTTATTCCGTGTAAATAAAAATTGTACGTTATTCCGTGCAAAAAAATGGGTGTTGAGCGCCAACAATTCTCATCAGTTGCACACAAAATCAGGCCAATTACTGTGTCTTCTCCTGTCCGGTCTCCTTTTTTATGGTCTGCTAATGTCTTTATCTATCGTTAGTGATTTCACGACTGGGGATAGACTTTGATAACACTATTAAAAGGATTCCAGATATCTTTCCAGGCTACCGCCCTTATCAGTCCTACATTATAGTGGCTTCACCTTCATTTATAACTGCAAATTGTGACCTTGATCGTGACTTCAGACACCCTCCAATTCCAGCAAATTATCATTCATAAATTGCTTCACTTTATCTTTACTCTATTTGTACGTTATTTATAGTAATATTCTCATCTTCCTTCACAATTATCAGAATATTGTTGAAGGTGTTTTAGTAGGAAGAAGAGTATAAAGGGTTTGATCTAGAAAATCTTGAATATTAATTCAGGGGTGAGATGGATGACGTTGCAGGACTAATGAAACAAGGAGGCTTTTACAGGGAGCAATGGTACTCCAACTTTGGATGCCTAAATAATCCCAGGCACTATATAGGTGTCTTGCAGGTCTTCAATTCATATTTTTTCTGTTGATCTTTATAATTAGAAGAAGTATAAGCCTAAAATTGCCCCATAAACTTTTTTTCTTTATTGCTTTTATTTTATGCTTTATTATAATGCTTTGTATTTATTCCTTAAACTCTAGATTTCTCGTGTTATATTCTTTTTTCTGCTACATTATTGTCTCCAATATAATACATGTTCGACAATTTATGTGAAACATTTTATAGCAATAAAGTCTTGTTGTTTTGATTTTTTTTTGTCCATTTTGTGAGATCCGATTAATCTTGAACATGTTCATTTATTGAGTTTTTCATCTAACTTTGTATGCATATAAGATATTTGTTTGTTGTTTGCTGTATCTATTTGTTCAATTAACTTCTTGATTTCTGCTTGATTTGAGAAGTGCAAACACTTTGGAATTTCTATTTGCCCAAATGATTAAGATCTGTCTCATTTAGTATGAGTTTTCTTAATTAAATATTTCTATCTAAGTTTTCCTAAATAGGCAATAAGAGCAAGGTGCTTTTTTTTTCGTTCACACTTTAGATTGATGTCGGAGATATTGAATTTGATCGGAACAATATTTGAGAATTTTGATTATTTATCTGCAGTAACAAAAGAAGAAGACAGATTCAAGAATTCTTGAAGGTTTTTTTTTGTTAAATTTTTTTAAATTTTCTTATTTATATCGGAGTTTGGGATTTTGTTTTGCAAATTCCATTAGAATGGTAGAAGGCCTATAATATAATTGATTTGCGACACTTTCAAAGTGTTGCTGCTAAAAGAGAAGCATTATTTATATAGAAAACACGTACAAATTTTTTTTATTAAATAGGGTAAATTGAAAAGTCATTTCTATGTTTAACCAGATGTCTCCAAACAGATTGAAAAGCATTCATCTCTTCTACTCCTTTCTCTCAATTACAGTGGTTTTGTGATTATATGATTTGTAATAGAGTAACTGAGATAGAGAGAAATTGAAAAAGAAAAATGAACCTGTTTGCTCGGATGTAGTGGTTATTCAATTTTTGGTATTAATAAAAAAAAAGTCAAAAGTGAAAAAGACGTTATACTCTTTTCATAGATTTGGAGAAACCTTATCGTTGCTCCTTAAGTACCCACGAGTTTTAGTCTATGGAAAAAGGATAGAGGCTGCTCCGTTTTTGGAGTCTATTTTTAAGAATTCGGCTTATCAATATAAAATTTAATTTCATGTATTATAAGAAAGGTAATCATTTTTTAAGATATCATTGTCATGTGACTCTTTAAAATTGGTGTTGTTAGAGAAGTATCAATCATAGTTAGTATACATCATCCAAGTGTTGGACAACATCATCTACATATCTAAATAATTTTAACCTCAATGTACTAATCTTCATTGTTAATCCAAGTGTAGATTTAATGATTAAATCCAATGTACTAACTGATCTTGCTTTATCAAAATTTAAAATATTAGTTACTTAGTTATATCTTGATTTCTTTTATAATCGCGCGAAGCGCGAGTAATTTTTCTTGTTAAATATAAAAGAAAAAATTATATATACGATATAAGAATTCAAATACACAAAATTTCATAAAGCACTCTATCTTGTTCATTTTTTTTCTAGAAATTTCAAAAATCTTATCTTCTCCAATTTTGTTTTTTCAAAAATTTCCCTCTCTTCTCCATATTTATTTTTTCAAAAATCTCAAGAATTCCTACCTCTTCTCCATTTTTATTTATTTTTTCAAGAATCCCTCTCTTCTCCATTTTTTGTTTTTTGAAAAAATGGCTTAAAACACACATTAAGTTTACCTGAAATTGTTGTTACGCACTCTAACTTTGCGCGGATCCTATATGCCTCTAAAGTATTTTTAACTGAAATTATTAAGCCCTAACTGCTTAGGTGGTAAAGAAAGTGTAATACACTCTTTAAAAGAGTAAGAGCAACAAAATATACTAAAATTTTATTTTCATAATTTTTTAGGCGGGATGCCCATGACGTGTACGTGTCGGATGAACCAAATCCTCATTGAATCTTATTTTTCCATTAGATGGGGCTCGCACATGTTCTACAGTACCCCCCGTGAATACTCCTCCGTTTTTTTTTTTACTTTTTTCTTTTATTTCTCTATCTTTCTTATTCTCTTATCTTCTTTATTGTTAACACTGGCCGCACCGGCGACAATGGAAATACTTCCATTACCACCACAAGTCTTCACTTAAATTAATGTTGCCCCACCACCATTTCCTCCACTTCAAAAGCCATTAATTTTCAGATTTTCTTCCCACAATTTGCCTTTAGTCAAACTTTCTCCGGCAATCTTCCTACGGCCAAACTGATCCAGCATCTTCTTCCGACCAAACTTTCATGGTCAAAAAGTAATAACTTTTCTTCTCTTCTCTATCTCACGAATCATTCTTTTAATTTTTTTTACTGATATATAAATCCAAACTAATCAAATTTATAAATAAAAATGAATATAAAAATCAAAACTAATCCAGATCTACAAATAAAAAATAAACTTTTGTTATGAAAAAAAAAATTTAGTGGCCGAGAAAGAAACCAGAGCAGGTAATGTAAGTACTGCTATCTTCAGAACCCAAGAAAAGTAAAAATGAAAAAATTGAATAATAAAGGGAAAGATTAAGAAGTAAAAATATTAAAAAAACATGAAATTTACACGTGGGCGCGTGCATATCGCCCTCTAACAAAGATTTGAGTATGACTTTTTGAGGGGGTATATATTCTATTTTAAATTAGTCCAGGGGGGTCATAGGACTCCTGCAAAATTGAAGTGTGTAACAACAATTTCGGGCAAAGTTGATATGTGTTTTAAGCCATTTTTCTCTTGTTTTTTCAAAAATCACAAGAATCTCTATACCATCACTGTTGTATAGTTTTAGAAACTCAATGTAATTTAAATTTGATATATAGTTTATAATATATAAATAATATATGAATAATGTATTTGCTTCTTCAATATACCTAATATATAAATACAATAATGTATGCTCAAATATATATATATACACACACACACACACATAAATAACAGATAATACTTGTTATATAATATACATAAGAATAATATAATACGTAGTATATAATAGTTAATATGTAACATATAATATTATATAAGATATATATTATACACTATAGATATAAATATATATAAATAATAGATAATATTTGTGTATAATATACATAAGAAATACTATATATAGTATATATTAGTTATTATATAAGGTATATGTTGTACATTAATGAAATATTTGCAAGATCTGATATTAATGTTTTCTTATTAAAAGGTAAGAGTAAGAATTAGTAGAGAATAATTATTAAATATTAAATATTTCTCATATTTAGGTTACTTAAATTATGAAAAAAATAATTAGTTATCTTATTTATAGAAATAATACCATATTTAAATTATTTATATCTTTTTTCATTTATAAGGTATATATATATTATATTTTATGTAATTTAAAAAATAATTATAACTTTTATAAAATATTATATTTATGTACCCTTCCTTTGGAATTATGGCAAGAAGCGGAATAAGTGATGCACATTATTTCGTGATCCAAGTTCAAATTCAAGAGAAGAAAGATTGGGTCCACCTAAAGCGCAAGAAAATCGACCACATGGAGCCCAAGGAAGAGCTGAAATTTCAGCCCAAGGGGATTGAGAATCGAGCCCAAAAGGGCTGCAATTCATGCCCAAAAAAGAGGCTGAAATGGACGTGCAATTCAAGCTCAAAAGGTGTGTCAAGTTTCACGTGAGTTTGATTGCAAAAGGGGGCTGTTTAGGTGTAAATATTTTTGGCTAACTTTTCCTTATTCGTTAGGAAAGAAAATTGTTTTTACATGTACTATAGTTTAAAGTTTTCTAGTTTCCCCGTTAGGTTAGCATTTTATTATTTCATAAAAGTAGAATTAGAATGCTATATTATTTAGGATAGTTTTTCTCTTTATATAGAGATGAATTTTGTTATTTTCATTAGACAATATTATTATTAATTGAGAATTTCTCTTCTTTACACTTTTGTGAGTAGTTATTTGGGAGTTATCATTTATCGTACAACCTTACAAGAACGATTCCTTTAACAGGTAAGATTAATTCATAACTTGATATTTTTGGTTCTTATTCGTAAATTAAAGAAGGTAATTAGTTTTGTACTAACTATTATCTCTAATTTCTTCGAATTAGAGGTCTATATCACTTTTTGATCTAAGTTCTTAAATTGACTATCAGTATCATAATTAGCCATAATCCGTTAGTTTTGAATACTAAGATCAATTAGGATTAGTTCTTAGCATGTCTTCTTGAAATTTAAGGATTTTATTCAAAAAATTTGGCTATCTTTAATTTCTTGTCTTTAATCCTCGTATTTTTACTTTCGCATAATTTTCTTGTTTATTCAAGTAATCCGATTCTTATCAACAGATATAACAAAATTGCTCGTATGACATCCTGCAAAATACATAGGAATATTAGCTGACACTATTAGCAGTATTTCCACGTGGAATGCAACCATTGGACATAATACTTTAAAACTTGTGTGGAGCTTTTTTATTGGTTGAAATCCTTGATTGCATATAAATATCAGTTTTAGCACAATTGTAAGGAAGTCGAATTCTGAACAATATAAAAGTAATATATTATTTCTCGTACTTCAAGTTACTAGATTTCATCAAATTTTCTTTGTATTGTTTTATTTTATGTATACGATCTCGGATATAGAGGAACTTCACTGTTACATCACTCTGGATCAATCCAGTGGCGTACGCAGGATTTTTCATGAGCAATGTCACAATTTAAAGAAGTGAGCAAATGAATAAATTAGTATAATAATATTATATCATAAAATATAACTCATATCATATTAATAAAACTCAATCAAGTGCATTATAGTGGGTTTTATTTAAGTAGTAGTTTATTTTAAAAACTATTAAATGAATGGCGGATTTTTAAAAAAATTGAGATTGAGCAGGTTTGAACACGAATACTCCTAAGAGAGGTTCAAGCAACAAACCGCTAGGCTAATATTTGTCTTTGTTTTAAAGTAGTGTCCTTTTAATTTTTATACCTTTATTTTTATTTTATTAATTATTTATACATATATATATCTAATAAATAATTTTATCGAAATAGTGTCATGTGACACCTCTGGAATCAAAGTAAATTCACTCCGAATCTATCATAAATGAGTATTTTCGAAACTCTTCGATTTCATTTAGTTTTCTCTTATTAACTTTACTACTTTCATTTTCAATACTCTTTACAAATAGTATTTTCGTTGCTAATAATTAACTCTAATGAATTATATGAAGACATATATTCTTTACCTCATATAACGAATTATATTCCCAACAAGTGATTCCCAACTACTTTTGGTGTGGGCAGTGGGCTTATTAGCTTACCAGCATTTTGGAAATTATGCTAAAATAAGGGAATAGCTTGTAGAACTTAACATTTTCTTGATTAGTTTAATTAAGTATATAATCCCTCTGAGAATTTAGGTATCATGTATACTAAAAATAATTATTTTTAAATATTTATTAATTTAATAAATAAAAAAATTTATTTATTTTTTTAAATTTTTACTATGTATTAATTATTTTAGAATTATAAAATAATTAAATAAATAAAAATTTAAAAACTAATAAAAAATATATTAATTAAGTTGTTACAATAATAAATATCTTTGTGGAATATTTACTCATGAAGGCTAAAAATGTTTGATAATCCTGCAAATGAAATTCTATATAAAAAGGGCAAACTCATTTAATCATTGGGCCCATAGTCCATCTAAAATGTCATAAATGTCTTTATGCATGCACCTATAAATTTGGGCCCCCATTGGCGTTATTTCATTGAGAAAATAATTTTTTAGTTTTTTATATTTTTTAGGTCTTTTTTATAAGAAATTTTTAATTTTATATATAAAAAATTTTAAAAAATTATTTTTTTCTATTTAAATTATAAAAAGGCAAAATAAATCTCATTTTTCTCAAATTTTACGGACTCAACAAACATTTGAATGAATTATAACAATTAGCAATATGGGTGTTATATCAGGGCAAGGCCTAATTGCTATTATTTTCAGTTTTATAGCATGTTTGGTGAAGCTTTGGGGAAGATAAAAATGTTTTTTTTTTTTCTTTTCAAAATAGTGGTTATTTTTAAAAAAATATTGTGTTTGGCCAACATTTTGGGATAAAATAAGTGCTTTTAGAAAGTAGCAAAAACAGTTTTTTAGAAGCTAAAAAAAGGAGCTTCTCCCCAAAAGTATTTATTTAAAAAACATTTTTGAAAAAAATAGTTAGCAACACTTTTAAATAGTCTGGCCAAACATTAATTGTTGCTCAATAGTGATTTTTAAATTTATTAGCCAAACACAAACTATTTCTCTATTTTTATAATAAATACTTTTAAAAAAAATATTTCTCAAAAAAATTAATTTTAAAAATTTAACCAAACAGGCTATTAGTAAAATAGCGCTAAAATGAGGGAATAGCTTGTAGAACTTAACATTTTCTTGGTCAATTTAATTAAGTATATACGGTATTAATTTTCCTAATCGACGAAGTTTCACATCACAGAGATATGCAATTAGTTTGAACAGAACGAGTTTTTCATAATTAACCAAATGAATTAAATTTACTAGTCATATAAAACTTTTTTTCATATCTCAGAGATATGCAACTAGTTTCACTTTTTTTTTTTTTTGACTAAATTAATTTTCAACCTCATAAATATTATTTTTATATTTTCATGAAATAGATATATACAGTCTTAAAGAAATTATCAGTAAAATAAAATCATGACGATACTGATGACGTCCTCCTACAGCATCAGTTTGTCGCAGTCTTACCAACAAATCATACCAACTTGGATTTTGTTTATGGCTAAACAAGTTTGATCTACTGCAAGCAATTTTGCCTCATCTTTTGGAATAACTCATAACTTGGTGCATTGAATTTTTTCTATTTTATCATGATATATATTATTATTATTATAGGCTAAAAAAGTTTGATCTACTGAAATGAAACTCTATTTAATAAAGGCAAACTTATTTAATTGTTGGGCTCATTGTCCATCTAAAATGTCATAAATATCCTTTTTGCATGCTCCTATAATTTTTTTGATGACTCAAATAAAACTAGAGAAACAAAATCAAATAACAAAAAGAGTTTTGATTCAATTTATTTTTCGATTTAATCCGAATAATACATTCCTTAATAATATAGATACGATATTAGATCATCTTCTTCGCTAGTGATTGCAATGACCTTCTTACTAAAATCGTTTGATTACTTTTTAAGTTTAATTAAAAAGGAAATTAAACTTCGCTAACTTTTGGTGTGGGATTATTAGCATTTTCCCTTTATTGAAAAATTATGAAGTAAATTTCTTAAAAGATCACACAAGTTTTAAATAAAATGATTTAGTTTAAATTTTTCTTTCAAAATCACTTAAATTAAATTAATGTTTTCACAAAGTCGTTAGAAAAAAAAGTAAAATAAAAGAAATAATTGCATAAACCTTCCTTTTAAGTTTAGTTTTGTAATACTTGTTAACTTTTTTTTTTGTGATTTATAGTATTATGCTTAACTCTCTTAAATTTTTTAAAACAATCCTCTTAACGTAATTATTATTAATATAAAAAGTTCTGATTTAACTAAGTTATCTTTTATCATATATTATTTGTTAAATTAATTTAATGACATTTTTTATTTAGGTTATAAAAGAAACTTGATAAAATGAATTAATTTTTTATGTCAAATAAATATGAACACTACTTTAATCATATTTATATGACACAAAAAATTAGTTCGTTCTGTCAAATTAAATTTTTCTGGTGACTTGAAAAGGGATTGCTTACAAAATTAACTAAATAAATAGTATCTGATAAGGAATAACTTAGTTATATCACAATCTTTTATGTTGAAAATAATTAAATTAAAAGAATTAGTACAAAATAAATAGTTAATTAAGAAGGTAGTCATAATATTATAAGCCACCATGGAAGTAAGTATTACGAAATCAAATTTGAGGGTAGGTTTATGTAGTTATTCCATTTAGTTATTATTATTATTATTATAATGACTCTGTGAGACAATTAGTTGAACTTAGAGTGAATTTGTGAGGAAAAAATTTATAATCGAGTAATTTTATTGATATAAAATAAGTTAAGTAATTTTGTTAAATAATTTCCATCTTTTAACAAATTTACTCAAATTTATGCTATGAAAAGAAAGCTTATACGTAGAACTTTACGTTTTCTCACCGACGAAATCTCACACATCGCAGTGAATGATGGATTGCAGTTCTAGTCAGTTTAGGATTGGTTATATTTTTGTGTTCTTATTTAATTAGAATAACTCAGTTGTCTTTAATTAGAAATCTATCTTTTCATTGTAACTCTATTTAAAAAGTTATTTATTCTCATTAATAAATTAAGCTTTTCATTTCTTCATAAAGTGTTTATAGATATGCAATTAGTTTTAAGAGAAAGTGAACCACAAAGCAACAGAATCATGTGAACACGTACTAAGATAATCTGTTAGCAATTGTTACATTAGTAAATATGTTTACTTGTGAAGGCAAAAACTGTTTTGACAAACCTACAAATGAAACTCTATTTAATAAGGGCAAACTTATTTAATTGTTGGGCCCATTGTCCATCTAAAATGTCATAAGTGTCCTTTTTGCATGCTCCTATAAATTTAGGACCCTTTTTACGTTATTTCACAAGACTCAAAATACATTTGAATGAATTATAGTAACAGGTAGTATTATGGGGGTTGTATCAGTGAAAGCCTTATTGCTATTGCTTTCAGTTTTAGTAGTAACACAACTCACTCATGCAGATGAAATTTCATCACATGCAACTCTTCATCAGCGTTTTAAGATTGGGCAACTTCCGCCTAAGGGGCCACCACCATTGCCAGTGAAGTCGCTACCACAGAATGAGTCCCCACCAGCACCATTTAATTCTCTACCTCTTCCAAATAATGAACAAGCAGATGATGGTGAGAAAAGACCTCGTCCGCCGGATGATGATGAGCAAGCACCTCGTCCGCCAGATGATGGTGAGAAAAGACCTCGTCCGCCAGATGATGATAAGCAAGCGCCAGATGATGACGAGAAAGCACCTCATCCGCCAGATGATGGTGAGAAAAGACCTCGTCCGCCAGATAGTGAGCTACTGCCATCTCCATCACCAACTGCCTAGATCAGCCACCAGTTATGGCGCCTAGGTTACCAGAAATTTACTAGTAATATAATGAGAAAAGAATGTTAACTATTGACTAATATAATTAAATGCTCCATAATGGTTCTAGAATTTGAATCTCCTAACTCCTCTCTTTGTTGTATAACGGAATGACATATGAAAATGTATAAACAAAGACAAGAATAAATCGGACCTATAAGCTAGAGGAGTGATATATAGCACCAATTATATCCTACTTCTAATTAATTAATTAGCTATAATAACCGGCGATAATCTATCTTTTAATAAAAACATTATATATATGCATAATTAACTACTTGAGTATTAATCACCAAAAACCCTAGCTACGTATTAGTCAGTCGATTTAAAATGGAATTGCAAGAGTCAGTCGTCTTTAATTAATCCTTTGTCGTCATTGTTCATGGCTGAATAGATTAATGGCAGATTACCTATATATTCCTCTAAACTTAATGTGTTTTTTTTGAAATATCTACTAAACTATCAGTTATCTTAATTACCCCTAAATTTGTCTAAAAAAAAAAAAACAAACATGGGGTTTGACATAGTCGATCGAGTTTGATGGATAAAGACGCCCACTTTCTTTTCTGTTATTCCCCTACTAGACTACCCCCCACGTTGTGAAACTATGCACTGAAGTTGACGTTCACTTTATAACGTAGTATTCTTGCTGAACAAGCTTTTTTCAGAAACCTGGCTCCTGACATGCATGGTCTTATTTTGCTCATTAATCTATTAATTCCATAAAAGATGTCAGGAGCAATATATCTTCATGTCAGGATCCAATATCGAGTCCAAAATCCTAACCCCAACACCAAGACCCGATTCTAACCTCGAGACCACAAACCTTGAAACCCAAGATCGAATCCCAACCTCCAATTGCGAGATCCGACCCTGACTCAATCCCTAGACGAGACCCAATTCGGACCCGAGATCCGACCCCAATTTAAACCTTCGAACTCGAGACCGATCTTGACACCGATCGGTCCTAACGTAAGCGGTCTTAATGTGAGCATGATGTAGAAACATTACAGTTTAATTCATTATACCCAGTCAGTCACGTTGAATTGATTGATGGGATAAAGATAATAATTTCAAACATTTCATGAAATTATCTTACTATACATTCAGTAATGAGTATTATTTAAATTCAGTATTATTTTATCTATCATTTTTATATAAATGATAGCATAAATTATTTTCACATAAAAAATGGGATATTTACTCCTTTGCTGTTTCACGTAATAGTTTATATTTTCTAATTCCATTTATTTGTTTTTGTCTACATCAAAATTAGTAATGCTTTTCCATGATACGTTTAACCTATATCTACTGATGATATAGAGAGTTTATACAAAAGTAACATAATCTATCTAGCTCTAACACGTCATACATAAGTTGGTTTTAGCCGATTGCTGAATAGAACACAACAATTCGAAGACAGAGAAAACGTTGAACATTTACCATTAGGACAAGAAATTCTGTGCAACACCAGGTAAAAATCTTTCTTAATTACAACATGCAAAATTAAGAGCAGAAACTTCAAAAAAGAAAACTTCGGAAGCAGATGCAGCATAAACCATAAATCTCAAAACAAGGAGGATTTCATCTCCTCATGATAAGCTATAGGTTGAGCATCTCTCAATTTGAATACGCGCTCAATGACAGCCAACTCCATTGCCGTTGTGTTTGAACCACAAAATTCTGTCCAGTCATTTACAGTCAATCCAGCACCAATCACTGCACTTCCTCTATTCACAGTTGCTCTAGCCAAAGGTACCTGAAGTAGTGTTGAGAGCTCCGCCAATTCTTCATCGGATGCAAGAGGATGGACCTGTTCCAAAACAGTTTCATCATAACATTATTTCAGCATCTTCTCACCATCCACCCTCAAAATCATCATCCCTTGCGCTCACCACTAAAAGGAAGTAGGACTTACCACGCCCCCTGTGTTGGAGAAACAAGAATAGCTGCCAACAAGAACATTCCCAGCTATGGTTTGCCGAAAACATTCAACTCCAAGAACATCACTTATAATCTCTTCAGTTTCCTGGTAAACACGAAAAACAAAGATGAGCAGACAATGAAAAAGTGTGCTGAAGACTCAATGAAATGAATTTTTTGGTAATAACGCTAGGCTAATTCTGAATGTATTTTTAAAAAGAACTAATAAATAAATGAACCGTATAAGCCACTATTGAATCTACATTAAGGTAGACTGACAAATTCCCAAGCTCATAAGTGAGAATACAGTGATGCAACCTTTTCTATTCCAATAACAATATGTTCAAATGGATTCAAGGCCGGAGAGGTAGTAGATGTGGAAAGGTAAAAAGCAGAATAAACGTTTCCCCTTGAAGTAAAATACAGCTTAAGATGACATCATCAACTAGAAAAACTCTTGAAGTAATAGATATTGGAGAACTGTTCCAAGAAGAATGCGACTACAATGTGTAAAGATCTTTTCACCAATTATTACAAGTTCCATTAATCCTAGTAATACACTTTGGCCATGAGATGTTACAAGAACCAGATCTGACTTTACAAGCTCTGAGAGACCACGGGCAAACTCTATATAATAGAGAAAGACCAACTCATAGGCAATCATTGATAACCAAAACATGATAATGGTTCTGCGCTGCTCAAATTTTGACAAATATGTGGCAGCTTAATATGCCATTGAGGGAATAAAATTCCAGATACCACAACACAACATACCATTATATTCAAATGAACAGATCGATTACCTTATCAAGATCAGCATGTATAAGAGCACAATAATCATTGCATGCTATGTTGTTCCCCAGGGCGGATAATGGCTCGTCAATGCGCTGAACAACAACTGAATATGGCAGACTATTCCTCAAGTTCTGAAGTTCTTTCACCACAAACAGAAACAGAAAAGAAAACACCAAGTCAAAAGAAATAACAAAGGACCAATTGGTAGAAGGGTATTATCTCTACCGATAGTGAGAAATTGTAGTGATTCAGAGCTCCTGAAGCAACAATTGCTTTAAAGCCTGGTATACTTTGAAAGTCATGTTAGAAAAAAATTCTCTACATTATATGCATACGTCGATTTATTCATATAGTGGTAAATCTGAAATCTACTCTTGTAGTGATATAAAATTTATTTCTAAAGTGGTAAATAAGAAATTTACTCTCATAGTGGTAAATCTGAAATTTACCTCCGTAGTGGTATAAAATTTATTCCCGAAGTGATAAATATAAAATTTATTCCCGAAGTGATAAATCTAAAATCTACCTCTGTAATCGTTACTTGAAAGTCAGGATAGATTCCACTCTCAGTTTGTATGTACCCTTTTTTTTAAGCATAAATTTAAAATTCCCGTAGCGGTAAATCTGAAATGTACCTTCATAGCGGTAAATATGAAATTTATCTCTGTAATGATAAATCTGAAATTTATCTCTGATGTGGTAAATATGAAGTTTACTCCTAAAATAATAAACTTGAATATGTAGCATTTGATGTATCGGACAAAGGTCATTTATCTTGGCTGTTTGATAATGAAATTCATGTTGATGCGACGGGTCTAGCAGACATCATCAAAGATAAATTAGGCATTGAATCAAGACTATGCTAAGATAAATATGTTCCTCCGCCCTTGACGAGGGCTTGAAATTGAAATATTTCGTTGTTAAAATCCTATTATGTTGTGGAATAATTTGAAAGATAAATATGACCACCTGAAGATGGTCATTCTTCCACAAGAACTTATGGTTGGATCTATTTTTAAGCTATAAGATTTTGAATCTATATGTGAGTATACTTATATGATTAGAACTATTTCTCCTCACTGATTTAGTGATATGCTAAAATTTTTTTTACCAACTTTCATGTCTCGAATGTGTTCCTAATGCAGCAATATCGAGTTTGGGCTTAGAAAATATTCTGAACTAATTTCATATCTTCGTATGGCCAAGAAAAAATACTAAATTATTAATGACAAATCATGAAATTTGACCTATTGGTACTAGTTTATTCCTTGAAGTAAATGAGACGAACTTCCACGAAGTTAAGCATGAGAAAGGTTGTGGCCCTGGTCGTAGTCTTGACCCTAGTTGAGGTTATGGATATGATCGAAGAGCTCTAATCATAATGATCGCGTTGCACCAAATAATATTCTTCAACACCAAAAGTGAAAGAAAGGATGTAAGACATGAAATGGTGCAGAAGAGAAACCCAAAGATAAATTCCATCGACGTGGAGAAAAAGATCGTGACTTCAGTCGTGGTCGTGGCAATGATTGAAAAAGAAAAATCTCTATGTTATCATAAATGTCTCGATTTTCTCCTAAAATAGCAATATCTTAGAAGAGCTATTAAGCTATCATGGTTTGATATGCTTAACACATGTCCATATGATTATATTTCCTGAAGAATGAGAACTTTTGATAAATGTTATAAATACAGATCCATTCCGTGAAATGAATGTGACAGTAATTAGTGAAGCTTATTAATTCAGAGGTGCACTTAGTCTTGAGGATATTACGACTCACCTTTAGAAGAGGTAGAATAATTGAGAATAAATATTTTTAATATTTTATGTTTTACTTTTGAGGTAGTAAAATTCTGAATTTTACTCTTGGAGTAGTAAGATCTTTAAATTTACTCCTGAACCAGAAGAATTTATAAAATATTTAAAGCAATATCTTCTTGTGCTTTAACAAAATAATGAATTATTGATGAATGAAAAAAAAAATACTACTCTTGAAGAGATGAAATAACAATAGATATATATGTTTCTTTTATATTATAAAAATCATCCTACCGTACGTAGAAATATCTTATTTTCATCCATAAAATAAGTAGTATTTTAATTTTTTAATTTTATTTTAAATAATTAAAAAGATATTAATAATGTTCTTCTAATTTTACATTTATTTAAATTTAAAAAAATTTACGTAATTAAAAAAATATTAAAAAGTTATATCTTTCTCAAAATATTTATTAAAAAATAGCTAAAAATAAATTTTCCATTCGAACTTAATTTCAAATGGAGTAAAAAAATCGTGGTACACGGACTTGTTTTTTCTCGAGAAAGGTCTGAGAACAGGAAAGTAGCGCGAAAACATATGAAATAATCATTTGCTAGTTAAGTAAATCCTGTGTAAATTGTATTATATTACTTCTTGACAATAGAAAAATCTATATTTATAAGGCAATTTTAGACTCCCAAATACGAATAATTATTTGGATGTGTGGCGAAAAGCGTTTTCTTTAATGTTATCTTGTATCTGAATTTCTTTTTCATATTTTAGAGAAGTTATGTATGTCTGTAAGTCTTTCTCTGCCCATATTTTAATAGATAGACATGGATAATAAAACCGTCTTTTAAAATTTTCAAGCTAAGTGTGAGTGTCAAATCATTTAAGCAAAGTCTTATTTTCAGAAGAAGATAGTCAAGACAAGCTCTAAGTCATTCGAAAAAAAAAAAGGTTCTATATATCCTGGCAAACTTGATTTTTCTTTTGTTTAATTTGAATGTTTTAAGTTAAATGAAAGAAAGGTCTAATTAACAACTTCTTCCATTAAAAGACAATTACCTTCTCATCCTTTTGAATCAGTCAAAATTTGAAGAAAGAAATTTAAACAACTTTATTAATGAGTTGAGATTAATAGCAGCAATATTTATTTTGGAATTTCAGTTATATATACATGGTAAAATAAAATAGACCCTTAGTGATTTTATATTTGAAAAGCTAGAATCTATAGAAATTAAAGAAGACATGATTCTTGCAAATGATGTTAACAATTTGTGTTGCACGATTTTTTTTTAATGTGTTTTTAAAGTTTAAAAATAATGTCACTTTTATTGTTTAAAATGAATATCCTGTTTCTAACATATTTCCCCATCAAAAGTTATGAGTTGACCATTAAAGGTTTCACCCAAGCCCTAAAGCTGAATTATAAAATCAATACTTGTCAAAAAATTTTGGATCGTATCATTATTGATAATAAAATAATGTTGTTGTTGTTGTTGTTATTATTATTATTTTAAATAGTTAAAAATTTATTTAATTTTATTTATTTATTTATTACACTTTTAGTTAAAAATTAGTGTTTGTATAATTTATTAATTATCTCAATTTTTTTTAATTATGTTACTAGTTGATGATGACTCAAATAAAATTAGAGAAACAACATCAAATAACAAAAAAGATTTGGTTCAATTTAATTTTTCAATTTAATCCGAATAATACATTCCTTAATAATATAGTATATGATATTATATTAACTTTTTCGTTAGTGATCGCATTGATATCCTTAATGAAACTGTATGATTACTTTTTAAGTTTAATTAAAAAGAAAATCTAATTTCGCTATCTTTTGGTATGGGATTATTAGCTATTCCTCTTATTGGAAAATTATGCAGTAAATTTCTTAAAAGACCACATAAGTTTTGAATAAAATGATTTAATTTTAATTTTTCTTTCAAAATTACTTAAATTAAATTAATTTTTTTGCAAAGCCATTATAATAAATATAAAATAAAAAAATAAATAGCTGCATAAACCTTCCTTTTAAGTTTAGTTTTGTAATACTTATTAACTTTTTCTTTTTTTTTTTGTGATTTATAGTATTATGCGTAAATCTCTTAAATTTTTTAAAACAATTCTCTTAACGTAATTATTATTAATATAAAAAGTTGTGATTTAACTAATCATATATTATTTCTGTAATTAATTTATAACATTCTTTTATTTAGCTTATAAAAAAATTAAACTTGACTAAATAAATTAATATTTTATGTCAAACAAATATGAACACCACTTTAGTCACGTTTATATGACATATAAATTAGTTTGTTTCCGCCCAGTCAGATTTTTCTGGTGACTTGAAAAGGGATTGCTTACAAAATTAATTAAATAAATAACATTTGATAAGGAATGGCTTAGTTAAATTACAATCTTTTATATTGAAAATAATTAAATCAAACGAATTAGTACAAAAAAAAAGTTAATTAAGAGAGGTAATCATAATATTATAAGCTGCCAAGGAAGTAAGTATTACGAAATCAAATTTGAGGGTAGGTTTATGTAGTTATTCCCATTTATCTTTTAATAGTATTATAATGACTCTGTGGGACAATTAGTTGAACTTGAGTGAATTTGTAAGGAAATTTTTTTTATACATCGAGTAATTTTATTGATATAAAATTAAGTTAAGTAATTTTATTAAATAATTTTCACCTTTTAATAAATTTACTCGAATTTATGCTATTAGAAGGAAAGCTTGTACGTAGAACTTTACATTTTCTTACGGACGAAGTCTCACATCTCAGGGAATGATAGATATGCAATTAGTTTTAAGAGAAAGTGAACCACAAAGCAACAAAATCATCTGAACACGTACTAAGATAATCTGTTAGCAATTGTTACATTAGTAAATATGTTTACTTGTGAAGGCAAAAACTGTTTGACAAACCTACAAATGAAACTCTATTTAATAAGGGCAAACTTATTTAATTGTTGGGCCCATTGTCCATCTAAAATGTCATAAATGTCCTTTTTGCATGCTCCTATAAATTTAGGACCCTTTTTACGTTATTTCACAAGACTCAAAATACATTTGAATGAATTATAGTAACAGGTAGTATTATGGGGGTTGTATCAGTGAAAGCCTTATTGCTATTGCTTTCAGTTTTAGTAGTAACACAACTCACTCATGCAGATGAAATTTCATCACATGCAACTCTTCGTCAGCGTTTTAAGATTCCGAAACGTAAACCTATACCTAAGCCTCCACGTCGCCCCCCTACTCTTCCACCGAAGCAGCCACAACCAGTTAATTATAAGTCTCCGCCACCACCATCACCAGTTAAATTGCCTCCCCTACCACCGCTGTTAACGCCGCCGCCACCACCGCTATATCCTTCATCACCACAACCACCACCAGCAGATGCTCAGCAACCACCTCCTCCACCGAATGATGAGGAACCACCATCTCCACCACACGATGAGGAACCTCCTCCTCCGGCAGAGGCTCAGTCACCGGCGCCACAACCAGATGCTGAGGAGCCATTTGATGGTACGACACCGTCTCCATCACCAGATATGCTTATGTATTGGGAAAATAAATTGGAGGACGACGTGGATTATTTTCGATCTTAATTCCGAGTTTTGAAACGTGCATGTTAAAACTTAGAATATAAACTATTGAGAATAAAAATGCAAGAATGGTACTTTTGATTTGATTCTCCTAATTAATTTCCTCTCTATTTTTCTTTTATAACGAAATGACATAATAAAATACATAAACAAATACAATATATATAAAGGAGTCGTGGTTGCACAAACATGAAATGGATATATAAAAATAATTACCAGTGCATACCAATATTGTTGTTATAAAGTAGACACTATTCAACAAAATCTGCCTAATTAAAAGTCAAAACTGCTACAACAAAAGTTCCAGTCAAAATTTTATCTTTATTTAGTATCCTAACTTTTTCTTCCTTATAATGTGATTATTACTAATATTCTAGCTTATTAATGTTTCGTCAAGATGAAAAACGCAACAACTAAATTCCTTCACTCACTCCATTTATACGGTTACAACATGCATATTTTAATGCAAGGATCTAGATGAGTATACTGGATTGGTATGATTGGTATTATATGAGTGGTTCGAATTGGATTTTAACATGTTAAAATTAATTTAAAAATTATTTGGGCTTGGCTAAAAATAATTTGGGTCAAGACACGTCCTCCTTGCCCCGATTTCTTAAAGATATGTTGAACTTTAATTTTTAAAAAAAAAAAATTTCGCTTGTAGCGGATGAGTTTTAAGTAATTATCTTACTTAATTTTGTATAACATTATTTTAAATAAAGCAATATAATAAATATGAATAATTTTAGACACGGGATAATGTTCAAATTTACCTTTCTTCTATTGAAAATAATTTAAAAGTTACACCCCATTTATATTTTTTGATTTCTAAAATTCTTGTTATAATTAGCATATCATCTCATATTAGTCTTTATTCCGGCAAAGTTTCAGCATGAAATAGAACGCTATCAACTCGGTCTAAATGTTAATACAGTGAACCTAACAAATCAAAATACTTCATAAAGAGAACTAGACTTACCCATGTATAATACTTATTGTTATTTTAAAATTATTCTTATTTTAAAAGCTTTTGGAACTATATTTGATACACTTATTAAGTAATTAAATTATGGTTATTGTGTGCATTATATTTGAGAAATATGTAAATCTAATGCGGTGAAAACAGTACAGTATCAAACTTTTAAAATTTTAAGGTAAACAAAAAGTGAATACATAGAAAATATGATTACGTTTTTTTTCATTGAATTTTATTATAGGATTTCTAGTTTCTGGATTGAATTAATTCCTCGTATATAATTTATGAATTATAGGTTTCAATCTCATCTTTTTTCTCTTGCTAAGACCTTACTCAGTGAATCTGCAAGATTACCACAAGATTTGACATATTCAATACTAATGTTATCACTTATCAAATATGATCTAACAGTATTTTGTTTTCTCCTTACGAGTTTGAAGTTACCGTTGTAATAATGACCTTGAACTTTATCAATTACAACAATGTTGTCTCAATAAATTAAAATAGGAGTAACTAACTTTTCAAAATAAGATATTTAAAATAATAAATATCTTAATTTATTTGCTTCCTCACTAGCTGAAACTGAAACAATAACCAGTAGCAGATCAACAATAATCACTGGAACAAGTATTTCAATTTGCATTAGAAAAACCTTCTAGCGTAATAAAATATTTTTTATTAAAAAAAATACAAGATCTTTATCCCAATCAAATATATCATAACTCTCGTTAAAATATGTCAATGTTGAATTATTTATAAACCTACTAAATACTTTTAGTGTATATACAATATCAAGTCGAAAATAATCAGTCACATAATCTTAAATTTTCAATAAGTTAACATACTTTTTTTTAATTTATCACACCATTTTCAGGAGAAGATAAATTTCAGCCATTTATATACTAAGAAAAGTCGTCAATAAAAGTGATAAAATCATCACAGTTCTGATAACATCTCCTTACTGAATCTGTTTGTCGCAGTCCTACCAACAAGTCATACTAACTTGGATTTTATTTATGACTACTTTTTAAATTTAACTCCACTAATGTTCGGCATGAGATTATTAACTTTTTCCCTTATTCAGAAACTAGGAAATTATTCTAAAAGAAGGGAAACTTGTAGAACTTAAAAATATTCTTGATTAGTAATTTAATTAAGTAGAATACTGTATTAGTTTTCCTAATCAACGAGGTTTCACACCTCAAGTGGGAGATATGCATTTAGTTTGAACACAGAAAGTAAAACCAAGAGTTTTAGCTAACAACTGAACTTTTACAAATTAATTTATTTTAAAATATATTTTTTTAAAGTACTTTGTATAATAAACATTTATATTTAATTAATTTATTTAAAAAGAATGTTTATAAATATTAAAACTACAAATTGTACTTAGACAAAGTTTCAAAAATATTTCTAAATTGTTACAGCAATAATATCTTAAGTGGAATATTTACTTGTGAAGGCTAAAAAAGTTTGTTAAATCCTGCAAATGAAACACTAGATAATAAGGCAAACTTATTTAATCGTTGGGCCCATTATCCATCTAATATTCCGTAAGGAAAATTGGCACAGTATGTCAGCTTTTTTCTTAGCCATAAAATAATTTATTTTTTATTAATTAATATATAATAAATTTTTTATAATTATAGAATTAAAATTGGCCATTTGTAATATCTCTAAAAGCTGAGAAAAAATTAGGTGGTTATTTTAAAAAAATCATAAAGTTTTTTGTTTATATTGAAATTGATATAAAAAGTTATTGCAATAGTTATATTTAATACAAAATCAAATTTTTATATGATTGAAGTTTCACTTTTTTTATGGGATAGCTTGTATTTAAATATTTTTAAATATTATTTGACTAATTTTTTTATTTAAAAATATACGAATTTACTTAAAATAAATTTATAACCTTTTCATTATTTAGCAGAAAATTGACATTATTTCTTAACCTTTATTTAATATTATATGACAAATTTTTATTATAAATACACAGTTTACTAGAAGAAACTTGAAAGTTTTTCACTTTTTTATGGGAGAGACAGATTTTTTATTTAGTTTTAATTGGGAATGAAAAATTTATTTTATTTTTAAATAATTAAGTTAGCACAATTATTTTTAAAAAAGACAAAGTATTTCACTTTATTAGAAATTTGAAAGTTTTTTTTTTCAAATTTAATATTGAAAGTAATTGGCTTTACGTTGTTACGGAAACGTGATGGTTTTTGTTTTATTTATTTATTTATTTGTTTATTTATTATATTGTATGACCAATTATATTTTTAAAATTATACATGCTTTATTTTTTATTGGAATTGGCTATAATAACATATACATATATACATCAAATTTTATTCGTAAAAGTACATGATGAGAAATAACTAAACACACAATATTCAAGATAATTTTTTTAAAAAAAAATTCATGAATACAAATCTGAATAAATTTTTGAATACAAATCTGATTGTAGTTGATGTATACTATAATAACATATACATATATACATCAATTATATATATATATATATATGTAAAAAATACATGGAGAGAAAAAAATAAACACGGAGTATTCAAGATAATTTTTAAAAAAATCTATGAATACAAATCTAAATAAAATTTTGAATACAAATCTTATTATAGTCAATCTATACTATAATGACGTATACATATATACATCGATTATTATACATAAAAGTATATGATGATAACAAAATAAACACGCAATATTTAAGATAAATTTTAAAAAGACTCCACGAATACAAATTTGATTAATTTTTTGAAATAATTCCAGAATATATACATTCAATAAATATTGGCATATACATTCAATAATTATTAAAATATAAAATTTATAAATGTATACATCAAACAGATGTAAAGGTAAATATTATAATATATTAGTTACTCAATAATTTTCATTCATATAAAATATATAAACATATAAATCTAATTAATTAAAATTTATGAATATATCTGAAAATTTTCTTGAATGAAACGTTAATGTTGGGATCTATATTGCATCATCAGTTATTGCGACAAAATTAAAAAAAATTGTGGGCAACTACTCTTTTTTTTTAAAGAAAAAAAATTATAGTTAAAATTCTTATGTATACAATTATTAAATCTCTAAATTTATGCCAATAAAAAAGTTACAATATTATTTTTTAATATTAAGGTGTCATTTAATGATAATCTATAAATGGCTAATATTTAAATGTTAAGATTTTGCTAATATTTTTTGGGTTATAAAAATGCCAATTCAATTTCCTTATTTACTAAATGGTCCTTTTGTGCATGCTCCTATAAATTAGGGCCCCTTTAACGTTATTTTACGGACTCAACAAACATTTGAATGAATTGAACCACTAAGTATTATGGCTATTATATCAATGAAGGCCTTATTACTACTGCTTTCAGTTTTAGTAGTAACCTCATTCTCACTCCTCACTTATGCAGACGTAGTCTTTGAAATTTCATCCCATGAACTCTTGATCAACGTTTAAAGTTTCCGAAACCTAAACCTATACCTAATCCTCCACGTCGTCCCCATACACTTCCGCCTAAGCGACAACCACCACCACTTAACCGGCTGTGCCTTTAACTTGGGCCCTTTCCTTGTATTGGGCCATTTGCATGAAATCCAATAGGTCATTAGCATAAATGTTGGGAGGTTACGTAAATGTAAATTTTTTTAAAATTATAATTACAAGTTATAATTATTTTTTTAATTACATAATATACCATATATATATTATATATAATAAATAGATAAAAATTATAAATATGATAATTTTTTATAAATGACATAAGTATTAATTTCTTCCATAATTTAAGTAGATTAAATACGGTAAAAATTTAATATATTTTATTATGTTTAACACCATATATGTCCTAAATATGTTAATATGTATTATTTTATTTTTAAAAAAAAATTATTAATATTATCCTCATATTCATAATCCATAAATTTTTCTTTTCCTTTAGTCTTTCACATATAAAGATTATGAATATAATATATATTAGACACCACATATTATATTATGCATATGTGTAATAATATATTATATTATGTAATTGAAGTATATATGTGCATTTATTTTTTATACTATACACAATTTTTATACTAAAATTTTAACAATACATATACTAAATATGTATTATTATTTTATATATATATTTTTTTTAAAATTTGTTCATATTATTCTTATATTCTTAATCCATAAATTTTTCTTTTAATTTAGTCTTTCACATATAAAGATTATGAATGTAATATTTATTAGACATCATATAATATATATTATATTATACATATGTGTATCAATATATTATATTATATAATTGAAGTATATATGTGCATCTATTTTTTATATTATGCATAATTTTTATTAATACATAAATACCTTTGATGAACTTTTGGATGATTCAAGTATCTTAAAATATTTCAACGAAATAAAAATAATTTTTTAATAAATCGCAACTGATTTATAAAAAAAAAAAAAAGAGAAGAAAGGAATTCTTGGGAAATCAAAAATAAAAATGGAGAAGAAAGAGGGATTTTTAAATTTTTTGAAAAAACAAAAATGGAGAAGATAGAGAAATTTTTGGGAAAACAAAAAATGGAGAAGAGAGAGGGATTATAAAAATTTTTGAAAAAATAAATATGGAGAAGATAGAGAAATTTTTGGAGGATTTTTAAAATTTCTACAAAAGAAGAAAAGAAAAAAAAAGGAAATGAGAGTATTTTATATTTATTTTGTGTGTTTAAATTGTTATATTAGGTATATAATTTTTTTTATATTTAATTAGAATAGATATTTTAGGAAAGTAAAAGTTGTACAAAATATAATTAAAAAGATAAATTTTAAATAGTTTGTATTTATGTAAGTTTATTAAAGAAGTTTGTAACTTTTGTAATTATAATTTCTAAAAATGGTATTTGGGTAAGAAATCCATAAATGTTCTTATTTTTGGGGTGCTTTTTAATTTTTTTTTCTCAAATTTGTGATTTTTAATTTTTATCTTCGACATTTTAAGTGACAAAAAATGGTCAAAATATCCTTAACAGAAGAAAAAAAATAGCAAGACAAGATTAAAATTTGTAAGACATAAGTCTTTGCCTAAATTATGCTTTAAGGCAGAAGTTCTTAAGGCAAAATTTCATAAGGCACAAAAATAAATATCGCAGTTAAGAATAAAATTCACGTGTCATAAGTTTTTGCCAAAGTTATGCCTTAAGGCATATATTTACACAAATTATTGCCTTATGTCTGGTAAGCATAAGTTAGGTAACATGACTTATGTTTGGTAGGCATAAAGTCATGTAATTAAACTTGTGTCTACTTCTACGTATACGCACATGTTCAATAACATAAAATTATGTCCACCAGGCTTAAGTTAAGTAACTTGAACTTCTGCCCATACGCACAAGTTCAATAATATGAAATTATGTCTAACTGACATAAGTTAAGTAACATGAACTCGTTTCTAAAAGACAAAAGTTAATGCAATTGAAATTGTGACTAAAATAAAATTTCAATAACATAAAATTATGTCTTGGACACAAGTTCAATAGGGAACTTGTGCGTATAGACAAAAGTTCATGCAATTGAACTTCTGCTTACTAAACTTATGTCTTGGGGCAAAAGTTTAGTAGCATGAACTTATGTCTTCTAGGGCTAACCTATATTTTGCGATTTTTTTTTTAACTGTCAGATTTTTTTTTTTTTTGTTTTGAAGTTTTTTTCTAAAATATAAGGGGTATTTAGTTTCGTTTTTATTACTTAAAACACTAAATGGCAAAAATTAATTACCACCCCAAAATAGAGGCAATCATCACAAAAACTTAAAATCCAACATATATAAGGTTAAAGTACTCCCTTCGTCTTAATTCATGTGATGTACGCTTGATTAGAAATGAAAATTTAAGAAATATGAAAAGACTTTTAAAATTTGTATTTTAAAACAAGTCATAGATATTTGTGTGGTTATAAATCACCTCACTAAAGGTGAAATAAATATTTTAATATTAAATTATTATTAAATATAAAAATATATCACTTTTTTTTAAATAATTAAAAAGAAAACATTTAGTAATGTGCGCTATAATTTCCGGATTACCGATGGACTTCCTCCGATGAAGAAGTTCTGTCGAATTCAGGCAGTATCGACTAAGTCTAGTCTGTTGAGATGCAGATAAAAGTTTTCCACGGCAAACCGTGGAGTTGTGGACAAAACATTTGATATTTTCTTCGCTTAATTTGTTTATCGATCTTATTTATTTTTTAATCGATTTAAAGAGGAACATTTTTCTTTGGCAATTATTTTACTTCTAATTATTTATTTGGAGTAAAACATTTTCTTCTTACCTAAGCTACGGCGGATAAAATTTACATATTATATATTTAAGCTAAGTGAAGCAGGATAGAGAAACCTACGTTTGGACCTCCATAATATACATTTTCTATTCTTCATACTCCTATAAATACATTCCCCTTTCCCTTCTTTTACACACATACTTAATTTGACTTGAAATTAACAACTACGGCTGTTATTCCAGTGAAAGGCCTAGTGCTTTTACAACTTTCAATGTTGGTAATTAGCTCGTTCTAAGAGTTCAGTAACGGAGAAAGCATTGAAAGTAATTTCCCTGATGCAACTCTTGAGGGTTTTATATGCCCTATGTTTAAGTTCCCTGTCTTTGGGAAATCTAAACCCAAAAGTCCTCCCAGTAGCCCGCCACTTAATCGGAAACAGCCGTCTCCGCCGCCACCGCCAAAGCGCTCACCTCCACTGCCAGCTGATGGTGATATGGCACCAGCTCCGTCACCAGCTCCTCAGCCACCAGTCTCACTCATACACCGCCAGATATGTTGTTCATGAGATCCTCTGCTCGAATTGCTGGAACCGCGGCCTTCACCATTAATAGAGGAATAAATAGTGATAAATTAACGGAGGAAATAATAACAAAAGTATGAAATTATTGATCGGATTTTTTTTTTCCTTTTTTCTTTTCTCGAAGGAGAAATGTTCTCTATATATTGACAACAAAAATCGGAAGTGAATTTTCAATCGTACGTTCAAAATTAAGACTTGCGAAAATTAAAAGTACTAAAGTAGTTATTTAATGACAGCGCAGCCAGAATGATTATACTACAAATTTGAATCTCTAAATATAATTTTCCTAGCTTTTCTTTCCTAATTAATTAGAACTATAAAAGAATATACATTAACAACGAAAGAGATCGATTAGACTTATTCAGGAATTAATGAATGACAAAAATAAGTTGTAACGTGAAATGTAAATACTCAAATATATCTCACTCGTATAATAAGATTAAGTTGCTAGAAATATGGTATTACCACTCCAACTCTTCTATTATGTATGGAAAAAAAAAATTACTAGCGAAAATTCAAATTTGCTTCAATCCCTATTCCTAGTGAGTAGCTATGGTGATTGGCACAGAAAGGCCAGGATTTATCATCTATCAGTCCCCTAATTCTTACTCTTCCTTGATATCGTATTTATTCTAGCTAACTTGATCAATATCGGTCGTGAAATCAGGAGAATATAATATCCCTTCATTCACTTTTACTTATTTACTTTCAATTTTTCACACGCTTTCAGAAATAATAATTAATATAAATATTTTATCATAGTATTCATATTAATAGGCCGTTTGGCCAAACTTCTCAAATCAGCTTATTTTGAGAAATATTTTTTTCAAAAGTGCTTATTAAAAAAGTATTTTTAATGAGAAACAGTTTGTGTTTGACCAATAAATTTAAAAAACAGTTTTGAGCAACAATTAGTATTTGGCTAAACTTTTGAAAAGTTCTTCTACGTGTATTTTTTCACAAACGTACTTTTCAAATAAGTGTTTTTGGGGAAAAATTACTTTTTTAAGCACTTATTTTCTCTCAAAAGCTTGGCCAAACACCTCATTTTTTAAAAAATAAGTATTTTTTTAAAAAAATAAACACTTTTAGCCTCCAAAAAGCTTGGCCAACAGACTATAAATTATTAATTGATGTGTATAGTCTTAGGTATTGAAAAATAATTTTGAAATAATTAAGTACTTACTATTGATAGTAAATAGAAAAAAAAATTATCTTTCCTTGACATCTTAAAAATGACAAGTAAAAGTGAAAATCTAATTTTGAAATACTGAAAAGTAAAAATAAATGGAGGAAATAGTAGAAAAGTAAAACATATATGAGGATTTAAATTAAGTTTTCACTAGGAAAGTTACTTGTACCCCTCATTTAATTTGTATTTCAATGTTTTCTTTAAAAAATAAAAAAAATAATAGCATATTATTGAGAAATTTTAATAACACAATTGATTGATTATCTGAATTTTGTTCGATTGCGCAGCCTAATAAAAAAGATTAGCATATCATCGAATACTTTGTAGCGTTTACTAATCTCATATGGTAATACAGGAGAAGTTTAAGTAAAAAGTGATTATTCTGTTCAGGGAAACTAAAGTATCCACCAAATATCATAGTTTAAGCTAATATTGAAGTAAGATATAATAGTGTCTTTATTTTATTAGGGATCTTTACACATTAGCAAATTAGTTAGTGTATCTGTTTTAAGAAAAAGCAAAAGGAGAAATGAAAAACAATCCCACGTCTAATGCTGGATCATTTTTATTCTTTGCCAACTGAAGAATGGACATGGCTTCTGCAATAACGAAAGGCCATGCTCATGGCCATGTCCAATGTTTGATCAAATTTCTATTACAGGGATGGAGTATTTTCGGTTAAAGTGATGGTCCTTGAAAGTTTATTACTGGAAGATCAAAGTGTAATACTAAAGTAATCATTAATAAACATACTATTTTTAAGAGAAAATTAAAACAAAGATAAATAGTTCTTCCGGACCAAATTAAATAGTGTAAAAGGCTTAGTTTTAATTACTTTTTTTTCTCTTGTTCTTCATAACAACATTCTTGAAGCTTTTGCAAGTAAACGCATGCGTAAGTTAGAAGAACCAAATATTACAAAGTAAAAAGGATATTTTAAGTACTTTTAAGTCAAAATAGCTTTTAAACAGTTTTGCGTGTTTGAATAAATTTTAAAAGTGCTTTTAAGCACTTATTTTTAAGGTAAAAAAGCTAAAAATAAGTCAAAAGTTCTAAGCTAAAAATTCTAACTTATGACTTTTGACTTATAAACCACAAGCAAAAAGCTATCCAAACAGGCTCTAAGAGTGCAAAATGCGACTAAGAAAGTAAATTAAGTTGGTGATTTTTGCTCTTTGGTAAGGTAAATTGATACTAGGATTGCTATCGAGTGCCTTTTACTCTCTCTGGACTTATATGACACTTTTTTTTTAATCACTCTGAAAAAAAAACACATTTTCTTATTTACTAAATATTTAATGACGTTATCAACATTTCATTTATGTTGAGTCCCATTTATTTGACAAAAAATCCATAAAAATATACTCTTTTTAAGCATAGTTTAAAACATTACAAACTTTTTATATATTTCATAAACTCCACGTCTAATTAAACTACCCATGTAAATTAGAACAGAGAGAAAACATTTTACCTGCGAGAGAGTAAAACTATAAAGAATATTGCATCAACGGGGTTGACAACGTAACTTGACCTCCGTTTCATCCTCTATTAAACACTGTGGAGGAGCAACATACTAAAAACGAAAGAGGGCTGAAAATATTCTTACCAAAAAATAATTTATAAATATCTTTCATCTATTTATTGGTTTAAAAATATTTTTAATTTATTTTTTTGGCTCAAAAATATCCTAAACTAACACCTTAAATATTTAAAAATTTATTTAAAAAGTCACATGACATATTATGTCTGGCTATAAATATTATTTAATAAAAATTAAACCCACTCATTTTTAAACTCAAACAGCTAACCCATTTTCACTAATAAAACTAGTAATGAATTAGCGATAAATTATTAAAATATTCTATTATTTCTTGAAGTTTATTTATTGCGGCATAACGATACTGAGTTATACAATTAGTCACGTTAATTGTATTCTTTTTCAATTTTTTTTTGTAACTTAATTTCTTTCTATTTCCTAATTTTGAAAAATTATAACGTCCTCAAGAAAATTCAACTTTAATTCACTCACAATGTTTCTTCCTGAAAAAATATTACCACATTATTTAAAAATTTATAAAAAGTTGTCCAATAGTAATTACTAATAACTATCACATTACGTTATCAATTGATTAAAAGTCTTAAAGAATTATTTGATTCAAAGACAAGTTATACAAAAAATAATTATGTAAAAATTATTTTTATTAAGTGTATGGTTTAAGACATTAAAATTGAGTGGGAAATTTTTATTAAATAATATTTTTGATGATCAATCATAATAAGTTAAGTGAATTTTTTAAATTAAAAAAGATTATCAAATTTAAAATAGATTAGGAATATTTTTAAACTAGTAAATGGATGAAGGATATTTTAAAGCCATTTTTCATATATTAAGATATTTTGTTAGCTCTATGCCGTACTAAAAATAATAATATTTGTAATGAAAAATTGAAGTTATCTCACTAAAATTTTGTAATAAAATAGTCAAAAAATAATCATATATCGAATAATTTATTCATTAAATCATTGAAAAATTCACAATAGATAATATTCTATCACAAATCAATGTGTTATTTAGTTAGTAATATGATCACCATGAAGGTTTGTATATGGCTTCTATTCTTTATTTAACTCAATGAAATAAACTTGAGAATTGTTCTTCTATATATAAATTCATTCACTTTGACTTCCTTCAACTCACAAGTGATTCATTCAATAACAACGTAACTATGGTTGTTATTTCGGCGAAAGCCGTACTAGTAGAATTACTTTTAGTTCTACTACTTGCCTCATTCTCAAAGCTTAGCCATGTAAACGGCTTCGACTTGCCTGATCCTGCAGATCTCTTATTCCCTGATTACGATTGTCCGCCGACAACATTTTTGTTCTCACCACCATCACCTCCACAGTCACCACCACCACCTCGACAATCATTATCACCACCAACTTCACCGTCACTACCACCGCCTCGACAATCACCAGCACCAGCACCTTCGCCGTCACCACCACCACCTCGACAATCACTAGCACCAGCGCCTTCGCCCTCAGCTCCACCACCTCGACAATCACCACCAGCACCTTCGCCGTCGCCACCACCGCCTGGACCGTCACCATCACCAACTCGACATTCACCAACACCTCCTCCGTCAACAGACTTATCATTTATTCCACCTATTCCCATCCCTCCTGGTGAGACTCCTGGCGTAATTCCTCCTGTTTTTTCAGGCGGCCCATCTGTTAATACCCCATCAACGCCATCGTCACCACCTCCACCTTCACCATGCAAATCATCACCTCCGTCACCACCTCCACCTTCACCATGCAAATCATCACCTCCGTCACCACCTCCACCTTCACCATGCAAATCATCACCTCCGTCACCACCTGATCAGTCTGCAAAGCAACCATCACCACCTCCGCTGCCACCTGCTAAATCACCTTCTCCAGCACCAGCAAAACAACCGCCGCCACCTCCACCACCAGTCAAGGCACCATCTCCATCACCAGCAAAGCAAGCACCACCTCCTCGGGCACCATCTCCATCACCAGCAAAGCAAGCACCACCTCCTCGGGCACCATCTCCATCACCACCTACAAAGCAACCACCACCGACACCACCTTCTAAGAAATCGCCTCCACCGGCTCCTCTTCCTTCGATTGCTGATCCACCAGTTATGGCACCATCTCCATCACCAGCTGCGCAGCCACCTATTATAGCATCACCAGCAGCGAAACCACCTCTTATGCCAGTTAGGCCGCTTCCACCTTCAGCTCTTCCCACCGCCAAGCCTCTAACCGTTAATGGGTTTGTTTACTGTAAATCCTGCAACAGCAATGGGGTTCCCACTCTCATCAATGCTTCCCGACTCCCAGGTTGGTTCAACTATATTTTCCTTAATTTGGATTTTAAGTATTTCCACTTACACGTACGTGGGTCGTTAATCCAATGGTTTGTCGTCGAGGGCCGCATGATTTCCCCTTTTGGTCTGTTCCAAATCTCATGGGACCTTTTGAAATTTTGGGCTTCAAAAAATTACCGTTTAGGTTTTGAATTCCAAATAATAACATATCTAGTTTAATTCACAAGTGAATCTCTAGAAAGTAAGATGAAAAAGGGTTGCAACATGAGAATTTTAATTCCAGGAGTGGCCCATTCTAGTACTACTCTTTTGGAGCACACATAATTAACTTTGAAATTCTCATATCATCTTGTAATCATTTTTCTCTTGGAACTGAATTTATATAATTCAATAGTTGTGATAATTAATACAATTCTTGCAGGAGCTTCTGTGAAGTTAGTTTGCTACAACGGAAAGAATTCAATTGTTCGATCAGCCATGACAGACCAGAATGGTGAGTATCGGATCACGCCCAAATATTTAAGCGGAGCAGATATCGGCAAGTGCAAGGTGTACTTGGTGAAATCACCAAATCCAAGTTGTAATGTCCCAACAAACTTCAATGGCGGAAAAACAGGTGCTTTATTAAAACATGTCGTAACCCCCAAGCCACCGATTGTTACTCCTGCCGCAGCTGTACCAATACAACCACCCATGTGTGATATCTATGGGGTTGAACCTTTTATTTTTGAAGCATCAAGCAAAATGCCATGCCTCTAAAAAATTATAAGAGATTTGAATCATGGAAAACAAAAGCAGGTAACCTACCAGAACAAGTACAAATAAAGTACTTCCTCGATCTGTCACATTTTGTGTGATACCATAACTATTTGGAGAGAGAGATAGGAAAAATAAAAAGTATAAGAGCATTGAGTTATGAACAATACTTTTTTTTCTTTTGCTTTTTTATATATAGTTCAAGGAAACAAAACTTTATACCAATATAGAAAAATCTAATGAGTGACGAAAGTCAAAATTATATACGTGAAAATTGAAAAGTTAACTTGATTATTGACTTTGGACGCACGATTCACTTTAGATTTCTGAAGAAGAATTTGTCTTTGACATGAAATCAATATGTTCAGATATCTCCAGACACATTTACAATATACTCCATATTAAAAGATGAAAAAGTTCGTGTTGAAAAGTCAATTTGCCCGATGAGGATATTTTCTCCTTTCCCTTTCCTCTGGTTACAGTTTTTGGAACAATTAATTATGTCTGTCAACACCAAAAATACTTGACATGGTTTATAAGATATAACAGAAGTCTTCAGTCTTTAAAATTTTGAAAAATCTCACAAATGTATAATTTCCTTAACCCTTAATTTAAAGAATGAACATTCAATGGAAAAAAAATTCTAATAACATAATTAATGGTCTGCAACAAATTGCATGAAGGCATTATGATTTGATACTGGATAACTCTGTTACAGTATCAGAGAAGAGACGGTCAAAGAAGTTCTTCAATACTGGGAAGATATGTGAACCTATTAACCGTATAGGCATTACACCTATCACAATGAGTGTAAAAGCTCAGTGCTATATAAACTTATTGCTAAGATTCTTGCAAATAGGTTACAACAAGTGAAGTCAAGCATTATTTTGTGAAGTCCAAGCACAGAGTCATCCCAAGCAGAAAGATTGGGGACAAAATTACACTTGCACATGAACTCATAAAAGGATATATACAAAAGGAAATTAATCTGTTATAGTGCATGATGAAAATGAATCTTCAAAAGGCTTATGACTCTCTGGAATGAATTTATTTGGAGCAAGTCATGGTAGAACTGAAATTTCCTAGCAAGTTCACTCAATGGGTCATCGATCGAGTGTGTTCAAACAATGAGTTATAGCATTCGTATTAATGGAGAGCCTTCTAAACCTTTTAAGCAAGCTAGAAAGTTGAGACAACGAAGACTCCATATCTCCCTTTTTATTAGCCATACAAATAAAATATCTTTATAAACAGTTGATTGGACTAAAGGAGGTGAAGAGTTTTCATTTTCATCCTAGGTGTACTTCAAAGAGTTGTGGAGAACTATCTTTTACTTAAATACTTAAGAGTTCCTCTGTTTCGAAAATAAAAAAATGTTCCTTATCTAGGGACAACCCTTAGTGAGCCATTAGCCAAAACAATAGGAAAATTTTATATTTATATATGCATATTAATAAAAATCTTAATATCTATAAAAGAAATTGAGTCAAAATTATTGAATTTTATTGAATTTGTGCTATGCATCCACCCCCATATGTCATAATTAAAAGCCAAGCATCATGAAAGAACTTTTAATTACCAGGAATATTAGTACTTAAGTTAATCCCATAATCAATAGTTGAATCAGGAATTTAGCGAATAGTGCGTAAAATTTTTTTTCAGTTATATTAAAAATGTATAGAATTAAATATATATTTATAATAATTAATACTTAACCTATATATATATATATATATCATATAATTTTCCTATAAAAATATGCTTTAGACCATCCTTCACCTAAGATGGCTCCATCCACCCTCACAACTTACAATATTTCGAGTATAATATTATTGGGAATATTAGTGCCTATAATATATTTGAGAATGTGATCTAATCGCCTCATGATTGTTGGGCTTGTGGAGGCCTGATTAATTAGGCCTGTTAGAAACCCTAATAACCCTAATCTATTTCTATAAATAGATAGCTTGTACTTGTAATCTATACACCACAAGAGAGAGAATAATAAAAAATTCCTCCTAGTTGCAGTTGTGGACTAGGTCGTGAGACCGAACCACGTAAATTCTTGTGTGTCGTTTGTGTTTCGTTTTTCTCTATTTTCTCGCAGTTAATTTGTGTGTGTGTGTTTATTGTTGTTATTCCGTTGTCCCAACAAGTGGTATCAGAGCGAGGTTATACACACGAAAAAAAATTAGCGAGAGTCACCAAAAAATTTTTTTCGGAGAAAGAAAAAAGGGGCAGCAGATCTGCTACCGGAAGAAGAACAGTCGCCGTCGCTGCCGCCGTCGCGAGCAGCAGATCGAGCAGGAAATCAAGTCGCCGGAGAGAATTTTTTTTTTCACCGGCAGGTACTGTTTCGCCGGAAAATTTTTTTCAGGCAGAAAAGTTTTTCAATTAGTCTCTTGTTGGTGGTGGTCCGAGTTAACTTTGTTGGTGCGTATTGGCTTTGTCAATTTTTCTTTTGAAATTATCAAGACCTGAGATCAGTTGTACCGGGTACCTCATCTAGTCGTTTGAGATGGCAGAAGATGGGAAATATCGAATTGAAAAGTTTGATGGTGCAGATTTCAGTTGGTGGAAAATGCAAATTGAGGATTTGCTGGTTCAGAAGGAGTTAGACATGGTATTGGGTGACAAGCCAGAAAAGATGTCTGATGCAGAGTGGGCAGGTTTGGATCGGAAAGCCATGGCGGTTATCCGACTCTCGTTGACCAAGAATGTTGCGTTTAACATTCTGAAGGAGAAGACAGCGAAAGGTGTCATGGAAGCGCTGTCTAACGTGTACGAGAAGCCATCTGCAGCAAACAAGGTCTTTCTGATTAGAGAATTGGTGAACACAAAAATGAAGGAAGGCAGTTTAGTTACCGAGCACATAAATACAATGAATTCAATCTTAGCCAGACTTACGTCAGTGGGCATTAAGTTCGATGATGAAGTTCAAGCCTTACTACTGCTATCGTCATTACCTGACAGTTGGTCCGGAACGGTTACAGCAGTTACCAATTCAGCGGGACCCGATGGATTCACTTTTGAGAAGATTTGTGATCTCATTCTAGGCGAGGATGTCAGAAGAAGGATTTCTGGGGAATCATCGAGTGAATTGCTAAATGTCAGCAGAGGAAGGAGAAATAGTAGAGGTAGTGGGAGCAGGAACAGAAGAAGGAGTCAGTCGAAGAATCAGGATCGCTCAGATGTAACGTGTTGGACGTGCAAGGAGGTGGGGCATTTCAGGAATCAATGCCCGAATAATAAACAAGTTAACATTGCAGGAGACTATGCTCATAATGATCTCTTGATATGTAGCGTGGAGAGCAGTGTGGATTCCTGGGTCATGGATTCTGGTGCTTCATTTCATGCTACCCACAGCAGTGAAGCATTGCAGAATCTGAAAGAAGGGGATTTTGGAAAGGTAAGACTAGCAAACAATAAAGTTCTTGATGTAACGGGCATGGGTGACATGATTCTGAAAACTTCAGTCGGTTCGTGGACTTTGAAGGATGTCCGAGTGATTCCAAGCTTGAAGAAACGGTTGATTTCTGTTGGGCAGTTGGATGATGAGGGACACGATGTTAAGTTCGGAAACGGGCAGTGGAAGGTGATGAAGGGGAACTTGGTCATAGCTCGAGGAAAGAAACGGAGCTCGCTGTATATGGTCTATTTACCATCTGAGGGAGTGACTGTCCCAGATCAGAAGAGAAACAAAATCCGGTTCACAGAGTCTCGTGGGCATAATTCGTTTTGCAGGAGATAAACCCAGAGCCACAGGTCAGATTCAGGTTGAACGTGCTTGGAAAGGTTCAGGTAAACCAGTCATGGGTTCTCGTGGCAGTGGGAGCATCGGCAGTCAGCCAGTTAAAACTTCAGCCAGAGTTACCAGACAGTGGGTTCAGAGAACCAGTGTTCCAGCTGTCAAAGTCTCTCCGGATGATTACCTGCTAACTATGGAGAGTGTTGTTTGTTCTCAGAGTATCCCAGGATTCGGCAGTTCGTGCAAGTGGGAGTCGGTAGGGACAGAGGACGAGTCAGGGGCAGTTTTAGCCGTGACTGATGTTGGAGCTTGGGGAAGCTTCAACGGGCCTTCAGGTTAACTGATGAAAAGGCCGCTGCAACCAGGAAGATGAGGAAGAGATTACTAGACGTACAAGTGCTCACAGTGGATGGAAGTTGAAGATTATCATGCCTCCAAGTGGGAGATTGTTGGGCTTGTGGAGGCCTGATTAATTAGGCCCGTTAGAAACCCTAATAACCCTAATTTATTTCTATAAATAGATAGCTTGTACTTGTAATCTATACACCACAAGAGAGAGAGTAATAAAAAATTCCTCCTAGTTGCAGTTGTGGACTAGGTCGTGAGACCGAACCACGTAAATTCTTGTGTGTCGTTTGTGTTCCGTTTTTCTCTATTTTCTCGCAGTTAATTTGTGTGTGTGTGTTTATTGTTGTTATTCCGTTGTCCCAATAATGATAACTATAATTGCCACTAGTCGTGTTTGTATAACTAATTACTTACATATGGTCTTTCCAGGGCCAGTAAAATTAAACCCAATCTATTCAACTCGTTTAGTTTTGGTCCAAATTATTTAGAAACTATTTAGATAGCTTTTTATTTAATTATGGCTTATAAATTAAAAGTTATAAAATATTTAATTTATGGGTTTTGACTTTTTTTAATTTTTTTATTTTAAAAATAAGTGTTTAAAAGCACTTTTTAAATTTATCCAAACACTATCAAATTGGTTAAAACTATTTTAGCTTAAAAGCACTTAAAATAAGTCAATCCAAGCAGGCTCTTATTAGCTTAATTTATTTCAGTCCAACACATTTCAGTCTATTAATTGGGATGATATATAACTAAATTAACTTATGAGCAATTTTATTAAAATATTTTAAAGAAGATATTTTTTAAAATTTGATATGTATATAGCTATAATAAAGAAAAAAATTATTGGGAACTAAAAATTACTACAAAAGAACAAATAAAGCAATTAAAACTTAGTAAGAATTTGACGGGTTGGATTGTAACCTACATTTTAGATCATTTCAGCGCAAGTAAGAACTTTTTGACGAATAATTAACCCGTTTATTTATTAACTCATACCATTTTAACCCACCTATTTAACACCTCAAGTGTTCCCAAATGACTAATGTATATGCTCATGATATTCTTTGGTAATGTATGCTAAAGAAAATCCCTTGAAACTCCTGTTGTATCCTGAAAGAAAAATACAAATATGTCTCTCGCAATATTCCTTGTTCTTGATTCTCACAGTATAGTTTTTAATTCCATTTCAAACATCCAAAGTCATGCATATATATTGCACATTGTATCTTATAACATCGGAACTAAAATGAAAAAATTCATATAAAATCAAGTTTATTCTCTTGTATTAAATGATCCTAACATTAATTACTAGGTAGATCGAATTAAATACTATGTTTGTTTAAAGAAGCAGCAAAATGAGAAAAGAAAAACGATCTCATGTCAAATGTTTGGTCGTTTTAAAGCCAACTAAAATACTCTCATCACATGGCTTATTCCGCGCGATATGAAAGATAATGGCCATGTCCCATGTTTGATCATTTCTGCTATGGTGATGGAGTTCTTTCTGTAAAAGGTGCAGGTCCCAGAACGTTCGAGAGTTCCAACAAACTTAATTAATTACCAAAATTCAATTAATTAATAGATGCAAATATAATGCTAAGGAAAACAATTATGCGAACGTTAAAGTAATTAGTGCCAAAAATAACTTAGAAAATTGATTATTCACTTGTTAAACCTTGCATTGTCATCAAACCAATATCCAGCCAATAGTGTCTATTTTCAATATCCACGGCTGGCTGTCCGATAAAATTATTTAGCATCATACTAAGTCTAGTAACTTTGAGGTGAAATCGAGATACTATTTAACTTGAGAAGTTGCACGATATCGAAAATTTAGTACTGATAAACCTCAATCTAGTTATCAATCTTTTTTTAAAAAGTTCTAAAATTTCTTATGGTCTATGAAAATTAAAAATAAATATAAATATTTTATTCGAAAATGTATTCTAAATGTACTTCCCGTGAACCATATTGTTTCGAAAAGATTAAGAAATAATTATGATGTATGTTAAGGTGTGTGGCATAGAAAGTGAAACAATTGACCATGTGCTATTTAGATGTCATAAAGCACAAATGATTTGGAAAATGTGTCCTATTAATTGGCCTAATATAAAAAATACAATATATTTCATTAGATAGTGAAATGGTATTTTTATTAATGCAAATTAATATTCTGATTATAACGATCTTGCTAAGCTTAGTATTTCTATCGTATGGCAAATTTGGAAAGCAACAAATTCTAAGATCTTTAATAATGAAATTTGTGAACCCAATGAAATCGTTAATAAGGCAATTTTATATTTTCATGAGTATGAAGATATGTTATCTACTACTATTTCTCCTAAACTTGCACCTAATTGTACTAGTACTAGAAATATTATTGTGGCACAAGATGGTGTTTTTATGTTTGCATATGCTAACTTATAAAAGGAAAAGAAGATAGCAAGCATTGGAGTGGCAGCTATGGATAGATGTGGTAACTTGCTTCAAGCCTTTGGTAACCCAATTTAATATATGGGGAAGGATATTACTGCTGAAGCACTAGCAATTCGTGAAGCGTTAGAAAACGTTATGGGAAACGAAGATGCAAATATTGTCTAATGATAAAAATGTGATGGATATTATAGCTAAGAAAAATGAAATTTCATGGTAGATATAGGTTACCTATAAAGATATTTGAACACTTATGAGATCCTTTAATGAAGTACATATTGTACATATTCCTATATCTTGAAATATATTAGCAAATTTTCTATTTCGCTAATGCATAAGATTATTTGGTTTTCTACTTTTTCTAATTGAATTGTAAATGATGTCGCTGCATCACTTAATTCTTTGCGACGATTTATACATTAATATAGAATGATTGTTTGATGTATGTATGTATATGTGTATGTGTGTATATATATATCACCCGGAAGCGCTTATTATAAAGTACTAACTTACTATATATAATTTAACATGTGATGTACACATACATTATACTATTAATTCTCTCATAAAAGATAAATTCGATAAACGTTCATAAAAATTAAATTAGTTACCTGAAAAATCAAGTATGCACTTGTTATAATAAGTTAAAAGTATTTTGATAATTTGCAAATTTTTCACCGACGGTAAATTTGGGAGTGAAATATTATGGAGTACTATTAAGTATATGTTTCAATTTTTCATTTATTTTCGTTATAATTTATTGTCATTATATATGCCATTTCAAGCTCCTATAACTTCATTCTCACCTTACTTCCTTTTACACAAGTTGATTTGAGTTTACAAATTAACTATGGCTTTTACATCAGTAAAGGCCATAGTGCTCATACAACTTTTAGCATTAGTACTTGGCTCTTTCTCAAAGCTTAGCTTTAGTGAAGTCTCTGAAAGTTGGTCATTAGACGATCGGCACGACAATGAAATCATCTCAACACCATCACCATTACCATCACCGCCAACAAAGTCACCACCACCATCATCTCCACCGCCGTCACCAACTAAGTCACCACCAGCTCAATCACCTCCCCCGCCACCACCACCATCCCAAGCTAACTCACCACCACCTCCACCACCACCACCACCAGCTCAATCACCTCCACCACCATCTCCTCCACTATCACCAGCTAAGTCACCGCCACCCTCGCCGCCACCACCACCAACAACAATGCAACCACCACTAGCTCAATCACCAAAACAACCACCTCCACCCTCACCAACTGCTCAGCCACCAGCAAATCCCCGTGTACCACCACCTTCTCTGCCACCATCAGTACCTACTCAGCTACCAATAACAAAATCACCACCACCATCATCAGCTACTCAGCTACCAATAAGGACACCACCGCCACCATCAGCACCTACTCAGCTACCAATAACAAAATCACCACCACCACCACCATCAGCACCTACTCAGCTACCAATAACAAAATCACCACCACCATCATCAGCTACTCAACTACCAATAAGGACACCACCGCCACCATCAGCACCTACTCAGCTACCAATAACAAAATCACCACCACCATCATCAGCTACTCAGCTACCAATAAGGACACCACCGCCACCATCAACACCTACTCAGCTACCAATAACAAAATCACCACCACCGCCACCATCAGCACCTACTCAGCTACCAATAACAAAATCACCACCACCATCACCAGCGACTCAGCTACCAATAAGGAAACCACCACCGCCATCACCACCAACTAATCAAAAACCTATTAAGTCATCACCACCACCAACCAATTACGATGAGCCGCCAACTGTTGATCCACCCACTGATCATGAGGCACCACCGCCTGATCATGAACCGCCATTTGTTGAGCCACCACCAATTGATCATCAGCCACCTATTATAATACCATTTCCACCAATTGCGGGTCCACCATCAATTCCACGAATCACACCACCAGTTAAGCTGCCACCGCCGTCAATTCATCCCGCCGGAAAGCCTCTAATCGTCGTCGGCCGTGTTAATTGCAAATCTTGCAATAGCAGAGGACTTCCCTCTCTCTTCAAAGCCTCCCCTCTCGAGGGTTATTTCATTTCTCTTCCTTACCATCTCATTCTATTTGCAGTTACTCAACAAATTACAACTTTTATATATTTAAAGTTTTTTATCGCACTAAAAAAATAATCATTCGTCAGAAATAAATTTACTAACCCATGAAATAAGCCAAGTTGTTAATCTATAAAACATAAAGATGAAAATGCAAGCTTTGGGCAATTCGATTTTACTCAACGTATGAAAAGTTAGTAAAATTTTAATAAACAATATAAAAATATAAAGAATTAGAATGCTTAGAGCCTTAAAAATACGAACTTATCAAGCTAAAATATTTTTGAATTTGCCACTGAAAAATCCATGCATGTGCTAAAGTTCTTTACGTATAAATAAACTAAATTCATAGTACTAAATTGAAGTATCTACTTCTTATTTCATTATTTTCCTCTTCTCACTGAACTTACAGTTCAAATGTTTATGTTGTTTATGGTGCATGCAGGAGCTTCAGTGAAGCTAGTTTGTCACAATAATGGAAGGAAGGCAATTGTTCAAGCAGCATTGACAGACAGGAATGGTGATTTCGCCATCATACCCATGTCTTTAACCAGAGCAGATGTCCATAAATGCAAGGTATACTTAGTCAAATCGCCGAAGCCCATTTGCAGTGTGCCAACAAATTTCAACAATGGAAAATCTGGTGCTTTGTTGAAACCTGTCCTGCCACCTAGGCCACCGGGTAATCCTGGCCCAGTTCAACCGCCCACGTTTGATTTCTTTGGAGTTGGGCCTTTTATATTCGAAGCCCCCAGCAAATTCCCATGCAAAAAGTAAAGTAAATTGAGCTCTTCAATAAAAACCAACTGAGAAACGAAGTCATTGAAAGTTGAAATTTATAGAAGCTTATAATATTGCCTTCTCTTAACTTTCATTGTCTGAATTTTGTTCCCTCTGCTCTATAACTTCAAAGAATGTTCCACCAAATAATTTTATGTTGTGCTTTGATTTGATCGAATAAATTGGACTAATTATTCTAGTTATTGTACCGATAAAATGAAATAAATGACGATGTTATATTAAATGGTCATTTGATGACTTCAGTTCAGTTTGACTTTTGCAAAGTCAACATAGACAAAATATCAAAATGTCTAATCCTTTCTTAAATAAATATAAAAGAAAGGAGTATCATATGTAATATAATAAAGTAAAAATGTCCTAACGGGGTACTAAAGTTGGGGATAAACATTTAATCGCTATTTATTTGCTTTAATAATATAAATACTGAGTGAAAGTAAGGCACCTCTTGGGCCTGGTCTGTATTGGCACTTTCAGTTTGTTAGCTGGGTATCAAGGCCTGTGCTGACCCGGAATGTTGGCAGCTGTGATGAACATTCGTTGGATCTGATGGGCCAGGTAAGCCTGTTAAACAAAGCCCATATACTACTAAGTATGATGAGGATGGATGGGATCTCAATTCCAAGAGTTCATTAGGATGACCAGGCGTAACATAATATTACAATAAATAATGAGGTGAAAATCTAAATTCTTATCATGTTTAGATGGCACAAATCACAAGAAAGTATGTCTCTTCTTTTTATTTTTATTTCCTTTTTGCTGAAAAGCACAAGAAAATTTGTGTGATCTACATTATCTGTTGCTATCAATTAATCAATTGATACATACTGTTCTTTTTTTAGGTGTCTTTTCACAGTGAGAGATGCCCATTGGCTGAATGGTGGTTATAAGTAAATATTGTTTTTTTTTTTTCAATTTTGAACTTAAAAATTAGGTTATTAAGTATCCTTTTTGTTGTTTTTCCTTCTTTAATTTTAATCGGATTTGATTCCTCAAAATGTGAAAGTGATAAACTGATAATACTTGACTGATCAAAAGATGAAATGTCGTCACGTGATGTACCAAAAAAAAAAAAGGAAAAGGAAAATCATGATCATGGTCCAATGCTTAACCTTTTCTGTAGTTTAGTACCAATAGGTAATTTGGTTTTGATTTTTAATCTATGTATTTTCAGCCATGGTTACAGAGTCCATGTTCCAGAAAGTTCCGAGCATTACGGAAGGGCTTTGAATAATAGGAGGGTCAAAGTAATATATTCTTATTGTGTTTTTTATATTTTAGGCGAAATACAAAGACAAATTCTTAAATTTTTAGTAAATTTTGTTTAGATATTTAAATAAGTCTGTGATTCTATTAATTATTAAGATTAATGCGTATAATTTTAAAAAAAGATAGTAATTTTTTAGTATAATTTTAAGGATACGCGCATAAGTTATTTAAAAATTTTAAACTTAAAATGTCTAATAAAAATATGTTATTATGTGTTTAGATACTCAATTAAAATAAATCATAACACTAAATGAGTAATGTATTATGTAGGACACCATAAGTCTATATCATATTCAGTAATCACTGTTCTTAGTTTTACTCCGTTTTTCATAATTTTTCTTTAAAATTTTAAGTTTAAATTGAACCATGATCATGATGCAACTTCTATACTTGGTGATTAGATTTAACGCTAAATGAGTAAAGTATTGTGTAAGGTATTAAGATTTATTTGGTAATTGTTATTCTCGATTTTTATTTTTTTTTTCACAATCTTCTTTTAAAATTTAAATATAAATTAAATATTATTTTCACCCACGGGTCAATCTCGATCCAGCCTCGATTAAGCCTCAGGAGCCAGTAGGCTAACTTGGACTGCGCATATAAACCTCAATTTAAATGGGTTTAAAAAATTTTAACTCAACTCTACCCTAATAGCAGGTTGGATTGAGCTGACATCAAGAATCAGACCCATTTTGATGGCTCTAATTTTGATTATGATCATAGTAGAACCAAGTGTATGATATTTATTTTAGTTCCAATTAGTTTGAAGTCATATCGAAAACTTCAATTTGGGTTATAACTTCCTTACTAAAGATAATTTCATACTTCATACGTTCTAAAATAAGTGGTATATTAATTTTTTTTATTTTATTTAAAATAAATAATACTTTACATAATCAAGAAAATATTAATGATATTTTATCAATTTTACCTATGGGGAAAGTATTACATAACCAAAAAAATACTAAAGAGTTACATCCTTTTTCAAGATATTTATTAAGGGAATTGATAAAAATATATTTTATTTTTTTAAAAAATAAATAATTCTTAAAAAAATAAACACAAGCTAAAATTAACACTTATTTTAAAATAAAAAAATTAAAATTTAAATTACAACTTATAATTTAGGATAAAAAGAGTATTGATCTACAACCCTTACCCCCTTATAATATTTCAAATCTGAAGCAGTTTCCTCGAGAAGGAAACCAAGACATAAAGAGGCAGCCTTATTCGGGAAGCTGCTGCTGGAATTTAGCCGTTACTCCTGGAGTTCTGTGTTGTATTGTAGAGTACAAAAAAACTCCATGGCAGTGTATATACAGACGGAAAATAATATTTCTCGCTCTATCTCAATTTATATACTAAACTAGAATTTATAATTTAAAATAAATTTTAGATATTTATATTATTAGAAATGATTTTATTTAATTTTTTTAAAAAAATTAAGTTTTTAATAATTTTTTATTAAAAAAAAGTAACATTATTTTTTAGATAGATTTTGTGTAAGTTGAAGAGAAAAAATACTAGTTAACTTAGCTTGCACAAGACTCGTCCAATCCAGAATTTAAAGTAAACTGCACTATATCTTCCAAGATAAGGGCAAAATAAGAAAGACAGAACAGAAAGAGAAAGCTGATGAGTACTGTGTACTGTTTTTGGATTATCTTAGCATTAATTAAAGGAATTTAAGCATGATTACCTGGAATGGGAAAGCCAATTTGAATCAAGTGCTCAGCATGTCTCCCTAATTATAACCATTTACAGGGCTAAGATGAAAACGAAAGACATTGGAAAAGATGTGTTAAAATGACCAAAATTAACATGCCTCCTCCTGCCCTCTGCATGTGATGCATTTAGCCACCTGTACAATACATTTATTCTTGATTATGAATTACCCCTTCAATTTGCATTAAACAGCTCCGGATGGCCCCCACTATAACAATTCATGATTTGTGCTCCTTTTTTTTCTTTCTTTTTACAAAATCTTTTTATTGTTCATAATAATACAGTATTTTCTGTGTTACGTTTGAATTTTTTTTCATTTAAATTATAAAATTACACTGCGGTATAAATGAAAGGAGAAATGGAGAAGTTATATTCTGAAAAATAAAATAAAAGTTCAGATAATTAATTAATTAATTAAGTTATTAAGATTCTCATATTATATTTTAATTTATTATTTTATCTTTTAAAATTAGCACTTTAATAATATAATAACATGTTGAAAATTATAAATCTTAAAAGATATTTTGATACCTCTTACTCCTTCGGCACTCTGGTTTCAATTTATGTCCAGGTATTAGATTGAGATAGATATAGAATTAAATATAGATTTAAGAATTAAAAATATATTTTTAAAACTTATGTTCTAATTAAATAAATTATGAATATTTGTATAATTTAATAAGATTAAAATGAAAATTTTTAATATTTAATTATTATTAAATATATATTTTTTAAAAAATTATTTTTTAACTGATTAAAATAAAAGGAGTGTCATCAAATTGAAACGAAATGTTTACATATTTTTATTTAAAATACAAAACATTGAGAAGCTTTTCTTAAAATTTCGTATCGCGATAAATAGTAGAAATATTTAAAATGAAACAGAAAAGTAAATACAACAGAACCTGTCTCTTCAATCCCCTATAAATGTCATCCATTTCCCATTATACACCAACTCAGAGTTCACTTCACAAACACCGTTTGGCAAAAAAAAAATGGGTTTTGTTCCAACAAAGGGTCTTGGGTTAATTCTAGTTTTAGTACTAATTACTACTTCATTCACAGTTCTTGGCCAAAATGATGCTGGCATTGTGACTTCAGAACTAGCTCCTCATTCCCTTGTTAGCTTCCCTCCTGTTGCAGCCCCTAAGCCTCATCATCATAAGGGTGGCGGCCACCACCACAACCAGAAGCACTCTCAAGCCCCTGCTTCTCCTCCCTCTCACTCTTCACCACCACCACCACCAGTCAAGCCACCATCTCCGCCTGTTAAACCGCCGTCTCCACCAGCTCATCCACCGGTTAAACCACCATCTCATTCACCTAGTAAACCACCATCTCCGCCAGTTAAACCACCAACTCCACCAGCTCATCCACCCGTTAAACCGCCGTCTCCTCTTCCGATCAGGAAGTTTGTAGGTGTCAGGGGAGTTGTTTACTGCAAATCTTGCAAGTATAGAGGAGTTGACACTCTCTTGGGAGCTTCTCCAATTCAGGGTGAGTTATTTCTTCAACTATATATTTTTTTCTGTGTTTTAATTTATGTGTCCTGTCTTTTTAGAGAATGCCGCTTTATACTTTTGCCCCCAGTCCACACTTTCAAAACTGTAGATGTATGTTATATTGTGTGTTTGCGATTATAAGATTCAACAACATTTTAGTACATGAGATGTCATGGCAAAAAATTATTTAAAAAATTCATTTTTTAAAATTTTGTGTTGGGTCAAATTAAGAAATCATATGATAAACGAATGGTTTTGTTTAATGGTAACAGGAGCGGTGGTGAAGCTGGCATGCAACAACACAAAGTATCACTTAACAAGTCTAGGAACGACAGACAAGAATGGTTACTTCTTCATCCAACCAAAGTGGTTGACCACAGCAGGCTACCACAAATGCAAGGTCTTCTTAGCAAAATCACCAAAACAAGAATGCAGTATCCCAACAAATTTCCACAATGGGCAAAGTGGAGCCATGTTGGTCCCTGCACCCCCATCTCCCATGACATCATCAAAGGATACAGAGCCTGGGGTTAAGCTCTTTGATGTGGGCCCTTTTGCTTTTGAACCCTCCAAGAATCAGCCCTGCAAACATTAGTACCAGTGATGGGATATTGAGTGGGTTATTGTGAGATTGTTGTACTACATGGTTTGGGAACTGAGAAAGTGATAAGCTAGCTTAGCTAGCGTGGTAGTAGTACTAGACTGTTGGGAACTGGGAAGTGTGTTTGAAGACTTTTAATTCTTGTTTGTTTTTACTTTTTTCTTTTTTGTGAATTTAAATGATGATTTAGTAGTACTAGGGTTCTTGCGTTGATTAATGGCTTTGGTTGGTTTATGATACAATTAACGGAGGGGATAATAAGTGGTGTACTCCTTCTCTTCACTTTTATCAGTTATTTCTTTTGAAGTCAATTTGATAAATCATTAAAATCAAATTAGATTATGTTAATTATTATTTTAAAATTAAAAATTATAAGAATATTAATTAAAAGAAGCAAATGAGAAATAAATGTAATTTATTAAGAAACTACTCATTTTTACAAAGTAACATGCAATTTTACTAATTTTCTCTTTGCTCTTTAATAAATTTCTCTTTATTTAAATTAGAATAAATTAAAAAAATATTATTAATTTTTTTTTATAATATAAAATATCATTTATCACTTATTTTAAAAATAAAAATTAGTAATAGTTAAAAGTACTACAAGCATTAAGTTGGTTTTTTATTAAATATTTTATTCCAGTAAGGTCAAAGAAGGAATTGCGAAGACATGTCTACGAGGTCTGACATAACATGATCGTGCAACTTTCAATGCGAGTAGAATCGGATGTTTTTAAGGCTTTTACATTATCCCTTAAGCATTCCGAGAAACATGTCGCCAGATTTTGCTACAAAATGAGTAAAAAAGAAAACCAAAAAACCAATACTACATTCGTTCTCGCCAAAATAAATAATCTCTCCATTTTATTTTATTTATTAAATATATTAAAAATAATTATTTTAAAATATTAATTAATTTAAAAAGTCAAGACATTATTGATTATAATTTTTTATTTCTAATTTACTCATTTTAAAATATAAAAAAAATTATTATATATATTTTTAAAAAATTAATTAAATTATATTAGTCAAATTATTATTTCTATTAATTTTTTCTTAAATGGTGTACAAATTTTATTCTAACAATTATAACGGAAGGGATTATTGTTTTAGTTTATTTTGATGTTATTAAATTTTTTTCAAATAAGTGGTATGTTTATCATTTTGTTTTTAATAAAGAAAGTTTTATGTAACAAAAGAAAATTATAAAATTATATTTTTTTCAAGATATTTATTAAGAGTAAGTAAAAGTATATTATATTTTTTGAAACGAATAATTTTTTTAAGGTGTGTCTAAATTAAAAATATCACTTATTTTAAAAATAAAAAAATAAATGTTTTTGAGAATTGAACCTATTAAGGAGTTGTTCTTTAATATAAGAATATACTCTATATATTTCAAAATAAGTGGTATTTTTAATTTTTTGTTTTATTTCAGAATAAGTGGTATTTCAACACCACATTAATTATTATTTTTTTCAATTTTACCTTATTTAAATAAAGAGAATTTTACACAATAAAGAAACTACTAAAGAGCTAATATATTTTTCTCAAGATATTTATCACAGATAAGTTAATAAATGCATATTGTTACGTTTTTAAAATGAAAAATAGTTAAAATAATTATTATTTTGTATTAAATTTCTAAAATAATACTTGTTAATTTGAGAATCTTCTTAAAAAAGTCCGACCGCGATAATTACGTATTGTGAACCTTGTACGGAGTTTGCATCAGTGGTCACATGTAAAGCTAAACGAAAGATGCATGGGATCCAATTCAACAATTTTCTAAATTTGTAAATATTTAAACTTAAAACTTTTATTATTTTTACATAAATGTTCGAACATATTTAATACTATAAATCTTGTACGTATTTTCTTATTTTTTTCAATTCAAAAAATATCATATAGAAGGAAGTGAATAATTCTATTTGAATGTTACTCCTAAAGGTGGATGGTGACACCCTCGTCCATATAGGGTTCATACTCTTTGAAATAAATTATCTATCTTTATAAATATATATGTATTTTACAAAAATTAAATATCATCTTTTCTCCTTTATTTTATATACATTGAAAAAAATTGTAAAAGAATTTTAGCAAAGATTGGCCATATGTTTACCATTCAAATTAGAAAAAAGAAGGAAGGGACGAAAATAAAATGATTAGACGGTGCAATTATTGAGGGTGAATAATTGAAATGTGGGGTCTTTCTTTTCTACAACGTTCACCTTGGTCATTTCTCCACATCCACAAAACACAATTATCACCATTGGTCAAATCTCATTATACTTAAATACTATCCAAGTGCTATTTGTCAGCTTCACAGTATGATTAACACTGTTTGAACTTTGAAGTTATTTTTTTTACTTTTTTGGGGGGACAATCATACCTTGGATACTTATAAGGGGTGAAATTATTCTTTGTTTGAATGAAGGTCCTGCTATCATCAATACCATAGACCATGTTTTGTGCAAAGAATTATTACAGTCCCATTATTTATTTGTTGAAACAAGGAAAATGATTTAATCCTCTCATAATCAATAAGTTTCCATAACATAAAAGGCACTCTTCAGGCAGAAATAATTTTCTTAACCTTTTATAAATATGTTTTAATTTTATAATTTTTTTTATAAGAAATTTTTATTTTTATACAGAAGAGATTTTAAAAAATTATTTTTCTTATTCAAATTGTAAATGGTCAAAAGATATTCATTTTTTTTAAATTAGTATCCACAAGTCATTTCTAACGTTTATCATTAAAAAATAGCAATTGTCGAGAAATTTTAAATTTCATTAGTGAAACTTTAAACTCCATGATAACAGTTATTTTAATTATAAAAGTTGAAAATCGCTCTTTGTGAACTTTACTTCTTATTCCTTGGTATTTGATCGTTTTAAATAGTGGTGAGCGTTCAAGCAATTTGAATTGGATAAAAATTTTTAATTTAAATTTTTAATTTTAGCATGAAAGAAACTACAGAGCATTAAAGAAATTACAGTTCAAATCCAATCCAAATAAGCTTGAATTAGATTTTTCAAGTTCAATTTCATATTAGTTGGTCTAAATATTTCAAATTCTTTATTTTGAGCCCGTAAGCTGAGTTGCTTCTTTAAAATGAGCATTCAAATTAAGTAGCATAGTAAATTACCTTAATTAGAAATTCCTCATTCTCACTATAATCATCCAAATAAAATGGATACATAATGAAACAATTAGCAAGAAAATGCAAAAGGTTATTAATAAGGCTGAATTAACATAGAGTATTATGACAATAAATCAGTAAATTAGCAGTATTATATTATATATGAGCTAATGTTTAACGGATAAGTTATTACACTTGTTAGTATTGGGGATATGGGTAATGAATCAATGTTCAATGGATAGAGGACTATATGTAAGATATAATTTTTTTTTAAAATTTTCAAATATCCAAAAATTTAAAGTAGCAAAAAAATTAAAATTAAAATTCAATATTTAATCTACAGTCCAAAAATCAAATCAAAAACTTGTTTAAAAAATAAATTTAAATTTAAATTTCAAATTTGTCCGAATTATCCTAATTTTAAGAACAATTTTCTTAATTTGAAGATCAAAACAAATAGGCTATTTACAAAATGGGCTCATCCAAAGGTCTAGATCAGGAAATTACACTTCATGATTTTGAAAATAGATATTCTTAATTTGCTTGTATCATAAGCAAATCTTCAAGGTTAATAATTAAAAGTTTTATTCATAGAATAAAATTTATTAAACATGAAATTTTATCCAAAAAAATAAGCAAAATAAAAAATTCAAAATCATCTGCATTTAAGGTTATTCTCGTAAATCGTCCTATCTATAGAGAGAGATATGAAACAATAGGCCCTTCCCGTAATTGTATCGTTGAAGTATGGGCTGATATTAAGATGCAGCTCAAATCTTCAAATTCGGCCCGTTACGCCTTTTCAAATCGTTGACAGTTATAGACCTATGAGGTTGGATATTATTGAACATTTCCAGCCCATGTCACTAGTAACAAGATAAATACCAAGCTGGCAATGCAATGGGTAATTTTTACTTTTGCGATTTGTGCTAGTCTTTCATTCTGTTTCTTATAATAAGTAATTATTTTATAAAGTATAAATTTATATTTTTATGTTATAATATTTTATAATTTATATTCCGACATAACTTTAATTGTTAAAAAACTTATGCCTCAATAGGTATTAATTCAATTGTTAAAGGATAAAAATTAAAAATTAATTTATTTGAAAAATAAAAATTAAAGATCAATCCATTTAAACGGTAAAAATTTACAAGACGTGCAATTTTACGCAATGCAATATTTCCGAGGGAAGTGCACAAATTGCCTTTTTTAAAAAAAAAAAAAAAAAAAAAAGACCGTTATATGCAATATAGTCAAAGTTTACAGAATATTTATGTTTTAGCCATTTTAAATTCAAATTCGTATATTAGGACTGAAGATAGGCTCTAAACCAAAGCCCAAAAAGGTATGAACTTTTGGTTTTGACAGGTTCAATTTCAGACTACGAATTTGGATTAGGTTTTGGCAACTTTAAATTTCGGACACATGGTTTAAAGTTAGGCTCTAACCCAGAGATATGAACTTATTCCTTTTGAGGGTTTTTTTTATTTAATATTATTATTAATAAAAGATCGCTAAATATATTGTTTATTAATTAAAAAAAAATTGACTAGGTCATACTCCACGTTCAACATCAATATGACTTTCTTCAATTTAAAAGAAATTGATGAGTTGATTTAATGATTATTAACGATTCTCATATGAAATCTTCCTTTTAATATATATATATATATATATATATATTTTTAATTATCAAAATTAAACCCGGTGACTCAGAAAAAAGAAATCTTCTTGGCACGAGGTTACTACATTTTCTTTTGCAGATCTTTTTTGTTTCTTTTAAAGTTGATAGACTTGATTACTAAATCCTAACCAAACCAAATGAATATAATTAATCAACTTTTTTTGCTTCATCTCTTTTACTCATAAATTATTTTTAATCAGATAGCTATAGCAATTTATAAAATTTTCTTGTATAAATATTCTAGTGATATCAGCACAATCAAGTACATATTCTTAGGAATCTTGTACCCGTCTTATCATATTTTCTTGGCCCAATTAGCCTTGTTGAATTGGTGAAACTGTGAAAGTGATGGACCTGTGTGGTTGGACAGTTGCACAACTTTTCCAGCCCATAAGTCATTGATAAAATCTTACAGGTTACATGTAATTAATAAGTATTAAAAGGGGTGATTTGTAGAAATAGGATCATTTAATGTCCGAAATTTAACATTTTTCCGTGTTGAAGAAATTTGTACGAAAATACCATCGACGCTACACATTCATGCCGAAACCGTTGTGTTCAAACTCCTTAAATGAAGACAAAGCTTGAACAATAGCCCGCGAAGTTTCAGATTTGTGCAAATTTACCTATTGAAAGGCAAATTTTACTAACTACCCCTCTAACATATAAATTCAAGCAGTCAAGGCAACCATAAAAATAATTCCCGACGGTAATTTACACCATTTTATATTATTCATGATTGCATACTAATTTTCAGGTTTAAGCTCAACAAGCTTTTAGATCAATCCTTACAATTACGGGAAATAAAATTAAACAAGATGGTAATTCAGTTAGCAGAATATGGTCTCTAAGATGAAAAATGTAACCATGCATGATTAATTTGACATGTATTGTGATTTCGGGAAAGCGCTTAATTCTAATAAAATTATATAATTTGGTGTAATTATTTAATCTTAAGGTCATCGAGGACACGGATTAGGGTAAAGGTAATTTGAATAAGTATTGGAGAGAGACAAAATTATATATCTACTGTCTCTTGTACTTTGATTATCACACTATTTTGTTGTAGTTACTGTTTCTTTTTTTTTCCCCTCTTTCAGAATATTGTCATATTTTCTATATTATTTTGTCATGATTTTTTCACTTTCGTTGTTTCTTTTCGACCTGCTTTGATATGATTTTTTTGTGAGCCGAAGATCTATAGAAAACAATCTCTCTGCCTCCTAAAAGTACAATTTATATATACACTCTACTCTCCTCAAATTTCCCTTATAAAATATACTAAATACGTTATTATTGTTTGGTGTTAAATGTAAACAGCAGACCACGTCTGAATCTTCATCTGCTATTCTTTTAATAACATAAAGAAAAGACATGAGCTAATTTTTTAATCTTATTCTTAATTATGGGCACCGAATTTCAACGACTTTGAGGTAATTAGTAACCTTTTGAAATAAAAAAAACAAACGACTTTCTATTCCACTTAAAGAAGGATTCCTTTTGCTACGTATAATCCTTTTCTTTGCATATTGTGCCATTTGCAAATGTTTCTCTTTTGGAATTTTCTTCTTTCTTTCACGAATATTTGTGGATATAAAATTGACTTGACAAGGTAGAGATCTAGTACCTTAACTTTTTGTTAATTAGTGAAAGTAATTACAATTTTTTTATTCTGCCATTTATGAACTATTCTTTCTTAATCTTATCTTGAATAGTATGAGGGCTATGTTGTATAGGACTGCTAGATATTGACTAAATCTAGGTTGAAATTCTATTTTTCAAATCAATAATAGATCTAAAATATAGGATCTTTGTTTGAAGCTTGCATTGTTTTCTCTTGTTATTTTTGGACCCAGTTCCGATGTTTTCTTAAGTCCAATATGCCTTATTTAACTACATATTCCTACTAAGATGCTTCCATTTTGAATTGTTCTTTTCTTATATTACTAATTCAATAAAAGACTTGTACTTTCCCAATCCTCTGAATTTTTTGAATTTTTTTGTGATAATTTATTATATATTCATTTTAATACAAATATTTCTAAAAGAAATGCTACCAACTCTACAATGTGTTGCGAGTTGCGACTCACGAGCAGCTTCTTGACTCTTACGTTTGGAAACTATGGATTGGAAGTGAAAGGGAAGGAAATTAGAAGGAAAGAAACAAGATTAGACAAAAGTAATATTCTTCCTTTTGTTTAATTTGGTGTCAAACAAGAAAATAATTAAAGATAACTGGTTTAAATTACTAGCTTAGACCAAACAAGATGAGCTTTCGATAATTTTAAGGGTAAGTCCCTCAATTGTTGATGAATTTCATCTTAGGGTTAAAAATAACTTTTAACTATTTGAAATATGCATTTTTGATCCCGAGCTAACTATTTGAAATGTTCACTCATGATCTCTAACTTATAAATATTCACAAATTTTCAAAATTACTAACTATTTTACCGTTTAATTATCTCTGAGTTATGTTAAACTTATAGGATTCCTCTATATTTGAGAATAATATACTTATACTATCAAACTTAGTTCAAATACAACATGTTTGTTATATAAACGGAACAAAATCACATATTTTAATTAGTCGAGGATTAAGTATATTAATTCCCTCCGCCTCATATTACTTGTCCACGTTACTATGTCCTAAATTACTTGTCAATTTATAAAATCAAGTAATTAATTTTTTCTCATTTTGTCCTTAAATAATTCTTTTGATACTAGTATGAACATCGCTTTCAAAAAAGTTCGTCCATCATTAATCTTAATATTGATGGATAAGACACATAAATAGTGTGTATTAGAAAGAGTTAAAGGATAAATTAAGAATATATTTTTATTTATGATTTCTTAAGGGGCGTATAAATAAAAAAGTGAATAAGTAATGTGGATGGAGGAAATATATCACAAGAATAAAAGTATAATTTTATTAATAATTAATAATTCAAAATTGCAGTTTCCAAAATAATTACTCTCATTTTTTCCAATTAGCGGCGCAAAGCCACTTGGAACGTCAACAATTAGGAAGAAAGGGATAGAGAGCAAGCAAGTTGAATTAAATTATAGACTATCTTGCCTCAAGTCCAACATCAATTTAACTTTCTTTTAATTATTATTAAAGTAGAATAATCAAGCAATTGGAGTTAAAATTCAATTATCAATTCTCATTATTAAAATCCTCCAATATAATCATTTTTATTTATCCTTTCCATTTTCAAAAGTTGGAATTAAAAATTGACCCATCAAGTCCGAAACTCTAATTAGTAATTACTATTCCTGGCTCCTTTTGGTAATAGCAGTAGTGATTTGTAAGAAAAGAAATCTTTGCAAAAGGTTATATTACATTTTCTTTTTGTATATCTTTGCTTTCTTTTGAAGATGGTCATTTACTAACTGCCCCATGCCCATCATTTGCTTTTGATCGCTAATACTACCAAAACCATATGAAACATATAACAGTGTTACCGATACCAACGAAAATACTTAAAAATATTCTTAGAAAAATAAGTGATTTTTTTTTATATTTAATATATAAGCAAACAAATATTATTTTAAAAATATTTATATATAATTTAATTAAATATTATGGGAGGTGGGAGTAGGGGTAGGGGTGTAGGATGGTGGGGACAGTGGATAGATGTAAAGATGAAGTGTGTCGGAGGGTTAGGAGCTTGTTTTCTCTACTTCAATTAGATAGGTTTTTTTCCTCATTTTGAAAAAGCTTGTTTTTCTAAAAAAAGATAATTCTAAAAAAATTTTAATCTACTAAATATGAAAAAATCGAAAAGAAATTTCCGCCCCGCCGAACGCACTCTTAAATCAACTTTTTTTCTTCACAAAAGCATTATTAACGAATAAGTACATAAAATAAAAATAGAAAAAAGATGAGATATTCTAGTGAGATCAGCAGAAAAGAAAAGGGTCCATTTTCGATATTAATGGTGGTCACTTTTATCTCTTTATGGAAATTCATATTGTCTTTCAAGTGAGTGAAGAATTTGATTCACAATTCTTTAGTTCAATGCTTGCTTTATTTTTTCTTCTTTCCATTTTGTATGTAATGTCATATGCCAAATTTTGCATATTCTTGAATTTATTTTTGGTGGAGACCTAAATTACATATTCTTGGGCATCTTGTACCTCACTTTCAATTTATATATATTCCCTAATGTGCTAGTTGACATATAAAATGGAAATGTTCGAAAAGAACGGAGGCCTCATTGTTCTCGTGGCCAAAAGTTATTTAGGGGAATCATGTCCTAAAAATTAGACTATGACTTTCCATGTTTTCTAGTACAATAATAAGCTTCAACAGAAAGCTATATGGGTGAACAAAGTTATTTCAAGATTTATAATAATAAAATTGTAATACTGGATTTAATAATTTAATATTTTATTAATTTATTCAACAAAAAATGAGATATACACAATATAGCATAAAATATGCATTTGATTTAAATTATATGAAGTAGGATAAATTTTTAGATTCAATTTTCTTAATGGATTTTGGAATAAGATTTCTGAAGAACGACAAATGTATTATGTTGGTGTTTAATTCGGGGATTGATATTTCATATGAACTGTGGGATTAAAATAATATAACATTTATCATATACAGTTAAATCTCGTGGCAGTGTTTGTCTGAAAATTTTATGTCTGTTATAATGAAGTATTGTTATATATCTATACTGACATTTGATGTTTAGATCTCATTAACTATTATAAATAAAAGTATACAAAAATCAAGTATAATGATTTTGTATACCAAGAAGGAATGTGTATTTACTAATAAATCTAATCAAAAAAATAGAACGAGCGTGAAGGTGTAAAAAAATAAAAAGGGGAAGTTACAGTTATAACTATTGGACACTATTTTAATATAATTTTTTTAGTTTAGATATTCTTAATTGAAATTTACTATGTGCATGACATTAGTTATGATTATTATAAATATTTTAGTATTTATTTTTATACATAATATATTTTTTATAAAATATTATTGCATAATCTTTGATTATAACTGTTATATAAGGCTCATTATAATGTTGTTATAAGTAGAATGCTATTATACAGAAGTAGAATATAATATGAAAAATTAATTTTTGAAAAAATTATATTGTTATAATAAAATAATATTATAACAAATAATTATTATAATAAAATTTACTTGTATATAAACAATTTTAAAATTGCACATTCCAAAATGAAAAAAATTTCACCAGACATGAAATAAGCTAATTTCAAATTTAATTCTAAAATTACCCATTTATCTCTCAGATCAAAGAGCCCTAAGAGAGAGAGAAACAAGACGCAGATATTGACGTTACTGTTATTGTGTGGCAGAGGAGTCACTCCCATGCCAATAATTGTAAGGAAATGAATTTTCTAGTTAATTTAATTATAAAAGTTAGCTTATGAAAAAAAAATTATTTAAATTTTTATAAATATATCATAAATTTATTATTTAATTAACGTAAACTGTATCCATTCTAAGATCTCCGTTCATATCAAGCTTAACTAAATCGTGGATTAAATATCTAAATATAAATAAATTTGACTCATATATCATATAAAGATATGAATTTTTAATATTTCAAAGAGAATTAATACTTACTAATGTTTTTTTTTTAAATGTTATTTTTGTCTCTGGCTTATAACTAAAATGAGCTTATATTTTTAAATCTTATTCATATTTAGCCTATTTTACATGTAATTTGCAATACATGGGGAGAGACAAAAGTTCCTTGATTTGTGACAATGGTTTTTTTTTTTTTTTTGATAGTTAAATATTAATGTAGAGTGATATTCATGTTTATCATCAATAATTTAAATGTTGTTAGATAAATTAAATGAAAAAAAAATAATTTTTTTGTTATTGGAGTTAATTAAAAACTTGAATATTCATAAATGTATTTTGTGATTTATTAAAATTTTTTAAAAATTAGATAATTAAAATTCGTGAAAGATGTCATTTTAAAATTATAATTAAAATCTGAAGTTATTCCATAAAATTATTTAATGATATTTTTAACCGATTGGATGATTTTTTTTTTTTTTGGAAAATTTTTAAAAATATACCATCCAACACATGTTACATCACATAACTATATTTTCAATTTATATAATATAATACAACTGTACATGTGGAGGAAAGTTATTTATACATAAATATGAATTAAATAATATATAAAATATATAAGTATTTCTCCCACTAAACATAAAGTGCGACTTTCTTCTTCCTTATTTATTTATTTATTTTTGGTTATAAACATTATTAAATCTAAATACGTAAAAATAGTTTAATCTGTTAAAGGTATAGGGGTGTGTTGATGCCCTGGAAGTACGCTAGTGCTGTTGTTTGAGTTAATATTACAAAACAGTTGTTACCATTTCCAGTTTCATGGGCAGAAGTTCATAAAGATGAAATTTAATTTTTGTATAATGTTAAAGTATATATAAATATTATGTATATATTTTAATAAAAATGTAATGTATTATTTGCAGTAAGTATATAATATTATATATGGAACGTATAAATAGTATTGTTACATAAAAATTTGGATATGCAAGTATAAACTGAAAAAATTATTATGAGTAGTTGGGTACAATTGAGTGTGTTGGACTGTATATTTTTTTAATATCCTGAATTTGAACAGATGAACACGATATAAACATGAACATAAATTATTCGGACTGAAGGTATAAAAATAGCGAGTGACTTTTGTGACATATCGTGATGTATATAATTACACCTTTCTTTTATTTATAGACAAAAGAACGGCGAAGAGTTACACATTGACAATGAGAAGAAAATTTGGATTCGCTATTATGATTTTCGTCAATATTCACTTTTTAAACTAACTCATGGAATACATCAGATGTGTTGTTGCTGCTTATTATTATTATTTTTATTATTAACTTTTGAAATTAAATTGAGTTCAAAATTCATTTCTATAACAAGGATAATATAGTTGCATCATTATAATTAAATGCAAGTTGAATCATAATTAGAGGATGAAGACATGGATTTATTTATCTTTTAGTTAGGTGAAATAAGTTAAAGCACATTTTAATATTGTGTAAAGCAGGTGAAATTTTTCTTTTTTTTAATGAGCCCGGATAGCAAAATGAAGACTTTTATTTTCCACGAATTACACAAGAAAAAGACGTCTCTTTATAGAAATATACTAATTATTAACTGGATGAGGTAAGCTAATTAATCCCATAATGGTACGAATATATGAGCCGTTATTTTCATGTGGGAAATTCGGCAATTTGTTACTTGTGACAAAACCTTAGAACAAGATACAAACGACTAAGGAGTCAACAAAAATATGGCCAACTTGCTAAAATGTTGTTCAGAAAAGTTAGTCTCTAGAAAGCTAGTGGCTGATAATTAAATGTTGTCAATTATTTGAGCTCACTAAAAGTAAATAAATGGCCAAGTTGACTGGTAATATATAGGATGCCCATTAAGAGATTATTATTTTTCTTACTTTCTTTTTTTATTTTTTATTTTAAAAAAATAAATAACTTTTAAATTTTAAATATTCACGTGATATTTTCATAAATATTTTAATTATTTTACATATCTTAAATTTAAAATTACAAAATTTAATTTTTTTTTAATTTTATAATAAATTAAAATTAAATAAACAAATTTAACTGGAGGAGAGTATATATTTATTTATAATGGCGATTTTGGATTTCCTTAAATGTGATGTTTGCATTACAATTTTATTAAAACTTCTTAATACTAATTACGAAACCCTTGCCACATTTATTTAGTAAAAGAAATATGTTCCCGCCGCATGACTATGAGCTCTTTTAAAAAATAATGTATTTATAGAATGATATCATAGAAAAAGTGAAATTCAATAATACCTTTGACATATTATATTATTATGGTAACTCTGCGTCATTTTTTGGGATGGACATATTCCCTTTGATCTTAATCAGAAGTCTCGGATTCGGTCCTTTAGATATGAAAAAGATTAGATTAAGAGCACTTTCTCTTTAATTTGGTGTTAAGCGATGCAAATTCGAATTCGTTGGGGGCTCCAATGCAAATATTAAATAACAAATTAAAAATTAAAAAAAACACTTTAAATCATCTCAGATTTTAATCAAAGATATAATAATTTTTAAAAAAATAGTGAAATAAATGTTTAATTAGAAAATTAATGTTGGTAACTAAATTTTATATTACATAAAATTGACATTGTACAACAATTATCATTTGAAATAGTAAGTACTATCATAATCTCCCATATTTTGTAGCTCAAATCTTCACAGTTAAGAGTACTTATCCCAGACTTTAAATGGAGGGCAAATTACCATTTCAAATGGTTAGAGGGTAATGTCCACTTTCTCTTATTTCAAAATAACCGTTAGTAAGAAGGAGAGTTTTAAGCTATTTGGCTAACTGGATGATATTTTTAAGCTAGTTGATTAGTGTCAATGGCATTTTTGAGCAAATCACATAATAAATGATAAAATTGACTTATTTGGAATAGTTGAGATATTTTTTGGGCCTTTTTCCTATTATAAATTAAAAATTTTACGTTTCACAACTATTTAACATTTCAAATTATTAAATATAACAATATTTTTTTTATTTACAAAATATAACAAATATATTACAAAACATATATATATATATATATATATATATATATATATAAGAGAACTATTTTCCTTCTCTTCTCATCCCCTTCCTCCTTCTTGTTTATTTCTTTTTCTTTTATTTCTTCAAATTTATTGAATTTTTCTTTGTAAATTAAAATCTCGAATTTCAGTGTTGATAATTTTTTAAAATAGCTATTTCGCTTCTTCTTCTCCTCCTCCTCTTCCTCCTCCTCCTTCTTTAGTTCTTCCTTCTTCTTTATTTATCTAATTTATCAAAAAAAAATTTATAAATTATAATCTCGAATTCCACCATTGATGAATTTTTGAAGCTTCAAAGATGAAATTTGATCTGAAAAATTAAAAATAATTTTGGATTGGGTGTGGTTTTAAAAATTTGAGAACATTTTAGGAAGTTATATCTCAAATTTAGGATGATTTTGGTGTAGATTTGATGTGATTTTAAATAAATTTTCATATTCAATCTTGAATCCACCGTGGATGAAGATTGAAGCTTCAAAGTGGAAACTTGGGTTTGAAAAATGAAATAATTTAAAAATAGGTGTAGTTTCAAAAATCAGAGAACATGGGGTGTTTATATGTCAAATTTAGGTGATTTAATGTAGATTTGTTTTTTGAATAAAGATGCATTAAAGTTGTATAAAATTTAAGTTTATATTGTTGTTGTCGTATTAAATTTGAATGAAAGTTATGTATAATATTTGTTGTAGATGTATTAAATTTTTAAAAATGTAATATGAGTTTTTGTACAAATTTTATATTATTAGACACACATTTCATATTGAATTTGAGCTAATTTTTTAAGCCTTGAACTAAATATACACGTTTAATACTAATTTTATATAATTTTCATACACAAATTTGAGTGAGATATACATATTTTATATTGTTATACACAAAATTTTTAGCGATTTTTTTTAAAAAACTTATGATATATTTTGTAAACTGAAAAATCTTGATATTTTTTTTTTAATATTGAACACTATTTATGTATGTATATGAAATCTGCCCAAAATTTTACTGAATTTTTTATGTTTTAGAATACAAAAATTTATGTATTTATTATCTTTTAGAAAACAAAACAAAAAAAAAATTATTTTCTTTTTTAATTAATAGATTGATAATTAAGTAAGATATTTACGGAGTGGAGTAACTAAAATTAAATCAAACAGAAATTGATATTATTAAATACTTTCTTAAAAAACTTTAAAGATAAAATCTGCTTCCATTTCATTTTATTTGATCTCTATATTAATTTTATTTTACTTATTCATTTTAGGAAATTAAAAGAAAAATATTAATTTTTAATATTATATAACTATAAAAAGTACTAATAATTAAATTCAAATGTTTAGAGTCTAAAAAAATTACTTAATTAAATAAATATTTAATACATTTCTTTAAAAAAAATCAAATCAATGAAAGAATATCAATATTGACCAAATAAAATAAAATGGGGAGAGTAATAGGACGATAAGAGAGCAATTACTTCGGCATGGTATGGTCAAATTTTGAGGAAGTGTCATTGGAAAACTCAAGAACAAGCAGCTATCTTGGGATTTGGGAATAATAACAATGATACATATAGAATTATAATATTGAAAGTAAAACTTTTGATATTGTGATATTTGTATTACTTGCTAATTTTGCTATATATCTTTAAATTTTTTGACGTAAAAAGAATTAAAATAATATTAAATATAAAATAAAAATTTAAAACTAAAATTATCTAATTAAAAATTTTAATACCGTACAATTCGGCTCCTAGTTCAGATCGAGCTTGGATCAATCAAAGAAAGAATCAACAGTTAATATTAAAATTATTATCAGGCTTTTATTGTAACCTTGATTAGTGCACCACTTCCCCAAAAAGCCAAAGACCATATAGAAACAAAAAATGAATAATAAAACAGAGAGTAAGGACCCATCTCACATATTTACATGATTATAGTCAGCTTTCAATTTCCAAGTAGGGCCCTATAAGTCAATGGCAAACATTGAAACTTATTTCCATAAACTTTTTTTTTTTCCTCCTTTGGTCTAAGTTCCAATAATCACCAATAGCCTGGTACCAGTTGGACTTTCACTCACACATGCCACCACCGCCGCCGCGTACCACCACCCTACACCGCTGTTGACGGCATCTATATCGTTGCACCACTCACGCCCGATGTAGCGCGTGTAGAACAGACTCTCCTTTTTGCTACAAAACATTTCTTACCAAACTAAAGAAAGTAACAAAGTGATGCAAAAATGCCAAACTTACATCTGCTCATCTGATCTCTCTCTCTCTCATTCTTCAACTCTTTACTACCCCCCACCCCCACCCCCACCCCCCCTAATGCCCTTGTTCTCCAGGTTCTCTTATTAAGTTCACCTTAATTCAGCTAGTTTTATTCTCTCCTCCAGAAACAGAGACCCATCAATGGAAACCTCACGAAAACCTCAAGAATTTCAAAACCCGTGTCTTATTTCATCCCCAGATAGCCATAGCTCCAACAGTTCAAGCTGTAGCAATAGCAGCAACTCCAACCACCATAACAACAACAATGGTCTTCACCACCACCACCATCGCCACCCAACACCACCCACCACCCCAACACCTACTACACCACCACAACTACCCATCACCAGATCCGAACCCAACAACCCGTATCCGACTACCTTCGTTCAAGCTGATGCTTCCTCTTTCAAACAGGTAGTTCAAATGCTTACTGGGTCCTCTGAAACCGCAAAGGTTGGTGCTACTTCTAGCCGGGCTGAGCCCGTTAGGAATCCGATCCCTCCCATTAAAACTGGAACCAAGAAGGAGAAATCCAGTTCAAAGCTGTATGAGAGAAGAAACAGTATGAAGAACTTCAAAATCAGCCCATTGGGTCCTGGGGTTGTGAATAAATCCATTTTCTCTGCTGGATTTTCGGGTTCTCCGAGAACTGCGACGCCGGAGATTTTGTCGCCGAGCATTCTGGATTTTCCGGCGCTGGCGCTTAGCCCGGTAACTCCTCTCATACCTGACCCGTTTAACCGGTCGCCGCACAGTGCTGCGAGTACCGAGAATTTGGATTTGGAGGCAGAAGAGAAAGCAATTGCAAAAAAAGGTTTCTTTTTGCATCCATCGCCGGCTAGTACTCCGAGGGAGTCGGAGCCCCGCCTTTTGCCTTTGTTTCCGGTGATTTCCCCTAGAGTCTCAGGTTCTTCTAATTCTGATTCTTAAATGTGCTTTTCTTTTTTCCTTATTGGTCGTCCTTTACCTTTTTGCCCCCTTTTTTACTTTTATTTTTATTTTTGAGCTTCATCTTATGTATGATTTTCATATATAACTCACATAGAATATGATCTGGAATCAAGGTGGAAGCCAGATGTTGTCATGTTACTACATATTTGTATTGGAGAATTTGACGAAAATGAGCAAAAAAAAAAAAATGAAACGGGCAGCAACCTTTGCTTCTTCACTGTAAATTTTTTATCTTTCCTCCTTTTTTTGTAATTTTCTTTTTGATATCACCGTTTAGTATATGATCCTCTGTATTCAAGTTATCTCTGTTCTGTATTCGCTATAATCAGGAAGCCATCATAATTCTTTTGGTGGAAATTAAATGATATTTTTAGTGCAACTTTTGGCCATTAATTAAATTGTTCTTCTTTGGGAGTTCACATGAGTGAAAAGTAAGGAGAGAGGGTGCTATCAATGGGGATACTGAGGATTAGCAAGGGACCTACCTGTCGAGGGAAGAGTAGAGGAATGGGCAAGGAATCTTGACTCTTTCGTTGTCCATGATAACTATAGGGTACAGATGCCAAGAAAAGGGGCATATCTTAGTGTACATGCTTCTATTGTAAGCATTTGGTTATTTCTCTTGTCTTGTCATATGCTCAATATGTTAGCATAAGATACTTGGGATATATGAAGCTTGTGTAGTAGTAGCAGTTAGATATAGATTTGAGCCATATTTGAGCTTTTTATCTTCTTTAATGAAGTTATTTGGCATGAATTCAAATTAGTCTGATCATAAAAAATTTCAGATATTGGAATATTGGATATCTAAAGTGAAAAAGAAAAAAAAGAGCTTTTCTTTCAAAACAAGGTAGTGCATTGACATCTTTTATGTTGAAAAAAAAGAAAGAATATTAAAAAGCTATGAACTTTTGCTCCAACTAAAGTAGGGTGAAAAAGATTCAAATTTTAGCCTTTATTTGGATCAAGTTGTACTTTGAGATGTTCAAGATTAAACATTATCCATCAGCTTTTCCAGCCTTTGGAGCTGCTTGTACTGGTAAAAAAGGAAAATGTTTAAACAAGTAAATTATTGGAATAGAAATTTGTATAAAGTCTTGATTGTACTATTTTACCTAAAGACATTACACTAATGTGCTTTAAGGGAAAAATAATAGCAAGGCAATAGCAATGGAAACTACTTGCAGCTTCCCAATAACTTAAAAACCCTTCACTCTCCGACTCCTAGAATCAGAATTGGTTCTCTGTATCATTTTAGGTAGAGTTTGATCATAGATTTAGTTGAAACTTGAAAAAAATGAGTATTTAAAGTTTGTTGAAAAATAGTTTTTGGAATTTGAAGTTGTGTTTGGACATGCATTTTAATTGGAAAAAAAATTTAAAGTTTTATGAAGAGAGATTTTCAAAAACTGATCATATTTCATAAACAATAATATTTTCGGGAACTTAGTCCTCTCTTCCTGCATGATCCATATTTGCTAAATAGTAAAGATCAATGCTTGTTTCTCCGTTGTTCCCCAGTATGTCCCTTGAAGGTCAACCAGTCACCACTAATTTGATTGAGAAAGATTCAAAATTGCTTTTAGGGAAGAAAAGTCCTGGACAATAATTGCAATTTGCTGGTATGAAGAAGCTAGATATTGAATTCTGAGAATGAATTGCAATAAATATAGTCAAACATGTAGTTATAGATTACAGGTATTGATGACCTAAAGGGCAAACAGTTTCAGCCACAGGAATTCTCAAACAAAAGAGGTGTTCCAAGGAAAAAGAAATAATTTGGGTCCACCAAAATGAAGACTAAAACCAAAAAGAAATTGTATAATAATTCAGTTAAGTATCCTAAGTCAAGAATCACTTTGAATTGCTCTCTTCTTTTTCTTGAGTCTATTTTTTTTATGGTAAAAAAAGGGTAGGTTACTCAATGAATAGAGACATGAAAAGTGGGGGTGGGACTTGTCATTATGAGAGGAAAGGGGAAAAAAGGGAAAATAAAGCCAGGGAAAGTGAGCTGAAAGTTAGGGAGAAAGCAAAGCCAGAAACGTTGGTTTTTCTTTTTCTTTCTTTGAGGTGGGGAAGGGGTTGTTTCCTCCACTGATTGTTTTTTCCTTTGTTTGCTTGTTTCTTGGTCTCTGTGGGTATGATTTAGTATCCTAAGTTGGTGACTCATTGAATGCAAACTTGAGAGTTACATGTGCACTGTTTTTGTCACCCTTTGGTTTTGCCAATCATTTCTGATGAGTTTTGTTTTGTTGGTAAAAGATTCCATTTAATCCGTCATTGTTGACTATTCATGTTATATTAGTTTAATTCTTTAGTCTAAGTTTTTTTTGAATAAAGATGATAGCTTGTTGGAAAATAGAAAAGAAAAGAAGAGAAACTCTATTGCAGCATGATATTTTTGACTTAGTAAGAACATGATGATGGTAGAGTCCTTGTCAATTGTCGCTATATTCAGTTTGGGTTGACGCAATTCATCTTCACGTTTCTGAACCATAGAAGAAGTTGGCTCTATCGCTAGTACGGCGTTGAAATTTTACTGTTTCTATTTTCTTCTGTAGTGAGCAAATTGTTTTCAATGTGATGGCTTTTTACCTTAGGTTAAAGATGTAACGTATGAATTGGGAAAGGAAGGAAAAGTAAGGTGGAAGATTTCATCTTACCTAATTAGGTGATTCTTTCTTTTTGTCTCTAACGAAATTACTCGATACCTATTAATTAATGTGACAAGTACTTCGTGTGGATTAGTAGAGATATTCCTAAAGCTGTTTCCAGGACACGTTTGTTATAAGGAAATAAAATTCTATCATACCTAGCATATAACTCCTATAATCTTATAGGCTAGTGATATTAGTAACAATTGTCAGTTCGATTTATTTTTTTCCTTATCGCTCAGTATAATAGAATATATTTATAAAACAAAAATGTGTGGTATGGAAGTAATAGAAGCGATTATTAGTGCACAATTAAAATAATTTATAGTGCTGAATATTGATAATAATTACCAAATGTCAATATGTTCATGTATCAGTCAATTATGAGAAAAGTTTCCCCAACTTTTTATGTATATATGTGGGTATAAAATCTGATTGTTTACGATAAAATTTCTCAAATCAAATAACCAAGTGATTTTAAAAGCTCATAAAGATTTGCTTTCGAACAAAAGGAATCATGATTGAAGAAGAGCTTTAGTATGGACCTATCTGTGATTCCAGTCATACTTGTCGTTGGTCCCCAATAGTTATCTAGTGCCAAATTTTACCAATTTGAATAGGAGCAAATGCTTTCTAAAAAGTGCAAAAAGAAAGATGGATGTGTCACTCTTTTATCCTTTGTTTGTTGCGTGATACTTCAGAAAAGAAAGACAAAGAAAAGAGAGAGTTATTCAACGTTAGTTTAGTTGTTTGTTGATACTGTCATAGTTGATATTATCAAATGAAGAAATTAATAGAGAGACACTTTGGTGTTTGGTCTGCATTCTTCAACATAATGAGTGTCTCAATCAAGATTTTGTAGCTATTTAATAACTTTAATTAATGGTATCAACTTTCTTGTTGAATAGTAGTACTAGCCAACCCCCCAACAAACAAGATTGAAGGTTCGGTTAACTAGCTAAGCTTGTGTAGTAAGGTGTGAATTTTCTTCTAGAAATATATTTTCTAATTTTTTTTTAATTTTGGTTGGTCAAAAATTTTACATTTTTTCTTTTGTTTTAGTAATATCAGTTCCTTAAAAATAAGATTTTTTCTTTTTAAAAAATCAAGTTTCATAAATAATATTTCACATATATTATCTAATACCCAAGCTCCAATATACTCCTATACCTGTAGCTCCCATCCTCACACCTCTGGCCCCTGTGTCAAATCTCAATAATATTTTCCTAAATTATATAAATTTGTTTTTAGAATAATATTTTCTGTTTATTCATTAAATATTAAAATAAATAAAAAAATTCATTTATTTTTAGGAAATCTTGATATGCTCAAATTCTTTTTGAAGGATAATTTATTACACCAAAAAAACCAAACTTAATTACACTTTTTAAGGACGTAAATTATTTTTCAAAGTAAATTTTTATTCTACAGTCCATACCCGTTACTTCCATCATAGCTATTACAGTACGTATTATCTTGAGAATTATCACCTTTCTTTTAGGGGCGTAAATCATTTTTTTTATATCATATATAGGAACAATACCTTTACTTTGACCAACATATTTTCTTTTATTATCTTTTAATTAGTACTTTAATATATACGTTCACGAGTTATTCATATATAGTTGCAACTTGCAATGCATAAACCTTCTTGTTTCCCTTTTCTTCTTCTGATTGATACGTCAAACAGATTAGTTAGTTCTGCTCTTTTCAACCTTTGAAAAAAATGTGGGAATGGTTTGCTTGCAGCAAAGTTGCAATAATTAATAAGCTCTAAGTGAATTTACCTTTATAATGAGTCATAAGGCAGCTTGTGGTCCACCAAAAAAAGAAAGAATTTCCCCCCTTAGAAAGTGGTTTAGATATTCTTTTGTTTAATAATTATCCAAAATTTGACAAATTCACTCTGAATTCTGAATTCAAAGCCGTGCAGCATTTGAAATGAAAAATAAATTTTAAAAGAAACATTGATTTGTTTAAAGAATGGAGTTTCTTGCCTTTGCCTATACTAAAAGGATTTCTTATTAATAACTAAAAAAAAAGGTCGCCACAACCAAATTTTAAAACACACAAATTATTTATTATTCAAAGCTGTTGTGCACGTACTTCTCGTCCGTGATTTAATACATTAATATACGACTCCATCCAAACCTTTCCTTGTTAAATTGGGTTTTTGAGTTAAAACAATTGTTATAATAATCACTCCGGTTCATATTATATTTTTAATTTGAGCATACCCCTTAAAAAATATATTCAATTCTAAAAAGTACTTATTTAATATACATGGTTTTGTGATTATCTAAAAATCAACAATAACGCATACTCAATGCAATTTCATAAGTGAGGTTTAAGAAGTATATAGTGTCATTAGATTTTATCCCTATCTTGAGTAGTAGAAAAGTTATCTCCGATAAACCTACTTATCTAATTAAATAAGGATAAAAATAAAAATAAAAATAAAAATTACTACTTTGTCGATTATGTAAAAAATAATTTATTTTAGACTATATATAAAAATTAAGAACATCATATAATATGAACCAGAGGTAGTATTAAATCGAGTTTTTTAGTTCAAAGTTTTACCGTCATTCTTCTAACTAAATACTTTAATGTACTTAATTTATACAAAGAATCAAACTCATAGTGAGAAGGCTATTGATTATGGTCGATCTGAAAATAAAATTATTTTATAACAAATGTAATTTTTCTTTTCGTAGTAAAAAAGAATTTACATTTGTAAATAAGTCAGTCTATGTAATTTGTACGTTGAAATCACGAGTCCAGATAGATGAGAATCATACTTCTGGAGAGTCAACTTAGATTGCACTAGATGTTAATACTTGTCAGGAGAGAAAAAAATCAGAAACAGACAGATGAGAATAGTTGTTGAAAAAATGATATAAAAAGAATAGCTCTTGAAAAAAAATGTAAAAAACAAAGAAGAAAGAAGTGAACAGTATGGGTGTGCATTATTGTGGAGTCCAAACCAAAATTCAAACCGAACTGACAATTTTATTGTTTTAGTTCGATTTAGACGGAGAATTTAAAGTTTTCGAAAAAGAAATATTATTCTCTTCGTTTTAATTTATATAATATTATTTAATTTGACACAATTTAGAAAAAAAAGAAGGCTTTTAAAATTTTTAATATAATATATATTTTAAATTTTTATGTGATTATAAATTATTTTATCAAAGATAAAAAATAAAAATTTTAAAATTAATTTATTTTTAATATAAAATATAATATATAATTTTTAAATAGATTTTTTTCAAATTGGGCTTGGGAAAATATGAGATGATAAACTCAAGCCCTGAAAGGAATTTGGACATGTCAACAGGCCCATGATCTGGAAAGCCCATGCGTAAGAATTCAATAGTTCTTAACTTCTAAGCTTCTAGCTTTAATTTGATTGTTGTGGACTTGAGATTTCCAACTAGAACTGGAGAAATCTCTACTGATACATTTTTACTAAAGAATGGGAATGTATATTTACTTTTGTTGCATACAATTCCTTAAGCGTTTCCCAATATGGACGGATCCATTGTTTAGATATTCGAGCATAGATGAAGATGTTAATTAAGGTAATATTAATGAATTTAAATGTAATTGGCGACGTGTTGGCATTGTGTTATAAATTATTATAGAATTATGTACTTTCATATAATCATATGTTAAAAATGTTAACAAAATGTCATACGTATAGGTTTAAATGTAGATTGAAAAGAATTTTTTTTATTAAAAAAAAGATCGAAAAAAAAAGAGGCCTAACTCACTTCAGCCCGTGACCTTTTTAGAAATGAATTGAACTAACTATTTTAAGGCCCTTTAAAATGATGAATTGACCCATCCTAGTCCATCAAATTTCTTGATCCGCGAGACTTAAAATTGACTGATCCTTTTTAACTGATCTAATTCTGATAGTTCTGATATCATGCCTTAAAAGAGTAAAAGAAGAGTTGAAATGCATTTTCTTTAGTCTTGAGATCCTCTAAGGATAATTTATAGTTAGACCGGGAAAAGTTAGATATAAATTAAACTAAAAGATATAATTTATGTAATATTCTAAGTCACAATGTCAGAGAAAAAACCAAAATTATGTTGTTTGATATCACACCAACTTCTAGAGTTCTAGCCTTTTTTATTAGACAAAGGGCCATTGATTAATCATGTTTTATCAAATGGAAGATGTGGTTTCAAGTCTCTTTGACATGTAGCATGCCCAAAACTTTGTCCTTTTTATTATTTCTTTAATGTTCTTGGACATAAAGGTCCTCATCAAGTTGTAACATCTCATGTCTCTACTACCCATAATAATAATAATATATTAGAATATCATAACTACTCACATACAAAGTATTATCTTCAGCCTAATAATCGAACAATGCACATGGTAAAGGAAAATAGATAACTGTTTTTCTCTTCTAGGCCTAATATTTTCTTTTTAAAGGATCATGATTGAATTAAGCCCAGATCAAAATGTCTAAGTGGGGTAGGGGAGTCTAATATATTGTTCCACCTGGCAATCCCATACTTAATCCTACACAAAAATTAATATTGTCTCTCTGTGGACCAAGACATGAACCTAACATCAAATCATCAACTATATAGACCTTTAGTGGGCCATTTTATCTTTTGACTCTTTATGTATTTTTTTAAAATTCTTCTCAGTTGGTTGCTTCTGCTGTCAAAATTACATTGGCTTCTTGCAATGAATTTCATGTTAGTAATTTTAATGGAAAGATCTAAGAGCCATGAAGGTATATTTCTAGTTAACCAAAGCATAAAAACAAAAAACAAAAAACAAAAAAGAAAGACAAGCAGAAATAGTAGATGAGGTATTTTCATTTATTTAAATTCAGGTGAAAAAAATTATCTGATAGTTGTGTCGATGGAAAATAACTAATATCTCATAAAAATTAGTTTAAATATGCACAACCGACTGGATACAACGGTTATAAAAAAAAAAATTAAGCAAAATGGCTGATGCTAGTTACTGACCTTTGATCAATCCACCATTTGGTCAAAATTGTACTATAGTAGAATAGCCTTCCTATAATTTTAGCAAAATCTAGTACACTTCATAGTTTTATGATCGATCATCTGAACATGAAACAATATCTTATATGTCAACAAATAATCAGCTTATAATACAGTAAAATCTCGTTACAGTGGCAGCGTATTTCAATGCTGAAAATTTTATGATTGCTATAGTGAGATGTTGTTATATATGTATGTAGACATTTAATGTTTGAATTTTATTTAGTTGTTATAAATAAAAGTCACAAAAATCTAGTTTAATTATTTTGTGTATCAAGATTTGTTAATCAATTTAATCAAACAATAAAATAAAATAGAAAGAGTGTCAATAGAAAAAATGCAAATACTAGTTGCCTTTCCTTGTGAAATTATGACCACAACTGGTGGACGTCGTTTTAATATAATTTTTCCTTTTAGATATGCGTATTTAAAATTTACTATGTGTATGATATTAATCATGATTACCATAAATATTTTAATATTTATTTTTATACGTAATATAATTCTTACAAAATACTATTGCATAATATTTAAGTATGACTGTTGTAAATGAGTAATTTTATAAAGAGTGTATCGCTATACTAAACGCCACTGCTGTTATAAAGAAATAAAATATAACATGAAAAATTAATTTTTTAAAAAAATCAGACCATTATAATAAAATATTATTATAACGAGGTTTTACTCTAATAACAACAATAACAATTACAAAGTTCAGTGAAAATATGATACTCAACATGTTTTTGAGTTGTCAAAGAAGGGTAAATATTGTGAGTCAAACATCATTATCTATTTATTTTTAAGTATTTAGACAATGAAAATCATAAATATGTGAGTGCTCCTTCCAATGAAGTTAGTCATTCTTTCTAAGGCAAATCTTGGAATCTTAAAGTAAATTTGGTCAATTGATCATCCATAAATCTGTGTCTCCCATTGGAGAATATTTACAGTTATCATGTTCAGCAAGCAAGCTTCTTTATCCATATACATAACAAATTAAGATTATTTTAGCATATAAAAAAGTTAAAGATAACATCCTACCAACCCACCAGCTTCCCTTGTACATACAGTTTATATTTTAGAACTTCTTCCAGTAATAAAAGATTAGAAAAAAGGACAAGTAGCTAGCTTCATGACTTGTCTATGCAACTAAACTATTATTAACAAATTCAGGGAATCAGTTGAATCATTCATAAGTTGATATTTTTTGTATTAGAAAAGTATTGAATCTAGTCTAGTTTAATGGAATTTAGCTTGGATTATAAGGGATATCATGGAGTAACTTTATCAAGAAAACTGAAAACAGATAGAAAATAAATAATAATGATGACTTCATCTCTTTTTTGATTTCTCATCAAGTGTTTATATTTATATTAAATTTTTTAATTAATTTAAATTCATGTCATATTTATCTAAAAAATATAATTTTTTTTTAAATACAAAAACTCTCAAACTTAAAACCTGTGATTAAAAATAAAATACTTCTATTCATCCGATTATCAGTTTGATGATATATGATGACTCTACTTTTTAATACTCCATTTGATTAGAGAAACTTAATATAAGAATTAGCTGATAGAAGGTAATATATAATAGATTAAGTAATTAAAGTGTATATAAATTGATGTATTTAAATGTGTGATCTAATTACCAATAAAGCTTATTCAAAATCATAAAATCTTAATTTCAAATCATGGTAGAAACCGATTCAAATAAAATCATCATGAAAACAGGAAAAAAAAACATAATACTACCTTCATTTTATTTTACTTAATTTTTCTATTAAAAATAAATTTTTTTACTTGTTAATTTTAGTAAATTTAAAAAAACTTATCATTTTTTTCTAATATTATTTTTATTATTAATAACTATATATAGTATTATTAGTTAAATTTAAAAATTTAAAATATAATTAATAAAATTAATTAAATAAAATATACCTTTAGATAATTTTAATTTTTTTTTTTAAAAGAATGTTAGGTTAGTCGGGACCAAGTAAATGTGAAACGGAGTGAGACGAAGGGCATTTTGTTCTTTTTCACTCTACTCATTAATACACACAGCCACCTTTTTATTTTGTCTATTTCACAACTAATACAACAACAGTTGGCCAAAAGTTCTGTTGTTTCATCTTTCTTCCCCGGTCCTACTGTTCCCTCCCTTTCCCCCCTTCTCCCTCTCTGCTTCTCAAAAGTACATCTTTGTTCTTGCCCACTTGGTCGATTGGATGCATCTTCAATTTTCTGCTGTGAATTTCATGAGTGGTGATTTCAATTTGTGTTTTCTCGAATTCTTGAGGTATTGTAGTGTTTCTTTCTTATTTTTGACTTTTTTCATCAAAAGTAGCTTTATTTATTCCTTGTTTGATTCTTGTTTGCTTAACTGTTTGTCTAAATTCTTTTTTTCAGGTTTTAATTTCAAGTTACTAAAGGTACTTGCTGTTCATCACTCTGCCCCCCGTTCCTTCTTTATTCTTTGAAGATTTTAACATCAAGTTTTACTGTGTATTATTCTTCTGGAGATTGTATTTATGCTTGAAAGAGGAAAATTCTGTAGAGAGCTGGTATGGATGTTCATGGGCATGGTATAATTGAATGCATCATTTTCTAGGTTAGTTTTTATAGTGAATTCATCTAGGGTGGTGATCACTGATTATTGTCAATTTCTATCTGGGCCGCTGATTATCAATTTTCTATTCCTTTGTGTTGCTTAAGGTATGGAGTCAGAAAGTCATCTGAAAGTCTTATCAGTTTTAGGTTTTCGTTGACTTTGTGCTTCAAAGTGGTCCTTTTTGGAATTTTATATGGCACAATGAAGACATCTTCCCGAGTTTTTTTCCTTTTTATTTTCTTTGTACTGAATTTGTGGAGTCATGGCCACTGGCTTTTTGTGTAAGGTGTATTTTTGTCATAGAAAATTCAGTAGAAAAGATATGTTTTTTGGTTTGATGAACTGACCTGTGCAAGAAATACCCTTTGTGATAATCCAGTATCCATCAATTCAAGGCTATCAAGTTGGATATTGACCCCTTTTTGCTTTCTTTTAAATGGCCTTGATATTTATGGGCACTGAATAGTAGTTGAGTTACCTGACCTGTGAATAAACTTTTCAAAATTGCAGAAGTTACGAAATGGACTTGATGTTGCCAAGGAACCAGTTAAAGGAGTGTTTAACATCCTAAGATCAATACTAGTATGTTGGAAGTTAATAGATTTTCTCTTCATACTCAATCCCCTTTTCCTTTTCCCTTTGTACTCAATTCCCTTTTCTTTCTTTCGGTTGCTGGTGCATTCGTTAAAGAGGTACGTGGTCGCTCATGTAGGTACATTTTTGTTGGTGTCATCAATGAGATATTGATTGGTACTGAAGTTTGTTCTTAGCAGTCATGGATGCTGATTCAGCTGCAACATTTAATGATCAGAAGGAAAAATTGAATACTTTTCTTGAGGTGACTTATTGAATCTGTTTAGAATGTTTTACTTAGGTTTTGCGCTTCTTGTGGTGGAAAATTTGCTTACTTATCTCATCCATATTGCAGATTGCCAATACAGAGAAGCAACTGTTGACATCAATTTTCTCTAAAGGCCTCTTGCACAAAGATGTCCAAGAATTGTACCACAAAGCCCGTGCCAGCTATGAGAATATTATTGTAAATAATTATGAGGTAGTGGGGCTTCAGGAAGTTGAATTCTCTCTGTGGAAACTTCACTATAAGCACATTGATGAGTTCCGTAAGAGGATTCGGCAGGCTAATGCTGAGAAAAGGAAAATTGAAACACAAGAAGGTGATTCAAGTGCTGCCCGAGAGATTGACAATCATATGGAAGGGCTCAAATCATTTCTATCTGAAGCTACTGAATTCTATCAGGAGCTAATTAAAAAACTCAGAAAAAGTTGTGGGCTCCCTGGAGAACTGTTACTCTGTAAGAATGGTAGCATCTCACTTCCTCTTGTACCCATGAAGCTGCCTCAATGCCAATATGCATGCCACCGTTTTCTAATTTGTCTGGGAGATCTGGCCAGATATGGTGAGCTTTGTAAGAAACCGGATGCATATAAGTGGTCATTAGCGGCCACATACTACTTTGAAGCATCTAGGATATGGCCAGACAGTGGAAATCCACATAATCAGGTAGATCTATGGTTAAAGTTGTTGGATAGTGGAGACCTTGTATTTCTATATGTTTCCTCTTTCGTCTTTACAACCTTTAAAGATACAAGATTGCCGGTTCTTGTTTCCTGCATCAAGGTTGAGAAAAAATCCGCTTTGAGGCTCCTATTATGATGTTTAAATTTCATTTGCAGCTTGCACTATTGGCAACATACACTGGTGATCCTTTCCTTGCCTTATACCATTGCATCAGAAGTTTAGCTGTTAAGGAACCATTCCCTGATGCGTGGAACAATCTTATGCTACTCTTTGAAGAGGTGATGCCAAACAATTTTCTCTTAGACTCCATTCTCCTTTTCTTGAGTAAATGAAACTTGAAGTATATTATTTCCCTTCTTATGCTTTTCCTCCATCTGCTGTGATCCCTTTTGAGTCTACAGGACTAAAACAACTTTCCATTGTTTCTTGCGAATCTGCAGAACAGGTCATCTGTTTTGCATTCATATTCCACTGGAGCTCACCTTGATTTGCTAAAACCTTCAGTGTGGTGTACCATGGATGCCATAAATTGTGCAACCAGCAGTTCCTCAAATGAGAATATGGCAGAAGCCACTGAACCTGTTACCTCTGGGAAAGCTGATACATGGCTTCTGTTTGTCAGATTAATGAGTTTCTTTCTCGTGTACTCCAGGTACGCATCATTTACTCGTTCGAGTTATTCAAATAAACAATTGAGATAGTCCTCATGTATCATCTATTGTTTTTCACTTAATCCCTTTTTGCCCCATAATTGCTTTAGTTCTTTTTGGAGGAAGTTAACTAGCTCTGCTTGATTTAGCCTGCTTGTTTAACCTACTTAAAAATGCGTATGTTTCAACAGTAATTTCCAAGTATAAACATTGCACTGTAGGCATTAAATACTAGAAACCGAGGTTTCTATTTCTTTTTAAATGTTAAGTTTCACTGATGTAGTTAACTTGCATTGCTTCTACGAATTATTCCATGTACAAAATTATCAGGTTAGGATTGGTGCATTGACAAATCTGCTTGTTTTTGTTAAATTGAAAGCATATATAAGGATTACACTGATGTGCTGGTATCATTTGTATTTGTGTGAAGATTGTTTTGTCACTGGTAACCTCAGATATTTTTGGCTCGCTGATACCAGGTGCAGATTAAATAGGTATCCCTGGTACTCCTTTCGAGTACCTGGGATCAGTGCACCAAATATGGGGAAAATCTTCAGACTGGCTTTTACAACAGAGCCAGTCAATTTGGTTTTGAATGACACTATTGAAAGATATGGCATTACCTTGAAACAATTCTCTTGTCTTTTGTAGCTGCATGTGCAAATTTGTGCACCTTTTCTTTCTCTTTTTAAAATCGTTTTTTAGTTTCTTTTTTCTTTTTTGAGTGGTATTCTGAAACACTTCCAAAGCCAAATAAAAGGTGAAGATATTGGTTTTGTATTTACCTTCATGGATATGATGCTTTCTGTAACACAAATCAATGAAGTTGCTCCCCTCGTTAAGGTTTTCTTTATATCTGAATCAATCATATCAGGAAAAATGGAATGCAGCAGCTCAATTCCCTTGTTTTTCTAATGAAACACTCCATTTGAAACTAATTATTTATTTTATTGACTCTAGGCTGGTTAAAATCCATGTCTTTTGAATTAATTCTCTCAACTAGGATTGTCCATTTGAATTCTCAGATTATAACCCTTCTTCACCCAAAGTTTGTGTTTGAAGTTTATTTTTCCCTTTACTACTAACTTTACCTTCGTTCTGGATATAAGTTAGTGCTTCTAGATCGTGATAAGCAAACTCTAGTGGCTTCCTTCACATGGTTTTAGATTATGTCAATAATTTGTGTTAGAAACTCTAAAACTTCATCTGTTTCTTCGAATGCAGCTTGGAAGACTTTCAATCTATTCTTGCATCCACTGTGGGACAATTGGAAGGTCTGGTGGTAATGGATGATAATGAACTAAAGGCTGCTCTAGAGTCATACCAGTTAATGGATCCATCGAGAAAAGGCCCTTATCGTGCTCTTCAATTTGTCTCTGTTTTCATCTTTATCTTCCATAGCCTGACTGAAAGTAGGGATGGAGTGGATCCAAAGAAAGATAACAAGCAGCAATCTGCATTGACAGAACTGGCAGTAGCTTCTACTTTTATTTGTGCTGGTCGTCTTGTCGAGAAAGCTGCAACTAGAAATAGCACACAAACTTGCCCCCTTTTACCCACCATATGCGTGTTTGTAGAGTGGTTGGTGAACATACTTGATAGAGCAGAAGTACATGCAAGAGATGAAAAGGTCCAGAGTGCCATGTCTTACTTTTTTGGTGCTTTAGCTGATCTTCTGAATCGGCTTGATCCTTGTGAGAATGAACTTGCTCTAGAAAGTACTGCTCTTTGGGAAGACCATGAACTGAAGGGGTTTGATCCCATGGCCCATGCTCACAAGTCTTTGGACTTCACGAGCCATTTGGAATGCATAGATAATTTCAGTAGTAAGAGTGAGTGTCGTTCACGGCGCATCTTTCATGCAGCAAATAAACTGGCTCACAGATCCGGTCAGTTAAGAAAATGGATCTCTTGTGATAACACAGGCAAAAGATTCCACATCACGGAGTCAGTATTATCAGATGAGGGAAAGTCAGGAGTAGCTGAATCTGGTTTGACTCTTCAGCTAAAAGAGTCCCATCAGAATAATTCTGGAACGGCAAAGGCAAACGGAGAGAGTCAAGTTCACCCTTGTCTCAGCAGCCAATCCATTACCACTGATGAGGAAGAAGTCATTCTTTTCAAGCCCATCACAAGACATAACTCAGAACCAATATATACATCAGCCACCTCATGTGATCAATTCTCCATCAATGTTATCAATGAAACTGCAACTTCTGATGAATCTTTGCGCCGTGCCACATCGTTGATTTCTGAGCAAAGCAATCCGCAGAATGATATTTTCAGTTTCCGTGCCGAAAGTGCAAACATGAGGTACAGCAAGCCACTCAAGCAATCTGCAGCTTTCCCTGCCGGACCTCCATCTCTGAATGCTTGGGTCCTTGAGAAGGAAAGTCCAAGAAGTGAGAGGGGGCTAAGGGATTTAAATAGGCAGCAGTTAAGCCCAATTGATGAACTAGCTTCTGAATCTTTATCTGGTCTCTCCTTAAAGGAAAATAGAGATCACAACGTTTGCTCCATGCCAGTTTCTGCAGCTATTCATGATACACCTCCTCCGTATGTCACTCCTGTGCCCTCAGCTCCATTGTTACCCGAAGATGCATCTTGGTTTAAGGGAAACTCATCAGTTTTCCCTAACAAGAGTGCATTTGGGGTGAAGGAAGGGGACGGTATTCTTGGCGCATCACCAGTGAGTGGATACTCAAGTCCATCTACAGTTCGTGGACCGCTTGAGTTTGTTGCAGGTGCTCCAGGCTTTGTTGAGGGGTATCCACCATTACTTGGAATGAGTTCATCTGAATGGCTGTATCACTACAGGAACAGTCAAACCTTTGAGCGAGTCACCAATCCGGTATGGCCTGTTCACTCAAATGCACCAGCAACCTATGGAAACCTGAACACGACCAATCTTACCAGGTTCGATGTCTTGGATCAGTGGGGAAATCACTTGGCTTCTAGTCCCATGGTGTACTTGGAGAGCCCGCAGTTGCATCCAAGTCCTCCCCTTGCCTATGGTGCAGAAGAACAAATAACCGGTAAACATTTTCTCGGTTACCAAAGAGCATCTCCATATGTATGTGGCAACGGAATGGATTTGAGACAGGAGCAGCCTACACTTCTTAACTATCTCAAAGAGAGAGAACGGCAAATACCACCAGAGTCTCAATATAGAAGTCCTAATTTTATGGGAAACTAAGCTCTGAATACTCATATCTATCAGGCATTTTTCCACCTGCAATGCCTTTGTAAGTGTGAACTCTGTACCAATTTAGATGGATGAGATATTGAAATGTATGCATTTAATTGGTTGTGAACTGAGAAAATGCTCTCAAGAATGTTGTAACTTGTAGAATTGTTGAAGATGAATTTTCTCATTTTGTAAAGTTGTTTTGTTTTTTTATGAAAGTCATTTGCAGTGAATGGTTATAGCAAGAATTGCAGAGCATAAGCATACTCACTGTGTAGTCGAAGATTTAACTCATTTCTGTTAAGTTGTCCTATTGGGTATAATCGAGTCCACTTCATCGAAAAATTGTAGAATAGAGTAAAAGTAATTATTTTGTGTACATACTACATTATTGAATCCCCTTTGACAAGTGATGAATGTGATATACTTTGCCAGAATTCCTGCTTCCGACATTAGTTTGGGGAAGATTGGAACTAAGCAAACAACAATTCTTGCTGTGTCGAAAGTATTTATTTTTAGGCTTGAACCTTCAATGTTATGACAGACTTGTACTTACTGGATCTGTTTTCTCTAACCTGAACTATAACAAACATTTGATACTTACTCATACGGGGTATTTATACCAAATCAAGTATATTAATCTTCATAGCTAAAAGTCAAAGTAAAAAATACATATAGCTTAACCATGATTAAGTGGTTACCATAATGTTAATACGCTAGTTTCTTCTTTCTTTTATTTTAAAATATGGGCAATGTCCGGACAAATAAGAGAGTTATAGTATTTGATTACATCAAATAATTATTTACTGGATTGCCTAGCGTAATCATAACTTGTGGGATATTGCTCATTTATATAAGAGATTCTTACGTAAATATAACTTTTAAAAATGATAATTATAAATTTTACAATTATTTTAAAAAAATTATATAAATATAAATTATTTAAATTTTTTTAATTATATTTTATATAATTTTTACTTTCCTAAAATATCTATTCTAATTAAATACATAAATAAAAGATTATATACCTGATATAGCTTATAAGAATTCAAATACAGAAAATCTCATAAAACACTCTATCTTCTCTATTTTTTTTCTTCTAGAAATTTCAATCATATCTTCTCCATATTTGATCTTTTAAAAATACCAAGAATTTCTCTCTCTCCTCCATATATATTTTTTAAAAAATCCCAAGAATCCCTCCCTCTTCTCCATTTTTGTTTTCCCAAAAGTTCTTCTCTCTTCTCTATATTTATTTTTTCAAAATTTTCAAGAATCCCTTCCTCTTCGTCATTTTTATTTATTTTTTCTCAAGAATCTCTCTCTTCTCTAGTTTTGTTTTTCCAAAAATTTCAAGAATCTCTTTTTCATCACAATTGTATATTTTTAGAAACTCAATATAAATTTAAATTTGATATATAGTATACAATATATATAATATATGTATAATGTATTTGTTTCTTCAATATTCCTAATATATGAATACAATAATGTATGTTCAAATATAAATATGTATAAATAACGGATAATACTTGTTATATAATATACATAAAATAATATTATATATAATATATAATAGTTAATATATAAAACACATATATAAGGTATATATTGTATATTATGGATATAAATATATATAAATAATAGATAATACTGTGTATAAAATATATATAAGAATAATATTATATAAGGTATATATTGTACATTAATGAAATATTTGTAGGATTTGATACTAATGTTTGCTTATTAAAAGGTAAGAATAAAGAAATAATTTTATTAAATATTAAATATTTTTCATATTTAGTCTACTTAAATTATGAAAGAAATAATGAGTTATCTTATTTATAAAAATAATACCATATTTAAAATATTTATTCATTTTCTCATTTATAAAGTATATATAGTATATTATATAATTTAAAAAATAATTATGACTTTTGTAATTATCATTTTAAAAAGTTGTATTTATGTAACCTCGCGTTTGTATAAATTTCTCAAATAGGAGCTAATTTTCACAAAAATAATTGGATGGGCCCAAAAGTTAGATTGGGCCGAGGGGTAACTGATCCGATTTCCTGGGTATTCCCGTGATTCCCAAATCTTCCTCATTACTTTCTTTCTCTTTTTGGAACTTAAAATCACAATCAGATCCCATCATTCAGAAATCACAAAAATGGAGTCGAAAGGATCAAGCAGAGAAGAATTATCATCAGCGAAAGCAGTTCTTGTTGGAGCTTTGGCTCCAGGAGTCAACGTCTGTAGAATTTTCCCCTGTAGGATTCATGCTTCAACTTCAAATTTATTGATGCAAGTAGTTGACCTTTTTGTTTTTGGATTCAGGCTCCTACTTGGAATACGCTAAAGATTGCATTTTTGATGCTGATTGTGTGTCTTGTTGTTATGTTGGGCTTGGCTTTTTCCTCAAGTGACTTATCTTTGACTCTCCATGTCGCGTTCCTTTTTTTAATAACTGGAACCCTCTTCGTACTTCTTAGCAGGTATGTTGCGGCTTTAACCATTCGATATCGGAGATTTAACTTGTATTAGTAATTTAGTTTATTAGGTTGTTCGTAATGCGTGTCGGACCTTTTTGTTGCCTAGTACAGTAGTAAAAAAGTTAGACTGGAAACAAATTGACTTGATATTATTTTGTAGAAGCTTTAATATTCTGTAATTGTAATTATCAATTTTGAAATCTAAGAGTCTTTTGAATTTGATCTATCCTTTGTTTAATGGTTAGAAGGGGTTCACTTTGTTGAGATATTAGACATGTATTTAGTATGTTGATTGAGTATGGCGCAAAAATGCATTCTGATCATTGTGAATGAAAGTAAAGGACAAACCTTTAAGTTATAGATTGAATACTCGTTCCACTTTCAGCTCTTAGCTTACAATTCTAGGTTAGTAGCTGATCAAGTAGCTAAGTTTACATTCTTCCATCATGTAGTTTGTTGAATCCAAATTATTTCATGCTCTCACAACTCATCAAAGAAAATAGTAGCCTTATGATATTTCTGCTTGCCAATGTGAGCAGTCTCAAATCATGAATAAAACAGTATTGTGCTTCATCCAGTTCTGGAACTTATTCTGGCTCTCAGGGCTTTTGTCTAGTTGTAAAAGTGCAACATGTGACTTGTGAGTTTGACACACATCACAAGTACGAACCCTATAACAAAAAAGAGCCTCGTATTTAAGTTGAGAAGGGTGTGTGAGCACCCATCATCTAACGAGTTTTGAAGTGCCACTGGCTCCAGGAACTTATGAATTATCAGAAACAACTTATGGAACTCATTTGGTCATTACTTTTTTGATAAGTAACTTGTTGAGTCATTACAGACAACTATTTATCATTATGTTATGGTTCTGTGTATGAATCAGCTTTCAACTTTTCATGGTATTTTGGAGTTAGAAAAACCGTGCTTTCTCTCTTTTCCTCCCATTTCCCACTGCCGCTGAGTGGCAGACCTGCTTTCGTCTAGAGTCTGTGAAACTGCTACTTATTCAACAGAACATCCAGTCATACTGGAGCTAGCAGACCCAACTATTTTGTCTCATCTTTCGAACTATCTTGCATCTTCTTGATGCCTTTAATGGAACATTTACTTCAGAAAAAAAAACATTCAGATTTTTGCATTGTTACTCGATTCAAGTTTCACTAAATCCTATGAACTATTATATTCTTCAATCACATGACAATAGTTAAATTTAGTGCATAGATCTAATGCTTAGCTTTCGTTTGTCCTTTAGGTTTCTAGCAGAGACTGGGTTTGTTTCCGTTGAACATCAAATGGAGGAAATAGGCTTAGCACCTAAAGACGAAGATACAAGCAAGAAGACCAGTTGAAGCTTTTAAAATCAGATTTATCATTACATGATGACTTTTCCTTTAAGATTACATTTTATACGGTACAATCATGATGATTGAAAGCTCAACCTTGAGCTGTCTTGCTGGAAAAGCAAAAGAAGGAGCCGCCTAGATCCTTTGCTCAATCTTTGCCATTCTCAAGGTCTTGTAAAATGCTCCTGAACTGAACAGCTTTTTCAATGTTCCTTCGGTTCTTTCTCCTTCGACTTCCCTTTTTTCTGCTTAATGAAGCAGAAACACGAACAGCAGGGTAGCTGCAACAAGAATTTCATTTTTTTTCTCTAATCTTCACAAATGTTACTGAAAATTGTTATGTATATACAGGGGGGACTTCATGCCCTTGATCTGTATTCTCTCTTTTATTTATTTGTCCTGTGATTCTATTCCCTATTCCCTACAGATAAGAAGATGCCTTTCTTAGGAGCCATAAGCTAACCAAGTTGATGTATGCCTGAGGAAAAGTGGTTCCTTTTGCTATCTTTTCTTTGAAGGTAAGATTTCTTAATGCTAACCAAAATTTATTTTTAAACAATGCTAAAAGCGCTACTTCCCTTCTTCTATTTGATTACTTTTGTGCTCCAATTTTATTTATTTTTTTCTATTTGTCTTGCCAAAAAAGCTCCATTTCCCATCTAATAAAAAAGGAAAAGAAAAAAGGTAGGCCAGATTAACAATGCAAATGTATTCTTAGGTTTTTATGTTGCTGGAAAATGTTTGGGCCTTTACAGTCGTGACTTACATGGTTACTTTCCTCATTAATTGGGCCTCCAATTTGAGCTATATCGGTAAATCTTTATCTGAAAGCCACTTTTAGGACTGCTGTTTAAAATATAACCAGTATTTGTAATGTATTCAAAATTTAGTCACTTCACTGTTGCGCTTCTGCTGCTGCTGTTCTTCTTCTCTTCCTTCTCCTCCTCCTCTTACTGCAACCATCAATCACTGCTGTTGGTGTCTTCCTCGAAAGTTCCAGAATCAACTTCAAAAAATCTCTTCTTGTGATTCTTCCTACGAGTGTGAATTTAAATTCGTTCATGTTGGTCAAAGAAAAGAACCTAACTTTCTTATAAGCAGAAGCTTGTTTATGGAAAGGAAAAATTTAAAAACCGATGTTTACAAAGTAGTAAGTGACAAGAACAAGTATGAACCGAATTAATTGTTTTCCAAGTGTACAGGACGCAAGGAGACACAGCATATGAAAAGATTGTCCGCCTCTATATCACATATAAATAACCAGTCTAGTGAAGCCGTTACTAAAATAAGAAGAAGTCCAACACAATTTAGAAAAACAGCTGAATTTCACAGTTCATCCTTCATGATACTGAACTGAAGCTAAAATTACAAGAACCAAAGTTCGAACTCCTTAGTCTCTGCACCTTTTTTTACGTTGTGATTATGTTTTGAGTACTTTGCAAATGTTGAATAACTCAAAATTCTAAAATCAGTAATTTTGGTGAGAAACAGTTTGTGTTTGGGCAATAAATTTAAAAAACACTTTTGAACAGCAATTGATGTTTGATCAAGCGTTCGACAAGTACTTCTAAGTATATTTTTCTGGAATGTACTTTGAGAGAAGCTATTTATTTTTAGCTTCTGCTACTCTCTATAAGCATTTATTTTTTAAAACTTGGCCAAACACCTCATTTTTTAAAAATAAGCACTTTTTAAAATAAAAAAAATTTACTTTTACTCTCCCAAAAACTTGGCCAAATAGGATATTAGGCAGTAGCCCTAAAGTGGTTATTAATGTAGTTAATTCATTTTTTTAATTTAATCATTTGGTATTCGAAACTAATCAATCTAACTATTTTAGGTTCATGCCGATATGCCAACTAACGAGGTAAAAAGCCCCTTACCAAAAAAATTTCCAAAGGTAAAAAGCTCTATCAAAAAGTTCTCCATTTCAAGGGCTAAAATCCAAGATCTAATTAAGTGCGGATGGATTCCAACCTGGTGAGTTATGAAAATTTGCCTTATGCTTGCTTAATGCATATTATGGACTCTTATGGAGAAAAAAAAAATTTGACTTGTCTTCCCGTTTCTGTTCAAGTAATCTTCTGCTAATGTCCAAAAAAAACAAAATAGGAAAAACCAAATATGATTCCGAGTCAAACTTATAAACTTATCCTCTAAACTCGGACATATAATACTCCTTTTGTTCTATTTTAATTGTTAGGATAAGATTTGCACATTCATTAAGAAAAAATTAATAGGGATGGTAATTTGATTAATATAACTCTATCAACTTTTTGGAAACATACAATATCAATTCTTTTTTCACATTTTAGAATGACTTTAAGTAGTAAGAGTAGAATTGGAAAAACATGGTCAATTATCTCTTGAATTTTGAAACCAGCAAGTATTTAGAAACAACTATTTTTAGTATACCTATCAATTAAAATGGAATGCAGGGAGTATTTGTCTTTAGAAAATAAACTTTTCAGATTTAGAAATTTAAATATATTTTCCAAATCATACATGCCTTGGAGAAATAGAAAGAATATATAAATAAAGTAAGATAATAATTTCTGCATGACGGATGTTTTCTAGTTTCAATTGGCCATTTCATTGAGACGGACTAGGAAGTAAACACTTTGAGTAATTTCTAACTTTTTTTTGGTTAAAAATCACAGTACATACTAGCTAGTTGTATTGATTTCTAGTGAAGCTTTGTCTCATGTTTACTATTGTGCCATGTCATTAATTTGCATTTGGTTCAGGAAGGAATTGATGTATTCTAAGTTTCTAATGTAACTTGTTGCTGTACCATGTAACCAGTTGTATCAGTCTAATAATTTTCTTGCTGGTAATGAAAAAAGAAAATATGAATGTCGCAAAATCAATAATAAAACTACTTTACTTGTTAGTCTTTTAAGACCTGAGAGTCTGTTGAGATAAGACTGTTTTAAAACCAATGTTTTATCCAGACTTACCTATTTGTCCCCCAAAGGCAATCTGTTATCTACATTTTTCATTTTATTTTATTTTATGGCGTAGTTTAACAATCAATAAAGTAGGAACGGAGACGATAATGATTAGAGTTGGAATTCTTAATAGAAGTAAAAAATTTAAATAGTTTCTTGTCGATGGACAAGAGTTATCACATACTTTTATTTATGGGAGGATGGATGTGTTGGAATAGCCGAGGGGCCCCTGCACCTCCATTACCCAAAAAAAGGGTTATTCTCCATTACTCCTACAGTTTAGCTTTTAATAGATCAATATTTATTCAAATTTATGTCCCATGTGTTCAGACTTGGACGAGTGACTTATAAGAATGGGTCGAAATGATTAAACCCAAGTTGATCCATACAAAAAATTGGGTTGATTCTTAACTCTATTGTTAACAAATAGTTTCTCAATTCTTTTACTAAAGCATAACAAGAAAAGAGTTGAATATAAACTCACAATTTTTTCTCTGACCCCATTGTATTGTTGAAAAAGTGGTATTGAACTGGAGGAGGTTCGGTTATCTTTTGATCCATTCAACCCGTATAGTCTCTCAAGTCAAATTGACCCCAACATATTTGAGAAAAGTTAGGTCATGTACTTTTACTAATTGTCCGGACCTAAGTTGCTCGGACTCTTCACTTTCGGTGCCACACCCTTGTCCATACGACGTGGGTGTGAGTGTGGGTGTGGATCCGTACCCGATCTGGTCAATCAATTCTGGGTACTTTGACCAAAATTGACCGAGAAATTTCGAACAGATTCAATGATTTTTGTAATCAAAATAAAAGTTAAGGTGAAATTGAAGAAAATGGAATATCTTGTATATAGAAATTTCTATGTCACTCCTTTTTCTTTTATCTCCTTTCCAGATTCTTCTCTTGCTTAATATTTTCTCCTCAAGTTTTTCACATAAAATCTCATAATCTAGGTTTTATAACTCTATTTTTAGATATTTGAATTATTTTTAGCCGAATCCCCGCACCCGTATCCATACTTGGATCCGTATTCCCGAATCTTAAAATTTAGACCATGAAGGATCCGACCTCTAGATCCGCACCCATATCAGACACCCGCACCCGAGTCCAAGCAACTTAGATCCGGACCAGGGGTGTGCATGCTTTGGTTAATACCAAATATCATATGGAAATCAAATTTTTCTGCACTTTGGTTTCCGTATTAAGTTATATGATACAATATGTGGTATGCATTCTAAAAAAAAAAGATATTCGGTATGATATTAGGTATCTATTAAAAAAAAATCGAAATAGAGAATATTCGTATTGAAAAATATCAAAATACAGAATACTCGTACTTAAATACTTAATTACATATATAATCCGTACATTATATTATTATATAGATAATAATTAATTAATTTGAAATAAACTAATAAAAGACCTAAATAATTCAGACTAAGAACTTCCGGCCTTTACTATTAAGGGTTATTTGTTTGGGAAGTAAATTATTTCGGAATAAATTATTGCTAATTTAGTTATTTTGGGATTGTTATTCCACCTTAAATGAGTGATAAGGGATAAATAGTCTCGGAATTAATTTTTTGATGGGTTTATTCCACGTTTGGTTGGGATAAAATCTCGGGATAAATTATTCCGTGTCTAGTTATCACGGGATTTTTATCCCACCCTCAATGTGCGATAAAAATAATACTATAATCCTGGGATAACTAATTCCGGAATAAGTTATTCCGAGATTTTATCCCAACCAAACGTGGGATAAACCCATTCAAAAATTAATTCCGAAACTATTTATCTCTTATCCGTCATTGAGGGTGAACAATCCCGAGATAACTTGTTTCCCAACCAAACACGCCCAACATATTAACACCCCTAGTTGGGGCTATCTTTTGACACACCTAACTTTAATACTATTATAAATCTGAAAAAATGAATATTGTTCATTAATCTTTTTTTTTTAAAATTTAAATGTTGCTCATTAATTTTTTACTCTAGCTTACCATTAATAAAAGTATTAGATAGTTGATGGTCCTTCCACGGAAACATTCTGTTAAAAGTTGCATATAGTGTTTAGATAGGATAAAAGCTTAATAACTTACCACTTATATCTAAGTAAATACATGCATGACTGGAGTTGATGATGTCTTGGGTTATTGTAATTTGACTAGACCATTGTGACAACTATTAATTTACCGTTAGGAATCAATAAATTTCATAAAGTTTAGTAGACTATCCAATAAGTTAATTAAAAGTGGTATCTAGTTAATAATAATTTAATTTCTTGCATAGGCTATATCATCTTATCAGTCCTTTGCTGTTGTATTTTTTTTGGTAACAAGAGTTACATAATCTCAATGCCCCCAGTTTTATTGAAATGCTAGTCATTTTCTGGTAAATATTTTTTTTCCAGTATTAAGTAGTGGGATTAAATTTTAGAAAAGGTTATTTGACCTTAGAAAATAAAAAATGGTTATAGCAACAACTAAACCAATATATGGTAAGCAGTTAGCAACAGTAAAATCTAAATCTAAATCTAAATCTAAATTAGATCACGTAATCTCAAGTATTTCATATTTATTCAATACCCTTATTTATTCATATTTTTTAATTGATTGATAATTCCTTTTTCTTTCTTTCTTTCTTTTTAAAATAATTGTTTTAATAATAAGTATCCCACTTTATGGGATTATACTGGATATGTTGTTATTGTTATTTTAATAATAGGTAGGCTGGTAGACTAAAAGAGATGGTAAATACTCCATACAAAGTTAAATATACTGATAATGTAAATATTTTCTTCATATTATTAATTCTTAATCCTAAATAAAATAAGAGGATATGGTTGTTTGTTGTTGAGATATTTATGAGTTTTAAGCACCTTAAATGGAGTTCAGTGCAAAAATTGCATAGAAATAGAAATGTTATTTGCAGAAAATTAATGAGTGATTGTGAAAAAGTCTATTAGATTAACTCAAATTAAGAAGTTTCACTAAATTTAATCATTACCTTTTTCGGTTCGAAGCTATGGAGGTTAAGTATTGTAATAAAAACTGTTGTCTGTTAGTCACCTAAAAAACTCAGACTTGTACAGACAATTAATTTCATTTTCTTCTTTTGCTTCCTTCTTAGGATAGGCTTCTATTTTTAGTTTGCCTCTTATATGCATTCACACCTCTTTGTTTTATTTTGCTTTAATTATTTACTTGTTAGTAAGGTAAATATCCAAGGATAAAAAATCTCATGGTCCTCTCCTCCTAATTTCTTAACTGATGACGAAGCGAAAAGGAACAAGACTCAACGGGACTCTTTTTCTTTTTTCGTTTGTTAGAAAAATAGAATAAACATAGCATATGAATTTATTAAAGAAAAAAAAATCTTTGATAAAGAAAATGTTTACAAAGGAAAAATGTGGCGCTTATTTACTTTTTAAATCGTAATTATAAAAAGTAACAAACACATTTTTATCATTTCACATAGACACAAACATATTAAAACATGTTATAATTTCGATAAAATAGAAATAAAATTTCGGTGATTACATGGTTGGTTAAAAAAAAAAAATTGTTTCTACTTCACCCCAGATATAACATTACAAAGAATAGACACTTTACACCAGAAATAATAAAAAGAAAGCAAATGGGTAAAAAAAGTTTAAAAATAAAAAATGTTAAGGGTTAAATAATAATGAGAGAAAATTAAAAAAAAAGAAACACAGAACAAGCTTTCTCTCTTTACTCTACACACACACACACATATATATATTTATTTATTTATTTTTATTATTATTTTTTATTTTTTTTATTTTTCCTTTTTTATTTTCTTTCACTTTTGCATGGTAGTGTCACTTACTATACTTCCTTCCCTTATAAAGCTTTCATCTTTCATTTCCACCTCCTCATTCTCAATTCTACTCTCTTTTGCATATCTCTCTTTCTCTCTCTACACTCTTATTTGTGTAATCCGAGAGGGATTTTGATTTTTGAGACTCTTTCTTCCTCTTTCAAGTTGTTTTTGCTCAAATCTTCTTTCCCTTCTCTTTTTGATTAATTAAGGCTTCGCTTTGGTGATCATGACCAGTTTAGAGGCTCAGCGCTTGTAAGTCTTATGTGTTAGATCGCCAGTTATTTTATATTAAAATCTACTATGCCTCGACATTATTTTATACTTACATTTTTAATGATTGATACTCTTGATAATCCGTGCTTGTCTACTTTTCTCTTGATTTGGTTGTATGTGATCTTTTTTTTCCTTTTGTTTGACTGCTCTTAATCATCCTTTTCCCTTGATTTCTTTGTGTTTTCTCAGACTTGAACTTGCGATTCTCGATTACCTGTCTAAAAGAGGTTTTCATCAAACCGGCGAGACATTCTCCAACGAAATTCGTGCTAATCAAAATCTTGTTGGTAAGTAACTACTTTTGGTAAATCTGGTTCTTTAATTCAGATCCTAAAAACTGATCTCTAATCAAGATGTGTGTTTTAGTAATGAATTAGACGGGTCGTAAAATTCTTATCCTTAATTAGTTTGGTAATTCTTACATATGACCATATGGTGGATTGCTGATCATGTTGTTCTTGAATTCCTTTTAATAAGTTGAGGTAATTCTCTTTGATCGATTTGTTACATTGTAAATTATCTAACGTTGGATGTTTTTACTGTATTAACTGTCCTTTACTATCTTAGAGAGATATGTTTGATGGAGTTGAAGTGATGTGATATCAAACTTTAGAGTAATATTTTTGATTTTTTGGTTCGTTTCAGCTATCAATTCTCCCCATGAAGCATTTCTGCAAGCGTGGTGGGAACAATTTTATAAAACATACAACTCTAGCTTCCCTGACGCTCCTGTATTTGCTGTCGAATCCTTTGATAAGGTGTTACACATGGACCTTTTTTTATGCCTCGCTCATGTTTAACTGGTATGAACTAATTGCTAACTACATACTTGATTTCTAAATTCTCAGGTTGCACAAACTGTGGAAAATGTTGTGGGTAATAACAATCCTGAAAATCAATCCTATGCTCCTGATCTTACGGGAGCAAACATCTCTAATGTGATGCCAGAATCCAGCAGTCCTGATCTTATGGACATTACGGTTTCAGCTTTGTTATCATCTTTTGATGCGGGTTATGAGTTACCAGATTTATCTCCTCAAAGAGATATGACATCAGGCTTATACTTTCCCAAGATGAGTGAAATGGGTCGCATGCTTCCATTTGCAAGCAATTCTGGGTAATAACATGTTATGTTTATTGTTAAACTGATCAACTTTGCCACACTTTAATACAATGTCTTCCTGTTTACTTAAACGAGGATAAAGGTTGAGCGCTTGATGTGATGTGGATTTTGTTCTGCTTAATTGGTGTGATATCATTGTCTTAAGCTTCTAAGGAAGCAGAAGAAGATTGACCAAAATCACGTTCTTATTCTATTTGTATGATGGTACTAATTTTGAATTTCTGATATATGAAATATCAAGAGTTTCTTGCAAAACTTGGCTATTAAGAAATTCTTGTTAGTCTAGTAACTAGAACCAACTGCTTGGCCTGTAATATGAGATAGATTTTTCACATTATCTTGATAGTCCAAGCATGTTTTGTGTATGAAACCATTACTTTGGTTGTTGAGTTTGTGCATCAGAATCATCTAATTCTATATGCTGTATGTTCATGTCCTTTAGCGCTCAAATGCAGCAAATGCCAACTGTTCCTCCAGAGTGGAATGCAAGAGTATGTTTACATTTCCCCACTCATTTGCAGTATTTTTAATAAATAATTTGTTGAAAATAATTGACAAGCTTTCATTCTTTCCAGGTTGACATACCTGACACAAACATGGGAGGACCTATGCGAATGGAACCAAATATTTATGCCGCTGTAAACGCTTTGCCTACATTACCAGAACTTTCTGATGCAGGTTTGTTTGTAATTTAGCTTTAATTATTTTGCATTTAGTTTATATAAGTTTTTGCCTTTTTCATTGATAATGTTGGATGTTTGAACATTTGTGCAAATACTGTAAGCATAAACAATACATTAGAAGGATAGATGCTCATATATTGAAGAGCACTAGCTCACTTTTAATGTGTAGCAAATTAAAAGATGCACTGCTGAAAGATGCACATGTAATCAGGTTAAGAATGTTCAATTTTTGCTGATATATGAAAATATTAATTAGGCTTTGCTGATCTACTTGTTAGCTATCAGTCTCTACTGGACAAAATAAAAAATTCCTCTGTTCTAGTAGAAAACGAATTACAGATACTCTGCAACTATTGCTATCAGGCTCTTCAATTAACTGCTCCTGAATGCATCAAACTCTCCATCCAAATAAAGATGTTGATATTTTGAGGAAGTTGCTACTTAGTTACTATATTTAGGAAAGAAATTCGTAGAAGAGAGGGGGTCACCTATTATCCTTGAAGATGAAGAGACGTGAATAATCTGTTACTTCTTGATAATACTGAGTGAGCCTTTGATGCTCTTGTAATACCAGCTTTATCCGTGCGTACCCCCTGGGTGTATTGTGTTGAATAACTTCTGATACAAACATTTCAAAAGATATTTTAAAGGAGTATTCAATGATAGTGATTGCTTTCTCCAAAATTATTAGATGCTTGTTGCTATTTTCCGAATCAAATAGAGATTTGGGAGAAAAGGACACAATGCTATGGCAGTGCACAGGTCAACTTTATATAATTGACCTATTATATTCTAGAACTATTTTGATGAAGTATTATATAATGAAGCATATTAAATAGCCCTCACAGTCATATACCTATTCTAGAACTATTATATAATGAAGTATATTACATAGCTAACTTTAGGTTGATTCAATCAAGATTTGTGCTTTAACTATTTTAATGTACAAGTTTAAGAAAAATGATGTTGCTCCAGAATGATAATTTGGTAAATTGTTGCTTAGAACGATATATTGGCGAGTCATGCTGCCCTGATATGAGTATTACCTGGGCTATATGCAATAAGAGCTTAATCGTTTCCCATTTATTTTCTGACCAGTCTAAGTTTCCAAATTGAGTTTCTTAACCGTGATCACACAATTGGGCTTATAAACACTAGTCAATATGATGGATCGCTAGTACGATGTTCTTTATGGTTCTTTAAACAAGTGCTTCTATAGCACATGTGCAGCACCTTCTTGCCCAATTACAAGACAGTGTACAACCTCCTCAAAGAAGTGATGACCTTGGTACATCTTTAAAACCATTGTTCGAGTTCACATCAAAGGAAAGGAATGAGGATGGTGGATTGATGACTGCCGTTTTAGCCTTTGAAAGGGCCTCCTGTACAGCTAAACATGACTTGACATGTCCTATTCAAGATAGCTGGGGGGGGCTACCATATGAAAGCCTTCCCAACTAGCTAACATAGAAAAAGATTCTCAGATAGCAGTTGTTTCTATGTGATTCTCTTCCTAACCTATCCAGGCCATGTAAGGACCATTTCAGATGGAAATGACATGTGGTATAGATTTATAATTGTGGCTTGCATGAGTCTAAGGTGGCTCTTGTTACTTAGTTATCAAATAATATTTAGTCGTTCAACTAATTAAGGATTTTAAGCAAGCTACATTTGTTCGAACATACAACTCAACTCGCTAAATCTTAGTCTGTTTAATTAAGAATTCCGGCATGTGTAACCTTAAAGCCTACTCATGTTCTCGGAAATAATTATTTTTACATAAGTATAAAGTGTAATAAGAGTTTTCTCTAGTATTACACTTATAGCAAACAATAATCATTATATATTTATTAATATGAAAATATTTCCTGATTTGATCTAAGCTAAAAATTTATTATACTATGTGTATGTGCGTGTGAGCTTAGTTTGAGCTTGAATTCGAGTTCAAGATTGTTAATTCACTTGTTACTATATTGAGTCGTGCTTGAACTTGTCTACATATTTTTTAATTGAGCTGTACTCCAATTTGATGTTAGTTTGATATGTGAGCTTGAGTTTGAAGTTAACTTTATAATACTAGCTCAAGGATGAACAACTGAGCCCAGCTTGATCAAACTACACCTGTGATATTTATCGTTGATTCCCATTCCCTTAGTGATTATGCCAATGAGAGACGACCTTTAGTAAAATCTTTACAACTAAGATTATATATGACACACTTCTCCATTTGATTAAAGATGCATGTTGCTGGTTGAAGTAAGAAAAGGATGAACATGTGGCAGCTTAGGAATAAGATCCACCAAAGCAAGTATGCGGCAGGCACATTCAGTAAAATTCTTAAAATAGAACTTTGATACAATGCACTTTCCCTTTGCATCTTTTATCTTTTGGTTTTTGAAGATGATGCTCTGTATGTGCAATTCATTTCCATTGACTTGCTGACCAAGATTTATATATTGTGGTTTCTTAGTTCTAGTTCCGGTTTAAGTTTGAAGTTCGATTCACTATAAATTGGAAGTTGTCACAGCAAAGACACTAGACAAACTAACATGGAAGGATGTATGAAATTAAGAAATAATCTTTAAGACTTAGGTTCAGCAAAATAATCAGTGTGATGAGTGCTCTTCGTTGCATGTTCTATTCAGAATAATCACCATGAGAAGTTCTTGTATTAATCATATAGATGAAATTTAAAATACTTCTCAACAATAGATTGTACAATGTGTCCAAGTAGCTCAGAATTGAGGCTTAATTGTTGTTGATATATTGTACAATGTTCCATCAGTTTGGCATTTTAATGCACTTTTAGATCTCCTTATCTTTCTTTTTTAAATTTCCTTTTGATCTTCCTTTTATATTGTACATGAAGATCTCCTTATCTCTCTTATTAAAATTTTGAATTTCCTTTTGATCTTCTTTTTGCATTGTACCTGCAGGGAACAACAGATCTCTCCAACAAGCATCTCATCAGGGATGGCCATCTGTTGTGAGTACCTTGAAATTTTGCATCAATAGAAATGTATTGTCCATTATGGTGTTTAGACTCGGGTCAACTTCTAGTTAGTTCATTCCTTTCATATTCAACCTAGGGTGTTGTCTCAATTCCCCCTGTCATGAGCCATCAAGTTGTACACCCTAGTGTAATAGTGTCAACTCAAAAGGAACAGATTCTGAGAACTACATCCTTCCCTCAACAGCATGTTTTACCAAATATAGCAGTTCAAACATTGGATATGCTCAAACTTCCTGCCCCTGCAAGTTCTGGTGATTTCTTTCATATGCTCACTCAAGCTGACTCGAGTGTAAAAGATGCTGGAGTAAGTTGAATACTCAAGTAACAATTTTGCTCCTAGGAATTGTAGCATGCTGCAGTAATCTTAGCTGTGCAATAGACCATGAATTGGTTTTCAGAATTTTATCGTATTTGAACTCTCTTTGTAAAACCCTGTACATCAAGTTATTAATAGTCAAAATAAGTACTGTAACTTAAAACTCAACTTTAAAAAGAGGAACCTATGTAGAAGAAAGGAGAAACAAGAGTAAAAAGTTTCAATGTATTTTCATAGTCCACCAATCAACATATTGATGGACAAAGTATAAGTTATCCTACTATACCAATGTGATCGAGACATTTTCCTGCCTTACTTTTTCTTCTTTTTTTCTTCTTCTGGCTTGAACAGATGCTTGGTGAAACAAATCAAAGAACCCTGGAGAATTTACCATCTGACCAGCAAATAATAGCTCCTATAGGAGGAATTATGAAAAGTTCTGGAAAGCAACCTGCAGTGCAGGAGCAAATAAACCAGCTGGGACTGCAGTCTTCAAATAAGGTTGGTCTTAGATCATAAAGGCTGTCGCAAGTAACTGACTTTATTTTGAACGTTTTCGAATTTCATCAATATTTTAGCAGTACCAGAATTGAGGAAACATGTGCTCTATTTGGCTTCTCATTTCTTCATTTGTGTTTTATATCAGATTGGCATAAAGAGGAAAACTCCATTGAGTTCTTTGGCACCTGTAAGACCATTTTTCTGCATCTTCTTAAACCCTTCATGTGCTTGTGATTCCATTTCCGTTTGCCACTGACAGACATCTTCGCTTTTGGGGATTGGACTTCCCTCTCTTAGTTTGTTCTCGTCTCTGTCACCTTTATAGTCACTTGGACGAATGCGTCTGAAATGTCTATATGGTCTTCATCTACTTTATTCTTGCTCATTTAATATATTCCTGAGCTGTAGGTTGGGAAAGAGAAAGCTACTGTCGCTGGTTTTGCTGTGCCTGCACACACTCAAGCTGAACAGAAAGGTAGGTGACAACAAGCTTAATGGCTCCTATGAAGATTAATATGAAAAAGGTTGCAATTTATATAATTGACAGTTGGCAGAAATAGTTAATCCTCCATAAGGACTATACATAACTGGTGTCACCTTTTGTTAGGTTCTGTTCTCACCCAGCTAGGTTGTGCATCTAATGCTAATATGTTGAAGAAATAACTTTACCCCAAGAGAACCCAATCGTGCAGGTTTTATTAGCATTATACCCTGCTTCATTCTTCCAGACGCCAGTAGTGTTTTAGGGAGCATTATACCCCAAGTTGGAAAAGCTTCATAGCACATATATGAAGGTGTATGGTTGACTTGTGATATATGATATTGTACTTTGTCATGAACCTCTTTGCTTAAAAGCAAGCAGTATGTGACAGCTTCTCATGGTGGCAAATAGATGGTATCGTCTGTAAGTTTTCTTGTAAAAATTTGCAAGATCTTTCAATTGTTCAGTATAATTGTTTCTTAAAACGAAAGTAAAGAAGAAAAAAATGTGGTGTCACATCTAGGTTTTAAGATTAAACTCTGTAGCTTCTGACTTTGTCAGGCTCTTACCCTGATGGATAAATTGCTCGTTATCGGCAGAAAGGATAATTGACTTCATATTGCTTTTCAGGCAACTCTTTTGAAGAGATCAGTAGCCTTCACATAAAAAATAGCAAGCTCCTACGTTGCCACTTTAATTCAAAAGGAGACTTGTTGGCTACTGCTGGACACAACAGGAAGGTTTGTCTTATTAATCTTCAACAGGATTCTAGTTGGTCAAATGGGAGAGCTCTTAGCTCAACTTCTCCTGTTAACAAACTTGTACTGCGTTTTATGTTTAGGTTCTGATTTGGGAGTTGGGAAATAACAGTGTTTATATTGGAGAAGGTCATGCTCATCACATTACAGATATCCGTTTTAGACCTAACTCAACAGTGTTTGCAACATCTTCTTTTGATAGAACTGTGAAGATATGGGATGCAGCCAAGGTACTATCTCTATTTGCAATTGCAGATGCTAAGTCAAAATGAGTCTTTCCATTACTCTTCTTTTAAGTTGTAACGGCTCACAAGTAGCAGTCAGCACAGAGTCAAATCACTGGGATATATTCATTAGTTCTATGATGTCATTGTTCTTGTCCACATTATTTCTTCTGATTTTTGTGATAATATTATCCTGATTCTTTTGATTGTATTTAGATGAGAACATATATATTTTAGCTGCTCAGGCAATTGTCATTGTGACATTTATTGCCACATTCTTTATCTCTATAGTGAGGATACTCAAAAGATTTATCGCAATTATATAAAATATCAGCATCATCATATTATGCTGTCTATAATACATATCATTTGACTTGATATTTGAGGAACTTGCTGTTACCAAAACATCTTATGAAGTCTTTAGACCTTCAGAATCTTTTCTCTTTTCTTCTGGTTATCAGGATTTCTCGTACTGATAATTGACTAATCTCTTGAATTGCTTCATTTTGATCTGTGTCTATTACAACCATGATACTTTACAAATCTCACCATTTTGTCATTATCCAGCCGAGAAACCCTTTCCAAAACCTTGTCGGGCATGTTGAGCATGTGATGTCAATAGATTTTCATCCAAGAAAGGCGGGTCTGCTCAGTTCTTGTGATAGCAATGATGACATTATACTGTGGGATGTTTGTGGGGGAGATTGCAAACTCATTTTTAAGGTTGGTGTCTATATTTCCTTCCTTTTTTTAGATATTGATAAAGTGGTATCTCTATTTGATATGCGAAGGCTTCATAATTTGATAGTTACCTTCTTTTTCTGTTTCCATTTCAATTTGGAGATTACTTGTTTACTTGATTCTAAATCATTGTTGAATCTTCTTTTTCATGAATACCTGCATATGATTGTGGGAAATATTTCTCTCATTACCCTTTCTTCATTCCGAGCAATTTCAAGGTTTTCAGGATCATTAGTCAGTAATCATGTGAATGCACATGTAAATAGATTGTTTAGGAAATAAAAGGGTTTCGTAATGTTATTTGAAACAACATCTGTATCACATTAGCAACTCATTGTGCTATTATTCATTCACAAGAAATTGTATTGATTAGCTCTTGGTACGAATGCAGGGAGGTAGTAGACACGTTAGATTTCAACCTCGACTTGGGGACTTTTTGGCAAGTTCTACCGGAAATATTATAAATATCTTTGATGTCGAGACTAACAGCATTCAAAAAAAGTTACAAGTAAGATGCTTATTCTTGATCGTCAATCAAGCTGGTTGCAAAATTTCTCATCTGTTGCATACTATATCGTATCAATATGGTTTTGTTTTCTTTGATTTATAGGGACACGTCAAAGATGTCCGCTCAATCTGCTGGGATATGAGTGGGAATTACCTGGCATCCGTGAGCGAAGATAGTGCACGGATATGGTCTGTTAGGGAAGGAAAGTGCTTACATGAATTGTGCTCTAGTGGCAATAAGTTCCAGTCGTGCACTTTCCGGCCTGGGCACTCTCAAGTGTTGGTGATTGGTTCCTTTGAGGTATGCTTAACACAATGTCGTCATTTTCTGATGAAGCTTTGAGCTCATAGATAGGTTTAGACTTGGCTTGATTAATGTCTCTATATATTTACAAAAAAAACAAATTTAACTTATGATGCTTAGATATTGAACCATCGTGAAAGAGAAAGAAAAGAAACAAAGAACTTCTCTCTTGGTCAGTCAAAGTTAAGAACTGGAAAAGGAATAATATGAGGGGAAGAATATGCGATGTCTTCAATTTTGGGTTCTGGTATCATAACAATGTCTCAGAATGTGCATTTTGATATAATGTTTGCTTCTGAGAGTACCGTTGTTATTCTTGCTATTTTTCATCTCCAGAAAGAAAATGATGATTGCATTTTGATTTCATCTGAACATTTTTTCTTTCCTACTCATGTTTGATCATTCCGCAGTGCTTAATGACTTCTTTATTGAGGGAAATTCAGGAATATTGGATCTCCAAACTAAGTAGTTGGCGTGTTATTTTTCATCTCAAGAAAGAAAATGATGATTGCATTTTGATTTCATTTGAACATTTTTTCTTTCCTACTCATGTTTGATCATTCCGCGGTGCTTAATGACTTCTTTGTTGCGGGAAATTCAGGAATATTGGATCTCCAAACTGAGTAGTTGGCGTGTTAGATAAAATCGTTCATGTTTGAAGCTTATTCACATGTATAGTCCTTGATTTTTCTTTCCACTTTTCCCGCTTCGTCTGATTCCTGTCGAATGTTGTTGCAGTTCTTGGAGCTGTGGAATCCAACCTTCCAGGGCAGCCTATCTCGGTCATATAGTGCACATGCTGGTATAATTTCTTCATTAGTAGATTCACCTTCGGAAGGAACCATAGCTTCAGTGAGTGACGAGTGGGTCAAGATATGGCGATGACATTTCTCTGTGTATCAAGATACAACAGTCATGCTTTCTTCTTTCTCTCATCCAAATTACATACAATATTTTAATGAAATCACAGTTGCATATACCCTTTCACTAACAAGATTGCATTTGGGGACGGTATCTTGGCGCATCAGCAATTGTAATGAATAGAGGCAATTCCAGAATTTAAACTCTATGGCTGGAATTCATAGTATTTTTAAAGTTATGAGTTCATACTTATTATTTATTATAATTTTATTAAAAAAATTTTATTTATAAATTATACTTTGTGTCAAAAATTATGAGTTCAATTGAACCTATAATCATATTGCTACATCCGCCTCTGGTAATGAGTTATTCGAAAGGCTATATCAGTTACAAACTTTGGCCATTGTTTCAAACTCCTCTGTTCTGTTTTATCATTCGGAAGTTGATTATAAAAGCTAGGCCTAGAAAAGGTGACTTTGACGTATCTCATCTCATAAGCCAACAATTATATTAATCTATTTTCAAGTTTTTGGTGTCAGAATACAAGCTTGTTAAACTGCTGAACACCAACCAGTCCCCCCGTAATTTTTCAAATTCCAAGAATTTGCAAACTATATATATATCTCATCTCCTGGTGTTTCCTGTTCAGTGGGACAAGTTGACTTCATTTATTCATCTCAAATTGTAGCTGAACTCCAGATTGCACGTTTGATTTCTCATTGTTCGACGTTAATTCTCCTTCAAACATCCTTTTCAAAACTGTTCCTTTGGAATGCCTAGTTATGCTGCACTTTTTTATTGTCATACAAGAATCCTACTTATTTGGACAGTGGCTAGCAACTTACGTTTTCCTCGATAACAGTCATTTTTTGCAGCTTTAACAAGCTAACTTCCTTGTTCTCGTTAAGCCACAAAACTTTCGTAGAGCTTCTGCTATCTTTTCTTATTCATGATTGATGTCCTCCTGAATGATTAGATTGGTGTAAAGTACCTGAGAACTGGCAGTTTCCTTCTGGTGTCAAGTCCCTCCATATTTGTCACGACCCAAGTCCCCCACTCATTTACTTTTTTGATTCCCAACAAATAAAACTACCCCCAAAATTAAAAATATAATATCAGTAGAATAGGAATACGAATCACCTAATAAAATGCTTCCGATTGTATCAAAAAACCCCTTTGAGTACACCAAGATATTTTCCAGAAGACACGCTATAGATATTTATACCTAATTAATATCCGATAACTCTCGCTTCGCATACTAAGTATATGACTTTCTTGCAAAGTTTGCTAAGTTACTCCCATTCCCAGTGCACATGCCAAGTCCAACCAAGTGTAATAAACGTACTTCAAACTAGCATACTCCTGTTGGCTTATCACATCATAATTTTCACAAAAATAAGTGAATTCTCAGGGTGTGGTAAGTATGATGAAAAGTATTTTCAAGGAAGAACTTTTTGAGGAATATATTATTTTTTGGTGTTTGGTAGTTGGAAAATATTTTTCAAGTACGTGGAAAATGACTTCTTTCAGTCTTAGGTATTTTCCTTTACAACTATCTCAACTCTTAGTTTTGTATATATTCTCCAACTAACACTTGGACGTTGTAATCAATCTTTAGTATTTGATAATTTCATAAAAACACTATCCGATTTACTAATTAGGTCTATGGGGCTTGAAGCAAGAGAAATGAAGCACCCGTTTCTTTGAAATGAAGCTCACTATTCACGGCATCAAAAGAATATCTTATATATATGAATTTAGTATTATAACGATCAAATTAAAAATTAAACAACTACTTGCAGTATGAAAATACAATAATGTCAATACTGATCCAACTGCTCAAGTTGAGATCCAAAAAGCTGACCATTTGTTATTGGGATGACTCTGTGTATCATTGTCTGAAAGGCATACTTCTAGAAAGTGCATGGGTTCACCTATATATGAAGTAATAGTCCATTGTTTCTCATAGTTTCATCGCTTTAAGCTATGAAGTGATATCTTTTAATACTCTGGATGATTGAATGCTCCTTGAATAGAAATACTAGTTTGCATGGTGTTCCTTGGATTCTGTAAATCGTGCAACCAGAAAGAAGATTGTTTTGTCGTTGGTGCTAACTTCAGCTATTTTTGGCTCGCTAATACCAGGTGCAGATTAAATACTTATCCCCTGGTACTCCTTTCGAGCTCCTGGGATCAGTGCACCAAATATGGTGGAAACTTCAGACTGGCTTCGGCAACAGAGCCAGTCACTTTGGTTTTGAATGGTGCTATTGAGGGATATGGGCATTACCTTGAAACAACTTTCTTGTCCTGTATAGCTGCAGGTGCAATTTTGTGCACCTTTTCTTTTTCTTTTAGTTTCTTTTTGTTGTTTTGAGTAATATTCTAAACATTTCCGTGCCAAATAAAAGGTGAAAATATTGGGTTCATGTTTACCTTCATGGATGTTCATACTTTCTGCAACTCAAATTGATCAAGCTGCTCCCCTCATTAAGGAACTGCTTTTTTTTTTTTTTGACAACCACAGGAACTGCTTTTCTTTATATCTGAATCGACGATATCAGTTCTGTTGTTTCTAGTCAAATACCCCACTTGAATCTTATTTGTTTAATTGATTTACTGTAGGTTGATTAAAGTCCATGATTTTTTGAATTAATTCTTTCAGTTAGTCTTGATCCTTTTGATTTTTCACATTATACTCTTCCCACCTGAAGTTTGCCTTTGTAGTTTTTTTCCCCTTTACTACTAATTTCAACTTTATTCTGGATATAATTAGTGCTTCAATATCTTGATAAGAAAATTCTAGTTCTTTCCTTCACATATAGTTTTAAATCATGTCATTTGTTAATGTTAGAAACTCTAAAATTTCAGCCGTTTTTGGAATGTAGCTTGGAAAACTTTAAGCTACTCTCACATCCACTGTGGGACAGTTGAAGTTCTGGTACAATGGATGATGATGAACTAAAGGTTGCTCTTGAGTCATGCCAGCTACTGGTACCCTTGAGAAAAAGGCCCTTATCGTGTTCTACTGTTCAACTTGTTTCTGTTTTCATCTTTATCTTCCATAGCCTGAATGAGAGTGGGTGTGAGGTGGATCCAAAGAAAGATAACAAGCAGCACTCTGCACCGATAGAACTGGCAATAGCTGCTACTTTCATTTGTGCTGGTCCGATGTGAGAAAGATGTAAAAAGAGATAGCATACAAACTTGCCCCATTTTACCCACCGTCTGTGTGTTTGTAGCGTGGTTAGTAAACTTACATGATGGAGCAGAAGCACATGCAAGAGATGAAAAGGTCCAGAGTGCTGTCTTACTTTTTTTGGTGCTTTAGCTGATCTTGTGAGAATAAACTTGCTCCAGAAAGTACTGCTCTTCGGGAAGACCATGACCTGACCTTCACGAGCCACTTGGATAGCATAGATAATTTCAGTAGTAAGAGTGTGTGTCGTTCACGGGGCATCTTTCGTGCAGCAACTAAACTGGCGCACAGATCCAGTCAGTTAAGAAAATGGATCTCTTGTGATAAACAAGGTAATAGATTCCACATCACGGAGTCAGAATTAGCAGATAAGGGAAAGTCAGGAGTAGCTGAATCTGGTTCGACTCTTCAGCTAAAAGAGTCGTATCAGAATAATTGTGGAACCGCAAAGGCAAACGAAGAGAATCAAGTTCACCCTTGTCTCAGCAGCCAATCTATTACCACAGATGCGGAAGAAGTATTCTTTTCAAGCCCATCACGAGACATAATTCAGGACGAATATATACATCAGGCACCTCATGTGATCAATTCTCCATCAATGTTATCAATGGAACTGCAACTTCTGATGAATCTTTGTGCCGTGTCACATCGTTGATTTCTGACCAAAGCAATCCACAGAATGATATTTTCAGTTTCCGTCCTGAAAGTGCAAACTTGAGGTACAGCAAGCCACTCAAGCAATCTGCAGCTTTCCCTGCCGGACCTCCATCTCCGAATGCTTGGGTCCTTGGGAAGGAAAGTCCAAGAAATGAGAGGGAGCCAAAGGATTTAAATAGGCAGCAGATAAACTCAATTGATGAACTAGCTTCTGAATGTTTATCTGGTCTCTCCTTAAAGGAAACTAGAGATCACAACGTTTCTTCCATGCCAGTTTCTGCAGCTATTCATGATACTCCTCCGTATGTCACTCCATGCCCTCAGCTCCATTGTTACCCGAAGATGCATCTTGGTTTAAGAGGGAAACTCATCAGCTTTCCCTAACAAGAGTGTATTTGGAACCAAGGAAGGGGACGGTATTCTCCGTGCATCACCAGTGAGTGGATACTCAAGTCCATCTACAGTTCGTGGACCGCTTGATTTTATCGCAGGTGCTCCAGGCTTTGTTGAGGGGTACACACCATTACTTGGAATGAGTTCATCTGAATGACTGTATCACTACAGAAACAGTCAAAACTTGGAATGAGTCAGCAATCCGGTATGGCCAGTTCACTCAAATGCACCAGCAATCTATGGAAACCTGAACACGACACATCTTACCAGGTTCGATGTCTTAGATAAGTGGGGAAATCACTTGGTTTCTAGTCCAATGGTGTACTTGGAGAGACTACAGTTGCATCAAAGTCCTCCCCTTGCCTATGGTGCAGAGGAATAAATAATCGATAAACATTTTCTCGGTTACCAAGGAGCATCCCCTTATGTATGTGGCAATGGAATGGACTTGAGACAGCAGCAGCCAACACTTCTTAACTATCTCAAAAATAAAGAGAACGGAAACTACCACCAGAGTCTTAATATAAAGGTCCTAATATTATGGGAACACTAAGCTCTATGAATACTCATATCAATCAGGCATTTTTCCACCTGCATACATGAATTGCACCATCACAAACTTTGGAAGTGTGAAATCTTACCATTTTAGATAGATGAAATATAGAATGTATGCATTTGGTTGGTTGTGAACTGAGAAAGTGCTTTCAAGAATATTGTAACTTGTAGAATTTTTGAAGATGAATACACTTTCCTCATTTGTAAAGTGTTCTTGTTTTTTGAAAGTCATTTGCGGTGACTGGTTATAGCATACTGACTATGTAGTCGAAGATTTAACTCATTTCTGTTAAGTTGCCGTATTGGTTCAAAAGGCGGCGGCGGATCTACTTGTAATTAACGGTATAATTAAATACCCTTTATTGAAAAATTATGAAATAGAGTAAAAGTAATTATTTTGTATATATACTATTGAAAACCCTCGACAAGTGATAAATGTGGCATACTTTGCTTGAATTCCTGGCTCCGGCATTAGCTCAAGAAAATTGGAACTAAGGAAGCAACAGTTCTTAATGTACTGAAAGTATTTTCTTTTGGGCTTGAACCTTCAATGTTATGGCAAATTTGTTTTCACTGGGATTTGTTTTCTCTAACCGGAATTGTCAGAAACATTTGGTACTTACGTGTACCGGGTATTATACCAAATCAAGTATGTCAATTTTTTTGAAGATGAACAAGTATGTTAATCTTAATAGCTAAAAATTTAAGTAAAATACATATAATTTAACCACATTAAGTGATTATCATACTGTTACTATACAAGTTTCTTCTTTCTTTTATTTTAAAGTAAAGGCAATGTCCACACAGATAAGAGAGTTCTACTGCTCAAGCGGGGCATAAGTTTTTTCTTTTATTTTTTTATGGCATAGGGCAGTGGATATTATAATATAAAAATATAAACTTATACTTTATCAAAAAATTATTTAATTTAAAAAATAAAAATTAAAAATCGACATAAAATAGGGACTAATATTCACAAAAATAATTGGACGGGCCCAAAAGTTATATTGTGCCGAGCTGACGGATCCAATTTACAGGTTATTCCCGTGATTCCTAAATCTTCCTCATGACTTTCTTGGTCACTCCCACAAATGTTCTTATTCGGGAATCATCTTTAATTTCTGTCATTTGATTTTATGTGATAAAAATAATCCTAACAACAATCAAAATATATTGCAATGCAAAAAAGCATAAATTTTGGTACAAGTTATGACTAAAAACATAAGTTCACACAGTTTATATTTCAGAGGCATAAATTCAGTAACATGGTATAAGTTCAACAACATGAATTTATGCTTGAAATATAAATTCAGTATCACGAACTTGTGTTTAGGGGCAGAAATTCAACAACATGAATTTGTGCATGGGCAGAGTTCACCAATATAAGTTTGCGAGGCATAAATTCTAGCAGTATGAACTTGTGTCTAGGGTCAGAAGTTTCGCAGCACGACATAAATTCAACAACATAAATTTATGAATCTGTGTCTTAGATCATAAGTTCAGCAACTTGTATTTGATATACAAGTTTAACCGTCCCAATTTGTACCTGGAATATAAATTCAGCGGTATAAATTTATGCCTTAAGGGTGGAAGTTCAACAATACAAACTTGTGCTTGGGGAAAGAAATTCAATAATATTAATTTGTGGCTTATAAGCCTAATACGTATTTGACAGATTTTTTATTTAATATTAAGGATCAAAAGATATATTTTTAATTAAATAATATTTAATTTATGGCTTCATGTAAATATATTTTAAAAAAAAGTTATTTAGTAAAATTAAATTATAATTAAAGATATTGTAAACATAAATTCTTTATTAAATATGCTCTGTGATAAAAATTAAACATCACTCATTTGAGAGCCAAAAATTAAACAAAATCCCCAAAAATATGCATTCAGTGCAAAAACTTGTTACTTTCCTCTTTTTGGAACTTAAAATCAAAATCAGATCCCATCACTCACAAATCAGAAAAATGGAGTCGAAAGAATCAAGCTGAGTGAATCATCATCAGCAAAAGTCAACGTCTGTAGAATTTTCCCCCTTACGATGCATGCTTCAACTTAAATTTATTGATTCAAGTAGTTGATTTTTTGTTTTGGGATTCAGGCTCCTACTTGGACTACGCTAAAGATTGCATTTTTTAAGCTGGTTGTGTGTTTTGCTGTTATGTTGGGCTTGACTTTTTCCTCAGGTGACTTCTCTTTGACTCTCCATGGTGCATTCCTCTTTTTAATAACTGGAACCCTTTTCGTACTTCTTAGCAGGTATGTTGCGGCTTTTATCATTAGATATCGGAGATTTAACTTGTATCCGTTCTTCCTTATATTGAATGTACTTCAAAACTGTTAAGTAAGCTTGTATAATTGGATTTCTGGATTTTGGATAAATAAGTGAAGAATCCTTACTTTCCCAGGTGAGTTGACTACAGTAGTACCCGGAGTAAGTGATAAACTGTAGAATTCCAGGATCATATGACTAGTTGACACATTTTTGAATTATTTCTTGGGAAAGGAAAGTTGATCTCTAGGGAAAAGAAGGGTCTTGGTAGACTCATTAAAACTAGTGGATGAATGATCCTCTGTGTATCATATTCTTCTACTAGATGCAGAGATATAAATATTCCATTTTCCTGGAGAGATAAACTTGAAAATTCAAGAGTACTGTAGACAAACTAAATATTAGTCAGCTGACATGGTCTTGTTGCCACTTGGCAGTTCATTAGATTGTTCGCTAATGCGTGTCGGACCTTTTTATTGCCTAGTACAGTAATAAAAAAGTTAGACTGGAAAAAAAATTTCACTTGATATTCTTTTTTAGAAACTTTAATATTCTGTAATTGTAATTATCAATTTTAAAATCTAAGAGTCTTTTGAATTTGATCAATCCTTTGGTTAATGGTTAGAAGAGTTCACATTTTTGAGATATTGGACATGAATTTAATATGTTGATGGAGTATGGCGTAAAAAAGCATTCTGATAGTTGTGAATGAAAGTAAAGGACAAACCTTTAAGTTATAGATTGAATACTTGTTCGACTTTCAGCTCTTAGTTTACAATTCTAGATTAGTAGTTGATCAAGTAGCTATGTTTACATTCTTCCATCATGTAATTTGTTGAATCCAAATTGTTTCATGCTCTCAGAACCCCTCAAAAAAAAAATTGCTGTGAAGCTTATGCTAGGCTTACAATCTTTGTGTATGCTACCGTGAGCAGTCTCAAATCATGTATAAAACGGTATTTTGCTTCATCCAGTTCTGGAACTAATTCTGGCCCCTCAGGGCTTTGGTCTAGTGGTAAGTGCGCTACATGTGACTTGCGAGTTAGACACACATCACACATTCGAACGCTACAACAGAAAGGAGCCTAGTATTTAAGTTGAGAAGGATAGGGGAGGAGCACCCATCATCTATCGAATTTTGTACTGTGTACCACCGGCTCTCAAGAATTTATTGATTATCAGAAACAAGTTATGGAACTCATCTGGTCATTACTTTTTCTGATAAGTAACTTGTCGAGTCACTACGAAAACTGTTTATCATTATTTTATGGTTTTGCGTATGAATAAGCTTTCAACTTTTCATGGTAGATTGGAGTTAGAAAAACCATTATCTCTCTCTTTTCCTCTTGTTTCCCAGTGCACTGAGTGGCAGACCTGCTTTCGTTTACAGTCTGTGAAACTGCTACTTATTTGACATAACATCCAGATTTTTGCATTGTTACTTAATTCAAGTTTCACTTAATCCTATGAACTATTATATTCTTCAATCACATGGCAATAGTTGAATGTAATGCACATCTTTTGTTTGTCCATTAGGTTTCTAGCAGAAACTGGGTTTGTTTCCGTTGAACATCAAATGAAGAAAATAGGGTGAGCACCCAAATATGAGGATACAATCAAGAAGACCAGTTGAAGCTTTTAAAATCAGATTTATCATTGCATGATGACTTTTCCTTTAAGATTACATTTTATACAGTACAATCATGATGATTGAAAGCTCAACCTTGAGCTGTCTTGCTGGAAAAGCAAAAGAAGGGACGATGTAGATCCTTTGCTCAATCTTTGTCATTCTCAAGGTCTTGTAAAATGCTCCTGAACTGAACAGCTTTTTCAATGTTCCTTCGGTTCTTTCTCCTTCGACTTCCCTTTTTTCTGCTTAATGAAGCAGAAACACGAACAGCAGGGTAGCTGCAACAAGAATTTCATTTTTTTTTCTTTAATCTTCACAAATGTTACTGAAAATTGTTATGTATATACAGGGGGGACTTCATGCCCTTGATCTGTATTCTCTCTTTTATTTATTTGTCCTGTGATTCTATTCCCTATTCCCTACAGATAAGAAGATGTCTTTCTTAGGAGTTAGGAATCAAAAGCTAACCAACTTGATGTATGCCTGAGGAGAAGTGGTTCCTTTTGCTTTCCTTTCTTTGAAGGTAAGATTACTTAATGCTAACCAATATTTATTTTTAAACATTGCAAAAAGCTCCACTTCCCTTCTTCTACTTAGTTACTTTCCTGCTCCAATTATTTTCTACTTGTGTTGCCAGAAAAAGCTCCATTTCCCATCTAATGAAAAACGAAAAGAGAAAAGTTAGGCCACATTAACAACGCAAATGTATCCCTTGGTTTTTATGTTGCCGGAAAATGTTTGGGCCTCTCCAGTAGTTTGACATATAATGGTACTTTAACTCATTAATTGGGCCTCAAATTTGAGCTATATCTGTAAATCTTCTTCTGAAAGCCACTTTTAGGACTGCTGTTTAAAATATAACCAATGTCTGTAATTTCTTTAAATTTGGTCACTTTGCTGTTGTGCTTCTGCTGCTGCTGTTCTTCTTCTCTTTCTTCTCCTCCTCCTCTGACTACAACCATCAATCACTGCTGTTGGTGTCTTTATTCTCAGAAGTTCCAGAAGCAACTCAAAAAATCTCTTCTTAGGATTCTTCCAACGACTATATATTTAAATTTGATCATGTTGCTCAAAGGAAAAAAACTAGAACTTTCTTATAAGCAGAAGCTTGTTTATAGACTATAGACCTATTATGGTAGTGGGAAGCATCTATAAGATCATCTCTAAGGTACTTTCCATCAGACTTAAGAAAGTGCTAGATGAGACTGTTTCTACTTCCCAAAATGCTTTTGTGGAGGGTAGATAAATTTTAGATTTAGCTCTGGTGGCGAATGAAGTGGTAGATTCGAGAAGAAAGCAAGGAGCTCCAAGTGTGTTGTGCAAGCTTGATCTCGAGAAGTCCTACAATCATGTGAGTTGGAGTTTCCAGATTCCATCATGCTCCAAATGGGATTTGGGGATAAATGGAGAAAATGGATTAGATTTTGCAAATAAGTGTTAGCAAATGGTAATCCCTGCAGTTCTTTTGGGAGTTCGAGGGGTTTGAGACAAGAGAATCCTCTATCTTTGAGTTTGTTCATTTTAGTTATGGATGTCTTGAGTAGGATGATGGATAGAGTTGTCGAGGGAGGTTATCTAAAGGGTTTTAATGCAGCAATTGGGGGTGGGGGAGACAATTTCCGTCTTTCACTTGTTATTTGCAGATAATACTTTGGTTTTCTGTGATGCAGTTGCGCCCCAATTGAATTATTTAAGCCAAGTGCTTTTGTGGTTCCAAGTGGTATCAGGTCTCAAAATCAATTTGAGGAAGTGAGGTTATACCAGTCGGGAAGGTGGACAATATTGTTGCACTCACTCAGGTTCTGAATTGCAGGGCTGGGGCTCTTTTGACTACCTATCTGGGATTATCGTTGGGTGCCGCAAACAAGGATCAAAGCCTATAGAATTTGGTTCGTTAGAGGGTTGAGAAGAGATTAGTAGGTTGGCAGAAAAGATACTTGTCCAAAAGCGGGAAGGAAGTGCTTATCAAGAGCACCTTATCGGGTATTCCCACTTGTTTCATGTCTTTTTTTCATGCTCCAACTTCGGTCACAAATAAGTTGGCAAAGATTCAGAGAAACTTCTTTTGGGATGTGGCGGATGGGGCTAAGAATTTTCACTTGGTGCAGTGGAAATCGTCACGGTGTAGCTTGTGGAGGAATATTTTGAAGGGATGGGATGATTTTAATGCTAACATCTCATTCAAGGTAGGAGATGGGAGGAGGGTTAGATTCTAGGGACAAAGGTGGTGTGGAGAGATATTACATAAAGATGATTTTCAAATTTTGTTCAGAATATCATGTCAAGGAAACTTAACGATACACCAAATTAGGGAGACACAAGAAGGAGAGAGCTTTTGGGATTTGAGATTTAGAAGGGATTTCCAAGACTTGGGAGGTAAATGAGTTTTAAAGGTTGTTGGCACTACTTCACAAGCAAGTTACTCCAGTTGATAAAGCTGACGCTTTGTGGTGGGGTTTGGGGAACAATGGAGTTTTCTTTGTTAAATCCTTTTATGAGAAAATTCTGATTAGAGAGGAGGTTGAGTTTTCGTGTAATGCAGTATAGGCTCCACAGGTGCCGAGGAAGGTGTGCTTTTTCTCTTGGCTAGCTACTAGAGGGGTGATCTTGACGGTGGAAAATCTGAGAAAGCAGAAAATTGTTTGCATTGGTGTGCTTCATGTGCAAGAAAGTGAGTGAGTACGTCGATCTTCTTCTTCTACATTGTAATTTTACCATGAGACTATGATTGGATATGTTTAGGTGGATTAGGAGAGGAGGCAGCAAATCAGAGAAGACTTGGTGGAGGATGATACCTCACTGCATTTGGGCAGTGTGGTTAGAAAGGAACAGTAGGAATTTTGAAGATATATCCAATTCCATTCATAAGGTTAAATGGAATTGTATTATATCTCTCTTTATTTGGTGTAAAGAAGCAGGACTAGAGAACTCTGAACAATTTGTAGAGCTCTTAGGATCTTTGTAAACATTATACATTTGAAGGTTCCCAGCATCTCCTTAATGCTGAAGAATACAACATTATCATTATAATTTTTTTTTTTTTTTTGGGTAATGTCAAAAATGGTGAAAGATTTAATGTTTTTGTTGGAGGAACAGAAGAGGGAGGAGAAGACGCAGGGCATGGAACTTGGTTCCTCTTGTGTTGACGTGGGTTGTTTGGAGAGAGAGAAATAGGAGAGCTTTTGAGGGGTTAGAATCGAGTTTTACTAAAATCAGTAGTAGTCCCAGGTCACTTATTTTCTTTTGATGTACTCATAAAGTTCCTTGTTTTATAGAAGAATGGGTGGAGTTTGTAGAGTTTTGACATGTATTTTTGTAGATTCTTTACCTTTTGGTATACCCCTCCTATATGGTCATATATTTGAGCTTGTTTATGAATGAAATGTCTTTACCTGATCAAAGAAAAAAAGAAGCTTGTTTTCGAAAGGAAAATTTTAAAACCAATATTTACAAAGTAGTAAGTGACAAGAACAAAGTATCAATCAGATTAATTGTCTTTCCAAGTATACAGGACCAAGGAGAAACCCCATATGAAAGACTGTTCGCCTCTCTATCACATATAGATAACCAATCCAGGGAAGCCGTTACTAGAATAAGAAGATGTCCAACACAATTTATAAAAACAGTTGAATTTCACATTTCAAGATTCATGATACTGAGCTGAAGCTAGAACTACAAGAACTAAAGTTCGAATTCCTTAGTTTCTCACCTCTTTTTATGTTGTGATTATGTTTTGAGTACTTTGCAAATGTTGGATAAGTCTTAGACAGTAGCCCTAAAGTGGTTACTAATGCAGTTAACCCATCTTTTTTTAATTTAACCATCTGGTATTCGGAACTCATCAGCCTAACTATTTCAGGTTCACGCTGGTAGGCCAACTAATGAGGTAACACGCCCCTTACCTAAAAGTTTTTCAAAGGTAAAACACTCCCTATCAAAAAGTTATACATTTCAAGGGCTCAAATATGAGATCTAATTATGGGTGGATGGATTCCAACCTTGTGAATTCTATGGAAGTCTGTGTTATGCTTGCTTAATGCATATTGTAGCCTCTATGGAAAATTTTAAAAGAAATAAAATTACGTTTTCCTTCCCGGTTTTGTTCAGTAACCTTCAACTAACGTCCTAAAAAAAGAAATCAAAGATGATTCTGAGTCAAACTTATAAACTTATTCTATAAATTCAGACATATAATGTTTTAGTCTTCAGAGAATAAACTTTTCAGATTTAGAAATTTAAATATACTTTCCAAATCATTTATGCATTGCAAAAATAGAAAGAATAAATAAATATAGTAAAGTAGTCGGTGCTGCATCATGGATCTTTTTAGTTTCCAACTAGTAATTTGGCCAGTTCATTGGGACAAGCTAGGAAGCAAACACTAGAGTAATTCCTAATTGAAAAAGAAAAAAAAATAAATCACAGTACATACTATAGTTTTATTGGTTCGTAGTGAAGCTGTGTCTCATGTTTATTATGTTTCTAACTTGTTGCTATACCAAGTAACCAGTTGTATCAGTCTTATAGTTTTCTTCCTGGTAATGAAAAGGGAAAAAACTGTTTGCACTTAAAAAGGAAAATATGCATGCCGCAAATTCATTAGAACTACTTTACAATTAGTAATAGCTGACCTGAAAGTCCGTTGACATTCACATAAGACTCTTGTAAAACCAATGTTTTATCCAGATTTATCTATTTATTAATTAAAGAAAGTCGCCCTAAGGTAATCCATTATCTAAATACTTCATTTGATTTTATTTTATGTCATAGTTTAACAATCAATAAAGTAGGAACAGAGACGATAAAGATTAAAGTTGGAATCCTTAATAGAAGTAAAAAATTTAAGTAGTTTCTTGTCATCTGTCTGAAGCTTTTTTGGACAAGAGTTATCACATACTTCTTGGTTATTTATAATTAAAATCTGCTTTTCTTTTGTTCTGTTGTTTATTGGGTTGCCAGCATGTCCTTAACGCTGAGGAATACAATATTACCAATTTCAAAAAAAAAAAAAAAAAAAAAAGAGTTATCACATACTTTTACTTATGGGAGGATGCACATGTGGAATAGCCGAGGGATGTGCAAGTTAGTCCTGCACTGCCATTACCCTAAGAAAAAGTTGTCCTTGAGCTGAAAAAAAATTGAAGAGGCAAAAGAATTCCTCCTACACTTTAGCTTTTAGTAGATCAATATTTGTCCAAATTCATGTACCATGTCCCATGTGTTCAGACTTGGACGAGAGACTTATAAGAATAAGTTGAAATGATTAAGCCTAAGTTGAACCATACAAAAATTGGCTAAGATGCAACCAATTGGGTTGTTTCTTAACTCTATTATGAACAAATAGTTTCTCAATTCTTTTACTAAAGCATAAAAAGAAAAGAGTTAAATAAACAGAGAGAATTTTTATCTGACCCCATTGTATTGTTGAAAATGTGGTATTGAATTGGACGGGCTTCGGTAATCTTATGATCTATACTCAACCCATATTGTCTCTCAAGTCAAATTGACCCAAACATGTTTGGGATAAATTGGGTCATGACATGTACTTTTACTAATTGTCCAGCTGCCTAGGGGTGTGCATGCTTTGGTTAATACCGAATTACCATATGGAAATCAAATTTTTCTGCACTTCAGTTTCCGTATTAGGGTATATGATACAGCATATGGTATGCATTTAAAAAAACAAAGATATTCAGTATCGTATTTGGTATTTATAGAAAAATATTGAAATATAGAATACTCGTACTAAAAAATATCGAAATACAAAATACTCGTCCCGAAATACTTAATTACATATATAAAGCATACACTTTATTATTATATAGATAATAATTAATTAATTTGAAATAAACTAGTAAAAGACCTAAAGTTATTCAGACTAAAAACTTCTGGCCTTTACTACTAAATAGTAAATATTAACACCCCTAGTTGGGCTTTTGTTTTGACACACCTACTTCTATTACTATTATAAATCTAAAAATCTGAAAAAAAGAATATTGTTTATTAATCTTTTCTTTTTTAAAAAATATGTCGCTCATTAATTTTTGACTCTAGCTTACCATTAATAAAAGTCTTGAGTAGTCATGGTCCTTCCAAAGAAATATTCTGTTTAAAGTTGCATAGTGTTTAGATATTATAGGCTTACTAATTTACCACTTATTTCTAAGTAAATACATGCATGACTGGAGCTGATGATGTCTTGGGTTATTCCGTTATTGTAATTTGACTAGACCATTGTGACAACTATTAATTAAAAATGGTATCTAGTTAATTCCATAAAGTTTAGTAGAAAATCAATAACTTAATTAAAAATGCTATCTAGTTAACAATAATCTAATTCCTTACCTAGGTATAACATCTTATCAAGTCTTTGATGTTGCATTTTTTTTGGTAACAAGAGTTACATAATCTCAATGCCCCGAGTTTTACTGAAATACTAATCATTTTCTGGTGAATATTTTTTTCCAGATATTGAGTTGTGGGATTAAATAAAAAAAAGTTGTTTTACCTTAGAAAATGGTTATAGCAAGAATTAAAGCAATATATGGTAAGCAGTTAGCAACAGTCAAATCAGAATCTAAATAAGATCACATAATCTCAAGTGTTTCAAATTTATTCAATACCTTTACATTTTTTCTAATTGATTGGTAACCCCTTTTTCTCTCTTTCTTTTTAAAATAATTGTTTTAATAATAAGTAGGCTGGTAGACCAAAAAGATGGTAAATACTCCATACAAAATTAAATACACTGATAATGTAAATATTTTTTTATATACTGTTAATTTTTAATCCTAATAAAATAAAAAGATGGGGGTTGTTTTTTGTTGAGATATTTATGAGCTTTAAGCATCTTTCATGGAACTCAGTGCAAAAATTGCTCAGAAACAGAAACGGTATTTGCAGAAAATTAATGAGTGATTGTCCAATTGTGTAGAAGTCTATTGGATTAGCTCAAATTTAAGAAGGTTCACTAAATTTACTCGTCACCTCTTTTATTTTGAAACTTTGGAGGTTAAGTATTGTAATAAAAACTCGTCTGTTTGTTGCCTAAAAAACTCAGACTTGTACAACAATTAATTTCCTTTTCTTCTTTTGCATCCTTCTTATGATTGGCTTCTATTTTGACTTTGCCTCTTATATGCATTCACACCTCTTTATTTTATTTTGCTTTATTTATTATTTTGTCACTATGAGAAATGGTAAAATATCCAAGGATAAAAAATCTCAAGGTCCTTTCCTCCTAAAATTTTAACCGATGACAAAGTAAAAAGGAACAAGACTCAATGGGAATCCTTTTCTTTTCCTTTTTTGTTAAAGAAATTGAATAAACAATGCATTTATTAATGAAAAAAAATTCTTTGATAAAGAAAATGTTTACAAAAGAAAAATGTGGCGCTTATTTACTCTTCAAATCGTAATTATAAAAAGTAACACACACATTTTTATCTTCTCACATAGACACACACATTAAAGCATACTATAATTTTGATAAAATAGAAATAAAATTTCCGTGATTACATGGGTTGGTTAACAAAAATTTTGGTTCTATCTCCCACCCCCACCCCAGAGACAACATTACAGAAAATAGAGGTTTTACTCCAGAAATAACAAAAAGAAAGAAAAAGGGTAAAGAGTTTAAAAACAAAAACTGTTAAGGGTTCAATAAAATGAGAGAAAATAAAGAAAAGGGAGAACAAGCTTTCTCTCTCTTCACTTCTCCCTTTAAATCCAATATATATATATATATATTTTCTTATTTTCTCTCACTTTTGCATGGTTGTGTCACTTACTATACTTTCTTCCCTTATAAAGCTTTCATCTTTCGTTTGCGCCTCATTCTCAATTCTGCCATCTGATTCTCTCAATTAACTCTCTTTTGCATATCTCTCTCTCTTTCTCTCTCTCTTTACACTCTTATTTGTGTAATCGGAGAGGGATTTTGATTCTTGAGACTCTTTCTTCATCTTTTTAGTTGTTCTTGCTCAAATTTTCTTTCCCTTCTCTTTTTTGTGGTTAATTAAGTTTTTGCTTTTGGTGAGTCATGGAAACTTTAGAGGCTCAACACTTGTAAGTTTTACGTGTTAGATCGCCAGTTATTTTATACTAAAATCTACTATGCCTCAACATTATTTTATACTTGCATTTTTAATGATTGATACTCTTGATAATCTGTGTTTGTCTACTTTTCTTTTGATTTTGGTTGTGTGAGATTTTTTTCCTTTTGTTTGACTGCTCTTAATCATCCTTTTCCCTTGATTTATTTGTGTTTTTTCAGACTTGAACTGGCCATTCTCGATTACCTGTCTAAAAGAGGTTTTCATCAGACTGGCGAGACATTCTCCAACGAAATTCGTGCTAATCAAAATCTTGTTGGTAAGTAACTACTGTTGGTAATCTTGTTCTTTTAATCAGATTCTAAAAACTGATCTCTAATTAAAATGTGTGTTTTAGTAAGGAATCAAAAGGGTCGTAAATTTCTTATCCTTAATTAGTTTGGCAATTCTTACATATGACCATACGGTGGATTGCTGATCATGTTCTTGAATTTTTTTAAATAAATTGAGGTAATTCTCTTTGATTGATTTGGTACACTAATTATCTAATGTTGGATGTTTTTACTGTATTAACTGTCCTTTACTATCTTAGGGAGATATGTTTGATGGAGTTGAAGTGATGTGATATCAAACTTTGGAGTAATGTTTTTGATTTTGTGGTTCGTTTCAGCTATAAATTCTCCCCATAGAAGCATTTCTGCAAGCGTGGTGGGATAAATTTTATAAAGCATACAACTCTAGGTTCCCTGACATTCCTGTATTCGCTGTCGAATCCTTTGATAAGGTGTTACACATGGACCTTTTTTTATGCCTCGTTCATGTGTAACTGGTATGAACTAATTGCTAAGTCCATGCTTGATTTCTAAATTCTCAGGTTGCACAAATTGTGGAAAATGTTGTGGGTAATAACAATCCTGAAAATCAATCCTATGCTCCTGATCTTACGGGAGCAAGCATCTCTAATGTGATGCCGGAATCCAGCGGTCCTGATCTTATGGACGCTATGGTTTCGACTTTGTTGTCATCTTTTGATGCGGGTTATGAGTTACCGGATTTATCTCCTCTAAGAGATATGAAATCAGGCTTACACTTTCCCGAGATGAGTGAAATGGGTGGCGTGCTTCCATTTGCAAGCAATTCTGGGTAATAACATGTTATGTTTATTGTTAAACTGATCATTTTTGCTACATTTTAATACAATGTTTTCCTATTTACTTAAACGAGGATAAAGGTTGAGCGCTTGACGTGATGTGGATTTTGTTCTCCTTAATTGGTGTGATATCATTGTCTTAAGCTTCTAAGGAAACAGAAGAAGATTGACCAAAATGACGTTATTATTCTATTTGTCTGATGCTATTAATTTTGAATTTCTGATATATGAAATGTCAAGAGTTTCTTGCAAAACTTGGCTATTAGGGAATGCTCGTTAGCCTAGTAACTAGAACCTACTGCTTGGTCTGTAATATGAGAGAGATTTTTCACATTATCTTGATAGTCAAAGCATGTTTGAATATGAAACCATTACTTTGGTTGTTGAGTTTGCGTATCAGAATGTTCTAATTCTATATGTTGTATGTTCATATCCTTTAGCTATCAAATGCAGCAAATGCCAACTGTTCCTCCAGAGCGGAAAGCAAGAGTATGTTTACATTTCCTCACACATTTGAAATATGTTTAATAAATAACTTTTTAAAAATAATTGACAAGTTTTTATTCTTTTTAGGTTGACATACGGGGCACAAACTTGGGAGGACCTATGCGAATGGAATCATATATTCATGCCGCTGCAAATGCTTTGCCTGATTTACCAGAACTTTCTGATGCAGGTTTTTTTGTAATTTAGCTTTTAATGATTTTGCGTTTAGTTTATATAAGCTTTTGTCTTGCATTGATAATGTTGGATGTTTGTAAATTAGATAATGTGCAAAAACTTTGTGTCAACAATCCATTAGAAGGATAAATGCGCATATGTTGAAGAGCGCTGGCTCACTTTTAATGTGTAGCAAATTAAAAGATGCACATGTAATCAGGTTAAGAATGTGCAATTTTTGCTGATATATGAGAATTTTTATTAGGTTTTGCTGATCTACTTGTTAGCTATCAGTCTCTACTGGACAAAATAAAAAATTCCCCTGTTCTAGTAGGGAACGAATTACAGATGCTCTGCAACTCTTGCTATCAGGCTCTTCAACCAACTACTCCTGAATGCATCAAATTCTCCATCCAAATAAAGATGTTCATATTTTGAGGAAGTTGCTACTTAGTTACTATATTTAGGAAAGAAATTCGTGCGAAGAGAGGGGGTCACCTTTATCCTTGAAAATGATGAAGAGACATGAACAATCTGTTACTTCTTTATAGTACTGAGTGAGCCTTTGATTCTCTTGTAACACCAACTTTATCCTTGCGTACCCCCTGAGTGTATTGTGTTGAATGACTTCTGATACAAACATTTCAAAAGATATTGAAGGAGTATTCAATGATAGTGATTGCTTTCTCCCAAATTATTAAATGCTTGTTGCTATTTTCTGAATCTAATAGAGATAAGGGAGAAAAAGCTCTTCTTTTGATTAGGAGGAGAAAAATATCTCCAAGAAGTTATTGCTTTTGCTATTGGTGGAAAAAGGACGCAATACTATTGCCGTGCACAGGTCAAAGCTTATCACGACCATTTAGATGTGGTCTTGTGTATCTAGCTTTTACCTGTAAAGTAATGGTCCATTGGTGGATTCAGGCATCAGGAGCATGAAGCTTAAGTTTGAGGCGATAGAGTTACATCTAGAATGAATGAATGATGCATGATTGAAGCTATAGCATTGATGGTGATATTATTGCAACAATACAATTGGTCCTTGTTGTGTTGTACAATAAATTAAATTGAACTCTTGAAAGTATTCTAATAGATTATGAAGGTAAATCCACACAGGGACGTAGAAGAGTCACAAGTTGTGATATGGTCCATATGAGGTAATAAAGATTCTATTAGAAGGTTTGTAATATTGCTTGATAGAAAAGATGAAGCCGGTGAAGTGCATGGTTGGTCTCTTAGTTAAACTTCTAAAGGCTAAGATTCCTCACGGTCATATTAGGATAATTGATCATTGTGGCTTGAAGTAACCTTTAACAGATAGGATAAGTTTGTTTGGCTAAGTGATTTGTCTTAGATCTCTTTGGATTAGCTGTGTCCTGGAGCAGAATGCATATGATTGAGGAAGTTTCTGTAATTCAAGATCTGGTTGAAAGGAAAAATCAAGAGTAATGATTTTTAAGGGATGGGGAATACCTTTGTGTGCCTGTTGGATATCTTAAGGTGGATAGGAAGAAGACCTATAAGAGGTAGAGAGTCCTCTAAGTTGGTAAAAGGGAAAAAGATCACAATTCAGTGCCCCATTGAATTCTATAAAAGTTACCAGTCTTCTCTATTTTAAGCTCAGAAGGGATGGGGAATACCTTGTGTGCCTGTTGGATATCTTAAGGTGGATAGGAAGAAGAATTATGAGAGGTAGAGATTCCTCTAAGTTGGTAAAAGGGAAAAAGATCACAATTCAGAGCCCATTGAATTCCGTAAAAGTTACCAGTCTTCTCTATTTTAAGCTCAGACAACACAGGTCAAATTCCATATGGAAGTTCTTACATAGATACCTGCTCTCTTGTCACTTCACTTTCTGTTACTCAGTGGTAAAGAACAAGCAAAGACCTTATCAGCAAAGAGAAAAGGGAAGACGGCAACAACAACATACGCAGTATAATCCACAATGTGGGGTCTGGGGAGGATAGAGTGTATGCAGACCTTACCTCTACCTCAAAGGCAGAGAAGCTATTTCCGATAGGCCCTCGGCTCAAGAATAAACACATCAAAGCAATCCAGAAGAGAAAAATAACATATGGGTTTAGTTTGAGCTTGAATTCGAGTTCAAGGTTGTTAATTCACTTTTTATTATATTGAGTCATGCTTGAACTTGTCTACATATTTTCGAATTGAGCTTTACTCCAATTTGATGCTAGTTTGATATGTGAGCTTGAGTTCGAACTTAACTTTATAAAACTAGCTCAAGGATGAACAACTGAGCACGGCTTAATCAACTACACCTCTGATATCTATCATGGATTCCCATTCTCTTAGTGATTATTCTAATGAGAGACTACGTTTAGTAAAATCTTTACAACTAAGATTATATATGACACACTTCCCAATTTGGGTATAGATGCATGTTGCTGGTTGAAGTAAGAAAAGCATGAACATATGGCAGCTTCGTAATAAGATCCACCAAAGCAAGTATGCGGCAGAGACATTCAGTAAAGTTCTTAAAATAGAACTTTGATACAATAAACTTTCCCTTTGCATTTCTTTATCTTTTGGTTTTTGAAGGTGATACTCTGTATGTGCAATTCATTTCCATTGACTTGCTGACCAAGATTTAATTATTGTGGTTTCTTAGTTCTATTTCCAGTTTAAGTTTGAAATTCAATGCATAATCAATTGGAAGTTGTCACAGCAAAAGACACTAGGCAAACTAACATGGAAGGATGTATGAAATAAACAAATAATTGTTAAAGACTTAGGTTCAGCAAAATAATCAGTGTGATGAGTGCTCTTCATTGCATGTTCAGTTCAGCATAATCACCATGAGAATTTCTTGTATTGATCGTATAGATGAAATTTTAAATACTTTTTAACGGTAGATTGTACAATGTGTCCAAGTAGCGCGGAATTGAATCTTTGTTGTTGATATATTGTAAAATGTTCCATCAAGATTAGTAGATCTGTTGGCATTTTTATGCACTTTTAGGTCTCCTTATCTCTCCTTTATAAATTTCAAATTTCCTTTTGATCTTCCTTTTGTATTATACATGTAGATCTCCTTATCTTTCTTTTTAAAATTTTAAATTTCCTTTTGTTTTTTGTTTGTGTTGTACCTGCAGGCAGCAACAGATATCTCCAACAAGCATCTCATCATGGACGGCCATTTGTTGTGAGTACCTTGAACTTTTGCATCAATAGACATATATTATCCATTATGGTGTCTGCTCAATCTGCTGGGATATGAGTGGGAGTTACCTGGCATCTGTGAGCAAAGATAGAGCACGGATATGGTCTGTTAGTGAAGGAAAGTGTTTACATGAATTGTGCTCTAGTGGCAATAAGTTCCAGTTGTGCACTTTCCACCCTGGGCACACTCAAGTGTTGGTGATTGGTTCCTTTGAGGTATGCTTAACACAATGTAGACATTTTCTGCTGAAGCTTTGAGCTTATAGATAAGTTCATTGTAGACTTGGCTCAGAGAATGTCTCTATATTTACAACGACATACCCAGTGTAATCCCATAAGTAGGAGTTTATACATTTGCAGAACATGCTTAGATATTGAACCATCCTGAAAAAAGAAAGAAAAGAAACAAAAAACTTCTCTCGTGGCCAGCCAAAGCTAAGAACTGGAAAAGGAATAATAGGAGGATAGAATATGCGACATCTGCAATTTTGGGTTCTGGTGTCATAACAATATGTCTCAAAATGCACATTTTGATATGAGGTTTGCTTCCAAGAGTACCACTGTTATTCTTGCTATTTTTCATCTCAAAAAAGAAAATGATGATTGCGTACTTATTTCAGCTGAACATTTTTGCTTTCCTACTTGTGTCTGATCATTTCACAGTGCTTAATGACTTCTTTGTTGAGGGAAATTTAGAAATATTGGATCTCCAAAATAAGTAGTTGGCATGTCAGATGAAATCGTTCATGCTTGAAGTTTATTCACATGTATAGTCCTTGACTTTTCTTTCTCTTTTTCCCTCTTCATCTGATACATGTCAAATGTTGTTGTAGTTCCTGGAGCTGTGGAATCCAATCCTCCATAACAGCACAACTCGGTCATATAGTGCACATGCTGGTATAATTTCTTCATTAGCGGATTCACCTTCGAAAGGAACCATAGCTTCAGTGAGTCATGACCAGTGGATCAAGATACGGCGATAACATTTCTGTTTATCAAGATAAAACAGTCATGCTTTCTTCTTTCTCTTATCCAAATTGTATCAATATTTAAATGAAACCACAGTTGCAGACACCCTTTCGCTAACAACTAATAAGCATTTGGGACCAAGGAAGGTGACAGTGTACTTGACGCATCACCATTGTAATGAGTTATTTGGAAGGTTGTATCAGTCTCAAATTTTGGCAATTGTTTCAAACTCTTGGAAGTTTATCTATACATATAAATATGAAAGTTAGGCATATAAAATGTGATGTGGGAAATATCATAAATTACCGTTGAAAATAAAATGGGTAAAAGTAAAAAATGAATAAATAAATATTCAGGTTGAGGCGTGGATATCTCTTTTTAAGAGATTCAAGTCCACTGTGGTATAATCTTTACCATCCAGCGCTAATATGCTTGATTCGTACGTTCCAGGTTATAACAGCTCAACAACATCATATAACGCAAACAACTTCGGATTGGTTGAAAAGTTCAAAGCTTCACCAAAAGAACACCTTTCTTTAACATAAAATTAGTCTCTCTTTTTTTGTAGTGAATTAGTTGAAGACTTAGAATTTTTTTTATCTCAATTTTCTCTTTCACTACACTAGCATTTTTCACACTTCTCATCTTTCTCTTTTCCTTCTCATCCATCAACATAAGGAAGAAACATAGAATTTATTCCACAAGTAAATGTCAAGAATGTGGATAGTTAATTGAGGTGTAATGGGGTAATTAATAGGGGATAATGAGATTAGTGATTACATGAGTTACAAAGAATAATAACACTATTATTCTCTACTTTATTCTCACTAATTATCATTCACTTTAATATTATGATTTTAATATTAAAATACATAAACACTTAATTTTTTTAATCCATTCATTCATAAGGATGTATGATAAGAAAAAATACTTTTACTTGTTGCAGAAAAAAAAATAGCATTTTACAAACAACTTTGATTCATTAACACGTGACTTGACATATCTCATCTCATAAACCTAACAATTATATTTATCTATTTTCAAGTTTTTGGTGTCAGAATTCACACCCAAAATTTATCAGTAGGTGAACTTATTTATGAATCCATGAACCAATAATAACAGAATATAAGCTTGTTAAACTGCTGAACACCAACCTGTCCCCCTCATTTCTTTTTCAAATTCCAAGAATTTTGCAAACAGTAGATATCTTATCTCGTGGTGTTTTCTGTTCAGTGTGACAAGTTTACATTAATTTTCTGTTCAGAAGAACTCCAGATTGCACATTTTCTTCTCATTATTCCACTTTTAATTCTCCTTCAAATATCCTTTTCAAAACTGTCCCTTTGGAATGCCTAGTTATGCTGCACCTTTTGATGTACTAAGTTATACATCTGTATATGTCAAGGAGGTCAGGCTTTGTCCCCCTCCTGTTATGCATTATGAATACAACTAAGTCCAATTTTAGATGGACAAAATTAAATATATTAAAAAGAAAAAATCTAAAATCGGTATTTAAATTTTAAAAATAGCACGTGCCTTTAAAAAATTATTTTATTCATTTTCTGTACTAAGGATATCTCCATTTAGAGGCACGAACCCAAACTATCTAGTTCAGAGTGAAGGGATCTCATCCTACTATACTAGTAGTACAATCTTATGACTTAAATAAAATGGTGTCTATTTAACAATAATTTAATTTCTTATTTGAGTTATATGACCTGATCAATATTTTTCATCTAGGATTACGTAATGAGGGTCGCATAATCTCAATGTCATGAGTTCTGTTGATATAAATTACTTGACTACCACTTTTCCACTTTCTGGTAACTACTTGTTGAAATTAATTCGTTGACGGAATAGAAAAAATGTTTCGACTTTCAAAAATCATAAGTAGGTCGCAACAATTAAATCATATCTAAATTAGATCGTACCTTTTAATTGTCACTAATCACATAATTTCGAGTATTTCAAAATTAATCGATACTCTTGTACTTCGATAAATTAATTGATAACTCCTAGTTTTAATTTTTACACTGTAGTGAACATTATTTTTATACTATCAAAACACTTCATAACACGTAACAAATAGCCTATAGTAAGCTTGATAGTGTAGCATTAAAAGATTATAATTAATATGGGAAAATAGATTAACCTACACTGACAATGTAAAATTATTATACTGTCAATTTGGATAATGTTAAATCAAAACCAAAGAAAAAGAACAAAGAAGGGGGAGTTTATTTCTTGTTGAGGTAATTGTGAGTTTTAACCATTTTGCATGAAATTCAACATAAAATTTGCTTAGAAACTGAAATGATTTTTGCACAAAATTAATGAGTAATTGTCAATTGTGAAAAAGTCATATTAGATTAGCACAAATTTAAGAAGGTTCAGTAACTTTTATCGTCACCTCTTTTAATTTTAAGTTTAAGAGTTAAATATTGTAGCGAACATTATTGTCTTTTTATGGAATTTGAATTTTGAGACTCTTTTTTTCATTTTCTTGCTCAAACCTTCTTTCTCTCTCTCTTTTTTTTTCTCTGTGATTAAGAAATACTTTATTTTTAGTTATCATATCCAGTACAGAGGCTCGACACTAGTAATTTTTTTACAAATTCAACAGTTATTTTATTGCAAAAATTACTATAACTTAGTTATTTTATGCTTATGTTTTCAATAATCGATGCTCTTGATAATAAGATAAAAGATTGCTAATATAAAAGTAAGGTAGACATTTTAAAAAGATCAATCAGACATATGAGAATATCTGTTATTGAAAATTAAGAGAGAGAGATTTTTAAAGTGAAGTTTAAGGTGTAAATAATTTTCACCCATTTCAAATTTAATGAAGGAGATGAAAAAGTAAAAGACAAAAAAGTTGTATAATTGACAATTTTTCACCTACATTTAAATCTCGTTATAATAGTCATTCATTATATTTTATATAATAATTTAATTTTTTCCAAAATTAATTTTTCATGATATATTTTACTTCTTTATAACACCGTTCTATTTATCTTAACAATGATATTCATTATAATCCTAACTATTTTTTTTTTGTAAAATTACCTCTTTATGACAATCATGCTCAAATATTATGTACTAAATATTTCGTAAGAAATATATTATGCATAAAAAAAATATTAAAATATTTATAATAATTATCGTTAATGTCATGCACATAGTAAATTTTAAGTACGAAATCTAAAAAAAATTATATTTAACGGTGTCCATCAGTTATGATCATAAATTCACGAGGAAAGATTATTTATTATTCATGCTCTTTTTATTTTTTGAATTAAATTGATTAACAATTACATTTTTTCTTCTTGATACATAAAATTATTAAACTAATTACGTGTGTACTTTTGTTTATAAAGGCTAAATCAAATCTAAAAGTTAAATATTAGTGTGCGTGTGTATGTCTATATATATATAGCAATGAATAAATAATTTTTTGCATAGACTCCCTCTATTTCGGGGTGGTCTTTAATTTTTTTTCCTCAAATTGGTGATCTTTAACTTTTACCCCTACAACTTATTTAATGAAAATTTTATGTCCAAAATATCCTTAATTTTGTAGGCAAATCTTTTTAGAGAATGTTTGTGTGGATATATAAATTAAGTGTTATTCAATTTACAAGACATTCCTTTACTCTTAATATTAAAAAAAAAACGGCAAGAAAGGCACAAGTTAATGTTGTTGAACTTCTTTCTGTCTCCAAACACAAGTTCATGCTGCTGAGCTTCTGCCCCGAGGCATAAATTCATGCTGCTAAACTTCTGCCTAGACACAAATTCAAGCTATTGAACTTCTGTCCCCTAAGGACAAGTTCATGCTGCTGAATTTAGCCTCAGACACAAATTCATATTATTGAAATTGTGTCATACTACTAAACTTATGCCCCAGACACAAGTTCATGCCATTGAATTTTTGCCCACTACACAGAAGTTCATGTTGCTGAATTTTTGCACCTAAGTATAAGTTCATTCTGCTGCATTTATGCTCAGAACACAAATTCATGTTGTCGAACTTATGTCATGCTGCTAAAATTCTGTCCTTGATGTATAAACTATGTGAATTAGGCATAACTTGTGTCAAAATTTATGTCTTGCGAATTTTTCTTTTGCCTTACAATTTTTTTTTGTTAGGGCTATTTTTAATTATTTTTTATCACTTAAAATATTAAAGACTAAAATTTAAATATTATAAATTTAAAAAAAAATAAAAATTATTTAAAACTAAAAATATTTATGTGAATGAGTCTCTGAATAAACATTAATTAGCGGAACAAAAACTGGCCAACGCACACCACTTTTACAAGTTTACATTCATGATTGGAGGCCCAAAGTCTGGCCTAAACCGTAGTCAACTAATCCTATCTCAACTCGGCCCATCTTCCTTCTTTTTCCAAAGGATAAGATTACACTCTCTACGGCTTCCTCCCCTGTACTTTGCCATTGATACAAAACAACAATGGCAGCGTCTTCTCTCTCCACCTTCTCTTCCCTCTCTCTACGCACCCCATCTCGCTTTTCTCCCTTTCAATCCCAACCCCACCACACATTCTTCATCCCAAAACCCATCCACCCACCATTTTATCTCCTCTTAAATCCTACAAAACTCGACCCCATTAAACCCAATTCCACAACTGCTGAAACCATTTTCTTTGACAACACAGACCCAGAAGAAATTTCCACTTACGACCCTCCAGAACGCCCTGAAGACTTTATAGAGCCACCATCTTTCGATGACGGTCCATTGGAGTCTGAAGAAGAAATTGCAAAAGCTTATGAAGAACTTTATGGGGCAGCTTATAGCGGGGAGACTTTTCTTGGGAATGACATATATGTAATGGATTCTAAGGTTAAAAAGACTACTGGGTTCGGGAAAACCAAGAAGGAGAAGGCCAAAGATGGGTTTGACGAGAGAGTGGTGCAAGTCAGGAGAGTTACTAAGGTTGTTAAAGGTGGAAAGCAATTGCATTTTAGAGCTATTGTGGTTGTGGGTGACAAAAAAGGGCAAGTGGGTGTTGGAGTTGGTAAGGCGAAAGAGGTTATTGCTGCTGTGCAAAAGTCTGCCGTTAATGCTAGGAGGAATCTCATTACCGTGCCTATGACTAAGTACTTGACTTTCCCCCACAGGTAAATGGTAAATTGTGTGATTTTCTAATTTTTGAACTATGTGCTTTCACTAGTTAAGTTTTGACATAAATGTAGGATTTTTGTGTAGTTTTTAGCTAGTTTGGACTCTTGAAACTCCATTTTGGTTTGTAGACGCGGGTCATTACTGAAACCAGAAAGCCACAGTTGTCTAGTCAATGCCTTTGACCACCAAATCTTATAGTCTAGTGGTACAGGCGGGAATTTTCTATACATATCTCCGATTCTCCAACACTGCCTATGGTTGAGATTAAGAGTAATAACCTAGAGATGTCACATTCGAATACCAATAATAACATTCAGCGTGAGCCCATCTGCTCTAGCCTTCCTAGGCATATTTACTGGAATTTTTGTTTGTGGCCTGTAGCAGGTGCAATGAATTAGTTGAGGTGCAGGAATTGCAGACCTCATTAAAAATTATGAGAATTGAGGTTCATTTTATGCATTTTTTCAATTCAGCAAGGGCAGCGAAAGTTACTGAAGTTCACCCCTCTAAGGTTGGGGGTGTGGCCGATCAGTTTCTTATCTGCTTCCTTTGCCATTTGAGTTGCTTCTTAGGATCAAACGGTTGCTAGTAGTTCTGCTTCCATCCCCAGGGCTTTGCTTATAGCCTTATACAGCAAAGGTCAGTACGGGACAAAGTTCGAATCCTCTGGTGAACCAAGCCTAGAAAGTTGGAGAAGGATAGAGGTGTTGGGGAGGGGACATTATCTATCGAGTTCAAAGACGCAAAATGACGGATGTTTCAGTTAAAAAGGCAGAGTAGTTCTGCTTCCGTATATTGATGATGCTGTATAGTTCTTTTTTTTTCTTGAAGTAATTTTTGTATAGGTTTTTCATTGTCCATGATTTTCTTTTGTAACCATAAGTTGGCATGATCACAGCTTGTCACTCAGACAAAGTCACCAATTTTAGTTGTGCCTCTTGACCCTAAAATATTATCAACAACAACAATATATCTAGTGTAATCCCTCTGGGGAGGGTGATGCGTACGTAGACATTACCCCTATCTTGTGAAGATAGAGAGGTTGTTTTCGATGGATCCTTGGTACCTTAAATATTACCAATAAATGGAATTATAAAGGATCTTCTAGATCAGTGGTATATGGTTCTTGTCATGAATATACTTGATTGATGTTTCTTCTGTGCAAAGACTTTCTTATGTGGTTCGACCTCTCCTTTAATGAACTGAGGCAGACACAAAAATATAAAATTTCTGCATACTGTGAATACTTTTGGAATCTCACTGAGCCAAAGACAACCAAGTCTGTATGCTTTGTATTGCTTTCCGTATTAGTTGCGATGTTTTTTCCATTGGCGTATTTCCTCGTTCATAACTATTTTCATTTTGATATACTTGAGCCGAGGGTCTTTCAGAAACAGCCTCTCTACCTCCACGAGGTAGGGTAAGGTCAACGTACACTCTACCCTAAACCACACTTATGGGATTATATTGTACACTCTACCCTCCCTAAACCTCACTTGTGGAATTATATTGGCTACGATGTTGTTGTACTTTTTCTACTCCATGGATTGGGCCAATTCGTGCTCACCTCAACAATTGGTGGAATTTGATCCCAGTATCCCATGATTTTCACTCACTTCACTATTGCTAGGCAACACCTTGGGGTGTAGACTAGGATGCTTAAATCTCTATTTTAAGCATCTGAACTTAATCTAACGTATTTGTTTTATGACGAATGAACCTCTCATGTTGTTGACTGTTATGTCAAAATGAGATGTGCACAAGTGTGTTATTGGTCTATGTGTTTGTTTTCATTGATTTAATAGGTGACAAAAAATGTACATGTAACCCACTATTTCATCTGTCTGAAATATGTGAAACTCATAAATGATTGCTTCTCTTCAATTTTAAGAAAGGATATTCAGTGAAAAAGTTCAAAAGCAGTAACTTTGGCCTTGTGCAAATTTTCTCTCTTTACACGTTTCTTTACTTTCTTATTGAGGGATCAAAACTATGAAAGTATGAATGATTATAGATTTTTTTGGTTTGTGTGTGTGACCATTTAGACGGATATATTAGTAGGGAAAACTACTGAGTTTTGTAAGTTGAAGGAAATTCTACAGATTTTTAGCTAGCCTGTCAGTCTAATAAATAAATAAGTTGGTCATCAGTGATTCTAGCCTATGTATCTGAGAGAGATTAATTTGATCTATGCTCACTTTTATTCCCTGGTTGCACCATTAGTTGTCTATGTCTTTTTCTGAATTTCTTTTGTTGGAGGCGAGGATGATATCGGGAGTTTCTTTCTTTTCAAGTCTCTTTCTTTTTGTTTGGGTTGTGTTTGGAAATTCTTTTCCTTGAAGAATTGAGAAACATGTTAATGAAAGTTATGACTTAGCAGTAATGAATGCAATGTTTAAATCTTTTGAAGACGGGCTATATATGTTAGGATGTGTATTAACTAAAGAGCTGAAGTTGGTTTCTTGTCGTGATTATTCCAGCACATCTGTTGCTAAATCTGGAGGAATGAAATGAGAAGCCTGAAGGGGATGGGATACGTTATATAAGAAGTCTTTTTCTGCTCCTCTGTAATTTACTGTCGTCCTAGATGGGTGCACATATTTGCAGCCTTTTGATGAGAAAAAACTGATTCATCTAAAGGTTTTACCACGTCTTGCCTTGAGGAAATCTCCTTTTAGTATTTGCCTTGCCATGTATGTAGACTGCAGTTGCAAAAAGTTTAATTGAATTAGGCAGTTCATTGTGAAAGAATTTTCTTGCTATTGGCACCCGGGGGTGGGGCTAGCCATCAACGAAATGGGTGATATTCAAATTTCAATAGAGACAAAATCATTAGAAGATTTCTTTATATTTATGTAAGTCTTAGTGGGTAAAGTTACTCGTATTTATAATGGTTGAAGATAGCAAGTGGAATAGTATGCAAGTTGGCGGGACAACACCATTATCCAAAAAGAAAAAAAATCATCTTGATATTGGTTATTAAGTTGGGGATCTAATATTGCTGAACAACTAAATTGCAGATCTGAGGGAGACTTTGGAGCAGCAAGGGTGATGCTTAGACCCGCAGCCCCTGGTACTGGAGTGATTGCTGGTGGTGCTGTGCGGATCGTTCTCGAAATGGCTGGTGTTGAGAATGCTTTGGGGAAGCAGCTTGGGAGTAACAATGCCCTCAACAATGCAAGAGCCACTGTTGTTGCTGTTCAGAAGATGAGGCAATTCAGTGAAGTTGCTCAAGAACGGGGCATTCCGATGGAAGAACTCTGGAAATGAAGACCTTCCTTGCTTGCTTCCTTCATGTTGCTTTGATTTGTATCTTCAAGATTTTTGTAGAAAAAAGAAGTTGTTTCAACTGGGATAGCTGCAGATGCACCATTTAATTTTTCTTCAAGTGATTATTGTCAATTTTGTAAATTTCAAAATGCAGCCTTCTCAAACATGATCTTTCTATAATTTCAATTTAGCCAACCACCTAAAACTCTCCTGGATCATGATCATTGCTACCGGGCCTAAATATAGTGGAGTAGTTAATTCTCTTCCCGTCTCAATCTATCTGGTTTTTTTTTTTTGTCCCAAAATAATATCATCTTTACAATGGAAAAGAATATAACTTAATTTTTTAAATTTTATAAAATAAATTTAAATTTTGTTTTTATATCAAATTAAACGGTACTACAGAAGTTGCACACTTTCAGCACTTACATTCCGTTTCAAAGTCAAAAATATGGTGCAAAATTAACATTTCCTCATCATATGTTAGTTTGGCTTTTTAAAATAACAGTAAAGCATTTTAACATTGAGAGAAATATTTTTTGAAATATGCAAAAATTAACAGATCTAACGAGATGGTTGGAAAAAGCAGTAAGTGTAATCCTGTAAAATGGTGTCTGACCGCGCAAAATAAACGTAGAACTGTACACGTGTCGAACCAGCGCAACTGCGTGGCAGATAGACCCCTAAACGTGGCACTTTCAAGAGACCCCAGCCTCCCCCTTTATGCACTAAACTCTCGAGAATACTGTGACGAAATTAAGGAGCTGATACAACATAAAAAAAAGTGAAAAAGAAGTGTCCAAGCAAAAGTTTCAAGGGAAAAAGTAGCATCAATGGCGTCCTTGAGCAAAAAATCCATGTTCAACCTCTCTAAAGCGTTCCCACATCGAGCCTCCTCTGTCTTCATCGGTCGTCAAATCTGGAAGGTAAGTCTTCCTACATATACCTAGATAGATGTACCTGCCACTAAATATATAACTGAATCCAAGCGTGTGGTGGGATACTAGAGGCCAATCTAGCATATACGGGGACAATGAGTACACTTGCATCAACTGTTTCTCGTTTAGATAATAGGTAACATCAGTTTTTTTAAAATATATTCATATCTAGTGTTCACATCAGTTTTTTAAATTCTGAATCCACCTATACCTAAACACTGAATGGGGTTGATAACCCTTTCTATTTTACAAGCCTCTTTCAATTTCGGTTGTCCAAGGTTTGGAAGATCATTTTATAGGATTTAATTTCACATATGGTCGTTCAACTTTTGGTTCATTACAGCACCTTAGTCATCAAACCATCTAGGCTATCTTAGAAAATTTTAATAGCTCAATTGGTTAATTAATTAGCTAAATTTTAACTTTGATTTTTCATCTTGTAATTTCCTTTTTCATTTTTCCTTCCTATCCCTAATTTAACCCCAAAAAAAGAAGGTGAAACTAATTTTTGTAACAGAAAATTAGCTCAAATTACCCTTATATTTAACATAAAAATAGAGAGGGAAAAAAAGTTGGACCTAAAAATATAAAATGGAAGTTGAATGATCATTTATGATTTTGTGCTACATTTCATAATTACTACAAGTCATTAGAATATTTTCAACAAAACATGCTTATATATGATCTTGTGATTTATGCATATGCATTTGGAAATATATATAATAAAGGGAGGATGTGTTGCTGCAACAGAGGAGCCGTCGGAACAACAGAGCAGGCACGTCAAGAAGTACTACTACGGGACCAATGCTGATCAAACGGGTGGTAAGGTATCTGAAATGGCTGATAAGGCGAAAGAAGTGAAGGATAAAGCCACGAAGACAACTCAAGATGCTTGGAAAGCTATTGAGGATACTGCTGAAGAGTTGAAAGAACAAGTGGTGGGAGATGTTGATCCAGAGAATGTTCAAGATGAAATTGTAGTGGAAGATCATGATGAGAAGGAGCTTAGGAAGAAGCTGGCTAAAGAACCAGGAGGAAAGCCTCTGGATGAAGATGAAGGTTTGGATGTGAAGTGGAGACCTATTGTTGAGAAGAAACCACAACCCTCTTGAAAACCATTTTCTCTTCTCTTTTCTTAGGCTTTTTATTTTTTAAATCTTGTCTGAGAATAATGACGTACGATGGACTTGTTAATAAGTTTGTAATCCATACTAGCCAGCTAAGATTGAAACTTTGCAATTTTTTTGGTTGTGTGGTGTATTCGAGTGTTCAAAGCTTAGTGTTTAAAATTTAGCCAAGATTATATTTCATACCGCCCAGTCTCATACGCCATGTTACAATTGTAGTGGATGGTTATGCAAAATATCAAAGTACAGTTCTAGACGTCTAGCTCTTTGATAAAAGATTGTAACAAGTTGGATTTTCAATTGTTTATTTACGATTAATTATGTTTAAGAAGTTTCATCTTATTTTTAGTAATAGAATACCGTTGTCCATTTATCTAGTCAGTCTCAATTGTTAAATGAAACTTATTTTCTCATCTCTATTAAAATGTTCTTTTCCTAATTACAGTTTCTTGTTATCAGAAATTAATAAGTTTTTTTGGGTGAGTTGTACTGATAGAGGATTTTATTTCTAGGCGTAGGTTCTGAAAACAACTTCTAAAAAATTATTAATCAAGTCCATAATTCGAAATGCATAAAGCTCGTGAGCTAAATTTTAAAAGTTCAAGAGCTTAAAAATAAAGAGTCTGTTCTTAGTCTTGGTTTTTTGTTTTTTTTTTTTTAAATAAGTTATTCTATCAATTTCTATCAATTTTTTTTCAGTCTGATCGATTTGTTCAGCAGATGAAACAGTTCTCATTAGTTTTTTTCAGTCAATTGCGTAATTTTGATTTGCATGTTGAGATGAAGTATTTTTATAAATACTTCCACTTATTTCATATTTTCCAGTTAAATATTTTTGAAATTTTATAGTTTTTGTGTAATTTATTGTAAAAAAATATTATTTATCTATTAATTATAAAATATTAAAAATATAAATTTTTAAGATTTTATATTCAGCGTTTTAAAGCTTACGCCTCATTTCTTATTAGATAAAATATTTAATTTTACCCTCGTGCTTTTAGAAACACTGAATACAAATATTGAAGGAGTCCAACCGAAAAATCATTTTCTTTATAATTATTTTAATATCTAAAATTTTATATTACTTTTCGAAGAATAATTAAATTTCACTATCAATAAGTGACATTTGGTGCTGCAAATTTCAGTAGAACACTTTATATTTTGTTACTAGTATTATTTATCTTTATATCAGTGTTTGTGAAATATTTTCATTTATAAAGAAATATATCTTTTATTGAGCTGTCTATGACCTCAATATCATTTATTTTGAATCCTAATTAAAATTGTTCTTTTTATATTACAAATTTCTCATAAATCTCAAGGTATTTGTAAAATATTTCCAGAAAATTCATTCTAATTAATTCAAATTTGACATGGAAATGAGACTTTGAATTTAGCTGATATGATTATCTAGTGTATAGGAAAATTAAAATAGTTGAGAGGGAATGGGGACAGGAAATAGTACTACATTAATATTTTCTAGGCAAGTGTTTAATTTTTTAGCTTTGCAATTGCATAACTTGGTGTTCAGGTTTTAAATTATGAACGAGAAATAAGAAAAGATAGTGTAATATAAATACTTTTTAGATTGCATTCTCTATCTCATTTTTCAATTATTTATAAATTTAGAAGTCTTTCAGATTTTAGATATCAAGAAATACCAAATTAAAATTTGCAAATTTTATCCCCTTTGTTTTTTATATTATTTTTGAAAATAAAGTAAGTGTGTGATCTGTTCTATTTATTTAGTTCATCGGAATTCGATAATTTGCGTTGCTGTTATTATAAAAATATTTTTTAATTTTATTCTTGAAGAAAGTAACTCAAATCTTGACAACAGTAAGAGTTTATAATTTGTTAAGATTACACAAATAGCTTGTGAGCTTGAAATAATTTTCTAATTTTTTTTATATTTCTGCTTAATTATTTTTTTAATATTTTTCTAATTATAAAATTAAAGACTAATTTATACAATTAAAAAAACATATAATAACACCCGGGACGACGATACGTTATTTGCATAGTCGTATTCTTTTTATTTTATATTTACGGAATTATGCTTCGCTCACTTCCTCATAAATTGATGGATAAATAATTTTAATTTGTCGAAAAAGTTTATATGTTTTATATTTTGCATTACTAATTTCACTTTTGACTAACAGCTCTTGATAATAATTATTTATTCTATTTTAATTTATGTAATATTTTTAATTTTTTTTATAATTAAAAATAATTTTATTATATATATATATATATATATATATATATATATATATATATATATATATATATATATATGAGTGACTAGCAGTGTGACGCTATGCATGATACAATCAAGAAGTTGTTAATGTTGTTTTCTTAATTTTATTTTTATTTAAATAAAAAAATTATATAATTAAAATAATATTAAAGAGTTAAATTTTTTTGAAATATTTATTAAGAATAAATTAATAAAAATATTTTATTTTATTAAAAATAAATATTTTTTAAAAGATATGTATAATTTAAAAATATTATTTATTTTAAAATGAAAAGAGTATAATTTATTATAACAAACTAAACTCTATAGCTGAAAATTTATGTACCCAAAAAGAAAAGGTGTATAGCTCAAATTTGTGTCAATCTCTTGTGAAAACCAAAAAGAAAAAAAAAAGAAAGGAAAAAAGAGGGTCAATTGTACCTCTCGGTAACACCAATCATATCACAACTTAGGCGTCGTGTAACAATTTTGAATCTTTTGGACTATACGTGTTGGTTTACAACTTACGAAGAAGCACTGACCCTAGCATTCTATACGTGGCGTTTACAAACAAACGTGTCATACTCCCACGACGACACCAATTCCTCATCCCTTGCAAATTCCCCACTATAAGCATCAAAGCCCTTGCCAAATCAAAACAGTAAGTACTCTATCCAATTCCTGCTAAACTGTAAACACAGAAAACTGCAAAAGAGAAAATCACACATCGATTGTTTGTCAACAACAACAATGGCAGCGATGTCAATCACCAAAAACGCCATTTTGAACATCTCAAAGGCACTTCCTCGAACCCCTACTCTCTTCCTACGCCGCAGCGTATCGTTCTACAACCTCTCCAAGGCTCTTCCTCAAACCTCTCCTCTCATAATTCGCCACAAAGTATCCCGTGTCTGTTTCTCCTCTTCCTCCGAGGTACTGCTATTATTTAGTGCTTTCTTTTTTTATTTAATTTAATTTGCATATGATGACCGTTAAACGAAAGAATTTTTTTAATATAAGTGCACATTTTCTTATTAATTTGGAATCTAAAATAAAACTAAATAGATTCACTTAATTTATGATAATGAGTTATATTTGTTCAACTATTACAATTAAATCTAAAGTCATATACTCTTAATCAACATAATTTAAATTGCTATTTCGAGCTTTCTAAACTCTTGCTCTTTGTTACCGATCGAACTAACTCTATGAATGGATAGTAACCTGTAGTTATTTTTAAATCAGGTCGTGTAAATATTGTTTGCACATTAAATCTTTTTAATTAACTTAAACTTTATATGTGCAAGATCTCAAGTTCTGTAATGGTTTAATTGCAAGGAAAAAGAATTAATTGTTTCGAACCCTAACTTTAAAATTTTGGATTTTGGAGTTTTAGCCCCAGTCTAGGTTAGGGGGTCATTAAGCTGTAGTTTATGGTTGAAAAACGTTAATAGATTCCCTTTTCTTTTTTAGTATTTTGCTAACTTGTACATAGTTGACAACTTATATTGATTCTTTTGGAACTCAATGCCTTTTCAATTTATGTTTCAAGGGATTTCATGCATCGGAAGACTTCAAAAGAAGACAAGACTTCGATAGAGGTGTCAAAGAAGAGAAATCGCCTATGAGGGAGGTGGCTGATAAAACGAAAGACGATGTGCAAGAGTCCATGGACGAAACTAAGCGGACAGCCAAAGACATGAAAGAGAAAACAAAGCAAAGCGCAGAGAGCATGAAGGACAAGACAGGTGACATGGCCGGAAAGGTGGCCGATAAGGCGAAAGAAGGGAAAGACAAGGCAGCGGAAATGACACACGACACTAAAGAGAGAACGAAAGAGCGAGCACACGACATGAAGGAAAAGACAAAAGAGACAGCGGAGTCCATGGCTGACAAAACGAAAGAGTACACGCACGATACGAAAGAGGCCACGAAAGAAGGGGCGAGCAAAGTTGCGGAGACAGCACAGGCAATAGCTGATAAAGCTAAGCAAGCAATGCAAGATGCTGTGGGAGCGGCAAAGGAGACTACTCAGAAGATTAAAGAAACTGTTGTTGGTTCAGCGGACGATGACAAGAAGTCTGCTGAGGATTACATCGAAGATCATACGGGTAAGGTGAAGGAAGATACGAGGGAGAAAACTATGGATGAAGATGTGGTGGAGCAGAGGAGGCGTGCAGGGGGGTCTGGTGATCACAAGAAACATTGAGAGGGGAAAAAGTTGGTTGCAGCAGTTATATTTTTAAATAAATTTAGTGAACGTTCTTTCTGGCTAATATGTTGAAACTGTCGACTTATTTCCTTTTGCATGTGTATACACGGGCATCTGAATTTGCTTCTCGTCTTGCGAATGCACTTTGGGCCGAAAAGTAGATGCAATTTAGAGACTCGTTCGTTATAAGGAATGGAGGACTTTTGGAATGTTTAGGCGGTGATAGGCTTTAGACGACTTAATTAATCCAAGACTCTCTTAAGTCAATAGCAGCTGGTTTAACCTTGATCTTGTGTCGACATTTCAAGAGTGTAAAAATAATAAGATCTTCATTACTCAATTGAATATCAATGGGAGCTCCTCCTCAACATTTTGGCTCGAGTCTTAAGTACCTCCACACAAGTATGGGTGTGGTAAATAATTTGTTTTCTTTCACCATTCCATTTTTACGCCTCTAACTTGCAGGCTTGTTCGGCAAGCCACATTAGTTGGATAGGCTATAATATCAACACAGACTCACCGTTTGATTGTAGGTATACAAGGAAGATAACTTTTAAGCACTAAACGTTTGTGAATTCAAGATAAAAATGGTATACAATGTCGGTCCATATAATTTAAGATTCAGTCCATATAATTTTGATTCATCTCCCATAGGATGGTGTTCTAGGGGTGTCGACTGTCGATATTTTATATTATTAAATTTAGAAATAATAAAATTTAGAAGTTCGCATATATGATTTATAAATTATGAAGTTTGAATTTTAAAATTTTAGTAGTGTCATATAAAAATTAGGATAGAGAGTAAAATATCATAATTGAAAATGACCGACTATAAGTCGGTAGATGATTAAACATTTGAAGCTTCACACCGTAACATATTTATGCTATGTTTATCAAATTAATTTTAGTATATCAAATAGTAATTAATAAATTATTAGGTAGGTAACAAGCTATAAAGTATTAAAGTTTTTATATATAATTTAAATAATTTTTATTGGATACTTAATTTTAATAATATTAATTTTTGAGTTTCATCTTTGATTGTTTTTTTCCAGCTCGTGTGATTTAAATTTTTTTCTTTTCTTAATTTCGTTTTATTTCGTTTTACTATTGTACAACGGTGAAATGGAATTGTATTTTGTCATTTTCAGATTCTCTAGATCCCGTAAAGATATCTAAAAAAAATTATCAAAAATTTAATATGCATGGTATCGCGTTTTAATTTTTATATAATAAAATGTATGAAAAATTTAATTGAATCACACTGCTACCCAAAAAAAAAATCTTAAATGATAGGATGATTTCAAAATTTTAATTTTAATTAATATAAAATAAAATAACTAAAAATTTCAATATAATACAAATTTTATAAAATAATCTTCTAACCATAGTATACCATTTACAACGGAAGGGTGCAGTTTTTTCACATACACCGAGTGAATTAGGTATGTCAGGGAGCATCTCCTGGGCCAGCAAAGTTGCGATAACGAATTGGTTGCTTCGTCCACTTTGCTAACTCTAGTATTTTTATTTATTCTGTAGGCAACCTCTGTTCCTCCTACACTCCAAAAGAGGAAAATTGTAGTCCGGAAAGGAAAGGATCGGGCATAGTTGAACTTTGATTGGGGTGAGCAAAGTCGAGAGGGAAACAGCCCAGCAGGGCCTTCAAGCATCCGAAATACGTCGGGATTGAAAATGATATAGCGTTCCTGATAGAAAATGACGACTCCTTCAGAAAAACAAACTTATTCAAGTTCTTTTTCCCAAAGAAGTCCCGCTCCGCACTATCTGGTCACTAGTTTGAAGTTAGTGTTCCGTGAGTGTATAGCGAACCAGCGATATTCCTTTGCTACTTCTTTCCTCGGCTAATGGAAAAAAATCCGGCAAAGTGGACTAGAAATGGTAATAACGTGGCAAAAGTGAAGGTGAAATATGAAATGGAAGATTATGGAAAGAAGAAAATGGACATTATGATTATTTTCTTAAAGGTGAAATAGGAAAGGGAACATTATGGAAAGAGGAGAAAAAAATGATTGAGGGTGTTTGGTTTAGCTTTAAGTTGGTTAAATTGGTTTATAAGTATTTTTTAATTTTGTATTGTGTTTGATTTTATTGAAAAGTGCTTAAAAAAAGTTTTAAAATGCTTTAAAAAAAAGTCAAAAGCTAATACCAATTTTTGATTTTTTTGCTTATAATTCACTTAAATTTGATCAAACTATTTACCTTTTTATCTCATAATATTTTTCTAATTTCAATAATAGCTTCACTCAAATATTTGATAAAATTTTATTTTTTACGAATATTAGAAAAAATATAACTAAAAGTTTGAAAAAAGAAAAAAGGAAAAAAAACTGAGCTTGTAGTAATTCATTTATATTATTATATTTGATTTTACAAATAAAAAATAAAATTATACTCCTAATAAAAAGTAAAGGGAAGATTTGCCTAATTTTATTCAAATTATATATTTTAAAAATTAAAAATAACTTTAATAATTAGTTTTTATTAAAAATAAATAAAATAAAAATTAATTTAAATTTTAATTATTTTAAAAATAAAAATATCATAGTAATTTGCTCTTTTACAGTGTTAACAACTTTAAGAGCATTTCATTTATTTGATCCAAAAATAAGTGATTAACAGCACTTATGTACCAAACATATCAATAACATTTTTTCAATTTCAACACTTTTGTCCAAATAAATAACTATTTATTTATAAAATAAATTTTAATACTTAAATTTTTTTTTAAATATTAATATTTAAAATTAGTTTTTTCAACTAAATCAAACGGGCTATAAATATATTTTTACTTACAGGAGTAGTTCGTTGGAACAATTTTTCTAGGCTCACTCACCTAAGTCTCCAAAGTACAATTCTGACGAATTTGTCTCTTTGTGGGCCATAAATAACGTCATCCAAATTATGGTCAAATACTATTTAATTGTTTAAAATTTATTAAATATATACCCAGTATATCGATAGAGTGCTGTTTTTATTTATTTGTTTTACTTTTTTTTTAGTTTATTTCAGAATTAATATTACTTTGTTTTTTTGATAAATTTTTAATTTTAATTTTTTATGTAACATGTTTAATGTCAAAGCTTAAAGAGAATTTGAATGCGTTATATATACTTTTAATTTAAAATAATAAAATATAAATTTATTATTTTATTTTATTAATTTTATATCAAGTCAAAATTAAATATATAAATTAAAAAAAATATATATATATATATATATATATATATATATATATATATATATATATAGGATATTGTTCAATCATATTAATAAAGTAATTAGCGAAAGGATATATTTAGTAAGTTTTTCTTTGTATATTGGTCTGAATTTGTATCTTTCAATAGAATGAAGATAGACCCAATAGTGTTGGGCCTTAACTCGTGCCACAACAAATGTTGAGGCGACATCAAGTGTGTTTGGAATTTAATTTCAATATATATTTAGTTATCTTATAAATTGTTTTATGTGAATATGTTTTTTCATGGATGGCATTTTTGTTGCACAATATTTACTATGTGGTTGATGAATAAGAAATCATTTACAAAAAAGTATATTAAAAAATTAGTAATAATAAGGGCGAAATTTTGATAAACTATTTCTTTGAGTGTAATATTAATAATAAGGTTGAGCGCTGAGTGAAGCAAGTGCTAAATAAAATAATCGTAGAAAAATAATACTAAGTTAGAGAAGTTATTTCTTCCTTTTTAATCTGGTATCCAAACTCATTTTAATAAAAAATAATTTCTGTTACATCAAAAACAATTTAGACTTCAAATTTAACCCCCTTGTGCCATCCAAGTGGAAGTCTATTACCCCCTCTGTTCACGTTTACTTAATACGATATATTCTTTTAAAAATCGTAAATAAAGTAATAATTTTATTATATTAGTTTTAATTATTATAAATCATTTAAAATATTAAAATAAATACTATATTCAATAATAATAATAAATTAAATAAAAAATAAAAAATTATCTTTCAAAATTTTTTAAAATTAAATAAATAAAAATAAATATTTATTTTTAATATAATAAATGAAAATGAATGGAAAAAATATATTGAATCAGCAACCTCTAACTTTAATTAGTTAATTACTCCAGTGAACCTATGCCTAGTATGTGCCTCAATATATGATTATTTGAAGATAAATACGGCGTAGGTATTAAGTAGAAGAAGAGTAGGTTGTTTATCTCGTTTAATTTGTCTCAACAGATGGGGAAAAATCTAAATAGGAGTATTGTGTGTGTGATCAGGGAGCAGTTATAACTTCCATTGGCTTCTAGAGTAGCATACATCTATGGGTCCTCCAATATTAACTCTATCGATCACGTCACGTGTCATAGCACGTGCCTCACCTATGCAAGTATGCAACAAATAACCTAACAGCTTCCTCCTTTTCTTTCTTCAATTTTTCACCCGACGTTTGTTAGAAAAATTATACAATATTGATATCCAACAAAAATTAAATAATAGCAAAATTTATCAGAAAATTAAAAGCAACTAGGATCTAGCTGTAATGTAAATTATTTAGATCAACCACTCCCTAAAATTAAATTTTACTGCACTTTCAAACAACACTTGAACTAGTGGGATTCAACAATTAAATCGCCTAATAAAAAGAAATAAAATAGTTGTTACAAGAAATCAATTCGTGAATGAACCTAAACACGTTCTTGTAAATTTATATTTACACACTTTTTTAGTAGGCTAAAAAATATTTTTGAAAATTAAATTTAAATCAGACCTCACATATTGGTCGCGCGCACGCAGGGAGAGGAGGGGGCAGGTGTTTGGGGAATCGACCCATTCTGCCGAGGGGGGCGGGGTTTGGGAATCGACCCGTTTTGCCGAGTGAGGTCATTTCTCATATATGCGAAGTCACTCTCTTTTACTAGCTGATAGAAGTAAGTTTTGATGATGTGACAAACCTATTGGGGAACCAGGTCGCTTTATGAATCTCCGCTGGGAAAAGTCAACCATACACTGCTGACAAAAGGTAAGGTGTAGACTGTCACTGCTGCCGCAGTACAGTGGCAGGTCTGCAGCGGCACCTACTTTTATCCAGTGGACAAATAACTCTCATTCTACTATATTCTTGACATCAACAACTTGTTCACTGCTTTTGCAAAAACATAAGTAGGACACTTTCTACTTGCAAAAGACTTGAAGACAAGCCTCAACATCAGAAGGACCGAAGTTGCTCAAGTGCGTATTTTACTCTTGTTCGAGAATGTTGATTTCTTGTCTCTTGTACTAATATTTGTAAATCTACTCCTCGTTAAGAGAAGCTGTTATAGGTAGTTGTTTTGAGTTGTAATCTTGTGTTGTTATCTAGGCTAGAATTAGCCGTTTTGCATTTTTGTGATATAGCTATTGCAAAGCCTTGCAATATAGATATTGTAAGAAGAACAGGGATTAAGGGGTTAATTCTTAGATTTGCTAGAGGTTGCAAATCTAAACATTGCCCAGTGTCAGTGGAGTTTTGAAAATCCTACTAGGGTAGGTCGTGGTTTTACTCTCTTGGGCAAAGAGATTTCCGTGTAAACATTATACGTGCTTTACTTACTGTTCTTATCTGTCAAACCAGGTAAGGGACCTGATTCTACGTTGTGTTTGTTGGACACATATAAACTATCACTAGCTTTTTATAAGCCTGATAATGCACAATTCAATATGGAGGGGGGGGGGGGAGGATTTTCCACAACCAATAAAAGATATTTTGTCTTTTATATAAGACAAGGATAAATAAATAAAGAGGAACCTACAAGAATAAAAAGATGAAAAAGGACAATTTATTTATTGATTTTTGCATTATTTAAAAATTCATTTCTAAAAGTGTTCGATGGCTGTATTGGAGCATGATTAAATACGGACTTGCACGAAGAGTCTTATATTGTGGTAAAGCACTCCCTGCTAACAAGGGTGGTTTTATATATCAAAGATTTTGAACTCGAAACCTCTTATTAAAAATAGAGAAGTATTTACCACTCTATCACAACTATTGCTAGTTACTGTCCTAAGCATAATTGTTTAAGTTCAATCTATCGTGTAGATAATTAATAATTTTTTCGTAATTAGTGTTATATATATATATATCATATTATTTTATAAGTGGGAAGCCCTCAAATTAAAAGTTGGATTATCATTTTGCCCTTCAATCTAAAACTATTTCAATAATATTTATATACTAAAAAATAAATACACATAACAATAAATATTATTATACTATTAAATTAAATAAGAAATCTATAATTGTCATAAGAGAATTAATGTTTTCATTTAATTCATGTTATTTCACTTTATTCAAATTTAATTATAATTATGTATCGTCATATTTATCAGAATGTAAAAAAATTCATTGCCATAGTATCATGGTTGTTTCTTTCATTTAATATTTCTTTTGTTATTTTATTTAAAGATTTATATCTATGTTTTCCACTAAAATATTTTGAAATACTATTTGGTTGAAGGGTAAAAATATCGTTTAAATATTTGATGAGTATTTTAGTCATTTACTTTTATTTCGTGACTTTCCACTTTTATAATTGAATAACTGTATTGAAATATGAATATTATAACTCATTATTTAACTTCTCTTTTTAAAAAAAATAATCAAATACCTTTTAGTTCAGTGAGTTATTATTCACTTTATATATATATATATATATATATATATATAAAATGAGATTTTCTTACTGGTTGGTACAATAAAATATATTATAAGTATATTGTTTAAATGTAGGGCAAAATAATCGTTCAATATTTGATGGACTGATCTATGGGACTTCTCACTTTTAGTATAATATGATATGATATGATATGATATGATTTAAAATATTATTATTTAATTAGATATTTAATTTAGTTTTGATTCAGTAAATAATAAAATATTATTATTTAATTAAATATTTTTGAATATGATATGTATGATTTAAATATTACTATATTAATAAATATTTAATTTAGTTTTGATTCAATGAATGAAAAATATTATCATTTTGTTAGATATTTAATTTGGTTTTGATTCAATAAATGGTAAAACATTATTATTTAAATAGAAAATTTATTATATTTTAATTTATTGTAGGGGCAAAATGATAATCCAACTTTTAAGATAGAGGTTTCCTTCTTTTAGTATATATGATGATGTCTAGCTTCAACAAGAATTAAAGAGAATATTATTTTGTTTCATTTCTATAATAAATTTATATTAATGACCATTTGATAAAATATCTTCAGATAAATGATAATTACATAAGAAACTAATATAATTTATTTGGGTGCATATCATAAAGTAATACTTTGAATTTTTATCAATTTTGTTTGATTATAAATTACATTTATCATCTGTAAGCAATAATATATCGTTCTACATATATCATCTAACGAATCTGCACAAGCTTACATGAGACATACATACAATGCACGTATCCAGGACTAATATATATATATATATATATATATATATATATATATATATTTATATATGATACATCTCTTTAACATATATAGTTATTAGTAAATTATACTTAGCTTTGCATAATATGTAGAATGATCTCTTTAAGTTATTAACACTGATAAAATAAACACCCCAATTGATCCTGTGACCGAATAGACGCCCCTAGTCCTCAAAACTGTGGCTCATAATTACCCGATTCTAGTGCACCCCAATTGATGATGGTGTTAAAAAAATACTAAATTTTTTTATCTCCCTTTTGTTTTTGCTGTTTAAATTTTTTTCCCTCTACATAGATTCATTGTTTTTTCTGTTCAACATAATTTTGTTTTCAGATTTAACATAATTTTCCTGAATATGTCGCTAAAAATTTAAAATAAAGAAAATATATGAATAGTAAATACATCACATTTAGCTGAATAATACTAAAAAGTTAGAAGGATGAACCGTATTTCAAAATATATATGAATTCTTTTCAGCAAAATTTAATTTAAGTCACCAATTTTATTAAACAACCCCGATTAAGATGATGCTGTCAATAAACAGTACAGTTGGCTCAAAGCACACAACAAGGAACTCTTCATAAATGAGAAAAGAAAAAACCTTTTCCCAAGTTATTACTAAATCTAAAAGGAATATTTATGATTCTCCTATTTCCTTTCCTTCCTTCCTTTCTTTCTTTCTTTCTTTCCTTCTTTTTTTTTTTTTTAGAAAAATATACCTATACAATTTTTTTTTAAAATTTAAATACAAGAAAATATTCTTTCATCTAAAACTACTATCGTATTGGTTTTCTCAAAAAAATATCCAAAGTCCTTTTAAAATAGTAAGCAAATATTCGCCTGTTATGATAATTAATTATATGCCTAGTTCCTCTTTCTTTCATCCTTTTTATCATAGTAGTATATTCATATTAAATAATTAAATATAAAATTATGATAAGTATAAATTTAAATGATTGAACTAGTGTTTTGGTTACCTTAGTTTATTAATTATTCTTTGATGATGATTAAGCATAAATCGTGACAAGATCACCTAAATAACATGAAAAAAAAATTTCAATATTTATACAGATAAGTGCAACAACTACATAAAATACAAATTACCATGATGGACATCAATATAAGCTATGCGTCAAGAGTAAATTTAATCTGCAGGTTTGAAACTTCTTCTATCAAGTTTATGGATATTTCATACAAACCCAAGATGTTAGCAACAACAAAACAAGAAGGTAAATCAGAAAATATTTGAAAAACTATAAAAAAGAAGAAGAAAGAATGCAACAACTTCATATTACCTATTAAAAGATGCAGAGTATGATCATGATATAAAGACATATATTTTTCATATCGAGTCTGCTTATATATATATATATATATATGAATGATATTTGAGCGTAAAATATTATATTTAATTAGATATTTTATTATATTTTAATTAACTACATGGGCAAAATGGTAATCCAACTTTTAAGACAAGGGCTTTCCACTTTTAGTATATAATTATTAGTATTATTTATTTATTTATTAATTATTATTATCATTATTTATAATAATAATTATTATTTATATTTATTTATTATCATGATTATTACTTATATTTATTTATTATTATTTTTAAATTTTAACTTTTTCTGATTTTTCACTTATATAGTAATAAATATATAAATATGATAATATATAATAAGATATTAATATTTAATTATATATTAATTAAATTTTAAATTAGTAGAAGAACAAAATGATAACCTAACTTTCAAGGACTTCCTAATTATATAATAATATGATTATATTTTAGATATAAAAAGATGTGCAGGAAACATAGTATTAGTTTTTTGAAGGTTTTGTTTGGCGGTGAATAATACCTTTTTTTAAAATACTTTTTGTTAAATAATGCTCATATTTAAAATAGAAATATGATCGATTAGATTTAATTTCCTCATTTGTAAGAAAATTATCATATTCAAAAGGTTTCTTATTTCATTTACCTCGTATATATTATATCATTTATTTTAATTTATACAATACTTTATTTAGTCTATTTCAAAATAAATATTAACTTTTTATAATTAAAAATAAGTTAATATTAATTTTTAATAAAATAACTTATATTTATATAAATATTTAAGATTTATTTTAAATTATAAATTATTTTACAAAAATTTTTGTATTATATTAAATCAAATATATTATATAAATTATAACAAAAAAATATAAATTACGTAATTTAATTAAGAGGTATAGATTAAAAAGTATTTTACTCGTTATTGTTATCTATGAAAGAACCCCTTATTTTTTCTCTTTCTGCTAATCAAATGTCGAGTCAATTGAGTTGCCAAATCTTTTTGAACCATGGTCGTGGTTCTACCAGTCTTTTACTTTTTGATAAAGCACGAACATTATGTCAGAGTTACAATGCTGTGGAGAGAGAAGGAAATGAAAAATCTAAGTGGAGAGAGAGAAAAATAGAGAATCAAATATGACTAATAAGCTGACACAGCTAATCCAAGTTACAACCCATTTGATAACAGTTAACCGCCACCTCCTGCCGGCCTCTCTCCGCCGGCGCCGCCATCAATTCCTCCACTTGTGGTCCACATAAAACAAACGCCTATGATATCTCCTATTGCTACTCTACTAATTGTAAGTGTCATCGCTTATTGTCCATATATATGAATTCTCAGTTTTATTATTTTTTGAGGAAGGCAAATTTTATTTGTCTGTATTTGCCAATCTCTTGTGTGCTCGGAGTTTGTTGAACTGAAAATTATGGCTTCTTTTCCTTTTATATTTGTTGATGAGACGAGATTGAACGCAACAGAAAACAGAAGATAAACACCTTACCTCTTAGGTCCCATCTCAGTATTATTCTCCTCACTTTAACTGAACATTCATATGTAGACACGCACGCGTCTTACCCCACCCCCTTCTCTCTCTCTTTTTTTCTGCTTGTCTAAGCTAAAGATAAAAAAAGACTAGCTAAACTTTGCCTAGACTTTGTCTTCGTGCAACCTCCGTACACAAAGTCCATTCTCTCTAGTATTTTTGTTTCCCTCTTCAAATCTTTCGTATATATTAATAAGGAAGGCAGGTGGTGGTTATTATTAATTTCATTTTGTATCATCTATCTTCAACTCTTTTTTTCCTCATTTACAGGGGTGTAATTTTCTCTGCCGAGATTTATATGTGGAATTTTTACTTCTTCAATTTTAATTCCTTATATGATGAGATGATCACAAAATGAAGCATTGACCGTATAAATGCTTTTACTTTACTCTTCTGGATCGGTAGACAACAAGTTTGAGATTTAATTTCAAGTATATCTCTAGAGTTGAAACGTTTGGGAGTTTTGCTTGCATGCAGTTACTAAGAAAAAAAATATATATCTGATTTTGTGATCTGTCTGAGATTGGAATTGAAGAAAGAAGAGGAGAGTTTTCAGTATAAAAACCCCTTCGAAAGTAATTTTTTTTTCTCTGACTACGGAAATAAGTTGAGGTGATAACAAGGGAAAAATAAAAGGAAAAAGTGAAAAGTGATCGATATGGAGCAAGCTGGAAGATCATCAGGAGAGGGTGATCCAAATCAGCAGCAAAGGAGAATGAAGATGCCGGAAAACATCTCATCACCGCCGCAGCCACCGCCGCAGAAATGCCCTCGTTGTGATTCGAACAACACCAAGTTTTGCTACTACAACAACTACAGTTTGACACAGCCGCGGTACTTCTGCAAGACGTGTAGGAGGTACTGGACTCAAGGAGGAACCCTAAGGAACGTCCCCGTCGGCGGTGGTTGCCGAAAAGGTAAACGCACGATGAAGGGCGGTGTTAGCGGCTGTTCGTCTTCATCAGCTGGTGAAAATTCATCAAGATCTCATCATCAACAACCGCCGCAAATAGCCAATTTGGCAGCAGCTGCTGCTTTTTTCTCAGGTAACAGTTCGAGATCTCAGCCGCCGCCACTCCCATCGATGAGTTCTTTGTACACGGGCGGCGGCGGCGGCGGCGGGTTTTTGTCTTCTTTAGTTGCCATGCAATCAATGACTCAATTATCACAAGGTATCAATAATCAATCTCAGCTTGGGGTAATTTCGACCAGCAATAATAATAACCAATTTGGTAATTATCATATTCCAAGTACTCCTCCTAAGGTTCAAATGGAACCTTCACAAAGTGGATTTTACCAAATGGTCAATAGAGAGAAATCCATGGAATCATCTCTCTACCCAGCTGATCAAAATTTGCAATTTCAACCTACAAGGCCTTTGGGTTCTTGGACACAAAGGTTCATCAACAACAACAATAACAATATTTGGCTGAACAGCTCCGCCAGCAACAGCAGCAGCAGCGGAGGCGCTACCAGTAGCGCCACCGCTCCTGGTGCATCTCTCAGCCCGAATCAGTGGCCTGATCTTCCGGGCTTCGGCCCATCTCCATGAGATTTTAGAGTTTCTTGGCTTTTTTTTTTATATAAAAAAAACATACTGAATTAGTGTTTCGTTCATGAGATTTTCCCGAACTTTGATCTATCTTCGTCATGAGGAAATGAATGGAAGAAGTTTTTCAACGGTTTGCTACTTAATTTCTGCGTTTTTTATTTCTTGTAAAAACGCAGAAAATATAATACATAGAGACATGAAGGGGGGAAAAAAGAAAGGGGGGGTTAGCTTAGCTTAGCTAGCTAAAATTGCTGTATGATGTTTACCTTCTTATAGAGAATTTCTGGATTGGGTTAGGTTTATATTTTTGAAACTTTTGATCTCAAAAGTTAGATGTGTTTGTATGTTAGAGCCTTATCTTTTTCTCCTCTTTTTTGTTGCTTTAATTCAGCTTTATTAATGTTATACACTACCAGTTACGTAGTTAAAATAAAAAGGCAAAAACACACTTGCTTTTTCGCTTTGTTATCCCTTTGTTATATTTAGAGTTGTAGAGTGTGGAAAAGTCTACAAAAGGGAAACTAAAGAGAGAATGTTATTTGCATGGAGATGAGAGATTGGCGGTGAGCTCATCTCTTGGCAAAAAGTGATGAACCACTTTGTTCCTCTCTTCCTTTTTGGCATGTTCACTCCTAATTAAACCTTCATTTCTTTTAATCTTTTCACTAAAAACATATTTACAAATTCGACCGGACTCAATATTTTAAATTTGAATTATATCTCCGGTTACTTCTCCACCCGAACACACACACACGAAACAACATTATATAAAACTCCTCTTTTAATGTTGAAGGTAGGTTGTTAATTCCCTCTTTAATGAACTTGCATGCATGATTTTAATTAGTTGAGAGGATATTACAATAATTAAGGGCTTATTCAATGAAGTGAGTTTGGAGTTATTGTGGCAACTGGCAAGTTTCAATTCCTAAAGTCCTTTAGCTTGGGCTACTATATGTATTCTGCATGAATTTGAGACATAATAGCTAGCATGCCCTAGTTATATACAGTAGTAAGTAATTATGTAGAAGTACTATTTCTTGTTTGAATATTTAATTTGTACTCTTTGACATAATGGCATGATGAATTGAAAGCAACACGCACACATTCCCCTTTTGAAATCATCGAATGGATTTGGTAGATGGGGGAAGAGGGTGGGCATACCTGAACCAAAAATTAAAGTTGGACACGTCAGATATGCACCTTTGAGTTTTTTTTTTCTCCTTAAAATAAAGTAGTACATGTTAATATAAAAAACAAGCACATTAGGTTAAATTAATAAAGTTAGTTCGGGTTACATGATGAATAAACAAAGATAAAGTAATTAATTAAAAAGTCGTTTAATTTAGGGTTGTGGTTTTCGAGCAAAGGCATATCTTTGGTCTGCCATGGGTTTAGATCTTTCCTCAGAGAATATTGGCAGGTTGGAAATGAAATCTCTTGGGTGTTAAAGACTTCTTCCCTATGGGGATGATCAAATCTGTTGGGAGAATAACCCTGTCAAATTTCTTTATTTCTTTTAGTTTTACAATATAATATTAAAGCAAGAAAAAAAAAGAATTCTCTGACTAACCACTATGGTTTCCTCGTTCGAGGACGATTATACTATAAACTTGGTCATTATACTTTCTAATTGCAATAAATTAGACGTACGTGGTATTATGGGAATTTAGAAATGCAAAAATATTATCCTCCCGTCTTAAATTATCTATCGTGTTTTTTTACACATGTTTTTAAAGAAAATTTTAATAAGCAAGCATTTTGAGCATTTTATCTTTATTTATGTTTTAAGATACAGGTTCTCTTCATTAAATATTTATTTTATTAATGTGTTTGTAGTCTTCAAGAGCAATTACTACTAAGGATAAAATAGAAAAAAATTATTTACTTTATCTTGCATTTTAAAGCAATAAATAATTTGAGTAAATTATTTTTAAAATTTACAGGATATAATTTGAGACGGAGAGAGTAGGTGGTTTTTCTTTTTATTCGTTAAATCATAATGAATAAAAATTACTCGATATTTATACCGATAAAACAGAGCAAATAACCCATAAAAATAATTTAAATGTGTAAATTGATTCAAACCCCAAAATTGTAATTCTTTTATAATAACTAAGAAATATTCCATTTGCGATCCCATAATTAAATTGGATGATGGGACTACAGGAAATACTCCACTAGCTATTAAATTTGGTTTAACAAAAAGTTTGATTATTGTTTGATACTTTTAGGAATAAACAAATTTTGGGAATAAGATGGCTCAAAATTAAGTTGAGATCGGACGTGTTTGATTGAAAGACAATTTTTCCAGGGGCAGATGAGAATTGAGATAGGTAGCATGTAATTAAGGTACAAGTTCCTTATAATTTAGCAATTTAATTTGGTCAAAATTTTATAATCCCTCCATTTCATTTAATTGCTAGGTATACTAAAAATAATTATTTTAAAATATTTGCTAGTTTCAAAATTCAAGAGATAATTTCATATTTTTTCAATTCTACCCTTAGTACTTAGAGTCATTCTAAAATGTGAAAAGAATTATTATTGTATGTTTCCAAGAAATTAATAAAGTTATATTAGTCAAATTACCATTTCTATTAATTTTTTTCTTAATGAATATGCAATTTTTATCCTAGCAAATTAAAATGAAACAGAGAGAGTATATATATATTATATTATATACATATATATGTGTGCGCGCGTGTAGACACACACTTATACTTTAGAAAAAATTAATAATGAAAGAAATTTTCTGAAATTATACAATATTTATTCATGTGATTGAAATTGTTTACACTTTCAAAAAGAATTATTTTAAGGATAAAACAGGAAAATTTTAATTAATTTTATCTTAGTTCTTTAAATTAACAATTAATTTAAAATGAATATTTTTACTCATATGAACAAGTAATCGGTGTTTTAACAGGTGTTTTTGAAGCGACTCTTAGCGCACGGCATAGTAAAAATCCATTAGGGTGATCTATGTGGGGCGAGAGTATCGTGAGACGTAAAGCCCCGTTAGTATAGTTGTACATTTAGGTGTCGGGCGAGTTCTTGTTTTGAGGCGTAAGTTCACAAAATTTCTCCTAGTTAAAGTTAAAATTATCAAACAAGTCTTTAGATTAATATCAAAAAAATTATAAAATTCTAAATTGTTATTAAATCTTAAAAAGTTAAATATTTTTTATTCATAGCCCTAACTTTTATTCTTTCCTTTCTTCTTTCATTACGTAAAAAAAAAAATGATCAATATTCAAATAATAAAGAAAAAATGTATTATTTTCCGGCATTTGCTTTGATTTGACACTTTTGATTGTAGGTTCTATCTTCGCGTTTCTTCTTTAACAAATTAATTTATAAATTTCTGCTAAACCTTTTTAAAAAAAATTTAATTAATTTTTGAGATGAGCAGTTCTAATTATTCTTTTAGTTAATGTTGGTTTTGATGAGCATTCTGAGATAAAACAATCTTATGTGCATTTTTACTTATTATATATATATTTTTTAAATCTTTCATAATTTCTAATATATTTTTTAAGAAAAAGTTATTTTTAGTATATTAATTTATTAAAAAATATTTTAAAAAATTCACGGAACACTCCAATACCTCGAGGCATACACTTTGTTCCATATCAAATACAGCACCTCGCTTTGAAATAGCTAGTTGAGAGATTAACTAGACTATAGCTCTGCACAAGTTAATGCCGTAGTGATAAATGAAATTTGTTAGTTACCAAAAAATATACATACATGTATATATATATATATAAAAAGAATATTAATCCGAATTAATCGGAACAACTAAAAAAAAATACTTTTTTTGTTTTATTTTAATTGTTAGGTAGACTAAAATTAGTTGTTTCAAAATATTTGATAGTTTTAAAAATCAAGAGATAATTGACAATGTTTTTTTCAATTCTACCCTTAATACTTAAAAGACATTCTAAAATGCGAAAAGAATAATTGTTGTGTATTTTTAAAAACTACCTATCAATTAATAAGTTTATATTAGTTAAATTCTAAATTTTTATTAATTTTTTTTAATATACATATAAATCTTATCCAATTAATTAAAATGAAATGAATTGGAGTAGAAAAGAGAGGGTATTGAAGAGACTTAAAGGGGGAATAGGGGACAAGTCTAACGAATCTGTGTGTTGGAGTGGGTGGAAATTAATTTAGGAAGGGTGAAGGGATATGGTGTGAGACTTGAAGGGGCCCATGTTTTAAAAAGAAAAAAGAAAAGAAAAGATAATGCATGATAATCATGAGATGTGCTGTGTGGGGGGAAATAATACTCACTTTCTTTAATATGAGAAAGAATAGACCTCCAGTTTAAACACCACTTTTGAAGGGATGAGTGACAGATGCATGCAGGAATAATCCAGTGTGTGGCTTTATCACCACATTCATAAGTATGATCATTTTCTTGTGTGCGACAATTTTTCCTCATCAATTATCATCCCTGCATTTCCAATTACCCTTTCAACATACCACCACCATCATTTGGTCACCCAAGTCTTAATGGTTCGACAACCAGCTCCAACTTTTTGTACATTTTAAAAAGAAAATTTGATAAACCCTCAACTTAAATAATACATAATAAAATAAAAAGAAAAAAGGAATACAGTAGCGAATATCAAGTAGCACCAACAAAGTTCATCCAATAACCAAAGGAAAGAAAAACAACAGGTAATAATAGAATCGAAATATAAAAAGATAGGAGAAAAAAGATATTAATACCGCTAATAAGAGAAATTATACAACATCACTATCTACTAACCTCCTATTTTAATCATCAATTTATATATCCTCCTATCTAGAGTCATATCCTCAATATAAGTTGTAAGTGTTTCAAGTCCTATCGAATCACATATCCCCAATATTTCTTCGGCCTACCTCTACCTCTCAAGATCCACCATAGACAACCTCTCACATTTCCACACAAAGCCATCTCGACATCTCCTCTTCACATGTCCGAACCATTTCAATCTCGCTTCCCTCATCTTATCCACCATAGAAGCCACACGTACCGTATCCCTGATTTCTTGGTTCTTAAATCTATCTTTCCTAGTATGCCCCCACATCCACTCAACATCCTCATTTTCACTACTTTCATCTTTTGGACGTGTGAGTTCTTGACTGACCAACACTCCTTCTTATACAACATAATTGGTCTAACAATCACTTTATAAAACTTAGCTTTAAAATAAGGTGACGCATTCTTATCACATAAGATATCAAATGTGAGCTTCTATTTCATCCACCCAGCCCTAATACGATGTCTAACATCCTCATCAATCTCATCATTTTCTTAAATTATAAACCCAAGATACTTAAAATTTTCTTTCTTAGCGATGACCTAAGTATCAATTACCACTTTCATATCTTCCTTGTGGCTAACATCACTAAACTTGCACTCTAAGTACTCTCTCTTAGTCCTACTCAATTCTAAACCCTTCACACTCCAAGGTCTGTCTCCAAATCTAAAGTTTATCATTAACCCCGCTGTATGTCTCATTAATCAGTACTATGTCATCTACAAATAACATATACTATGGTACCTCCCTTGTGTCGCGCTCCATTTTTCTCGCGAAAAACGGAACTCGACTTGCGAAAACTCTTTTAGGATAATTAATATGAAGAGTCGCCACCTAAAGAATTTAAGGTGTGTTAGGGCACCATACTAAACTAAGAAATCTATTTTATTAGTCTAAGTCACCAGAGACGGGTAAGGGTTCAAGTCATCTCGAAAGAAAGGTGTTAGGCACCTTTCGAGGTACACAAATGTGGATCCCTTCCGAATTCATTATTTATGTGGAAAATGACTAAGTGATAAGCAAAAGTCAATTACTTTATTTAAGAATCTAATGTATCTATGTAATTTAAACAACAAATCTTTATAAAAAAAAAAGATAAATCATTTACTAATTTGTCACACCCCACCTTGAGAGGCATAACTGACACCTGGTGCCCTACTAGGACCTAGACTGCTGAGCTGACTGAGCCTAAGCACCTCTGGTGCAGGACTGACTCTAACTCTAGAATCAAGAAAACAACGGGCTATATAGCGGTTGTAAATATAACCCCCGGCCTACAAGGCCTATAGCCACCTGTGAAAATAATCAGCTAACCAGAGACAAACAAACATAGAGAATCCTATGCGGGCCGATAAGGCCACCATGATATCTAGTTATAACTGGAAAATAAAATTAGATGCTAAACTAAGCAATGACCTACAAGGCCACCAATCAACAATAAAATAGGGCCCTACACGACCAACACACATAATCTAAAACACATATGGGCCCCACACGGTCGATATAAACTAACCACAGGAAAGTAATGCAATCTGCAAGCCTCCGGGAGTAAAAAGATGGTCGGGACCCTACCCATACTGTACAAACAAAAGAAGTAAACCTCTATCACACAAGCTCCGAAAGAAGGGAGCTGATGCCTCTACACGGCTAACTGGAACTACGAGGGACCTGCTCCTCGTCTATGTGTACCTGCAGGCAAGTAATGCAGTGCCCCAGAAGAGGGCGTCAGTACCACAGGTACTGAGTATGTAAAGCAATGACTTTAAATGACTGAAAGTAAGGAAATAGAACTGACAATAACGGAAGTAAAGAAAACGGACTGAAAATGACTGAAGTGGTGAATCAAGACTAAACATAACTGTGATAAGGAGGGTAGGGGTCATACATGACAACGAGGCGTCCTACTGTCTAACTATCAGTAACTAAAGCAACATAAACCTTACCTGGCCCCCACAAGCCGAAAGGTACAATCAGCACAGAACAACTCACCTGAGCCCCCATTAGCCCTAGTGAGTATACCTCAATCTATATACCCCTATCCAGGTCATACTGAGTCAACTACCAGCTATAAACGTCCTGCCGATCCCCTGGGTCTGCAACTGGTCCCGCTCGGCCCCTGACTATAGTTGTGCCTGAGTCCAGAGGACTCCTGATATCTACACCCCGGGCGTAAGCGCTCGGCGGGGGTGTGTATAAGGCCAACCACGACAAATATGAGGATCTGGATCCCCATCCTCGTCCCTTGCGGACGTCATGCCGCTCCATAGAGCGACGTATCCTTGCCCCTGGCAGGCGAGTCGACACAACTATTAACCCTGGGGCGGTCATGTAAGATATACAGGTATAATCCAGCCCAAAATAATACAATTAGAAGTCTCAACTAACAACGACAACTAAACATGATAACATACTCCTGACATACTTTATTGGGATTCATACAGGATTACAACGCTGAAGAATCTAACTTGCCGAAAGAAAATGCCTTAACATACCTCGATTGTCGGTTTCTGATTAATTGATAGGTCCCAATTAGTATTAAGTAGCTCTTCCCAACTGAAATCGTGTTACTGGAAAGATAGGACTAGTTTTAACACTAAATTCGATAAAAAGGAAAACTTTATATATAAATATTATGTTACACCCCGTAAATTTCCGACATATAGATGACCTATTCGCGTGTTGGTTAAGAATATTTGAAAGCCATGCATGCTAGAAAAAGGCCCGAGGGAAGATCGGACAAGCGCCAAGTCGGCGCGTCGCAAGGCAAAATGCGATTTATAGTGTCCAAGTATATAGAGCTCAGTTTGTGATGTAATTTCCATTGGAAGTTCCAGGAGCACGCAGAGAAAGGCAGAAGACGAAGAAAATTATAAATAGTCAGCCGATTACGCTGCCAAACGTAGTCCAAACTCAAATTAACTTCAGATACTGAGGTATTTAGCAGCAGAGAGCATTCCTACGGATTTAGTTTCGCGAAATACGGCCGACGAATCGTCGAGCTACCGAGCTAAGGTAAGTAGAATTTCTCCAAACTAGTGTCTATGTGCTCCTAGCTGTGAAGTGAGTACTTCTCCCATCTGGACTTCTGGAAAATAGCGAGTTTTTGACCGTCTTTTGATAAGCCTAAGTTTAGGCTATAATTATATCGAAAGTGATGTTGTTCTTTAGAATAAAGCTATATTTAGTATTAATTAGCGTATACATGAATGCAGTTGGGAGAAATAGCTGGAGTATTAACCGAGCGTCGTCCGACAGACGGATAACTCGAGGTTAAGGTATGTAAAGTCAGTTTCTTCAGCAAGTTAGTAGCTTTAGCCTTGTATAGTTCAATAAACTCCGCAGTAGAATTCCCGAAGTTGAATGTTAAGTATTGTGCAAAGTTCAGTAAACCTAGTTTGCGTTGTTATATCGTATTCAGTCTGAAAGTTAGAAAAGCATGTGCCCAAGGGCAAGTTAGTATTTCAGATTCAATATAGCCTATTATGTGAATAGCAAGCATGTTGTAGAATAAAAAGGAACAGATTTTTATAATAAAAGTCAATAAAGAAAGATCAGATAGACAGACAGTTATGGCTACAGATTAGCCATTCAGACAGACAGTATCTTGGCTACAGATTAGCCATACAGTTAAACAGAGATTTCAGAATCAGTATAATCAGTAAAGAATCAGTTCAGTATAGAAACAGATTAGAATAAGAAGTTAGATTCCAGATAGTCTTTTTAGTTATACATGCTTGCTATTTCTATGTGCTATTTGTTTGTTGAGACTTGTTGTGGCATGTGGGCACCCTTTTAGCATCCCCACCGCCCTTGGGTTATAGCTGTGTCGATACGAGATTCAGATACCGCCACCAGCTGGGCGATGTCGTCCGCCTAGAGGACGATGATGGCCGACCACCATGATAATACGGTCCAGACCACCCTGCTTGCAGAGATAGTTCAGTTTACTCTGCGCAGAGCCAGTCCACCCTGTTTACAGGGGCAGAACACTCTTTGTGCGCCTGTGGCCGGGGGCAGGCTCAGATACAAATTTTTATAAAATTACCCTGTTGCGTGCTTGCACCCAGGGGCAGTTTTTATTACACACCCCGTGGGCACTTGCGCCCAGAGGCAGGAGTCTTCGGACTCAGACACATTTTATTGTCAGAGGCCAAGGCCTGAGCTGCATACCCAAGGGGGCCGGTAGGAGGAGCTCACAGTTGTAAGACGAGTGGAGTGATTTATTTTTGGTTGGTTTTGACCCGGGTAGGGGTATATAGATTGTTTGCTTGCTTGGCGCCATCCGGCTTATGGGGGTTGGTATTGGCTATTGCTTGCTACTTGTATATCTATTTATGTGCTATATACTAGCTACTAGACAGCAGGCCGACGCGTCTACAGGCACGCCTCTGCCTTATCAGTACAGAAAGCTTGATCCAGTTCATTTCAGCTTCTTCAGATTCAGCTATCTCCTGCTGTACAGAAATGCTAGCTATGTTATCTATATTCAGTTGTTTTCAGTTATATTATTTCAGTTGCTTTGCATACTCAGTACCAGTGGTACTGACGCCTGGTGGGGCGCTGCATTACTTGCCTGCAGGTACTCATAGACGAGGAGGCGATCCCTCGTGATCCTAGCCAGCGCAGAGTCATCAGCTCCTGTCATCCGGAGCTTGATATTTCAGAGGTTTATATCATTTCCTTTTTGTTGTACAGTACGGGCAGGTCGGGGCCCTGTCCCGATAATTTCTATTGTTATTCCTAGAGGCTTGCAGTCTGTATATATTTCCCTGTGGTCAGTTGAGCCGGTCGCGCGAGGCCGTGCAGTTAGTTATAGCTGTTTAGCATTTCAGTTTATGTTGGCCGTGTGAGGCCTTAATTTGACAGTAGTGGTGACCTTGCCGATCACGTAGTCTTAGAGTAGTTTTGTGTTGATATTACAGATGACTAGACAGCATGGTGGCCTTGTCGGCCCGCATAGGTTCCTTGTTATGAGTGTGTTCTGGTTAGCTGTTACTACAGGTACAGGTGGCTATAGGCCAGTTGGCCAGAGGCTGTGTTTACAGCCGTTATATAGCCAGTTTATTTCTGGGAGTAGAGCCAGAGCCAGCCAAAGCACCAAATGTGCTCAGGCTGGACCATTTAGCAGTCTAGTGTCTAGTAGGCACCAGGTGCCCGTCATACCCCCCGGGGCGGGGCGTGACAAACTTGGTATCAGAGCAGGTCGTGTGTCCCAGGGAGTCTGCAAGCCGTGCTAAGTTGAGTCTTGTCTATGGATGTGTTGTGCACCATATACTATAGGCAGGAGGCTGCGAGGCATGATAGGATGGTTACCCTTCCTTCTCAGTCAGTCGTGCTTTAGAGCGGTACAGTATAGGGCGGAGTCTCTAAAAATTTACCGTATTCTTTGATTACAGATACAAAGGCAGATCAGCATTACCCTATTACAGGCCGAAGATCAGATATAGCAACAGAAGAGGGAATCAGCCAGTTACAAGATACTTACGGCAGCAGGAGGAGGTACCAGAGACCTCCCAGCGTGATACCTTTATTGGTACTATTCCCAGTATACGTTGATAACGTCAGAATAGGAGGTCAGAAGTATAATGTATATATGAGTTGATTTATTTATTAGTTATATGAGATCTGATTAAGATTACAGACAAGGTCAGACCACCAGGTAAGTATGAGAAAGAGAGGGAAATGCAAGAATTCCAAATACATCCTTTCGGATATGGTACAGATAAATGTTTCTATTTGTTGCAAAAAAAAGGGGCTATTCCTACCTCTTGATTTTGATTCCAGTATAGTAAAGGGGCATAAGACTTGAGATGGGGTTGCCAAATCAAGCAGTAAGTAAAGATGGGCTGATTGATCCTAGTAAGTATTAGAAAGTATAAAAAGCAGGTACCTTGAACCCCAGAGTTCAGCTTAAGTAAGATGAGGGGAAGAAGCAGGAATGTCAGATCTTGTGGGGAAAATTAGAATTACCCCCGGATTGATAAAATATCGTATTAAGGATTAAGCCTCGGGCTGACAGTAAGATTGCGGTTCAGAACACCGCAGTATGTCCGCTATGGAGAAGTTAAGAAGTTACCGATACAACAATTCTAATCTAGTGTGACCTAGAGATAAGGCCCAGCAGACAGTCATGGGCTCTCAATATATGCCAATTAAGGCCACAAGATTCGAACGTTGACCCCACATCGCAAGAGTGGTGGAATTTCAAACAGCAGACAATAACTAAAGTGTTTATGTTTGTTACTTTCAGAATGGGGTGACAATACAATGAAATGTTAAGAGAAGGCAGGAGGTATTATTAGACCATAGAAGCAGTATATCATGTACAATATGAAATTTAGCAAAGTGTGTCAGAGATTACGTATCACCACAGAATTCAATATGTATTGTACGTATTTATTAATATATATCTGTGCAGATAATAAATATATTGTGAGCAACTGCTAATAGGGGTTACAATCACACAGATGCATATTAGTGCTGGGAAGTATATACAAATTGCATTGCAGGACCCCTTGTCAAAAATAAAAAGAGAAAAGAGAGAGGAGAAAAAAGAGAAAAGCGAAAGAGAAAGGGCAGATTAAGTGTGAATTACGTATGAAGTCATAGAAACTATCTCAGTTCTCAGTTATTAAGTTAATAAACTTATGTGTTGTTGCCAGATCTTGGCTCTAGAAGCTTACCAGAGTTAATGGCCAGAATTAGATGGTTAGATGATAAGGGCACAGTTAGACGGTCTAACGACTAGCTGGCGCTTGTACTGGTAGGGAAGCATCCCTAAAATTTATTAGCATTATCGCATATGCCAGAACCAGAATTTTTCCAGTATGTTAAGTGGTCGTACATCATTTTCCCAGCCTTGTAGGTGAGAGTCGACCTTAGTCAACCTAGCAATTATTACGTGGAACACCCCGCAAGTTAGCCAGCCGTCTGAGTCAGACAAGCCCGTGGGCACCCCAAGAAAGGGTCCACATCAGTAGTCAGTGATAGACTAGTACTTCGGCTGGTTCTTGTAAGGTATTCAGATATAAAGCCCTAGTAGAAGGCCAGTATTTACAGAATAGCTCATAAGACCGAGAATTCCCCAGAATAGCAGTATAAATCCAAGTGGATACACACAAGGTGTAAGAAAGTGATAGTACCCTGTTAGCACAGTGTTTATTAAGACCAAGAGATTAGTAGACTCCCCGTGAAGATCCAGAGATTGATCGCCTGGGAGTAAGTTTGATTAAGCCCAGCCTTATAGTGGTTCAAGCAAAATAACAAAGCAATTTGATGCCCACAAGTCTGCAGTATGCATGAACTATAAGTACTCAAGTAGAACAGTTAGAGCATTGTTAGACTACTGCCACATTTGGGTCATTCAACCCGACTATTCAGTTATTTAAGGTTATGCAGCCAGATCATTAGAGGTCATGATCAATATTAGGATCCTCTGATTAGATAAAGGCACAAGGTGCGCAGGCGGTCGTTCAGGTTATCACAGCAACAAGTAGCCTTAGCATGTGGCCAGAAGGCCAGATAAGCTCTAGTTACGCCGGTAAACTACCTGTTCTCTCTTTGGCAAGAAAAGCCAGTATGACCGTCAATTATATGTCGAGTTCTCTAAGCATGAATATGTTATATCAGTCAAGAAGAGATAATGGAGCAGCAAACGCTCTTAGCTATAGATATATTAGGAATGTGGCGTATTTGCAACCCAAGCAACGGAAGTTGGCCAGAGAGATACATCGATTGGTCAATTTAGCCGTTCGTGTGATAGAAATGAAGGACAACAGAGCGGTAATCTAGAAGACCGCCGTGTCGTCATCAGTTGTGAGAATAAAAGATGATAGTATAAGAATCCTGACCTGGTCTAGCTTAAGGACAAAATCCTGCAAGGGAAGCGCCAGATTCACAAATAACAGAGGATGGAGTGCTGCGTTGTAAAGACCGTCTATGTGTTCCAGATGTCTCAGGCCTCCGCCATCAGATCATGAACGAGGTGCACTGCGCCAGCAATTATTTTCTCCACCCTGGCGCGACAAAAAATGTACCATGATATCAAAGAAAACTACTGGTGGCTAGAAAAAAAAGAGAAATTACTGAATTTGTAGCCCAGTGTCCTAACTGCCAGCAGGTGAAAGCAGAACATCAGAAACCAGGCGGTTTGACTCAGGACATAGTTGTGCCTCTATAGAAGTGGGAAGCAGTAAATATGGATTTTGTGGCAGGATTACCCCGTACCAAACATGGACATGACTCCATATGGATGATAGTTGACAGATTGACCGAATCAGCTCATTTTCTGCCAGTGGAAACTACTTTCTCGGCCAGATTATGCGGAGTTGTATATCCGAGAAATAGTCAGGTTGCACGGAGTACCAGTATCCATTATTTCAGACAGAGGAGCACAGTTTACGGCTAGATTCTGGCAGCCATTTCAGGAAGGTCTGGGAACGCAAATTAATTTAAGTACCGCGTTCCACCCTCAAACGGACAGACAGGCTGAACGCACCATTCAGACGCTCGAAGATATGTTGCAAGCGTGTGTGCTAGACTTTGGTGGTAGCTGGGATGAGCATTTGCCTCTAATCGAGTTTGCTTATAATAACAGTTATCACTCAGCTATTCAGATGGCGCCTTTCGAGACATTATACAGGCGAAAGTGCAGATCGCCAATTGGCTGGTTTGAAGTAGGAGAATCAGCGTTGGTCGGACCAGATATTGTTCAGCAGTCATAGGAGAAAGTAAAGCTTATCAGAGAACACCTATTGACTGCACAGAGTCGCCAGAAATCATATGCGGATATACGGCGCAGGGACCTGGAGTTCGATGTGAATGACTGGGTATTTCTGAAAGTGTCTCCGATGAAAGGGGTGATGAGATTCGGCAAGAAGGTAAGCTCAGCCCAAGATTTGTCGGGCCATATCAGATTCGTAGAAGAATAGGCCAAGTGGCGTACGAGTTGAACTTGCCGCCAGAGTTAGAATCTGTTCATCCAGTTTTCCATGTATCCATGTTGAGGAAATGCTTAGGAGACCCGTTAAGAGCAGTTCCAGTCCAGGATATCCAAGTTACAAAGGAGCTGGCCTACGAAGAGGCTCCAGTAGCTATCCTAGACAGACATATTCGCAGGTTGAGAACTAAAGATATTGCGTCTGTCAAGGTATTATGGTGTAATAGGAACCGAGAGGAAATGACGTGGGAGGCTGAGGAAGATATGAAAGCTAGATATCCTCACTTGTTCCAGGCTTAGTCGGGCAACATGTATGCCCGTATTATTATTATTTATGCAGTACCTTATAGTTGTATATGTATGAAATGAGAAAGATTGATGTTTAGCTATCAAGTGAACTTTATAGTATTGTGTGAAGTTCCTGTATTGGACTTTTCTGCGTTTCAAGATTTATGGGATAGTCCAGATTACAGGGGAAACTCTGCCGAAATTTTCCAAAGAACAAGTTAAGCTAGATGAGTAGTCCTCTATATAGCAGCTTACATTCGAGGACGAATGTTCTTAAGGGGGGGAGAATGTTACACCCCGTAAATTTCCGACATATAGATGACCTATTCGCGTGTTGGTTAAGAATATTTGAAAGCCATGCATGCTAGAAAAAGGCCCGGGGGAAGATCGGAGTAGCGCCAAGTCGGCGCGTCGCAAGGCAAAATGCGATTTATAGTGTCCAAGTATATAGAGCTCAGTTTGTGATGTAATTTCCATTGGAAGTTCCAGGAGCACGCAGAGAAAGGGAGAAGACGAAGAAAATTATAAATAGTCGGCCGATTACGCTGCCAAACGTAGTCCAAACTCAAATTAACTTCAGATACTGAGGTATTTAGCAGCAGAGAGCATTCCTACGGATTTAGTTTCGCGAAATACGGCCGACGAATCGTCGAGCTACCGAGCTAAGGTAAGTAGAATTTCTCCAAACTAGTGTCTATGTGCTCCTAGCTGTGAAGTGAGTACTTCTCCCTTCTGGACTTCTGAAAAATAGCGAGTTTTTGACCGTCTTTCGATAAGCCTAAGTTTAGGCTATAATTATATCGAAAGTGATGTTGTTCTTTAGAATAAAGCTATATTTAGTATTAATTAGCGTATACATGAATGCAGTTGGGAGAAATAGCTGGAGTATTAACCGAGCGTCGTCCGACAGATGGATAACTCGAGGTTAAGGTATGTAAAGTCAGTTTCTTCGGCAAGTTAGTAGCTTTAGCCTTGTATAGTTCAATAAACTCCGCAGTAGAATTCCCGAAGTTGAATGTTAAGTATTGTGCAAAGTTCAGTAAACCTAGTTTGCGTTGTTATATCGTATTCAGTCTGAAAGTTAGAAAAGCATGTGCCCAAGGGCAAGTTAGTATTTCAGATTCAGTATAGTCTATTATGTGAATAGCAAGCATGTTGTAGAATAAAAAGGAACAGATTTTCATAATAAAAGTCAGTAAAGAAAGATCAGATAGACAGACAGTTATGGCTACAGATTAGCCATTCAGACAGACAGTATCTTGGCTACATATTAGCCATACAGTTAAACAGAGATTTCAGAATCAGTATAATCAGTAAAGAATCAGTTCAGTATAGAAACAGATCAGAATAAGAAGTTAGATTCCAGATAGTCTTTTCAGTTATACATGCTTGCTATTTCTATGTGCTATTTGTTTGTTGAGACTTGTTGTGGCATGTGGGCACCCTTTTAGCATCCCCATAGCCCCTGGGTTATAGCTGTGTCGATACCAGATTCAGATACCGCCACCAGCTGGGCGATGTCATCCGCCTAGAGGACGATGATGGCCGACCACCATGATAATACGGTCCAGACCACCCTGCTTGCAGAGGTAGTTCAGTTTACTCTGCGCAGAGCCAGTCCACCCTGTTTACAGGGGCAGAACACTCTGTGTGCGCTTGTGGCCGGGGGCAGACTCAGATACAAATTTTAATAAAATTACCCTGTTGCGTGCTTGCACCCAGGGGCAGTTTTTATTACACACCCCGTGCGCACTTGCGCCCAGAGGCAGGAGTCTTCGGACTCAGACACATTTTATTGTCAGAGGCCAAGGCCTGAGCTGCATACCCAAGGGGGCCGGTAGGAGGAGCTCACAGTTGTAAGACGAGTGGAGTGATTTATTTTTGGTTGGTTTTGACCCGGGTAGGGGTATATAGATTGTTTGCTTGCTTGGCGCCATCCGGCTTATGGGGGTTGGTATTGGCTATTGCTTGCTACTTGTATATCTATTTATGTGCTATATACTAGCTACTAGACAGCAGGCCGACGCGTCTACAGGCACGCCTCTGCCTTATCAGTACAGAAAGCTCTATCCAGTTCATTTCAGCTTCTTCAGATTCAGCTATCTCCTGCTGTACAGAAATGCTAGCTATGTTATCTATATTCAGTTGTTTTCAGTTATATTATTTCAGTTGCTTTGCATACTCAGTACCAGTGGTACTGACGCCTGGTGGGGCGCTGCATTACTTGCCTGCAGGTACTCATAGACGAGGAGGCGATCCCTCGTGATCCTAGCCAGCGCAGAGTCATCAGCTCCTGTCATCCGGAGCTTGATATTTCAGAGGTTTATATCATTTCCTTTTTGTTGTACAGTACGGGCAGGTCGGGGCCCTGTCCCGATAATTTCTATTGTTATTCCTAGAGGCTTGCAGACTGTATATATTTCCCTGTGGTCAGTTGAGCCGGTCGCGCGAGGCCGTGCAGTTAGTTATAGCTGTTTAGCATTTCAGTTTATGTTGGTCGTGTGAGGCCTTAATTTGACAGTAGTGGTGACCTTGCCGGTCACGTAGTCTTAGAGTAGTTTTGTGTTGATATTACAGATGACTAGACAGCATGGTGGCCTTGTCGGCCCGCATAGGTTCCTTGTTATGAGTGTGTTCTGGTTAGCTGTTACTACAGGTACAGGTGGCTATAGGCCAGTTGGCCAGAGGCTGTGTTTACAGCCGTTATATAGCCAGTTTATTTCTTGGAGTAGAGCCAGAGCCAGCCAAAGCACCAAATGTGCTCAGGCTGGACCATTTAGCAGTCCAGAGTCTAGTAGGCACCAGGTGCCCATCATACCCCCCAAGGTGGGGTGTGACATATTAACTATATTCTAATTTTACCGAACACGTTCGAAACCTCGTTATTTCGAACAATTCTGGTTCGGCGGGACAACGATTCGCCTCTACACGGCTAACTAAAACTACGAGGGACCTGCTCCTCGTCTATGTGTACCTGCAGGCAAGTAATATAGTGCCCCAGAAGAGGGCGTCAGTACCACAGGTACTAAATATGTAAAGCAATGACTTTAAATAACTGAAAGTAAGGAAATAGAACTGACAATAACGGAAGTAAAGAAAACGGACTAAAAATGACTGAAGTGGTGAATCAGGACTAAACATAACTATGATAAGGAGGGTAGGGGTCATACCTGACAACGAGACGTCCTACTGTCTAACTATCAGTAACTAAAGCAACATAAACCTTACCTGGCCCCCATAAGCCGGAAGGTACAATCAGCACAGAACAACCCGCCTGAGCCCCCATTAGCCCTAGTGAGTACACCTCAATCTATATACCCCTATCCAGGTCATACTGAGTCAACTACCAGCTATAAATGTCCTATCGATCCCCTGGGTCTGCAACTGGTCCCGCTCGGCCCCTGACTATAGTTGTGCCTGAGTCCAGAGGACTCCTGATATCTACACCCCGGGCGTAAGCGCTCGGCGGGGGGGTGTATAAGGCCAACCACGACAAATATGAGGATTTGGATCCCCATCTTCGTCCCTTGCGGACGGCATGCCGCTCCGTAGAGCGACGTATCCTTGCCCCTGGCAGGCGAGTCGACACAACTATTAACCTTGGGGCGGTCACAGAAGATATACAGGTATAATCCAGCCCAAAATAATACAATTAGAAGTCTCAACTAACAACGACAACTAAACATGATAACATACTCCTAACATACTTTATTGGGATTCATACAGGATTACTACGCTGAAGAATCTAACTTGCCAAAAAAAAATGCCTTAACATACCTCGATTGTCGGTTTCTGATTAATTGATAGGTCCCAATTAGTATTAAGTTGCTCTTCCCAACTGAAATCGCGTTACTGAAAAGATAGGACTAGTTTTAACACTAAATTCGATAAAAAGGAAAACTTTATATATAAATATTAACTATATTCTAATTTTACCGAACACGGTCGAAACCTCGTTATTTCGAACAATTCTGGCTCGGTGGGACAACGATTCGCCTCTACACGGCTAACTGGAACTACGAGGGACCTGCTCCTCGTCTATGTGTACCTGCAGGCAAGTAATGCAGTGCCCCAGAAGAGGGCGTCAGTACCACAGGTACTGAATATGTAAAGCAATGACTTTAAATGACTGAAAGTAAGGAAATAGAACTGACAATAACGGAAGTAAAGAAAATGGACTAAAAATGACTGAAGTGGTGAATCAGGACTAAACATAACTGTGATAAGGAGGGTAGGGGTCATACCTGACAACAAGGCGTCCAACTGTCTAACTATCAGTAACTAAAGCAACATAAACCTTACCTGGCCCCCAAAAGCCGGAAGGTACAATCAGCACAGAACAACTCACCTGAGCCCCCATTAGCCCTAGTGAGTATACCTCAATCTATATACCCCTATCCAGGTCATACTGAGTCAACTACCAGCTATAAACGTCCTGCCGATCCCCTGGGTCTGCAACTGGTCCCGCTCGGCCCCTGACTATAGTTGTGCCTAAGTCCGGAGGACTCCTGATATCTACACCCCGGGCGTAAGCGCTCGGCGGGGGTGTGTATAAGGCCAACCACGACAAATATGAGGATCTGGATCCCCATCTTCGTCCCTTGCGGACGGCATGCCGCTCCGTAGAGCGACGTATCCTTGCCCCTGGCAGGCGAGTCGACACAGCTATTAACCCTGGGGCGGTCACAGAAGATATACAGGTATAATCCAGCCCAAAATAATACAATTAGAAGTCTCAACTAACAACGACAACTAAACATGATAACATACTCCTGACATACTTTATTGGGATTCATACTGGATTACTACGCTGAAGAATTTAACTTGCCGAAAGAAAATGTTTTAACATACCTCGATTGTCGGTTTCTGATTAATTCATAGGTCCCAATTAGTATTAAGTAGCTCTTCCCAACTGAAATCGTGTTACTGGAAAGATAGGACTAGTTTTAACACTAAATTCGATAAAAAGGAAAACTTTATATATAAATATTAACTATATTCTAATTTTACCGAACACGGTCGAAACCTCGTTATTTCGAACAATTCTGGCTCGGCGGGACAACGATTCGCCTCTACACGGCTAACTGAAACTACGAGGGACCTGCTCCTCGTCTATGTGTACCTGCAGGAAAGTAATGTAGTGCCCCAGAAGAGGGCGTCAGTACCACAGGTACTGAGTATGTAAAGCAATGACTTTAAATGACTGAAAGTAAGGAAATAGAACTGACAATAACGGAAGTAAAGAAAACGGACTGAACATGACTGAAGTGGTGAATCAGGACTAAACATAACTATGATAAGGAGGGTAGGGGTCATACGTGACAACGAGGCGTCCTAATGTCTAACTATCAGTAACTAAAGCAACATAAATCTTACCTGGCCCCCATAAGCCGGAAGGTACAATCAGCACAGAACAACCCGCCTGAGCCCCCATCAGCCCTAGTGAGTACACCTCAATCTATATAACCCTATCCAGGTCATACTGAGTCAACTACCAGCTATAAACGTCCTGCCGATCCCCTGGATCTGCAACTGGTCCCGCTCGGCCCCTGACTATAGTTGTGCCTGAGTCCAGAGGACTCCTAATATCTACACCCCGGGCGTAAGCGCTCGGCGGGGGTGTGTATAAGGCCAACCACGACAAATATGAGGATCTGGATCCCCATCTTCGTCCCTTGCGGACGGCATGCCGCTCTGTAGAGCGACGTATCCTTGCCCCTGGCAGGCGAGTCGACACAGCTATTAACCCTGGGGCGGTCACGGAAGATATACAGGTATAATCCAGCCCAAAATAATACAATTAGAAGTCTCAACTAACAACGACAACTAAACATGATAACATACTCCTGACATACTTTATTGGGATTCATACTGGATTACTATGCTGAAGAATCTAACTTGCCGAAAGAAAATGTCTTAACATACCTCGATTGTCGGTTTCTGATTAATTCATAGGTCCCAATTAGTATTAAGTAGCTCTTCCCAACTGAAATCGTGTTACTGGAAAGATAGGACTAGTTTTAACACTAAATTCGATAAAAAGGAAAACTTTATATATAAATATTAACTATATTCCAATTTACCGAACACGGTCGAAACCTCGTTATTTCGAACAACTCTAGCTCGGCGGGACGACGATACGCCTCTACACGGCTAACTGGAAAAGACTAGTTAAGGAAAGAAAATCAATCAGAAGAGTGAAGACATGATGCAACTTACCATAGGTATATAAATAATAAAAATTGTCCCCTAGTGTTTCCTATTGAAACCCCCAATACCTCTATAACTATTTCCCTAATGCAAATAGTTTTCCTATCTCACATACAGTTAGCAACCTCACTCCCCCAAGCCTCCCTCGCCACCAACTTATTGCTCATCTCCCGCACTCCGACAAAAGCCGCCCCATTTGATCCTTGGAAGGTCATACATAGCCCTCTTCTTTCTCTTTCTCTTAATCTCTAAATTCATTGTCAAGAATTTGTGTTGGTTGTAAGATATTCACTCGATAAAACCTTGAAGTCTCTGCAAAGACTTCTATCATATTTTCTAAGGAGTAAATAGTCAATATGTGTCTTAGCCACTATACTACGAAAAGTCACCAAGTGATCCTCCTTCTACAAAAACACAAATTTGTTATCACTCAATCAAAAATATTAGTGAAGTCCAAAAGCGCAACTCCTCATTTGTTTCTATCCCCAAAACCAAAACCACCATGGACATCTACAGAACCCCTAGAAGTTGTCCTTATGTGGCCATTGAAATCTCCTCATTTTAATAGTTTCTCAGTATGCGGGATTTCCCTTACTACCTCATTCAAATCCTCCCAAAACCGTCTTTTAACCTCCTCATTCGAGTCTATTTGAGGCACGCTCGTATGCGCTAATTTTGTTCAAGATATGCTCTGCAATGATTAGCGTAATCACCATCATCCCAGCGTTCACCCTTTTAACCTTCATTGAGCTCTCCTACTAAAATGTCATGAGAATAGTGTGATTACAAAATTAATTGTTTTTAAACTTAAAATATTTTTATCGTTTATGAAACAAATGAATAAATAATAAAATAACATCACATAAAATAAAATTAAAAGAATTTAAAATAAGCAATATTCAGTTTAACTGATCATGAAACTATAACTCGCCCAATCTGATTAGACCTGGGCAAGTTGGCTAGGTATACCTTCATGGAAGTTTACAATTTCATCCACACAACTATAATTGTTTATGTATGCCTAGTCGTAACCTGTTGTAGCCGATACAAGTGTATAGTCCATGAATATCAAGTATATACCAAGTATATAATTATATAATAACATATACATTTTTTGTAGTTAAATCTTTTATTAATCACCAAGAGATTTATTTTATAGGACCATAGCTAACTAAACACAGTATATAGCTTAGCTATCTAAAATAAAAACTCAAAAGTCTTCAACAACAGCTAATTACAAATTGTAAAATAAAAATTGTTGAAGCTTAGTTTTAATTCCTAAAAGGGCTCTCACATTACAAGTATAATCTATTCCACTGCTTACATTTATCTTCAATAGTTCTCTAATTTCTCTTCATCCATACCGCATGAACATACTCTGCATAGACTAGTCCAATGATTTGAGCATTTTGAAACTTGCCTTTAATCTTAGCAATGATCCAGTCTAAATGTTTCACTCATATACTTTATACAAGTTGATTTGACAACTAACTATATAATATTTATACTGCATAAATTTTATAAGAAATAGAAATTAAGATTATATTTTAAAATGGATCAATTTGAGCTATTATGTTAGTTTTAGACATAAAAGTTAATTCATCTTAAAGTCTGGACCAATTTGAATTACATATATGTAGCCCATGTTGGCCAAGAAACTTATCAAAATATAGAAAAATGAGTTTATTTTAAGTTTGGTTTGTGTAGTCACGATAAACAATAATAAAGTAAGCAACTAAAATAATATTTTGAGTTAAACCGATTGACTTATGACCCACTATTTAACTCAAAAGAATCTATCTCTTGTTTCAATCAACACATTCTAGTGTCATTTTTGCTCTGACTCTTCGAGCCAAGTTTAGAGTGTTAATATGACATATATAAGCCATATTTCACAGCAAAAAGAAAATCCAACAATATTTAATTGTTGTATGAAAAATATACAAATTAGATATAATTAATAATATTAGTATGCATGAGAGAATGAAATTTCTAAGATATTTTTCTGGGGAAAAAAAACTTTTTTTTTCCTAACAAACACACCCAGTAGTTGCAAGTGCCATAACCATTTTTGGAAACATTTTGTCAACATAGTTATTGCTACCATAGCCATAACTTGTTTATTATTATTTTTTTTAAAACATTTATTATTGTTGGCTCAAGTACTTAAGAAGAAATGATGAAACAGAAAGGAGTACATAGAAATTAGAATGGACCTTAATGATTAAGATTGGATTGACCAATTAGAGAGAACCATCTTTATTTAAGTACGACCATCTTTTTACAAGTAAAAACTTTAAACTATTGTTGCTTTTACTACAATATTATGAATTGTACTAATGATGAGAAATTTTGAGTTATACCGAATAAATTAGCTTTCTTTACAAACCTTAGCTCATTGAAGCCCACGTGTATTTGGTTTTCTCCTTTTTTTTATTTTTTTGTCTTTCTTCAACTATAAGTTTCATTTTTCATCATCAAAAAGCTTGAGAAAAATAAAAGTAAATATAAAAAATTTAAAAAGCCCTATATATATATATATATTTGAATAATTGAAGGAAAGAATCTTTTAGGATGCCCATCCATATGCACGTTTACATGTGGCTTATGGAGCAATTGAGTAGTAATTGAAGTTGAAGATGAAGATGATGATCATAATTTATACCCCAGTTTTTGGTGTCTCCCAAATGACATTGTTGGAATTCTTTGGATCCCCAAATTAGAAGAATTGTCTGGCTGTTTCTCTAAGGATTACATATATAATTGGACCTCTCTCTCCACAACAACAAAAGGGAAACTTCATTTTTCAAATTAAAAAAATAAATAAAAATGAGTGCATACGTAAAATGGGGCTACATCATTCTTCCCTTTTCTTTTCTTTTTAAATTATTGCTTTTCAAGTTCCTTTAATAATGTCGACTTGATAATATTCTCTATCAACTTTTAATTTTAATTCTTTGATTGATATCCCAATTGGTTTTAAGAATCGACTCAAGAGGAAAGACTGAGGAAATTAAAAATACCAAAGTTTTTCCTTAAAGAGGATATATAATTATCAGATGGCATGAATCACGGCGTGTTAAATAATTCTCTCTTCATTTTATTTTATTTAATTTTTATATTAAAAATAATTTTTCATACTTGTTCATTTTAATAAATTTTAAATTTTTTTTAATATTATTTTTATTGTTAAATAACTGCATAAGGTACTATTTGGTTTTTTATGCATAATAAATAAAATTAGTTTAGTAAATAAACCACTAATAAATATATTATTAAGTAAAGTGTCTAAGTCAATTTTCTTTCAATTTTATTCCTCAGCTAGTCCTTATCTGAATATTTAATTCGTTGGCTGGTCCTCTCTTAATCGGATAATTGCTTATTTCACATTCTTTTTTAATATTTCTGTCACTATTAATCGAACTTTGATTTGCTGCGGAAGCAGTCAGCCATAGAAAGATAAATGTAAAAAGCAAACTCGGTTATTCTTGTTGCCTTGTTGGGTTCAAAATCACTTTTAACACTAATAGTCTATTAAATTTTTCATAGTTTTTTTAAAAGACCTCACACTTTCATGTAGCTTATTTTTCTTAGTTAGATAATAACTACGAAATTTTGTTCGCACACCCAACTATCTTCTTCTCAAACTAAATTTTATATGACCTATCACGAACTACATGCTAATGACCTATATTATCTCGAGGTTAATTATGATAACTCATATCATCTATGTATTTATGACCATCAAAATTCATATTTTTTTGTTATAATGTATGCGTCTGAAAAGCTACAGACAAAGTCATAAAAATAGTAAATCAGTCCGCAGAAGGCAAATACAAAAAGTTAATTTGATCCCACACCATCACTTTGACCTCTGTAAAATAATCCGAAAAATACACTCCATGCTATGCTAAGAGTATCTTAAAATTACTTTAAATCTAAAAAAATATAATCTATTACAATATTATCAAAGAAGCCGTAATAAGAATTTGATAGACCTTTTCCCTAGCTATTCTAAATATTGAGTTTCTCCCTTGTAATTAGGTCCAGAAAGCATTTTGAACTTTCGGAAGTTTCTCATTATCTTAGCCTAAAGTTTCAGAATGTTGTCTAATATTTAATTTAATATGCTAGGTAGAATGGTTGATAGGTGACTTGTTTGTTATAGAGTTCTCATTAATAATTTATAATACATGCCTTTCTAAGTGACCTAGCGGTCGAAGAGCTAGAGTAATATAAATTTGGTGATTATTATTACTTTTTCTAAAAAATCAATTTCCCAGTACCCAAGAATGTAATTACTTCATATTTGTATTAGTGAGAGATATGAAGGAGGGATAGACAAACGGCATGAGCTATGAATATAATCGAATATAGTTGATTTGGCTCAAATTTTTTTATGTAGTAAGAAATTTGCTGATCATATACCATTATTGAACTGTGAACCTAATAATTGAAAGGGTATAATTGGTTTAGTACATCTCAAATTTATAAATTTTAAATATTGAATCTGCTCAGTAATAGCAAGTAATTAGATGTATTAATGGAAATGCATGAATGCTGGCATAAACATCATAATTTTTTTAAAAAAAAAAAATAAATTACAATTTGAGTGACACCAACATTAATTGTATAGTTTTGAATTAAATCAGTTATTCAATAGTAATAGCGTCAAAAGTAACTCTAATTAGACCTTTTCAGAAATTTTCTGTTTATTGTACAATAACTGTTGGTGTTTGTCCTGAATTTTATATTATATTTGAAATAAAAGATTTTCTTGATAGGTAAAGTTCTTTTGTGAAAAATAACTCTATCATAACTATATTTTTTCTTGGAGAAGAAGATTTAGACTTCTATACATAGAAGATTTCTTTTTCTAATACATAACACTGTAACATCCACAATATAGTTTTAAAGAATCTTGTTTAGGGGAGATTAATCCCTCAGTTGTTTTAACCTTTTTTTTTATTTTTTAATTATATAGATCAATTGATCAAATCATATATATTAAATTATTATGCCTTTTTTAGTATAGTTTTGTTTATCGTTTGATTTATTCGCCATTAAAATTTGCAATTATTAGCTTTCATATGACGCCATGATTATTTCGATCCCAACATTAACTAGGTCATTTTTAATACTTCTAAATTTTATACCAAAGGTAGACTAATCATATTTCATTTTATTTAGATTGACCTTTTAGTAGTTTATAAAATAGATTCATTATCTGAATTTTCATTTTATTAGTGAGACTTTAATTCTCCACCTTATAATCTCTATCTTCATTTCTCCTTTCCTTATTCCTTATTTAATTAAAAGAACAATTGAAAAAAGAAAAGAAAAAAAGGAATACAATGTTGGTAGTGCATCATTCGCATAAATGCCTTTATTTTGGGATGGTCATTAATTTTTGCTCCTCAAATTTATGATCTTTAAGTTTTGCCTTTCGACACTTTAAATGATGAAAAAGTGATCAAAAATGCCCTTAACAGATTTTTTTTTTAAAAAAAGCAAGGTAAGAATAAATTTTGCAAGGCATAAATTTTTGCCCAAATTATGCCTTAAGGCAGAAATTCATAAGGCAAAATTTCATAAGATAGAAATTCATAAGTAAGAAGTTCATAAGGCAGAAGTTCTATTGCATGAAATTTTTGCCCTTAGGCAAAAGTTCAATAACATGATTTTATGCCTTGGGGCAGAAATTTAGTAGGGAACTTGTGCCTAAGGCCAGAAATTCATTATAAATTTCTTTCTATTGAACTTGTGCCTTGGGGTAGAATTCAGTAACATGAACTTCTGCCTTCCAAAACTAACTTTTTAAAAAAAATATTAAAAATATTCCATTTTTATTACTTAAAATACCGAAGAGTTAAATTTGGTGAGCCAAGGGGCTTGAAAAATTTTGGGCTTTTGTCCCCGAAACATAATCTGAGGCCCATATTTAAAATTGGTATGATAAAGTGCAAAGCTATTATGATCCTTCTTTGCTTCTCTTTCATGTATCTTCACCCACACCCCTCTTCCCCTGCCCAAAGAAATCATAAAAAGAAATAAATTAATAGCTTGTAGCATCATATGTTAACATATGATATTGTTACTTAATTAATGATTATATTATCTAAGAAATTTATTTTTTATTATTATTATAAAAAGTCACTTAATTATTATTATTTTATCTATAAAATTACTTAATCAATTTAGATGATATTTTGAATTGATATTGCTAACATAGACTTTCTAGAAAAAATTCAGAACTTTAAAAAATTATTCATTTTAATTATTAAATTGATCCATTCCACTAGTCTGATCAACTAAAACTAAATGGGTGGAATATAGTGTAGGAGACCCTTTTTATTCGGAAAAAAATTAAAATTAACTACGAATATCATTATTGATTCATTATAAATTGCTCGTAGCTAACATAATTTTTTAATAATTTATTATTAAATAGGATTAATAATGTATTTATTATTTAGCTATAAAATTTGTTTCTTGCTTAATTGATTATTCTTCTACAAGTGTATGTTAGAGGAGTGAATATATAGTTACTAACAGAGAGAGGGAGCAACTATAATACTAGATCCATTTAATTTTACTGAGTCAGATCAGTGGAGCGCGTTAATTTAATGAACAGTTTATTTATTTATTTTTTTGAAGAAAAAGTAAATATATCTTTAAAATAATTAAAATTGAGCAAATATATTTTTCATTAATAGTTTAGCTTATATATATTTTTATTATTTAATAGTTGATTTAAATGTGCTCTAATTTAACTAGAGCTAGTTTCCAATTAACCTAATTACTTGATTAATAGGCTAAAAAGGATCAAATATGCCTTTAGAATATGCCAAATTGAACAGATATGCTCTTCGTTAATAATTAAGGACATATTTGAACCTTTTTCGTGTTTTAAAAATTTGACTTAAACAAAACAAATTCATGCCAGCAATATGTATTAAAAGTATCACCTGAATTGATTATGTAACTTTGCAGATAATATAACTGAGTGACTTTTATGTAATGAAATAAAGAAAAATAAGTTAATAAAATAATTATTACTGATTGACTGAATGTGTGAGATATCAACTCTAATTGAAAGCATACGAACATAATTTTTTTTCTTTCCTTATGAAATTGAATATTCAAATTAATTATGAATCATCCCGTCAATCACGTTGTCGCGGGCAAGATTCATAGAATTTGATCAATGGTTAATGGATGGATTTTCAAAAAATAAAAAATAAAAATAAAAATAAAAATAGCGTAGTCTAATATGGAAATTAGCAAATTGACTAGATTCTGTGTTAGTGGAGCTGGAAAAAAACATGGGGATAAACGAAAAGTCGATCACTTAATGGAGGCAAAAATCAGAACAGAATATAAACTGAAGCATTTCAGTCAACAGTCAAATAATGCCAATCTGAAGTGGCATGATACATATACCACCTGCACTTAATTTATGTCTTTGACTCATGCATGTATTAAAGAAACTAATTATACTTCCAACACAATTCCTTCAGTACCTTAAGTTTGACAAACTTAATGGAGTACTATTAAAAGGGAAAGGTTGCTAAAATCGATGGATTTTCAATATATATATATATATATATAAATGGTCCGATATTGAAAGTATGTTTTGTTAATAGAGTTTAGAAAAATATCATAATCAAACTATATGTTATAGATAATTTACTCTATTATAAATATTAATGATTATTTTCATGACTCGATATATATTAAAATAATTTATGTTTAACTAATTTATACACACTAATGTAATTTTTATGTTATTACTAATATAATACGATTGATAAAAAGTTAATTATATATGTTAATAGTACAATCATACTATATACACCATCTCACAAAAGTTGATATTGGAAGTCTCATTATAAAAAAAATGTGAATTTTCAATAAATGTTTCCTTCAGAACATCGTTAATAATATGGAATTTTCGAGAAAACATAAAATCTGTTAGAAATATTTCCGATAAATAAATTCTCGTCCGGAATTTGTATATTTTTTAGTGGTGTCTGATACGGTCTCATATTGAATCAACTACAGTATCATTCTGACATTGTCGATAAAACTTATAAGATGTAAGCTGAGACTATTTAGAAAAATAATTCAAAATAAATACAGTTATATCAACTTTCAATAAGAACTAAAGCCTCATAAGCTTAATTCATATTCGTATATGCAAATTGAATTGTGAATAATTGATCAACTGGGTTGGAGCTAGTATCACGATTACAGGTTCAGTAGAATTTAGCAGCTTAAGCTTAAATTTTATATTTATATTAGAAAAATTTATCAATATATCTAAATAATCTATTCAAAATTTAATAAATAAAAAGAATTATGTATATACAAAACTCATAAATTAAAAATTCTGATTTTCTCTCCGCAGAAGATCTATACCACTAATATAAAAATAAAATGCTTTAAGCCAAGGTGGCTAGTACAATGTCATAGGATAAAGTTAGAAAAAACGTGACATGAAGAAGCTTTTAGAATGTGGTGTGTATTTGGAGGGGGGGAAAAAGCAAATTGTCAGGTAAAGAAGAATATCCCCACACACACATAATATTGAATCGACATGAGCTAGCTAGCTAGCATGCTTCCCAATAACTTTCAGCTTTGTAAACCTATATAGTACTCCATTATTTTTCATGTTTATATACTGACATCAAGAATCTTTTCTTTTTTCTGTCTCACCCTATCAACTCTGTGGCCACCACATTAATTTACCAATTTCCATAATCTCTATGATCAAGTTTGGCCTTCTTTTACCAGTCAAATTCAATTATTCCGTCATCTTTGGGTTTATTAATCTGTTAGAACTCTTAAAAGATAAAATGCCACATTATTGATGTTACCCATCTGTGTTTTATTTAGAGGGAATCTATAACTGTCTTTAGTTGTCTTTGAAATATATCCAGAAAATAGCATATTCCCCTTTCCCCAATTTGAAAGAAATTATTATTTGAGGATTAATTAATTAAAAACATTTCAAAAGTTTGAAAATCGCTTTTAACATAAAAAGAATTGATTTATAGATATTTTTTTATAGTTTTAAAAAATATAGAATCAATGCACTCTGTAAATAATTTTTTAAAAATTTGACCATTTGATATGATCAGGAAATCACTGGTCCAACTTTCTGTGAATTAATTAGATTTTCAAGCCAAAAAATGGATCAAGCTTAAGATGAAATTACTTCTTCAATTATGATGAATCAGTTCATTTGGGGTTAAATTCACATAGGAAAACAAGAATGTTATGGGAAAATTATAAACAAGAGCAGAAATGATGAAGGAAATAAACAAGAAAAATGGCACGGCCAGCTTAGTAAAATGATAATCATATTAAAACAACAAAGTCTCCCACTCTTCTATACCCAAATTTACCCCAACCATTTTCCCCTAAGCTACAAAGGAGGAAGAATTTCTCAGAAAATGGAAAAAAAAAACACAAATTCAAAAAAAATTATCACTGTTGGTTAATTCCTCTTGTATGAGGACTCCAACATTGTAACCCCCACCCAAAACCTAATACACATTCTGAAAAATACAGCAAGAAAAATTGCAATGTCATGCATCTATATACATACAAAATAAGATTAAAATTAAAATTAAAACTAACTCACTGGAACTAGAAAGCAGCTTCTTCTTCAACTCTGAATGTTGTACTCATCATGATAAAGAAAACTTGATTTTGTGATGAGATGAATAGGATCCGAGGTTCCTCTCAGCGCAAAATAAGAGAGATTTCTTCAACCTTTTGACTGTGTAAAAATTAGTAGGCCTGAAAATTTTCTTGCAGCTGACATGATCACTCCGATCCAACTCCTCCCATCAATATGAAGTCATGTTGTTTTCTTCTTTTTTTTTCCTATCGTCTTTTGACCCATTTCAGTAGAAGGGAGAAAAAAAGAAGTTATATTGTTCGGATCCTTCAAAAATGCCGCTGGATATATGTGGTGTCTCAGACACGAGTACAGTGACATTCTTGGAGGATCCGAGCAACATAGATTGGAAAAAGTACCTACCTAGCTAGGAAAGACACATGTTAACAAAAATGAGAGGGAGATCAAGAAAAAAGAAAAAGACAAATAATGTATTTGTCCTAGATGAGAGAAGGGACTGAATTAGACCCCATATTAGAAGGATCAAGCCAAGCACCATTCCAAGAAAGTGAAGGATCAGAGGGATTAATGATTTGTTCATGAATCTGATGATGGCCATTTGAAAGATTATTCCAGTTCAACCTGTTGTTTTGGCCATCATGATGACCTTGATCCATTTTCTCTTCTTTCAACATTGTGATCCTATTTCCACCACCTTCATGAACATTATTGTTGTTGTTGTCATCCCTTGACATTTGCAATTCCTCATTATAACTAGGAGGAGCCAAGTTGTGGAAATTGTTGTTACCATTATTATTGGACATGAACTTGTGTGGGTGATGAAGGCTTGAAGCTATAAGAGAAGCTATAGTTGAAGTTGAATTACTTGAAGTTGATGAAGAAGATCCAAACATATTGGGGTAGCTTGAATTAAGAAGTGAAGTTGTAGTTGCACAATTACTAGTCATGACAACATCTTGGATTTGCTTAATTGGATTAAACCCACCATAATTATTCTCACCCATATTGAGTCCTCCACCTCCTCCGGGAGAAGAATTAGAAAACCCTAGCCCGATACGACGATCCATTAATCCAGTGATACTGTCCGCTAGAGAATACACTTGTCCCTCATCGACTGCAGCTGCATGACCCGAAACCCTAGTATTGAAAAGCCTTGCAGCAAATGGAATGTTGAGATCAGACCGCTCATTAGTCAGCCCATAAAATAAAGGGTTAAGATGATTTGTAGAAGAAAGATCAATATTTCCATGAAGTTGATGGTGGTGGTGGCTAGGGTTTGCAATACTAGAAATATTTGGAGCTGAAGTAGTAATTATATTATCATGAATAGTAGAAGAAGAAGAAGAAGAATTATTAGCTGATGGTCTCTTGATTCTCTTGTTCTTCCTACAGCCACCTCCAACTGGTACATTTCTTAAGGTTCCTCCTCTCGTCCAATACCTTTTACATGCCTTGCAAAAGTGCCTTGGCTGAGACAAACTGTAATTGTTGTAGTAACAAAACTTGGTATTCGAGGAATCGCAACGAGGACATTTAAGTTGTTGTTGTTGTTGGGGTGGATCTTGAATTGGTTTCTCCATATCTCGAGACGTACTACCATTATTTGAGGCCATATTCATCAAGTTATTTTTCTCATCTATCTGAAGAAAGAAAGGAAAATAATTAATCAAAGAAGAAAGAAGAAGAAGAGTGGATGAGTGGTAGGTTTAGGGTAAAAATAATAATACTAACAAAGACAAGTATAGAGAGATATTCTGTTCCAAAAGCTAGAAGACAAAGATGGGGTCATTTGGGGGTGGGGATATTAAGTCTAATAATTGAGAAAGAGAAAGGAAAGAAACCTGTGGCCATATTTCATTAGTAGTGGAAGAAGGGATGAGTACCATCTTCTCATGACACTCTCCCACCATTTTTCTTCTTCTTTCTTCTTTCTTCTTTCTTCTTTCACAAAAAGGAATCGTTTTTCAAACAAAGAGTAAGCAGACAAAGCTAGCTAAGGTGGCGACGTGAGTCTTCTAATTTGTTCACGGTTTCAGACAAATATATTTAGAGAAAACAAAAATATTTAAACTAATAATTAAACAATGTTAAAATCATTCTTTCTTTTTCCTAATTTCACGTGAAAGGTAAGGTCTACAATAAACTTCTGTCGTCGATTACTTTAATATTTCTTTCGTCTTAAATTATGTGGTTGTACACACAATTTTGGGGACTTAAAATTTGGTAGAACAAAAAAAGATAAATATTTGTTATCTAAACATTATCTCATTAAAATTAAATTATTTCTAAATAAATAATTTATATGGCACTTTTCATTTTAAAAATCAAATAAATTTTTCTTTGATCATAATAACTTTAATATTTTTATATATTTAAATTATTAATTATTAGGACTTATGATATTTTTTTGACATAGTTTTTAAATATATAAATTCTATTTTAAAATATTTAAAAATTATCATATTCAGATTCATGTTGAAACCCAAACAAAAAAAAAATTTAATTCGAAAAATATGAGATAAAATTAGAACAGACCGATAGAGGGTGGTGTCACGTTAATTGAGATAAGAAAATAAATTTTTAAAAAGAAAACGATTAAAATATATGGAGAGACATTCTTTAGTCTAAGAAGAGGACAGAGAGATAAAGCAAGCAGCATATGGTAGATGAATCTCGAGAGGTTCAAGAAAGAAAGAAAATATTCTCTAGTACTACTAGTAGTTGAATAAAGATAGAAACCCAACATCAACATCACTAAGTTAACTAATAATAACTATACAAATTAAATTCCCTTGTTTAAAAATTTGATAGTTGGATAGGAGGGAATCCCTAGAGTTCAATATCCAAGGCACAAACACGATACAGCAAATCCCACTCCACTAACTTTTTAATTTATTTATATTATTATTACATTCTTCACTAGCTACTACAAATATATAGATTAATAAACTAGTGTGGAATGTATAACTATAGCTTAATTAATTAAATTATGTGTCGTGATAATGTTTATAATAAGATAAATAATGTTTATAATAAGATATACGCTACTAATTAGTAATGTAGATTAATTAATATATTGTGCAATCCTATATGGAAAATGTCACCTCATCTTATGATCAGTGTAGTCTATTACATGGTGGGTTGTCATCCAATATTGTGGCAGCATAATATCATTATTGAGCCTGTGTGTCCAATGCATCAATACAGTACATTCTGTACTTCTTTTTTCCTTTAAATGTTTATTGAAAATTTGTTGACATCACAATTTTGAGTGAGAGGATTTCGAATAATTCTTCTAAATGACAAGTATGCCAAACAAAAATTAGTTTTTTTGAAACTTTTGAAAAAACTTTTAAAAAAATGAAATTACTCCAAGCCCTTGCTGATCCCCTAATTAATTAAGCTTAAACGTTTCTCTTAGGCAGGAAAAATACATATCTGTAAATACAGACGAAGCAGATGTAAAATTTTGATTACGAATTCATCATATAAATCAAATAAATTCTTCTTTTTTTAATTTTATACTAAATATCTATAAATATATGATTATACACTCAATTATTTTTATAATATTAATTTAAAATTACGATAAAAAATTACAAACTTTAAATTGTGAATTAAAAAGAATAATGCATGCATATTCAAATATGTAGCGTCTAGGAAACTCAATGTGGATTCTAAGAATAGACAAAAACCAATTTCTGAAGTGTCCCCGCAATTGCACTAATTTTGTGTTGGTGGGTTTGCATGCGATGTGTGTTTTTCTCATATATATCTTAAATGGTCAAAACAATTTCTGAGTGTCCCCGCAATTTATGAGATTTTTTTAAATTTTAAAATCCGAAAAAATATCATTTGGGAGTGGTAATATATTATAGCTGATAAATATGATGAAGAGAAAAGAAGGAAACTTTGTATATATAACATATTAAACAATTACATATCCTAAGATATTGAAAAATTCCAAGAAGAAAACGACGAGAGTCTGCATGTGGATGTCCACATCTCATTCCCCGTCTCTATTGTACATGATTTTGAGTTCAGGCCACACTTTATTCCCAAGTTTTAATCTCTTTTTTTTTTTCATTCCTTTTTTAGGCCTTCAACATTTAAACATTATTAATTCGACTAATTCAAATTAAGAGTAGATTCACTAAAGACTACGTAAAGGCTTTTTCAAGATTCAGTAACGCCATAAAATTTAACGTATGTTTGGAAAGCTATTGATAATTGAATATGGATGTAATTATGTAGTTTGGTTTATTTATTTGGTTAAGTAATTACATGATTAAAAGAAAATTAAGTATAATTGAAAGAGAGTAATTGCACTAAGATGGTGAGAATTGCAGGTGATTATTATGCAATTAAAAGGTTACTTTTTAATTCTTTGATTTTTATTTATTTATTTTCTATCATTTTAATTTCTTTTTTGTTTTTGTTATTTTTTAAAAAAGTTTTTACATTATTTTTCTTTTATTTTCTTTCTTCTCATTTTTCATTCTTTACTTCCCGTGATTCCGTGTAATTGCTCGTATTTTTTATTTTTTATTTTCTTCATTTAACATAAATGCATTATTATTCTAGTGTTTTGAATTAATGTAGAATATCAGTGTTGAATGATGTTATAGACTTATTTTTCTTTTCTTTTGAATTATATCTACTAATTAAGTAATATTTATAATATTAATATTTTGTCAAACATGCATTCCCTAATATTCTTAAAAAATATGACTTTTAATTTTTATAATTTATTAAATATCTAATTTAATGTCATCTATAAAGACACATATTTGTCAAATAATTAATTTTTATTTTAAAATTTTAATCTAACTATGTAATTATACTTGTGCAATCAAAGAGTACGCTTGTAATTACACTATAATTACACTCTGGCAAACATAACAAGTTATCATAATTATTATACTGCGTAATTACTAGATTATATAATTACACTAATTCTAATTACACAATGACTTTTCAAGACCTAACAGTCCATGAATTAGTATGTTCGCTAATTTGGCCTCATATTTTTTTATTAACCACATTTAATAACATTAATTAATTGATATGTGTGTTTTTTATTCCGGTTAAGAATGTTTACAAATTAACAAATTAGTAAATGCTAATCATTATTCGATATCTTATGTTAAATATTTATTGTTACTTCACATACGAGAGGCAATACTGCTCTAGAAGTAGTTTGAATAACACATACATGTATTTACTATAAAAATGGTTTAAAAAACACAGAATTTATTCAATTAGAGGGTTTAATATGGTTAATTAAATATTATAAGAATCAAAACTAAAATTTACTTATAATTGAGGGATCAAACCCAGAATTTTCCCTACTTTTTTTTTTGGTTAATCCAAAGTATCAAGACAAATGAATTTTCTTAGAATTCATTTAGTACGCGGGATAAGATGAATTATCGCAAAATAAAGTTTAAAATATAATTTATACCGTAAATTAAATATATATAAATTTTATTCTAAACTTAATCATAAAATATCCCCTTTTATTTTATTTAATTTGAATTTTTTTAACCAATCTCTTAAATAAAATAAATTAATCTAAAAATTATAATTTTAAAAATTATATATAATCTCAAAATATCAAATATAAAACGACTCATAGATCTATCGATCGAGTTCTGCCAAAAAAATCAGATGGATATAATGAAAAAAACAGAAATAGGTTTAACAGCCAAAATTTAAGGGTGAGAAAACGTGTTAGCCGTCAGTCCAATAGGATGGAAGAAGACCTCAATTATAATTGATTATCAAAGTCTTAGTTGGAATGCTTCACTGGAAAGCATTTTTCTCCTCCACTACACTCTACACTCATCTGTTTTTGTTTCCTATCTTATCACACATATACACCTAAAGTTTTATTGTGTGCTGTTATATTGGAAAAGTACATATAAATTAATTACCTCTAATTTGTTCTCATAAAATCGTTCTAACTTTTACGGACGATCTCTTACTTTTGAATCGAAGCGGAATGAAGCTACATTAACTATATATTGATGTGTTCGGCACTTCGTCGGCTTCGGCCGGAAGAACAATATTTTTTTTTTAAAAAAGTGATTTTTATTTATTTTTTAAAAAAATATTTATGTATATTTAAGATAAAATTAATAGTTAAAATAGGATGATTAGGGTTGTCGGGTGTGTGTGGCGGGGAGGAGTTTGGATGGGTGGTTCTGGTGATCAAGTTGAGATAATGCCATTTGATTTTTTACTTCCATTTATTTTTAAAAAATTTATTTTTTTTAAAAAAAAATTAATCAATTAAATATAAAAAAATTTAAAATATTTTTTCTCTTACCAAACACCTCCTCCATTTAATAGGATTTTATCTTCTGTATTTGTATAAAACAGTTAATGGTAGTATCAATCATGATATAAATTCCACTTTTAGTATTTTTCAACTTTTTCTTTCGTCTGTTTTTTTTTTAAATATTGATTATTATTTTATTTATTTCATATATTATTAACATATTTTCTTATTTGGATAATGTTTTTTTGAGTTTGAGAACTTATTAAAAACAACTTTTAAATTTTACAAAAAAATTAAAATTAAAATATATACATATATTTTACTTTCTTTAAAATATTTAATATATAAAATTACATAAAATATTTCCCCTAACCTTTTTATAGAGTGGCAAATAGTCGATAAACCATGTGGTGGCAGCTAAGCTAGTAATAAAAAGGAATAAGCAAATGGTTAAGGGGGAACAAACAGATTTTGTAGTGTCCCAAGGGATTTTCTCATTCTCCAAACATCCCATCATTACGATTCTTCCTATATTCACTCTCTTCTCTAGATTTGAATCTTATTCTCATTTTAATACTCATTTAATTAGACGCCTTTTTAGTTTTTACTACACTACTTTTTACCCATCCACATCACCTGTCATGCATCGTTCAAAAAAGCTAAACAAAATAATTTTTTAAATCCAATTTCTTACCCCTGATTCCAAATTAATTAAATCTTCACTTGACAATGGACCACCATTCGCAATCTTTAATAAATCCAACTTGTTTAATGAATTAATCTTTTTTTTTAATTGGTAGCAAGTAATGGGTTTTCCGTTGTTACACATATCACATAAACATTACATTACAAGTATAAATAAATGGCAAGACCTGTAAATAGTACGTGCTCACTGATATATTAACTTTAATGGTCACATTATATGTTCAAAAAATGTAAAAATAGGAACTACTTTGACCGACAATACGAAAACTTTTGAATATATTATTAGGAAAATGGCTAAAATTACGGTTATGACTGGATTTTCAATAACACATTTATCTGGGGATTTTATGATTCCTGGGATATTTTTAATTTTTTTTAAATATTTATAAGGTGAGCTAAATAATAAAGTAAAGTTTTGTTATCTCATTTGTAAGCATGTGTTTATTAAAAGGCAAAAAATATTTAAAAAAATTGATTATTATAACTTATTTACATTCTTCGAACAAAAGAAAAAATGAAAACTCTCTTCTTCACACTTCAATTTATTCATGGAGAAATCAATTAAATTTCTTGAAATTTAATCTCGTAAATCACTGTATTCATTCATAACTAAATTTTAATTTGTGTCACATATAATGTCAAAAAAATATTTTAAAAAATATTCAAGAAGCTACTAATTCCCCCATAAAAATATAGGTATTTTACTGTAAATTTGATTATAATTTAAAAGTTATTTTAATTATTTTCTCTATATTATTTATATGATTGCGCATCTAAATTTTCCCGTGTAACATGATTAGAGTATTATATATGTAGGTATAAATTAGCGTACGAACGCGGCACTTCTTAGATGAAAAAATATTTAAAAAGTGATGTGTCTCAAAATCAATATAGAATATAGACACATAAGCATTGAAATATAGATAATCATTCATTAGAGTGGTTGAGAATGGATAATTATGTTAATGACCGAGAATTGATCACAAATCAATGTCGGGTCATAATAACAAACCAAAATGGCCTAAATAAACGACAAAATAAAAGTATATGGTTAAACATAAAAGGAAAAGAAAATAGAGTATACCATCAGTGTCAAATCAACAACTTAATTTGGTACATATAACAAACCACTCTCTGTGATCACCAAGGTACAAGGGTGTGGTGGGTGGATCCTTCGCTACTGATGAAAATATCGAGTCCGAGCTCTAAAAAAAATAAAATTAAATTATCAAAAATAAAAAAGTTCTTTATTTAATTTTTGGTTTAGAAATATCTTTGATTTATCAGATATTTGCTATTTTGCTAATAATGAACGCATCTTTTTCAATTTCGGTTAAATCCTTTCAAAAGCATTTTTCAGACCAAATAACCAAACGAAGGGTGTATTGTCCTGTTTTTAATAATTCAAGAAGTATTTTTAATTATTTTTCACTACCGAAATATATATATATATATATATATTCTTTTTACGGGAGACATATTAGCTATTTAATGGTCCTATTTGATGTGAACCAAAACGAGTCATATCAATGAATGTCGAACAAAAGCATAGCTATAAATAAAATAATTATGAAAGACAACTTATATGTAAAACACATACTTAACCAAGAGATTTTGAAATGGGAAAAGCATGAAAGGAAACCCAAGGAGCACGTTAAAGGGAAGTCTACTGAGTCTGTCCTTTGTAGGGCCAAACAAGACAGAAGACTCGGCCACTAAGGAAAGTGATTAAACAATATTGCAAAATTGCGGGACCAAAAGCATCAAATACTCTGTATGTATCAATCAAAGGGGCTGATCACATTTGCACTCCCATCCTAACAATTCCAGACAAAGATTTCTACTCAACTTTTTCTGTGTGAACACTTTTAAAGTTCTCAGAATTGCCTATAAAAGTTATTTTTCATTTTTATAGGATAATAAATTACTCAGTTATAATTATTTTCCAAAAAAAAAAAAAAAAAACTAAATACATCATGTTTGATCAGGTTAACATATGAATATGATTAAATAAGTTTGATGAGTTAACTAAGAGTTTATTTGGATAGATTGATGTTTTTAAGCCAAATTAACTTTTAGAGAATGACTAAGCATCTCAGACTTTTTTTTTGGTGAGCTTAGATGAAATCCTGCTTTCCGTGTGGATGGGAGTCTGTTTCAATTCTAAATAGGTACCAGGAGGCCTCCTCCTCTGTTGATCTTGATCTTTGTTTTTGATTAGTATAAAACATCCACTCCCAATAGAGTTGGATGATTTTTTAATTTACTTTTTTTTAAAAAAAAAAAAAAAAGCCAAACTAGCTTTTAAAATTTTTTTAGTGTGTGGATAAAATAAAAGTCTTTTTAATCACTTGTTTTTAAATTAAAAAATTAAAAATAAGTTAAAATCTATAACTTAAAATTTTGTTAAAAATCATAAGTTAGAATTTCTAAATTATAAGTCCTTCCAAATAAACCTTTTTATGATTAAAAAAATATGAGGCTTTATGACATGCAAACCAACCACTACCTCCACTTCAAAAAATTAATATTTTACCTAATCAGAAAATTTTACATAACCAAAAAGTGTGAACTATCAAAAGACATCACCTATTTTGAAATAAAAGGAGTAGGAAAGAAAAAGATTTTTTGAGGTGTTTAGTATTTTTGAGGAAAATAGTGATAATTAAGTGATTTTATTGTTAAAAAAAAAAGTCATTGTTATAGGCAATTTTCAAAATTTGGGTGACCATCCAATGAAATAATTCAAATATCTGTTATATAATCCATTCTATTCTTAAACAAAAAATCACAATTAAGAAATATGGTTATCTCAATAAGATATTTCCTTTATTTTATTTTTTTCAAATTCCACCACTCCTAAACTTAGAGAACTAGCAAATTTCCTTTATTCTTCCTCTATCTTTCAGTATTGTTTACGGAATCTGATTTTTTTAATTATAGTTGATGAATTTTATAACAATCTTAAATTAATACTATATAATATTAATTAAATTTATAATTAAATATTTTTAAATATTTAATAAATTATATATACATATTTAAAATATAAAATTATTAAATTTAAATGAACCATAATTTTGCAGAAACTGTATGTCGATATATTTTGAAATTTGGGGTTATGCCCGGGGTGAAGATTTTAAGATTTTCATTTTGGTAATTAAGAAATTTATATTTACTTTGTATTATTTCCCAAACTTGCATTCAAATTGAAGTATCGCGAATTCAAATAAGAGGTCACCTTAATTTTTCCAATTGATCCTTTTACGTTACTTTTAATTGTATAAATTATAATAATAAAGATTACTATACTTCCAATCAAAATTCCAAGGGCATTTAATTAGCGTAGTTCTCTTTTGGTCGAAATAGTTTTTTATAATATAATAAAATAAATATAAGTGTTTTGATTTTAATATACAACGA